>CP106713.1:52685195-53935195 GCA_025503065.1 Gossypium bickii | reverse complement strand
CAGGACATTGGCGCTTGTTAACTGAGAGTTCTTCATGGAAACAGGTAATAGCCGATCTGAGGGGGGATCAGGAAGGGTGCCTAATGGAAGTAGAGTCGTGACCCCTGCTCCCAAGTTTAAGCGGCGTAGTGTGTCAGCGGTTCGGGACTTTTCGCCGGGTTGTGAAGGGACATCGGCGTCTGGTTTGGATAGGTAAATCGCGGTGGCTCGCTCTAATGAAGGTGACGACGATCGTGAGTGTATAGTACTCTACGTGATCAGGTATGTAATCTCACACCCTTTTAAATGATTGCCTGTAAGGATTTGCGAATCGGCCAAAAGCGGAAAAGCCAGAAAACCGACACCTGTGCCACTCGAGCGTGCGAGCGCTCGTAGTGGTAAATCAATATACGAGTAGTGACGATAAGTCATTGAGAGTGTCACGAGCGCTCTCGCTGATATTGAGGCTATAGTGGGCCTAACCGAGCCGATACGGGCTTAACGGGCCCAATGGGCTTTCCAGCCCACATGGGCGAAGTTGGTGGAAAACCGTCAAAGGGTAAGTGCTGTTGCGAAATCTGGAAATCTGAGACTGAAACCATGCCAAATGGGCCACACGTGCATGTGGGCCTGTTGGGCCTGAAATGGATTTAAGGCCCATTAGTTCCATAGAGACCCATTATGGGTCCCGTGTTGTTCGAGGTGACAGTAAGCTATTGAAAAGCCATAAATTGGTAAATTATCGAAATACCTTTGGTGGGTAAAATTACTGAAATACCCTCGGTGGGTAAAATTATTGAAACACCTCGGTGGGTAAAATTACTGAAACACCCTCGGTGGGTAAATTACTGAGATACCCTCGTTGGGTAAAATTACTGTTATACCCTTAGAGGAAATTTTGGTATGGTTGTGTATAACTTGATTAATTGCCATGATGATACATTTTGCAAACACTAAATTATTATGCCATGACATGTTGCATTGGGATGGGTTATAATGATGGAGGAAGTGCTGTACTAGTGGCTATGCCACAATATACTGATTTCAGTGGCTCAGCCACATATATTGATCTTGGCGACTTTCTTTGCGTTTATACCGCGCACTGATTCGCATTCTTGGAGTGTAGGGTTGGGTGGGTTGACTTGGTCCCCACATAGAGTGTAGGGCTGGTACGGGTGGAGTGTAGCGGATGGGCTATTAGGTTGGGTTGCATTTTCTGTTTGCATTACCATGATTTTGAGGGCCGTGGGCCCAAATTGATACTGTATGAGGCTTAGGCCCAGACTGAAACCATGGCTGTGACTGGAATCAGGATTACGCACTGAGTTCTTGTAACTCACCTCGTTGTTTCAACCTTGGAGGTAATCCCCAGATTAGTGGATTTGGAGCTGTGGAGGACCCTGTGGTGGCCATACATCAGGATTAATTATCGCAACTTAGTAAATTTCCGTTTTACTTTATTTTAGTTTTATTATTAATTTGGGTTAAAATTTTTGTAATAAGGCCATTAGTTTTAATTTTGCTTTTAAATTTTCATCTCGGTCGCTGTTAATTTGTTAGATGTATGAAAATTGGGTTTTCTTAAAACGATGATAATTGTTTTCAAAATATCACATATTCACAAATCACTGATATAAACAAGTTTTTGGAGATCATGTTAATTAATATAATAATAATGTTTTCACAAGAAAACCATAAAAACAAATCTGGTTTTTTCACAAACAACAAAGCTCGAAGTTTCAAAAAGAATGCAAACTTTTTAACGAACGCTTGAGTTTTAAACAACCCTTCTATGTGGCATTCCAGATCCGATTGTAACGTCTAGGCTGGGTTTGGGGTGTTACAGATTGACATTTGGGCTTGATTCTGGTGCTACCATAATTTTTTTTTTACTTTTTTTTGAATAATTATAATAATTATTTATTTTATTTCATTTTTGCAATAATTGAATTAACATGTTTTTCTTGGAAAGTTTCAAACTTAAGAGACTTAACTTTCTAGAAAAAATGTTAATAGAAAAATATACCTTTTGCTAAAAGGTATATGCTAATGGACACATTTTGGTGTGTAACCTTTTAGTGCCAATACAAATGTAACACTCCTTACCCAACTCGATCACCGAGTCCCAGCTACAGGATGTTACATTCGTTGCTGGAGCAACAACAGTTGATTTCTAATATGATTTAACCATTTTAGTATGTTAATAAGTATAAAACATATTCAAAAAGTGTTGTACAATTATTTCCGGGTCTTATACAAGCTTATGGAAGCACTATTCCTAAACCGAGTTTAATTGAGGACTTAATTGAAAAGTTTTCAAAATTTGTTTGTTGACGTTGTAACATCATGGCTACCACGTTGCGACCTCATCAATTAGTGAGTTACACTGCGACTTTAGAAATCTCGACGTCACGATGCCACTCAGTATTGAACTAAGTCACGACATTGAGGACTTGTGGTTGCAACGTTACCCTAGTTTATGCACAAATCACATTGGTTAACATTTCATGCTTCCTACCAAACACGTTTACACATTCATGAGTTCTTTCCAAGATCAACACAACATCATTTCATGCCAATCTATACCAAACATAGCAAATGAACATTTGATCTCAAGCATCCAATATGCAATAAACACATTATTAATATCTAAGCATATCCAAGCCATTTATCAACCTTGACATGCAAATTTACTTTATTTTTCCAACCTAAACAAATAAGGCCTAAGTAAACTTTAAACTCAAGAATAAAATTGGTATTGGCATAATCAAGTTAGGCACAAACTAAGCCATATACCAAGTTTGACTCGCAAACACAACCTTAGCTACAATTAGAACTTTGGCACATACATAGGTTGATCATTTACTAATCGCTAAAATCAGAGCTTTAAAATTTATAAAAGAATGATCGAACCTAGAAACTAACTCTGACAGTAGTATAGCTAAGGCAAGACTGGATTATCGAACCCAAAGGAATTAAAAGTACTAATACTAACTTTCTTTTTATTATTTAGCCTAAATATTAAGTGAAGTTGTTTTAATCTAATCTACTACTAAGCTAAAGACACAAACACAAAAAGAACGAATTGGGAAAATAACTTTAGGAAAAACTCAGTTGATCAAGATGATACCCTCAGGAAGAATCCACCTAGACTTCACTTGTTATTAAACCCTGAACCATATGATTTATTTACTTAGTTTGATCCGTAAGACTCCCTAACTTATATTAAACCCTCTCTCGAGGCGAATAACGTCTAACCCTAGGTTAATTAGTGGAACTCTCGTTCTCTTATAATAACACCCTAGAATAGCAGTAAATTGATCTATGGACTCCCATATTAGGTTTCACCCTATTCCGGCAAAATCTCGTCACCCTATTTCTAGGCATGTGATCAACTTCGCTTAATTATGCTAGATCTACTCTTGGGTAGGGTCTATTCCTCCTCCACCTAAGCACATCAAATTTGGATTAAGCATGCGTAATTAAGAACAAACTAAGTATTTATCATATAATTCAGAAAATAATAACAAGATCCATCATAGGTTTCATCCCCTTCAGGTATCTGAGGGGTTTAGTTCATAACTAAATAAGAAAACATCTCAAGAGAAAAGATAAAACAAAACATAAGAAATCCCTAAAACCCCCTGAAGGAATTGAAGGAGAAAACCGTCGTCTTGAGTATAATTTCGGCTTCTTGGGATGGATCAACTGGCTAACTTCTGGCGATTCCCACAATTCTAACCTTTCCGGCTTGGCTTATTGGCCTAGCTAACCGCCCCTCTCAAAGGTGATACTTAGAGGGTATATATAGGCTCTTGAAATACATTTCTTTCTCCCTAAGTATCCAACTCTGAGTGAAATTGCTTTTTCCAGCGTTAGGGACACGGCCATGGCACACGCCCGTGTGGATAGACTTCAAACCGTGTTTGGATTTCTAACTTGAGGAACGACCGTGTAAGTCGGGGGTCAGGCCGTGCTCTAGGTGATCGGCAAGGCACGACCGTGTGGGCTTTGGGCCAGGCCGTGTCAATTTCGTGCTAAGGCCCATTTACTCTGTTTTGGGCCCATTTTATGTTCTTTTCATCCTCGGGTGCTTTCCTGGGTATAAGACATGGAAAGAAAGGAATAAAAGCACCTTTTTATATAAATCAAGGAATAAATCATCCGAAAGTAAGCTAAATGCAGGATTAAACTATGTTATAATTACGGTTTATCAAATACCCCCACACCTAAGCTTTTGCTCGTCCTCAAGCAAAATTCTCAACTACAATTAAAACGAACTTTCCATAATTCATAATTCCTACTGACAATGTCTCATCATAATTTATAAATAATTTATACATGGATAATTCTACTCAAAGAGTCCTAAAGATTCAAGTAACCAAAGTCGTATATTTATAGCATGAAAACACAGGTGTCTCCCCTTATCTGAATAATTACCTTTAATTCAAAACTGACAAGGATTGACATCCTCACAAAAGATTCACTCCAATCACTCAAGAAGTGTTTAAGGTTCAAAGTTAAAAGATCACTCATAAGTCAAACATGAAAAGTTAATCCCATAGGCTTGCCTGAAAATCAAATCTCCACCACTGTAAAATGAGATGACAAACAGATCAAAAGGTCTTTAATGAGGTTACTTGGGGCTAGGAGTTAAGGGTATGGATATTGGCTGAATTAGAGGGTTAGAATCGAGATTGAATTGACAAGTTACCTATCTAGAAACATAGACTGATCTAAGATAATTTACAACAATTGAAATTTTATAATACTAATAATACGAGCTTTTTTTTTTCTTTTGGATAATTAGTCTTTTAACTGTATAAGCTCACTCTTCTTAATAGTAATACTGAATATACTTTGAATTGAAAAAAAAAATTAAGAACAAACTATAACAACTGAAATATAAAACATAGTTAGGTAACCGCTCAAAATCTAATCTCGACAAATAGGGTAATTAGAAGGATGGTAATAACAAATACAAAGAGTTTTGGGTTAATATTAGTGGGTGGGTCAATGAAAAGGGTTGTTAGGCTCAACGGGGTTCACTAGGGGTTGATTGTGAAGGTAGGCTTTTTAGTGGAGTAAGTAGGTTAAAACCTAAGTGCCTTTATCATCTCGGTATATCAAATCATAACTGCAGTCTTGACATGTATAATCAAGGCAAGTTCTAGAATAACAGTTCATAGTTGACAAACTCATAATAAAAAAAATGAGCATGAAAAAGAATAGATGCTCTATAAGGCTCAAGGTCTCACAAAAATTATGGGTGTTTTTGAAATCAACCTTATAAATTTCAAACTTCAAGATAACATTCAAATTCAGGTTAACAACCTAAAATTTTAAATTTTTGAAAATTAGACTTATCATGCTTAATTCCCTGGTATTCTTCAAATTTAATCATCAATGCACAATTAACTATGACTTATTCTAAAACATGTCAATAAAAATCATAAATCATCATAAATTTCATCCTAATTAGTAATATAAGGAAATTACTTAAAAACAAGACTAAATTCAAGGATTTGAGAATCATGCAAAAAGTTAGGCACTTTCTCAAAATAATTATTCACCCCCCCACACTTAAGATGTACATTGCCCTCAATGTACAAAGATAGAAAATGACAGTTTAACATGTAAAATCAAAAGATAGGGGAGAAAGTGACACTCACTGAATTAATGGATGATTTCCTTGGAGGATGGTAGAGGTCGTGTTGTTTGATGAATTGTGTAGTAGTGAATTACTTCTAGTGCTGTTTTTGAAACTGCTAAGTCATCAGTTAGAAATCTTTTGGGAGCGTAATTAGATAATTGTTAGGAATACTCGAAGGTTAGGTGTTGATGATAATCATGATGAAAGTTGTCAATGTATGATGAGAATTTTCAAACTTAAGACAAATTGAAATTAAAATAGCGAGAAAAATAATAATAATAATAACTTAAAAATAAGAAAAAAAAAGTCTAGATAAAAGGACTCAAAGGTCCTCATCATCGGTCGGGTCCTATAGTGGTTCTAGTGATGAGATTTGGAGGTGCTGGTATATCTGTTGAAGGGTGGCCTCTATCCCATCAAAGCATCGAGTATTTTCAGCGAAATACAGCTCAAACTGGTCAAGTCGTGTAGAGATATCTACTAATGAGGTTGTTACATGGGATGGCTGCTAGCTCAAAATCGGTGCCTCCTGTAATGGTTGTGGGACATCATCAGTAATGTCCTCGGGCTCCCCCTCGTCTGTGGTGGTCACTAATCGGTATTGAGGTGGGTCAGTCCCTTGACGGTGTTTAATCATCCTCATGTGTAGCATCGTTTGGACGCCTTGAGGGACCATGTTACCTATCAGTGTGAGGGAGGTGATCTGAGCCTCAGTGTGGAGGAGGCCAAAGTACCGAGCCAATCTTGTGATGTACGGACCCATCGACAAAATTCCCTTTCTGTGTGCCTCTGTTTGATGCTGAATCACACATGCGATGAAATATGCCAGGTCGAAAACATGCCCTTCTGACATACACGATAAGTAGTAGACATCGTGCTTGTTTACCACGCCTGTGCTCTCACGTCGTCCTATGATGGTATGAGCGAGGATGGCATGGAGATACCGTAGGGGTGGTAGCAGGGCTGTTACCTTTGAGCGACTGGGGTCGTAGACATTCGTGATGGGTGTTAAGCTACGCCAGCAATTGATGGGGCTACAGTGGAGCTCACGATTCAACTTAGATAGTGGGTTAGCTTCTATGAATTCTGGTGTATAAAGTCCTAGTGCCGAACCAAATTATGGTACGCTCAATCGATGCACCGTTCCCCCTAGGCAGAATTGGATGGTACCTGGATCGTCGAACTGTGCCATCACTGACTGCAATGTGAAAGTGGTGCAGAATTCTAGTGTAAGCTCCAAGTATGTGGGCTCAATGATTGAGAAGAACTGCTCCCACGGGTCAATCGAGATGAGGGCTCGAATATCAATTGCGAGCCCTACTTGTTCTACTGCGTTCCAATCGGTGCACCTACCGGTGGCGAGGTGTCTGTCTCGGATTGTTTTGTAACGCTCTTCCTGGGTTGCTTGAGAAATCTGAGGAATAGGTGCCGAAGCTCGGAAGAAGCACTTACGGAGGATGATCCGGACCCCTTTCTTTTCTTGCTAGGGGCGGCTGTGGATCGCTTTGGTCTTGATGACGACATTGTACCTGCAATTTGTAATCAAATATAAAGCAAGTTCTTACTAATCTAGCCAGAATGTGCTATACTAAATCAAGCAGAATTTTGAAAAGTTAGAATCTTAAGCATGTTAATCAGCAGGAATTATTTGACAGCCATGAGCAAAGGAATGCCTCAATCTTATTAGTTCTAAAATGCAAGAATTTTTTTTTCCAAAAATGAACCTGAAATCTGGCAAATAACAACCAAGAAATATTCATGGGGATTGAGTTTTTGACACAAGATTCCTAAGCAAAATTCATGCTTTTAATACTAAAACTAAACAAAAGATGAAATAAAGAGAAATGCCATAATGTTTGTCAAGTTTTTAAGTCAAGAAAAAGGAACCAGGGATGGTGTAAAAGGATCCAGCACGGTCAGAGCACGACGGTGGCAGGAGTTGCAGCACAAACACGGCGGTGGCGTGGCGTGGCGTTGATGATGCACAAAAGAGGTGTGGTGGTGGGGTGTGAGCGCGGTTTTTAGACGATTTTTGGAGAGAAAGGCAAGGAGAAGAGTTTTGGGGTGGAGGAGAATGTGGGTGTGGCTGGATTTGGGAGGAAGGCTGCTGAAATTTGATTTTAGGCTAGGTTTTGGGAAAGTGACGGTTAGATTTTTGTTATATAGGGAAGGGGGCACGGTCCATCACCATGCCCGTGCTCTGTTTTGGATGCCCGTGTTTTTCGCGATTTTAGATTTTAGGCGTGTTCCGGTGGATTTGCCATGGCCGTGTTGTAAATGACACGCCCGTGTTTTTATTCACATGGTTAGTTTGAAAGGGCATGTGTAGCCCATGCTCGACAAGTCAGTAGCCTCGCACGGTTGTAAGACACGGGCATGTTCTACCCGTGGTGTGTAAGTAGTAGCTTCACACGGTCATAGGGCACAGTCGTGTTTGGCTCATGCTTATCAAGTCAGTAACCTCGCACGGGAGGTTGGCACAGCCGTGGTCTGGTATCACAGCCCGTGTGGGAAAATTCGTTTCGTCCTTGGTTGTGCAAGGCTACTGGCACGCCCGTGGTTAGTCCCCTGTCTTCCACACGGCCATGGGCACGCCCGTGTCGAAAGCCGTGTGGTTTAAAACCTACGCTTTTATTAGTCTGAATTAGTATGGAGTTAGATGCTAAAAGTAAAACTTGAAAATAAAAAGTTAGTGAATTAGTGCTCGGGTTGCCTCCTGAGAAGCGCTTGTTTATAGTCTTAAGCTAGACTTTCCCTGTTTTTGGTCCTAAAAGAAGGTTCATGGAGCAGAAGCTCCTCTCTCATATATCCAGAATCTGCACCATTATAAATTTTAAGTCGGTGACCGTTTACCTTGAATGTGCCCTTAGTGGGATGAGTTACCTCAATTGTGCCGTATGGAAAAATTGTTTTGATCATGAATGGGCCTGACCATCTTGATTTCAGCTTCCCAGGAAGTAATTTAAGCCTTGATTTGTATAGTAGGACCAAGTACCCTACTTCAAATTGTTTTGATCTCTTGAGACGAGTATCATGACGTCGCTTCGTTGCTTCCTTGTATAATTTTGATTTGTCGTAGGCCTCAGCTCTCTATTCGTCTCGTTCATCTGCATCATTCTTTTCTTTCCTGCAACTTTAGGATCAAAATTCAAAAACTTTATTGCCCAAAAAGCTTTGTGTTCTAATTCGAATGGTAGATGTGACTTTTTCCGGTATACAAGTTTATATGGGGATGTCCTCAGAGGTGTGTTTTAAATCTTTGTTCTATAGGCCCATAAAGCATCATCTACCTTTAATGCCCAATCTTTTCTATTCGATTCAACCGTTTTTCTAGTACGTGCTTAAGTTCTCGGTTTGCTACTTCAACTTGCCCACTGGTTTGAGGGTGATATAGGGTAGCTGTCCTGTGGTAAACTCCATATTTCTTTAGAACTTTTTCAAATTGAGTATTACAAAAATGAGTACCCCTATCACTAATAATGGCTCTAGGTGTCCCAAATCGAGAAAATAATTTTTTGAGAAATTTAACTACTACCCTAGCATCATTGGTAGGCAAAGCTTCCGCTTCTACCCATTTTGACATGTAATCAATTGCCACTAGGATGTATTTATTCCCAAATGAACTAGGGAATGGTCCCATAAAATCAATACCCCATACATCAAATATTTCACATGATAACATATATGTTTGAGGCATTTCATCATGTTTAGAAATATTACCTTTTCTTTGGCATTTATCACACGAAGTAACATACCTGTTGGCATCTTTGAATAGAGTAGGCCAGTAAAAACCTGATTCGAGTATTTTATATGCTGTCTTAATGCCATTGTAATATCCTCCTGAAGGTCCTGAATGACAATGTTCCAGAATTTTGCTTGCTTCTGCTTTTGTAATGCATCTTCGAATTACCTGATCTGCACATATGCGAAAAAGAAAAGGATCTTCTCAAAAATAGTTTTTCACATCAGCAACGAATCGCTTCTTTTGGTGATGTGTTAGTCTTTTTGGCAAGATGTTAGCTGCTAAATAATTCGCAATATTTGCAAACCATGGTACCTCAGAATGTGTTATAGAAAAGAGTTGTTCTTTGGGAAACGAATCATTTATCTCATTTTCATCAAGCTCTATGATATGTGGATTCTCAAGTCTGGAGAGGTGATCTGCCGCAAGATTCTCAGCTCTCTTCTTATCTTGTATTTCCAAGTCAAATTCTTGTAAGAGTAAAATCCATCGTATGAGTCTAGGTTTTGCATCAGGTTTGTTTAAAAGATAACGAAGAGCTGAATGGTCAGTGTAA
This sequence comes from Gossypium bickii, assembly GCA_025503065.1. Taxonomy (NCBI): domain Eukaryota; kingdom Viridiplantae; phylum Streptophyta; class Magnoliopsida; order Malvales; family Malvaceae; genus Gossypium; species Gossypium bickii. Next base: position 53,925,265 of record CP106713.1, on the reverse strand, counting down.
ACGACAACTTTAGACAATATTAGATACTGCCTAAATTTATCAAAAGCAAAACCTACAGCTAGCAATTCTTTCTCTATGGTGGTGTAATTTTCTTGTGCGGGTGTTAATGTTCTGCTAGCGTAATATATGGGCTGAAAATGCTTCTCTCTTCATTGTCCCAAAACTGCACCTACTGCAAAATCACTTGCATCACACATTAGTTCAAAAGGTAAGTTCCAATCAGGTGCAATTATAATTTTGTCAAAAGCTTAGCTATTTTAGAAAAATCTTTAATAAATCTTCTACAAAACCCTACATGTCCTAAAAAACTTCTAATAGCCTTAACTGAACTAGGGGAGGTAATTTTTCTATGGTTTCTACTTTTTCTTTGTCTACCTCAATCCCTTTACTAGAAATCTTATGTCCTAATACAATCCCTTCTTTAACCATAAAGTGACATTTTTCCCAATTCAGAACAAGGTTTATTTCCTCACATCTCATTAGAACTCGTTTTAAATTTTTAAGGCAAAGATGGAAAGAATTACTGAATATTGAGAAATCATCCATAAATACCTCCATGATGTCTTCCACGAGTTCGCCAACATGCATCATTGAAAAGTAGCAGGAGCATTACATAATCCAAAAGGCATTCTACGATAAGCAAATGTACCGTATGGACATGTAAATGTTGTCTTCTCTTGGTCTTCAAGAGCTATGGGGATTTGGAAGTAGCCGGAGTGTCCGTCCAAGAAGTAGCAGTACATATGCCTGGATAGTCTTTCTAACATTTGATCTATGAAGGGTAGAGGGAAGTGATCTTTTCTAGTGGCATCGTTAAGCTTTCTATAGTCTATACAGACTCTCCAACCTGTAACTGTTCTCGTGGGGATTAACTCGTTCCTTTCATTGGGCACCACCGTCATTCCTCCTTTCTTTGGAACTACTTGCACAGGACTTACCCAAGTGCTGTTAGAAATAGGATAAATTATTCCTGCATCTAGAAGTTTAATTACCTCGGCTTTGACCACTTCTTTCATGTTGGGGTTTAGCCGCCCCTGGGGCTGCACACACGGCTTGTATTCTTCTTCCATTAGAATTTTGTGGGTGTAAAACGATGGGTTTATACCCTTGATGTCAGAGATTTTCCAGGCTATGGCTTTTTTATGTTCTCTTAGTACCTTTATTAACTCCTCTTTTTCCCTGGGTTCTAATTCTGAAGAGATAATTACCGGTAGCGCAGAATTGTCCCCAAAAAATGCATATTCTAAGTGTTTTGGCAATTGTTTCAATTCCAGACTAGGTGGCTCATCAATGGAGGATTTCTGTTTTATTTCATCATCATTTTCAATGCTTTCTTTGTAATATCCCTGATTTATGGCTTAGGCATTTTTGCTTAAATAAATGTGAAAGCATGTTTATGTGTATGAGAATGTGTTTTATAAACTTTGGGGAACTCTAGAATGTAGATAAATGCCTTAGAAATTATTAGATTTTAAATCTAGAAAAGGAAGGTAGGCAGAGTGGCTTTAAGAGAAAATGTAGGGGAAATATGACACAAGAACGGGCTTGGAAAAGTGGCAAGGAGGCGCCACTTAAAGCCCAGTAAGTGACGCCATATATAGTGGGCAAGGGCCTAAGTTCGAGTCACAAGGGAAGCAATATTTTGGGACTTTAATTTTCGGCAATAGGGGAGTAGTAGTGGACGGCAATGGGGCACCAAAGGGGGAGCTTTAGATATGATTAATTTCCTTTTAAAATTCGGCTAAAATTGAAGATAAATGTTGATTTATTTGAATTATTTTTGAATGGGTAAGGAAGAGAAATTTTTTGGAGAAAAAGAAGGAGTTGATAGGGGAGGAAGAGTTGGCCGAATATGGGACATTGGAGGATGGTATTTTCGGCTTTGGTATAGTAGGAAGGGTGTACCGAAATTCATTCTTTCTCTCCTCTTTTCATGTGTGCCAAAAATTCAAAAGACATCTGCTTGTGTTTTTTTTTTCTCTTCTCCCTTTTTACTACTCACTTTCAAAGCCGAAAACCTTCAATCTCCATTCTCTTTTTCTCTTCAATCAAAGGCCGAATATACAAAGGACTCCTAGCCGATTGCTCATTAAACTCTCAAAAGCCGGAACTTGTTGATCAAACCTGTGGCCGAATCTCTCAGTAGTCTAAAGGGGCGTTGTTGATCTTTTGGTAGCAGGACACCCAATCGGTTCTAATAGTGGGGTAAGGAATTCTTTATCATTTAATCTCCTTTCTAATACCTTCGATTAAGTCAACACTAAGGAAAAAATCGATCTCTTTTTCTCTTGAACCGAAAACTTGAAAGGTGAGTTTCGGGATTTCCTTTATAGCCGACTTCTAGGGAAATCATTCGGGGTTTCAAGGACCTAAGGTAAGTCATGTATGGTATTCGGCCAGGGGCCACTTATTGTGATTTAATGTTAGGATTTGGATCTAACATATGTCTATAGGCATTTCGACAGATACCACAAACAAGGATTAATTTCGGGGTTTAGATCCACAAGGTAAGGAAGTGTCAACATTCGGCCAAGGCCATATTAAGGGTTAGTATTGACCGATTTTTAACTATGATCTATAGGAAGCAATACAATCTATTTCGGTAGATTTCGGGATTCAGTGGAAGCGTTAAGTAAATCAGGTGTGTACCCCACACTAGATCTTAATAGATTTATGGCCATGTACTAATATATGTGTTATAATAATGTGAAATGTGGCCAGAGGTACCATGCAATGGTACAACGCACTCAGGTACGTAATTTTAACATTATGTTAATCAGTGATATGAGTAGTTGGAATATGGCACATATGTGAATATTGATAAGAATGTGAAATAGGGATTAAGGCATGACTTATGCATGATTTGTATGACATGGGCATATGGGTGATACGAAAAGGGGAAGTGGTCTGGTGGTTTATACCACGAAAATCTGAATGTGGTGACTTCGGTCACATTATCTAAATGTGGTGACTCATGTCACAAAATAATTATCTGGTGGCTATGCCACGAATTTTATAAGGGCGATAAGCACGTTGACTGCAGCGACTGCCTTCAATGATGTGTAGCGGATGGAGGGTTGACTTAGTAGTCCCCACGGTGTGATGGTTGGTACGGGTGATGTGTAGCGGATGGCATCTAGGTTTGGGTTCGAGATTGCATCATTATGTATAATTGTTATCTGTATGTATGTATTACCTGTTATGCCTGAATTTGTTGGGACTTAGTGTTGGATGTACACATTGAGTCTGTTTGACTCACCCCGTTGGGGGAATATTTTCTTTCAGGTGACACTCAGTGATGGACCGGGTCGGCAAGAGCTTAGTGGTGGTCATGCACAGCTCAGAGTTTCTTTTAATTTGGACTTTTCCTATTTTAAGTATTTTGGATTTATTTCGGGTTTTGTTTTGATGTAATAAGGCCACTTAGTATGAACTGTTTCACGCTTGCTTTTAATTGTTTTTTTTTATTATCAGGATATTATTTTTGTTAATCAAGGGTTATCTAAATTGTTTTAAAATAAACGTTGAACGTTTTGACACCTAACGCAAATGAATTTTTTTTTCAATGTAAAGGGGTAAACTCTAAAAACTCAACTTTTACCTTGAACTTATAGTTTTGAAATATGGCAACAAAGTTTTAATAAAACCTAATCTTTAAGCCCATAACGATGTTTTCAATTTGGAATCCAAATCAAATTTTCTCCAAAATCACCCAAGAATTTTTTCAAAGAAACAAACATGTTTTGAACCGTTTTACTCCAGGAACATACCGGATCCGGTCGAGGCTCGTGGGCCGGGTTTGGGGTGTTTCAGCTTGGTATCAGAGCCCAGTTTTAAAACTCTCGGCCTTGGGTTAAAAGCCCATAACGTTTTCAAAATAAGCCCAAATGAAGATTGTGAAAAATTTTGTGAATTAAGCAGGTTTTCTGGCATGGCACCTAAGTCTCCGACCTGCAGTCCACCAGGTAAGTACTTCTAACCATTGTGTGAATTATAATATGATTTGTATAAGGTTAGAATGGGAATGTAGAATAGTATAATAAGAACTATTGAACCCTAGGATTAGTTTACCCCAACATAGAAATTCATAAAACTTAAAGCCTAAGTAAACAAACCTGTGGCTAAGTCGCCGAGTTAGGGTGTGGCTAAGTTGCCGAGTTAGGGTGTGGCAACCATTGTGCGCATGTCTAGGATTGGATCCGGAAGAGCCTGGTACTTAAGCAGTCCTAGTGACTCACCTCCTCTTCGCTGGAATCCTACCTGGTGCATAGCTACGGTTCACCCTAACCAAGAGGACTTATTTACGGGCTAAACTCAATAACTAAAACCCGAAAGGGACTAGCCATATTTTATGAAACCCTAGTTTTAAAAATCAACCAACTACCCTCTTGGATTGTGAAAATTATTTAGTTTGAAATTTTTTCAAAATATTTTTGACTTACAAAATTACCTAAATACCCCTAGTGGTAAAATTACGAGAATGTCCTTGGTTTCTAAAATTACCATACTACCCCCGATTTTAATAAAATTTTTTGATTTTGCAAAAATGTCCAAAAAACCTTATCTTTGCGAAATACCAAGACACCTTGATTTGGAAAATTTACGAAATTACCCCTGATTTACAAAATTACCAAAATGACCCTCGATTTCTAAAATTTCTGCCATACCCCTAATTTGAGAAAATTTACAAAAGTACCCTTGAGTTTTAAAAATTTCAAAGTGCCCTGATTTATTAAGATTTTTAAATTGACCCCGATTTATTACCAAAATACCCTTATAGGAGAAATGACGAAAATACCCCTAGGATAGGAACAGACCAAAAATGGTTGAAGGATGAATGTGTATGGTAGGTATTACTGAATGATTGTACTTCTCTGAATTAGGGTAGAAAACTTGAAAAAAAACTCTGATGGATCGAAAGAACTGCTATTAAACTCCTTTTCATAAAATTTCTTCGCGGATAATCAGTGAAACAAGGACTAATTCATAAAATTTCTTAATCAGACTAAAGCACGATCGTAGAAATGAGCTCTAGGGGACGTGGTCGTAATGTGCGAGGACGTGGTAGAGGCAGGATGACTGTGTCGGAACCCGTTAGATCGGGTCAAGGGTCTGAAAATGAGGTACCACCACCCCCACCGCCAGCTGTGGGTGGTGAGCAGCAAGATCAGACAGGGGATGATGCAGTATCGCAGGTAGTGCTGCGAGTTCTAGAAATGGTGGCTGGAGCAGGTAGAAATATGGGAGCTCGGAAATCTGTACCCGAGCGACTCCGAGCCAATGGAGCTGAGGTGTTCCGTGGCGTGTCTGGGGTGGCACCCAGTACGGCTGAGTATTGGTTGGAAGCGACTGAGCGGGTCATGGATGAGCTCGATCTGACCGCTGAGGAAAAGTTGAAAGGGTTGGTGTCGCTTCTTTGCGATGAGTCATATCAATGGTGGCTCACAGTTCGGGATAGTCCTACGACTGAGGAGCTCACTTGGGAATATGTTAAAGCGGCATATCAAAAGAAGTATGTTGGTACTCATTACATTGATGCACAGAGGAAGGCTTTTCTAGGGTTGGTTCAAGGGAATAAGTCCGTAACGGAGTACGAGGCTGAATTCTTAAGGTTGAGCCGGTATGCTCGAGGGATAGTGGCTACGGAGCATGAGCGGTGTGTCCGATTTGAGGACGGGCTAAGAGATGATCTAAGGTTAGTGATAGCTCCGCAGCAAGAACGGGAATTTGCTGTGTTGGTGGAGAAGGCTAAGGTGGCCGAAGGAATCAAGGACTCTGTAAGGCATAACTCTGATCGGAATAGACAGAAGAGAGGTTTTGGATCGTCAGGATCGTCTGGAAATGTTCAAAAGAGGCCTAGAGCTGAGGGGCCGCGTGGTCAGCAAGTTGGTTCAGGAGGGCAGTACCATACTTGTACACAGTGTGGGAAGATGCACTTAGGGGAGTGTTGGAAGAAAACAGGAGGATGCTTTAAGTGTGGATCTAAGGATCATATGATTAAGGATTGCCCAATAAAGATAGACGGAAGTCGACCAACAGGTCAGGGTTATAATCAGGCCGGTAGAGGTGGACAGCAGCCTCAGCGAGGTCGTGGCCTGAATGGTAGAGGCAACGGTGCTGGAAGAGGACGGGGAACACCTGGCAGAGGTGTAGGTAATACTGAGGCTAGACAGTCGGGTCTGGTTTATGCGGTTCGCCGGAGGGAGGATAGAGACGCACAGGACGTCATAACCGATACGTTCCTTATTTTTGGCAAGCCTTATTTTGCTCTGATTGATGTGGGCTCAACCCATTCCTATGTTGCATGTAGAATAGTTGGAACTCTAGACATAGCTTCTGAACTTTCTAGTAGGGAGATGACTGTAGTAAGCCCACTAGCTCAAACTGTAGTGGTGAACAAGATATTTCGGATAGTACCCCTAGAAATTCAGGGAGTGAACTTTCCTGCCGACTTGATGGAACTCTTCGGAGAATTTGATCTCATTCTTGGTATGGACTGGCTAGTAGAACATCGGGCTGTGTTGGATTGTGCAGTTAAGCGAATGGAGTTAAGGACCCCGGAGGATGAGGTGGTAATTATGATAAGATAAAGAAGAAACTACTTGTCTATTGTAGTTTCAGCGCTGAAAGCTGATAAGATGGTTCGAAAAGGGTGCAAGGTATTTTTGGCCTTCGTAAGTGCGTTGGATGGGAAAGAAGGGGGAGTTAGCGGAGTTAGAACCGTAAGGGAATTTGTGGATGTCTTTCCGGAGGAATTACCTGGAATACCCCCGGATAGGGAAGTGGAATTCGAAATCGATTTGCTGCCAGGAACAGCTCTTGTGTCAATTGCCCCTTATAGAATGGCACCTAATGAGTTGGTTGAGCTCAAGGCTCAGATCCAAGAGTTGCTTGATCGTGGGTTTATTCGACCCAGTGTGTCTCCATGGGGAGCACCGGTCTTGTTTGTAAAGAAGAAGGACGGAACTATGCGTATGTGCATAGATTATCATTAGTTGAATAAGCTGACCATCAAGAACAAGTACCCGTTGCCAAGGATAGACGACTTGTTCGATCAACTTAAGGGGGCAACAGTATTCTCAAAGATCGACCTAAGGTCCGGATATCATCAGTTGAAGGTGAAGGAAGCAGATATCCATAAGACAGCTTTCCGGACAAGATACGGCCATTATGAATTCTTGGTAATGCCGTTCGGATTGACGAACGGCCCAGCCGCGTTCATGGATATGATGAACCGGGTCTTTCAACCTTACTTGGATAGGTTCATCATTGTGTTCATCGACGACATCCTAGTATACTCCAAGTCTGAGGAGGAGCATGATGAGCATCTTAGGGTTGTGTTGCAAGTGTTGAGAGAGAAGAAGCTCTATGCCAAATTTAGCAAGTGTGAATTTTGGCTTAAGGAAGTTGCCTTTTTAGGGCATGTGGTGTCTGCAGAGGGAATAAGGGTTAATCCTAGGAAGATTGAGGCGGTGTTAGATTGGAAACCACCTAAGTCAGTGGCTGAGATTCGTAGCTTCTTGGGATTGGCAGGGTACTACAGAAGGTTTGTGGAAGGGTTCTCATCGATCATTGCACCTTTGACAAAGTTGCTGAGGAAGGAAGTACCTTTCGTATAGACAGAGAAGCAACAGGAGAGCTTTGAGAAGCTTAAGAGGGTCTTGACTGAAGCTCCGGTTTTGATTCAGCCTAAGGCAGGAAAGGACTTCGTGGTGTATTGTGACGCTTCTCATACAGGATTGGGATGCGTGTTAATGGAAGATAGGAAGGTAGTTGCTTATGTGTCTCGGCAATTGAGGCCTCATGAAGTTAACTACCCGACGCACGACTTGGAATTGGCGGCGGTGGTCTTTGCTCTTAAAGTATGGAGGCATTATCTTTATGGAGAAAAGTCCGTGATCTACACAGACCATAAGCCTTAACTATCTGTTGACTCAGAAGGAGTTGAATTTGAGACAGCAAAGGTGGGTAGAATTGTTGAAGGACTACGACTGTTCCATAGAGTATCATCCGGGCAAGGCGAATGTAGTGGCGGATGCCCTAAGTCGGAAAGTAGTGTCGGATCTGAGGGCGATGTTCACGCATCTGAGTGTGTATGACGATGGAAGTCTACTAGCAGAGTTACAAGTCAAACTGACATGGCTGAATGAAGTGAAAGAGGGTCAGTTATTGGATGAGGATCTAAGCGCTAAGTTGCAGCAAGTGCGGAATGGAGAGTTGGAAGATTATGGCGTTAATGACAAAGGACTGTTGTGTTTCAAGGGAAAGGTTTGTATGCTGAAGAATGAGGACCTAAGGCGGAAAATTCTTCGGGAATCGCATAGTAGTCCTTACGCTATGCATCCCGAAGGTACCAAGTTGTATAGAGATCTACGGGAACAGTTTTGGTGGCCTGGTCTAAAACGGGAAGTTACCGAATTTGTCGGCATGTGTTTAACATGTCAGCAAGTTAAGGCTGAACACCAAGTTCCATCAGGGTTGCTTCAACCGATAAAGATTCCGCAGTGGAAGTGGAAGAGAATCACCATGGATTTCGTTAGTGGGCTTCCCCTTACACCTACTAAGAAGGACTCGGTATGGGTGATAGTAGATCGATTGACAAAGTCCGAGCATTTCATTCCAGTTTGAGTTGACTATTCTTTGCAGAAGTTGGCAAAGTTGTATGTGGCAGAAATTGTGAGGTTACATGGGGTGCCGGTGTCAATCATTTCATATAGGGATCCAAGGTTTACGTTTCGATTTTGGAAGGCACTACATCAAGCTTTAGGCACTAGATTGGATTTCACTACAGCTTTTCATCCACAGTCGGACAGGCAGTCTGAACGAGTAATCCAAGTGTTAGAGGATATGTTGAGGGGCTGTGTGATAGACTGCAGAGGAAGTTGGGAAGAGTATTTGCCGTTAGCTGAATTTGCATACAACAATAGCTATCAGGCCAGTATTCGGATGGCACCGTATGAAGCGTTGTATGGTCGAAAGTGTCAAACTCCTACGTGTTGGACGGAAATAGGGGAACGTCGAGTTTTGGGGCCAGAGATAGTGGCAGAATCCGAGGAGAAGGTTAAGGTAATTCGGGTACGATTGAAGGAAGCATCTGATAGGCAGAAGTCGTATGCAGATCTCAAACGGAAGGAAATAGAATTTGAGGTAGGAGACCAAGTGTTTCTTAAAGTATCGCCATGGAAGAAAGTGATGAGGTTTGGTCGCAAAGGGAAGTTAAGTCCAAGGTTTATAGGACCTTACCGAGTATTGAAGCGAGTTGGACCAGTGGCATACCAGTTAGAGTTGCCTTCGGAATTGAAGCAGATGCACGATGTATTCCATGTATCTATGCTACGTCGCTATCGATCGGATCCATCTCATGTAGTTCCAGTTGAAGAGGTGGAGCTAAGGCCAGATTTGTCCTACGAGGAAGAGCCGATTTAGATCTTGGAACGAGATGAGAAAGTGTTACAGAGGAAGTCAGTTCCTCTAGTTAAAGTGCTATGGCGTAATCATGGATCGGAAGAAGCTTCGTGGGAGCCAGAAGAAGCAATGCGACAGCAATACCCTCACTTATTTCAGCTAGGTAATTTCGAGGACAAAATTATTTTAAGGGGGTAGAACTGTAATATCCCTAATTTATGGCTTAGGCATTTTTGCTTAAATAAATGTGAAAGCATGTTTATGTGTATGAGAATGTGTTTTATAAACTTTGGGGAACTCTAGAATGTAGATAAATGCCTTAGAAATTATTAGATTTTAAATCTAGAAAAGGAACCTAGGCAGAGTGGCCTTAAGAGAAAATGTAGGGGAAATATGACAAAAGAACGGGCTTGGAAAAGTGGCAAGGAGGCGCCACTTAAAGCCCAGTAAGTGACGCCATATGTAGTGGGCAAGGGCCTAAGTTCGAGTCACAAGGGAAGCAATATTTTGGGACTTTAATTTTCGGTAATAGGGGAGTAGTAGTGGACGACAATAGGGCACCAAAGGGGGAGCTTTAGATATGATTAATTTCCTTTTAAAATTCGGCTAAAATTGAAGATAAATGTTGATTTATTTGAATTATTTTTGAATGGGTAAGGAAGAGAAATTTTAGGAGAAAAAGAAGGAGTTGATAGGAGAGGAAGAGTTGGACGAATATGGGACATTGGAGGATGGTATTTTCGGCTTTGGTATAGTAGGAAGGGTGTGCCGAAATTCATTCTTTCTCTCCTCTTTTCATGTGTGCCAAAAATTCAAAAGACATCTGCTTGTGTTTTTTTTTTTTCTTCTTCCCTTTTTACTACTCACTTTCAAAGTCGAAAACCTTCAAACTCCATTCTCTTCTTCTCTTCAATCAAAGGCCGAATATACAAAGGACTCCTAGCCGATTGCTCATTAAACTCTCAAAAGCCGGAACTTGTTGATCAAACCTGTGGCCGAATCTCTCAGTAGTCTAAAGGGGCGTTGTTGATCTTTTGGTAGCAGGACACCTAATCGGTTCTAATAGTGGGGTAAGGAATTCTTTATCATTTAATCTCCTTTCTAATACCTTCGATTAAGTCAACACTAAGGAAAACTGATCTCTTTTTCTCTTGAACTGAAAACTTGAAAGGTGAGTTTTGGGATTTCCTTTATAGCCGACTTCTAGGGAAATCATTCGGGGTTTCAAGGACCTAAGGTAAGTCATGTATGGTATTCGGCCAGGGGCCACTTATTGTGATTTAATGTTAGGATTTGGATCTAACATATGTCTATAGGCATTTCGACAGATACCACAAACAAGGATTAATTTCGGGGTTTAGATCCACAAGGTAAGGAAGTGTCAACATTCGGCCAAGGCCATATTAAGGGTTAGTATTGACCGATTTTTAACTATGATCTATAGGAAGGAATACAATCTATTTCGGTAGATTTCGGGATTCAGTGGAAGCGTTAAGTAAATCAGGTGTGTACCCCACACTAGATCTTAATAGATTTATGGCCATGTGATGATATATGTGTTATAATAATGTGAAATGTGGCCAGAGGTACCATGCAATGGTACAACGCACTCAGGTACGTAATTTTAACATTATGTTAATCAGTGATATGAGTAGTTGGAATATGGCACATATGTGAATATTGATAAGAATGTGAAATAGGGATTAAGGCATGACTTATGCATGATTTGTATGACATGGGGCATATGGGTGATATGAAAAGGGGAAGTGATCTGGTGGTTTATATGTAACACCCCTTACCCGAGACCTTTGCCGGAGTCGAGTATGTGGCATTACTAGACTTGACTACTAATTCGGGGCATAATAATTTAAAACTGTCCAACTGCGTCATACTGACTAAATTGACCATAACTTGAGTTACAAAACTCAAAATTTAGATCCGTAAATTTTCGTTGAAACTAGACTCATGTAAATATTTACCATAATTTTTCCAGAATTTTTCATGTGGCCAATTAGTACAGTTTATTCATCAAAGTTTCCCCTATTTCACTGTTTGATGATTCTGACCTATCTTTACAAAAACTCAGTTATCTCATTGTACAAAATTTCAATAATGTTCTTGTTTATTCCAATCAAAAATAGACTCATTAAGGATTCTAAGCATATAAACTATGCTCCATGATTATTTTTGTAAAATTTTTAACAATTTTTCCAAGACAAAACAGGAAATCACAAATTCATTCAGAACAAGTTTCACTAAAATTTAAATATCTCATAATATAAAATTCCTTTGCCTACTCTGTTTCTTTCATATCAAAATAGACACAATAAGCTTTAATTATATATCTTATTCACTTTCTAATTCAATTTATCCCATTTTTGGTGATTTTTCAAAATCACATCACTGCTGCTAACTAAAAACTATTTCATTGCAAAATATGATTAACTAGTTTATAACCGAATATACCCACATACAACTCATACTGTCCATGCATTTTAATCATTTATGCAAATTAACTTATACCTAAAACATTCTCGTAATATCATAACATCATCGGTTTATTAACAAAACACAACTATGGTTCCATATAATCGAGTGTACCCTTGGTTACTTACCACAACACCTAATTAAAAGGTTCATTTCATAAACATACATTTCCTTATCAAATACGATTAAACTTCGATTAAAGATGCACAAACATTACCAACATAAACCGACATTTGTATCAAAAGCACAAAAGCATACTTAACTAAAAAGTTAGCCATATTTGCATGGCTATTATATACATGAACCAAAAGTTTTCATCAAAACAAAGGCAAAGTCTTTCCCATACATGCCTTCACTCGAAAACCAAAATGAAAGAGTACCAAAATAGTTTGGTAGTGTGGACGACTTTCTGAACGATCCCGACGAGCTTGTAACTTGCACCTAATCTATAAGACAGAGGAAACGTTTCGCACAAATAAGCTTACTAGCTTAGTAAGTCCTAAGCTCCTAATAACATAACATTCAAACATTAAACATTTAAATTAAAAATAATTCCACTTGTATGTTTGTAATCACGTTTACTTTCAAGCTTTCAATTCCATACCTATATAACATATAAATTCATAGAACAATTTCTCTTTAACCAATATGCTTATATAATCAAAATATTTACTCATAATCCAACCTTTCAAAACCAAAATGTTATTATATAACCAAACGTATAAACATTCATATACTTAAAGCTCAATTATTATCATATAGCATCACATACACGAACTATCCATGTGGTAGAATATACGGTCTTGTATACACATAATAGAAGACCAAAACCACAATATTCATATCATTCATTTATAAAACCGAGAACACATATTATAATCATATATATATATATATAAACTTCATTTGTAACACATACAATTTGTAATAAATAACTGAGTTACTTGCTTACCTTATTTTAAATAGGTAAGAAGTTAATTCATACCTTACATGCTTACCTGAGCCATTAACTCAATAAATTAGCTTTAATTTGCCTTGAACAAAATTCGGTTTCTCTTTTGTAAAACACATCACCAGCATCAAGCCTGCTAGGCGTAAAAGCCCGATAAGTGACACTGGCACAAAGCCCGCTAGGCGTAAAAGCCCGATAAGTAACAGGCACAAAGCACGCTAGGCATGAAAGCCCGAAAAGTAACACCGGCACAGAGCCTGCTAGGCGTGAAAGCCCGAATCTTATCAATGTAATTAAACATTCCAAACACACTTCATAACTATTATATATATAAGTCCAATTCAATTGAGCTTGCTCACATTAAACCAATAAAATCATTATATCATCCTACCATCCAACAATTCACATCACATAACCAACTTTAATCATTAACCTAGTATACCTATATACATTCGGCCATGATATAAATAGGTACTAAAATTCATCAATTCTTACTATTTAATATAGTCATAATTAGTTCTTTAACATATTTTAGCTAAAGGACTTACCTCGATTGTCGATAGACCGTGTAAAATCGGCTATTCGAGAACTTTTGTCTTTCCCCAGGTCCATTGCATTTTTTCTTTGTTCTTGATCTAAACACATTAAAATTAACCCATTCAAGCATATTTCATCTCAATTTAATCCAAAAACACTTAAATAAACAATTTACCATTTTGCCCCTAGTGTTTCCCATTTTTACAAATTGGTCCTATTTACACAAAACACAAAATGTGTAAAATTTCCCAACACCATAGCTAGGCTGAATCTTCTCCATAGCCATATGAGTCCATGCATTTCATTTATTTGTCATTTTAACCCTTCACAAATTTATTAATTTATTTAATCCATAATACTCAATTTCATCAATAGTTCTAAAGATAAACTTGTTAATCTAACATACAAGTATCATTTCCTATCATTAAACAACATGAACATCAAATTTTCTTCAATGGCATTTCACAAAAATCTCAACCAAATCACAAATTTAAACATGGGCTACTTAAAACTCAAAACAACTATCTTAAAAATGTAAGAATTATAAAAAAAATCAAGCTAGATGCTTACCTAATCAAGCATGCAAGAAGCCGAATGGTGAGAGCTTAAATTTCTTTCTTCTTCCTTTAAGTTTCGGTAATGAAGGAGAATGAAAGATGAACATGCATGTCTTCCTTTCATTTTATGCTTTTTATTTTATTATAAGTTTATATTATAATACTTAAAATATAAATATATATAAATATATTATCACTAACATGTAAAGTAACTTATAAAAGCATGCTAACACCACATGTTACCGTCCACTATTTCATAGCAATGAATAATTTACAACATAATGAATAAAGAAACTAAAGATGAGCATGCAGCTTGTTCTTTTATGTTTTCTTTATTATAATCAGCTTATGATATATGGTACATATATCAATAAACTTAACTTATAAAAACAAATATATAAAAAAAAATGCATTATAAAAGCATAATGCCGTCCACTAAGGCTCCAAATGGTTAATTTGCATCATAAGGCCACATGCAAAAGAAGACAAATCAATTAAACCACTCAATTAAATAAAATGTTACTTTGACCACATGTGCAATTTAGTCCTTTTTCATAAATCGAACACACAAACGGACAAGTTTGCCTATGAAATTTTAACACATGCTCAAACATATATAATTAACATGAAAAATAATATTAAAAATATTTTTCTAACTCAGATTCATGGTCCCAAAACCACCGTTCCGATTAGGGCCAAAATCGGGCTGTTACATTATACCACAAAAATCTGAATGTGGTGACTTCGGTCACATTATCTGAATGTGGTGACTCATGTCAAAAAATAATTATCTAGTGGCTATGCCACGAATTTTATAAGGGCAATGAGCACGTCGACTGCAGCGACTGCCTTCGATGATGTGTAGCGGATGGAGGGTTGACTTAGTAGTCCCCACGGTGGGATGGTTGGTATGGGTGATGTGTATCGGATGGCATCTAGGTTTGGGTTCGGGATTGCATCATTATGTATAATTGTTATCTGTATGTATGTATTACCTGTTATGCCTGAATTTGTTGGGACTTAGTGTTGGATGTACACATTGAGTCTGTTTGACTCACCCCGTTGGGGGAATATTTTCTTTCAGGTGACACTCAGTGATGGACCGGGTCTGCAGGAGCTTAGTGGTGGCCATGCACAGCTCAGAGTTTCTTTTAATTTGGACTTCTCCTATTTTAAGTATTTTGGATTTATTTCGGGTTTTGTTTTGATGTAATAAGGCCACTTAGTATGAACTGTTTCACGCTTGCTTTTAATTGTTTTTTTTTATTATCACGATATTATTTTTGTTAATCAAGGGTTATCTAAATTGTTTTAAAATAAGCGTTGAACATTTTGACATCTAACGCAAATGAATTTTTTTTTCAATGTAAAGGGGTAAACTCTAAAAACTCAACTTTTACCTTGAACTTATAGTTTTGAAATATGACAACAAAGTTTTAATAAAACCTAATCTTTAAGTCCATAACAATGTTTTCAATTTGGAATCCAAATCAAATTTTCTCCAAAATCACCCAAGAATTTTTTCAAAGAAACAAACATGTTTTGAACCGTTTTACTCCAGGAACATACCGGATCCGGTCGAGGCTCGTGGGCCGGGTTTGGGGTGTTTCATTCTTCTTTCGTTTGTCTAAATGACGATGTATTCAAATTCATCTCATCACCTTCATCTTCTTCCCCCTCTTCTTGAGTCAGGCACAGTTCCATCATGTCGTCATTTACGATTTCCTGTAATGAATTTTGAATTAATAATCAGTAGTATCGACAAAATAACGGGAATCATCTTGCTCTTTAGAATAACGCATGGCACCATAAATTTGAAATATAATTTCTTCATCGCCTATCCTTAATGCAAGTTTACCGTCACCTACATCAATAACGGCTCTAGCAGTAGCTAATAAGGGATGCCCTAAAATTAAGGGAACATTAACGTCTTCCTCCATGTCTAACACAACAAAATCAACAGGGAAAATAAATTTATCAATGTTCATCAAGACATCTTCGATAACCCCTCTAGGATATTTAATGGATCTATCGGCTAATTGAATACTCATCCTAGTGGGTTTTGGTTCTCCAAGATCTAGTTGTTTAAACATTTTGTAAGGCATTAAATTAATACTGGCACCTAGATCAGCTAATGCTTTCTTAATATTTAAGCTACCAATTAAACAAGGGATAGTAAAACTTCCTGGGTCTTTTAATTTGGTTGGTAACTTGTTTTGGAGGATGGCTGAGCATTCTTCATTAAGTTCCACCGTCGACACTTCTTCAAGCTTCCTTTTATTCATCAGGAGTTCCTTTAAGAATTTTGCGTACTTCGGCATCTGTGAAATGGCTTCAACAAAAGGTAAGTTAATATGTATTTGTTTAAAAAGTTCAAGAAACTCACCATATTGGGCATCTAATTGTTCCTTCCTTAACTTTTCTGGATATGGGATTTGTGGTTTACTTTCTTTGCGAACTGGATTTATATCCTCAACTCCCTCATCTCTTGCTTTGTTATCTTCATGTGGGATTTATCTCTTTGGTTCGACTAATTCCTTTCCACTTCTTAATGTAACCGCTTTTACCTGTTCTGACTTAGTGAGCTCCCCAAATAACTCAGTAATTTTTTTAACTGATGCTTGTTGATCTTTAAGGGTTCCCTCAGTATTTTGAAAACGGTCTTCTATGTCTGTCATGAATTTTGTCAGCATCTCTTCGAGGTTTGGCTTCTTTTCTTGTGGATATGGCTGATTTTGGAAGTTTTGAGGAGGTTGTTGTCTTTGATTTCCTTGATTTCCTTGGCCTCCCCACGAAAAATTTTGGTGGTTCCTCCAACCTGGATTGTAAGTATTACTATATGGGTTATTATTAGATCTGAAATTATTACCTATATAGTTCATCTGTTCGCTTTCTGCTCCCGGTTGGTAGGGTGGGTACTCAGGATTTGCCACAGTTCCACTTATGTTGCACTGCATTACTGGATGTCCCTGCGAAGAACACAAATTATCAAGCTTTTTATTCATTATCTCCATGTGTGTTGATAGCATGGTCACTGTGTCTATGTTGAAAGCTCCGGCTGATTTTGTTGGTTTCGTCCCTGTAACTTGCCACTGATAATTATTCAGTGACATCTCTTCAATGAACTCGTACGCTGCTTCAGGAGTTTTGTTGTTCAGGGTTCCACCGACGGCTGAGTCGATTAGTTGCCTTGTTGAGGGGTTTACACCGTTATAGAATGTTTGGACTTGTAGCCACAAGGGTAAACCATGGTGTGGAAACCTTCTCAAGAGATCCTTGTATCTCTCCCATGCGTCGTATAATGTCTCTAAATCCATCTGCACAAAAGAAGAGATATCATTCCGTAATTTGGCTGTTTTGGCCGGTGGGAAATATTTTAATAAAAAATTTTCGGTCATTTGTTCCCATGTAGTGATTGACCCTCGTGGTAATGACTTTAACCACTGTTTGGCTTTATTCCTTAATGAAAAGGGAAATAACCGAAGACGTATGGCATCATCAGAAACGCCATTTATTTTGAAGGTATCACAGAACTCTAAAAAGTTAGCTATATGAGTATTTGGATCTTCGTCCTGCAAACCATCAAATTGAACAAACTGTTGAATCATTTGCATTGTGTTAGGCTTTAATTCAAAATTATTAGCAGCTATAGCGGGCCTAACAATACTTGACTCTGCTCCTGTTAAATGTGGTTTAGCATAATCAAATATAGTGCGTGGAGCATTGTGTTCCCCCACATCATAGGGTTATAGAATATTCTCGTCCATCCTTTCAGTAGGATTGGAGCTGCCTTCTTGATTCTCCTCTGTGTAGTTTAGGGCTCGCCTGATTTCTCGGCGATTCCTACGAGCAGTAGCTTCAATATCATTGTCGTATACTAAAGGTCCTCTAGGGTTCCTTCTAGTCAAAAACTAGAGGTACCTGAAAAGAAAAAGAAGGAAAGAAAATTAAGGAAAATTAAACTTTAACCTAAAAACAAAACAAAAATAAATTGGTAAATAAAAAAATAATGGCTAAAGTAATAAAATTAGAGTTTTCTTAATATTTTACTTCCCCGGCAACGACGCCAAAAACTTGATCCCTAAAATCAGAGCTTTAAAATTTATAAAAGAATGATCGAACCTAGAAACTAACTCTAACAACGATTAAAGGCAAGTGTACCTATCGAACAGTAGTATAGCTAAGGCAAGACCGGATTATCGAACCCAAAGGAACTAAAAGTACTAATACTAACTTTCTTTTTATTATTTAGCCTAAATATTAAGTGAAGTTGTTTTAATCTAATCTACTACTAAGCTAAAGACACAAACACAAAAAGAACGAATTGGGAAAATAACTTTAGGAAAAACTCAGTTGATCAAGACGATACCCTCAGGAAGAATCCACCTAGACTTCAATTGTTATTAAACCCTGAACCATATGATTTATTTACTTAGTTTGATCCGTAAGACTCCCTAACGTATATTAAACCCTCTCTCGAGGCGAATAACGTCTAACCCTAGGTTAATTAGTGGAACTCTCATTCTCTTATAATAACCCCCTAGAATAGCAGTAAATCGATCTATGGACTCCTATATTAGGTTGCACCCTAATCCGGCAAAATCTCGTCACCATATCTCTAGGTGTGCGATCAACTCCTCTTAATTATGCTAGATCTACTCTTAGGTAGGGTCTATTCCTCTTCCACCTAAGCACATCAAATTTTGATTAAGCATGCATAATTAAGAACAAACTAAGTATTTATCATATAATTCAGAAAATAATAACAAGATCTATCATAGGTTTCATCCCCTTCAGGTATCTGAGGGGTTTAGTTCATAACTAAATAAGAAAACATCTCAAGAGAAAAGATAAAACAAAACATAAGAAATCCCTAAAACTCCCTGAAGGAATTGAAGGAGAAAACTGTCGTCTTGAGTATAATTCCGGCTTCTTAGGATGGATCAACTGGCTAACTTCAAGCGATTCCCACAATTCTGACCTTTCCGGCTTGGCTCCTTGGCCTAGCTAACCGCCCCTCTCAAAGGTGGTACTTAGGGGGTATATATAGGCTCTTGAAATACGTTTCTTTCTCCCTAAGTATCCAAATCCAAGTGAAATTGCTCTTTCCAGCGTCAGGGACACGGCCATGGCACACGCCCGTGTGGATAGACTTCAAATCGTGTTCGGATTTCTAACTTGAGGCACGACCGTGTAAGTCGAGGGTCAGGCCGTGCTCTAGGTGATCGGCGAGGCACGGCCATGTGGGATTTGGGCCAGGCCGTGTCGATTTCGTGCTAAGGCCCATTTACTCTATTTTGGGCCCATTTTATGCTCTTTTCATCCTCGGGTGCTTTCCTAGGTATAAGACATGAAAAGAAAGGATTAAAAGCACCTTTTTATATAAATCAAGGAATAAATCATCCGAAAGTAAGCTAAATGTGGGATTTTAAACTATGTTATAATTACATTTTATCATTTACATAACATAATAACCTTATATAGATGCCACATGTCGACCCAATCTTTCTTTGGCAAAATCATTTTGATATAACAAACACTATGTTTTGAATAAAAATCATTTTAAACAACACTTGGCAAAAATTGTACTTCAAATCATATCTAAAATACAAAAATGTTTAAAGAATACTTCAAACATTTTCAAACAAGTTAAAAATGCGCAGGCCAAAAAGTATCGATCTTGTCAGGTATCATTAAATTTTTAAAAATCGATACCAAAATAGGCTACTGACTTGGAAATGAGTTGCCAAGTATCGATAAATTTTAAACTGGTATCAATTTTAGTACACATTTATGAATACATTTTTTAGTATTAATACGAAATTTACATTCTACCATATTGAGGTATTCATTAAGTATTGATCCGGTATCGATACATTTTATTTGGTATCAATAATTTCCTCCTAGTATTGATTTTATCGGATTAATAGTCACTGAATGAAGGCATTAAATGTTAAAATTATCGATACTTTTCCAAAAAGTATCAATAACTTTTATTGTAGGTGAATTAAATGAACTGGTATTTTCATCTCAATGGCTCTATTAACTTCCACAATAACCACAACGATTGGAAATCAATTAAAGGGTATAAATATCATCTTCTAAAGGTCTTAAAAAACAAGAGAGAGAATCAAAGCCAAAAAGATCAATCAAATAACCTTTATGCTTAATTTTTCTATACTTTTCTTACATACACTTGTGAGCTTTATTGTTATTCTATCAGCTCAAGTGTTCTTCGTTGTAATTGTGCTTAATTAGCAAACACTTTGATCTTGCAAGGGTTATTTCTTTGTTTGCTTATTTGTATTTCTTTGAGTGGGTTTATGTCTTAAGGTTTGGGTAGAAACTTAAGGGAGTTTGTAAGGTACACATTATCCTCAAAGGTTGTCAATTAGTAGATTTAGGAAAAATTCTTAGCTGTGGAAAGCTAAGGTAGTAGAGTAGGCAATTAAGGCCAAATCATTATATATTTTCATGTTCATTGTCTCCATTTATTTTCATTGCTCCCACCAAAATTTTAAAAGGCCAATTCACCTCCTCTTGGCAATTGTGAGTTGTTTAATTGAGCTAACAATTGATATCAGAGCTAGTATCTTTTATACGATTTAACAACCAAAGAGGAGATCCTTAAGGAAGCTAAAAAATCAACAACTCAATCCAAACAATGAAGTCTACTTCTGGGTTAGTAATCTTGAAGAATCCCAATCTATCTCCAAGCCTCCTTACTTTAATAGTGCTAACTATTCTTATTGAAAGACAAGGATGGTGTTGTCTATCCAAGCAAATGATCTTACCGTATGGGACATCATCATGGATGGTCCTTCATACCACTCAAACAAGAATGAGGGCTTTTAGTTCCAAAGATTTAGAAGGAATGGAACAAGGAAGACATGAGAAGTATTGAACTTAATGCCAAGGCAATGCACAATCTATTTTGTGCACTTGGTTCGGACGAGTATAGTAGAGTGTCATCATGCTCAAACACCATGGAAATTCGGGACAAGTTGAAAGTCACTCATGAAGGAACAAGTCAAATGAAGAAATCTAAAATTAGAATTCTCACTCTCAATTATGAAACCTTCAAGATGAAGTTAGAAGAGGATATTAAGACAATGTATGATCCTTTCACCATCATTAAAAATGGTCTAAAATCTTATGGAAAGATTTATCCAAATGAAAAGGTGGTAAGAAAGATACTCTAAAACTTACCTAAATCTTGGAAACCTAAAGTGACTGCAATGAAAGAGACAATGAATTTAGAAACACTAACTTTAGATGAGCTTAATGGTTCTTTGCTTACACATGAAATGAGACTCAACGAAGGGGTTGAAAAAGAAAAAGGTTGGTATTGCTATTAAATCCACTAAAAATGAAGATAGTGAATCAAGTGAAGAGGATGATGAAGACAAATAGATGACCATGTTTGCTAGGAGATTCAAGAGGTTCATGAAATCCAATAAAGGAAGAAGATTCCAAAATGATGAGGGATTGAAAATTGAATCTACCAAGGAGAAAGATCCTATTATTTGTTATGAGTGCAAGAAATCGGGACATATCAAGTTTGATTGTCCTCAATGGAAGAAGAAGGGATAAAACAAACAAAAGCTCAAGGCTAATGTGGCTACTTTGTAACATCCTAAAAACGGGGCTATTTGGAATTTAATTATTTTTCTTATGTATGAACTGCTGTGATATTATTTATGGAATAATAGAGCTTAATTAAGACTTTGAGTTGGCTCGGTTTGGTAGAAAATTTCAGTTTTTAACTTTAAAAGCGAGGAGCCTTAGCAGAGGGGGTTATAAGAATAAATGAAGGAGTTTGGACACTAAAAGCCCTTGGTAAAGTGGCAAAAGTGAGGCCACTTGGGAGATTGCATGTGACGCCACCAAGGAGCGAGGGGAGAACCTTGGTTCGAGTCACAACAATCCTCCTTTTTGTTCTTTATTTGATTCGGCACAAGGGAGAGAAATTCTCTCCTTAAATTTTTTTTTAATTTTAGATAATAAGGATGTATTTTGATTTTAAATAAATTATCATGGGATTAATTGTTAGGATAATCAAGGATTTTATTTGATTAAAAAGGGATATTATTTGGATATTAAAGATATTAGTGGATTAAATGAATTATTATTCTGATTATTATTGAAGTATTCAAATTATTTAAATTGTTTCAAATAAGTGGTCAAGAGCAAATTTAGGAGATTGCTAAGAATTTAAACTCTTCTTGAGAAGAGTGGACGGCAAGCAATAGGGGGGAGGGTGCCGAAATCCTTTATAAACACCTAGCTATCATCTTGATTTTTCTTTTAGACCTTTTTGCAGGAGTAGCGGAATTTCTTCCTCACTCCCTCCTCCTCATTTTCTCTCTACTCTCATTCTTTTCTTTCTCTTCATAAAACTCTTTTGGCCGAAACTCTCCACCCCTCTCTTCTCCTTATTTTCTTCTTTCTTTCTCTTCTTTTACCCACATTAGCTGAATTCCATACTTTCTCTTTTATTGAACTTTAGCCGAATCTCAAGCAAGGGGTGATCTCCTTCGATTTCTTCTTCAATCGGCCCTGAGGGAAGGTAAGTGTGCTGAAACCTTATGGTTTTTCCCTTCCCATTCCTTTGCCGATTTTTAGTAGGGGTAAGTCTTAGATTTTGGAAATGGTTATAAGGCTACTAAGTGTTTGGTAACCGATTTCTTCTAGGTACTCAGGAAAGTAAAGCAATCGACTCAGGTCCTGATCCCTAGTATTCGATTTCGGTAAGTGGTGGTAAGATTAATCTCGTTATTCTAACAATTCGATTAAAAGCCAGAAGGCTATTAGTTTTACTTACTAATCAATGGTGGTTGTGAATGATTCGGGAATTGAGTGCCGTGATTAGTAACCGAAAGGATAAAGGTAAGGTTTGGGTTCACAAGGAACCCTTTTCAATTAATTTAGATTGGCCGAATAGGCCATAATACTAACAAGTGTTGGCGAATATAGGGATCAGTGAGATCTAGGGAGGCCGACTTCTTTCGAGATTTAGACTCCTCGTTGGTGACAGTGTGTACATACACACTTATAGCGATTAATATTTGTGATAAATATATGTTGCTTGTAAATCGCTTGATGTAGATAAGAATTTAGTACCTTAAATGGTACAAGCGAGGATCCGGTAAGTCTCTGTTAATGCGAGATAATTATGCTTTTGGGAGGCATGGTTTATATGATACATGTGATAAATGTATGAGATCATTTATGACTATTTGACTATTGTGGGTTAAATGAGTGGAGGCGGTGAAATCGTGCGGTCGCGGGCACCGATGTTTTGGTAACACTGCTGTGACTACGGTCACCAGAGGTTTGGTACCTCCGGAGGTTTGGCACCTCTTAGCGACTTATCCACGTGGTTAAACACCACCGTGGGTTGGCCCCACTTGAGATATGGGATCGTCTGCCAGTGATTTGGTATCACACGATGGGTTGGCCCCATCACCCGATTTGTGTCTACGGACACCAGTGTTTTGGTAACACATTGTGACTATATGTCACCAGTGGTTTGGCACCACCAGTGGTTTGGTACCACAACGGGGTAGACAGTGGCGTATGGCTGGCTAGGTTAGGACACATAATATTTTGCATATTAATTGTTATATGTTGTGTATGAAAAATGTTTTAAAACGGGGGAAGGGTTACATACTGAGTCTTGGTGACTCACCTTCTCCTTTATATTTTTCAGGTGACACGTAGATCGCGGATGAGGAGCCGGGTTGACTCGAGGTGGCCATGCAGTGGGATTTAAATTTTTAACAGACTTTGAATTTCAATTTATTTTTGGATTGTTGATTTAAATTTTATTTCGGATGTAATAAGGCCTCCTAGTATTTTATTTTTATTTTATTTTATGCTTGAATACTTGTTTTAATTATCTATCTATGAAATGAGTTAAAAGGGTTTCTAAACTAAATTAAGTAAATGTTTTCTCGAGCCATCGGGCACATTTGAAAATTTGTTTAATAACTTGACTTAATTATTTTTTTTAAAAAAAATAAACACTAAGTATGGTTTTACCAAGATAATCAACCACGAGAAGTTTTCAACAAAACTTAAATGGGTTTTAAAAGGGTTTTCAAAAAAAAAAATTTCGTAACAAACTAGATTCGGCCATAGTGTTTGGGCCGGGTTTGGGTTGTTACATACTTGGAGTGATTAAGATCAAGAAGTAGCCAACCTTTGCCTTATGGCCATTTATGACTCTAAGGTAACTTCTAACTTGTCTAGTTCAATTTCTTATTCATTTGGTGAGTTATAAGATCTCTATGATGAGTTGGGTTTTGAATTTGAAGTCATAGTTTCAAAGCATAAGAAAAATATTTCAAATTTGAAAAATGAAAATGACTTAGATTCCAAAACCAATCATGAACTTGAAGAGAAAGTAAAAAAAAATGCAAGAAATTATTAATGATTTTGAGAAGAAGAATTTAGACTTGCATAATTTACTCTCAAAAGTTTAAGAAGATCATGAAAAGCAACTTGAGTTGTTTAAGAGTGAAAAAGCTCACTCTAACAAAATTTTTCCAACAAGGTTTGAAGAAGGAGAAAATTCCAAACAAAATTTTGTTAAAGATAGTTTTAATTTCTGTAAACATAAAGGTCCTTTTAAAACTTATAAGGGAAAATTAGTTAAAAGTATATGGGTCCCTAAAGGACTCATTACTACTAAAGATAAGAATATCCTTTTCTAAATAGATACCTAAAGCGACTAAAATCTTAGAAACTAATGTTTATCGATCCAAAAGAGTTTAGGTACCAAAAATAAAAAAAAAATAATTCTATATTTGTAGGAAAAGGACCATTACTTTAAGGTGGGCAATTCAAGAAAAAAACTCATGGTACCTTGATAGTGGATGCTCAAGGAACATGATCGATGATAAGCAATTTTATCGAATTAAAGCCAAAAAGTGGAGGAGAAATTACATTTGGTGACAACTCTAAAGGACTTATTGAAGAAATTGGCTCTATGGTAAAAACTCTTCAATCTTTATTGAAAATGTCTTGTATGTAAATGATCTTAAGCATAATCTATAAGTATTAGTCAATTTTGTAATAAAGGTCTCAACGTCATCTTTGAATAAAATGGATGTAAAGTAATTTACATTGTGTCTAATAATATTATGCTTGCAGGACAAAGGATAGGAAATATTTACATGGTGCATTTAGATGATATGCATGACTCAAACATATGCCTTATTTGTAATATCCGGGATTTAAGGGTCTCGTATTTTGTATATATATGTGTGTTATTATGCTCTGTGTGCTGTTTGATTGTGTTTAGGGGCTTCGGGGAACTTTGGGTTTAGGTGGAAGCCTTAGTGAAACTCTTTGGTTCAAGCTGAGTAGGGAAGATCTAGGGGAGTTAGGCTTCAAGGAACTTAGTGTGGGGTTCTTAGACACAAGGAGTAAGATGGTGGAGTGGCAAGGGACGCTACCTAGGGTGCAGGGGAGGTTGCGCCAACAAGGGGGTTCCAAAGGAGGAGGTTCGAATCACGCTGACGATAAGGGAGTGTTGTTTATTTTTGCGTTTTTGCGTCAAGGGAGGGGGAGGTGTTGGACGGCATTTGAACTCTGGAAGGATGGGAGGAAGACTTGGTCAAGATGTTTAAATGAGTGGTGGAAAGCTTTTGGAGAGGTTTGAAACATTCAAATTCGTTGAATGGGTGGTATAGAGGAAAATTAGGAGAAAGTTAAGGGATGTGGAGAGGGGGTGAGAGTTGGCCGGCAGTAGGGCTCTTGGTGATGGCATTTTCGGTCACGTTAGGAGGGGGAAGAGGCCGAATTTGCTTAGTGTAGTAATAGACACCCTTTTTCGTTTTCCCTCTTCCAAAAGCTCATTTGTTCTCTTTTCCCTTCGTGACCAAAAGCCAAAAAAGAAGACCATTCGTGCACCTTTCTCATCTTGGCAAACTTGTCCTCTCTTTTTCATTCACTTACTAAAAGCCGAATGCACCCATTACCATAACCGAAATCCCCTAAGCCTTCGTCTTTTCATCTTAGTCTCGTTCCATCATTTCTCCATCCCTCTTAAATCGAGTTTTCTCTCCATAATTCCCTATAGCCGAATCTCTATTTGAGCCTCACCATTATCTCTTTTCTTCTTTTGCTTTTCTTCAAAGCCGAAAATTATCTAGGCCGAATCTCCCATCCATCGTTTTCTTTTATTTTCATCTACACTTTCCTTCCATTCTTTTTCTATTACGTTGATCCCCAAGGGTTGTCGTCAAGCCGAATCTTCCAGTGCCGATTATATCTTGAAGGAAAGACTTATTTCGATAGTATGGTAAGGGATCTCTTTTGGTTTAAATCTCCCTTTCTTACTTTGGTCTGCAGAAATCAGAGACTTAACCCTGTATTTAGGTGTGTGGCCAAACCTATACAAGGTCTTGAGTTTGTAACTCCTCTTGGGAGCCAGTGTTGGGGAATATCTAAAAGCTTTTGGGATTTGATCGAGTAAGGTAAGTTGGGCATGATATTAGGCCAAAGGCCATTTCTTTTATCAATAGGTGTTAGTCGATTCTAACTAGGTTGGTGTAGGGGGTTTCAACAGAGTTTAAGGAGGAGTCTTCGGGATTCGGATCTATTACGGTAAGAGTACTCGATTAAGTATTGGTTTGTCTCATTTAGATTTGAGGTAACGATTAACTGGGTATTCTGATTAAGTACTATTCAATGGATGCGAGTACCAATCAAGGGGAGAAAGGGGTTGTCTCTACCCCTAAGTTCAAGAAACGTTCGGTTTCTGCGGTTCGAGATTGGCCACCGGGGTGTGGGCCAGCGTCGGAAAGAGACAAGCAGATCGCTGTAGTCTCTTCGAGTGAGGATGCTAGGGAAATCGAGAGTCTAGTGCTTCGAGTTGTCAGGTGTGTGGTTATTTCACAGTTTCCCTGTTAATTAATTAATTGCATGTATTATGTGTGTAATGGCCGATACAGTGGCTATGGTGGAGTTATTACCCTTAATGGGTATTTCGGTAACCAGGTTAGTATTTTATTTATGGTGTGGCTGTGGTTGATTATTGTGGATACACGTAGCATGTCATATGCCTATTTAATCTGTTCATGCATTATTTGGTCATATCATTATAATATGTTGCATATGCATGTGTGGTATATATATCGATTGAAGGACAGGGTGTACATTTATGTACGTGGTTTAGTGATGGCCTCGAGCCTCACTGTAGACTGATGTTGGCTATATGCCACATCGTGGTTGGTGTTGGCTGAGTGCCACATCGTGGTTTGGTGTTGGCTATGTGCCATATTGTGGATTGATGTTAGCCTCGAGCTACATCGTGGATTAACGTTAACCATGAGTCACGTTGTGGATTTTGTGATTTAATCAGGTGGACCGGTGGCTAGACCACTGAATGGACGGCATTGATTGCCGAATTGGTGTGTTGCGGATGGAGAGTCGATTTAGTAATCCCCTGGTGTGTGGTGGCTGGATACGGGGGTGTGTAGCGGATGGACACTAGGCTGGGTTGGGGACATTTTGCATTATTACATATCATGTGGATTGGTGTGGTTTTGGGCCAAGCCCAAAGTGGAAATCCGTGGATTAATTGCACAGTAAGTCGGTTTGACTCACCCTATTTTTACCAAACATGCAGGTGATACATGATGTTCTGGACCGGGTTGGAGTGGATTCGAGGTGGCCATGCAGATGCGATTTTGCTTATTTAAATACGTTTTCTTTTAATTTCAGTTTCATTAGGATGATTTTATTGTAATCAGGCCATTTTAAGTATTTGGGGATTTTTATTTTGTTTAAGCTAGTTTGACTATCGAATTAAAAACTGGAAATGGTTTTGGAAACAATTTATGCAATTTAAAAACTTAAGCTAAGGTTTTCGAATTTGAACACGCCTAACAACTCGACTTTCTTAAATTTTCAAATGTATGTTGCTTTAAACTAAATACGACCTTGAAAGTTTTTGTTCTCCTCGGCAAACTACTTCCAAAACGACAAACATTTTGTACACAAGTTATCTTTTGTAAACTACGGATTTTGATTTTAAACTCAGCACGTATTTTCACCCTTAAAACAAAGTTTTCCCAACATTTTACCCAATAACATTCCGAATTTGGCCGTGGTGTTTTGGGCCGGGTTTGGGGTGTTACATTATTGCTAAAAATGAAAATAATTATTTATTTTGATACAGAAAATTAGGACTTGTTAGCATGAGCATATTGCATAAATTAGCCAGAAATGACCTCGTAAGAGGTTTTCCAAAAATTGATTTTGATTTAGATAAAGTTTGTGATGCATGTAGTAAAGGCAAACATAAGATTGTTTCTTTTAAACCTATAATTGATGTATCTACTAGTAAAGTTCTTCAATTAATTCACATTGATCTTTTTTGACCAATTAGGACTACTAGCTTGGGTGGAAAACAATATGTTTTTGTGCTTGTTGATGATTACTCTAGATTTACTTGAATTCTTTTCTTAAGTACTAAAGATGAAGCTTTGGAAAAAATTTGCAACTCAAATGGGATTAGCCATAACTTCTCAGCACCTACAACCCCTAAACAAAATGGAGTTCTTGAAAGGAAAAATAGAACTTTATAAGAAATGGTTAGAACCATGCTTTGTGAAAATAATTTACCATAATATTTTTGGGCGAAAGCCACAAAAACCGCTTGCAATATTGTTAATAGAGTAATGATTAGACATATTTTAAAGAAAACTCCATATGAACTTTTCAAAAACAAAAAGCCTAACATTAGCTATTTTATCTTTTTGGATGCAAGTATTTTGTTTTAAATAATGGCAAAGACAATCTTGGTGCATTTGATGCAAAAAGTGGAGGAAGTTTTTTTTTTATTCTTTAAATACTAAAGCTTATAGAGTCTTTAATAAAACTTTAGTTGAAGAATCAATACATGTTGTTTTCAATTATGCTAACCCTCTTCCTAAGAAGGATACTTGTGTTGGTGATGATGATGTAAGAATATTCATCAAATGACAACATTCAAGAACAAATACAAGAAGATCTAAAGGAGTTTACCATAGAGGAAAGGGAATTCAATCATCCAAGAAAGTACAACTATGTAAAGGATGGTAAGACTTTTCGAGATCTATAAAAAAGTGTAACTACTAGGTCTTCTCTTAGAAATACATGTAATTATGTTGGATTTATCTCACGAATTGAACCTAAAAATATCAAAGAAACATTAAATGATGAATATTAGATACTGGCTATGCAAGAGGAATTAAACCAATTTGAGAGAAGCAATGTATGGACCTTGTAGAAAGACCTTGTGAAAAATCTACCATAGGTACTAAGTGGATTTTTAGGAATAATCCAGATGATAGCGGTAACATAATGAGGAACAAGGCTAGGCTTATTGCTCAAGGACACACTCAAGAGGAAGGAATAGACTATGAAGAAACGTATGCTCCTGTAGCTAGAATGGAAGCCATTAGAATGCTTTTAGCTTTTGAATGCTTTAATGATTTTAAATCATATAAAATGGATGTGAAAAGTTTTTTTCTAAATGATTTTATAAATGAAGAAGTGTGTGTGGAACAAGCACTCGATTTCGAGGATCCAAAATTCTCAAACCATGTTTTCAAACTTTAAAAAGCTTTATATCATTTGAAACAAGCTCCTAGAGCTTGGTTTGAAAGACTATCAAATTTTCTTACTGAAAAAGGTTTTTGTAAAGGGAAGGTTGATACAACATTTTTTATCAAAAGAAAATATAATTATTTATTGGTGGTACAAACTTATGTTGTTGACATTATCTTTGGTGCTACTAATGATTTTCTTTGTGAAGAGTTTTCAAAGCTAATGCAAAGTGAATTTTAGATGAGCATGATAGGAGAACTAAACGTCTTTTTAGGACTCCAAATCAAGTAAAGGAAAGATGACATCTTAATCAAATCAAGCTTAGTACACAAGAGAAATGCTCAAGAAGTTTGAGATGGACAATCTCAAACCACAAGCTACACCTATGAGCTCTTCTACAAAGCTTGATAAAGATGAAGAAGGTAAATATGCATATATAAAATTATATAGGTCAATTATTGGTTCATTACTTTATCTTATCGCAAGCAGACTCGACATTATGTTTAGTGTTTGCTTGTGTGCTAGATATCAATCTTGTCCTAAGGAATCTCACTTACAAGTCGTTAACAAAATTTCTACGTACCTTAGAGACACTCCTAATTTAAAACTTTGGTGTCCTAGAGATTCATATTTTAACTTTTATGCTTTCTCAGATATAGATTTTGTAGGTTGCAAACTAGATAGGAAGAGCACATTCGGTACTTGTAAATTCTTAGGCAACATGTTAATTTCATGGTTTTCACATAAATAAAATAGTATTACATTGTCCACCATCAAAGCAAAATACATTTTCGTCGGTAGTTGTTGTGCTCAAGTTTTATAGATGAAGCAACAACTTAAGGACTATGGAATTGATATAGATACTATTCCTATCAAGTGTGACAATACTAGTTTTATTTGTCTCACTAAAAATCTCATCCAACATTCTAGAACTAAGCACTTTGGAATAAGACATCATTTCATTAGAGATCATGAAACACCCCACACCCGGCCCACGAGCCTGAACCGGATCTGGTATGTTCCTTAAGTAAACCGATTTCAAAATTCTTTGTTTCTTGGATATAATTTGTAAAAAAAAATTTAGAAAAATATTGTTTTGGGTTAGACTTAGATTGGGAACTCATTTAATTAATTTTGAAAATCTAATTTAATTATGGTGACAAAATAATTGTAGGGTTCATTTTCAAGAAATAATTTTGCTTAACTTTAATCTAAATAGTTCGTAACATAATAATTAAAAGTAAATCAAAAATAAAGAAATTCACTTGGGCCTTATGGCCTTATTACATCAAGTAAACCCAAATAAAATTTAAAGTACTTGGTAAAATAAAAGTCCCCAAATATTGAAAGTTTTTCCTTGCTATGCATGGCCACCTTTAACTCCTGCCGACCCGGTCCATTATTGCTCATTACCTGAAAAATGGTCCCACAAAGGGGTGAGTCAACAGACTCAATGTGCACACAATACTAACATTCAACAAATCAGGCATACAAGTTCATATCAAGTTCATATTCATATACAAATAAATAATGATGCAACCCAAACCCAAGCCTATTTGTCCATCCGCTACACACCACCCGTGCACGCCAATCACATCGTGGGACTACTAAGTCAACCCTCCATCCGCTACACACCATCGAAGGCAGTCGTTGCAGCCGACGTGCTCATCGCCCATATAATTTGTGTCATTAGACACCATATTCAAATAATGTAACCGAAGTTACCAAATTCAGATAATGTAACCGAAGTTACCATATTCAAATTATGTGACCGTAGTCACCATATTCCGTTGGTGAGACCGAAGTCAACACCTTCTTCCCCTTTCACATATAGCCCGAAATGCCCCACATATTTTATCATGCACAACATACTTATTTTTCTCATTCATATTACTATTTAAAAATATAACATATTCATAATCCTATCAGAAGTAGGAAGCACTTTGAGTACTTTTTGTACCACATTAGGGCACATAGCCACATTCACATTCTTATGCATATTCATATAATTAATAATTGCCATATATCGTATTGAAGGTTAGTATGGGTACACACTGATTCGCTTAAGGTTTCCAATCCAAATCCGAAAAGCTTGATCTAATGCCTTAGATCTTAATTCTCTACATTCAATCATTTAATACTTAGTAAAGAGCCATTCTGGCTATAAATCCAAATCCTAGTAGGATTAGTATACTTAAAACTTACCTTGAAACTCTCAAATCCGAAATCCTTGTATCCTCTCACGAAATCCCTATAACTACATGTTAGATCAATTTCTAACATTTATTCACAATGAGATAACCTTTAGCCAGAATGTTAAATATGACTTACCTTAGATTCTTAAATCCGAAATTCACCTGAATAACTAGGGAACACGCGGCCTATGGTGTACCTTCGGAAAAGAACTTCTCCTTCCTTGTAGTCGACACTTAGTAAATCCCGAAAGATCTCTTCAAGGTTTGGCAACCATGAACATTAATGGAATTAGCCCTAGATTTCGATAAGTCTAAAGTATAAAAGAATGGAAACCAAACTTGGATCTTACCCTTATTTGAAGAAATCGATTGCACCTTCACTTCAACCTTCGGCTATGGCCTTGATCTTAGCAAGCTTTCGGCTTTTGGAATATTGAGAGGAGAAGAATGAAGAAGAAAAGAATAGGGGTTTGAGAGAAAAATTAAATGAGAGGTTATCAAGGAAGAGTAAATAATCTTTGAATGGCCTCTCTTTTCCTTTTATAGCCAAATTTACTAGGCTAGAGTCCTTACTTGGCCACCACTCTTCTATTTTGATAATTTTATCCTTTAATTATCATAAATAAAAGAGTTTAATCCAACATTTATCTCTTCAAAATAATCCAATTTAAAAATCCTTTATTTATCACCTTTTTAATCGAATATTTATAAAAATAAAACACCTCCTTTCTAGAAGCATGTCTGTCCACACCTCGATCTTCTGGAAGCAAAAATAAAACCTCCCTTATTTGCTTCCCAAGTGACTCGAACCCAGGCCCATTCCTCTTGCATATGGCGCCATTTCCATGAGGCCCTAAGTGACATCTTCAGGCCACTTTTCCAAGCCTGTTTGTGTGTCAAATTTCACCAACTTTTTCTTTTAAGGCCACCTTGCCTTAATTCCCTATTTTAAACTTTAAAACTTGACATTTCTAAGTCATTTCTAAGTTTCCTAAAATTTTCGATCGGCTCTGTAAACTTGCCATTTTCTTACATTTCCAAGTTTCCAGAAATGTTCACTTTCCATTTTGAATCATTTTCTTACATTTCCTAGTTTCCATAAATGTTCACTTTCCTCTTTATTCCTTTACATTTTCAGGACATTTCCCTACATTTCCAAGACAAGACATTTCCTTACATTTCCTTGCATTTCCTTACATTTCCATACATTTCCTCACATTTCTGACATTTCCTTACATTTCCATACATTTCCATACATTTCCTTACATTTTCTTACATTTCCTACATTACCTTACATTTCCATACATTTCCACACATTTCACACATTTCCATACACTTCCATACATTTCCATATATTTCCATACATTTCCTTATTTCTAGAATTCACATAACACATTCATAATTCATAAAACATGCCATTTTACCACATGGTTCCTTGTGTCATGCTTCACACTGAGTTTCTTTTAAAGCCTCATTTACCTAGCTCCCTTTTTACTTAAAACCAATAATTTTCCAAAGCTTTCTTCTTCCATCCTAAAATTCTAAAAACCCTTAATACACTTCCAACACTGCCAAAACCTACTAACTCATGAATTATGCACAAACGCATAACCCCTAATCTAGGATGTTACAGATCATGTCCAAATAGGTGATATTGTTCTACAGTATTTAGACACATTGCATCAATTAGTTGATATTTTTACAAAACCATTGGATAAAAATTATTTTGAACACTTAAGAGAGAACTAGGTATTACTACCTTGCCTTGATTTTGTGTTCAAATAAATATATACACTTAGTTGTTTTTAAAATATTTTATGACTTGAAATTGTTTAAAAAATTATGAACAAATTATTTCAATGTCTCTCATATGCAATTAGTTAGGGGGAGTTGATATTGTATGTCTAGTCTATTTTTGACTTATTAAGTCTGATTTACATGATTGTTGAATGCCCTTGAATGTTCTAAATTAGACTTTATTAGATGCTAATATTCAATTTTTGCATGCCTTATAATGCATTATGTTTCAAATGCATCATACTTAAATTTGACATTTTTAAGCATATGAAATCATTAAAATTTGCTAAATAGTCATTTTAGGTTAGTTTAGAACATATGAGAACTTAGAAATCAAGTTGGGAAAATTCTTCTACATCTTGAAAGACAGATTGGGCATTTGGTATTGATACCTATTCAAAAATATCGATATTTAAAAAAAATTTATTGATACCTATTGGGATTTAGAGATTCTACCCTTGTCTCTTTATTTCAAAACACACAAAATCTTCAATATTCTTTACCCTCTTTTTAAAAGCTCTCAACCCTAACTTTACAAAGCTTTAAATTGTCCATATTTTAGTTAAAATCTTGAATCAAAACAACCAACATTGTCATTTTATACAAGGACTCAACAAGTTTGTTTTCAATTTCCATCATTTCGAAGAAATTTTGAGGTGATTTTTTTATTTGTTTCGAATTTCATTCAATATTTCTTAAATTATTATTTGGAAATTGTGCTTTTGGGATGATTTAGAATCTATATATTGTGTTTTTGTGCAGGGGTTGCCTATTTTTGCCCACATTCTTGAAAATTTTGTTTTAACCTTTTGCTCACTAAGTGTTTTTAGAAATTCCCAAACAAGATTTCATAGTGAACTTAATGTGTTTTAGAGCCTTAGATTATCATTATGACTGTTAAGAAACGACCTCGCTCCAGTCCCTCATATGTTGCTGCCTCTAGTGCGTCTAATTCGTCTTTTGGCGAATGTTTTCATTCTCTGGGAGAATGACAACCTTTTGAATAAAAACTTTGCCACTACACTTGTTAATACTTCTAGGATTCTAGACCTTGATTGCTTGGAAATGTTTAATTTTCTTTATCTTCCTATTTTACGTAAGTGGCAATGGCTTGACTTCTTTAGAATTCGTTCACCAACTTACAAAAACCTTATATGAGCCTTTTATTGTACCGTCAAGCTCGAACGTGATGAGTATTGTGAAAATGTTATTGCTATCAACTCTTATCTTATGAATACACAAATTCTCCTGATCTTAGAAGATTTCGAAAATCTTTTATCCTTACCTCTCGATGGCGTGTCAAATGAAAAAGGTCTGTTTAATCCCATCGTCTATGTTCCATCCAACCTTGTTGTAAATTTAAATATTCATGATGGATTCTTTCATCTTATCATTTCTCGGATTCTTAGACCTATTTCTAAACATATTGTCATTCAAAACACTGATTGTTGGTGGATCGATTATTTTAAATCTAATAGGTGTCCGAACGTTTCTCTTATTATGTACAATGACATAAACAAAGCTATTGGTAGGGATCTAGGTAGCTCTTTAACCTTACCTTTTAGGACTTATCTTTCCTACATCTTCACTCGTTTAAGTATAAATACTCATGTTGATGCCCTTATCTAAAAACATCAACCTATCAGCATTGGGGCATTTCATCATGTCGGGTCCAAACAAAATCCTACTACCCTAGAATTGGAGAGAATAGGCCAGCATGTGCCTAATGACGATAAAAACGTTGGAGTTGATCTTGATGACACTCCATCTCCTACCGAGCAAGCACCTTCTCCGAATTCTTCATTTGCTCAACCATCAACTCCTTTTCATTCTGACGACTTGTCTGCTGCCATCCTTGGTGCTGTTACTTCTTTGGTTAGGGAGTTTAAAGGATTTCATACTCGAGTCAATGATGCTTTTGATCATGTTAATGGTAATGTTAGTAATATTGGTTTTAGGATAGGAACTTTGGAGGAGCAAATGGCTCAACTACTTGCTAGTTTTTCTCCATCAGATTTTCAATCGTCACCTAGGGATGATTAGTTCTAGTTTAGACCACTCATACATTTGCATCATGCATCCTTTTGGTTTGTTTTTGAACTTTATATTTTCTTCTATTGTCCTCCTTCACTTTGGTTGCACTTTATTATCTTATTTGGTATTTTTAAGATACTTTCATGATTAATTTTAAGTTCTATGTTTTTCTAATTTTTAATTATTATTAAACTAACGATATTTCTCTCCTTTAAGCTTTATTTGCCCTATTTTGATATGAAAAAAAGGGGGAGAAGAGAAAGGTAAATTTAATGGTTGATTGATTATGATTAATTGATTTTATGTCAAATTTAGTGACCAATTGTTTCAAAATGTTTTTCAACTAAAAATGAATACAAATTAATGCTAAATTTGACAATAAGCAACAAAGTTTTCTAAGCCTTAAAGTAAAAATGATTTTTAGAAACGAGAAGCAAACTTATTCAAAACAATAATTCACAAATTATTTTGTTATATCAAGAGGGGGAGATTGTTGACCCAAACTTTATTTGAAAAAATCATTTTGATATAACAAACTCTATGTTTTTGAATAAAAATGATTTTAAATAACATTTGGCAAAAATTGTACTTCAAATAATATCTAAAATACAAAAATGTTAAATTTATACTTAGAAAATTTTCCGAGGTCAAGTTAATTAAAAAAAATACTTCAAACATTTTCAAACAAGTTAAAAATGCTAAGTCAAAAATTGATCCAGTTCTATACTTTTTGTTAGGTATAGATAAATTTCTAAAAATCGATACCAAAATAGGCTACTGGCTTGCAAATGAGTTACAAAGTATCAATACGGTATTAACACATTTTTGCTTGGTATCAATAAATTAAATTGGTATCGATTTTGGTACACTTTTATAGATACATTTTTTCAATTGATACGAAATTAGCATTCTTTCATTTTGAGGTATTCATTAAGTATCGATCCAATATCGATACATTTTATTTGGTATCAATAAGTTTCTCTTGGTATCAATTTTTTGGTTTAACAATCACTGAATCAAGGCATTAAATGCTAAAATTATCGATACTTTTCCAAAAAGTATTGATACTTTTTGTTGCAGGTGAAATAAATGAACTTGTATTTTGTAACAGCTCGCCCAATGAAGACTATATCGAGTCACTATTTAGCGTTTAAGTCATTTACGCTAAGGGTAGAAAATGATTAAGTTAGTGAAATATTTTTTTTTTGGTGGCTTATTTTGTGGGTTCATCATTTGGCGGAGTCCAGGATTTGGCAAACTTTAAGATTTGGCAGGCTCTTCTACTAAGCAATTCGCAACCCTAAAAATTCGTTTCCATGTTTTAACGTGAATTCGATGTCTGAATAAGTAATGTTGGAGTTTAGTTGAAACCTAGTTAGAATTGGACTAGGGTACTATAGATGATTAGAATTTAAAAATATTAAGTAAGTTTATTCACGGGAATCAAGGGTGATAGTAGGATTTTTCTAATCCTTGAACTAAATCGTTGCCTGGGTATATAAAGATATCGATTGTCTACATGTATTACTTTTACATCTTTTTTCCCTGAATTATCCTCTTAGTTTTTGAAAAATGTTAAGGTAGAAAGCTTCAAACGGAGAAGGTTCTCAATAATTAGCCGACACTATTGTTAGTACCAACTGACTGGTAATTTTTGGTAAACCCTTAGGTTTTTGTCGAAGGAATTTACATATTTGCAATTGTGCATGCATGGGTTTTTAGAATTAGTTGTAAGGAGGGAAACTTCTTGATTCTGGGTTGCATGCTATCAATTCACATGCATGTTAAATTTTAGTAGTTTAATGATATGATATTTATATTTATTTCTCATCTAGCGTAAGAAACTAGCGAGGGTCCAAGCAATAAAGGCAAATGACCTGCAGAGTAGATTCTTGTTTTTGAGTTTCTGGTGAGTCCCTTCTTACTCCTTTGAATTATAAACTTCCCAAGTAATATAAATTGTGTAAGGTAAGTATTCTTGCTCCTAATAAGTTAAGGTGTGGTGTCTAGTTATAAGTGTGTATCAACCAACATTGTTCTGCATGAATATGGTCAGTCCTGATGTAAATACCCTATTTTTGCACGAGCCTAGTGCTGATTATATGCGATACTTAATATGTAATCTATGAGAATGAGATCTATTTGTGATGCCTCCAGTAAGGCAGCTATTTTGCAAATCGGACTGACAGATCACGAAAAAACGTGTGTAACATCCCAAAAATCGAGGGTTAATAGAATCTGGTTTGTGAATCGAGAGAGTGGTCACACTTTAACTTTTGAGATTATCTGTGCATTTTTAGGAAATAAATGAGGTACTGGTTTATTGGTTAAGTGTTAGTGAAACGTTTATTGAAACTCAAGTTCAAATCTCTTCTCTCGCATCTTTTTTATTATTTTGCAGATTTTGCCTTAAACCTTAATACGTGACATGCCTTGTTTTTAAAATAAGTATTGAAAAATTATTTCAAAACTAAGGAAATAGCCTAGTGGTTAATTGATAAATGTAAAAGCATGAAAATTAAATGAGGTTTCAAGTTTGAATCCTTTCCCTTGCGAAATAATTAAAATTTACAAAATCCCCTTTTTTTTTATGTGTGTGCCATCCATACCCTTGAACCCTAAGTATAAATACAAATTTTATTTGTAGTTTTCAGCCTTTAATTTAATTTTTCCCTACCCTAACCGTTCACCCTCTTCCTCTCCTCTTTTCTCTTCAATTTTCTTTCTTTCTCCCATTGTTGTCGTCACCTACACCTCCTATTTTACCATCTCTTTCTCCTTTTTTTTGCATCAAGATTCTGCACCATCTCCTTTAATATATTGCTGCAATTATTCCTCAATTAAATCAGCCCCAAATCTGAAATTTTGAACTCCAGGATCGATCCTAAACATTGCCTAGAAAGTGCCATTGCCGTTTCTCTCGACTAGCTTGTGTAAGGTCTCTTTTCTCTTCAATTTCTTAATTAATCTTGTCCGTTAAAAACTTAAATTTCCAGATCTGGATTTTAGGAGATTTTAAAAATTTTTAAAATTATTTTTCCAGATTTTAATAGGATCTCAAACCGTTTTAAAATTCAGCCCCAATTTTGGCCACCGCGGGTGGTGGTGCGCGTGCCTATGTGTAAGAAAGGGGATTGTTTTGCTTCTTGGTTCTTGCTTATATTTTTCCAGCCTTAATTTGAGTTCTTAATTTGAGTTCTTGTACCCTCCTAATAAGCTTTTAAACCCATTTCAATTAAGAAAAAACGTTCTTGATTGATTGGCCATTCGAAACCCATAAATCGTGAAGCGTATGTGCAATTAAGGGTAACTAGTTTCTTATTTCGACATAGTTTTTGGGTAAAGGGAATGAATTGATTAAATGAAGAAATTTAATCATTAATTTGCTACTGATTTTCCAGTATGTTATAGAATTAAGTGCTGACCCTAACGCCCCAAATCATCTATAAAGGTGAAGAACGATTATACGTACAGTTTGCATCGATACAATGTAAGGAATCTAACTAGTTTGGATTCATAAAATAGTTATAATTTCAACACTTGATTTGCACTCATAATTGGGTGTTTGCAGTTTAATGGTAAATTTATTGAATTTATACTGAATTTTGGTTTAGGTTCGTTTAAGGAATAATTAAGGAAAATTGGAAGATTCGCTAATGTGCTACAAGGAAGCAAAGAATAAGGTGTGGGTCCTAAACTCATAAAATTGTTTAAAAATGTTAAATATCATATTATATTTGATAAATTAGCTTGCAAATTGGATTGGATTAATATTCGAATTATTGATTTTGTGAGTGGCTGAACCAACTATGTTTCGAGCCTTAAAATATTGACATGTTGGCAAAATTGCTAGTTTCAGAGTATGAATGTTTGATTGAATTTGTAATTGCATAATTGAGTTACGAGATATGTAACGTCCCAAAAATTAGGGGTTGTAATTTTTGCATAATTTCATGTTGTGCTTGCTCAGCTGGCTATTTGAGTGTATTTAGGGGTTCTAGGGAGGCATGGGTTCGATTCTGAGCCTTGGAAAAATTTTAGTTTTTGGCTCTTTAGTGGAGAGGGCTGTTGGAAGCAGAACTTAAGTAAAATGGTGTGCGTTAAGATGACACAAGATGAGCTTGTAGCTTAGTGGCAGTGGCGTCAATGGGAAGGCATGGAGAGTGGGGTTCGAATCCCACAAGGTGCAAATAGAGGCTTTTATTTTATGACTTGAGAGGGGAGGAAGCAGAGTTTGGATCAAACCCTTCAAGGGGAGTTGGAGACTTGGTCAACAGGTTTGAATGGGAGGCTAGGAGTGATTCAAGGAGAAGATAGTAGAGAAAATCAAGGGAAGGAGGAGGGTGGGAGAGTTGGCCGAATGTAGGAGTGTGGCTAAGGGGGAGATTTCAGCTAGGGGGCATTTGGAAGTAATCTCGGCAACTTTGAATTTGTGTAGAAACCAAAAATTTCTTTGTGCTACTACCTCTTTTGATTCTTTTCAAGTTTGTTTCAATTAGGCATTTCAGCTGAGAGTTCTTTAGGAAGCATTTCGAGATTTCTCCTTGGTAGCATTTCATGTACTTTCTCCTTCTCGTCTTCATACCTTTCGTGCATTTTTTTATCCTTCTTTCTTTTGCTAATAACCTAAACACTTGGTTGGCCGAATCACTACCCTTCTTCCTATTTCTCTTCACACCTCATTCATCTCTTGTCTTTTTCTCTAGTCGAATATCTACACTTCTTTCCTTTTCTGACATTACTCTTTTCCTCTCTTGAATCACCTCCTCTCCATAGTCGAATTATTTCCTATTCTTTTATTCTTCAATTAGCTTCTTTTCTCCTCTTTTATGGTTCTGTAAGGAGTGTGACAATTGGTAAGTTTATAGTTCTTTATTGTCAATAACTTTGTTCCCATTCGATTTCTTCCTTAATAACTATATGTTCTTTCTTACACTTTGTGGCTAAAAATACGTTCTTTTCTGTGTTTTGGCCATCGTTGGGCTTAGGGTTTTCAATAGGGCGAAGGGGAACAAGTGGTTTGTATTAATCAAACCTTTATTGTTGATTCATCGTTCAAGTTAGGTAAGAACGTTGATCATAATATTTGGTTTGGTCGAATCTGTCATATGTTTGTGATGTGTGTTATGCAGATTTTAGTCACACTTATGAGTATCATTTTGTATAGATTCTTGTTAAGGACGTGAAGCCAATCGTGCTTAGTAATCTTGGGTGTTTAGGGTCGTTTGCTCAAACAAAGTGAGGAAGGCGTATTGGGCTAGTTCTATGAATGATTAATCTTTAGCAACGTTTAGCTAAAAAGATATTCTGATGATGTGTATGTTGGATACGAAGGGTTAATCATGCGTCTCGCTAAGGTGTGTAATCTTACACCTTTGTTTATGAAACACCCCAAACCCGGCCCACGAGCTTTGACCAGATTTGGTATGTTCCTCAAGTAAACCGGTTCAAAGTTCTTTTGTTACTTTGGGAAAATAGTGTGTTTTGAAAGGAATATTGTTTTGGGTTGGGCTCGAGTAGAAAACAAAATCGTTTTATAATGAAAACCCTTTTAAATTTTAAAAGATCAAAATATATAGAGTATATTAAATGAAAATTTCTTAATCTTTAACTTAATAAAAATTTCGTAACATAATAAATAAAAACAGAAATAAAATAGTTCACTATGGCCTTATGGCCTTATTACATCAAGTAAACCCAAATAATTCGGAGTACTTAAAATTAATAATCCATAAAAATAAAAACTTCATGTTGAGCATGGCCACCACAAGTTCTTTGTCCGGTCCATTCTTTGTTCATCACAGAAACATGGTCCTCAACGGGGTGAGTCAACAGACTCAATGTGTATACAACACTAAATCATAATAGAATCAGGCATAACAAATATTACACATTCATATCATAGCATACAAATTATGATGCATTCCCAAACCCAAACCTAATAAGCCATCCGCTACACACTCCCGTACCAACTTTGCACAGTGGGGACTAGTAAGTTGACCCTCCTACGCTACACTCCATATCGCGATCTTAGGTCACCGCATTTGTGGTCTTAGGTCACCACATTCAGATATCGCGGTCTTAGGTCACCGCATTGATTCATCGTGGTCTTAGGTCACCACATTCAGATACCACGGTCTTAGGTCACCGTGTTCGTGGTCTTAGGTCACCACATTCACTTCCTCTTTCAATAACCCATATGCCCCATTTTCTAATATGCATTAATATGCCAAAGTTCACATTCTTATTCTCATGTTACAAATAACATATTTCATATTCCTAGCAGGGGTAGGAAACGTACCTGAGTACTTAGTACCATAACATGGTACCTTAGCCACTTTCTTATTCTTGATATCACATATTTTAATTAGACATAGCCATAAAACTTATTAAGAATTAATGTGGTACACACACATTGATTAAACAGCAAATTCCTTGAGATCTCGTGTCGATCTACCGCTTAGATCCTTAATCCCTACATTTGATTAATCACTTACTAATTTAATAAAAAGCCATTCGGCCATAAATCCAAATCCTAGTAGGATTAGTATACTAAAACTTACCTTGTTGCCGATTGACTTAAGAATCAAGTCCCGAATTGAATCCTTACTTCCTTACTGTTGTCGAAAACCCTATAGACACATGTTAGAGTTTAATCTAACATTAAACATAATGAATGGCCTTTGGTCGAATCTTATAGTTTCTTACCTTGAATCTTAGAAATCCCGAAACCTTCCTCCTTGTAATCGACAGTCACAAAATCCCGAAGTTTTCCTTCAAAGTTTCAGCCAACATGAATATGTCATTAAAACCTTGCCTTTTTGTTTTTAAAGAAGAAAGAAAATAATCATAATAGATCCTTACCCTTTTATATGGAAATCAGCAACACCCTTTGATCTATGAAAATATTGGCTATGGCTTAGATGTGTATCACCAAATTTCGGTTTCCTTGAATAATTGGCTATGGTTTTCTTTGGGGTTTCAGCTTCTGATGGATTGGAAAGAAAAGAAGAAGAAGAAAGAATAGAGGATGAGAGGAAACTTGTGATTTTGTCAGAAAAGAATTTGGGGAAGATGACAAGAGAATTTTGGCAGAGGCTTGCTTGGAGAGAAAAAAAATTGTAAAATGCCTCACTTTTCCTCCTATTGCCGAATTTACTAGGCCAAGAGTCCCTTTCTTGGCCATCACTCTTTTATTTGATAACTTTATCTCCTTAATTTAAAATAATTAAAGAATAATCCTTTATTATCTCCTT
Source organism: Gossypium bickii (assembly GCA_025503065.1). Lineage (NCBI taxonomy): Eukaryota > Viridiplantae > Streptophyta > Magnoliopsida > Malvales > Malvaceae > Gossypium > Gossypium bickii. The sequence goes on along the minus strand of CP106713.1, from coordinate 53,882,442 downwards.
GAAAAATAATCTAAAATAAAAATCCATTATTTATCCTTATTAGTCGAAATTTAAAGAGAATAAAACTCTTCTTTTTAAACACCTTGTGCCGTCCACCTCACTTCTTCTGGAAGCAAAATAAAATTTCTTTTATTTGCTTTCCCTGTGACTCGAACTCAGGCCCAATCCCCTTGCATGTGGCGCCATTTCCAGAGGCCCTAAGTGGCATCTCTAGGCCACTTTTCCAAGCCTGTTTGCGTGTCAAATTTCACATACTTTTTCTCTTAAGGCTACCTTGCCTTAGTTTCCTCTTTTAAACTTTAAAACTCGACATTTCTAAGTCATTTCTAAGTTTCCAAAAATTTTCGTTTGCCTCTTTAAACTTGACATTTCCTTACATTTCCAAGTTTCCAGAAATGTTCACTTTCCACTTTTGAACCATTTCCAAATCATTTCCGGGTTTCCAAAAATGTTCATTTCTAAATCATTTCCATGCATTTCTAGGTTTCCAAAAATGTCAAAAATTTATTCGCAATACATAAGACATGTCATTTCGTACAATTAAACTGAAAATGCATAGGCCCTTTCCAGGATGTTACAGTTCTACCCCCTTAAAATAATTTCTTCCTCGAAATTTCGTAACTAAAACAATTGAGGGTATTGCTGTCGCATTGCTTCTTCTGGCTCTCACGAAGCTTCCTCCAATCCATGGTTGCGCCATAATACTTTGACTAGGGGAACCGACTTCCTTCACAGCACTTTCACATCATGTTCCAATATCTGAATCGGCTCTTCCTCGTAGGATAAGTCTGGCCTTAGCTCTACTTCTTCAGCTGGTACCACATGAGATGGATCTGATCGGTAGCGACGTAGCATGGATACATGGAATACGTCGTGCATCTGTTGCAACTCTGGTGGCAACTCTAACTAGTATGCCACTGGTCCAACTCGCTTCAGTACTTGATAGGGCCCTATAAACCTTGGGCTTAACTTCCCTTTGGGACCAAACCTCATCACCTTCTTCCAAGGCGAGACCTTCAGAAACACTTGGTCTCCCACTTCAAACTCTATTTCCTTCCGCTTGAGGTCTGCGTACAACTTCTGCCTATCAGAGGCTTCCTTTAACCGTGCTCGGATTATCTCCACCTTCTCTTCAGTTTCAGCCACTAACTCTGGACCCAAAACTCAACATTCTCCTAACTCAGTCCAACAAGTAGGAGTTCGACACTTCCGACCTTACAATGCTTCATATGGTGCCATCTGAATGCTAGCCTGATAGCTGTTGTTGTAGGCAAACTCAGCTAAAGGCAAGTAATCTTCCCAACTTCCTCAGAAATCCATCACACAGCCTCTCAACATATCCTCCAACACTTGTATTACTCCGCCGCATCGCCCGTCGATTGTGGATGAAAAACCGTAGTGAAGTCTAACTTAGTGCCTAAAGCTTGGTAAAGTGCCCTCCAAAACCGAGACGTAAACCTTGGGTCTCTATCGGAGATGATCGATACCGGTACTCCATGTAACCTTACGATTTCTGCCACATATAATTTGGCCAACTTCTGAAGAGAGTAATCAACCCTTACCGGGATGAAGTGCGCGGACTTGGTCAGACGGTCCACTATTACCCATACCGAGTCCTTCTTAGTAGGCGTAAGGGAAGCCCACTAACGAAGTCCATGGTAATTCTCTCCCACTTCATCCACTGCGGAATCTCAATTGGTTGAAGCAATCCGATGGAACTTGGTGTTTCACCTTAACTTAGCGACACGTCGGACATTTTCCCACGAATTCAATAACTCTCGTTTAAGATCGGGCCACCAAAATTGTTCCCTTAGATCTCTGTGACACGACTTAATGCCTCGGGATGCATAGCATAAGGGCTACTATGCGCCTCCCGAAGAATCCTTTGTCTTAACTCCTTGTCTCTTGGCATACAGACCTTTCCTTTGTAGCACAACACTCCTTCGTCACTAACGCCATAATCCTTTAATTCTCCGTTCTGTATTTGGTCTGTAACTTAGCACTTAGGTCCTTATCGCCAAGCTGTCCCCTTTTCACCTCATTGACCATGTGGGCTTGACTTGTAATTCGCCAACAAAGCCTCAGTCATCATATAAACTTAAGTGAGCGAACATAGCCCTTCGATTCGACACAACCTTCCGACTTAGGGCATCAGCCACTACATTTGCCTTGCCCGGGTGTTACTCTATCGAGCAATCATAATCCTTCAATAACTCCACCCACCTTCGCTGCCTCAAGTTCAACTCCTTCTAAGTCAACAGATACTTAAGGCTCTTGTGGTCTGTGTAGATCACTGACCTTTCTCCATAGAGGTAGTGCCTCCACACCTTAAGGGCGAAAACCACTGCTGCCAGTTCCAAGTCATGAGTTGGGTAGTTAACCTCATGAGGCCTTAGTTGCCGAGACGTATACGCGACCACTTTTCCATCTTGCATTAGGACACATCCTAATCCTGTATGCGAAGTGTAACACCCCAAACCCGGCCCATACGCCACGACCAAATCTGGTATGTCACTGAGGAAAATATTTTGGAGAAAATTTAGTTAACGATTAAATTTTTGTGAACAACTCTTTGAAATTCTATGTTTGTAGAAAACAAGTGTATAATAAGTTAAAACTGAAAAATTTACTTTGAAATTTCATAAATAAAACTTTTAGACTAAGTGGATAAATCATAGGTTAGAAAACATTTGTTTCATTTTAAGAAAACTCGAATTAATACTTTGAAAACCGTTTGCAATTGAATGTAGAAATTTAACATTTTGAAATCATTTAAATTGTAGAAAACACTTAATCTATATTTTACTATCAAACGATTTATATTACCCGAGGGTAAGATTTTAAAACCATTGCGTTTTAAAATAATTTAGAAAACTTTGGGCTTAATTATTAAATAACCAAGTAATTTATAAGCCATATTTAAAACAAGTCCAAAACATATAAATAATCCAAGAATACAATTTAAATGGCCTTATTACAAACCCAAAATAAATATGAAACCAAATTTAAATAAAGTAAAGTGCCCAAACCAAAGTTCATGTAGAACCGAAATTTATTTAATGCATGGCCACCTCGAGTCCTTAGGCTCCTCATCCGCTATCTATGTATCACTGAAAAGATATCCCACGAGGGGTGAGTCAATCGACTCAATGTGTAACGATACACCAAAAGTCCAATCGATCATAGCAATAAAGCCCATAATATAGCAAATCAATAATAAATGATTAAATCACATGTACATATAATGAAATGCAATCCCGAACCCAACTTAGATATCCATCCACTACACACCACCCGTTCCTACCAATCACACCGTGGGGATTACCAAATCGACCCTCCATCCGCTACACACCATCGGCGATTCTTTGCGATCAACATGCACATCGCCCTTATAATCGTGGCATAGCCACTAGATAATGTGATAGAGTCACCGGATTCATAATATCGTGACCGAAGTCACTGGATCCATAATATCGTGACCAGAGTCACCGGATTCATAATATCGTGACAAAAGTCACCGGATAATGTGGTAAAACCACCGGAACACTTCCCCTTTCAATAATACCAATATGCCCATGCAATAACATATTATTTCAATATTATACCATAAACATATTATTTCAATATCATACCATATACCTCCAAAAATCATATCGAAATCATACATATTTCATTTTTATGCTTATAGCATTATTAACGATGCAGATATCATGCCTTGTACATTACCCCAAAATCATAACCAAATGTCAAATATGTCTCATATCAAAAGTTTATACTAAATGCTAAGGGATAACGTACCTGAAATCACTGTACCATTGAATGGTACCCGAAGCCATAATCATTTATATTTCTTTATTAACACATTTTTATCAATAAAAACTATTAATCTATTAGAAGTTTAGTATAAGTTACACACCTGATAATAGTGATAACTATACTTTCCTGCTCATCGATACTCTCGGAATCTCGAACAACATCTATACGTGATTTCTCTCCGATTGATGGTTTATAACCCGATGAAGAACCACAAACGAACAATGGCTCGGGGGTACGAACGACTTCAAATAAACGATTATCACCGGCAGAGGGTCCACATCCCGGTGGAAAGTCTCGGACTCCCGACACAGCCCTTTGCTTGAAATTTGAGGGTATAGCAGAACCACCCCTCTTCCAAACACTACGAACTGCTCCTTTCGAACCCATTCTTGGTTGCTCCAAAATCGAACGTTCATGGAAAGAAGATAATAAATGGACGATAGAGTCCCCTAAAACTTAATAGATTAGAAAACCATCTAAAACGATATAACAAGCATAAAGATCCTTACCACTTGACTTACCAACTTCTATTGCTAATGGAATGGCTTAAACCGATTGCTTCCGAAATCCCAATGAACCTAAATGAATAATCGAATCCCCTTTTTGTCCAAAATTGATAGAAGAAAACCAAGGAGAGTCTACTCTTGAATATTCAGCCAAAACAAAGACTAAAAAGAGAGTGGAAAGTTTTCGGCAATAAAGTTATGAAAGAAGAAAGATATGCGTATAAAAGTGAGAAAATATGTGAGTAGAAAAAGAGAATGAAAAAGAGAGAGATGAGGTTCGGCCAAACACTATTTGCCAAAGAAGAAAAGTGCACAAAAATGCACAAAGTGAAGTTTTGGTTTCAAAAGCAAAGATTAAAGAAAGGAAATAGCATTTTTGGTTCAACAAAATAAGAGTTAAAACAAAAGCAAAATTTGCACAAAATGCACAATAACATTCGGCCAAAGAAAGGGTTTTTGGAGAGGGAAAACAAAAATGCAAAAAGATGTTCAAAAGGAAAATTGGCCAACTATTCCCCCCCCAAGCTACCTAACAAAATTCGGCCACCCCCCTAGACAACCATGCCGTCCACATACATGCACTAAAGTCCTAGGATTACTTTCCAAAACATCCTCCACATTCCATGCCTTTGTCCCCTCTTCATACCATAACCTTAAGATTCCTATCCCCAATTCAAGCTTTCCTTAAACATAAATTCAACTTACCAAAAGAAATAGTCCAACCTATCATGAATAAGGTTGACCTTCCATAAATGCTATGACGAAAATAAACTCCTCAAAATGCTTTCCATGCTACTCGAACCACTAACCTCAAGCAACTTTCCAAGCTCCTTAACCACCTTGCCACTCACTCCTCTTTTGTTTTAATTAACACTTAAATTAACTTAAGTGCTAAGCTCACTTAATCCACTTCATTAAATAACCCATACTAAAAAAATTATTCTAACTTCCTAATTAAAATCAAGCCTTCACAAGACTATGCTAACACACAAAAATTCCTACCCGAGCCAACACAAAATAAAATAATACTCTAATTTCCTAAAGCTCAAGGCCCAATCCTACTAGGCCCAAATTCAGAATGTTACACGAAGCATCATAGTACACCATAAAATCCTTTCTTGCCTCCGGCTGAATTAACACTGGAGCCTCCGTCAACCCCTTCTTAAGCTTTTCAAAGCTCTTCTGTTGCTTATCTGTCCATTCAAAGGGTACTTCCTTCCTTAGCAACCTTGTCAAAGGCGCGGCTATTGACGAGAACCCTTCCACAAACCTTCTGTAATAGCCTGCCAAACCTAAAAAACTTCGGATCTCAACCATGAACCTAGGTGGTTTGTAGTCCAACACTGCTTCGATCTTCCTAGGGCCCACTCTTATTCCTTCTGCGGATACCACATGCCCTAAGAATGCCACCTCCTTAAGCCAAAATTCACACTTGCTGAATTTGGCATAGAGCTTCCTGTCCCTTAACACTTCCAACACAACCCGTAGGTGTTCATCATGCTCCTCTTCAGACTTGGAGTACACCAAGATATCGTCGATGAATACAACGACGAACCTATCCAAGTTGGGTTGGAAAACTTGGTTCATCATATCCATGAACGTGACTGGAGCGTTCGTCAACCCAAACGGCATTTCTACAAACTCAAAATGGTCGTAACTTGTCCTAAAAGCGGTCTTATGGATATCTGCCTCCTTCATCTTCAACTAATGATATCCTGACCTTAAGTCTATCTTCGAGAATACCGCGACCCCCTTCAGCTGATCGAACAAGTCATTGATTCTTGGCAAAGGATACTTGTTCTTAATGGTCAGCTTATTCAACTAACGGTAATCTATGCACATCCGCATAGTTCCGTCCTTCTTCTTTACAAATAGGATAGGTGCTCCTCATGGAGACATATTGGGTCGAATGAACCCACAATCCAATAACTCTTGTATTTGAGCCTTGAGTTCAACCAACTCCTTTGGCGCTATTCGGTATGGAGCGATTGACACAGGAGCTGTTCCCGGTAGCAAGTCTATTCCAAATTCCACCTCCCTATCTGGGGGTATTCCTGGTAATTCCTCCGGAAACACATCTTCAAAGTCCCTTACCGTTCTAACTCCACTAACACCTTCTTCCTTTTCATCCAAGGCACTTACGAAGGCTAAGAACGCTTTACACCCTTTCCTAACCATTTTCTCGGCATTTATTACCGAAACCACGTTAGACAGGTAGTTTCTTCTTTCTCCAATCATTACTACTACTTCATCCTCCGGAGTCCTTAGTTCCATTCGTTTAGCCGTACAATCCAATACGGCTCGGTGCTCTACTAGCCAGTCCATTCCAAGTATGAGTTCAAACTCCCCAAAGGGTAGTTCCATTAAGTCAGCCCGAAAGTTCACTCCCTAAATCTCTAGGGGTACATTTCGAAAGAACTTATCCACCACTACAGTTTGGCCTAATGGGCTTACTAGAGTCATCTGCCTATCAGAAAGTTCAGAGTCTAGGCCTAGTGTTTCCACCACACTACATGCAACATAAGAATGGGTCGAGCCCACATCAATTAAGGCATAATAAGGCTTGCCATAAATAAAGAACATACCGGTTATAACATCCGGCGCCTCTCCTCTTCCCTCCGGCGAACCGCATAAACCAAACCCGGTTGCCTTGCCTCAGCATTAGCAGCACCTCTGCCCTGTGTTCCACGGCCTCTGCCAGCACCATTACCTTTGTTACTCGAACCACGACCTCGTTGAGGCTGTTGTCCTCTTCTACCAGCCTGACTAACATTCTAAGCTGCTGGTCGACTTTCATCTAATGCCTTAGGACAATCCTTGATCACATGGTCCTTGGACCCACACCTAAAACATCCTCCTGTCTTCTTCCAACTCTCTCCTAAATGCTTCTTTCCATACAAATCACAAGGACGATACTGCCCTCTTGAACCAACTTGCTAACCTCGCGGCCCATTAACTCTAGGCCTTTTATGAACCTTTCCAGATGATCCAAAACCTCTTTTGGGCCTATTTCGGTCCATAGTCTGCCTGGTAGAATCCTTGATCCCTTCAGCCACTTTAGCCTTTTCCACTAACGCAGAAAATTCCCGCTCCTGGTGCGGTGCTATCAACAATCTTAGATCATCCCTTAGTCCGTCCTCAAAACGGACACAGCGCTCATGCTCAGTTGCCACTACTCCTCAGGCATACCGGCTCAACCTCGTGAATTGACCTCATATTCCGCCACGGACTTGTTCCTTGAACGACCCTAGAAATGCCTTCCTTTGCTCGTCCGTATACACGGTTCCAACATACTTCTTTTGATACGCTTCCTTAACGTAGTCCTGAGTCGAGATCCTCATTGTGGCACCATCACGAACGATTAGCCACCATTGATACGCTTCATCGCGTAATGATTGCCACCATTCCTTTTAACTTCTCCTCAGGGGTCAGGTCAAGCTCATTCATGACGCGCTCAGTTGCTTCCAACCAGTACTCAGCTGTACTGGGTGCTACACCTGATACTCCACGAAACATTTCGGCTCTATTAGCTCGGAGCCGTTCAGGCACAGACTTTCGATTTCCTGAATTTCCTCCTGCACCAGCCACCAACTCCAAAACTCGCAGCATAGCCTGCGACACAACATCATCCCCGTTCTGAGCTTGCTGCTCAACACCAACAGCTGGGGGTGGTGGTGGCGATGGTATCTCATTGTCAGACCCTTGACCCGATCTAACGGGTTCTGACACAGTCATCCTTCCTCTACCTCGTCCACGACGACCACGTCCTCTAGAGCTCATTTCTAACGTCGAGATCTGATTAAGAAGTTTTATGAATTAGTCTTTGTTTCACTTGATTACCCGTGAAGAAATTTTATGAAAAGAGTTTTAGGAGTGGTTCTTTCGTATTCATACATGCACGCAGTCTTTTCATTCATTCATACATCCATCAACCAATTATGAACTTTCGTTCATTCAGAGAAACGTTGTAGTTTTCATTGTTGTTGTTTCTCCACTACCCAGGGGTATTTTCGTAGTTTTGTCCTACAGGGGTATTTTCGTAATTTTTTTCAAAAGAAAAAGTTCCTTGATGATTCTGTCATAAAGTATTTTGTAATTTTTAAATTCCCGGGGTATTTTGGAAAATTTGAAATCCGAGGGTATTTCGGTAATTTTGAATCTCGGGGGTATTTTGGTAATAAAACAAGCTAAATTTGTAAAATTTAACAAATTAGGGATATTTCAAAAGTTGTAAAACTTTGAGGGTTCTTTTTGAGAATTGTTCTTTCCAAAACGGTGATGTTGCAAAAATTTTTGGAAATCAAGGTCATTTTGGTAATTTTTTGTAAGTTAGGGGCAATTTTGTAATTTTCCAAAATCAAGGTATTTTGATATTTTGCGGATTAGGGTTGAGCGTTTATAAAATAATGAAATTTTGGTAAAATTGTTGGGTAGTTGGACATTTTATAAACCAAGGGTATTTTGGTAATTTTTTTCACCACTAGGGGCATTTTTTGTAATTTCATAAATCGGAAATCTTTCAGAAAATTTTGTAAAGATGGTTTTCACAAATTTAAAAGAAAGTTTTAAGAGTTTTGTTGTTTTTATAAAAACACGGCTAGTTCCCTTTCGGGTTTTAGTTATTGTGTTTAGCCTATGACCGAGTCCTCTTGGTCAAGGTGAACCAAAGCTACGCACCAGGCAGGATTCGAGTGGAGAGGAGGTGAGTCACGCGAACTGCTTAAATACCAAGCTCCCACCGAAACCATTCCTAGACATGCGCACAGAGGTTGCCACACCCACCGAGCCCTCTGGGTTAGGGTGAACCGAAACTACGCACCAGGTAGGATTCCTGCGAAGAGGAGGTGAGTCACTCAGACTTCTTAAATACCAGGCTCTTCCGGATCCAATCCTGGACATGCGCACAGGGGTTACCACACCCTAACTTGGTGACTTAGCCATAGGTTTGTTTAATAGAATTAAGTCTTATGTGTTTGTATTTGAGTAGACTAGTCCTAGGGTTCAAGTTCCTATCATGCTATTCTACGTTCCATTCCTTTTCTACCCTTCCATAATTCACATAATCACACAGATGGTTAGGGGTACTTACCTAGTGGACTGCAGGTCGGAGACTTAGGTGCCATGCTAGAAAAACCTGCAGAACTTTAGAAATACTTTTCATAAAACTCATTTGGGCTCGTTTGGAAAACGTTTTGGGCCTTAGCCCACAGGCTGAGAGTTTTAAAACTGGGCTCTGATACCAAACTAAAACACCCCAAACCCAGCCCACGAGTTTTGACCAGATTTGGTATGTTCCTCAAGTAAACCGGTTCAAAGTTCTTTTGTTACTTTGGAAAAATAATGTGTTTTCAAAGGAATATTGTTTTGGGTTGGGCTCGAGTAGAAAACAAAATCGTTTTATAATGAAAACCCTTTTAAATTTTAAAAGATCAAAATATATAGAGTATATTAAATGAAAATTTCTTAATCTTTAACTTAATAAAAATTTCATAACATAATAAATAAAAACAGAAATAAAATAGTGCACTATGGCCTTATGGCCTTATTACATCAAGTAAACCCAAATAATTCGGAGTACTTAAAATTAATAGTCCATAAAAATAAAAACTTCATGTTGAGCATGGCCACCACAAGTTCTGCCGTCCCGGTCCATTACTGTTCATCACCTGAAACATGGTCCCTCAACGGGGTGAGTCAACAGACTCAATGTGTACACAATAATAAATCATAATAGAATCAGGCATAACAAATATTACACATTCATATCATAGCATACAAATTATGATGCATTCCCAAACCCAAACCTAATAAGCCATCCGCTACACTCTCCCGTACCAACCTGTACACCGTGGGGACTACTAAGTCAACCCTCCTTCCGCTACACTCCATATCGTGGTCTTAGGTCACCGCATTTGTGGTCTTAGGTCACCACATTCAGATATTGCGGTCTTAGGTCACCGCATTCAGATTACTGTGGTCTTAGGTCACCACATTCAGATACCACGGTCTTAGGTCACCGTGTTCGTGGTCTTAGGTCACCACATTCACTTCCCCTTTCAATAACCCATATGCCCCATTTTCTAATATGCATTAATATGCCAAAGTTCACATTCTTATTCTCATGTTACAAATAACATATTTCATATTCCTAGTAGGAGTAGGAAACGTACCTGAGTACTTAGTGCCATAACATGGTACCTTAGCCACTTTCTTATTCTTGATATCACATATTTTAATTAGACATAGCCATAAAACTTATTAAGAATTAGTGTGGGGTACACACCTGATTCGCTTAGCAAATTCCTTGAGATCTCGTAATCGATCTATCGCTTAGATCCTTAATCCCTACATTTGATTAATCACTTACTAATTTAATAAAAGCCATTCGCCATAAATCCAAATCCTAGTAGGATTAGTATACTAAAACTTACCTTGTTGCCGATTGACTTAAGAATCAAGTCCCGAATTGAATCCTTGCTTCCTTACTGTTGTCGAAAACCCTATAGACACATGTTAGAGTTTAATCTAACATTAAACATAATGAATGGCCTTTGGCCGAATCTTATAGTTTCTTACCTTGAATCTTAGAAATCCCAAAACCTTCCTCCTTGTAATCGACAGTCACAAAACCCCGAAGTTTTCCTTCAAAGTTTCGGCCAACATGAATATGTCATTAAAACCTTGCCTTTTTGTTTTTAAAGAAGAAAGAAAATAATCATAATAGATCCTTACCCTTTTATATGGAAATCGGCAACACCCTTTGATCTATGAAAATATTCGGCTATGGCTTAGATGTGTATCACCAAATTTCGGTTTCCTTAAATAATTGGCTAGGGTTTTCTTTGGGGTTTCAGCTTCTGATAGATTGGAAAGAAAAGAAGAAGAAGAAGAAAGAATAGAGGATGAGAGGAAACTTGTGATTTTGTCAGAAAAGAATTTGGGGAAGATGACAAGAGAATTTCGGCAGAGGCTTGCTTGGAGAGAAAAAATTGTAAAATGCCTCACTTTTCCTCCTATTGCCGAATTTACTAGGCCAAGAGTCCCTTTCTTGGCCATCACTCTTTTATTTGATAACTTTATCTCCTTAATTTAAAATAATTAAAGAATAATCCTTTATTATCTCCTTGAAAAATAATCTAAAATAAAAATCCATTATTTATCCTTATTAGTCGAAATTTAAAGAGAATAAAACTCTTCTTTTTAAACACCTTGTGCCGTCCACCTCACTTCTTACGGAAGCAAAATAAAATTTCTTTTATTTGCTTTCCTGTGACTCGAACTCAGGCCCAATCCCCTTGCATGTGGCGCCATTTCAGAGGCCCTAAGTGGCATCTCCGAGCCACTTTTCCAAGCCTGTTTGCGTGTCAAATTTCACATACTTTTTCTCTTAAGGCCACATTGCCTTACTTTCCTCTTTTAAACTTTAAAACTCGACATTTCTAAGTCATTTCTAAGTTTCCAAAAAATTTCGTTTGCCTCTTTAAACTTGACATTTCCTTACATTTCCAAGTTTCCAAAAATGTTCACTTTCCACTTTTGAACCATTTCCAAATCATTTCCGGGTTTCCAAAAATGTTCATTTCTAAATCATTTCCATGCATTTCTAGGTTTCCAAAAATGTCAAAAATTTATTCGCAATACATAAGACATGTCATTTCGTACAATTAAACCGAAAATGCATAGGCCCTTTCCAAGATGTTACAGTTTAATTCAAAAGTGTAATGTTCTATGAATCGGCTAATACCTGAAATACCGAAAAACAAGAATATCGGCAACAGAGATCACTCGAGCATACGAGCGCTCGTAGAGATAAACTGAGCCACTAGTGATGGCGATAGACCGCTGGGAGTGTCACGAACTCTTTCGTGGAACTGAGGCCGAGATGGGCCTTGTGGAGCCGGAGCGGGTTAAGTGGGCCCAACGGTTAACGGGCCCACATGAGCGAAATCGATGGAAAGAGTCGGATGACTGATGTGACTACAAAGTCTGCAGAATCGAGACCAAAAATGAGCTAAATGGGCCACCCGAGCGTGTGGGCCCGTTTGGGCCGAAATTAGATTTTAGGCCCAATTACACCGTAATGACCAAAAAGGGAACCTGTATTTCTCTAGGCAATAGTGGGCCTCTAAAAAGGCCGTTAGATGATAATTATCGAAATACCCTTAGTAGGTAAATTACCGAAATACCCTTAGTGGGTAAATTACCAAAATACCTTTAGTGGGTAAATTACCGAAATACCCTTAGTGGGTAAGTTACTGAAATACCTTCAACGGGTGAAGTTATCGAAATACCCTCAATGGGTAAATTACCAAAATACCCCCAAGGGGTGGAATTACAGTTTTACCCCTAAACGACAAAATGACCGATATACTCTTAGTGGTAGTTTAAATATTGTTTATATGATTTTATACATCTGTATATGATCGTAATGCACTGCATTCATAACATATTGTATTGGGTTGGGTTTGCTGATTGGAGGAAGTATCGTTTTAGTAGTATTGCCACATACCGTTCTATTGGTATCGCCACATACCGTTATAGTGGCATCGTCACATATTCTTAATTTAGTGGCTCAGCCACATATACCGTTATTAGTAGCTTGGCTGCATTATTGGAGAGTTTTGGCTGGGTGGGTTGACATGGTCCCCATATGGAGAGATTGGTTGGTACGGGTGGAGAGTTTGGTTGGATTGGGGTGGGTACATATCCATTGTATTGATATGATTTGGGGCTTAGGGCCAGATTGTTACCGAATAGGGCTTAGGCCCAGACCGACACCGTATGGGCTCGGACCCAGTTATGACCGTAATAGGAGATTACACACTGAGTTCTCGTAACTCACCCTTTCTTTTAACCTTGCAGGTAATCCTCAGTGTTAGAGGATTTAGAGCTGCAAAGGACTCAGAGGTGGCCATACGTCGGATATGATATTAAACTGAACTTAGAAATTTTGGTTTATTTTATTTTATTTTATTTTAATTATTGGGTTTATAATTTTTGTAATAAGGCCATTGGGATTTTCTTTTTAACTTTTATTTGGTAATTCTTTTAGTTACGAACTGCTAAACAATTAAAGACGGGTTTTTAAAACAATAACTACTGTTTCCAAAATATCACATTTCCGCAACTAATTAAGTCACTCTTCTGCAACAAACAAAGTTTTGAAAATAATAATATTTTTGCAAGGGAAATAACTTCAAGCAAATCTTATTTTTGTAAGCAATGAAACTTAGGATTTTTAAATGGTAGAAAGTTTTAAATTAAGAAAGGGTTTTCATTGAACGCGTAGTTTTTAAATAACCTTTTGATGTGACATGTTAGATCCGGCCATAATGTCTAGGCTGGGTTTGGGTGTTACGTTTAATTGTATCAGAGCTCGGTTGCAAAACTTGGCTGTGGAATGGGTTTTGAAAATTTTTCTAATTAATCTGCTTAAATTTTTAACTTGGAAAGTGATAGTGTTACTGAAAGTGTGGCACACCAAGTCTCTGGCACCAAATCCGTAAGTTTCCTGACACTATACTTTGTTATATACTAAAATGACTGTGTTGAGAAACTACTAGGGATAGTAGCATACCGAACTCTTTAGTTAGGGAAACTGAGACTATAGGAGACTGAAACTATAGTAAACTCGATCAACGAAAACAAATCTTATTACTGTTTTTCATAAAACATTTGTTAATAATTATGAGAACTATAAGCTGATCCATAAAACTTTTTAATCAGAAAAATACGCTACATCGATATGAGTACAAGAGGTCACGGAAGGGGTACATGTGGCCGTGGTAGAGGCCGGGGTGCTAGGGTTGGGTCCTTAGCATCGGGACATATGCCTGAAAGGGAAGCACCGGCATCACCAGTGACTGAAATGGTGTCTCATGACCGAGTCGGTAGGGATGATGCTCTGTCCCAAGCGATGTTATGAGTTCTTGAAAGGGTTACTGGAGCGAGTACTAGGTCAGTGGGCCGAGGGTCAATCTCTGAATGACTCCAATCGAATGGAGCGAAAATTTTCAGGGGCATCTCAAGTGTAGCCCTGAATGTAGTAGAATATTGGTTAGAGGCTGTCGAGCAAATAATGGATGACCTTGACTGCACGGCAGAACAAGAACTGAAAGGATCAGTGTCTTTACTGCGGGGTGAAGCATATCAATGGTGGCTTACCGTGAGAGAAGGCACGTAGGCCGACCAATTGACATGGGACTTCTTTAAGGCGGCCTTCCAAGGAAAATATGTTGCGGCAAGTTATGTGGATACCCAGAGAAAGGAATTTCTGAATCTGGTTCAAGGGAATAAGTCTGTCGCAGAGTATGAGGAAGAGTTTCTACGATTAAGCCAGTATGCTCGCGGCATAGCCGCGAATGAGTATGAGCACTGCGTACGGTTTGAGGATGGTCTTCGAGATGAGTTGCGAGTGCCGATAGCCCCACAAAGGGGGAGGGATTTTGCTGCCCTGATTGAAAAGACAAAGATTGCTGAGGATGTGAAATGCTCTGAGCGTCAAAACCGTGAGAAAGAAAGGGGCAGAAATAAGAGGGATGTTGGGCCCTCAAGTTCTTCAGGTGGGTTTAATAAGAGGCCTAGATTTGGTGGGCCAGCCCGAGCTGGGATTTCAGTTGTTGGTAGTCGACCGCAGCCTTGCGTTGAGTGTGAGAGACCTCATTCGGTAGAGTGCTGAAAAAGAACTAGGGTGTTTCAGATGTAGGTCCAAGGATCATCAGTTTAGAAACTGTCCTCGGGAGCCTATTCAGAGGCAAGCAGCAGGTCAGGGCTATGTGCAGCCAGGGAGAAGTGGTCAGCAGTCACCGAGAGGTCGTGGTCCACCCAGAGGGGAAGTAGGTTAGGAAGACGTCATGGAGCACCGGGCAGAGGTGTTGATAATACAGAGGTGAGATAGCCAGCGTTGGTTTATGTTGCTCGGCATCGAGGGGATGGCGACGCACCTAACGTCATAATCGGTACGTTCCTTATTCATAATGTACCGTATACAGCTTTAATTGATATTGGGTCTACACATTCGTATGTTGCATATACTATGTCTGGAACTTTGGGTATACAGTTTGAACTTGTTGATAGAGAAATGTCGGTGATTAGTCATTTAGGACAGTCAGTTAGAGTGAATAAGCTGTTTAGAAATGTGCCTCTAAAGGTTCAAAGGGTTGTCTTTTCGACAGATTTGATGGAACTGTCGTTCGGCGAGTTTGATCTTATTCTGGGCATGGATTGGTTAGTGAAACACCGTGTGAATTTGGATTGCGCTGCTAAGCGTATGGTGTTGAAGCCTTCAGTGGTTGAGGAAGTGGTCATGATAGGGGAGCGAAGGGATTATTTATCCAACGTAATCTCAGCATTAAGGGCCGAGAAGCTGGTTCGCAAAGGTTGCGAAGCGTTTCTAGCGTATGTCAGCGTAACTGATGTTAAGGGACCATCTGTGGAGAATGTCAGAACTGTAAAGGAGTTTTCAGATGTATTCCCTGAAGAGCTTCCTGGGTTACCACGAAATCGTGAAGTCGAGTTTGGCGTTAAGCTTTTACCAGAAACGGCTCCGGTATCCATCGCCCCTTATAGGATGGCACCGAAGGAGCTGGTAGAATTAATGGCTCAGATCCAAGAGCTATTGGATCGAGGATTCATTCGACCGAATGTGTCCCCGTGGGGAGCACCGGCATTGTTTGTGAAGAAAGATGGGTCAATGCGCATGTGCATTGATTATCGTCAATTGAACAAACAAAGGATTAAGAATAAGTACCCGCTACCAAGGATAGACGATCTGTTCGATTAGCTGTGAGGAGCTTCAGTGTTCTCCAAGATAGATCTAAGATTGGGGTACCATCAGTTAAGGGTTAAGGAGGCAGATGTGTTCAAGACAGCATTCAAGACTCGTTATGGACACTACGAGTTTTTGGTCATGCTATTTGGTTAACGAATGCACCAGCTACTTTCATGGATATGATGAACCGGGTCTTCCAACCCTATTTAGATTGATTTGTGGTGGTATTTATACATGATATTTTGGTATATTCAAGAACCAAAGAGGAGCATGATTCACATATCCGGATTGTTCTGCAGATATTGAGAGAAAACCAGTTTTATGCCAAATTCAGCAAGCGTGAGTTTTGGTTGTGAGAGGTAACATTTTTGGGTCATGTCGTATCTACCGAGGGGATTAGGGTTGATCCTCGAAAAGTTGAGGCCGTATTAGATTGGAAGCCACCGAAGTCGGTATCGAGATTCGAGTTTTTCGGAGTGCAGCCGGGTATTCTGAGGCGATTTGTTGAGGGGTTTTCACTGATTGCTGCACCCCTAACTAAGTTACTGTGTAAGGGAGTACCGTTTATTTGGACTGGTAAATAGCAGGAGAGTTTTGAGAAATTGAAAAAGATTCTGATTAAAGCCCCGATATTGATACAGCCAGATGTTGAAAAAGAATTCATTGTCTACTGTGATGCGTCGCACACGGGTTTGGGTTGTGTGCTGATGCAAGAGGGGAAGGTGATGGCATATGCATCTCGTCAGCTTAGGCCGCACGAGGTGAACTACCCCACTCATGCCTTGGAATTAGCTGTAATGGTGTTCGCACTAAAGATTTAGAGACATTACTTATACGGGGAGAAGTCGATCATCTATACCGACCATAAGAGTCTCAAGTACCTCCTTACTTAGAAGGAGTTGAATCTTAGGCAACGAAGATGGATAGAGTTGCTTAAAGATTATAATTGCTCGATTGAGTATCATCCGGGCAAAGCTAATGTAGTAGCGGATGCATTTAACCGTAAGGTTGTATCCGAGCTAAGGGCAATGTTTGCTCGTCTCAGCCTGTTTGAGGATGGTAGTCTGTTAGCTGAACTTCAAGTGAAATCGACTTGGATTAGTCAAATTAGAGAAAAGCAGTTACTGGATGAATCGTTGGCTCCTCGTTTTCAACTGGTGAAGAAGGGGGAGACTGTGGATTTTGGGTTGAATAGTAAAGGAGTATTATGTTTCCGTGGGAAAGTTTGTGTACCGAGGGATTTTGAGCTAAGGCAATCTATTCTGCGGGAAGCGCATAATAGTCCATACGCTATGCATCCCGATGGAAACAAGTTATATCGGGATCTGCGTCAACTATATTGGTGGCCAGGGCTTAAGCGTGAGATTACCGACTTTATAAGTAAGTGTTTGACATGTCAGCAAGTGAAGGCTGAGCATCAATTGCCTTCTGCATTGCTACAACCTGTTAAAATTCTACTCTGGAAGTGGGAGAGAGTAACCATGGATTTTGTTAGTGGGCTACCCCTGACACCTACTAAGAAAGATTCAGTATGGGTAATTGTTGATTGGCTGACTAAATCTGCCCACTTCATACCGGTTCGCACTGATTACTCGTTGCAGAAGTTGGCCAAGTTCTACGTGGCGAAAATTGTGAGGTTACATAGGGTACCAGCGTCTATCATCTCGGACAGGGACCCTAGATTCACATCACGATTCTGGAGAGTGTTACACGAAGCTTTGGGTACAAGGTTGGATTTCAGCACAGCATTTCATTCACAGACTGACGGTCAGTCGGAAAGGGTAATTCAGATTTTGGAAGACATGTTAAGAAGCTGTGAGATTGATTTCAAAGGTAGCTGGGAAGACTATTTACCGTTGGCAGAATTTGCTTCTAACAACAGCTACCAATCTAGTATTCAGATAGCATCGTATGAAGCGTTATATGGTCATAGGTTTCGTACCTCTACTTGTTGGATAGAATTGGGTGAGCAGCAATTATTGGGTTCGAAGCTAGTTTCTGAAATCGAGGAGAAAATAAAATTGATTTGGGGTTAGTTAAAAGAAGCATCCGATAAGCAGAATTCTTACGCTAATTTAAAGCGTCAAGAGATTGAGTACTCGGTGGGAGATTTTGTCTTCTTGAAAGTCTCACATTGGAAGAAAATTCTGAGATTTGGGTGGAAAGGCAAGCTGAGCCCTAGATTTATCGGACCTTACCAAATAGTAAAGCGTGTGAGATCGATTGCCTACCAGCTGGAACTGCCTCCTGAGTTAAATCGTATACATAATGTATTTCACGTTTCTATGCTAAGGCGATACCATTCTGATCCTTCTCATTTAGTACCGATGGAGGAGATCGAGGTAGGACTTGATCTGACTTTTGAGGAAGAACCGGTGCAGATATTGCATCGTGATATTAAGGTGCTGAGAAGGAAATATACTCCGTTAGTCAAGCTGCTGTGGCGTAATCACGGTTCAGAGGAAGCCACGTGGGAGCCTGAGGAGGCGATGCGACAGCAATACCCTCATCTCTTTTGATCAGGCAAATTTCAAGGCCGAAATTTTTTTAAAGGGGTAGAGTTGTAACGCCCTAAAAATTAGGGGTTGTCATTTTTGCATAATTTCATGTTGTGCTTGCTTAACTAGCTATTTGAGTGTATTTAAGGGTTCTAGGGAGGCCTGGGTTCGAGTCTGAGCCTTAGAAAAATTTTAGTTTTTGGCCCTTTAGTGGAGAGGGTTGTTGGAAGTAGGACTTAAGTAAAATGGTGTGCGTTAAGATGACACAAGATGAGCTTGTAACTCAGTGGCAGTGGCGTCAATGGGAAGGCATGGAGAGTGGGGTTCGAATCCCACAAGGTGCAAATAGAGTGTAAAAATTGGCACTCACCTTTACATAAAGAATTCGACTACCCCTTAGAGATTCTGGTTTTTTGAGAAGATCAGAAGAGAAGAAGAAATCTAAGTAGTTTCGGCTTTTTGGTTGAAGAAATCGGCAAAAGGAAATAGGGGTATTCGGCTATAGAGATGAGAAAAGAGTTCAGGGTTTTGACTTTTGAAAGAAAAGATGTTAAGAAAATTGGGAGGTTTCGGCTTCTGAAGAAATCAAAAGAAAAGAACTTGCAGCGGAAGACTGAGAATTTCGACACAGGGAGAGAAGAAAAAATAAGGTTCCAAATGCCAAAATTGAAGAGATATCCCCTCTATTTATAGAAGATTTCGGCACCTACTGCTTAAAACTAAAAATGCCCTTCCTAATAACTAACAACTAATCAAATAGTAGGGAAATTTTGGCACCCCTTTACCATAATGAAACCGAGTTGTTCCCTCCTCTAGGTGATGGAATTTCGGCCAACACTGCACTCAGCAGATAGCTCCTATCTTTTCTCCTTTATCTTAATCTATTCATACCTTTAGAAGAAGCCTAGATAACACCACATCTTCCTTCCTTTATCAGTTACTTTATCATCCATATTATCCACATTATCCATCAATTATTCTTCCTAATTTCAAGCATTCTAACTGACTCCAACTCTGCTCTCCCCTGACACTAAAATTAATTAAAATAGATGGGTAATGCGACTCGAACCTTGGACCTCCCTTACTGCTTATCACGCCACCTCAAAGCCCCTAAGTGGCACCACTTTGCCACTGGGCCACAAGCCCATTTGTGTCTTAAAACACAGATAACATCTTTTAAGCCCTATCCTACTGGCTTTCCACTAGAGTGCAAAAGCAAAAGATTTTTAACTAAGGCCTCGGCCCAATCCTGAGCCCGATCTGGACCCCTTAAACACTCTAATTAGCACATTATACGTAACACACAACAAATGCAAAGGCCTATTAATTCAGGATGTTACAGTTCTACCCCCTTCAAGAAATTTCGTCCTCGAAATTTCCAACTAACTATTACTCATACTACCCAAGTCTCACCACTATGCTTTCGCTGCGAACTCTGGTTCTGACACAGCCACTCTACCTCTACCACGACTACGCGGCGGACGTCCACGACCCCTTGTACTCATTCTACCGATTCGCGTTTATCTGATTAGAAATTTTATGAATTATTGATTTTTTTCACTGATTAAGCACGAACAATCTTATGGACAGTAGTTTCAACAGTAGTTCTTTCGAATTCGAAATTATATATATAGGTTTCAGTCTCAAGTTTGTCCCCTAGTTCCAAGAACCACATACATTCAACCATCATGCACCAGCATGCAAATAGCATCCATGAATTCATGTTCATCAAGTAAGAGTATTTTTCATCGTTTCACTACCCAGGGTTTTTTCGTAATTTTGTCCTACAAGGGTATTTTCGTAATTTTCTAAAATAGGGTTCCTTGGTGATTTTGTGAAATAAGGGTATTTTGATAATTTTGCAATCCAGGGGTATTCCGGTAATTTTGTAATCCAGGGGTATTTCGATAATTTTATAATCTGGGGTATTTCGATAATTTTTGCAATTCGGGGGTATTTCGATAATTTTGCAAATCAGGGGTATGTTGGTCATTTTACAAATCAGGGGTATTTTGGTCATTTTACAAATCAGGGGTATTTTGGTCAATTACAAATCAATGGTATTTTGGTCATTTTATAAATCAGGGGTAATTTAGTAATTTAGCAAAATAGGATGGCTGGTCCCTTTCGGGTTTTAATTATAAATTTTGGCCCGTCAACAAGTCCTCATGACTAAGGTGAACAGTCACTACGCACCAGGTAGGATTCCAGCGAAGAGGAGGTGAGTCACTAGGACTGTTTCAGTACCAAGCTCTTCCTGGATCCAATCCTAGACATGCATATGCCTGTTGCAACACCCTAATCTCGCGACATGTTTACAGGTTTGTTTGGTTGGTTTAAATCTTATGAATTTAGAGGGTTGTTTAAACTAAGTCTAAAGTCCATCAATGTCTAATATACTAGCCTACGTCCATCAAGCCCATTAAGCCCACATGTATATCACAACAAAAGTTTAGAATACTTACCTGCGTGGATCGGGTGCCGGTAGACTCGAAGGCCATATCTTCATCCAAAACATTTTTCTCAAACTCATATCATTTTTTTTAAAACACTACTAGACTCATTTCACAGCCCGAGTTTTGAACTGGGCTCTGATACCAAAATGTAATACCCCAAACCCTGCCCATAAGTTTCGACCAGATCTGGTATGCTACGGGTTGTACATTGAAAACTTTTGCTAAGTTGGCTTTAGAAAATCATAAGTTAATTAGACAAAATTTGAATAAACAAGTGACTTTTGTAAAGAAACCCTTGTATTATTATTATTTTGTATATTTAAACCTTTGACATGGTTTCATAAGTTGCAAATATTAAAAACTACTAGATGAAGGTAAACTATGGGGCCTTATTACATAAATATTCCCAAAATATAAAAAAAAATTAAAGAAAACCAAAAATAATCTATAGAAGTAAAACTTGATGGCCCCTCGAGTCCGTCTCGGCTCCCATGTCCACGATCTACTGCTCATCTGAAAGAGTAGAGGAAAATGAAAAGGTGAGTCACCAAGACTCAGTGTGTAAATCCCGAAACACAATTACCTGAGGCCCACAAACACAATATGAGCCCTGACTCATACATAAAGGCAACAATCATAATCACATGATAAATAATAAATGATGTATAGCCCAACCCAACCTAGAATTCCATCCTCTACACACCAACCCGTACCAACCATCACACCTTGGGGATTTCTACAATCAACCCTCCGTCTGCTACACACCATAACGACAGTCGTACTGCCTATTCCTATTAATCAGGAATCATTAAACGTGGCATAGCCACCGATCACTATGTGACCTAACATTTGAAATTGTGGTTTAACCACTGATCACCAAGTGACCTATCATGCATTTCCCCTTCATTATCATAATCCCACCCCATGCATACACACATGAAAAATCGAAAACATCAGACCATCTTTAAGAAAACAGGCTTTCATAAATACATATTGATACACATAGAGATTTCTATGATTACGTACCTGGCATCCTTTGCCTAACCCCTTTAGGGTTTTATTCGACTGTCTACACAGCCTCTTTCCGGCTTTTAGCCCATAACATATATTTAGTACAATTACTATATAACCTTATTCCGGCTTTTAGCCCATAGCATATATTTAGTACAGATTAACTACTGTGTTAGGGATCTACACACCTGATTGTCGTTAGAACTAGACTTTCTACATCGACGCTATCCGTAGCCGACATAACCGCTATCTGCCTAAGGTGTTGTTTAGAGATTGGTAACGAAACATTAGGTTAAGGCACAACTAACGAAAAGGAAACGGTTGATCATCTTAAGGAGAATTGAAATCCTTACCTTGAAATCTCGAAAAGTGATATGAGATTCAGGGGCTAGTGTTTTCGGCTTTTAGATCTAAGAGATCTACTTCAATTCCCGAATGTCGCCCAACAAGAGAATACATAAAATCATTAAACCATTAGCTTTTCGGCTTTGTCTTTCAAAACCCGAAAGAGAAAGTAAAGAGATAGAAAAATCGGCACTCACCTTTACATAAAGAATTCGACTACCCCTTAGAGATTTCGGCTTTTTAAGAAGATCAGAAGAGAAGAAGAAATCTAAGTAGTTTCAGCTTTTTGGTTGAAGAAATCGGCAAAAGGAAATAGGGGTATTCAGCTATGGAGATGAGAAGAGAGTTCAGGGTTTCAGCTTTTGAAAGAAAAGATGTTGAGAAAATTGGGAGGTTTCGGCTTCTGAAAAAATCAAAAGAAAAGAACTTGCAGAGAAAGACTGAGAATTTCGACACAGGGAAAGAAGAAAAGAATAGGGTTCCAAATGCCGAAATTGAAGAGATATCCCCTCTATTTATAGAAGATTTCGGCACCTACTACTTAAAACTAAAAATGCCCTTCCTAATAACTAACAACTAATCAAATAGTAGGGAAATTTCGGCACCCCTTTGCCATAAAGAAACTGAGTTCTTCCCTCTTCTAGGTGATGGAATTTCGGCCAACACTGCACTCAGCAGATAGCTCCTACCTTTTCTCCTTTATCTTAATCTATTCATACCTTTAGAAGAAGCGTAGATAACACCACCTCTTCCTTCCTTTATCAATTACTTTATCATCCATATTATCCATATTATCCATCAATTATTCTTCCTAATTTCAAGCATTCTAACTGACTCCAACTCTGCTCTCCCCTGACGCCAAAATTAATTAAAATAGATGGGTAATACGACTCGAACCTTGGACCTCCCTTACTGCTTATCATGCCACCTCAAAGCCCCTAAATGGCACCACTTTGCCACTGGGCCACAAGCCCATTTGTGTCTTAAAACACAGATAACATCTTTTAAGCCCTATCCTACTGGCTTTCCACTAGAGTGCAAAAGTAGAAGATTTTTAACTAAGGCATCGGCCCAATCCTGAGCCCGATCTGGACCCTTTAAACACTCTAATTAGCACATTATACGTAACATACAACAAATGCAAAGGCCTGTTAATTCAGGATGTTACACGTATTGGGCTAATTCTATAAATGATTAATCTTAAGCAACGTTTAGCTATATTCTGATGATGTGTAGGTTGGATACGAAGGGTTAATCGTGCGTCTCGCTAAGGTGTGTAATCTCACACCTTTGTTTAATTTGATAGTGTAATGTTCTTTAAATCGGCTAAAACCCTAAATACCGAAGAGCCGAAATATCGGCAACAGAGATCACTTGAGCGTGCGAGTGCTCGTAGAGATAAATCGAGCCACTGGTGATGGCGATAGACCGTTGGGAGTGTCACGAACTCTTTCGATAGGCCCACATGAGCGAAATTGATGGAAAGTGCCAGATGACTGATGCGACTGCGAAGTCCTCAAAATCGAGACCGAAAATGAGCTAAATGGGCCACCCGAGCGTGTGAGCCCGTTTGGGCCAAAATTGGATTTTAGGCCCAATTACACCGTAATGACCAAAAAGGGAACTTGTGTCGCTCGAGGCGACAGTGGGCCTCCAGAAAGGCCGTTAGATGATGAATTACCGAAATATCCTTAGTGGGTAAATTACATAAATACCCTTAGTGGGTAAATTATCGAAATACCCTTAGTGGGTAAATTACTAAAATACCCTTAGTGGGTAAATTACCAAAATACCCTTGGTGGGTAAGTTACTGAAATACCCTCAACGAGTGAAGTTACCGAAATGCCTTCGATGGGTAAATTACCAAAATACCCCCAAGGGGTGGAATTACCGTTTTACCCCTAAACGACAAAATTACCAATATACTCTTAGTGGTTGTTTAAATATTGTTTATATGATTTTATACATATGTATATAATCGTAATGCACTGTATACATAACATATTGCATTGGGTTGGGTTTGTTGATTGGAGGAAGTACCGTTTTAGTGGCATTGCCACATACCATTCTAGTGGCATCGCCACATACCGTTATAGTGGCATCGCCACATATTCTTAATTTATTGGCTCAGCCACATATACAGTTATTAGCAGCTTGGCTGCATTATTGGAGAGTTTTGGCTGGATGGGTTGACATGGTCCCCACATGGAGAGATTGGTTGGTACGGGTGGAGAGTTTGGTTGGATTTGGGTGGGTACATATCCATTGCATTGATATGATTTGGGGCTTAGGCCCAGATTGTTATCGAATAGGGCTTAGGCCCAGACCGACATCGTATTGGCTCGGGCCCAATTTAT
The DNA here is from genome assembly GCA_025503065.1 of Gossypium bickii. Taxonomy (NCBI): domain Eukaryota; kingdom Viridiplantae; phylum Streptophyta; class Magnoliopsida; order Malvales; family Malvaceae; genus Gossypium; species Gossypium bickii. Next base: position 53,857,683 of record CP106713.1, on the reverse strand, counting down.
GACCGTAATAGGGGATTACACACTGAGTTCTCGTAACTTACCCTTTCTTTTAACCGTGCAAGTAATCCCCAGCGTTAGAGGATTTGGAGCTGCGGAGGACTCGGAAGTGGTCATACGTCGGATATGATATTAAACTGAACTTAGAAATTTTGGTTTATTTTATTTTATTTTATTTTAATTATTGGGTTTATAATTTTTGTAATAAGGCCATTGGGATTTTCTTTTTAACTTTTATTTGGTAATTCTTTTAGTTACGAACTGCTAAACAATTAAACAAGGGTTTTTAAAACAATAACTACTGTTTTCAAAATATCACGTTTTGGCAACTAATTAAGTCAGTCTTCTGCAACAAACAAAGTTTTGAAAATAATAATATTTTTGCAAGGGAAATAACTTCAAGCAAATCTTGTTTTTGTAAGCAAAGAAACTCGGATTTTTAAATGGTAGAAAGTTTTAAATTGAGGAAGGGTTTTCATTGAACGCGTAGTTTTTAAATAACCTTTGATGTGACATGCTAGATCCGGCCATAACATCTAGGCCGCGTTTGGGGTGTTACAAGATATGATAATGTTCGACTGAATGATATAATGTGTTGAGATATTAAGCTTATTTATGATTTAAACGCATGAGATATTTATTATATTGTGTACTGAAAAGGGTGATATTTATGCACAATGAAAATCTGTAAACTATGTGATATTGAACGATATTGATTGATACCAATACAATGGTAATTTGAAAGATTGGAACACTATTTCCATTTACCGAAAATATGTTATTATTAAGGACATGCTGTGTAACACCCCTTACCCGTGTTCAACGCTGGAACAGGGTACGAGGCGTTACCAGACAATAACACTTGCAACTAAACAAATTCAAGGCATAATTTTTTGTTTAGAATTTAAAACTTTTATCTTATATCATCAAGTCCCTAAAATGGGCTTATGAGGCCCAAAACTTGCTTTGGAAGCAATTCGGGACTAAACCGAGAACTTTTAAAACTATTGGAACATTTAGAAAATTTCCTTGTTTTGGAGAGTCACATGCCCGTGTGGGTAGGCCGTGTAGTTACACTCGCTCGTGTGGCCTAGGACACACCCGTTTCTTCCATCCGTGTACTCTCCATTTATGATGTCATCATTCGTTTTGGGTCACACGACCAAGTCTCACACCTGTGTGCTAGACCGTGTCCTCCACACGGCTGAGACACACGGCCTTGTCTCTGCTTGTGTGGTCAAGAAGTTGGCTATTTTCCAAGCCAATTTCTACCTGTCATGCCCATACTTGAGTATAACTTGAATGACACATTTCATGACATATTAAAGCTACCAAAACATCCACCACACACACAAAACAAGTCATAGCATACAATTTACTCAACCATGGAATGCATCATCATGAGTTTATAGCATAACCAATTTATTGGCCACATTAAATGGCCTTATACAACAATGAACTCTGAATATCATAGATCATTATTCTAGGACAACTCATAGTAACATATACACATGACCAAGTTCCCTATACATGCCATAACCATAAGTATAAAATCATCGATACCTAAATTGTAAGCTTGATAGTGTGATAGGTTCCCGGCGACTTCCAACCCGAGCTAACTTGAGTACATTATAAACACGAAAAACAACGGAGTAAGCTATAAAGCTTAGTAAGTATGTATGTAAATAATAAACAATTGATTACCATGCTTTTAACAATCCTCATTATAAGCTCTCAAGATAATACCATCATTATTGCATAAAATTTCACAATTCATTTATGTTCATCTTGAGTTGTTTACTCGAGTTACAGTCACTAAATTATTTTTATCCAGAGCTATGAAACTCCAAATTAAGATCCACTAATTTTCCCTAAAACTAGACTCACATATCTTCTTACCATAAAATTTTTAGAATTTTTGGTTCAGCCAATCAGTACAGTTTATTCTTTAAAGTCTCCCCTATTTTGCTGTCCGACAGTTCCGACCCCTCTTCACTAAAAAATAATTATCTTGTTGTACAGAACTCGAATGACATTTCCGTTTGTTTCTCTTGAAAATAGACTCATTAAAAAATTCAAGCATATAAATTTTATCCCATTATTATTTTTGTAAAATTTTTAATGAATTTCCCAAATTAGAACAAGGGGTTCCAAAATCATTCTACTTTGTCTCACAAAAATTCAAATATCCCAGAATGTGAAATTCTTTTGCTTACACCGTTTCTTTTATGTGAAAATAGACTCAATAAGATTTAATTTCATATCTTATTCAACCTATAATTCGATTTCCACCATTTTTGGTGATTTCTCAAAGTAATACAACTGCTGTTGTCCAAACTGTTTTATTGTTGATTTTACTCTATCATGTTTTCTTTATATTAAATTTTCATTTACACACATATAACACCAAGGTATATCCATGGTTAGCCATTCCAATAACTAGTCATTATCAAATATTTACAAGCCATTCATTGGCCAATTTAATCTATACATCAACAACAAAGACTTGAACATATCATTTCTCAACTTAATTTGGCCTAAAAGCCTCACACATAATCATCAATCACATTTACCACATATTCATACATCATAAACATGGACTTATAATCACAAGGTTATTCTCATAGGTATGACTTACTTATTTACGTTCTTATCAAAATTCGATCACATACCGAGCACATTGCTAATGAGTTTATACATACATATATCTGCACTTAATCGTCACATAATCACATTCATTTACACTTTATTCCTTTTTCCATCTTTCACATAAACTTTAATTCTTTACCCCGTTGAACCACTTGGAATATCGAAGGATACTCGGAAATTATCATACACGTAGTAAGATGCCAATGCCATATCCCAGATATGGTCTTATACGGGATCTCATATTGATGTCGACGTCATACCCCAGATATGGTTTTACACAAGATCGTATATCGTTGTCGATGCCATATCCCAGATATGGTCTTATACGGGATCTCACATCGATGTCGACGCCATATCTCAGATATAGTCTTACACAAGATCGTATGTCGTTGCTGATGCCAAATCTCAGATATGGTCTTATACAGGATCTCATATCGATGTTGACACCATATCCCAGATATGGTCTTACACGAAATCGTATGTCGATGCCATGTCCCAGACATGGTCTTACACGATTTCATACCGAAGCCAGGTCCCAAACGTGGTCTTACACGAAATCATTATTCAATGTCGATGCCATATCACAGATAAGGTCTTACACGGGACCTCAATTTAGTGCCGAGGCCATATCTCAGATATGGTCTTATACGGGACCTTATTAATCTAATATCGTGACAATCTAATGTTCAACCAGGACTTTGATATAGTAAAACTTCATTATTTTTTTCATCGAGGCCTCATTAACCAACTTCATAAAGAAAAATATACATTTCATGTAATATCAAGCATTTAAATACATAATAACATAATGTTGATTTATTACACACAAACTTACCTTGACTTAAAATGTCGAAAGGGACCGAGTCGTCCAATATGCGTCTTTCCCCCATTCTAAGTCCGAAACTCATTTTTTTTATCTAAAATATCACATTTGACTTATTAACTTATTCAATTCAGTCCAAAAATCATATTATGGCAAAATTACATTTTTGTCCCTAAATTTTATCGTATTTACACTTTTTCCCCTAGGCTCGTAAAATGATTTTTATTCAATTTGCTTGTATTTAGGCCTAGTCGAACCATTTTCAAAACTACAGAAGTCCACAATTTGCATTCATTCACACATTTCCATACAATTTTCAACTTTTTTACAAACTAGTCATTTTATGCGATTTCATCGAAAATCACTTAGTAAAAGTCGTTTATTACACACCGAGCATTCATATTCTACCATTAGACATCAAAACACATGCATGTAATCCATGGGTAAATTTTTAAACACAAACCCTAGCTCAAAATAATGGTAGAAGTAGTTAAACCGAGTTACGGGGATCTCAAAAATGTAAAGAACATTAAAAACGAGGCTTGGATGCACTTACTATTGAGCTTGAAAGCTTAAAAACCCTATCCATGGCTTCCCCCATGCTAAATTCAGCCAAGCAAGAAGATGGAAAAGGGTTTTTGGCTTTTATTTTGTCTTTTAGTCCATTTAATTACCAAAATGCCCCTAACTTAAAAATATCCTATTTCACTTATCTCATGTCCATTTTTGTCCAATAATTTAACCAATGGTCTAATTACCATTTAAGGACCTTCAATTTAAAATTTCATAGAAATTGGACACTTCTAACACGTGGAACTCAACTTTTGCACTATTTACAATTTAGTCCTTTTGACTAATTTGAGTGCCCAAATGTCGAAAATTTCACGAAATATTTTTGTGAAATCGTAGACCATAAAAATATAATAAAAATAAGATTTTCTTCGTTGGATTGTGGCCCCAAAACCACTGTTCTGACTAGGCCCAAAATCGGGCTGTTACATCTGATCATGTCAAATGAATGTGAAAAGTATTGAGACATGATTATGTATTAGATTGTGTGACATACTGCATATGCATTGGGTTGGGATTTTGTGGTTGATGGAGGAGTTCCGTGGAGTACTGGTGGCATATTAAGTCCGCATTATTCGTAGTCAGTGCACTACACCTGGAGTACCAAGGGGAATGGCGATTTATCGCATTTTTACTGGCAGAATTTTTTTCATATTGTTATCGGTGATTTTAACCACAACAGGCTTAAGCTCATAATGTTTTAGAGTTTGGATGACGAGTTTTGGGGAACTCATGGTGTGTAGCGAATGGTATGGGTAGGAGCCTTTTTGCATAGCATCATGTGCACAACATATTCGAATGTTATTGATTTATGCTATGTATTGTATTTTGTTGTACTTAATGGTGAGTGTTACTCGAATGAATGATGTCCCATGCTCATACACCGCTTGACATCAATTTGATAATGGCTATATAACGAAATGAAATTCCAATGATGGTTTTGTGTTCTTCTATTAATGCTAATATGTTTCAATGTATTCGGTAATTGATGTTTTTACCCTTTAAATAATTATTCGACTCACACTGAGCTTTTCATAAGCTCGCCCCCAATAGCGTTTAACTTCGCAGGTAAACCTCAAAATTATGATCGAATTCAGCATTCGGAGAATCAACTTTGACCTTGGATTATTATTATTTTAATTAAGTATTATTAAGTCTTTATTGGTTTTGCCTTGTATTTTTCTAATTATTTCTAGTCTGTTACTCGGTAACTTTTCTTTTTGGGATTTTTGCATGCATGGATTACTCAAGCATAATAACCGGATAATACATGATATCGGGCTTAAGTAAAATTTGATATTGTTCCCTAGTTTCCACTACATTGCAAAGGAACTATTTTTGAAAAAAAATTGATAAGGTAACTAGTTTTCCAAAATGACTTTAAAAATGATTTTTCTGTTGCATTAGTTTAACTTCGAGTTTTTTTTAAAGAGCGACAAGCAAACAGTTTTTCTAAAACAACACTGCCAATAATAAAATGAATCTTAAGCATATACGACCTAATGAATGAATACTTTTAAGCTAACTCAAAGTACAACTACGATTTTCTCTAAAATGAATTTATTTAAAGTCTTAAAAAGTAACGTAAGTTAGCTTAACCATTTTCTGGCTAATGTAGCCTTCTCAATCTAGCAATAATGTCTAGGCCAGGTTTAGGAGGTTACAACCTGTTTAGCTTAACAAAATTGATATGATGAGTTAGGGTGGCATATGTATATGAATATGGTTGATTGATACATTTATGAAGTTATGGGTCCGTGGTTGGCACAAGGATGGATCATTGCAAATGTACGCGATTATGGAACATAATGGTTAAGTTGGCGGGTAGTAACCACCCATGTGTTGTGTCTATGTTGGCATAATGTGACTGTCTAAGTATTGTGAACGTTATTTGGCATATTGTGTTAGTATCTCATGGTTTCACTAAAAAGTCTGATGCTCTTTATAAGTGTAAGTGCTTGTTTACCAGTAGTATCCCTGTATATGGTTTGTGTTTTTCTTTTGTATGAAACTCAGTAATTTTGTTTGAACTTACTTTGTTATCTCTTCCTTCTCAGGTGTGTAGATAGTATAAAGGGATTTGGTAGAAGGGGACTACGCTAGAGTTACTGTTGATAGTGAGCCACTTGACTAATTTTGTATCATGCATGACTATTTGAGTGGGTGGCGTGTAGATTTATTTTGTAACCAACTTTTGTAATAATTTACATCTTTCGCCAAATCATTGTTTAAGGGAATTTTACGTACTCTTGAAGTATATGTTAAACCTTAATGTATTATGGTTTATAAGATCATCTTTTAGTCATATACACCAAACTGATCTAAATGTTATTTATTTGCCAGTGATACACTTGAAACTTTTGTATTAGAAATGACTTACCTTGTGTTTTATATCACCCTGACAAATTTTATAAGGCTTATGACAGATGTTTATTTAAACAATGTTTTATTTTACTTGGTGTAATATTGATTTGATCTTTTTTTCATTGTTATACTGGGGTTAACACCAATTTGGGGTTATACGCCGAGGCTTCAAAGCTATATAAAAAATTTCAAGTGTTTTTGTCAAATTCAAATGGTTTTAAGTTGTGATATACCACATTGAGATTCGATGATCAAGTCAGACATGGGTGTTACATATTTTCATCCCAACGGCTCTATTAACTTCCAAAAAAAGTACAACAGTTGGAAATCAATTAGAGGTATAAATACCATCTTCCAAAGGTCTTACAAAAACAAGAGAGTGAATCAAAGCCAAAAAGATCAATCAAACAACCTTTGTGCTTAATTTTTCTATACTTTTCTTACATCCACTTGTGAGCTTCATTGTTATTCTATCAGCTCAAGTGTTCTTCGTTGTAATTGTGCTTAATTGGCAAACACTTTGATCTTGTAAAGATTATTTCTTTGTTTTCTTATTTGTATTTCTTTGAGAGGGTTTGTGTCTTAAGGTTTGAGTAGAAACCCTAAGGGAGTTTGTAAGGTTAAACCTTGTCTTCATAGGTTGTCAAATTAGTGAATTTGGGAAAATTCTTAGTTGTGGAAAGCTAAAGTAGTGAAGTAGGCAATTGGGGTCGTACCATTATATATTGTCGTGTTCATTGTCTCCATTTATTTTCATTGTTTCCACCAAAATTTTAAAAGGGAAATTCACCCCCTCTTGGTAATTTCAAGTAGTTTAATCGAGCTAACACCATAATATATGAAACTAAAATGAACATATTTCTACTGTTTCTGTAATAGTATGATGTTCGCAAAGATCCGAATTTGAGTGTTTTGCAAGTTGATGATCTACAAGTAGGGAAAACAATGATAGTAAGCATTTAAAATGCTTAGTATGTTCAGATGGAAATTTCAATACTTACCTTGGTTATTAATCTGCCACGATATACACTAGTATTTATATTCCTTTTAATGTAATTTTAGCTTGTTTTGGGTTAAATTAAGTCATTTTAGTAAATATTTATGATCTTATAGTTTGAAGTATTAATTTATGATTTTTAGTAGTTTTTATTACATTTTTGATACTTAAATAAGGTCATATGGTCACGTAGGATGAATCAGGAGCTAAGATGTGCATTAAGGCTAAACAGGCTATCGAAGTTGTGACACTAGGACACCAACATCGCGACATCAAACATGTAATATCCTTAACTATAGCTTATGCATTAATACTAAGTTATATGAAATAGCATGCTTGTGTGTGTTGTGAATGTGCATTATGAATTTTGTGAACCTTAGTGCGTAGGTGAGCACTTTAGAAATTACTCAATTTTAAAGTTTAAAAAGGGAACTAAGGCAAGGTGGCCTTAAGAAAATTTATAGAGGAAATTTAACATGAAATTGGGCTTAGAAAAGTGGCTACAAGGTGCCACTTAAGGCCCTGGAAATGACGCCACCAGCATGTGAGGAGGGGCTTGTGTTCGAGTCATGTGGGAAGTAAAACTTTAAGGCTTTTATTTTTGCATGTGACGTCAATGAGAGGGGAATAGGGGGACGGCACCAAGGCTAGATTTTAGGAGCTTTTATCCTTTTATTTTCAAGAGATAAATGATGGGTTATTTTTAAATAAAGAGATAAAGAGGAAAATAAGGATATGAGAGTGATGGCCAAGTAGGGGACTCTAGCTTAGTAATTTCGGCAAAAGGAGGAAAAATAAGGCCATTCATCATTCTTTCTTTCTCCTTCTCTCTCTGCCGAATTTTCTCTGCCACTATTCTTCTTTTCTTTTCAATTCTTCAAGAATCCGAAAGTTCTTTTCTTTCATCATTCTTGCCGAAAATTTCAAGCATCATACTCTTCATCTCCATATTTTGTTAAAGGCCAAACCACTATACCACCCTCTCTTTTCCATTAGAACCGATTCTTCACTTGGTCACCATTTCCGAAATTATTGATCCACATCCTAGCCATAGTCGAATTTCTTTGTGGGTTTAAGCAAGGGTGCCGTCGACTACATCATTAGGGGTAAGATCAAATTCGATTTCTATACTTTTTCTTGTAGGCTTGTCGAAATCTAGGAACTAATTCCTTTATGTCTTTGGACAAAACTTTGAGGAAGGTTTTCGGGATTTAGGTGTTGTCGACTTCAGAAAAGGATCTTTCAGGATTTGAGATCCGCAAGGTAAGTACATATGTACATTCAGCCAAGGCCCTATTCAATGATTAGATCTATTCCTTATTTTATTCAAAAGTCGAAAACTAACTAGTTCAATGATTAAGTGTATAGCCGATTGCAATAAAGAACCATCACAAAGTTTGGGATTTGTTTAGGAATCAAATCGACAAAGAAGGTAAGATTTTGATTGTGATAAACCCTTCGGGATTTGATTATTTGGCCGAATGGCCTATAGCTAAAGCATGTAGTGTTGGCCGAATATAGGAATTGAAGATTTAAATCAATAGATCGGGTTTTCGGGATTCGGAGTGATCTCGATAAAAATATCAGGTGTGTACCCTTCCCTAAGACTTAATAAATTTAAAGCATTACATTTAATATAAGTGTTATAATGATGTGAAAGCTATGGCTAAGGTACCATGTTATGGTACAAAGTATCCAGGTACGTTTTCCTACTCCTACTAGGATTATAATAGAATCTGTTATGGTACCTATGTGAAACTATAAGAATGTGAATAAGGGGTATGAATAAGGGATATGACATGGTTAATGAGTATTTGTATGACATGGGGCATAAGGGATATTATGAAAGGGGAAGTGAATGTGGTGACCTATGTCACGATATCTGAATGTGGTGACCTCGGTCACAATTATCTGAATGTGGTGTCTCATGACACAAAATATTATCTGGTGGCTATGCCACAATCTTTATAAGAGGCGATGAGCACGTCGATCGCAAATGATCGCCTTCAATGGTGTGTAGCGAATGGAGGGTTGACTCGATAGTCCCCACTGTGTGCAAAGTTAGTACGGGTGATGTGTAGCGGATGGCATCTAGGTTTGGGTTCGGGTTTGCATCATATTATTTAAATGCTATATGTACATGTATGATTTGATATGCCTGAATTTGTTAGGACTTAGTGTTGTGGTTACACATTGAGTCTGTTGACTCACCTCGTTGTGGGATTATTTTTCAGGTGACGATCAGTGATGGACCGGGTCGGCAGAAGCTTAGGGGTGGCCATGCTCAGCAAGGAATTTATTTTATTTGGACTTTTTATTTTAAGTACTTTGAATTTAATTTTGGGATTTATTTGATGTAATAAGGACATAGTTGAACTACTTTATTTTACTTTTATTTATTATGTTACGAATTTTTATCAATTAAAGGATTAAGTAAATTTATTGTAAAATAAACTCTAAATGTTTTGTCACCTAAAATAAAGGGTTTTCAATATAAGATAAACTTGTTTTCAACTCGAGCCCAACCCAAAAACAATCTTTCTTTCAAAACACACAGTTTTTCCAAAGTAACAAAAGAATTTTTGAACCGGTTTACATCGAGGAACATACCAGATCCGGTCAGGGCTCGTAGGCCGGGTTTGGGGTATTTTAGTTTGGTATCAGAGCCCAGTTTTAAACTCTCGGCCTGGGGTTTAAAGCCCACAATGTTTTAAAATTAAGGCCCAAATGAATTTTGAGAAAGTTTTAAGCAGGTTTTCTGGAATGGCACCTAAGTCTCCGACCCGCAGTCCACCAGGTAAGTACCCTTACCATTATGTGATTTATAATATGATTTGTAGAAGGGTATAACTGGAACGTAGAATAGAATGATAGGTACTTGAACCCTAGGACTAGTTACTCCAACAATTACATAAGACTTAATGCCTAATTAAACAAACCTATGGCTAAGTCGTAGAGAGTTAGGATGTGGCAACCATCGCATGCGCATGTCTCAGGATTGGATCCGGAAGAGCTCTGGTACTTAGCGGTCCTAGTGACTCACCTCCTTTTCATTTGGAATCCTGCACTGCAGTAGCTTCCGGTTCACCCTAACCAAGAGGACTCAGTCATAGGCTAAACACAATAACTAAAACCCGAAAGGGATTAGCCATATTTTCATGGAAACCCTAGTTTTTAAAACTCAACAAACTACTCTTTTGAGTTGTGAAAATTGTTATTTTTTGAAAAATTTCCTAAAAACTTCTAAGTTACAAAATTACCTAACTACCCCCTGGCTGTAAAATTACAAAAATGCCCTTGGTTTATAAAATGACCAAACTACCCACAGTTTTATCAAAATTTCCTTACTTTATAACAAGTCCAAAAACCCTAATTTGCAAAATACCTTGATTTTGGAAAATTGCGAAATTGTCCCTAACCTGCAAATTACCAAAATGACCCTAATTTCCAAAATTTTTTGCAACATCACCGTTTCGGAAAACAAATTCTCCAAAAAAAACAAGAGAACCCCCAAGTTTTGCAAATTTTGAAATACCCCTGAATTATTAAGCTTTACAAATTTACCCTGGTTTATTACCGAAATACCTCCGGATTTCAAAATTTCCAAAATACCCCCGGGAATGCAAAATTACCAAAATACCCTTATTGACAAAATCTCCGAGGAACCTTATTTTGAAAAATTACGAAAATACCCCTGTAGGACAAATTACAAAAATACCCCTTTAGGACAAATTACAAAAATACCCCTGGGGTAGGAATAGACAAAAATATAGAAATAGAGAATGTGTGTGAATGAATGCTTGAATGAATGTGCTCCTCTGAATTAGGATAGAAGACTTGAACTTTGATCGATCGAAAGAACTACTTCTAAACTTCTTTCATAAAAATTTCTTCGCGAATAATCAAGTGAAACAAAATACTAATTCATAAAATTTCTTAATCAGATTAAAGCACGAACGTAGACATGAGCTCTAGGGGACGTGGACGTAACGTACGAGGACGCGGTAGAGGTAGAATGACCGTGTCAGAACCTATTAGATCGGGTCAAGGATCTGAAAATAAGGTACCGCCACCACCACCACCACCGTGCTTTGGTGCTTTGAGCAGCAAGATCGACGGGAGGCGATCTTTGTATCGCGGTACGTGGCCGCGAGTTCTTGAGTTGGTGGCTGGTGCAGGAGGAAATTCGGGAGCTCGAAAGTCGGTACCTGAGCGACTTCATGCCAATGGTGCTGAGATGTTCCGTGGCGTATCTGGTGTAGCAGCCAGTACGGCTGAATATTGGTTGGAGGCAACCGAGTGCATTATGGATGAGCTCGATTTGACCCCGGAAGAGAAATTGAAAGGAATGGTGGCACTGCTACGCGATGAAGCGTATCAGTGGTGGCTCACAGTTCGAGATGGTGCCACAGTTGAGGATCTGACCTGGGAGTATGTTAAGGCAGCATATCAGAAGAAATATGTTGGCACACGTTATACTAACGAGCAGAGGAAGGCTTTTCTGGGGCTGGTTCAAGGGAACAAGTCCGTAGCGGAGTATGAAGCAGAATTTCTAAGGTTGAGCCGGTATGCTCGAGGAGTAGTAGCTACGGAGCATGAGCGATGTGTCCAATTTGAGGACAGGTTAAGGGATGATCTGAGGTTGTTAATAGCTCCACATCAGAAACGAGAGTTTTCTACTTTAGTAGAAAAAGCTAAGGTAGCTGAACGGATTAAGGATTCTGTAAAGCAGAATATGGATCGGAATAGGCCAAAAAGAGGTTTTGGATCGTCTGGATCAGCTGGGGATATCCAAAAGAGGCCTAGAGTTGATGGGCAGCGAGGTCAGCAAGCTGCTACAGGAGGGCAGTATCGTACTTGTGATCAGTGTGGGAAGAAACACTTAGGAGAGTGTTAGAAGAAGACAGGAGGATGCTTTAAGTGTGGGTCCAAGGATCATATGATTAAGGACTGTCCTATGAAACTAGAAGGGAATCGACCAGCAGCCTAGAATGTTAATCAGGATGGTAGAGGTGGACAGCAGCCTCAGCGAGGTTGTGGTCCGAATGGCAGAGGTAATGGTGCTGGTAGAGTACGTGGAACACCAGGCAGAGGTGCTGCTAATACTGAGGCAAGGCAATCGGGTTTGGTTTATGCGGTTCATGGAGGAGGATGGAGGACGCGGGACGTTATAACCGGTACGTTCCTTATTTATGGCAAGCCTTATGTTGCTTTAATTGATGTGGGCTCGACCCATTCTTATGTTGCATGTAGAGTAGTTGAAACTCTAGACATGGCCTCTGAACTTTCTGATAGGGAGATAACTGTAGTAAGCCCACTAGGTCAAACTGTAGTGGTGAATAAGATCTTTCAGAGTGTACCTTTAGAAATTCAAGGCGTAGTATTTTCTGCCGACTTGATGGAACTTCCCTTCGAAAAATTCGATCTCATACTTGGTATGGACTGGCTAGTGGAACATCGGGCTGTGTTGGACTGTGCAGCTAAGCGTGGAGTTAAGGACCCCGAAGGATGAGGTGGTCATTATGATAGGAGAAAGAAGAAACTACTTGTCTAATGTAGTTTCGACGCTGAAGGCTGAAAAGATGGTCCAGAAAGGGTGCAAGGCATTTTTAGCCTTCGTAAGTGCATTAGATGGAAAGGAAGAAGGTGTCAGTAGAGTTAGAACTGTAAGGGATTTTGAAGATGTGTTTCTGAAGGAATTACCAGGAATACCCCCAGATAGGGAGGTGGAGTTTGGTATTGACTTGTTGCTAGGAACAGCTCCTGTGTCAATTGCCCCGTACCGAATGGCACCAAAGGAGTTGGTTAAGCTGAAGGCTCAGATCCAGGAGTTGTTGGATCGTGGGTTTATCCGACCCAGTGTGTCTTTGTGGGGAGCACCGGTCTTGTTTGTAAAGAAGAAGGATGGAACTATGCGTATGTGCATAGACTACTGTCAGTTGAACAAGCTGACCATCAAGAACAAGTATCCTTTGCCAAGGATAGGCGACTTGTTCGATCAGCTTAAGAAGCGCGATATTTTCAAAGATCGACTTGAGATCGGGATATCATCAGTTGAAGGTGAAGGAGGCAGATATCCATAAGACAGCCTTTAGGACAAGGTATGGCCACTATGAGTTTGTAGTAATGCCCTTTGGTTTGAAGAACGCCCCAGCCGCGTCCATGGACATGATGAACCTTGTTTTCCAACCTTACTTGGATAGGTTCATCGTTGTGTTTATTGACGATATCTTAGTGTACTCCAAGTCTGAAGAGAAACATGATGAGCATCTTCGGAATGTGTTACAAGTGCTAAGGGAGAAGGAACTCTATGCCAAATTCAGCAAGTGTGAATTTTGGCTGAAGGAAGTTGCTTTCTTAGGGCATATGGTGTCCGCAGAAGGAATAAGGGTGGATCCTCGAAAGATTGAGGCGGTGCTGGATTGGAAATCACCTAAGTCAGTGGCGGAGATTCATAGTTTCCTGGGTTTGGCAGGCTACTAGAAGGTTCATGGAAGGATTCTCATCGATAGCCGCACCTCTGACAAAGTTACTAAGGAAGGAAGTACCTTTTGTATGGACGAATAAACAACAGGAAAGCTTTGAGAAGCTTAAGAAAGTATTGACGGAAGCTCCAGCTTTGATTCAGCCTGAGGTAGGGAAGGATTTCGTGGTGTACTGTGATGCTTCACACATGGGGTTAGGATGTGTTCTAATGCAGGACGGGAAAGTAGTCGCTTATGCGTCTCGGCAGTTAAGGCCATATGAGGTTAACTACTCGACTCATGACTTGGAATTGGCGGTAGTGGTCTTTGCTCTCAAGGTGTTGAGGCACTATCTCTATGGTGAAAAGTCGATAATCTACACAGACCACAAGAGTCTTAAGTATTTGCTGACTCAGAAGGAGTTAAACCTGAGACAGCGAAGGTGGGTGGAATTACTGAAGGACTATGATTGTTCGATAGAGTATCATCCGGGCAAGGCGAATGTAATGGCAGATGCTCTAAGTCGAAAGGTTGCATCGGATCTGAGGGCGATGTTCGCACATCTGAGCTTGTATGATGATGGAAGTCCGCCGCAGAGCCGCAAGTTAAGCGGCGTGGTTGAATGAGGTGAAAGAGGGACAGGTGGCTGATGAGGATTTAAGTGCTAAGATACAGCAAGTTCAGGATGGTGGTTTAGAAGATTACAGTATGTCCAGTGATGGAGTGTTGTGTTTCAAGGGTAAGGTTTGTATGCCTAAAGATGAGGAACTTAGCGGAGGATTCTTCATGAATCGCATAGTAGCCCTTACGCTATGCATCCCGAGGCACTAAGTTGTCAGAGATCTAAGGAGCAGTTTTGGTGGCACAGTCCGAAGACGGAAGTTACGAATTTGTTGGGAAATGCTTAATGTGTCGACAAGTTGAAATTTGAACACCAAGTTCCGTCGAGATTGCTTGACCAATCATGATTCCATGATGGAAGTGAGAGAGAATCACCATGGACTTCGTTAGTGGGTCTCCCCTTACGCCTGCTAAGAAGGACTCGGTATGGGTAATAGTGGATCGCTTGACCAAGTCCACGCACTTTATCCCTGTAAGAGTCGATTATTCTTTGCAGAAGTTGGCAAAATTATATGTAGCAGAAATTGTAAGGTTGCATGGAGTGCCAGTGTCAATCATTTCAGATAGGGACCCAAGGTTTACTTCTCGATTTTGGAAAGCCCTACATCAGGCGTTAGGTACTAAGTTGGATTTCACTACGGCTTTTCATCCACAGTCGGACGAGCAGTCGAAACGGGTAATCCAAGAATTAAAGGATATGTTGAGGGGCTGTGTGATGGATTTCAGAGGAAGTTGGGAGGAATGTTTGCCTTTAGCAGAGTTTGCTTACAACAACAGCTATCAGGCCAGAATTCGGATGGCACCGTATGAAGCGTTGCATGGTCGGAGGTGTTGAACTCCTACTTGTTGGACTGAATTAGGGGAACGAAGAGTTTTGGGTCTAGAGATTGTGGCAGAATCTGAAGAGAAGGTTGAGATAATCCGTGCACGGTTGAAGGAAGCTTCTGATAGATAAAAGTCGTATGCAGATCTTAAGCGAAAGGAGATAGAATTCGATGTGGGATATCAAGTGTTCCTTAAGGTATCGCCTTGGAAGAAGGTGATGAGATTTGGTCGGAAAGGGAAGTTAAGTCCAAGGTTTATAGGACCCTATCGAGTATTGAAGCGAGTTGGACCAGTGGCATACCAGTTGGAGTTGCCTTCGGAATTGAAGTAGATACACGACGTATTCCATGTGTCCATGTTATGTCGTTATCGATCGGATCCATCTCATGTGGTACCAGTTGAGGAGGTGGAGCTGAGGCCAGATTTGTCCTACGAGGAAGAGCCGATTCAGATCTTGGAGCGAGATGTGAAAGTGCTACGAAGGAAATCAGTTCCTCTAGTCAAAGTGTTATGGCGCAATCATGGATCGGAGGAAGCTTCGTGGGAGCCAGATGAGGCAATGCGACAGCAATACCCTCACTTGTTTTAGCCAGGTAATTTCGAGGTTGAAATTATTTTAAGGGGGTAGAACTGTAATATCCTGGACTATAGCATATGCATTAATACTAAGTTATATGAAATAGCATGCTTGTGTGTGTTGTGAATGTGCATTATGAATTTTGTGAACCTTAGTGCGTAGGTGAGCACTTTAGAAATTACTCGATTTTAAAGTTTAAAGAGGGAACTAAGGCAAGGTGGCCTTAAGAAAATTTATAGAGGAAATTTGACATGAAATTGGGCTTAGAAAAGTGGCTACAAGGTGCCACTTAAGGCCCTGAAAATGACGCCACCAGCATGTGAGGAGGGGCTTGTGTTCGAGTCGCGTGGGAAGTAAAACTTTAAGGCTTTTATTTTTGCATGTGACGTCAATGAAAGGGGAATAGGAGGACGGCACCAAGGCTAGATTTTAGGAGCTTTTATCCTTTTATTTTCAAGAGATAAATGATGGATTATTTTTAAATAAAGAGATAAAGAGGAAAATAAGGATATGAGAGTGATGGCCAAGTAGGGGACTCTAGCTTAGTAATTTCGGCAAAAGGAGGAAAAATAAGGCCATTCATCATTCTTTCTTTCTCCTTCTCTCTCTGCCAAATTTTCTCTGCCACTATTCTTCTTTTCTTTTCAATTCTTCAAGAATCCGAAAGTTCTTTTCTTTCATCATTCATTCTTAGAAAATTTCAAGCATCATACTCTTCATCTCCATATTTTGTTAAAGGCCGAACCACCATACCACTCTCTCTTTTCCATTAGAGCCGATTCTTCACTTGGTCACCATTGCCGAAATTATTGATCCACATCCTAGCCATAGTCGAATTTCTTTGTGGGTTTAAGCAAGGGTGTAGTCGACTACATCATTAGGGGTAAGATCAAATTCGATTTCTATACTTTTTCTTGTAGGCTTGTCGAAATCTAGGAACTAATTCCTTTATGTCTTTGGCCGAAACTTTGAGGAAGGTTTTCGGGATTTAGGTGTTGTCGACTTCAGAAAAGGATCTTTCGGGATTTGAGATCCGCAAGGTAAGTACATATGTACATTCGACCAAGGCCCTATTCAATGATTAGATCTATTCCTTATTTTATTCAAAAGCCGAAAACTAACTAGTTCAATGATTAAGTGTATAGCCGATTGCAATAAAGAACCATCACAAAGTTTCAAGATTTGTTTAGGAATCAAATCGACAGTAAGGTAAGATTTTGATTGTGATAAACCCTTGGGATTTGATTATTTGGCCGAATGGCCTATAACTAAAGTATGTAGTGTTGGCCGAATATAGGAATTGAAGATCTAAATCAATAGATCGGGTTTTCGGGATTTGGAGTGATCTCGATAAGAATATCAGATGTGTACCCTTCCCTAAGACTTAATAAATTTAAAGCATTACATTTAATATAAGTGTTATAATGATGTGAAAGTTATGGCTAAGGTACCATGTTATGGTACAATGTATCCAGGTACGTTTTCCTACTCCTACTAGGATTATAATAGAATCTGTTATGGTACCTATGTGAAATTATAAGAATGTGAATAAGGGATATGACATGGTTAATGAGTATTTGTATGACATGGGGCATATGGGATATTATGAAAGGGGAAGTGAATGTGGTGACCTATGTCACGATATCTGAATGTGGTGACCTCGGTCACAATTATCTGAATGTGGTGTCTCATGACACAAAATATTATCTGGTGGCTATGCCACAATATTTATAAGGGCGATGAGCACGTCGACTGCAGCGACTGCCTTCAATGGTGTGTAGCGAATGGAGGGTTGACTCAGTAGTCCCCACGGTGTGCAGGTTGGTACGGGTGATGTGTAGCAGATGGCATCTAGGTTTGGGTTCGGGTTTGCATCATATTATTTAAATGCTATATGTACATGTATGATTTGATATTCCTGAATTTGTTAGGACTTAGTGTTGTGGTTACACATTGAGTCTGTTGACTCACCCTGTTGTGGGATTATTTTTCAGGTGACGATCAGTGATGGACCGGGTCGGCAGAAGCTTAGGGGTGGCCATGCTCAGCAAGGAATTGATTTTATTTGGACTTTTTATTTTAAGTACTTTGAATTTAATTTTGGGATTTATTTGATGTAATAAGGCCATAGTTGAACTACTTTATTTTACTTTTATTTATTATGTTACAAATTTTTATCAATTAAAGGATTAAGTAAATTTATTTTAAAATAAACTCTAAATGTTTTGTCACATAAAATAAAGGGTTTTCAATATAAGATAAACTTGTTTTCAACTTGAGCACAACCCAAAAACAATCTTTCTTTCAAAACACACAGTTTTTCCAAAGTAACAAAAGAATTTTTGAACCGGTTTACATCGAGGAACATACCAGATCCGTTCAGGGCTCGTGGGCCGGGTTTGGGGTGTTTCAAAACATCAAAGCAATTAGGGCCAAAACAAGGTTGATGTCGCAACATGGAGGTACTTGTCGTCGTGACGAATTCTTGGAGAAACGAAGTCGTGCTTTCAAGGGCCAAAAGGGTTTCCTTTCCTAGTTGAACCCTAATTCCTACAAGGGTATTTTAGGCACTTGAGTATCCCGATATTTGCCAATATAAAGGGTCATTGTAACCACATTAGGGGGACAAATTTTTAGACAAAGATTATTATTTGGATTTCAACTTTTTATTTCTATTTTTAGTTTTATTTTCATGTTCGCTTAATCAAAAGATCCTATTCCGACGTTAGACTATAGCGAGCAGAGAGTGTTCCGGATCTGCGCTTTTATCGCCATATATATGAGCATTCTCTATCTCTTATTCTATTATTTTATTTATATCTTTTTCTTTAACATTGTTAATTGAGGGTTTGTGTAAATATTAGAATAAATTGGTGCTCCATATAGATCTTGCATGATTCAATTGATTAATCTGATTAATTAATGAAGTAATTAATTATCTATAATTTAGTATTTATTCAAGAGAACTTAGTATACTATGATTGACAACCCTAGTAGAATATCAAGACAGGTGAGATTGAAAAAGCAGCCTGTTAAGTAAAACTTGTACCAAGCAGTAAGACCGAAATGGTATCTTAGGCGGTAATCCTTAGTGAAGATGAGACCGAATGGGTATTCCTAACTAAGGGCGGTAAATACTTAATTAAGGGTAATTATTGATTTAGTTAATAATTAGGTAACACAATTGTATCTAGGCTAGAGTAGCTTGCGAAGTCGAAACTAGAAATGGGATAAATCGATAATTTAAATTAGGTTTAGTTAATTAATTTTATTATTGTTATTTTATTTTAATTTAATTAGTTGTTAATATTGTTTTATATTTTGCACTATAAATTCGTGAATTGATTAAAACAGTAATTATTTTTTATAATTGATTTAATATTAGCTTTCTCCAATCTGCAATCCCTTGGGTACGATCATTGAAATACTCACCAGTGTTTCGTTGTAAACTAACTATGTTACAATTTGACCTGTTCTCTTGCATAAATCACACTTCATTCCTATCTTTCTATTTTTGTAGTATTTACATTCTTGACATTTGCATGTCGGGAGGCCGTCAATAATATATAAGCATGTTAACTACCATAGGTTTGGCATACATTTGACTAAACTTGACAAATATTGTCATAAACAAGTTGTAACAACCCGTTTTTCAATGGTGTCAGAAATGGTGGTTTTGGGACCAGAAATTTGACGAGTGAGTTCATATAAATAGTATTTAAATTATATGAGTCAATAATAATTTTTATATTGAATTTTGATTTAAGGAATTTTAACTAACTGAATTAGAAGTTAGTATAAGTGGTTCGGTTCAAAAGTCAATTGGTTATTGAAAACGAGGTATTAGGACCTTGTTTTCATAATTTAAGGCCATAAATATTTTTTAAAATATTTACAAAGTCGTATTACATGTGAATTGAAGTTTGGCCCGGTAATTTTGATGATATATTGCTTAATTACGGTAAAAAGATTAAATTGTAAAAGAGGTAAAAGTTAATTGCTATAGATTTAAAATAGTAAAGGGACCAAAATGGTAATTTAACCATGGTAAAAAATTCCAAGCGGTGGTGGATTACTTTTGGGTTATTTTTTCATTTAGTCCTAATTAGTTTAGGGTTAAATTGAAATAAAGTTTAATTAACTAATAAATTAAAACAATTGAAGGACCAATTGTGCAATTAAACCCTTATTGAATGATAAATATACCATAGGTGATGATTGTGGACGGTAATGGGCTTGAAATTGTTAAAATTGAATGGAAACTAAAAGGGCAAAATGGTAATTTGATAATTAAACATAATGTAAATAAATATAAGCTAAAATAACTATCATATTTTTAATTTTCTTCTTTCAAAAACCGAATAGCCATGGGAGGAGATGAGCAGGCTTTTGTCCAAGCTTAGGGTTCCTCATTTGATAGGTAAACCTTGTTCGTTTTTAGTAATTTTTATGTAACACCCCAAACTCGGCCTATGCGTTAAGACCAAATTTGGCATGCCACACAATTCGAACTTACGTCCAGTCATCAATGCTTTTAATGAAAACAATTTTTTTTCAAAACGATTTTGAAGACGGAGTTTATCAAAAATCGAGATTTATTTGAAAACCATGATTTTAAAACATGAGAGTTTACAATTTGATTTTCAGAGAAATATTTGGTTAAAAACTTAAATAATTGGTTGAAATAAATTTATAAAAGAGTTTTCACGGAAATTTTACGAGTAAGTGATATTTAAGAAAAACCCTTTTTATACGTAAGTTTAAGAAAACATTTATAAGAATTAAAACACCCCATTTAAGTAACTAAAACATATTAAAATCCATCCATGAATAAAAATCCATAAAAATAATACAGAGGCCTTATTACATCATGAATTGAAATAGTACTTAGATAAAAGTACTTAAAAGAAATTCAAAGTTTTTATAACTCATCATTCGTAGTATGGCCTCCACACGAAGTCATCCCCGGCCCGAGCCTCCATCAATTACCTGAGAAGGTTAAGAAAAACAGGGTGAGTTACTAAGAACTCAGTGTGTAACTCACTTACCGTGATCATTGGGCCAAAACCATTTAAGCATTTAATTGGGCTTGAGCCCATTTACAAATGTGCAATATATATAAATCAAATATAAAAATAATGCATATGATATGCAATTCCCAACCAAGCCTAATTTCCATCCGCTACACACCACCCGTACCAACCAACACACCTGTGGGGATCAAGTCAACCCACCCCGCCAACACACCAATAGAAGGCATTAAGCCAATTATAATATTTGTGGCAGAGCCACCGAACTAGATTGTGACAGAGTCACCGAACTAGATTGTGACAGAGTCACCGAACTAGATTTTGGCAACAGGCTTTTCTTCTCTTCATCAATTATCCCAACCCATGCAGTCATGTATATATATAATGCTTAGCAATATATTCATAAGGTAAATTTCAACAAAAGCCCATATTACAAGTTATCAGTTTGGCCCATTAGTCAAAATAGCAATTTGGCCTATTTAACGACCTAGCAAATTTTGGCCCATATAACAAATACCAAGTGGCCCGCATAGCAACATATCACATTTGGCCCATAAAGGGTATTAACGTAATTCGGTCCGTAGGGACATTTCATAATTCAGCCCATTAGGGGCATTTTCGTAATCCGGCCCGTAAGGCATTTTCATAATTCGATAATCGTACTCATTAAGGGTAATTCGGCAATCTCGCAACCCAAGGGTATTTCATAAATTTTACCCACCAAGGGTAATTCGTTTGGGCACAAAAATTGAAACTGTCCATCTGCGTTATGCTGACTAAATTGACTATAACTCGAGTTAGAAAACTCAAAATTTAGATCCGTAAATTTTCCATGAAACTAGACTCATATAAATTTTTACTGTAATTTTTCCAGAATTTTTGGCTTAGCCAATTAGTACAGTTTGTTCTTCAAAGTATCCATTGTTTCACTGTTTGATAGTTCTGCCCTCTCTTCATAAAATCTTAGATATCTTATTGTACAGAACTCAAATACTGGTTTTGTTTGATCCAAATAAAAATAGACTCACTAAGGATTCTAATAATATAAACCATGTCCCGTAATTATTTTTCTACAATTTATAGTGATTTTTCCAATTCAGAACAGGGGATCTCAAAATCACTCTAAACTAGTCTCACAAAAATCTAAAAATCTCAAAATATACTAATCCTTTGCTTGCTCTGTTTCTTTTATAAGAAAATAGACTCAATTATCTTTCAATCCATATCTCCTTCACTTTCTAATTCAATTTCCACTATTTTTGGTGATTTTTCAAAATCACATCACTGCTGTTAGCCAAAACTATTTTGTTACAAAATATGGTTACCACTTCAAACATACGTACGCCCGAGTGGCCGTAGATGCTGGTTTTCGGCTTTTCAGTCTTTTGACCGATTCACAGAACATTTCATGCAAACATTTAGAGAGGCATGAGATTACACATCCTATTTCAAACATGTATTTGGAAAGTAAGGGATTACACACCTGATTTCGGTAAGGACTAAACCTTCTTGATAGTCGGCACCTACGACACCCACTATTTCCGAAGGATTAACAAATAGAGAATATCAAGTGACTTTGTCCCTAAAAATAATCGATTAGTCAAAACTTCGATCCAATTTGCAACATAGCCGAATAGAGCTATAACGAAAAAAATCCAAGAAGAACATTCTTACCTTAACGATGATGCATTCAATTTCCACCGATTGACTTATGGTTACGATTGATACACGGCCACCCACCAAGTTTCTATGATAGAGAAAAGATTCGAATGAGATATGGTATGATGATGGTCTCGATCCAAAAAGACCATCCCACACCAACATGTAGATTCGGCACAAAGGAAAAGGGAAAAAAATAACGATTCCAAAATATTGTACTAGCCACTTACCGATTGATCAAAGTGTGAGAAGAAGGAATAAATTCATTGAAAAGGAGATAAGTGTGGTGGAGGATTCGGCTATGAAGGGGAAGTTAAAGGGAATGGTGCTTAGTAACATTCGACCATGATGAAAATAAAAGGGAGAAAAATGTTTGAGAGATTTTTGTAAGAAGAAAGAGATGAAGAAAAGTATATGAAAATAAGGTGTTTAGGTTTCGGTTCTTTTCAAGAATGGAAGATGAACAAAGAAATGAGTTTGAGGCTTATGTGCATTCGACTAAGAAGAGGAAAATGGAGAGAAAGGTTTTGGAGAAAAACACAAAAATGACAAAATGCCAAAGTGACCAACTAGCTACCAAAAGCCATCCAAATTTTGGTCACCCCCCTAGCCCCTAAAACGTCCAAGTACATGGCCAAGAGAGTCAACCTTTGCCAACTATACTTTCCATAAAACATTCCTCAATTTAAGCATTATACTTTCCATAAAACATTCCTCAATTTAGGCCACTTGTTCCCCTACCTACCTTATCCTATTGATTCCTTTTCCTGTGTCAATTCTTGTCTTAACCCATTAGCCACCTTGTCATAAAACCAAAAGTCCAACCTTCCAAAAATAAAGCTTGACCAACACATGCTAGATGAGTGAAAAGAAAACAAAAAAAAATTTAGTGACAAAAATGCATACCAAGGGATTCGAACCTTTTCCCTCAAGCAAACATACACGGCGTCATATCTCCTTTACCACTTGCTTATCTTATGCTAACTTTTACTGTTTAATTACCTTAAGCATTTAAGGTTACTTGTTCCATTTCAATAAAATACTACTTACCAAAAATTATTCCAAGTCCAAATAAATCCCAAGCCTTCTCGAAACCATTTTAAACACACAAATGGAATCATTTCACTAGCTAAGCACCAAAATAATGCAACATATAAATACTAAATTTTTAGGGTATTACATTTTATGTTTCTGAGCTCGTTTTAGCTCGATTTAGCTAACTCGAGGATTAATTTGTAAAGTTGTCAAATTTTTTGGATTATGCCATTGATGAGTTATGAACATTCTTGGAATTTTATGATAGATCATTGAGTTTGGTTGTTAAATAAGACTATTTTGTAAAGTAATTTTTAGTAATTTTAAGGTTAAAGGACTAACATGTTAAAGTGATTAAATTATAAGGACTTGATGTGAAATAACAGCAAGTGTGTGCTGAAATGGGGTAGTAAATAGTTTGGCTGAACTTAAATTTGATTAAAATTGGTTAAATTGCAAGTTTTGACCTTAGGGACTAAATTGTATAAAAGTAAAATGTCAAGGATACTTTTGTAAAAATATAAAAATGATTTAATTGCATAAAATAGTTAATTATGTTGCTGGAAATTGATAATTGAATGAAATTATTATTTAGATCAAGGATGAGCTAATAATCGAGGAAAAGAGAAAATTACTAAATAGTCCCTGAAATTTCATTATTGTTATAGTTAGTCTTGTAAGTTCATTCGGTTTAGTTTTAGTACATTTTTAAAGATATTATATGAACCTAATTACATAATGTTGGATTATATTAATGTGTGTAAATGAAAATGGAAATAATGAATTGATACAACGTCGAGCACTGATTGAGATACTCTAAATCGTTACTGCAAATCAGTCCTATAAGTGCGCACAATAAAGTAATTGATTTAGTTGTTATTCTGTGAATTATTGAATAATTTAAGTATTTTGTATTTAAATTTGCTTGTATAGTAAATATTAAATTGTGGAATTGAATCAAATTGAAATGAAATTATAATTGAGGGTCATGATTGGAAGTGAAGAAAGAATATAATTGAATTCATGTAACAAAGAAACGCTCAAATGATTATATGATATGATAATATTTATGTTACAAATGAATTAAATTGATTGATATATGACAATTAGTAAATTGAACTAAATTGCATTGTTAGTTAATTCGGTGTTATGTTTGATAAATAAGAACTATATGGATGTGTGCTCGTAATGGTATAATATAAAGAAAGTTAATTGAAATGGACATGATACATGACCCATATGAACCTCGTAAATACTTGGAACACAAAAGATAGGTCATTAGGGATTATACAGTGTTGGGTGCTAGTCTTAAATGTCCTATCGATGAATAGTCCTCATACTTGAGCTATTATTGCAAAAATATCTTCAACTTAATCTTTATTTGAGAAACTTTACTTCTAATGATTAGACCACTTGAAAGATTGATGCCTTAATTCCTTTCAGATCTAGAGGTTGTATCACAAATAATAGAAGGCAACATTTGAAATTAAGCTTGTCTATGTAAAAAGTACTGTTGTGGTTAAAATGCGAAGGATTACTTACCTAAGAGCTTGCATTCATCAGTTTTCTAGTTCTTCAGGGCCTTGTCCTTACTTTTGTAATAAAAAAATTGATATGTTTTTTTATAGAAATAATTTTTAGTCAATTTTTACTTGCATCAAAATTTAATTCACACATATTATTAACTTAATAAATAACTTAAATATAATTTAGATTATGTCACTCACATAAATGAATAATAAAAATTATGTAAAGAATATATTTATTGTAAGAAATAAATAAAAAGGCTTAAGGGTAAATTTTTTTAAAGAAAGCAATTAAGCCACTATTTTTTTCGCTTAATTGTGTACTTGAACTTTTAAAATGTATAAAAAAGATTCTCAAACTGTTTAAAAAAAAGCAAATAAGCCCCCCCTTTTTTTTTACATTTAATTAGGTACTTTAATTACTAAAATGCATCAAAAATGCCATTTGACCATTAAAGTTAACCGTCCCTAATTTTTTCCAGTTAAAGTCACCACGTGTCACAACTACGACGTGACATGTGACAAAAAATAGTAAAAATATCAAAATCAATAAAAGTTATAAAAATTATTAGATTTTAAAATATATAAAAAATATTTAATATTTATTAAAAATTATAAAAAAATTATAAAAATCATAAAAAATATATAAAATATATAGAAATATAGAAAAAAATTGTAAAATTTTATAAAGTCGTAAGAAAAAAATAAAAAAATAAAAATTATCGTACCAAAAAAGCATTTTATAATTTTTCTATAATTTTTATTAATTTTTATTTTTATCATTTTTCGTCACATGTCATGCTGTGTTGTGACACGTGATGGCTTTAATTGAAAAAAGTTGAGGGTCGTTAACTTTAATAGTCAACAGTTAAGTTAATGATTAAAGGGCCTTTTTGATATATTTTATAATTT
Source organism: Gossypium bickii (assembly GCA_025503065.1). NCBI lineage: Eukaryota > Viridiplantae > Streptophyta > Magnoliopsida > Malvales > Malvaceae > Gossypium > Gossypium bickii. The sequence continues at coordinate 53,831,634 of CP106713.1, read as the reverse complement.
TTTTCTAATTTTTAATAAAATTTAAATAACATTTATTAACATTTAATAATTTTTATAATTTTTATTTTTATATTATTTTTGCCACATATCATATCATGATTGTGACACGAGTGGCTTTAATTGAAAAAAATTAAGTGCTGTTAACTTTAACGGTCAACTGTTAAAATTTAACGTTAAAAGAATCTTTTGATGTATTTTGACAGTTTAAAGTACTCAATTGAGTGCTAGAAAAGCGAAGACTCAATTGTTATTTTTGAAAAAGTTTAATTTTTTTTTTTACATTTTAAAAAATTAACTATCCAATTAAGTGAAAAAAACCCAAAAACTAGCAATTTTTTAAAAATGTTTTGAGGCATAGCCTGAATAGAAATGTGTTTAAAGTTGGTAAGAGATGTTATTGATTTCATATAAAGATAGTGTAAGTTATATAGGTTGAGATTAATAATTTTAATTGGTTTTAATAAATTCAATTTATGAAGAAAATAGGCGGAACATTATTTTAAAACACTGGCGCTGGTTCGTGACTAGGTTTTCTGAGACTCGAAGAAGTGGCGGCCTCGTTTGCTCAAAGAAAGAAAATAAACAGAGGAGAGGACAGTTCTGCTAAACCCTTGTAAAACCCTGCAAAGACAAACAGCACAAGTTCTAATTTTTCTCTGGAAAACCCTCGATTATCTTATTCAGACAAAGAAACCAACACCTTTTTTTTTTTTTCTTTTCTTTTTGTATCTTCAATGGCAACACCCTCGCATGCTCAAGCTGTCAAGTCGCTCAATAAATCTGAGGGTCGTAGGCGCTTTGTTGTATGATCTTTAATCTCTTTCTCTTTCCCTTTTTTTTTCCCTTTCAGTTCCTTTTCGAACTCTTACTTTGTTTCTTTCTTTATGTTAATTGCAGTTCAAGACATTCTCTCAGAGAATAGATGATATTGATATTAATGTATTTAGAAGCCTAGAAAAAATCAAGTCAGAGCCCTCTCAAGGTTCAACTTTCCTTTGTGATTGCCTTATCGAGTGGAGGGTATGCGTTTAATTTCGTGAACTTTTTTTTTTCTTTTTAACTTCTTTACCTTGTTAGAACCCTTTTTTCTTTTTTTATATATTAAGAATTGAATTCAATTAGCTACTTCATTGCTTTTTTGGGAGCCTTCTTGGATTATCACTTCCGAAACAGTGGAAATTGGCTCTTTAACACGGTCTATTACAATTTTATTTTAGGCGGTCTTTAATTTTTCTTTCCTTTCATTGTTCTTCATTTTTCATTTTTTTTTGTATTTAATGCAGGAATTGAATACAGCAGAGGATTTCATTTCATTTTATGTGGAAACGATGCCTCTTGTACAGACCTTACCCTCGGTACTCTTGCACAAGGACTTGATATTTGATAAACTTATATCCCGCTTACAAATGAAAGCAAGATTATCTCTCGAGCCTATACTCAGGTGTGCAAGTTTATGTTTGATTAAGTTTAATCCTTTGGTTTGCTATAAGCTTGGTTGCGGTTTTTTGTAATGTTTCCTTCAAATAAAATGGTTGACAAATCAGTTGTGTGTTGGAAGAGATAAATAGCCATAAAATCTTTTCTGTAATCTCATCAAATTAACTCTCTAAATTTTATTAGTGCAGCAGTACTGTAGAGAATATTGATCTAGCATAAAAAAAGGACTGCCTCAGTGGCAAAGTTTGCCGATAACATGTTATATCCTGTCTTAAACAAATAAATAGAATAAGCTCATATTGCTGTGAAAATTTATGGCTTCTGTTTGATGGTTCAATAATTACTTGAGTTTTGGGTTGCCTTGCAACAGCTTTCACTTCCACTTCTTTTTAGTTGAGATCGTCTGCTGGTGTATCCAGTGTTGTTTAGTTGTGCCTGTACCAGACAATAAGAACATCTTAGACTCGTTTGAACAAGTTGCATTTGACAAGGCACACATCTGGTGTGCCTTGTTCTTTTTGTAAGGCGATAGACGCTAAAATAGCTTGCCTGACTGAATTTCTCTTTAATATCATTTATTTGCTTTTTTTTTCTTTTCTTCATTGACTGTACTCTACTAGTAAGAGAGGGGTAATAGGTACTCTTTTCTTCTCAGTGTCCGAGTATTCAACAACAGATATTGAACCACATGAAAATCATGCATATTGGCCCTTAAATTGATGTATCTTTAGCTTGTTGCATACATACAAAAACAGGCGCATATACATATTGCTTAGGTTGCTTAAGCAAGTGCTTCATTTGTGCCTTGTGGCTCAGGCAACATAAAGGTTCTAGCACCTAATGCGCTTTTACACTTGACAATATTGGATGTATCTGGTTGCCAAACTCTGTACTTGGTTACCCTTTTTGATTCCTGAATTGCATCCTTAATAATTTCACTTGGGAAATAACCAGGCTGCTATAATGTTAGAGCATTCTCAGTTATAATACTGGCATCTATTTTGTTGTTTATGGTTAAAGGAAAATCTCGTATGATTTGTATTATTGGTGCTTGGTATTGATGTTTTGGTTTCATCTGCTTTACCTGGTGCTCCCATTCTCTACTAGTTTGAGATAACAAAATTTTTAACTTGTGCAGATTGTTGGCAGCCTTCTCCAGAGATCTTCTCAAAGATTTTCTTTCGTGAGTCTATTCTTCCTTTGATCAAATGCATCTTTGCCCTCCCTTTTGATTGAATAATAAACAAAGTAGTGCTGCATGTTTTGTAATTGCATATCACTGCTATATAAATTGAACTTGCCATAGATAGTTGCCTGATACTTATAGTTGCTCTCGTAGGTCATTTTATGGCTATGCTAGAAGTACTGCACAGAGTAGATATCATATATATGGGTGGGTCATGGGCCTGATACAGTTTTGATACATTACTCTGTGGTATCATGTTTTATGCATTGATGTTTCTGGGTTAGCACATAGTTTAGTAAATCAAGTGGAACAAATACAATTAATAGAAGAGCAAGAGAGCTCGAGACATTGTTGGTTATGTCAACATCTGGTCTGTTTTGGAGAGAGGAGTTCTGTCTAAGGAACTTCATCCTGATGTGGCGAGGAAGCCACTGTATTTGATTGCTGATGTTTACAGCATCAAGCTGTAGTGGTGCATATAGCAGAGATGTAAATTCATGCAACCCTAGGGCTATCTACACCTGCAAGATGGTTTTTTCTTCTTTAGTAATAGGTAGTGGCATGCACTGGTAGGGATAATCTTGGATCTATTTTTTAGGAAATAATTTGGCTTTTACTTGTTTATTTTTAACATTTCTATCACTACAGGTTTCTTCTGTTAAGAGTAGGGGGTTTGTTTGTTTATTTTGTTAAAGGAGAAAATGCTGATATTATAGGAATTTTCATCTTCTCTTTGAATTAAAATATTTTAACTTATTAACCAAAGAACCTCAAGAGATCTAAGTGGCAAAGACAATGCCACTGGGTGGTTTCATGATTTGAAGTAACGAGAAGGGATAGAAGTTTAAGACTGGTAGAGGTGTTCATGGGCTGGGTTGGGCCTAAGCATGATATTAACATACTTTATGCTTGCCCAAGCTTGGTCCAGCTCGAAATATGGGCTTAAAATTTTGCCCAAACCCGCTCATATTTGCAAAAGACTAACCCAAGCCCATTTTAGGCCCTCCCATATTATTTTTAATTTTTCTTAAAATATTTATTTTATTTCAATATTTAATAAATTTATATATATTTTTATTTATTGAAATTTTCTATATGGTCATCTTAACATTATTTTTTTTTTTTTTTGGATAAAAACGACCCGAGGGGTCAACTCATATTATTGCATCTTTCAAAATACAATCATGAATTTCCAACGGGTAATCCTCGTTGAAAACCATATTACAGTAGTATTATATGTTTACATTATTTTAATGTTTACATTAGAGTAGTATTATATGTTTAGTATAAGTTTTAACTTTTTTGTGTTATAAATTACACAATTTATAAAAATAACATAATAGAAAGTATTCTAAACTTAAAAATGGGATGGGACGGGCTAGGTTTGGGCCTTATATGTTCAAACCCGAGCTTGGCCTAATTTTTTTGCCCAAGCCCATGTTTTGGGCTTAATAATTTTTTCCCAAGCCCATTTTTCGCGCCTAATGATTTTGCCCAAACCCTCCCAAATTTCGGGCGAACCTTTGGGCCTAAGTGGGTAGTCCGAACCATGAACAGGTCTAAAGACTGGCTTGTGCTTGTTATTTGTGTTTGCCACTTTGACACCTAAAAGGTTTGCAATAGGAGCATTTTGTATGACGCTAACATGTGATTCTGAAGGCTAGTTGTGTTTTCAATTCTACTTCATTTCTCAAAGTTGGAATCTTTTTTAACTTTGCTGGTGACTTTTAAACTGTTGGCATGTAGTTCAGCAATTGTTATTTTTTTTCTTTATTTAGTTATTTACTATTGCTATTGTTGCTTGTTATAGATTTTTTTAATTTTCATTTTGAATCATCTTAGATGCATACAGGACTGATTTGCATATTTTATTGGTCAGATTTCTGCCTAGGATTGTTGATTCCTTAGTATCTCTCCTCAAAAGTGGTGCAGATAGGGAGCCAGATATCCTTGAGCAGGTTTGGGCTACATTCTCTTTTTTCTCATCTGAAAAGTCCTTCATGTGTTAGTATTGTGTTTCTTGTTCGATGCTGGCCTTAATCTTGGTAATTGTTGTTTTACTCTTACCTCCACATCCTTTTCATGCAGATTTTTACTTCATGGTCATACATTATGATGTATTTGCAGAAGTATCTTATACGGGATATCATACATGTTCTCAAGTGAGTGTTTTCTTGACTTTCTTTTTCAAAGAATGTACTATAAATAGGTAGCTCGTGTAGTTGGATGGTTCTTTTTGATTCAAGTTTCTTTGGAAGTGAAAGCTTTTTTTTCCCCTTGTATTTTTTCTGGGCTAGGAGAGAAGAATGTTTTATTAAGGAATTTTCTACCATTGGAAAGTACCTTAGAAATATGGTTTCATCCTTAATGGGGAAAATAAATCAAGTCTTGCTGATGGTGGGGGTTAAAAGATGGTTTAAGATAATTGCCTCCTAAAGAGTAATGAAGGTGTGCAAAGGTAGGCTCAAGCTAAGATTCTGCCTGTGAGCGTAATAGTGTAAGCCTGCTTGACTGTGAGACCGACTGGTAGAACATAAACAAAAGTCGGTCATATTGATCCGGGAGTCCTGTGTGGAAGGGCTCTCACTCAATGTGTCAGGTTTTTAAGGCTTCATCACAGTACTGAGGGAAGTGTTGAATTCTTCAAAGATATTTATGTTTTCATTATGCTGAATGTTATCTTTTGAGTTTCTCTCTATATCTTATGGTTATATATTGCTTTTGATGTTGCATTCTATCTTGACAACTTACCTATTAACAATTTATTCCTTGAGTTTGACAAATGAATATAATGGGAGATTTTGTTTTCTAGACTGCAATCAATTATAAATAATGAAATGTTTGTTGCAATCTATGTGGCTTATGCTCTTTCTTCATTGTATGGAAGGGTTACTGTGAGGTTGAGGTATTACCCAAAGGATCATGTCCAAGAGTTTATGGCAGAGGCTACATCATTCTTGCTGCGGAATGCACCTGTTGAGCAACTTATAAAAGGTATCAGCTGTTTATGATTTAAAATCTGTTTCACAATTTCCTATTTTTGTGATCCTTAGAACTTGTTTTGAATTTTTTTTCTCTCATTAATTTATTTCCAGTTCAGATTACATTTTGCTTAAATTAATAGTTCTAAGGCCTAAAGCATTTTGGAACTCTCTCTCTCTCTCTCTCTCTCTCTCTCTCTCTCTCTCTCTCTCTCTCTCTCTCTCTCTCTCTCTCGTGTCCATATGAAAAAAATGGTAAATCTGCCACCAAAATTCCTTTTTGATATCTGAGATTTTGGTTATTTCGTTTTGTGTTTTGGCTAGTTACACACGTTTATTGTTTTTTAATCTGGTTTTGTTGCAATGTTGAATCAGATTTTGGTTTTCTATTTGTTATGGTGGCTTATATTTTTCTAAATTTTGATTTAAAACAGGTATTAGGAAGACTATGTTTGAAGTTGTGAAGAAACCATTACCTATCCGGAAATCTGGAGTTAGTGCTTTGTTATGTTATATTATGTTAGGAACCTCATCAAGGTTCCATTCTGGAGCACAGAGAGTTTTGCGATTATTGGTGGATAATTCAATATTTGCTATTGGTGATAAGTTTCCTGAAGGTATTTCATTTCTTACTGATAATGCTTTTCTATAGTGCATAAACTATTAACGTGTGTTTTTATGGCATTTTCCTGTAGATGAGTTATTGATCATCTTGTTGCTCTGTTGCCGTTAGGGCCTAACGCTTCGATGAAGAAAAACATTGCAGATATATAAATTGGTTGTTTTATTTTTTTTGGGTGGGGGGATATGTGGGACTAAAATAGTATAACAGCAAGAAGATAATCATTAAGTTTTTGTTTTTATTGGACATTTCATCTGTAGATGGATTTGAGTTGTTTACATTTGTTCGTCTGTCAATAGTCGTCGTAATTATGGTTTGTTAAGTGAAAGTAGGTCATTGTAATAAAGGCACCTTTACATTGGGTGGTGTCTTCCAGTTTTTTATCCTTATGCCTTTGTGAAGACAAAGTAATTTCAAGATGTGAGCTTCAAAAGTTAAAAGCAATGTTCTGTTCACTTTGTTGGCTCACCCTTCTATCCAAGCTACATATTTATGGTTGAATAAATCTGATATACTTATGCACTTGCTTTGTGGGATGCATTAACTTTTAAAGTCAAGTTGCTTTGGATTACTGACTTAGTTATTTATTTACTGGTAGATGTTTTTTAGGTTACAAATTTTGTTGACTTCCTGATATCTTTTTTTGGTTCTGGTTGGTCTTTATTAAGTGCCATATTCTTTTAGCTTAGTTTGGTTGTAGCATGGTTTGTCTTGTTTGTAGAGGCTGTTGCTTAGTAGGTGGTTTTCCTATTTATCTAGTTTTATTTGATGCTAAGGGTGTGCATTTCCTCTTGCAGGCTCAGATGCTATTCTTGAAGTTGTGATTACTTCCTTTCAAAAATTAACCGAGGAGCTAGAAGCCAAGGAGTTAAATCTAATGTGGGAGTGCTTGTATCAGGAAATAAGTGACTCTCTAGCTCACGGGTCTTGCTTGCATCTAAGTCGTCTTCTATCGCTGCTAATATCTTCTCTTCGGGTTAATAGTGGGCATGGTATTTTGGGTGAGTTGATAGTGGTCTTCATATACTGGCTTCTTTCTTTTTTATGTTTGATATTGTTTCTGTCATTCTTTTACCTGTTACTGCCAATTCTAATTGTTATAATGCTGTGCAGACTTTCGACGAATGCTTGAAGTTGTAGAGTCCTTGGTGCCGAAAGTTGTATTGCCTTCTAGCAAAGGAAATGGTAGTTTCTCTGATGTTGTTGATAAAGTTCTGCAACTAGTGCTACACATTCTTGATGGACTCCACGGTTCTAATAATTTGTCTACCATCTCTGGCTGTTTGTTGCAGTGGGCTCCTATATTTGAGTTAAGAAACTCAAGGTATTGTCTTTTCTAGAGTCAATCTGAATGCCCCATCTTTTAGCTGAGCTCCTTTTATCTTCTTGACATGCTGTTGTTTGCATTTCAGTTTGTTGACTTTTCTCAGAGAACTACTGCTGAGGGACCCATGTGTAATATATTTTTTCAAAGATTATGCTTTAAGGTAATATTGACATCTAAACTGCAGTTGGGTCTTCCTTTACTCTTTCCGCTGTAGCTGCAGTTATTGAAATTTTGCACTTGAATTTTCAGTGCTATGAATGATCTGGTAGAATCTTCACAAGAAGAAGTTTTGTGCCTGTTACTGTCTTTCTTTGAGAGACTGCAACTGCATCCTCGAAGCACTAAATTCTTAGATGAGAAGTCCGAAGGGAGACTTTTGAAGATATGTGATTATATGCAAGGGGTTATCAGTAACTGGATCAAGCTTATAAATGACATTGCAATTGGTAATCCATTAACTGCTCAAATTGATGAGGCCAAGTTGGCTATCTTGTGGGGAATTATAAGCTGCTATCCATATATGTTCGATGTCCAAGCGAGTGAATCTGCACTGATAGAGTTGATAGATGCACTGCAGCGGCTTCTGATGATTGAGGATGGTAACTAATCTTGCCTTTCATCTTTCTTTTCTTGTGTGTACTCTGAAGCATTGTTGTCTCTTGTTGTCTGGAATACATATCTCTGAGTTGTTCAGAAATCCACATCTGTATTTTTATCATTCTTCAATCTGTTTGTAGTATCTTCTAATGGTGTTTTTTTTTTCTTTTCGTTTTGTCCTATTCTTTCAGAAAGTATTGCAGGAGTTTCCAAACACACTTGGGAGAGCCTAGTTGGTGCTGCTTTAGGTTCTCATAATAAATGGCATAATGTAAAAAAGGTTGGGTTTGGAGAAATTAGCAAAGTTTTAGGCCTTTCCAAGGCCTGCAAATCATCCTCTCAAGTACTATTTGCTGTCGCTGATTACTTGGATAATGTGAATGGGTATGTTGTCATTTCTTTCTTTCTCTCTCTCTGTCTATATATATATATACATACATATACATGCATTGTTGAAAATAACCCAGGGTTGAGTGGTTCTCTCTCTCTAGTGGGGTCAAGGCCCATCTGGTGAGCTCCCCCTTTCCCACTGGCCTTGAACAAACTTCCAAACGCAGATAGAACACATGCACTCATGAAGCATGATCATTCTGGTCTTGTTTATTTTATTCTTAAAGAACACAGTCACCCATGCTCTTTCTGATCATGTAAATCTGTTGTGCATGTTGATCACTGGTTATGTCTGAAAATATCGTACAAATGTAGGCCTGCATTGCAAGCTGATAGCAGCAAGGAAACATATCATCCCTTGCTTAAAGGGGAGAATATGGTGGATGCAGTTGGCATATTTGCTGATAGTTTGTGCCATCCAGATAAAGGAATTCGTCTTCCTACTCTAAGAATTCTGTGCCATTACGAGCCTCTCAATTGTGAAACTTCTGCTAAGGATCAGCATGCTGAGAAGAAAATGAAAACAGAGGTTTATCAGGCTGGTATTATTGATACTGATGAAAGCAATGTACGTGCGCTATGTTCTGCTGCTTTTATTCTTTGTCGCCTGCACTTATTGGATAACTGATACAAATACATTTCCTTTTGAAACAGGTTCTTCAGCTCTTAATGTCTATTGAGGCTACTCCTCTTTCAATTTCTACCAGCAGGAAGGTTACCTTACTGATATCTAAAATACAGATGGGCCTCTCTGCTGGAAGGATACCTAAAACATATGTACCTCTCGTTTTGAACGGGATAATTGGCATCTTCCATAATCGTTTTAGCTATCTATGGGATGCGGCTTCTGAGTGCCTTGCAGTTCTGATTAGCAAGCACACTGGACTAGTCTGGGATAAATTTATTTCTTATTTTGACCGTTGTCAGTCCCTGGTACAAGCACCTGATGTTCAACATGACAGAGATAATGGAAATTTATCTGACTCATCTAGTGGTATGTGGAGATATGTTTCTGCTATATGATTGATTTCTATTTGTCATTTGATTTTATATCTTGTCAGTTGTAAATTTCATGATTGAAAACATGGTCTAGGATATGCCATTTGATCAATTTTGGTTTTCATTATATGTCATTAGGATTTTTAATTTCTCCCTGGTTTTTATGGTCAGATCTTGTAAGGCGATTCGATTTGTTTGTGAATCCTGCATCTGATAACACACCAGGCACAGCAGTTTTGTCCTTGTTGCTCCAATCTTTGCAAAAGATTCCTTCTGTTGCTGAATCTCGATCCCGTCAAATTATACCCCTATTTTTAAGGTTTTTGGGCTATGATAGTGATAATCTTGTGAGGTAGTCATCTTCTTCACTGATTTGTTTTTCTTATCATGTAAAGCGTCAACACAAATAAGCTTATAGGAGTTGGTATATTTTCTCATTCGGATTGCAGCCCAGGTTCATTCAATTCAGACATTTATGAAGGGAAAGAGTGGAAGGGTATCCTTAAAGAATGGCTAGGCTTGTTAAAACTAATGAGGAACCCCAGTGCATTCTATCGAAGTCAGTTTCTAAAAGATGTTCTGCAAAGTAGGTCAGTGCTATATTGTCTCATCTCTTGCTTCTTTTTTGTTATGTTAGTTGTCACCTCTGGTGCATGGACTTGATAGTTGAAGGCAACATACCTATGTCAACATTACACAACACAACACAACATGAATATGCTAGTTCAGATGAGTCAATTCACAGATCAGAAAAAAGATACTAACAAAGATTAGAGATAATTTCTAGGAGATTTTGGCCTAAAGGAAATTGTCCTCTTGCTTGAGGACCTGCGTTTGGATGAAACCAACTTAGATCCAAAGCAAACCTAATCATGAATTAAACATTAAATTATTGTAAACTGTTATTAAGAAAGACAGATTGAGAGGAACAACTTGAAAGAATAGTGTGAACTTTGAAATTGAGAAAGAGATAAAAGTTTCGGAGAGGAAAGAAAAAGGACAGAGAGAGAACGAAATAATTAAAGTAAAGGAAGGGAAGGGATGTAGTAAGCACAGACACAAAATATGGATATGGCATGGACACAGAAACCGAATTTCAAAAATTAGAATATGGTATGTTAGGACATAACAATAGCAAAGTATTTTTAATATGATAATTTACAATAAACAACATAAAATTGATGCTTTCATTCAAATAACATGCAAACCACTGACTCAAGTTCGGGTGTTTCATAGTCGTTTAATGGATTTTGTTTCTTTTTATTTATCAGGCTGCTAGATGACAATGATGCTGACATACAGGCAAGGGTTCTCGATTGCCTTTTATTGTGGAAAGATGACTTTTTACTCCCATATGACCAGCATCTTAAAAATCTAATCAATTCAAAATATCTGAGAGAAGAACTGACAACATGGAGTTTATCTAAAGAAGCCGGTCTAATTGAGGAAGGTCATAGGGTTCATCTGGTGCCTTTAGTTGTTCGCCTCCTGATCCCGAAAATCAGAAACTTGAAAACGCTTGCTTCACGAAAGGTATGCCCATCATCTAAATCTTGTCCCCTAACCTTTCAGTCAAAGGGTTTTAAATTCTATCTAATTTTTTTTTACTATGATGTGTCATTCTTATCACCAATGTTAATTGTATGACCTAATTTTGACAGAATGCAAGTGTACATCTTCGGAAGGCAGTTCTTGGTTTCATAGCTCAACTGGATTCTAATGAGCTCCATCTTTTCTTTGCCTTGTTATTGAAACCCTTGCAAATTATACCAAATGAAGATGGTTATGCTTCTAATTTGTATTCAAACTCTATCGATGAGTTTCACTCCCTAAATTTTCTGAAATACTTCACCGTGGAAAATATAACAGCCCTTTCCTGGAAGAAAAGATATGGTTTTCTGCATGTAATTGAGGATATTATGGGTGTTTTTGATGAATTTCGTGTCAGACCTTTTCTTGATCTATTAATGGGATGTGTTGTTCGGGTATTAGCAAGCTGCAGTTCTAACATAGACACTGCCAAGGTTGCTGCATCCTCTCCTGTAAGTGATCATCCTGATGCTGAGATGATCTCTGATGACAAAGACAGTGCAGAGGCAAACGATGTGAAGGTAATATTTCCGTTTATGTTGAGGAAAAAAGATTCCTTTTCTTAAATTTGATCAACTGCTGTTCCTCTTTTCGAATATTTTATTATCTCTTTTAATTTCAAATAAGTTAACAAACTATTTGTAGTTGAACTTTAGAATTCCATTAATAATGTAACAGCATCCTGCATTGTTTTCTTTTTTCCTCCTTTGATTTCTAACAAACTTTTCAAAATAATCAGATTCTTTATTGAGAAAATTAAGCTTTGATGACAGTAATTATTTCTTTCTCAGATTGGGACAGGCATCAAGCAGTTCAAAGATTTGAGGTCTCTATGTTTGAAAATTGTTTCTCTTGTTCTCAATAAATATGAGGACCATGATTTTGGTACTGAATTCTGGGACCTGTTTTTTACATCTTTGAAACCCTTAATTTATGCCTTCAAGCAGGAGGGTTCTAGTAGTGAAAAACCAAGCTCCTTGTTCTCTTGCTTTTTGGCTATGAGTCAGAGCCTGCAACTTGTGTCCCTACTTTGTAGGGAAAGGAATCTTGTTCCAGATATATTTTCAATTCTAACTGTTCCAACTGCTTCAGAAGCTATTGTTTCTTGTGTTCTGAAGTTTATTTCAAACCTGCTTGATCTTGATTGTGAGTTGGATGACGAAAACAGTCCTATAAAGAGTTTGATATATCCAAACCTAGAAGCACTTGTCTGCAGCTTGCATCATCTGTTTCAGAGTGATAAAGCATCCAAGAGGTACGAGCGATTCATTTACCTGTAATACATGTGCAAAAATGTGCTAATATCTGTTGACTATAGAATAATATAAGGGATGGACTAATGGCTGTATCATGTGTAATATTCTATATATATGAAATATAGATCTTTCTTGAACCAACTGGTTTAAATAGATGTGAAATTAATAGTTAGTTACTTTGTTAGTGTCCTCTTGTTTTTTACTTGTTTTTCTTTGCTTTCCCTTCTGCTACACCTTATTGTTTATCCATTTTCATACTGGTTAATCAATCTGCTGATATTGTATAAATAAGAAGTTTCCTCATAATCATCAATGGAATCTTCAAAGAAGTGTCAGTGATTTGAACATGTAATTCAGTTCTTTGGTGCCTTTTGGTGGAATGCTGTTCACTTGGGGCAGATTAATTTTAGAGATAAATAGTCATGTGGTTTGAGGGAATGGCATTTAAAAGGAAATAAAGATAATTGGCAATTAGAGACATTTGTTTGGGGGGAGGGGGAGAGGGAAGGGGATTTCCAAGTATGGTAATCTTTAAATCAGTTCCATTTAAGGCCTGTCACAGGACCAATGAGAAACATGGGGTGGCCTTACCTATTCTTGGTGTGAAAACAAAAAACTAGTTCCTAGTTTCAACATTCATGTCTAAAATTTTGAACCTTTTTACCCCCAAAATTGAAGTTGAAGTCCATAGGAGGGGACATATAGGTTGTGTAGATATTGAGCATAACAGAAAATGTCAGTTAACTAGTAAACTAAGACAACTATCTTTTGTCTTCTTTCCTCGAGACCTTAAGACGCATTGGTAACAAAAACCTCTTTTTGTTGTAACTAATAATTTGATCTGTATCAGGTGCTATGAAAATTTTGTTTTCTTTTCTCAATATATGAATCTTTTGTGCCTTTTTTCATTCTGAGTTCCCCTTTTATGGTTTCTGCATTAATGATTCATATATACTTGAGTTGTTTGCTTTCAATTTCGAAGTTCTTAGGGGATGGAAAATGTCAACTCTGGATTATTCTTTGATCCATTCTTTTCGCTGTTACAGAAAATTGGTCAGATGTCCTGGGGAAACAGAAATCAGAATTTTCAAATTGCTGTTGAAGTACATCAGAAATCCATTGCTGGCAAAGAAATTTGTTGATATCTTGCTCCCTTTCTTATCAAAAAGAGTTCAAGGTTCTGGTAAGAATGTTTTAGAATTAGTATCTATACAATTTACTCTCTTCCTTTGTTGTATTAACGCATTTTTTGTTGTTGCAGACATCTGTCTCGAAGCCATACAAGTCATTCAAGATATCATTCCTGTGCTAGGGAATGAGAGAACCCCTGAAATACTTAATGCAGTTGCTCCACTTCTTGTTTATGCTAAATTGGATATTCGAGTGTTAATTTGCAATCTTCTTGAAGCACTTGCTAGAACTAATTCGTCTGTACTTGTGGTGGTAATGTTCGCCTCTTTTTTGTTATAATTTTGGAGTTCCTTTGTTCTATAAATATTGTTAAGTTTTAATTCTGGTGATTGAAATGCAGGCTAGACATGTCAGACAATTAAATGCAACCTCCGCTTTTGAGTTGGATGAGCTTGATTATGACACTATAGGACAGGCATATGAAGGAATTGGAATTGGATTCTTCCATTCTGTGCCAGTGGAGCATGCATTACTTATTTTGTCACAAACTGTATATGATATGTCATCAGACGAATTAATCTTAAGGCACCATGCTTATAGGTTATTGCTTACATTTCTAGATTTTTCTGCCAAAATTCTTGGCCAAGAAGTTACAGATCATCATGAGACTGCTGAAGAGATTATGACAGTTGATGAAGGCTGTTGGACACGAGCATGTGTTCAGCGTATCATTAACAAGTTTCTTTTAAAGCATATGGGGGATGCAATTAGTCGGGGAACTTCTGTGAGAAAGGTATCCAGCCTACTTTTAGTCCTCTCGTAGAAATAGATGATATTTTACTAACCACCCCATCTAACTCACATGCTCCAATCTATATACAGATGTACTAATGTGCATAAGGACCATCATAGATTCTCTTAACTTGGGTGAAGCAATTCGGTTATTGTAACACCCAATGTGATACACATGCATATACTTATCCCCAATGGGGAGCAACCCCACTGCACTGAGGCTTCCTTTTTCTCACTGGAGCCCGGTGTGGTGGGGTTGCCTTCCTCTGTGGATTCTCATGGATCCATAGACTATTTTTACTTTACTAGTATATTTTGCTGTTATCATCGCCAGTTTGTTAGGGGTTCATTTTAGGTTGCCAAGCTCAGCTTAGTGGGAAATATGCAAAAATATTTGCAATATAGTTTCAATAAGTTCTATAAAACAAATGAGAGAAATTCGGTTGCTTCTATTCATAATATTCAGTACATTTTCTAATGGATGGGAATGGTTTCAGGAATGGATTGATTTACTGCGAGAAATGGTTATAAAGCTTCCGCAGTTAGAGAATCTTAATTTGTTCAGAGCTTTATGCTCTGAAGATGCTGATCAAGATTTTTTCAATAATATCATTCATTTACAGGTTATGTTCTTATTTTATATGCTCCTTCGTTCATTTATATTTGTTCTTTATTCTCCAATTGGATCTTACAACCCTCTCGTGCCTCTATATTTTTTTTGCTTTTATTAATGTTAATAGAACTAATTTGCTTAAGCTATAAACATAAATGGAGCCACAAGAATGTTTGAATATTTTCTTAATTTCCTTTTTCTTGGGTGCAGAAACATAAGAGAGCAAAGGCTTTGTCTCGCTTTGCAGATGTTATCAATAAAACCTATATGTCTATGGTAACTGTCTTGACTCTTGTTTTCTAGCGATGGGAAGTTTTTTCAATCGGTGCTAAAGCTTTCTATGCTGCTTTTCACCTTGCAGGATATCATTAATAAAGTGTTCCTTCCACTCTTTTTCAACATGTTGTTTGATTTACAACATGGAAAGGATGAACATATTAGAACTGCTTGCATGCAAGCACTTGCTTCAGTTTCTGCTAAGATGGAATGGAAATCATACTATGCATTACTGCTTCGCTGCTTTAGTGAGATGAAGAAGAATCCAGACAAGCGGAAAGTTCTCTTACGGTTAATTTGCTTTATCTTGGACAGATTTGATTATTCAAAATTTTGTTCTGGTCAAGAAGCAATAAATTCCGTAGACAACATTTTAGGTTCTGAAACCAATAGTATTGATTCTTCAGCAATGCAGAAAGGTGGCAGTTCTATTGTGGTTTCTGAGATACAGACTTCTCTTCAGAAAACTGTTTTGCCAAAGATACAGAAATTATTGAGTTCTGATTCTGATAATGTCAATGTTAGTATCAGTCTTGCAGCACTGAAACTTCTGAAGTTGCTTCCGGGAGATGTAATGGAGTCTCAGCTTTCTAGCATCATTCATCGGATTTCGAACTTTCTAAAGAACCGTCTAGAAAGTATTCGTGATGAAGCTAGATCTGCATTGGCTGAATGTTTGAAGGTGCTTGGACTTGAATATCTGCAGTTTATAATTCGAGTTTTGAGAGTGACCTTGAAACGTGGATTTGAGCTGCATGTTCTAGGATATACACTTAATTTTCTTTTGTCAAAGACCCTTTCAAGTTCTTCTGATGGGAGTTTGGATTATTGTTTAGAAGATATCCTTGGTGTGGTTGAAAATGATATTCTTGGAGATGTTGCTGAGGAGAAAGAGGTGGACAAGATTGCTTCTAAAATGAAAGAAACGAGAAAGTGCAAGTCTTTTGAAACCTTGAGACTGATTGCCCGAAGCATAACTTTCAAAATCCATGCATTAAAGCTTCTTTCTCCCGTTACAAGTCACTTGCAAAAGCATCTGACTCCAAAAGTGAAATCAAAATTGGAGAATATGTTAAAGCACATTGCGGATGGAATTGAGTGTAATCAATCAGCAAATCAGATTGATCTCTTTGTTTTTGTATATGGCCTCATAACAGATGCAACTAATGACGAAAATGGGTCCGGTGTGAGTTCAATTGGCACAGAAGCAAATAAACATGGAAATGTTGTCAGTGAGAAAATTGTTTCTCCAGACCAGGCTTTTAAAACTAAATCTGCATGTTCTCACCTTATTACCACGTTTGCACTAGGGGTTTTACAAAATAGAATAAAAAGCATGAAATTGGACAGAAATGATGAGCAACTATTATCAATGTTGGATCCATTTGTCCAATTGCTTGGCAACTGCTTGAGTTCCAAATATGAAGATATTTTATCTGCATGCCTTAGATGTCTTACTCCATTGGTGAGGCTGCCTCTTCCATCCCTTGAATCCCAGGCTGATAAATTGAAGGTGACACTGTTGGGTATTGCACAAAGTTCTGTGAATCCTGGCAATCCTCTTATGGAATCGTGTCTAAAATTGTTAACTGTACTTTTGCGAAGCACAAAAATCACATTATCCTCGGATCAGTTACATATGTTAGTCCAGTTTCCAGTGTTTGTGGATCTTGAAAGGAATCCCTCCTTTGTTGCCCTCTCACTTCTAAAGGCAATTGTTAACCGCAAGCTAGTGGTTCATGAGATCTACGATATTGTAGTTCAGGTTGCAGAATTGATGGTAACTAGTCAGGTGGAACCAATTCGCAAGAAATGCAGTCAGATCTTGTTGCAGTTCTTACTTGATTATCATCTTTCAGAGAAACGCTTGCAGCAACATTTAGATTTCCTGCTTGCAAATCTAAGGCATGTATTGAAATATTAAAGATTTTTTTTTTTTTTTAAGTTATTGATGTCTTACAGCCAATTTACTTTTCTTGCAGGTATCAGCATCCAACTGGGAGAGAATCTGTGCTTGAAATGCTCCACACAATTATGATAAAATTTCCTAAAGCCATTGTTGATGAGCAGTCACAGACCATATTTGTCCACCTGGTGGTGTGCTTGGCTAACGATCAAGATAATAAAGTTCGTTCTATGACTGGTGCTGTTATAAAGCTCCTTATTGGTCGTATAAGCCAACATTCGCTGAATTCCATTCTTGAGTATAGTCTGTCCTGGTATTTGGGTGAGAAGCAGCAACTGTGGAGTGCAGGTGCACAGGTATTGTTCTCTAAAGGTGTCTGTCAGATTTTTGTTTCAGAATGTTGCTATGTACTTGGAGTTTCAGAATTAAATAAAATGCGGGAAATGTTTTAGGAGTTTTGTTTTTTTTTTTTTTTTTTTTTTTTTGGGGTTGGTTCTTGAAATGCAAGTATGACCTTCTAAACCATAAGTGCTGCTTCTTATGTTATGACATGATTTCTGAATTTATTGCTGTAGGTAGAAATGGTTCATCTTTTTGAAGATCTTCGTTATAAATGATCCTCATCCTTGTTTGTCTTCCTATTGATTTCTGCATTCTCGACCATATATTAGGCACAGTTCTAAAATTTGCTGTTTCTCCGTATGACACCAAAAAAAACCCTTTGAATGTAGTAATGGTTTTATTTCTGCTGTTTTGCTCAATGTCTGCAGACCCTTTCCAACTCATGATCAGGGTTTCAGTGTATAGAGTTGGAATTTGTTCTCTTCTAAGTTTTTATTCATATTATGAAGAAAAATGAACCGGTTAATGGAGTTCAAAACTCTGTAGCCAGGTTAGAGAGTAATTAAATACTGTACTAGGGTATGTTAAAATATTAATAAATTAATATGATAGTTGCTAAATAAAGGGACATGTAGAAAATTTCAACTCCACTTGTGGAGTTTGGAAGCTCCATAGGTGATGTTGAGAGTAATAGTCATTATGAAATTAATATGTTGATAGATATATCGCTCTGAAAAGTGCCTGCAGTTCAAAATTATCAAGTTAACTATAAATATATTTAGTTTAGGTTCCATGTTTATCATGTTTCTTTTACGATGATCTTTGATGTCTTTGTGCAGGTATTAGGATTAGTGGTCGAGGTCATGAAGAAAAATTTTCAGAGGCATATAAGTAGCATATTGCCAGTGACTAAAAGAATTTTGCACTCTGCTATTGATGCTTTTACCAACATGATGATGGATCTTCCTGATGAAGCTATTATTCCTTTCTGGAAAGAGTCATACTATTCACTAATTATGTTGGAGAAGATGCTACATCATTTTCGTGATTTAATATTTGAAAGGGAGCTTGAGGTATGGCCTGGCCGTTTCTTATTGTTAGAGTAAAAATGTTATTGAGATAAGACTTCCATTTTCACCCTTCTTGTCTTATCTATGTTCTTTATAACTATGTTGCTCTGGCTATTCAGTCTTTTTTCCTGAAGTATTTGTGTTTGACATGGGTATGAGGATATGACCCTTAAAGGACCATCCAAATACATGGAAAAAAATTAAAAAAGAAATTGAACATATCCATGGTTGACACATGCTTATGTCCTACACATGCCCGAGTCCGAATAAACATTATCAGTATGAAACTGGGGTCCATCTATTATTGAATAGCAAGTGGTACCCCTGTATATATGTTGAGAGACAGGGTAATTGAGTATTGCTAATTTGTGGCCAATATGATCCTCCAAGGACCCTTCAAATAATGGGAAAACTTAAAATGAAATGTTCTTTAGAAACCTAAGTGATGCTTTTATAAACGTATACGACAAGGTTCAAAACATTACAGTAACTTGACCTATGATACTGATCAACAGTTGCTCTATACTCGTTTTCCTATGTTTTTCTTACTATTTCTTGAAATATCCGTGTCTGGCGTGGTTGTAGACGTGGGTATCGGGATATGACCCCTTGATGACTCTTGAAGTACATGGAGTTTTTTTAATTGAATATATCTTTGTCGGACACATGTATTTAACTCACATTCCTGTCCAATTAGCGTAGCTGTTTTCCATGAGATGGGAACTCGTCTGTTCAGGCAAATCCAACAGAATCAAAGGCAGTTTTAGAAATTGTACATCAAACAATAATATGCCCATTTGTATTGTAATGATGGGATATGCTGTGCCCCTTTATACTCGATCATTGTATTGCATCCATCTTGACCCCTACTCTACTTATTTTCAGGTGATTTGGGAAATGATATGTGAGTTGCTGTTGCATCCACATGCATGGTTACGCAACGTATCCAATCGCCTTCTTTCCTTGTATTTTACTTGTGCAAATGAGTCTAAAAGAGGAAGTGTTGTGAAGTCGAATGGATCTTTATTTCTTATGAAGCCAAGTAGACTTTTTTTGATTGCTGCTTCTCTTTGCTGCCAACTGAAAGGACCTATTGACGATGATGAGGCTGCTGTTGAGGATGTAAAGGTTGGTGCTAAGAAGGAAAATGAGAAGAACCATAATCACCGGAGTGGTTTGATTACAAAAAATCTCGTGTTCTCTATTTGTTGTCTGAACTCCTTGATGAAAGAGTGGGCTGGTGTGAACCGCAGAGAGTTCTGGTCTACTTTTGAACAACATGAGCAGGAGCGGTTTCTTAAAGCCTTTCGATTGCTTAATTCGAGGAAAGCAACTGGGATGCTTCTGTCCGTTACTGGTGCCACAGATGACCAAAATGATGCAGACCATTCTGAGGACCTTCAATATCTGCTTGTCTCAAATTTGCTTAAGGAGCTGGGCAAGCTTGCTCTTCAAATGGAGGCTATTCAGGTTGGTCAGAGTATTGCTGTTTATTTGAATTCCTGAAAATTGTTTCAACTGAAAAACCTTTTCAGCCCTATTTCCTAGTAGTGCTGAGTGAAAAAATCGAGAACTGAAAATCGATTTGAATCATAGTGTTTGGTTTGTTTCGGTCTTTATTGAATTTGATTTGTCTTAGGTCCAGATATTATAATAAGGTAAGAAACTAATTAAATATTGAATAAAATAATGTTCATCTTCGGTTGACAAGTTAAAAGACTAATCATTCAAACTGAACCAACTTATATTTTTATTTACTTTTTAAAATTTTCTTATAATATTAAAATAAAAGAAGTATAAATACTATATAAAAGAATCTTTAAAAATTTTAAAAAATTGATTAACCAGACCTTTCCGAAGCAAAGGAATTTGTTCTGTTGTCTATGATATGGAGTTCAGTTCTTAGAAAACCAGAGTAATGCATATTAATTGTAAATTTTTTCCAAAACTGAGTTGGAACTGTTATCACCCCTATTTATTTGTTTGTTGGTTGAAAGATTATGTTATTGAGACTATTGTGCTAATCAAGTTAAAATGCTGCTTGCAGATGAGGATTGTCTTCTATAGTTTCCAGAAAATTTTACCAGAAATTGATCAGGATGGTTCTCAACATTACGCGTCACTAATGATGTTTCCTTTATATAAAGTTTGTGAAGGGTTTGCCGGAAAAATTATGACTGGTGAGATGAAGACATTGCCATGCTAGAATCGTTACATACAGCTTTGGTGGTTCCTGGTTTTGAATGACATGTTCATACTTTATATTAATCTGACCTTTTTTTCATTCGTCTCACAGATGATCTAAAGCAATTAGCACAAGAAGTTTTGGGGAGTATTCGAAACAGTATAGGCAGCCAAGAATTTGCACAAGTTTACAGTGAGATCAAGAAAAAACTAAAATCGAAGAGGGATAAAAGGAAAAGAGATGAGAAGCGCATGGCTGTTATCAACCCGGTTCGCAATGCCAAGAGGAAGTTGCGGATTGCAGCCAAGAATCGTGCTAACAAGAAGAGGAGGATAATGGCAATGAAAATGGAAAGATGGATGCGGTAAATCCCATCCCTATTTCTCCATTAAATCATTAGGAAATTTTGTTAGTTGCATTGTATAGTAATTTACACATGATATCATTAACTTGGAAAGCCGTTGCATTTTTCCCAAGAAAATTTTGAGAAATTCACCTGCTGAGGAATCTGCCTTTCACTTGTAACAGTTACGTAATATTCAAATAGAAGTAAAGTTCAGTAAATCTTTAACCATGTGTGACTTCTTGAATTTTGCAAGTGGATCCTTCCTCTAACATTATATATATAGGGTAATTATTTGATACATTGTCTGTGGTGTTTTTTAGATTTCATAAGTGGGTTGAGCGTGCGAAAAGTGTAACATATATTTAGATATATATTTATTATATAATACGCTTATTATATTCTAAACTTACTTGTGGAGTTTAAAAAACTCTACAAATAGAAAATTTTTCTTATATTTTTAATCTTTAAATTTGAACAAAGATAATAAATAAAATATTAATTTTGTAATTAATATTTGACCTTTACTATTAGTGCAAGATTTAAATTCAAACGTAAATCTCACTGAGAGCTATGTTTAATTTTACTATTTGGTAATTAATCTCATGACAATCATTATTGTTATTATATTATGTTGAATCAATCTCTCCCTCATTGAAACCAACCCTCAATTAACTACCATGTTTTAGTAATCCACATTTAGAATTAAATTTTAATTTAGAATAAATTAATTATAACTTTAATTCACCATAAACGTGCAATTATCTTAGTTGGGATATATTGGATATTTCAACATATAAAGAATGGTAAATTTTTAAAAAATAATGCAAAATCTATACATTTCAACAATTTTGAATTGATGAAGATTGAGTCAATGAAAGGAAAGAAAGAAATGAATCTTATATAATTGATTGATGTATTTTAGGTGATAGACCAAGTATATTCGAAGAAGGTGAGATAGATTTGGGTATTTTTAGATTCTTAAAAAATGAACGAGGTGTTGGAATGTGTGTTTTTGTAGCATTATCTAATGCTTAAGTCAATATAAGGAGAGGGGAGGGTAACATGTAATGAATAATGAGTTGAGATGAAAAGGATGCCTTCTCTCATGGAATAACGTGTTTCTATTGTGTTGCCTTAAAATACATGATTCTAGGTTGCTCAACGGCTACATGACTATAAGTCTACCTCATTGGCTAGTGGCTAGCGCTTGACTAGACAAGCTTGGCTGCTTAATTATTGTTTAAGCTTTTGACACCTTTTTGTTATGCTTAACATTTAGCCTTTTTTATATTTTAGCATACCAATTGTCCCCCTAGATTTGGGGCAAGTTATAAAGTGACTAGATGAAGGCCAAAACAAGCAAAAAAATATTACATAGAGAGTAGATTAAAGATGTGGAGAGTGTCAAGTTTTTGGTCAAGCTTTGTGTATTTGAAGATCTACTTGGTTGCATCCCTTGAAAGATGTTTGCTTTGCCAGATTCTGTGTTGGGTGCTTAGTGTTGTAGAGTGAAGGTGCATGTGGGTAACACCCCTTACTCGTATTCACGTCGGAACAGGGTTTGAGGCATTACCAAACAAATCTTGCTTAAACATCTCTAATAGGGTTATAAAATTTCGTTGCTTGCACATGCTCAGCCTAGAAGGCCCTAAACATACTTCCGAGATGTTTCGGAACTTATCCGGGAGCTCTTGTGAACTTGGAAAACTTTTCTTCCAAACAGGGGCCACATGCCCGTGTTGGTCTAGGGACACGCCCGTATGCCCCTAAGACATGCCCGTGTCTTCCACCCGTGGTCGACACTGACTAATTTCACACGGGCTTGACACGCCCGTGGCCCTGGACCGTGTGCCAAACCTTGGCATTCTGATTTATCCACACGGCCTATACATACGTCACTGTGCTTCAGCCGTGGGGTGTTTTAAATTCCAAGGTTTGGCACACGGGCCAGGGCCACGAGCGTGTCAAGGCCGTGTGAAATTAGTCAGTGTCGACCACGGGTGGAAGACACAGGCATGTCTTAGGGGAACACGGGCGTGTCCCTAAACCAACACGGGCGTGTAGCCCCTGTTTGGAAGAAAAGTTTTCCAAGTTCACAAGAGCTCTCGGATAAGTTCTGAAACATCTCGGAAGTATGTTTAGGGCCTTCTAGGCCGAGTATGTGCAAACGATGGGTTTAAACGAAATTTTATAACCCTATTAGAGATGTTTAAGCAAGATTTGTTTGGTAATGCCTCAAATCCTGTTCCGACGTGAATACGGGTAAGGAGTGTTACTTTTGGTGGTATCAGAGCTCCATAACCCTTATTTCTCTTCAATTTTCGGTGGACAAAGGTGGAGGAACAGTGAAAAGATGATAACATCTTTATTCATATTATTTTATTCATTTTAAACACCTAACATCACCAAATTTTGACCAACATTTAATGCCTTTGTCCCCCTAGCTTCTTATGGCCGGCCAACACTAATTCAATGACCTAATATTACTTAAAGAAGCTACAATTAATATTCTATAGCTATTTAGCACCTTTAACAAATAAAATAGAATTTTCGCACTTTATGCGATTTAGTCATTTTTCGCGATTAAGCAAGAAATCGCTAAAATTAAAGCACCAAAATTTTTATTTATCCTTATGAACATGTTATAACACATAAAATAATATGAAAATAATTTCTCTAACGTCAGATTAGTGACCCCGAAATCACTATTCCGACTAGCCTCTAAATCGGGCTGTTACAATGTGTGTTTGAGCAAGAAGCTTGTGTTTGTTACTTAGGAGTAGATTTGTGGCTTTTTTAAAGTTTTAATTTGTTATTTGCAGTAGTTGATGGGTTGTTGAGGAACTTTAATGTGTTCTCCGAGCAAAGTTTTGGCTATTATTGGACTTTAATGTGTTGCTTAAGCATATTTATGGCTTTTATGAAGCCTTGATTTGTAGCTTGGGGCAAGTTTGAGACTGATAAGGAGATTTCACTTTTTTTGGGGCAAGTTTGGGGTTGTTACAAAGCTTAAGTTTGAAAGGAATAAAGTAGGAATTTTCTATTATAGAACAAGAGTTTAGGTTGCACAGAGCAAGATTCGTTTCTATGAAACAAAAAATTGGCTTATAAGAAGTAATATTTCATGTTATGGAGTAGGAATTTGAGTTGAAGTATGATTTCACTACTACTGAGGAAGAGTTTGAGCTATATGGAGTAGCGAGATTTTGCTACTATAAACAATATTACAAGGAGCAAGATTCTGCTATTACAAAATAAGACTTCAGGTTGCATAAAGCAAGATTTCGCTATGAAGTAGGAATTTAGGTTGTTTAGAGCAAGATTTCGCTGTTATAAAGCAAGAATTTAGGCATTATGGAGTAGGATTTCATTGCTATGGAGTAGAACTTTATGTTATATGGAGCATGAATTTTTTGTTATGGAGTAGGAGTTTGGGTTGAAGGGAGTAGGATGTTTATGCTATGGAACAAGTCTGTAAGCTAACTTTGGTGAAGAGCCAAAACTTTCTTGTTGTGAAGTAAGATTGTGAGTTGGCTATGGCATGTATGGAACTAAAACTTTATTGCATGAAGTAGAATTGTGAGCTAACTCTAGTGTAGAGCTAAATCTTTCTTGCTATGAGTTGGATTATGAGCTATTTTTCATGTGATACTAGAGTTTTTTTTTTTTGTTGTTGTACAATAAGACTTAGAGGTAGTTTTGGTGTGGGACTAGAGTTCTTACTGTTAGGAAATTTGTTCCCTTAGTGTAGTAATTTTATAATATTTGATAAAATATTGAAATAGTCAAACTGATTATTCATGGAAATGAACAAACATCATTCATCTCTATGCTAGATTGTCCTCAATGGTTTTTTTGCATGAAAAGCAAAATATACAAGCAAATATTGGCTCATTAATTACCTAAGGTTTACTAATATTAAGTTGCATTATATGGACAAATTATAATGCGGGAAACTTATATTAGTAAGTAATCTAAATTGTTCATAGTTTGTAGAATCAAATTGAGAAAATGATTTAAATAATAGAGGACTATTATGTTGACTATATGCTCAATTGGGGGAGATTGTTGAGGCAATTTTGAGCAATGCCAAGGAGTAGTGTCCACTAGTTTTTGAAAGTGCTTAACTTAGAAACTTTCCATGATTAGTGTTAGAAAATTTTAGTAACAAAATCCTTAGACTTTGATTCTTACTGATATTTTGGACAACTACAAACCCATCTATGATATCCAAAATGTTTATAACAACATATCCTGGAAATTGGTTTGAATTTGATGAAGGTAATCGACTTCCCAACTTTGGTGAGATTAGATCAAATCGAGTAAAACTTGGAAGCATATCTTGTAGATTCAAGACTTATCTTAATTGAAAATATTCCTTTTTCTTGTTATATTGCTAGTTTTATGGGAAGATTGGTTGTAATTGATATAATATGTTAGTAAGTCTCAATTCCATATAAATTGAGGAGACTTGTATAGGTGATGTATTGATCTAAGAACACTTATTCTTGCTTATTGAGGAACATTTCTGGTAAGTGCATTGTGTAACGGCCCGTTTTCAGTGAAATCGGAACAGTGGCTTCGGGACCACAAATTTGATGTGAGAATATTTTTTTATTATGTTAGTGTCTATGATATATTAGAAAGGTCGTATAAAAATTTTATCAAGAAATTTTACCGTTTGCATGTTTAATTTGGTAAAAAGACTAAATTGTAAAAGATGAAAAATTAGAGTTCTATAAGTTAAAGCTACCAAATGGCTATGAAATTAAATTGTTAAGGATTTAAATGGTAATTAGACCATTTTTTTATGAGTGGACATTGATGGACATCAATTAAGTGATTTTAAGGTTAATATTAAAGGTTAAAAATGTAATTTAATAAATTAATTAAAGTAAAATAAAGATTAACAAAAGCCATCATCTTTGTTTGTCATTCTTTCACGGAAATTAGACCTAGGAAACTCCATTGAAGGTGTTTGAAGGTTCGGTCATTGCTTCCTTGTGCATGTGAGTGAAATTTCATCCCATTTTTAATGATTTTTTTTTTTTGTTTTTGAAGTCGTTGTAGCTTAATCTAGCTAGCCCAGGGACTAATTTTCAAAACTATTAAAAGGTTAGGGTTTTCCATGAATGTTTGCATGTGATTTTTTATGTTTAATGGAAGAAAATGAATCTTTGTTGATAAATAAACAACTTTTGTAAAGTGATTTTTGTTGAAAATGTCAATTCGGGATTTATTTGTAAAATGTGAAAAATTCATGGTGAAATTGTGAAATAATGATTTCTATGAATTGATATGGCTCTATATAGAATTCGACTAGCTTAGTATGTGGATGGAATTGCATGAATTTCGATTTATGGGCTTAAGGACTAAATTGTAAAGAAGTTAAAATATTAAGGGTAAAAGTGTAAATTTGCAAAAAATATGTATTTTAGGCTGAACTGAATAGAATGGGTACTAAATGGATTAAATTTGATTATTTAGATCAAGTTAAACCTCGTAAGGATTTAGATCGAGGGAAAGATAAAGTATCGGACTAGTCGATCCTATTTTGTCGTTTTTGTGATCGAGGTAAGTTCGTATGTTAATAAGCATTAAATTAATTGTGTTTTAACTGCTTTATTATTGCATTGTTGATGAATACGACTCCATGGAAATACTCGATGAAGATTTGGCGATGTATGGAATCCCGTTTGAACCTTAGGAATAGATAGGATACAAATGACATGTCATTAGGGGTTACCGTGTTTTGGGTGCTGGTCTCGTACGTCCTACCAGTGGCTGAGTTTCTGGCATGTGGTGTGGTTACTTTACAACTTGTGTGAGCAGCACCGGGTAGCTACATCTTGACTGACAACTGTGTGAGCAGGCCCAGTGATGGTTCGAG
The DNA here is from genome assembly GCA_025503065.1 of Gossypium bickii. Classification (NCBI taxonomy): domain Eukaryota; kingdom Viridiplantae; phylum Streptophyta; class Magnoliopsida; order Malvales; family Malvaceae; genus Gossypium; species Gossypium bickii. The sequence continues at coordinate 53,804,698 of CP106713.1, read as the reverse complement.
AGTGAGTATCTTTATGAGATATGAGATAGAGGTGGTTTTGACCACGTATTAGCACTTAGTGTGCGAGATACCCGAGTATCTGATAGTATTCCAAATGGTTCAACAGAAAAAGATTATGATACGAGGTTATAAGAGTTGATACGAACCAGTACATGTATTCGTGTGAAATACGGAAAGTAATTCATAGTTGAGGTATTCATACATGGCTAACATGATTGTGATTATGTTAATATCTCTTTCAAGACTAAAAACAACTGACTCTAGGTTGATTAATTGAAGTCTCTTTCTAATTAAAACCCCTATTGTCACATTGACTCGATCTATGGATTCCCTTATTAGATTTGACTCTAATTTGGCAGATTTATGTCGCCTTATTTCTAGGGTTGCAATCAACTCCGCTTAATTGTGTTGATCTGCTCTTAAACAGGGACTTTTGTTCCTCTGAATAAGCACATTCGACTTGAATCAATAACCTGAATTATGAAAACAAGAATAAGAACTCACAATTAAGAATAAGAATAAGTATTTATATTATAAATCAAATAATAATAAGATCTGTCTTAGGTTTCATCCCCTTAGGTATTTAAGGGATTTAGTTCATACTGATAGAAGGAAACATCTTAAAAGGAAAACTACAAAACATAAGAAAACCCAAAAACTTCAAGGGAAATTGATAAGAGATCTTCAGTCTTGATGGAAATCCTTCTTCCAAGCTGCTCCCGATGGCTGTCTTCGAGTATTTTTTGCCTTCTACTGTCCGTTTCCCTTTTGGTTACCCCCTAGGGTGCTTATATAGGCTTTGGAATGCCTTTCTTGGCCCACAAGTAGCCTATTCCGAATAAAATTAAACTTAGGTACGGCAGGGACACGCCCGTGTTCGATTTCTTAGACCATGCTTGCTTCTGCTCGCCACACACGGCTGTGTGGTCTGCCCGTGTACGTTGGTCCAGGCCGTGTTGATTTCTTATGTAGGCCCATTTTGTCCCTTTTTGGCCCGTTTCTCATTTTTTTCGACTCCCTAAGCTCTCCTGAGTGTAAAACATGAAATTAAGGGATTAGGAGTATCGAATTCATCAAATCTAATGAAAATTCATCCAAAAATAGGCCAAGCATGGGGTCAAAATATGTATAAATTATGGTTTATCAAATATCCCCACACTTAAGCATTTGCTTGTCCTCAAGCAAAATCTTCAACTCACAATTAAAATTAACTTTCTCAATTCATAATCATTATTAATAATGTTTCATCATAATTCATAGATAATTTCTACATTGATAATTTAACTAAAAGAGTCTTAAAGATTTAAACAATCTAAGTCACAAACTTTTGTAGTATATATAGGTGTTTCCCCTTATCTAAATAATTACCTTTGATCCAAAACATACAAGAATTGACATCCTCACTAAAGATTCACTCAAAGTGTTTTAAGGTTCAAATTAAACACTCAAAAGTCAAACATGAAAAGCTATTACCATAGGCTTGCATGAAAATCAAATCTCCACCACTATAAAATGAGATGATACACAAATCAAAAGGTCTTAAAAAGGGTTGTAATGGGGCTTGGGTTAAAGGTGTGGATAAAGGCTGAATTAGAAGGTTAGAATCGAGATCGAATTGACCATTTACCTAACTAGAAAAATAACTAATACTAAATGATTACATAATTGAACTTATCACTAATAACACGAGCTTCTTCTCAGAGTATGAAATTAACCATTTAAGCTCAAATAACATAGAACTAAGTAATGATTTTTTTTTTAAGAACAAGAACAAGTAAAAATATAATAACTGAAATAAAGAACATAGTTAGGCAACTGCTCAAATCAAATCTCGACAAAAAGGAGCTAAAAGAATAGGAAAAATTCTCAATGAATCAAAAAGAATTGGTCTTGGGTTAATATTAAGGATAAATCAAGAAACGGTTTATTAGGATCAAAGGGGTTTACTAGGGGTTAATTACGAGGGTAGACTTTTTATGAAGTAAGTGGGTTAGATCCTAGGTGCCTTTATCATCTTAGTATATCAAATCAAAAGTGTGGTCTCCACATGCATAATCAAAGCAAGTTCTAGAATAACAAATCAATATTGACACACTCATAATTAATAAAGTGAGCAAGAAAAGTATATGCTCGAAAAGGCTCAAAGACTCACAAAATTTATGGTTTTTGATGTCAACTTTGCAAATTTCAGACTTTAAAGTAATATTTAAATTTAGGGAAACAACCTAATAAATTTTGATTCTGAAAATAGACTTATCATGCTTGATTCTCTAATGTCTTAAAGTTTAAACCATCAATGCACAGTTATCTATGACTTAATCCAAAACATATCAATAAAAATCATAAGTTAATAGAAATTTCATAGTAATATGAGAAAATTACTTAAGAACAAGACAGAATTCAAGGATTTTTCTGATCATCAATTAAATAACCTCCCCACACTTAAGATGTACATTGTCCTCAATGTACAAAGACAGATAATAGCAATGAGAGCAGAAAATCATAAGAGAGGGAAGGAGGTGAAACTTCATGAATTTTGGATGGAATTCGTGAAAAGACGCCTGATAAATTTGGGCAGAGCGGGATACTCCGGTAGTACCTCGAATCTTTTGAAATCGAATCAATGAAACAGTCGTATTGTATCCTAAGCTAAATCTAAATGGCATGAAGATTAAGAACAAAATAATAAATAAAAAAATAAAAATAAATAATGGGGAATGGATATGAATCCAAAAATAAATAGGAAAAATAGTGACTAAAGGTGGTAAGGGTGGTGGTTGGTGTGGTGGCAGTGTAAAGAGGGAACAAGGGGAAGGGGGAGTTTCGGGTTGGGGAAAAAGGGAGGAGGGAAGATAGCGGAGGAGGAGGGCGGTGGTCGGAAAGGGTTGTAGTGGCTAGGGTTTGGGGGGAGAGGATTTGTGGAAGAAAGTGAGTAGAAGAAGGGGGTTTAAATAGAAATTGGGACATATGGTCGCCGCCCACCCCCGTGTGCCCTGGGCGTGTTAGGTCACATGGTCGAGTCGCACGGCATTGTGATGCTTCGTTTGTTTCTCCCACGCCTATGTAGAGGTTTCCACGCCCATGTTAAATGATCAGTATCGACCACGGCTTATAGGCATGGGCGTGTCGCACGCCCATGTGATTTACTCAGCTTCGACCACGACTTTTGGGCACGAGCGTGTCGCACACCCATGTCACTTTGCTTAGTATCGACCACGGCCGCATCGCACGGCCGTGGCATTTTATCGCAACCCATGTTCTTGAGTTAGTGTCGGCCACGACCGCATCGCACGACTATGGAATTTTATCGTAGCCTGTGTTTTGGGGAAAATTTTTGTCCTTGGTCCGCACGGTCTCTGCCACGCTGATGTGCCTACTTGTGGTGTCCACACGACCACGGCCACGCCTGTGTTCCAGGCCGTGTCGTAGGGAAACCTGCGCCTATTAATTTAGTTAGTTTTTAGTTAGGTGCCATAAATTGAAAATATGGACATTAATGAGGTTAGTGCTCGGGTTGCCTTTCGAGAAGCGCTCGTTTAAAGTCTTAAGCTAGACTTACCTTTCATTCGCATAGTCATGGTGGCTTGAGGAGTTGAAACTCCTTCTTGCTATCAATTTTATTAAAATAAAGTTTTAGACGAGTACTATTTATCTTGAAGGTGCCAAATTGAGAATGATTTACCTCGACTGTACCGTATGGGAAGGTATTGAGTACCGTGAAAGGGGTTATTCCATTAGGTTCAGAAGTGGCATCACGAGGATCTGTATTATCCATTAGAACTCGGTCCAACCTTAAAATAGTTTGCTTCATCTTTAATTTCGTTATGGAGTTGCCTCTGTTTTGCTTCGTGTGTTCTTGGTTTCTCCTTGACATGTGTCCTCCACTCGTCTAGTTCATCAATCTAAAGCCTTCGCTCCTCATGAGTTTTTTCATTGTTGGCACGAGATCTAGGATGTGGCTCAGTTGTGTATTTTTGAGGTACTTCCTGAAAAGAGGGTTGAACCGAATGGTTATTAATAGAATTTATATACTCACCTTTATTACTCGATGTCCTAACCGAGTCAATAGCCTGAAGAGTGATCGTTTCGTCACTTACACGAAGTGTGAGCTCACCTGTGCCAACATCAATTCTAGTTTTAACAGTTGCTAAAAAGGGTCTTCCTAAAATTAAAGGAACGTTACTATTCTCATCCATGTCTAAAACAACAAAGTCTACTGGGAATATGAATTTATCAATTTTCACTAGTACATCCTCAATTATACCCCTAGGAATTCTAATGGTTTTATCAGCCAATTGAATGCTCATCCTAGTTTGTTTGGGTTTCCCAGGACCTAGCTGTTTAAACATTTTATAAGGCATAACATTGATGCTTGTCCCTAAATCTGCTAAAGCATTATTAACAGATAAGCCACCAATTAAGCAATGAATTGTAAAACTCCTGAATCTTTTAATTTGCAGGGTAGTTTATTTTGTAAAATTGCTGAGCACACTGCATTTAGCTTCACATGCGACGCATCGTCTAACTTTCGTTTGTTTGTTAAAAGCTCTTTTAAAAATTTTTTTGAATTGGGCATCTGCGAAAGAGTTTCAATAAACGGTAAGTTAATATGTAATTTCTTTAAAAGTTTAAGAAATTTACCAAATTATTCATCTCTGCGGTCTTTCTTCATTGTATTTGGGTATGGCACACGAGGTTTGTACTCTTTACTTACCAGTTCTGGTTTATTATGGCTTACTTCAACCTTACCTTCATCTACCACATTTTCTTGCCTCAGTTTTGGTTTCTCTAACCCTTCACTATTGTGAGCAGTAATGGCATGAAGTTGCTCCTTTGGGTTGGTCTCAGTGTTGCTTGGCAAGCTGCCTTGTGGCCATTCAGATATGAGCTTAGCAAGTTGTCCTATTTGGTTCTCGAGCCCTTGAATCGATGCTTGCTGATTTTTGAGTGCTGTTTCGATGTTTTAGAAATGGGATTCTGACACCGCGATGAATTTTGTTAGCATCTCCTCAAGGTTCGACTTCTTCTCCTGTGGGTAGGGTTACTGTTGAAAACCTGGAGGGGGTTGTTGTCTCTGATTTCCTTGGCCACCCCATGAGAAGTTAGGATGGTTCATCCAACCGAGATTGTAAGTGTTGCTATAGGGATTTTTCTGAGGTCTAGAATTATTACCCATATAGTTCATCTGTTCGTTTTCCATGTCAGGGTTGAAGGATGGATATTCTGTATTGTTCGTCTCTCCTCCATTTGTATCGCACTGCATCACTAGATGTACCTACGAAGAACCATACAAAGCATCAATCTTTTTATTTAAAAGTTCTACCTGATTTGATAACATGGTTACTGCGTCGAGATTGCAAACACTGGCTGCTTTTGTCGGCTTTGTTCTCATGACTTGCCACTGATAGTTATTCAGTGAAATCTCCTCTATAAACTCATAAGCCGCTTCAGGGGTCTTGTTATTTAAGGTTCCACCAACAGCTGCATCAATCAATTGCCTAGTTGAAGGGTTCACACCATTGTAAAAGGTTTGAACCTATAGCCACAAAGGTAACCCATGGTGAAGGCATCTTCTCAGTAGATCCTTGTATCTATCCCATGCATCGTAAAGTGTTTCTAAATCCATTTTCATAAAAGAAGAGATATCATTCCTCAACTTAGCCGTTTTAGTCGGTAGAAAATATTTTAACAAAAATATTTCGGTCATTTGCTCCCATGTAGTGATTGATCCTCGTGGTAACGAGTTCAACACTGTTTAGCTTTGTTCCTCAACGAAAAGGGAAACAACCGAAGGCGAATAGCATCATCCGAAACGCCATTAATTCTGAAAGTGTCGCAGAATTTCAGAAAATTTGCCAAGTGATTGTTTGGATCCTTATCCTGCAAACCATCAAACTGAACAAACTGTTGAATCATCTGAATAGTGTTAGGTTTCAGTTCAAAATTATCTGCAGCAACAGCAAGTCTAACAATACTTGATTCAGTTCCTGTTAAAGTAGGCTTAGCATAATCATACATAGTTTGAAGAGCAGGATTTTGATTCACCGGATTTACGGCAACCACAGGAGGTAGTGGATTATTATCAGCCATCTCTTCGGTAGTTTTGGTTTCGTCTTCTTGCTCTTCTGTATTGTAGACTTCGCCTTATTTCTCTTCGGTTTCTGTGAGCTATATTTTCAATCTCACTGTCAAAAAGTAATGGTCCTGACGGGTTCCTTCTAGTCATAAACTAAAAGTTCCTGCCAGAAGCAAAGAAAGAAAAATGAGAAAAGTAGAAAAAAAAACTAAATTAAATTGCAATAAAATAAAAATGGCTAAAGTAATAAAAATTTAGTGTTCCTAATATCTCAGTCCTCGGCAACGGCGCTGAAAGCTTAATGTGTCTTTAACTAACTATGATCACAATAAAGACAAGCGCACATATCGTTTAATAGTATAGTTATGGTAAGACCAAAAATATCGTATCGACAAGGACCAAGAGTACTAGTAATTACTATCTTTCTATTATCTAGCTTAAGAATTGGAGTGATTTCTTTTAAACTAAAACTAACTAAGAGCACGATAGAGACTGAATTGGGAAAATACTTTTAGACAACTTTATGAGATAGGCAATACCCAATGAAGAATCCACCTAGACTTCACTTATTACTTTTGATCCATACGATTTATTCACTTGACTTAATCTGTAGAAATCCCTAAATTATGTTAATATCTCTTTCAAGACTAAAAACAACTGACTCTAGGTTGATTAATTGAAGTCTCTTTCTAATTAAAACCCCTATTGTCACATTGACTCGATCTATGGATTCCCTTATTAGATTTGACTCTAATTCGGCAGATTTATGTCGCCTTATTTCTAGGGTTGCAATCAACTCCGCTTAATTGTGTTGATCTACTCTTAAACAGGGACTTTTGTTCCTCTGAATAAGCACATTCGACTTGAATCAATAACCTGAATTATGAAAACAAGAATAAGAACTCACAATTAAGAATAAGAACAAGTATTTATATTATAAATCAAATAATAATAAGATCTGTCTTAGGTTTCATCCCCTTAGGTATTTAAGGGATTTAGTTCATACTGATAGAAGGAAACATCTTAAAAGGAAAACTACAAAACATAAGAAAACCCAAAAACTTCAAGGGAAATTGATAGGAGATCTTCAGTCTTGATGGAAATCCTTCTTCCAAGCTGCTCCCGATGGCTGTCTTCGAGTATTTTCTGCCTTCTACTGTCCATTTCCCTTTTGGTTACCCCCTAGGGTGCTTATATAGGCTTTGGAATGCCTTTCTTGGCCCACAAGTAGCCTATTCCGAATAAAATTAAACTTAGGTACGGCAGGGACACGCCCATGTTTGATTTCTTAGACCGTGCTTGCTTCTGCTCGCCACACACGGCTGTGTGGTCTGCCCGTGTACGTTGGTCCAGGCCATGTTGATTTCTTATGTAGGCCCATTTTGTCCCCTTTTGGCCCGTTTCTCGTTCTTTTCGGCTCCCTAAGCTCTCCTGAGTGTAAAACATGAAATTAAGGGATTATGAGTATCGAATTCATCAAATCTAATGAAAATTCATCCAAAAATAGGCCAAGCATGGGGTCAAAATATGTATAAATTATGGTTTATCAGTATAGGCATTTTGGTTAATGTGGCCTATATGTCGTGATGTGTTTTTGGTCATTTGAGATGGCTTGTAAGGTGGTCACATATTTTGATATGTATAAATATGTTCAAATAGCCTTTTGATATGTGGTGTATGGTTGATTTATGAATGCTTTGCTTGTGAAATTGTGTTTGGCATTAATTGGTTGAATTTGAGATATGTATGCAAGTTAAGTTTTTGGCACAATGTCTCATGTATGTATTTGACCATTTAGGTAGATTTTGGAAGTATAATTGGTAAGTTTTAAAGTGGTCAAATGAATGTGTTATGAATTTCATGTTGTGTGTGTGGATGGATCATGTTATAAACTTGAAATTGGTTGTTTTGAATGCTCAATTGTGCCATGGTTGTATGCAATTTGATGTGTATAGGTTAGAACCTATTCGTGTGAGAAATATGGCTTGGAAAATGGCCTATTTTTGTCTACACGGACGTGTGTCTCAGTCGTGTGTGACACACGGCCAAGTGACACGGTCTTGTGTCCCTTGATACTTTTATAAAAATCAAGTCAGTAGCTTCACACGACCTAGCACACGGGCATGTGGCTTGGTCGTGTGGCACAAGTCAGTATACCCTCTAGTTTTCACACGGCCTAGCACATGGCCTGGCATATCGGTTTGTGAGGCCATTTTGAAGGGTACATGGTCTGGAACATGGGCGTGTGGTCTGGCCATGTGACCCAAGTTAGTGAGTTACACGGGGTAGGACACGGTCTGGGTCACAGTCGTGTGTCCCCATTTCGAATGCCCACATGGCCTAAGACACGGACGTGTCACTTGGCCATGTGAAACACATGGCTTGGCCATACGGGCGTGTGTCCCCTGCACTTTGAAAATTTTCCTTGTTTTCTTAAAATTTTTTAAGTACTCGATTTAGTCCCGAACCCCTTTTAATCGCTATTTAAGTCCTCGAGGGCTTTTATTAGGGACTATATGAATGAATTTGAATGGCTTTTGTGTGATATGAAAAATGAATATGAAATGTATAATTGTTTGAGTTTAAGTCCGGTAATGCTCTGTAACCCTGTTCCGGTGTCAGATATGGGTTAGGGGTGTTACACATTGTGTACAAAATCAAGTATTACTTGATTATTATCCTAAGTTTTCAGGGGAAAACTTAGAGGAGAGTTGTTTAGATCTTAAGTGCAAAAGTGAGGAATCTAATTTAGTGAATGTAAGAGGCTGTAATCACTTGTTGTATGAGTTGTTAAGATAGTGGATTATCTCTCTGAGAAATGCCATATAGACATAGGGAAACTGGATTGCGTAAACATATCTAATGTTTATTTTTTTCCTTGCCCATAATTAGTGCTTGAAGTAGTTGGCACTGCCTTTAAGCACTATTTTTGGAAATGCTTGTATTTTCTTGCAAGTATCATTTCAGAACTTTCATTTTCGATATCAAAATTTATAAAATAAATAAATTTAAAATGTCTATAAATATCAGAATTTACAATACTTATATTCATCCCAAATGCATTTGAAAAGTAACATGGGCTTTTGGTTTGCTTCAATTAGTTATGAAACCATTTTTTGGTTTATTATTACAATAATATAATTTTTTTTCTTAATATATGTATGTGGGAAAATTATTTTTTTAGAATAATTTTTTTGACGAATACTTTGATACCTATGGTGTTAAGGTTTATGTGATATATTCTTCATGTAATCCACGGCAGTAGTTGTCAGCAGAAGTACTAAAGAAGTACAATTCAAGGATCTCAATATCCATGAGTGTTATAGTCTTTTTTGTTTGTTGGGAACTTTATCCATCTATTTATTTCAATTGTTACATTGTTGCACAATTAAAGTGTATCTCGAGTTGTTGGCATTTGTGACTTGCACAATCCAAGCTACAAATGGAACTAATTATATTGGGAATTTTATTTTTATCCTTCGACCGAATTTGAAAATAGAGGGAGTATTTCTAAGTGGCTTGCAACCTTATCCTTATCCATTAAGGATTAAATTAGTTTAAATTTTCTTGAAGCTAAAGCAATATTTCAAACTATTTGAGGGAGATAATTTGTCGATAAATAATCAGTTTAAATTTGAAGAAAACTTATCCTTAATAAAAAGTTGATTGTTTAAAGCTTATAAATAGGTTGCATAGCTACACTTGATCGATGAGCATCTTGAGTGCTTTGAAGAAAGCTTTCATTCGTGTATTAACTTGTCTTTTCTTTATATTTTTGCACTTATTTGTTTAAGAATTTCTATGAAAGTAAACTTTGATTGTGAGGATTTTGGGTGAGTGATTGTAAAAATTAGGTTCATTATTGAGGCTACAATTATCCAACATTGTAAAAGTAGATTGAGTTTTAGGAAATAAGTGGTCTTTATCAATTGTTGAATAAAATCATTCATTGACTAAGGCTCTGCAAAGTAGGATTGTTATTCGAACTACATTAATAAATATTATATCTTGATTTATCTCTTTGCCTACTCTTCTTTCGAATTTGTTAGCCATACTTTCTCGTTCTAAATTATGTTGCAGCATCAGTTAGGACAACAAATTGGAATAGCTAGAAACCAATAGCTTTTCTAGTTTGTATCAAAGTAGTTTTCAAATGTAAGTGAAGGTGACCCTATTTTTGGTTTGCAACCATGGAATCCATGAAAGGAAATTGTAACACCCCTAACTCATCCCTAACACCGGATCAGGGTTACGGAGTATTAGTAAACAATCAAAAACATTTGGACATCATATCATTCAATATTATAATCACAACTTATAACATTCATACGCATGCATATTGTCCCTAAATCGAGTCCTCGAGACCTTAAAAATAGCTTAGAAACAATTCAGGACCAATTTGAATCAATGTAGAAAAATTTGGGAAAAAGTAGTGAAATTTGAAAATAAGGGGCACATGGCCGTGTGTCTCACATGGCTGAGAGACACGCCTGTGTCTTAGGTCGTGTAAACTTCAAACTAAGGACACGGCCATGTCCTAGCCCGTGCTCTCACCTGTTTAACTATCTGAGTAAGGCCACACGGCCGTGTCACACGCCTGTGTGCCAGGCTGTGTAACTCACTGACTTGCATACAAAAGACCATCAGGTGTCACACGGCCGTGTCGCTAGGCTGTGTGCCTCACACGGTCGAGTCACACACCTACATCTCAGGCCGTGTGAGCCCAAATTTACCAATTTCTTGCTCAATTTCACTCCATTATGGCATAGGTACCTAGACACTTTCAAATACACATATGGAAAATGCAATTCAATTACAAACATTCTCTAACATGGTCATATATCCATTCTCAACTTGTAACCACAAACACATTTATTTCTTTAAGCATACATCCATTTCATTACAAGCATTAAGGTAACTAATAGCATACCATTTGATACCATGACATTTCAAACATATCTAAGTAACAAGTAGAAAATCACAAGCTGATCAAGTGCACAACATGTCACACATTTTACTAAAAAGTTAGGCATTTGACATAACAATACATAGGGTCCTAGTACATGCCCTATACCAAACTGAGAAATTAAGTCTACCAAGGTTCCCAGATAGTGTGATTCCTAGTATTGACCCGATCTTCTTAGCCTTCAAAAAGTGATCTACAAATTGAACAAATTTAAAGGTAAGCTTATATGAAACTTATTAAGTTCATTTAGAAATTCATAAACTTTTAAATCCAACATAGATTTAATCAACTAAAGCATAGAGATTTCCATTATACGAAGTTTATAACAGTAACCATGACCAATTCAGTAGTTCAATATACTCAGTGAGCATTTCACGATTGAACTTTTCATCAATATATCTGTAGATTTCCACTCATTTGGGCTTCACTCAGTATAACAGTAAAATTCGATCAAATAAACATCAGTCAGTATAACAGTGAAATTTGCTTAATTGAGCTTCATTCAGTATAACGATATGATTTACTCGAATGAGATTCATTCAATATAACAGTAAGATTTGGCTCGATATAGTGCGTACTTCCAATAGATGATACAACATTCACTAATAACATATTGATCGTTGTTTTATGCGATGTCAAAGTCTTAAAATTTATATAAAGAATGATCGAACCTGGAAACTAACTATGACAATGATTTGAGGCAAGCGCACCTATCGAATAGTAGTATAGTTAAGGCAAGGCCGGATTGTTGAACCCAAAGGAACTAAAAGTACTAATACTAACTTTCTTTTTATTATCTAGCCTAAAATAAAAAAAAATTGTTGTTTAGTCTAAATTAACTAACCACTAAGCTAAAGACTCTAAGACAAAGAAGAATGAATTTGGGGAAAATACTTGTGAAAGAAAACCAATTGACTAAGACAATACCCGAGGAAGAATCCACCTAGACTTCACTTGTTATCTAACTCTGAACTAGAAGATTTATTCACTTGACTTGATCCGTAGGATTCCCTAACATATATTAATCCCTCTCTCGAGGCGACTAACGTCTAACCCTAGGTTGATTAATTGAAATCTCTTTCTAATTAAAACCCCTAGAATTGCATTAACTCGATCTATGGACTCCCATATTAGGTTTCACCCTAATCCAGCAAAATCTCGTCACCCTATCTCTAGGCGTGCTATCAATTCCGCTTAATTATGCTAGATCTACTATTAGGCAGGGACTTTTGCTCCTCCACCTAAGCACATCATACTTGAATTAATATCCCGGAAATATCAACACAAGAATTAAGAACATATAATTAAGAACAAGTCAAATATTTATCATATAGTTCAACAAACGATAACAAGATTCATCTTAGATTTCATCCCCCTCAGGTCTCTAAGGGTTTAGTTCATAATAATAAAAGAAAACATCCCAGAAGAAAAGATAAAACAAAACATAATAAATCCCTAAAACCCCTTGAAGGAATTGAAGGAGAGATCCTCCATCTTGAGTATGATTTCAGCTTCTTGAGATGAATCAACTGGCTATCTTCGAGTAAATCCGCACAAATCTGCCCTCTTTGGCCTAGCTGGACGCCCCCTGACTAAAGCCTTCGGTTCCGCCCTTTAGGTTATACTTATTATATAAGCTTTTGAATGTGTTTCTTCGCCTCTAAGTATCCTAATCTGAGTGAAATTTCTCTTTGTCACGGCAGGGACACGCCCATGGCACACGCCCATGTGAATCATGGCCAAGCCGTGTTCGAGTCTGTTGAATGAGGCACGGCCTTGTGGTCTTGGGCCCAGGCCATTTTGATTTCGTGATATGGCCCATTTACTCCGTTTTGGGCCTGTTTCTCGTTCTTTTCATCCTCCGGTGCTTTTTGAAGTATAAAACATGGAAACAAAGGATTAAGAGCACCAAATTACACAATTCAAGGCTTAAATCATCCGAAAGCGTGCTAAATGTGGGATTAAAATATGTTACTATTACGGTTTATCAAACACCCCACACTTAAGCTTTTGCTTGTCCTCAAGCAAAATTCTCAACTCACAATTAAAATGAACTTTCTTGATTCATAATATTCATCAATAATGTTTCATCATAATTCAAAGATAATTCATACATTGATAATTTAACTCAAAGGGTCCTAAAGATTCAAACAATCAAAGTCATACATTTATAACCCAAAAATGTTAGGTGTCTCCCCTTACCTAATTAATTACCTCTGATTCAAAATCGACTAGAGTTAACATCCTCACTAAAGATTCACTCAAATCACTCAAAGTGTTTAAGGTTCAAAATTAAGCACTCAAAAGTTGAACATGAAAAGTTAATCCCATAGGCTTGCCTGAAAATCAAATCTCCACCACTGTAAAAATGAGATGATACACAGATCAAAAGGTCTTTAAAAAGGGTTGTAACGGGGCTTAGGTTAAAGGTGTGGATAAAGGCTGAATTAAAAGGTTAGAATCGAGATTGAATTGACAATGTACCAAACTAAAAAAATGAACTAATCCTAATTAATTATATCAATTAAAAACTAATAAAATGAGATTTTTCTTCAAGATTTGAAATTTAAATGTATAAGCTCAGCTAACATAGAACTAATACTGAATGTGCTTCGAATATTTTATTTTTTTATTTGTTTTTTATAAGAACAAATCATTACAATACTAAGAAAGAACTTTAACAACTGAAATATAGAACATAGTTAGGAAACTGTTCAAAATCAAATCTCGACAAAAAAAGGGAGTCAAGAAATGGTGATAACAAATACAATGGATTTGAGTTAATATTAGTAGGTGAGTTAATAAAAAGGGTTGTTAGGATCAAAAGGGGTTCACTAGGGGTTAATTATGAAGGTAGGCTTTTTAGTGGAGTGAGTGGGTTAAATCCTAAGTGCCTTTATCATCTCTGTATATCAAATCAATAATGTGGTCTCGACATGTATAATCGAAGCAAATTCTAGAATAACAAATCAATATTGACACACTTATAATTAAAAAGTGACCACGAAAAAGAATATATGCTCTACGAGGCTCAAAATCTCACAAAAATTATGGGTTTTTGATATCAACCTTGTAAATTTTAAACTTCAAGATAATAATTAGATTCAGGTAGACAACCTAACAAAATTTTAATTTTTGTAAATAGACTTATCAAGCTTGATTCTCTAGTATCTTTAAAATTTAACCATCAATGCACAATTATCAATGACTTAATCCAAAACATATCAATAAAAATCATGAATCAAAGGGAATTTCATTCTAATCATAATATGAGAAACTTACTTTAGTACAAGGCATAATTCAGGGATTTTCAAATAATACTATAGTTAACCCCCCCACACTTAAGATGTACATTGCCCTCAATGTACAAAGATAGATAATAGCAAAATAAAATCATAGGATAGGGATAGAAGTGAAACCTCCTGAAGTATGGATGGAATCTTTGGAGGATGTTCCATGACGAATGTGATGACTAGGTATAAATGATGTTTTCGTTCCTTGAGTGGTATATTTAATCTATTTAATCTGCGAAGTCATCAGTTAAATTTAATGAATGGATGTTGTTATGGAGACTTAGGGTTAGATAGCTATTGATGAAGTGAGATCAATAGTACTAATGAAACTTTCAAGTCTTTAGACAGTAAACTAAAATAGAATCAAAATAAATAAAAGTAGAAAAAAAGATAGAGGTAAAAATAAAAATAAAAATAAAAATAAAGATAAACAGAAAAGGACTCAGAGGTCCTCTGCATCAACTGGGTCTTGAGGTGGTGGTGGCGATGAGATGTGAAGGTGATGACAGATCTACTGAAGATTCGCCTCAATGCCGTCGAATCTTCAGCGGTGTTATTGAATTGCTGCGTACAGTAATACTCGAGCTGAGTGAGACATGCAGAAATGTCTGAGAGTGAAGCAACCGAATTAACTGTCCGATGGCTCTATTGTGGTGCTTCTTGTGGTGGAGGAACATCTTCAGTAATGTCCTCAGGATCCTCCTCGTCGGTGGTGGGTGCTAGCCGATATTGGGGGGGTTGGTCCCACGTCGACGTTGAATCATCCTCATATGTAACATTGTCTGGATGCCCTATGGGGACATTTGACCTATCGGTGTGAGCGAGGATGTTTGGGCAACGGTGTTCAGGAGCCCGAAATATCGAGCTAAGTGTGTGATGTATGACCCATAGATATGACCCCTCTACTATGTTGCTCTGTCTGATGTTGAATGGCGCGAGCTATGAAATTGGCAAGTCGAAAATGTGCCCGTTCGCCATGCACCATAGGAAGTAGGAGTCGTGAATGTTGACGACGCCAGTGCTCTTTCGCTGACCTGTCAGTGTATAAGCTAAAATAGCATGTATGTACCTCGGGGATGGAGCAAGGGTCATCGCCTTTGAGTGGCTGGGGTCATAATTGTTGTTGTTGGGGGCTATATTGTACCAACATCTCGTGGGCATGTTGTGGATATGGTGGTGAAACTCCGAGAGATCATTTTCCTCCATGAATTCGTCGGTATAAAGTCCCAATGCGGCCCTGAATTACGGTACATTTAGGTCTCGTACAATGCCTCCGAGATGGAATTGGATCGTACCAGGGTCATCGTGTTGCGTCATCACTGTCTGAAGGTGGAATGTTGAACAGAGCTCCAAAGTGAGCTCTAGATATGTTGGCTCGATGATGTTGAAGAATTGGTTCCAAGGGTCGGTAATTAGGAGAGCTCGTACGTCGTCGGCTAGTTGGACCCACTCCAAAGCATTCCGATCAATACATCGTCCTACGCCGATAGGTCTTGCGCGTAATATCTAATAACGATCCTCCTGAATACCTGGTGGAAAACGTAAGAATGGGTGGCGTACTTTGGTGGTTGCGCTGGCTGATGACGAATCGAGTCCCTTTCGTTTTTTGGAACTAGAGACTGCGATTTTCTTGCCTCGGGACGATGACATTATGTGCCTGAAAATATCAGATAATCAATGGTTCACGTAATATTTCCTGCGAAAATATATCAATGCTTAGACCAATATCCACAATACACGAAAGCTAAACTCTTAATAAGATAGTTCAACCATATTTATCAAGAGCAATAATTTGACAAAGAATTATTCTATCTAAATCTAAGCATTATAATTTACGCAAAGATTCAATGACCAAATCAATCTAATAATAATAAAATAAAAAGGCTAATCTAATATTAAACTTAATTAAATAGATAAAATTCTATGTCTAAAACAGTTAAATGGTGGTAAATGTAACAATGAGATGTGACCAGTAGTAGTTTTGGTGAGTGACGGCATGGTTGGGCGGAGCACGGTCGTGTAGGGGTGAGACATGGGCTGTTCTGCAAATAATCGAGGTGATACGATGGTGGAACACCTTTGGGGTGGGCATGTACTCTGTTGGAACGTTGCCTACGCTCGTGTTCCTTGGGCGTGTGCTATTGGGTTCGCTTCTCCCACGCCTATGCTCAGGTTGCCACGTCCGTGTTGATGTAGTCAGTGTCTCACACGGTGGGGAGACATGGGCGTGGTTCATGCCCGTGCTGGTTTACTCAGGATAGACCGCGGTTGCATCGCACGGTCGTGGTCTTGTTATCGCAGCCCGTGTTGGGAAAAATTTTTCTTCTTCATCTTGCACATCTACCGGCAGGCCCGTTTTTTTGTCCCCTGGCGTCCACACGGCCACAACCACGGCTGTGTGGCATGAAAATCTGCACTTTTGGTTAGCTTATAATTAGATGCTGAAGTAGAAATAAAAAATAAAAATAAAGGAATGTAAAAGTTATAGAGTTAGTGCTCGGGTTGCCTCCCGAGAAGCGTTCGTTTAAAGTCTTAAGCTAGTTTTACCCTGTTTTCATTTCTAAATGAAGGTTCACGAAGTCGAAGCTCCTCTCTCAATTCGTTGAAATCTTCACCATTATAAAGTTTTAGTCGATGACTATTTACCTTGAATGTTCCCTGAGTTGGATGGGTTACCTCGACTGTGCCGTAAGGAAAAATAGTTTTGATCACAAATGGGCCTGACCACATTGATTTCAGCTTTCCAAGAAATAGTTTGAGCCTTGAATTATACAACAGGACCAAATCTCCTACTTCAAATTGTTTTGGTTGTTTTAAGTGAGCATCATGGCGTCGTTTTGTTGCCTCCTTATATAGTCGTGAGTTCTCGTAGGCCTCGGCTCACCATTCATCTAGCTCATTCAGCTGCATCATCCTCTTCTCACCTGTGGTTTTAAGATTGTAATTCAAGAATTTTATAGCCCAGTAGGCTTTGTGCTCTAACTCAAATGGTAGATGACAACTAGACAAGTTTGTACGGTGACGTTTCTAAAGGGGTTTTAAATGCTATTCTATAGGCCCATAAAGCATCATCTACATTTATTGCCCAATCTTTCTTGTTTGATTCAACTGTTTTCTCTAATATCCGCTTGAGTTCTTGATTTGCCACTTCCACTTGCCCACTGGTTTGAGGGTGATAAGGGGTGGCTGTTCTGTGGTGTACTCCATATTTTTTTAAGACTTTATCAAATTGAGTATTACAGAAGTGAGTACCCCTATCACTGGTAATCACTCTGGGTGTTCCAAAACGAGAGAAGAGTTTCTTAAGAAACCTTACTACAGCTTTAGCATCGTTAGTAGGTAAAGCTTGTGCTTCCACCCATTTTGACATGTAATCTACTGCTACTAAGATGTATTTATTTCCGAATGAACTAGAAAATGGACCCATAAAGTCAATACCCCATACGTCGAATATTTCACATGATAACATATATGTTTGAGGCATTTCATTGCGTTTAGAGATATTACCTGTTCTTTGGCATTTATCACACGAGGCGACATACATGTTGGCGTCTTTAAACAGAGTTAGCCAATAAAATCCTGATTCGAGCGTTTTGTGTGCTGTCTTAATCCCGTTGTAATGTCCTCATAAAGGTCTTGAATGGCAATGTTCTAGGATTTTGCTTACTTCTGCCTTTGTAACGCATCTCTGAATTACTTGATCTGCACATATGAGGAAAAGGAAAGGGTCCTCCCAAAAATAGTTTTTCGCATCAGCAAAGAATCGCTTCTTTTGATGATGTGTTAACCTTTTTGGTAGAATGTTAGCAACTAAATAATTCGCAATATCTGCAAACCATGGTACCTCGGAGTTAGTTATAGAAAAGAGTTGTTCGTCAGGGAACGAGTTGTTTATCTCACTCTCATCGAGTTCTTCGATATGTGGGTTCTCAAGCCTGGAGAGATAATCTGCCGCAGGATTTTCAGCTCCCTTCTTATCCTGTATTTCCAAATCAAATTCCTGTAAGAGTAAGATCCATAGTATGAGTCGAGGCATCAGATTTAGTTAAGAGATAACGAAGAGCTGAATGGTCAGTGTAAATGACAACTTTAGATAATATCAAATACTGTTTAAAATTGTCAAATGCAAAAACTACAGCTAGCAATTCTTTCTCTGTGGTGGTGTAGTTTTCTTGTGCGGACGTCAATGTTCTACTAGCATAATAAATTGGTTGAAAATGCTTGTCTCTTCGCTGTCCCAGAACTGCACCTACAGCAAAATCACTCGCATCACACATTATTTCAAAGGGTAAATTCCAATCAGGTGCAATTATAATCGGAGCATTTATTAGTTTATCTTTGAGGATATTAAATGCATCTAAACACTCCTGATCAAAATTGAAAGGAACATCTTTTTCTAGTAATCTTGTTAAAGGCTTAGCTATTTTAGAGAAATCTTTAATGAATCTTCTATAAAATCCAACATGTCCTAAAAAACTTCTAATAGCCTTAACTGAACTAGGAGGAGGTAATTTTTCTATGGTTTCAATCTTTGCTTTATCTACCTCAATCCCTTTACTAGAAATCTTATGTCCTAACACAATCCCCTCCCTAACCATAAAGTGAGATTTTTCCCAATTTAAAACAAGATTCCTTTCCTCACATCTCATTAGAAATCGTTCTAAATTTTTAAGGCAAAGATGGAAAGAATTACCGAATACCGAGAAGTCGTCCATAAATACCTTCATAATGTCTTCCACAAGTTTATCAAAGATGGCTAGCATGTAGCGCTAAAAAGTAGCAGGAGCATTACATAACCCAAAAGGCATTCTACGATAAGAAAATGTACCGTATGGACGTGTAAATGTTGTCTTTTCTTGATCCACAGGAGCTATTGGGATTTGGAAATAGCCGGAGAGTCCGTCCAAGAAGCAGTAGTACATATGCCCAGATAATCTTTCTAACATCTGATCAATAAAGGGCAGAGGGAAGTGATCTTTTCTAGTGGCATCGTTCAGCTTTCTATAGTCAATATAGTCTCTCCAACCTGTGACTGTTCTTGTAGGGATCAATTTATTCTTTTCGTTGGCTACAACAGTCATGCCTCCTTTCTTTGGGACTACATGCACAGGACTTACCCAAGTATTGTCAGAAATAGGATAAATTATTCCTGCATCTAGAAGTTTAATTACCTTAGCTTTGACAACTTCTTTCATATTGGGGTTCAATCGTCTCTGAGGTTGCACACATGGTTTATATTCATCTTCCATTAAGATTTTGTGGGTACAAAATAATGGGCTTATTCCCTTAATGTTAGACATTTTCCGAGCTATGGCTCTTTTATGTTCCCTTAGTACCTTTAGCAATTCTTCTTTCTCTTTGGGTTCTAATTCTAAAGAGATGATTACTGGTAGCATAGAATTATCCCCGAGGAATGCATATTTTAAGTGTTTTGGCAACTGTTTTAATTTCAATTTTGGTGGCTCATCAATAGAGGGTTTTTGTTTTAGTTCGTCGTTTATTTCAACACCCTCTATTTTCATCTATCTAGAGGAGAATGTATTAAGATTCAATTCATTGATATCGTCATCTACCCCCTCACCTTGTGTAAGACACTGTTCCATCATGTCATTGTGCATGATTTCCTACAAAAACTCTTGAATAATGTGATCAGTGGCATCAAAAAAGTAACAAGAATCATCTTGTTCTCTAGAATATCGCATGGCATCGTAAATTTGAAAAATAATTTCCTCATCGCCTACCCTTAGTGCAAGTTTACCATCACCAACATCAATGATAGCCTTAGCAGTAGCTAGAAAGGGTCGTTCCAAAATTAAAGGTACTTCTACGTCCTCATTCATGTCAAGCACAACAAAATCAATAGGAAATATAAATTTATCTATTTTCACCAGAACATCCTCAATAATTCCCCTAGGATATTTAACAGATCTGTCAGCTAACGAATACTCATCCTAGTGGGTTTTTGTTCCCCGAGACCAAGTTGCTTAAACATTCTATAAGGCATTAAATTAATACTGGCACCTAAATCAGCAGTTGCTTTCTCTATGTTCAAACTACCAATTAAATAGGGAATAGTAAAACTTCCTGGATCTTTCAATTTAGTTGGCAGCTTGTTTTGGATGATAGCTGAGCATTCTTCATTAAGTTCCACAATTGAAATTTCTTTGAACTTCCTCTTATTTGTTAGAAGCTTCTTTAAAAATTTTGCATATGTTGGCATCTGCACAATAGCTTCAAAAAAGGGTAAGTTAATATGTAACTGTTTGAAAAGTTCAAGAAATTTACCATATTGTGTGTCTAAGCGGTCTTTCTTCAACTTTGCTGAACATGGGATCGGTGGTTTACTTTCCTCATGGATCGGAGTTGCAGTTGCCTTATCAGTTTCGTATGGTATCTTTTTCTTTGGTTCGGCTAACTCCCTTCCACTTCTTAGCATCACTGCCTTTACCTGCTCTTTTTCCCTAGGTAAGCTTTCTGATTTTATTTCAGAAACTAAATTAGTAAGTTGCCCAATTCGATCCTTGAGTTCCTATGTCGATGCTTTCTTTTCTTCAAGTTTTGTTTCTATGACTATTATGAATTTTGTCAGCATCTCCTCGAGGTTCGTCTTCTTTTCCTGTGGGTAGGGCTGTTGTTGGAAGTTTTGGGATGGTTGTTGCCTTTGATTTCCCTGACCACCCCATGAGAAATTGGGGTGGTTCTTCCAACCTGGATTATAAGTATTACTATAAGGGTTATTGTTAGATCAGAAATTGTTACCCATATAGTTCATTTGTTCGCTTTCTATGCCCTTTCCGTAGGGTGGGTACTTAGGATTCGCCACGCCTCCACTTGCGTCGCACTGCATAACTGGTTGTACCTGCGAAGAACCGTATAAACCATCAAATTTTTTATGTAACATCTCTACCTGATAGTTAGGTTACTGCGTCGAGGTTGAAAACTCTGGTTGCTTTGGCTGGCCTTGTCCTTGTAACTTTCCACTAATAGTTATTCAGCGACATCTCCTCTATAAACTCGTAGGCTGCTTCAGGAGTTTTGTTGTTCAGGGTTCTGCTGGCTGTTGAATCGATTAATTGCCTTGTTGAAGGGTTGACACCGTTGTAGAAAGTTTGGACCTATAGCCACAAGGGTAATCCATGGTGTGGACACCTCCTCAACAAGTCTTTGTATCTCTCCCATGCATCATAAAGTGTCTCTAAGTCCATCTACACAAAAGAAGAGATATCATTCCTTAACTTGGCCGTTTTGGCCGGCGAAAAATATTTTAATAAAAATTTTTCGGTCATTTGATCCCATGTAGTGATTGACCCTCGTGGAAGAGAATGCAACCACTGTTTGGCTTTATTTCTCAAAGAAAAGGGAAATAACCGAAGACGGATGGCATCATCAGAAACGCCATTTATTTTGAAGGTATCACAGAATTCTAGAAAATTCGCTAAGTGTGTATTAGGATCCTCATCCTGCAAACCATCAAACTGAACAAACTGTTGTATCATCTGTATAGTGTTAGGTTTCAGTTCAAAATTATTTGCAGCAATAGTAGGCCTAACAATACTTGACTCAGTTCCTGTTAAACTAGGTTTAGCATAATCATACATAGTTCGAGGAGCATGGTTTTCGGCCATCTCTTGAGGTGGCGGATTATTCTCAGCCATCTCTTCTGTGGTATTAGCTTCGACTTCTTGCTCTTCTTCTATGTAGTAAGCTTCGCCTTATCTCTCCACGATTTCTGCGGACTATACCTTCAATATCACTGTCGTAAAGTAGGGATCCTGTCGGGTTCCTTCTAGTCATAAATTAGAGGTACCTAAAAGGAACAAAAGAAAGAAAATTAGCAAAGTTAAAAAAAAAACAAACTAAGAAATAAAAGTAAATTGCAAAAAATAAAAATGGCTAAAGTAATAAAAATCGAGCTTTCTTAATATTTCAGTTCCTCGGCAATAGTGCCAAAAACTTGATCGTTATTTTATGCGATGTCAAAGTCTTAAAATTTATATAAAAAATGATCGAACCTGGAAACTAACTATGACAACGATTTGAGGCAAGCGTACCTATCGAATAGTAGTATAGTGAAGGCAAGGCCGGATTGTTGAACCCAAAGGAACTAAAAGTACTAATACTAACTTTCTTTTTATTATCTAGCCTAAAATAAAAGGAATTTTTTGTTTAATCTAAATTAACTAACTACTAAGCTAAAGACTTTAAGACAAAGAAGAATGAATTTGGGAAAAATACTTGTGAGAGAAAACCAATTGGCTAAGACAATACCCGAGGAAGAATCCACCTAGACTTCACTTGTTATCTAACTCTGAACCAGACGATTTATTCACTTGACTTGATCCGTAGGATTCCCTAACGTATATTAATCCCTCTCTCGAGGCGACTAACGTCTAACCCTAGGTTGATTAATTGAAATCTCTTTCTAATTAAAACCTGAAACACCCCAAACCCGGCCCACGAGCTTTGACCAAATTCTTTTGTTACTTAGAGAAAAACTTGTGTGATTAAAAAAAAATATTGTTTGGGTTGGGCTTGTGTTGAAAACAAACTGGATTTTTATATTAGAAAACCCTTTTTAATATTAAGTGATAAAACATATCGAGTATATTTTAAAATAAAATACTTAGTCTTTAACTTAATCAAAATTTGTAACACAATAAAACAACAAGTAGAAATAAAATCGTTCATCATGGCCTTATGGCCTTATTACATCAAATAGTTTCCAAAATATTTCAAAGTACTAAAATAAATTCAAGAGTCCATAAAAATATAAACTTCATGTTGAGCATGGCCACCACAAGTACTACTGTCCCTGGCCCATGACTGTCACGTCACCAAACATGGTCCCACAACGGGTGAGTCAAACAGACTCAATGTGTACACAACACTAAATCATAATAGAATCGGGCATACAATAGTTACACATTCAAAACATAAAATACAAGTTATGATGCATTCCCAAACCCAAACCTAATTGTCCATCCGCTACACACCCCCCCGCACTCTCCCACCACACCGTGGGACTACTAAGTCAACCCTCCTTCCGCTACACACCATCGGCGATCGCTGCGGTCGACGTGCTCATCGCCCATATAAATTCGTGGCATAGCCACCAGATAATTGTGTCATGAGACACCACATTTAGATAATGTAACCGAAGTCACCACATTCAGATAGTGAGACCGAAGTCACCACATTCACTTCCCCTTTCTCATATAACCCGAATGCCCCATATTATTCATATTATGCATATCATACTTAAATTCACATTCATGTCACTTTTCACATGTTAAATATAACATATTTCGTAATCCTAGTAGGAGTAGGAAACGTACCTGAGTACTTAGTACCATATCATGGTACTTTAGCCACTTTCATATACTTAATAACACATATATTAATAAACATAGCCATAATACATATTATAAAGTAGTTTGGGGTACACACCTGATTCGCTTAGCAAATTCCTTGAGATTTCGAAATCTGATCTACTGCTTAAATCCTTAATCCCTACATTTGATTAATCACTTACTAATTTAATAAAAAGCCATTCAGCCATAAATCCAAATCCTAGTAGGATTAGTATTCTTAAACTTACCTTGTTGCCGATTGGGACACCAACAAATCCCAAAACTGATCCTTGTTTTCCTAGTAGTGTCGAAATTCCTATAACCTTACGTTAGATTTAATCTAATCCTCAAAACATAAACATGGCCTTTGGCCGAATCTTATAGTTTCTTACCTTAACTCTTTAAATCTCGAAACTCTCTTCTTGATTAATGGAGATGCCGAAATACCTTAGATCTGAAATCCCGAAATTCACCTTCCATATTTCGATCAATAAGATTGAAGAGGGATTAGACTAACTTTCGGCTTAAAAGAAAGGAATTCAATTATGATTATAGATCCTTACCCTTTATATTGAAATCGACAGATCCTTCTTGACACCACTTCAGAGATTCGGCTATGGCTAAATGATGCTCTCACAACTTTTGGCTTTTGAAGGGAATAGAAAGAAAAGAGAAGAGAAGAGAAGAGAAGAGAGCCCTAAAAATTCGGCAGAGAGAAGAGGAAGAAGAAAAATTGATGAGTAGCCCTCTTTCCTTCCTTTTATAGCCAAAATTACTACTCAGAATCCCTTACTTGGCCACCACTCTTCTTTATTAATAGCTTTATCTCTTTAATTATCACTAAAATAAAAGATAATTCAGCAACTATCTTTACTTAGCCGAAATTATTAAACTCAAAGTCCCTTACTTGGCCATCACTTCTCACTTGTTTTCCTAATTAAAGAATAATTCCTCATTTATCTCTTTATTCAAATTAAAAGAATTTAATCCAACAATTATCTCTTGAAAATAATGATAAATAAAGCCATTATTTATCCCTTATTTATCCACTATTTATCTCTTAAAAATAAAAGAATAAAAGCTCCTAAATTATAACCCATGTGCCGTCCACCTCTGTCCATCCTTGTAACAAAATAAAAATTTTATTTTGCTTCCCCTGCAATTCGAACCTTGGCCCACTACCCCTGTATGTGGCGCCATTTCCAGAGGCCCTAAGTGGCATCTTCAGGCCACTTTTCCAAGCCCGTTTGTGTGTCAAATTTCACATACTTTTTCTTTTAAGGCCACCTTGCCTTAATTTCCTCTTTTAAACTTTAAAACTCGACATTTCTAAGTCATTTCTAAGTTTCCAAAAATTTTCGCTCACTCTTTAAACTTGACATTTCTTACATTTCCAAGTTTCAGAAATGTTCACTTTCCTCTTTGAATCATTTCTTTACATTTCCTAGTTTCCAAAAATGTTCACTTTCCACTTTTAAACTTAACATTTCCATACATTTCCAGATTTCCAAAATGTTCACTTTCCTCTTTTGAAACTTAACATTTCTAAATCATTTCCTTACATTTCCAAGTCATTTCCTTACATTTCCAAGACATTTCCTTTCATTTCCAACATTTCTAAAAATGCACTTTCCTTACATTTCCAAGGTTTCTAGAATTCACATAACACATTCATAATTCATAAAACATGCCATTTTACCACATGGTTCCTTGTGTCATGCTTCACACGGAGTTTCTTTTAAAGCCTCATTTACCTAGCTTCCCTTTTTACTTAAAAACCAAAAATTTTCCAAAGCTTTCTTCTTCCATCCTAGAATTCTAAAAACCCTTAATACACTTCCAACACTGCCAAAACCTACTAACTCATGAATTAGGCACGAACGCATAACCCTTAATCTAGGATGTTACAAAACCCCTAGAATTGCATTAACTCGATATATGGACTCCCATATTAGGTTTGACCCTAATCCGGCAAAATATCGTCACCCTATCTCTAGGCGTGCGATCAACTCCGCTTAATTATACTAGATCTACTCTTAGGCAGGGACTTTTGCTCTTCCACCTAAGCACATCATACTTGAATTAATATTCTGAAAATATCAACACAAGAATTAAGAACACATAATTAAGAACAAGTCAAATATTTATTATATAGTTCAGCAAACAATAACAAGATTCATCTTAGGTTACATCCCCTTCAGGTATCTGAGGGTTTAGTTCATAATAATAAAAGAAAACATCTCAAAAGAAAAGATAAAACAAAACATAAGAAATCCCTAAAACCCCCTGAAGGAATTGAAGGAGAGATCCTCCGTCTTGAGTATGATTCCGGCTTCTTGAGATGAACCAACTGGCTATCTTCGAGTAAATCCCCACAAATCTGCCTACTTTGGCCTAGCTAGACGCCCCCTGACTATAGCCTTCGATTCCCCCCTTTTAGTTTATACTTAGGGTGTTTATATAGGACTTTGAATGTTTTTCTTCCCCCCTAAGTATCCTAATCCGAGTGAAATTTCTCTTTGTCACGGCAGGGACACGCCCATGGCACACGCCCGTGTGAATCGTGGCTAGGCTGTGTTCAAGTTTGTTGAATCAGGCACGGCCGTGTGGTCTTGGGCGCAGGTCATGTTGATTTCGTGATGTGGCCCATTTACTCCATTTTGGGCTCGTTTCTCATTCTTTACATCATCCGGTGTTTTTCTAAGTATAAAACATGAAAACAAAGGATTAAGAGCACCAAATTACACAATTCAAGGCTTAAATCATCCAAAATCGTGCTAAATGTGGGATCAAAATATGTTGCTATTACGGTTTATCACATATTAACAAGGATGTAAGCATTTAGAAGTATAATTGAACATACGAACTTACCAGACTGTTTTGCAGGTGGCTTTAGAATACAGGGACTATTCTGCGGTTTTCCCTTTTCCACGATTATTAGCACGTTCTTGATCAAATCAAAGTTTAAAACTCAAGGTTGAAAACCCTAACCTTTTCATTCTTTTCCGTGGAGAAAGTGAAAATAAAATGAAAGTTTCCTTTAAATTTTAGGTTTAATTTAATATATTTACTTATGGCATTTTTGTAAATACTTCAACTTTCTTAATTAAGCTTTAATAATCATAATTAAGCCTAATTAAATCGCTTTATCAAAAATAACCTTATCAAATCCCACTAACTAATTTTCCAATGGTTAAATTGTCCGTTTAGTCCTTTTAATTTAACTACTTAACCTTTGCAGTTTCTACAATTCAGTCCTTTTTACTTATTAAACTATCCAAACAAATAAATTTCTCAACCAAAATTTAATATAACTCTAGAAACCTCATAAATAGACTAATTAAATAATACTCACAAAGTATTTTTTTCGAAATTATGGTCTCGAAACCACTGTTTTCGACACCACTGAAAATCGAGCTGTTACAGCTTTCCCCCTTTAAGAAATTTCGTCCTCGAAATTTCTTACCAATAAATAGATGTGGGTACCGTGATCTCATTGAGTTTTCAGTCTCCCAAGTAGTTTCTTCTTCCCTATGACGATTCCATAAGAATTTAACTAGTGGTACTTTCTTATTCCAAAGTTCTTTTACTTATCGTGCCAAAACCCTGATTGATTCTTCAGAATACGATAAGTCCGGCTGTATCTCAATCTCACAGGGAGTGATTACATGTGAAGGGTCTTACCGGTATCTTCTCAACATTGAAACATGAAAGACATTATGACTTTTCTTAAGTTTTGAGGGCAACGCTAATCTGTATACTACAGGGCCAACTCTCTCAATAATCTCATATGGTCCAATAAATCTCGGACTCAATTTTCCCTTCTTCCAGAAACATAGCACTTTTGTCCAATGAGAGACTTTCATAAATACTCGGTCGCCAACGGTAAACTCTATGTCCTTCTATTTTAAATCTACATAAGATTTTTGACTGTCAGATACCGCTTTTAAACAATTATGAATTATCCATACTTTATCATCCGTTTCCAATATCAGATCAGTACCAACGAGCTTAGATTTGCTCAAATCTAACTAGTACAATGGTGTTCTACATTTTCTTCCATATAAAGCCTCAAATGACACCATTTTAATGCTGGATTAGTAATTGTTGTTATAAGTAAATTCCACCAATAGTAAATATCTTTCCCAACTACTTTCAAACTCGAGGATGCAACAAAGTAACATATCTTCCAAAATTTGAATTACTCGCTCTAACTGCCCATCTGTCTGTGGGTGATATGTTGTATTGAAATTAAGCTTGGTTCTTAGAGCCTCGTGAAGCTTACCCCCAAAATCTCGAATCTCTATCAGATATAATAGATAAAGGCATTCCATGCAATCTAACAATCTCTGATACATATATTTCTGCTAACTTCTCAAGCGGGTAATTAGTACGAATTGAAATGAAATGAGCTGATTTAGTTAGTCGGTCAACAATAAACCAGATCGAGTCTTTCGTTCTCGGTGTCACTGGAAGTCCTGTTACAAAATCCATTGTAACTAATTCCCATTTCCATTCTTGGATAGTAATAGGTTGTAACAACTTAGACGATACCTAATGTTCAGCTTTTACCTGCTGACAAACCAGGCATTTAGCCACAAACTCTAAAATCTCACGTTTCATTCCTGGCCACCAGTACATTTTCTTTAGATCATTATACATTTTAGTACTACCCGAATGCATAGAGTATGTACTACTATGAGCCTCTAATAAAATGTCTTGTTTTAACTCTGGATTATTCGATACACATTATGTTACGAAAATACATCATACTATCATCCCCAACAGTGAATCCTGTAGTCAAGTTATTCTGGATTTGTTCTCGTTTGGCGGATAACTATGGATCTTCCATTTGCAACTCTAGAATTTACTGAAGGAATAACAGTTTAGTCCTGAGTTCAGCTAAAATAGAACCATCACCTTCCAGTGTTAAATGTGCATTCATAGCTCTCAAAGCAAACAATGATTGACTTAAAGCATCTGTAACTACATTAGCTTTCTTGGGATGATAATCAATTACAAGATCATAGTCTTTCAACAATTCTAACCATCGCCGTTGCCTAAAATTTAGTTCTTTTTGAGTCATTAAATACTTTAAAATTTTATGATATGTAAATATGTGGCATTTTCACCGTAAAGGTAGTGACGCCAGATCTTCAGGGCAAAGATAATAGCAGCTAACTCCGTTGTGTGTTAGGTAGTTTCTTTCGTGAGGCTTTAACTGTCGAGAAGTATACACGATTACCTTTCCAGATTTGCATTAACACGCATCCCAATCCACTAAGTGACACGTCACTATTACATTCAGGTAATGTCAATACAGGAGCTTCTGTCAACATTTTTTTTCAATCGGTCAAAAGTCTACTGGTGTAACAGCCCGTTTTTAGTCAAATCGGAACAGAAGTTTTGGGACCACAAATCCAAGGTCAAAATATTTATTTTCTTATCATTTGTTTAAAGCATGATTTAGTGATTGTGTAAAAATTTCGTTAAGAAATTTTATCGTTTGAGTGGTTAATTTGATAAAAAGGACTAAATCGCGTAAAGTGAAAAAGTAGTGTTCTAATAGCTAAAGGTGTGAACTAGCTATGGAACCTTAAAGTAAGGGTCCTTAAATAGTAGTTAGACCATTGTGTTGGTAAGTGGACAATATTGGACATTAAATGGATGTTTTAAATGGTTTATCATTAAAGGTATATATGTAAATTGGTTAATAACATAAAATAAATAAAACAAAATCAAATTAAAGGCATTCATTCTCATCTTTAACTGAAATTGGAGAAGAATAAAAGAGAATATTAGGGTTTTTCATTCGGCTAAGGCAAGTTAACACAATTAGGTATGTGTTTTGTCCCGTTTTTAATGATTTTTATGTTTTTGTGATCGTTCCATCTAGTACTAGCTAGCCCAGGGACTATTTTGAAAAAATGTTAAAGATTTTAAATGATTCCATTGATGAATACATATGTATTTTGAAGTTTCTTGATAGATTATGAATGCTTGTTGGTAGATATACAAGTTTTGTTAAGTGATTTTTAGTGAAATTGCAAAATAGGGATTAAATTGAGAAAAGTGTA
This sequence comes from Gossypium bickii, assembly GCA_025503065.1. Classification (NCBI taxonomy): domain Eukaryota; kingdom Viridiplantae; phylum Streptophyta; class Magnoliopsida; order Malvales; family Malvaceae; genus Gossypium; species Gossypium bickii. The sequence continues at coordinate 53,774,936 of CP106713.1, read as the reverse complement.
AAGTTAGTGGTTAAAATGTGAAATAAATGAAAATTATGGGCTGCTAGGGGCATTATGGTAATTCAGCTAGCATGGGTTAGTTTTGGATTTCATTAATTTGTGATTTTTGTGAAATAAAGACTAAATTGTAAAAATGTGAACTTCGGGGTAAAAGTGTAAATGTGCCCAAATGTGTGTTTTGGATTAAATTGAATAACGTAATGATTGAGTAAGCTGAATTTGATATTATATAGATCAAGAAAAGTGGAATTCAGACTTAGATCGTGGGAAAACTAAAGTTATCGACTAAACGACTTGATTCGCCATTTTAGCATCCGAGGTAAGTTCGTACGTGACAAGCATTGTTATAATTATGCTTTTTAATGCTTTGATATTGCATAAATTATATATACGAGACTACATTTATGTTCAACGCCAAATCGGCTAAGTATGGCACTTAATGTGTGAAACATCGAGTATGGAGCTTAGTGTGCAAAACATCGAGTATGGCACTTAGTGTGCGAGACGTCGAGTATGGAACTTAGTGTCCGAGACATCGAGTATGGCACTTAGTGTGTAACATCCGGGATTTTGGGCTTATGCATTATTGCTTAATTGTATGTGAAAGCATGTTTATGTGTATTATGAATGTGTCTTATGAATTTTGAGAACTTTAGAATATAGGAGGATGCCTTAGAAATTATCAGATTTTAAGTCTTGGAATAGGAGCCAAGCCTGATAGGCCTTAAAAGAATTGTAAGGGAAATTGGACAACAAAAATGGGCTTGTTAAAGTGGCAAGGAGGCGCCACTTAAAGCCTTGGTAAGTGACGCCATATGCAGGGTGCAAGGGCCTAGGTTCGAGTCACTGGGGAGGCAAAAAGGGAGCTTTTATTTTTTGGCAATTGGGAGTAGTAGTGGACAGCATTGGGAGACTGAGGGAGAAGCTTTAGATGTGATTAAATACCTTTTGAAATTTGGCTAGGGGCTAAGGATAATTATTGATTTATTTGAAATTATTTTGAATGTGCACAGAAGAGAGAAAATACGAGAAAAGCAAGGAGTAGCTAGTGTTTGAATGCTAGCCCAATTCAGGAGGGGGGAAGTAGGTGAGGCAATCGGTCATACAAGGGGGGAATAGCTGAAACTCATAAAGCATTTGAGCCTCTCTTTCAGTTACTCTTTTCTCTTTTATTTTGTCAAAGCCGAAAACACAAGCAAGCATTGCTGATTTCTTCATCTTTTTCTTCTCACCTTTTCTTTCGATTCTACTTAGGCCGAACCTCTCCCTCCCAAATAAATCTTTAAAGGTTTTGACACCTAACACAAATGATTTTCAATTTAAATAGTAAACTCTAAAAACTCGACTTTTACCTTTAACTTATAGTTCTGAAACATAACAATAAAGTTTTAATGAAACCTAGTCTTCAAAACAACACCATTTTCAATTTGACTTCAACACAAATCAAATTTTCCTTCAAAATCTCTCAAATTTTCCCAAAGTAACAAACGAGTTTTAAGATGTTTTACTCGAGGAACATACCAAATCCGATCAAGGCTCGTGGGCCGGATTTGGGGTGTTTCAGCTTGGTGTCAGAGCCCAATTTTTAAACTCTCGGCCTTGGGTTTAAAGCCCATAACGTTTTCAAGTTGAGTCCAAATGAATATTGTGAAAATTTTTGTAAAATAAGCAGGTTTTCTGGCATGGCACCTAAGTCTCCGACCCGAAGTCCACGAGGCAAGTACCCCTAACTATTGTGTGATTTTTCATGTGATCTGTATGTGGGTATAACAGGAACGTAGATTAGTGTATTTAGTTCTTGGACCCTAGGATCAGCTTACTCCAACACAGAATCACATAAAACTTTAATGCCTAATTAAACAAACCCGTGACTAAGTCACCGAGTTAGGTGTGGCAACCATTGTGCGCATGTCTAGGATTGGATTCAGGAAGAGCCTGGTATTTAAGCAGTCCTAGTGACTCACCTCCTCTTCGCTCGAATCCTACCTGGTGCGTAGTGACGGTTCACCCTAACCAAGAGGACTTACTCACGGGCTAAACTTAGTGACTAAAACCCGAAAGGACTAGCCATATTTTTATGAAAACCCTAGTTTTAAAAATCAACAAACTACCCTTTTGAATTGTGAAAATTATTTATTTTGAAAATTTTCCAAAATATTCCCAATTTATAAAATTACCAAAATACCCCTGGTTGTAAAATTACTAAAATACCCTTGGTTTATAAAATTACCATATTACCCCCAACTTTTATTAAAATATTCTTACTTTACAAAATATCCAAAAAACCCTATTTTGCAAAGTATCAAAATACCCTGATTTAAAAATTTACCAAAATACCCCTATAGGACAAATTACGAAAATACCCCTGGGTTTAGAACAGACAAAAATATTCGAGTGATGAATGTATGTGTAGTAGATACTATCGAATGATTGTGTTTCTCTGAACTAGGATAGAAGACTTGAAACGAAAACTTTGGAATGATCGAAAGAACTACTATTAAACTCCTTTTCATAAAATTGTTCGCGGATAATCAGTGGAACAAAATACTAATGCATAAAATTTTTTAATCAGATTAAAGCGCGATCGTAGAAATGAGTTCTAGGGGACGTGGTCGTAATGTGTGAGGATGTGGTAGAGGCAGAATGACTGTATCGGAACCCGTTAGATCGGGTCAAGGGTTTGAGAATGAGGTACCACTACCCCCACCACCAGCTATTGGTCTTTGCCGGCAAAGAAGATCGACGGGGATGATGCGATCGCAGCGATCTTTGCGAGTTCTTGAGATGGTGGCTGGACCAGGTGGAGGTATGGGAGCTCGAAAATCTGTACCCGAGCGACTCCGAGCCAATGGAGCTGAGGTGTTCCGTGGCGTATCCGGTATGACACCCAGTACAGCTGAGTACTGGTTGGAAGCGACAGAGTGAATTATGGATGAGCTGGATCTGACTGCTGAGGAGAAACTGAAAGGAATGGTGTTTCTACTTCATGATGAGGCATATCAATGGTGGCTCACAGTTCGGGATGGTGCCACAGCTGAGGATCTCACTTGGGAGTATGTTAAGGTGGCGTACCAGAAGAAGTATGTTGGTACTAGTTATACTAATGCTCAGAGAAAGGCATTTCTGGGGCTGGTTCAAGGGAACAAGTCCGTAGCAGAGTACGAGGCTGAATTCTTAAGGTTGAGCCGGTATGCTCGAAGGATTGTGGCTACGGAGCATGAGCGATGTGTTCGGTTCGAGGATGGACTGAGGGATGACCTGAGGTTGTTGATAGCTTCACAGTAGGAGCGAGAGTTTACCGTGTTGGTAGAGAAGGCTAAGGTAGCCGAAGGGATTAAGGACTCTATAAGGCAGAACACTGATCAGAATAGACAAAAGAGAGGTTTTGGATCGTCAGGGTCATATGGGAATGTTCAGAAGAGGCCTAGAATTGATGGGCGCATGGGTCGCTAAGTGAGTGCGAGAGGCGATGATCGCACTTGTACTCAATGTGGGAAGATGCACCTAGGAGAGTGTTGGAAAAAGATAGGAGGATGTTTTAAGTGTGGTCTAAGGACCACATGATTAAGGATTGTCCTATAAGAATAGACGGGAGCCGCCCAGCAGGTCAAGGTGTTAATCAGGCTGGAAGAGGTGGACAGCAGCCTCAGCGGGGTCGTGGTCCGATTGGTAGAGGTAATGATCTTTGGAAGAGGACGGGGAACATCCGCGAGAGGTGTTGGTATCTGAGGCAAGACGCCTGAGTCTAGTGTATGCGGTTCACCGGAGGGAGGACAGAGACGCACCGGACGTCATAACTGGTACGTTCCTTATAGTTGGCAAGCCTTATTTTGTTTTAATTGATATTGGCTCTACCCACTCTTTTGTTGCATGTAGAGTAGTTGAAACTCTAGGCATAGCCTCTGAACTATCTGATAGGGAGATGACTGTAGTGAGCCCATTAGGTCAAACTGTAGTGGTGAATAAGATATTTTGGAGAGTACCTCTAGAGATTCAAGGAGTAATTTTCCCTGCCGACTTAATGGAACTACCCTTCGGAGAATTCAATCTCATACTTGGCATGGATTGGCTAGTGGAACATCGGGCTGTATTGGATTGTGCAGCTAAGCGAATGGAGTTAAGGACGCCCGAGGATGAGGCGATAATTATGATAGGAAAAAAAGGAAACTACTTGTCTAACGTAGTCTCTACTTTAAAGGCTGATAAGATGGTTTGGAAAGGGTGCAAGGCATTTTTGACCTTCGTTAGTGCGTTGGATGCAAAAGAAGGGGGAGTTAGTAGAGTTAGAACAGTAAGGGAATTTGTGGATGTCTTTCCGGAGGAGTTACTTGGAATACCCCCGGACAGGGAGGTGGAGTTCGGAATTGACTTGCTACCTGGTACAGCTCCTGTGTCAATTGCCCCGTATAGCATGGCACCAAAGGAGTTGGTTGAGCTCAAGGCTCAAATCCAAGAGTTGCTTGATCGTGGGTTTATTCGACCTAGTGTGTCTCCGTGGGGAGCACCAGTCTTGTTCGTGAAGAAGAAGGACGGGACTATGCGTATGTGCATAGACTATCGTCAGTTGAACAAGCTGACCATCAAGAACAAGTACCCGTTGCCAAGGATAGACGACTTGTTCGATCAGCTTAAGGGGGCAGCAGTATTCTCAAAGATAGATCTAAGGTCTGGGTATCATCAGCTTAAGGTGAAGGAGGCAGATATCCATAAGACAGCTTTCCGAATAAGATACGGGCATTATGAGTTCTTAGTAATGCCGTTCGGATTGACGAACGCCCCAGCCGCGTTCATGGATATGATGAACCAGGTTTTTCAACCTTACTTGGATCGGTTTGTTATTGTGTTCATCGATGACATTCTAGTGTACTCCAAGTTTGAGGAATAGCATGATGAGCATCTCCGAGTTGTGTTGCAAGTGTTAAGGGAGAAGAAGCTCTATGCCAAATTCAGCAAGTGTGAGTTTTGGCTGAAGGAAGTTGCGTTCTTAGGACATGTGATGTCTGCAGAAGGAATAAGGGTGGATCCTAGGAAGATTGAGGCGGTGTTGGATTGGAAGCCACCTAAGTCTATGGCTGAGGTTCGTAGTTTCTTAGGATTGGCAGGCTACTACAGAAGGTTTGTAGAAGGGTTCTCATCAATAGCCGCACCTTTGACGAAATTGTTGAGGAAGGAAGTACCTTTCGTATGGACAGATAAGCAACAGGAGAGCTTTAAGAAGCTTAAGAGGGTTTTGACTGAAGCTCTGATTTTAATTCAGCCTGAGGCAGGGAAGGATTTCGTGGTGTAATGTGACACCTCCCATACAGGGTTGGAATGCGTACTGATGCAAGACGGGAAGGTAGTCGCGTATGCGTCTCGACAATTAAGGCCACACGAGGTTAACTACCTGACGCACGACTTGGAATTGGCGGCGGTGGTCTTTGCTCTTAAGGTATGGAGGCATTATCTTTATGGAGAGAAGTCAGTGATCTACACAGACCACAAAAGCCTTAAGTATCTATTGACTCAGAAAGAGCTGAATCTGAGACAGCGAAGGTGGGTGGAGTTATTGAAGGATTACAATTGTTCTATAGAGTATCATCCGGGCAAGGCGAATGTAGTGGCAGATACCCTAAGTCGGAAAGTAGTGTCAGATCTGAGAGCGATGTTCGCACAGCTGAGCTTGTATGACGATGGAAGTTTGCTGCCAGAATTGCAAGTTAAGCCGACGTGGTTGAATGAGGTGAAAGAAGGACAATTGGCAGATGATGATTTAAGTGCTAAATTGCGACAAGTGCAGAATGGGGAGTTAGAAGATTTTGGTATTAATGACGAGGGAGTATTGTCTTTCAAGGGTAAGGTCTGTATGCCGAAGAAAAAGGAGTTAAGGCAGAGGATTCTTCAGGAATCGCATAGTAGCCCGTATGCTATGCATCCTGGAGGTAGTAAGTTGTACAGTGATCTAAGGGAACAGTTTTGGTGGCCTGGACTTAAGAGGGAAGTTACGGAATTTGTAGGGAAATGTTTGACGTGTCAGCAAGTTAAGGCTGAACACCAAGTTCTGTCAGAATTACTTTAGCCAATAAAGATTCCGCAATAGAGGTGGGAGAGAATCACCATGGACTTCGTTAGTGGGCTTCCCCTTACGCCTACTAAGAAGGACTCGGTATGGGTGATAGTGGATCGGTTGAAAAAGTCCGCGCATTTCATTCCAATGCGGGTTGACTATTCTTTGCGGAAGTTGGCGAAATTGTATGTGGCAGAAATTGTGAGGTTGCATGGAGTGCCAGTGTCGATTATCTCAAATAGGGATCCAAGGTTTACGTCTCGGTTTTGGAAAGCTCTACATCAAGCGTTAGGCACCAGATTGGATTTCACTACGGCATTTCATCCACAGTCGGACGGTCAGTCTGAACGAGTGATTCAAGTGTTAGAGGATATGTTGAGGGGCTGTGTGATAGACTTCAGAGGAAGTTGGGAGGAGTATTTGCCTTTAGCGAAATTTGCATACAATAACAGCTATCAAGTCAGTATTCGGATGGCACCGTATGAAGCGCTGTATGGACGGAAGTGTCGCACTCCTATGTGTTGGACGAAATTGGGGGAACATCGAGTTTTGGGTCTGGAAATTGTGGCAGAATCCGAGGAGAAGGCTGAGGTAATTTGGGCACGATTAAAGGAGGCATCTGACAGGCAGAAGTCGTATGCAGATCTCAAATGGAAGGAAATAGAATTTGCTGTGGGAGATCAAGTGTTTCTTAAAGTTTCGCCTTGGAAGAAGGTGATGAGATTTGGTCGCAAAAGGAAGTTAAGCCCAAGGTTTATAGGACCTTATCGGATATTGAAGCGAGTTGGACCAGTGGCATACCAGTTAGAGTTGCCTCTGGAGTTGAGGCAGATGCACGACGTATTCCATGTTTCTATGTTACGTCGTTATCAATCGGATTCATCTCATGTAGTACCAGTTGAGGAAGTGGAATTAAGGCCAGATTTGTCTTACGAGGAAGAGCCGATTCAGATCTTGGAACGAGATGTGAAAGTGCTACGGAGGAAATCAGTTCCTCTAGTCAAAGTGTTATGGCGTAATCATGGATCGGAAGAAGCTTCTTGGGAGCTAGAAGAAGCAATGCGACAGCAATACCCTCACTTATTTTAGCCAGGTAATTTCGAGGTAGAAATTATTTTAAGGGGGGTAGAACTGTAACATCCGGGATTTTGGGCTTATGCATTATTGCTTAATTGTATGTGAAAGCATGTTTATATGTATTATGAATGTGTCTTATGAATTTTGAGAACTTTAGAATATAGGAGGATGCCTTAGAAATTATCAGATTTTAAGTCTTGGAATAGGAGCCAAGCCTGATAGGCCTTAAAAGATTTGTAAGGGGAACTGGACAACAAAAATGGGCTTGTTAAAGTGGCAAGGAGGCGCCACTTAAAGCCTTGGTAAGTGACGCCATATGTAGGGTGCAAGGGCCTAGGTTCGAGTCACTGGGGAGGCAAAAAAGGGAGCTTTTATTTTTCGGCAATCGGGAGCAGTAGTGGACGGCATTGGGAGACTGAGAGAGGAGCTTTGGATGGGATTAAATACCTTTTGAAATTCGACTAGGGGATAAGGATAATTATTGATTTATTTGAAATTATTTTGAATGTGCACAGAAGAGAGAAAATAGGAGAAAAGCAAGGAGTAGCTAGTGTTTGAATGCTAGCCGAATTCAGGAGGGGGGAAGTAGGTGAGGCAATCGGTCATAGAAGGGGGGAATAGCTGAAACTCATAAAGCATTTGAGCCTCTCTTTCAGTTACTCTATTCTCTTTTATTTTGTCAAAGCCGAAAACATAAGCAAGTATTGCCGATTTCTTCATCTTTTTCTTCTCACCTTTTCTTTCCATTCTACTTAGGCCGAACCTCTCCCTCCCAAAGGTTCATCATTGCCGAAATTCCTGGATGAAAATACCACCATTGCCGAACCCTTGTAAGTCTCACCTCTTTTCTTTCCCAATTGCTAAGGCCGAACACTTCTATGGGTTCAAACAAGGAGCAGTCGATTTATGTCATAAGGGTAAGGATCAACTATCAATTCTTTTCTTTCTTTTTCTTTAGCCGAAAGTTGGAATCTAACCCCATTAATGTTCTTGGCCGAAACCATGAAGGAGGTTTCGGGATTTCTATTGTAGCCGATTTAAAGAAGGGATCTTTCGGGACTTTTAAGATCTAATGTAAATGTGCGTAGCTATAGGCCGAAGGCCATTTATCTTGTTCATTAAATGTTAGAATGGAATCTAACATAAGGCTTGTAGGTATTTCGACATCTCCATTCAACAGATAGCAATTTCGGGATCTAGATAATCAAGGTAAGTTATGGGTGTTATTCAGCCATAGACCATTTTATTAGATCTTGTGCAAAAGGCTGATTCTAGCATGTGCCTATAGGGATTTCGACATCTTCATAGCCAAGAGACCACTTTCGGGATTTAAAATCGCAAGGTAAGTGCATATGAACATTCGGCCAAAGCTAGATTAATTGTTAGTGTATAGCCGAATCTGACATTGAGTTTTAGGGAGGAGTACAATCTGTTGCGACAGACTTTCGGGATTTCAGTGAACTCGTTAAGTAAACCAGGTGTGTACCCCCACACTAACTCTTAATAGATTTATGGCATCAATTTAATATACGTGTTTATAATAATGTGAAATGTGGCCAAAGGTACCATGCAATGGTACAAAGTACTCAGGTACGTAACCTTAACATTATGTTAATAAATGATATGAATATTTGGAATATGGCACATATGTGAATACTGATAAGAATGTGAATAAGGCATAAGGCATGATATTGCATGATTTGTATGATATGGGGCATATGGGAAATTATTTTAAGGGGAAGTGATCTGGTGGTTATTACCACGATATCTGGTGACTCATGTCACAAAATCCGAATGTGGTGACTTATGTCACAAATAATTATCTGGTGGCTATGCCACAATATATATAAGGGCGATGAGCATGTCGTTTGCAGCGACTGCCTTCGATGATGTGTAGCGAATGAAGGGTCGACTTAGTAGTCCCCACGGTGTGCTGGTTGGTACGGGTGATGTGTAGCGGATGGTTATCAGGTTTGGGTTCAGGATTGCATCATTATATGTAACTGCTATATGGATATGTATGATCTGATATGCCTGAATCATTGGGACTTAGTGTTGGTTGTTACACACTGAGTCTGTTTGACTCACCCCGTTGTGGGATATCTTTTCAGGTAACACTCAGTGATGGACCGGGTCGGCAGGAACTCAGTGGTGGCCATGCTCAGCTCAGAATTTATTTTGTTTTGGACTTTCTATTTTCAAGTATTTTGGTTTTATTTCGGGTTTTCTCTGATGTAATAAAGCCACTAGTATGAAACTGTTTATGCATGCATTTTAATTATTAGTATGATATGAATTTTATCAAATTAATGATTAAGTAAATTTTTCTTAAAAATAAATCTTTAAAGGTTTTGACAGCTAACACAAATGATTTTCAATTTAAATAGTAAACTCTAAAAACTCGACTTTTACCTTTAACTTATAGTTTTGAAACATAACAATAAAGTTTTAATGAAACCTAGTCTTCAAAACAACACCATTTTCAATTTGACTTCAACACAAATCAAATTTTCCTTCAAAATCTCTCAAATTTTCCCAAAGTAACAAAAGGGTTTTAAGATGTTTTACTCGAGGAACATACCAGATCCGGTCAAGGCTCGTGGGCCGGGTTTAGGGTGTTTCATAGTGTGCAAGATATCGAGTATTCAACGGTATTCTGTGTAAGTATGAACTTGTTATGGATTAGTACAGGTATGTATATGTATATTATGAGATTAAAATCGAAGAAGTTACAAAGTTTGACTATAAGCTTATGAATAAGCATATGAAAGGTTTTTTAGTAATCTTTAATTTCATGATAATATGTTTAGCTTTCCTTGTTTGTTTTTCCCGTGTTTTATAGTGAACTCAAAGCTAGCTCGGATTCAGAGATCGTCAGAGACTACGCCACACTACCCAACCATCTACTTGGTACTTTTGAGCTGTGTATATATGGTATAAGGCATGTATAGGCTTGAGTCATTTTGATATGTTTGATGAACATGTATTTTGGCCATTTGAGTTGGTTTATGATAATGAATTTGATGATGTTTATAAATGTGTAAATGGTTCTATTTTGAGTTTGGTAATTGACCTATATTGTGTGGTTAAAGTTGAATCTATAATGCTAAATGATATTAGGTAATTTGGGAAGCTATGTGCTTGAGAATTAATGCTTGATAATGTATGTATGGAATGGTTTAATTGATTGAATTGAATATGTGAATTAGGTATGAAATTAGATGGCAAATTGTAGCATATTTTTAAATTATGTTGATGGTAAAGAAAGGCTATGATTTGAACATTGGTTGATGTTTTTGAATGATATTAGTGCCTTGAATTAGTACCATTTGTGCTTGTGTAGGTATGTGCAAATTGGGTGGCAAAATGGCTTGGTAAATAGCCTATTTTTGTCCACACGGGCAGAGACACGGTCGTGTGTCACGGCCACGTGTGACACAAGGTCAAATTACATGGCCGTGTGTCCCCTAGTGTTGAAATTAAATTAAAGTCAGTATCCTCTACACGGTCTCACACACAGGCGTGTGACTGGCCGTATGGTACAAGTCAGTATACCCCCTAATTGGCACACGCCCTAGCAAATGGGCATGTGACTTGGCCGTGTTGCATAAGTAAGTATACCCTACAATTTTGGAACGGCCTTACACACGGCCTGGCACACGGGCGTGTGTGGCCATTTGGAAGGGTACACGGGCTAGACACACGGGCATGTGTTCGGCCTTGTGACCCAAGTCAGTATGTATGCCCTGTTTTCATACGGCCTTAGACATGGGCGTGTCTACTAGTCGTGTGAGGTACGCGGCCTGTTCACACGGGCGTGTGACCGTTGTTTACATGAAAAATTTCTAAGTTTCCAGAATTTTTGTATGATATCCGTTTAGACCTGAACCACTTCTAAAGCATGTTTGAGGCCTCGTAGGTCCTTATAAAGGACAATGTGATTGTGTTGAATGATTTATGTGAATGAATACTTATTTTTGCATAAATGTATCCTATATGTGTTGTGAATTTATCGATAATACATCATAACCCTATTTCGGCGTTGAATACGGGTGAGGGGTGTTACACCTGGCATTCATCTGAACAAACAAATTGAACATTCTTCTGTAATAACTCAGTCATCAGTAAGGCTATTATAGAGAAATTTTGAACAAAACATCGGTAGTATCCTACTAACCCCAGGAAACTTCGTACCTCTGCAAAATTCTTCGGTGCTTTCCAGTTGGTAATAGCTGAGATCTTACTCGGGTTAACACGTATCCCATCCGCAAAAACCACATGTCCCAGAAACCCAACTTCCTTAAGCCAGAATTCACATTTGCTGAATTTTGCATACAACTGTTTTTCATGCAAAATCTGTAGTACAGTCCTTAAGTGTTGAGCATGTTTAGATTCTAACTTGGAGTAAATCAGTATATCATTTATAAATACAACCAAAAATCTATCCAACTATGGTTGGAAAACCCGGTTCATCAGATCCATAAATGCAGTAGGAGCATTAGTTAATCCAAATGGCATTACTAAAAATTCATAATGACCATCTCGGGTTCTGAATGCAGTCTTCATCACATCACAATTTTTCTCCCGCATATGATAATATGTAACACCCCAAATTTTGGGGTTAGAAGTTTTGAGTTTTTGGGTTAAGGTCAGTGAGGAGGTTGCACTATTATGTTTAGTTGCACTTTTAAGTGACAAAATGGGCCTGCTGGTCTGGTGGTTGAGCGAGTGTTCGTGAACCTCTGAGTTCTGGGTTCGAGCCCTTGTGTGTACGTTTTAGGTGATATATTTTTATATTGTTAAATAGTGGACTTATTTTAGTTTTAAAATATTATTATTATTATTATTATTATTATTATTATTATTATTATTATTATTTTCATTTTATTTTTCTCTCTAGACGTTCTCTTTTTTTTTTCTTTGTTTCTTTTTATTTTCTTTTTTAAAAATAGTGAGGGTTGTGGTTTTCGGAGAGCTTCGATTTCTTGGCCATTGAGACGGGTTCTGGATGTCTCTGATCACGATTCAGGTGTGGGATTCGAACCTTATCTATTCTATTTTTATTTTGAGAACCATTGTTTCAGCATTTCTTGAGTGTGCGCTAACCAGTTTATTTTGGGTTTTTAGTCGTTGAAAAAGTAAGGGGAACACTTTATTTTTCGATATACTCTTGTTATTGCAAAGGTTGGGGACTATTTTGATGGCTAAAATGACGATTTTGGTTTGTTCCAAGGCGATTTCATGACCATGCGGGTGGCCACACGGGTGTGTGCCAGTTCACACAGCCGTGTGCTTTTAGGAATTAGGGTTTTCCGGCAGGTTTTAGTGCCACACAGCCATGTGGCCGATTTGGTATTTTATCGTTTTTCACACGGCCGTGTCCCTTGGGCACACAGGCATGTGTGTTTGGGAATTAGAGATTTAGTATTTTGGCGCCACACGGTCGTGTGGCTAATTTGGGGATTTAAGGATCCCATACGGTCGTGTGGTTTGGGCACACAACTGTGTCTGGTAGGCACATGGGCATGTGAGACCCTTACACGGTCGTGTCTACCTTGCACTCTATTTTAGCACAATTGGACATTGAGTTACATGGCCTGTTCACACGGTCGTGTCCCTGGTTCACACGGGCATTTTGACCCTTACACGGCCTAGGTTTTTCCACCCAGCCCTGTGGTCCTAAGACACCAAATTTTAGTTTGTGTATGTTTTTGATCTGAAAATGTGTCTGTGTATTCTGACCCTTAGCCAGGCTCAAGTGAGGGTATTTAAATCTCTGTATCTGTTGGCCATGGGCTCTGCTTATGTGTTTTTTGTGACTATGGTATGAGATGACTGATCCTGAACCTAGTTAGCTGGGTGTGTGTGCATATTTGTTTCTATCTGACTGTCTGTCAATGTGTTCATTGTTTCTATGAGACTGTAAGCATTCATGCACTTGCATACAGCATTTTGGGGTTGGTTGTGAAGAGAATGAAGACTGATTCTATTCTGATCTAGCAGTCTTACTGCAACCTATTTGTACAGAGGTTCACCACACTGCACCGCACGTATGTCAGCTATGCTGCGTACCATTATCTGATCTGGTAGTTTAAACTGCAATGTGTTTGTACAACAGATTACCGTATTGCACTGTACTGCATATACGCTAGCCCTGTTGCATATCAATATCTGAGTGGCTTCGTCCGCATGCATGGTGTGTAGGGTTGGATGGGCCTTTCGAGGTCCTATGTGGTGTGTTTGGTCGGATAAGCTTAATCAGCTCTTATAGGGTGTGATCGGGGGAAGGAGAGGTGTGTTGGCTGGACGGGTGGGTTTTATTACTTGATTGCATTCATACGCATCTGTTTGAGTGTTCTGGGTGAAGATTATTTGAATGTGTTCTGTCTGATTGAATAACATTTGTGACTGAGTATCTGTGTATAACATGGTGTGCTTAAATTGTTTCACTCTGTTGGGACGTTGGTTCCAAGCTCACTTTTTGGTTCTGTGTATATCTGTATGTATGTTTCGCTTTTGAACCAATTTCACTGAGCTCATGTAGCTCACCCCCTTAGTGTTTCCTCTTGTAGGTACATTTCTGAACTCTGACGCTGGATGTTGTATGCGGAGGTCTTAGACAGTCTCAGTTTAAAACAGGCTTTAATAGTATTTTAACAATTTCTGAGTTTATAATTAAACCCCTTGAACTGTAAGTACTATTTTGAAAATTGTGATATGAGGTTTTATGTTTTATGCACGTAAATGTCATTGGGACTGTATTTTCTGTTGAGAAATCAAGAATATATAACTGGGAATTTTACTGTCTTTAATATTGCAATGTTTTTCGGTTTGTTAAACTAAAACTTTTCTTCGATAACTTTGGTGGTCAATGTAACCTCTAGGATTCGGTTCAAACTTTTAGGTCGGGTCTAGGGTGTTACATAATATCCCTATCTGAGGTCTATTTTAGAAAACATGGTTTCCCTTTCAGCTGATCAAATAGCTTACCAATACGAGGCAATGGATATTTATTCTTCACCATAACTTTGTTCAGTTGTCTGTAATCTATACACAATCTCAATGTACCATCTTTCTTTTTCTGAAATAGTACTGGTGCACCTCAAGGAGACATACTCAGATGAATAAAACCTCTATCTAATAATTCTTGCAACTATGCTTTAAGTTCTTTCAACTCAGTCGGTGTCATTCTATACGGTGGAATCGATATCAAGTTAATAACAAATTCAACTTCACCTTTCGATGGTAAACCTGGTACTTCTTCAGGAAATACGTCTGCATATTCATTGTCAACATATACTTGATTCAGCTTCAAGCCAGAATCCCGAGTATCCAGTATGTAAGCCAAAAATGCTTCACAACCCTTAGAAATCATCTTCTTTGCGATGATTGTAGATATGACTCTGGTAACATTGTTTAATTTGTCTAATTCAACTGTGATTAATTCACCTATAGGGCATTTCAAATAGACTCTTTTCTATCTACAGTTAACCACTACATCATGTAACGATAGCCAGTTCATACCTAGTATTATATCAAACTCATAAAAAAGCAATAACATCGAAGTAGCATAGAACTCATAGCCCTAGACTTTCACTGGACATTTGCGACAAATGAAATTAACTATTACACTGTGACCCAGTGGATTTGTAACTTGAATATCAAATTCAGTTGATTCAACTAGTAACTTTTTATCAGTGTCTAATGCAGTGCAAATATATGAATAGGTTGATCCAGGGTTAATCAAAGCATATAAAGTAACATCAAAAGATAAATATAACCGTAACAACATCAGGGGTAGTAGCCTCCTTTTTGGCTCATATAGCATAAGCCCAGGCAGGTGCTCTAACCTCGGATCTCGCGGTAGCATCTTTAGCATCAGTATGGCCCATCCCTGCATTACTGCTCTGACTAGGGCGTTTGCCCTTTTGTGGCGTTGATGAGCCATTTTACACTTCGATCATCTTTTTCCTCCTAGTGGTTTCAGACAATTTCATACGAAATGATCAGTCGCTTTACATCTTAAGCACGCACCAGTCTTATACCTACATTCTCTAGTACGTGTCATACCACAAAAATCATATAACGGTCTCATGGCATTAGGAATACTAGATATACTATCAGCAGGTCAATTTTTTAACTTCGAATCAGGCTGTCTGGGTCTAGCTTTCTTTTGTGGCATTAAATCGTGCCTTTCTCTTTTGGTTAAGAATTTCCTCCATCTTTTGAGCCCGTTCGGATAATACTACAAGCTATCGTGTTTCTATGCCACCTATCATCATTTTGATCTCACCATTTAATCCTCCTCAAATCGAGTACACATGTCTTCCAAAGACGACACAATCTCCCGAGCATACTTGCTGAGATATGCGAACTCTTTCTCGTACTCAGCCACTGATTTATTTCCCTATTTCAGTTCCAAAAACTCTTTTTTTCTTGTTCAAGTGCCTCTTGCTGATGTATTTCTTCTTAAGTTCTAATTTGAAAATTTCCCAGTGAATATCATTTTCCGAGACTACTGCACTTATTGTTGCCCACAAACTGTAACCTTCTTCTCTCAACAGTGATACAGAACACCTGAGATAATCCCTTCAACAGGACAGGCCATTTTATTAAAAACCCATTGAATTGTTTCAAGCCGTATTCAGCCTTTACAAGATCATCATCCGATCTACCCCAAAACTCTTTGTAACATCCTGAATTATTGGGCCTATGCGTTTAATAGGTAAATTAGAATGTGTAAGGAGTTCAGAATGGGCTCAAGTTTGGGCCGAGACTGTAGTTAAAATTCTTGTTTGAACACTTTAGTGTGAAGCCTGTTAAGTTAGGGCATAACAGATATTAGCTATGTTTTAAAACACAAATGGGCTTGTGGCCCAGTGGTCAGTAGCGCCACTTAGAGAGCAAGGAGGTGACGCCACACAAGGGAGTAAGGGACCCAAATTTAAGGTTCATGGAGCCCAATTCTTTTAATTCAAGTTAGCTAATTTTTGGCATTAGGGTTAGGTGGAGTGGAAGGCAACAAGGCTCAAAAATAGGAGGATTTATGTGAACGGGATAATGTGGATATTATAGTTGATAATATGGAAGATAAAAAGAGAAAAGATAGGAGCTATTTGCAAGGCTAGGTGTTAGCCGAAATTCCATCACCTAGGGGAGGGAATAACTCGGTTTCTTTATGGAAAAAGGGTGCCGAAATTTCCCCTACTATTTGACTAGTTGTTAGTTATTAGGAAGGGCATTTTTGGTTTTAAGCAGTAGGTGCTGAAATCTTCTATAAATAGAGGGGATATCTCTTCAATTCCGGCATTTGAACCCTATTCTTTTCTTCATTTTCTATGCTGAAACCCTCAGCCATTCTCTGCAACCTTTCCTTTTAATTTCTTCTAAAAGCTAAAACCCCATAATCCTTTCTCTACATTCTTTTCTTTTGATCTTTGCTGAAGCCGAACCTACCTATAGTCTGCCGAAATTCTCTTTTCTTCTTCCTGCCGATTCCTTCATTAAAAGTCGAATCTCCATAGATTTCTTCGAATCATCTTCTCTTCCTGATTTTCGCAAAAAGCCAGAATCCTCTGGGAGTAGCCGAATCTTTTCTAGTAAGGTGAGTGTCGACTCTTGTTATTCCTTAAGATCTTTTTCGGTTTTGGAAGACAAAGCTGAAAGGCTAATGGTTTAATGGTTTTATGTATTTTCTTGTTGGGCGACATCGGGAATGGAAGAAGATCATCTAGATCTAAAAGCCAGAAATCATTAGTCTCTAATTTCGGGAATTCAAGGTAAGGGGTTCTCTTTAGATCTCCGTTAGATTCTGATACGGTTCGCCTCAGGTTTGAAACGAGTCGTAGATGTTGCCCGATCGTAAATTAGGTAGTTTTTCAATTAAATTGAATAAAAGGATAATTTTAATGATAACGGCTTGAAAATAAAGATAATCAAGTGGATGATAGGGATTTGAAACAAGAATGAACCTTTAATAAAAATTAAAGACCCGAATCTTATAAGTTTCAAATGAATGAAAGGAAGTTGAATAAACCGAGACCCGCTATCTAGCAAGATAGGAACCCACGGTATAAAATTGAACGCCACACCCGAGAGGATGATAAGTTCGTAACAAAGTTAAAATTGATGCCACTAGAAACTAGATAAATCAATTCGAACCTTGAAGAATTTAGGAGAGTGAATTAAACTCACCAAAATGAGAATTCATTCAATAAAAATCAAGTGCCTACAATTGAAGTTTGACAAGCTATTTATAGGTAGCTTGTAGTGGTTATAAAAAAATAAAAATAAAAATAAATAAAAATAAAAATAAACATAAATATTTAATTCCAATATGGCACATTAATTTCTTCAATCCAATTGATCTTGTCTTCCACCATATTCTTCAAGTTGCTAATGTTTTGTTTCCATTCGTGCTTCCACTTCATTTATCTTCATTTGTTTATTTATACCTAATTCAATTATCCCCCCATTAGCTCTCCATTTAGCCATCCATCACCTAATACTCCACCCAAGTAGCTGTATTCCAACAATTGCCATCACATTCTCTTAAACTCATGGCATTTAAAAATT
Source organism: Gossypium bickii (assembly GCA_025503065.1). Classification (NCBI taxonomy): domain Eukaryota; kingdom Viridiplantae; phylum Streptophyta; class Magnoliopsida; order Malvales; family Malvaceae; genus Gossypium; species Gossypium bickii. The sequence continues at coordinate 53,757,238 of CP106713.1, read as the reverse complement.
TTAGCTTGTTGCACCACTATGCCTTTTATTATTTCCTATAAAACACAACCGAACATTAATTTAAATAAAAATTAAAATACTTTAATTTAAACACTAGATATGTTAAATATTATACTAATTAAATAACTTAATTAATATGAAAATAACATGTAATAAAATAATAAATTAGCATCCAAACTAGCTAATATATTCGGTCTTAAATAAATTGTAAATGTTCGGCGTGTTCTTGGAGTACTTCCTTTCTTCGTTCCAAATTTGTGCCACTAAAACTGAAGTGGCCTCCTTAAATTGTTTAGCCCGGCTACGCGTAATTGGTCCATTGGGTAGTTTAAGGGTGTCTCGGTTAATCTTCGCCATAGGCGCGTCCGTATCATTCCCTCACTCTTTAAGTTGATTCGTCCTCGAATCAACACCTACATCAAAAGGAGACAGATCAGATACATTAAAACTCGCGCTCACGTTATAGTCACCTGGTAAGTCCAATTTGTATGAGTTGTCATTTATTCGTTCAAGGACTTGAAATGGACCGTCCCCCCTTGGGAGAAGTTTGGATCACCTTTGTTTGGGAAACCTTTCTTTTCGCATATGAACCCAAACCCAGTCCCCTGGTTCCAAGAGAATGCATCTACGACCTTTGTTAGCTCGTTGGACGTATTGCTCGGTTCTTGCCTCAATATTCTCGCGCACCTTTCGATGCAGTTCCTTTATGTAGTCTGCCTTTTTCCTAGCATCAGAATGGATAAATTTATCTGAAAGCAATGGCAATAAATCAAGAGGAGTGAGAGGGTTAAACCCGTAAACAGTCTCGAAAGGCAAAATTTTAGTTGCAGAATGAACAGCTCAGTTGTAAGCAAATTCGATGTGGGGCAGACAGTCTTCCCACGTTTTGAGATTTTTTCGCACCAATGCTCGCAACAAGGTTGATAGGACTCGGTTCACTACTTCGGTTTGTCCATCCGTTTGAGGATGACAAGTGGTCAAAAATAGCAATTTCATCCCTAACTTCCCCCACAGAGTTCGCCAAAAATGACTTAAAAATTTTACGTCCCGATCAGATACGATCGTCTTTGGAACTCCATGCAATCGTATGATTTCCCTAAAAAAACAAGTTTGCAATATGCACAGCATCGTCAGTCTTAGAACAAGGGATAAAATGGGACATTTTAGAAAAACGATCAACTACAACAAAAATCGAGTTCTTCCCGATTTTTGATCTCGGTATTCCAAGGATGAAATCCATGGAGATGTCGGCCCACGGAGTGTCTGGAATAGTAAGGGGCGTATATAAACCATGAGGCTGGACCTGCGATTTTGCTCGTTTGCAAGCTATGCAACATTCGCAAATCTGTTCGACATCCTTTCTCATTCTTGGCCAGAAAAAATGTTCTTAAAGAGTGGACAATGTCTTGTCTCTTCCAAAGTGACCCATAAGGCCACCACTATGTGCTTCTAACATAAGCATGTCTAGCATAGAACCTTGTGGTATACATAACTTGCTTTCCTTGAAAAGGAATCCTTCATGCCTGTAAAACTTATCAAAAGCACCACTCTCGCAAGCATTATAGACATTGCCAAAATCAGCATCATTAGCATACAATTTCTTAATGTGATGGAAACCAAGTAATTTAGAATCAAGAAAGGTTAATAAAGTGTACCTTCGTGATAACGCATCCGCTACTACATTTTTCTTATCTTTCTTACTAAATACTCGATCCATTTCGCATGCCGTTTGTTGAGCTTATGCTGACCTTTAATGTACTTGAGCGCTTCATGATCTGAATGAATAACAAACTCTTTCGGCCTCAAGTAGTGCTGCCATGTTTCAAGTGATCTTATTAGAGCGTACATCTCTTTTTCATACACGGGGTAATTAAGTGTAGCTCCGCTCAATTTCTCGCTGAAGTACGCCACCGGTCTTCCATTCTGAGTTAGAACGGCTCCGATCCCTACACCTGATGCATCACACTCAATTTTAAAGGTTTTAGTAAAGTTAGGAAGGGATAACAATGGAGCTTTAACAAGACATTCTTTAATGGCATTAAAAGACCGTTCTTGCTCATCGGACCAATGGAAAGCTGAATTCTTCTTGATCACACTCGTTAAAGGAGCGGCTATCGTGCTGAAGTTGGGCACAAATCGGCGGTAAAAACTAGCCAACCCATGGAAACTTCGTACTTGGCTAATCATTGTAGGACGGGGCCATTCTTGGATTGCTCGAACCTTCTCTTGGTCCACCTCTAAGCCATTTGCACTTACGATGTATCCTAAAAAAACAACCTTGTCAGTACAAAAAGAACATTTTTTGAGATTGGCGTACAATACCTCTTTCCGCAGTGTTTCTAAGATCGCACGTAGATGTTGGATGTGATCCTCCAAAGATTTACTGTACACTAAAATGTCATCAAAATAAACAACACATGATTTGCCAATGAAAGCTCGTAAAACATGATTCATAAGTCGCATAAAAGTACTTGGAGCGTTTGTAAGTCTGAATGGCATTACCAACCATTCGTACAAACCTAACTTTGTTTTGAAAGCCGTTTTCCATTCATCGCCTTCTCGCATCCTAATTTGGTGATAGCCACTTTTGAGATCAATCTTTGTAAAGATTCGAGCTCCGCTTAACTCGTCGAGCATGTTATCGAGTCGAGGTATCGGGTATCGGTATTTGATGGTAATCTTGTTGATGGCGCGACAGTCGACACACATCCGCCACGAACCATCTTTCTTTGGCACTAGTAACACCGGTACTGCGCATGGACTAAGGCTTTCTCGGATATATCCCTTTTCTAGAAATTCAGTGATTTGCTTTTGGAGCTCTTTTGTTTCCTCGGGATTACTCCGGTACGCAGGTTGATTGGGCAGAGAAGCTCCCGGCACTAAGTCAATTTGGTGTTCTATGCCTCGAATGGGCGGTAAACCACTTGGTATCTCATCTGGAAAGATGTCCTCGAATTCCTGAATCAGAGACAACACAGAAGAAGGAAGATTCTCGGGTAAGTCGTTAGTGTTCAAAAATGATTCCTTGTATAGTAGGACATACATCGATTGTCTCACACACAAAGCTTTTCAAATATCTCTTGCTTTTGCAAAAACACTCATTTTTCCACTTTCTTTTTCATCTTCATCTTTTTCTTTCTTTTGTTTTCTCTCATTTGTTTTTGCACTCGTATTCTTATTTAGCTCATTTTTCTTAACTTTCTCTTTTGTATTCTTTTCTTTTTCTTTTAATTGATCAATGGAAATCCTGAGTTTTTGCTGATCATCAAAGACTTGCTTAGGCGCTAAGGGGGCAAGTGTTACATTCCTTCCAAGATGCTTGAAAGAATACCGATTAGTGTAGCCATCGTGCATCACTCGGCGATCATATTGCCATGGTCGTCCTAAAAGTAAGTGGCCCGCATGCATCTGTACCACGTCGCATAGCACTTCATCGGAGTATTTTTTGATGCTGAAGGATACTAAAACTTGCTTAGTAACTTTGAGTTCTCCATCGTCGTTAAGCCACTGAAGCTTATACGGAGTCGGATGCTTTGTCGTTGTCAATCCTAGCTTTTCCACCATGAAGGTACTGGCTACGTTCGTGCAACTCCCTCCGTCGATGATAAGACTACAAACCTTGCCTTGCACCTGACATCTCGAATGAAAGATATTTTCTCGTTGCTCCTTGCTTCCTACACTTTGAATATTGAGGCTTCGCTTCACGACAAGAAACTCGCCTTCAACAGGTTGTTCTATGTCCTCATCAGCCTCAGAATTGGATTCGAATTCAATTTCTTCTTCGTCTTCAGTTTCAATCTCACCGTTAGCTTGCATCACCATAGTTCGTCTGTTCGGGCATTGGCTTGCAATATGTCCTCGGCCAAGGCACTTGAAGCATTTGATGTCCCTCGATCTAGCATTAGAACTTTTTGGAACCTTGCCTTTTCTTGTTTCGGCCAAAGGCTTGTTCGTCTTAGGAGTGAAAGTGGAGTCTTTCGGCTTATTTACGGGGAACCCCTTGCTGGTACTTTGGCCCCACTTCGAGGGTTTAGCATTGGAATAACTCCGGGATACTCCCTTTTGCTTCAATTGCTTTTCGACTTTAATGGCCATGTGGACCATATCTTCTATTTCGACATAATGTTGTAGTTCCACAACATTTGCTATCTCCCGGTTGAGTCCGGCTAGGAATCGAGCCATGGTGGCTTCTCGTTCTTCTTGGATATCGGCTCGGATCATCGCGACCTCCATTTCTTTGTAATAGTCTTCGACGCTTTTTGTCCTTTGTGTAAGATGTTAGAGTTTTTGATGTAACTCCTGATGGTAGTAAGAGGGAATGAATCTTCATCTCATGGCCGCTTTCATCTCGGTCCAAGTAGTGATTGGACGTTCGCCATTGCGCCGACGACTCGTAGTTAACTGATCCCACCAGATCATGGCATAGTCGAAAAACTCTATGGCGGATAATTTGACCTTTTTATTTTCAGAGTAGTTATGACAATCGAACACAAGTTCGATCTTCTTTTCCCATTCCAAATAGGCTTCAGGATCTGACTTGCCTTGAAAAGGAGGAATGGTCAACTTGATGTTTTTGAGATCATCATCTTCCCGCCTCCGATCTCTTTGTTCACGTGTTCGTGGGCCTCTTCTTCGTTAATTTTGTTCCGAAACTTGATTACTGTTAGCTTCACTTTGCTCGTATGTGTCGTTGTCATGCAGCCAAGGTCGTTCTTATTCCCTTCTCGGAATTGGAGGGGTGTTTGCTCGTTGTCTCCGTTCATCTCTTTGGTCCAAACGTTCGGTGATAGAATGGAGCAAGCGTGTGACTTCTCGTAATGCAACTTGCATTTGTAAATCAGAATCTCTACCTTCGGGAACATTTCTTTGTGGTTGCAATCTTCTTCCGCCACCAGCGGCATCAGACTCCTCATCACCCATTACTCGACATTCGGAACTTCAAGACATATTGAACAAAATTTAAAGAAACCTCACCACAATTCTCACTTGTTCACTCACAAAGAAAATAAATATTGAACACTCACGCTCGTGTTTCTTACTCAATTTTTGGCTTTTTTTTTTACTCGAATTCACTTTTCTAAATTCTAGAAGGTTGTCCTCGATTTTTTTTTATTAGCAACTTGTAGGTCGGTTTCAAGGAGTTAAAGGATAAAAGTAACGGTAGGCAAAAAAAAAATCGGTATAGTGGCGTTGGGGTGAAGAAGGGTGATTTGAAGATTGGGAAAGAAGTAATGAATCAAAACATGCAATTTTTTTTTACACACCTTTTTTTTTTTGAATTCTCTCTTTTTTTTAACTCAATTTTTTTTTTAAAATTTTCGTATCTTTTTTTTTTAAAACACCAAATGCACTATCTGTGAAGTACAAAGAAAGATAGAAAAAAAATTAAATTAAAACTTTGATTTTTTTTGAACTTACTCAGAAAAGCTCGAGATTGTAAAACATGCCTAATTTAATTGGCTCGATACGGATGATCTGATTCGCCTCTCAGTTTGAAACGAGTCGTAGATGTTGCCCGATCGTAAATTAGGTAGTTTTTCAATTAAATTGAACAAAAGGATAATTTTAATGATAACGGCTTGAAAATAAAGATAATCAAGTGGATGATAGGGATTTGAAACAAGAATGAACCTTTAATAAAAATTAAAGGCCCGAATCTTATAAGTTTCAAATGAATGAAAGGAAGTTGAATAAATCGAGACCCGCTATCTAGCAAGAAAGGAACCCATGGTATAAAATTGAACGCCACACCCGAGAGGATGATAAGTTCGTAACAAAGTTAAAATTGATGCCACTAGAAACTAGATAAATCAATTCGAACCTTGAAGAATTTAGGAGAGTGAATTAAACTCACCAAAATGAGAATTCATTCAATAAAAATCAAGTGCCTACAATTGAAGTTTGACAAGCTATTTATAGGTAGCTTGTAGTGGTTATAAAAAAATAAAAATAAAAATAAAAATAAACATAAATATTTAATTCCAATATGGCACATTAATTTCTTCAATCCAATTGATCTTGTCTTCCACCATATTCTTCAAGTTGCTAATGTTTTGTTTCCATTCATGCTTCCACTTCATTTATCTTCATTTGTTTATTTATACCTAATTCAATTATTCCCCCATTAGCTCTCCATTTAGCCATCCATCACCTAATACTCCACCCAAGTAGATTGATTCCAACAATTGTCATCACATTCTCTTAAACTCATGGCATTTAAAAATTTTAGCTTGTTGCACCACTATGCCTTTTATTATTTCCTATAAAACACAACCGAACATTAATTTAAATAAAAATTAAAATACTTTAATTTAAACACTAGATATATTAAATATTATACTAATTAAACAACTTAATTAATATGAAAATAACATGTAATAAAATAATAAATTAGCATCCAAACTAGCTAATATATTCGTTCTTAAATAAATTGTAAATGTTTGGCGTGTTCTTGGAGTATTTCCTTTCTTCGTTCCAAATTTGCGCCACTAAAACTGAAGTAGCCTCCTTAAATTGTTTAGCCGGCTACGCGTAATTGGTCCATTGGGTAGTTCAAGGGTGTCTCGGTTAATCTTCGCCATAGGCGCGTCCGTATCAGATTCGCTGTCGTATTTATGATCTTAACCATATGTTATGGTTTAACAAACCTATTTCGTTATAGTAGTTTTGACAAGGACTTTTTGATGGAATCAAATATGGATCAGGCAAAGGAGAGGATTGGGTTCGTAAACCCAATCCCTAAGTTTAAGAAACGAGCAGTGTCTGCTGTTCGAGATTGGCCACCGGGTTGTGGACCGGCTTCTGAACAATACCTTAGGCAGATAGCGGTGGTGTTGGCTACGAGTAGTGTCGACATAGGCAGTATCATCTTGTCGGTAATCAGGTGTGTAGATCTTTAACACACTCTTTAACTGTAATTTATGTGTTATGGGCTAAAAAGCCAGAAAGTGGCTATGTAGACAGTCGAATAAAACTCTCAAAGGGTTAGGCAAGGATGCTAGGTACGTAATCATAGAAATCTCTATGTGTATCGAACTATATGAAAGCCTGTATGATGTTTTCTTTATGTGTGTATGCATGGGGCGGGATTATGATAATGAAGGGGAAGTGCATGATAGGTCACTTGGTGATCGGTGGTTAAACCACAAATTCAAATGTGAGGTCACATAGTGATCGGTGGCTATGCCACGTTTAATGATTCTTGAATAATAGGAATAGGCAGTACGGCTATCGTTATGGTGTGTAGCGGAAGGAGGGTTGATTGTAGAAATCCCCAAGGTGTGATAGTTGGTACGGGTTGGTGTGTAGAGGATGGAATTCTAGGATGGGTTGGACTATTCATCATTTATTATTTGTCATGTAACTATGATTGTTGCCTTTATGTATGGGCCAGGGCTCATAATGTGTTTGTGGGCCTCAGGTTGTTGTGTGTTTCGGGATCTATACACTGAGTCTTGGTGACTCACACTTTCATTTTTTTTCTCTACTCTTTCAGATGAGCAGTAGATCGTAGACATGGGAGCCGAGACGGACTCGATGGGCATCAAGTTTTTATTTCTATAAATTATTTCAGGTTTTGTTTTCTTTAAGATTTTAATTTTGGAAATATTTATGTAATAAGGCCCCATAGTTTATTTTTCATTACATAGTTTTTAATATTTGCAACTTAAGAAACTTTGTCAAAGGTTTAATTGTTCAAAATAATAATAATACAAGGATTTCTTTTCAAATATCACTTATTTATTTGAAGATTATCTAATTAATTTGCGATTTCTAAAAATGGTAAAGAACTATGTTTTCAACATCAAACCCATAACATGCCAGATCTGGTCGAAACTTATGGGCCGGGTTTGGGTGTTACACTCTTCAACCCCATACTTTTTGACTTTATCAACAAGAATTCGTTGGTTCAACCCAATTGTCGGAGGGGGTGGTGGCGTCGCAGGTGGTATAGTAGGTGGTACTTCATGAGGTACTGTTAAACTATAATAGTAACATATTTTAAGCCGCATTTAGCATGCTTTTGGATGATTTAAGCCTTGAATTGTGTAAATTGGTGCTCTTAATCCTTTGTTTTTGTGTTTTATACTCAGAAAAGCACCAGAGGATGAAAAGAACGAGAAACGGGCTCAAAACAGAGTAAATGGGCCATTTCACAAAACCAACACGGCCTGGGCCCAAGACCACACGGCCGTGCCTCATTCAACAGACTCGAACCCGGCCTGGCCACGATTTACATGGGTGTGTGCCATGGGCGTGTCCCGTGAATAAGAGGAATTACACTCGGAATAGGATACTTGAGGCAAAAAAACACATTCCAAAGCCTATTTAAACACCTCAATAGGAATTCTACTCAGATTAGGATACTTAGGGCCAAGTAAGGCATCTCAAAGCCTATATAATCACCTTCGGGGGTAACTTAAAGGGGGAGTTCAGCAGAAGCCTTCTGCCAGGGCTTTAGTCAGGGGGCGTCCAGCTAGGCCAAAAAGGAAAGATTTGTGGGGATTTACTCGAAGATAGCCAGTTGATTCATCTCAAGAAGCCGGAATCATACTCAAGACGGAGGATCTCTCCTTCAATTCCTTCAGGGGGTTTTAGGGATTTCTTATGTTTTGTTTTATCTTTTCTTCTGATATGTTTTCTTTTATTATTATGAACTAAACCCTCAGATACCTGAGAGGGATGAAACCTAAGATGAATCTTGTTATCGTTTGCTGAACTATATGATAAATATTTGACTTCTTCTTAATTATGTCTTCTTAATTCTTGTGTTGATATTTTCGGGATATTAATTCAAGTATGATGTGCTTAGGTGGAGGAGCAAAAGTCCCTGCCTAAGAGTAGATCTAGCATACTTAAGTGGAGTTGCTCGCGCGCCTAGAGATAGGGTGACGAAGATTTGCTGGATTAGGGTCAAACCTAATATGGGAGTCCATAGATCGAGTTAATGCAATTCTAGGGGTTTAATTAGAAAGAGATTTCAATTAATCAACTTAGGGTTAGACGTTAGTCACCTCGAGAGAGGGATTAATATACGTTAGGGAATCCTACGAATCAAGTCAAGTGAATAAATCATCTGGTTCAGAGTTAGATAACAAGTGAAGTCTAGGTGGATTCTTCCTCGGGTATTGACTTAATCAATTGGTTTTTCTCAAAGTATTTCTCCCCAATTTCATTCTTTTTTATCTTAGAGTCTTTAGCTTAGTAGTTAGTTAATTTATATTAAACAACAAATTTCCTTTATTTTAGGCTAGATAATAAAAAGAAAGTTAGTATTAGTACTTTTAGTTCTTTTGGGTTCGACAATCCGGTCTTGCCTTAACTATACTATTGTTTGATAGGTGCGCTTGCCTCAAATCATTGTCATAGTTAGTTTCCATGTTCGATCATTCTTTATATAAAGTTTAAGACTTTGACATCGCAAAAAAACAACAATCAGGTACCGTAGGAGGAGCAGCAAGTGGTACCATATGTGGTGCAGAAGGAGGCGGTGGTCGGGGCATCATTGGATTACTCCGCATAAATTTAGAGAACCACTGTCTTATGAGTCCAAAGAACATATCCTTGACTTCATTTTCAGGCATTGGTAGGATCGGTATACTATGGCTTGAACCAATGTTAGTAGTCAGGATATTACTATCCACTTGATAAGTCTCTTCACGTTTAATATCTAATGGCCTCCTTTAGAATCTACAAAGAAATAGGGTTAGATCGGATCAATTTATATCACACTATCATAGGTTATATGGCATGTACCTTCTAAGTTTAAACACGTTACACTCCGTCCAAGAATTGACTAAATCGTAGCTCTGATACCACTAAATGTAACACCCTTAACTCATCTCTGACACTAGATTAGGGTTACGGGGTACTACTAAACAATCAGAAACATTTGGACATCATATCATTCGATATTATAATCACAACATTAACATTCATATGCATGCATACTATCCTTAAATCAAGCCCTCGAGGCTCTAAAAATAACTTAGAATTAATTCGGGACCACTATGAATCAATTTAGAAAGATTTGGGAAAAATAGTGAAATTTGAAAATAAGAGACACACGGCCGTGTGTCTCACATGGTTGAGAGATACGCCCGTGTCTCAGGTCATGTAACCTTTAAACTAGGGACACATGGTCGTGTCCAAGCCCGGGCTCTCACCTGTGTAACTGTTTGAGTAAGGCCACACACGTCAGTGTGCAGAAGTTCAAGGTGTTTTTCAGCCCTTGTTTCTTTTGCATTAAAAGATCACTTAGTTATCTTGCCTTTTAAGGAAAATTCACATTGTGGAAGATCAACTTCTTTAAGAGAACTTAAGATGTCATCTTTCACAAGTCTAGTGATTCTTTCTTGGTTATTATGACCAAGTTTCAAATGCCAAATGTGTAACGTCCTAAATTTTATAATTCTATTTCTGTAAATTCTGGGCACAATTGTTATCTGCTTCAGTGGTTATGTGTTTTGGGTGTGTGTGTGAGGTCCCAAGTTCAAGCCTTAGCTTTGGAAAATGTTGGTATTTTTCTGACTTAAGCCTTATACTTGATCAGCGGGCTTATATTAAGTAATTTGTAAAACCATATCAGAATAGGCCTGCTGATCTGGTGTTTAAGTGAAGTGTTAGTTTGCTGATGGTTAGGTGTTTGAATCCCTGCGTGAGCAAGGGGGTTTATTTTTGCTTTTTCGTCTGAAAGAGTTCTGATTGTGCTGAAAGACTGAGAGTGGGTGGTTAGGATGTGAAGTAGTGGGGATGTAACACCCCCAGACCCGGCCCAGATGTTATGGCCGAATCTGGGAATGTCACATCATATGCATATTTCAAAATGACTTTACCATTTAACAATTTAAGGCCCAAAAGCCCAAAACCCTTGTATCTTGTTAAGTTACACTGAAAAGCCCATATTTTAAAAATAGTAACAGGTTAAGTTATTTTGAAAACCATGTTAACTTCAGAAATTTTATGAAATTTATTAAGCGGATAGTTGAAACATTAATAATAAAACCCAAAATCTAAAGTCAATTAGGAGTTACATGGCCTTATTACAATTCAATGAAAAAAAAACAAAGTATTTAAAATAAATTCATTTGAATGAAATAAAACATTTGATCAGCTTGTAGTATGGCCATCTCCGAGTCTTCTCCCACGTCGAGCTGTTTATTTAGGATCACCTGAAACATTAAATAAAAGGGTGTGAGTTTCAAAACTCAGTTTGTACAACCCTTGGCAATCAAATCACATACAAGTATTCACATTGGGCCTAAGCCTATCAAAATCGGTGGTTTTGGCCTTAGCCCACAATGACCTCATATCATATCATATCATATCATATTATATCATATACAAAATAAGGTAATACAAAACCCTCCCCAAAAATCCATCCGCTACACACCATTTCCCTTCCAACCCTACTCACCTGTGGGGATTTCTAAATTGACCAACCCATCCTCTACACACCAAAGGTAGCACTCACAGCGGCACTACTCAACGTTGCAGCAAAGCTGCTGATCATATAATGGGCTTAAAGCCACCGGTGGATCCATGGTCGTCAAGCGACTATGTGATCCTCAAATCCTCCTCCGTACCATAATTCCCACCCATATGCATCCTAAACAGAATATTGTATGATTGCAACATGCACATGAATAATATCCACAAAACTCATATTCATCACATAGGGGTATTTTCGTCATTTCACAACCCAAGGGTATTTTCCTAAATCTACTCTATAGGGGTATTCAGGTAATGTTGAAAAACAAAGGTACTTTGGAGATGTTGTAAATCAGGGATGTTTTGGTAATTCTGTAACTCAAGGGTATTCTGGTAATTTCACAATTCGGGCTATTTTAGTGATTTTACAAATCTAAGGGTATTTTGGGCATTTTCAAATCAGGGGTATTTTAGTAATTTTACAAATAGGGGTATTTAGGTAATTTTGTAAATCAGGGGTATTTGGTCCCTCTCGGGTTTTAGTTATGAACTTTGGCCCATTAACAAGTCCTTGCGGCTAAAGTGAACAGACACTATACACCAGGTAGGTTTCTAGAGAAGAGGAGGTGGGCCACTAGGACCGCTTAACTACCAAGCTCTCCCTAGATCCAATCGTAGACATGCACATGCCCGTTACCACACTCTAACCTAGCAACTTGTCCACGGACAATGTTTAATTACTATAAAGTCTTATGCGGTTTAAGAGTTGTTCAGTACTAAGCCTAAAGTCCATTAAACTCTAGCATACTTTTCTACGTCCCCATAAAGCCCATCAAGCCCATTTCATGTCTATATAGAATATTATGCCCAAATCACATCCTTATGGCCCATTAGGCCCAAATCTCATTCATACAGCCTATTAGGCCCAAAACAATTCCAAATCATGTAACATGCATGACTAACTCAATTCGTATGACCAAACCAAACAGTTTCATCAAACTCAGCCTCAGGGCCTACCGGGCCCATTTAGCCACTTTCGGCTTTTTGGCTTTGCAGCATTATCGATTTCGTGTGTATATAGTATTTGTACACACCTGGTTACTGCGACGTGATATTCTATCCTTTGCCTTGATCCTACAACCAACCAACCTTCAATCAATCACTAAATCAAAACATTTACAAAAACGCCAAAACTTTACTGTAACCTTATCGTGAGCCACCGGGTTCTAATAGCCCTTCCTTAGCTACTAATCAGGAGTATCCCCTAGATCTGCACTCATACATACACTATCAAAATCCGAGTGACTCATAATCCAAACAAGTCACCCCTATAGATCATACACACATTCAGCCATTCACTTAAACCATAATCGAGTTGAGTACACTTACCCTTGCTAACGATCCTACCACGCTTGCGATCTTTGAACCTTATCCTTTTTATCACATAGATTAACAACAAGACAATTAGATAGCCTCTCGGCTTTTAGTAAAATGTACAAGAGAGGTTAACCGAATACTTACCAAATCCCTTTTGATCCTGCGGCCTAGATAGCTACTGAACGAGATCCGGCTTTTAAAACTTGATTAAGAGTAGATAACAGCAACCAATTTGTGATGGAGGAAAAATAACAAGGAATCGGAAAAAAGATAGGGCTATTCGATTATAAGGGAGTACTCGGCTTTCAGAGAAAGAAGAAGAACGCAACACCAATAGGGATTTCGGTAAAAAAGAATGATGGTTTTTTGGTAATGGAAGAATTCGTTAATGGGAGAAACAGAATGAGGGGGAGAGAAGAAAAGTAATGGAAACCCAAGGAACCTTTCAAAGGAATTCGGTAAAGAAAAGAAAGACTGACCTATTTGCAAAACTCTTCAAAAGCCGAAAGCCACAATAAAAATTCGTAATACCCCCTAAAAGACCCAAAAACGGCACTTATCTACCCTCCTAAGCTGAATTTATACACTCTCCACTTCCCAAAACGGCACCAACTCTTCACACTTCTCAGCTCCTAAATTTTCTCCCTGATAACACCTTAGCCTTATCCGAATTTCCCTCCATTATCAGTTCCCCTTACCACTCAAACACTCCAACGCAAGAGTTCATATTCAACACAACTCTGCCCGTCCACCTATGTAAAATAAAACACTCCAATAATACCACTCCTAATGCTCGAACCTTGGACCTCCTCAATTGACAACACGCCACCTTATAGCTCCCCAAGTAACGCCACTTGCCATTGGACCACAAGCCAATTTGTTTCCTATTTTCTCTTAATCTGATTAAGAGGCCTAATGCTTGAGACTAGGGTCCGCTAAAGCAAGAAAAATAAAATTTTCCCGATGGTCTTCCCTATCTCTAAGACTTCAAATAATCCTGATAATATCTTAAAATTAATATTCTAAGTGCTACTCATACATACCAACCTCAATGCACAGAAATTTAGAGTTTCAGGATTTTTGGGGCGTAAACCAAAATTTTTCCTATACCATTACTTGATCCCAGGACATCTCCAACACTCCTAGACACTCCAAATTCATTCATCCTCAAAGCCCACATGCCAATTGTCATTTTCGGGGCGTTACAGGGGAGTTATCTAAATATCTCAAAAAAAATTGTTTCTCTTTCCCCAAGAACATCTGACGTTAGTTTGTTCTCCCTGTTACAGTTTTTTTCCCTTTTGTTGCTGGTTCATCTTTCTTTTGGATCAAATTTTTTTCTGTGTCTCGTTATTCCGATGTTTGTGCATTATCGGTAAGCTCGTAAGTGCGATTCTTACATTGGTTAATGAATCTTGGTTAATGGAATTCATTAGGAGTTAATCGAGGGGCTGGAGAGTAGCCATTAACGCTTTAAGATGCGGAGTTTGTATTATTCGAGCTGAGGTAAGGTTTTTGATGGTAGGAAGCCATTTTTCTCGTTATAACTTGGTTTAATTTCCATGAGTATCACTGAAATTGGACTCTAGATTATCGATTATAGGTTCTAGAGTGCTCGGGGATCGTTTTAGCTTCAAACGAAACCAGGTGTGTACCTAAAAATACAGAAAATGGGGTTTCTACGAAAGTCGAAAACCCTACTGTTGACACCACACGAGCATGTGGTTGCCCGTGTGGTAGGCCATGTGCTTGATAATACTCTAGAACGACATATTTTTATGTATTAATTATATGTTTATTTTGAGTATGATCCTACTAATTTGGGCTATTTATGGTCTTTTATCTTTTAGGGACTAAATTGACAGCAAAAGTAAATTTCAGGATGAAAAGCGTGAATTTAGAGATAAAGTGGGCCAATATCCGACATAGAAAAAAAGGTGGTGCCAAAAATGCAAGTATAGAAGACATAGGACAAAAATGCAAAAGAAGAGATTTTATAGCACAAGACTCTATTTAATGTTTAATTATACTAGAATAATTATTAAGGATTATTACTTAGATTTAATTTTAGGATTTATTTTCATTTATCTTTAATTATCTTTAATTATCTTTATTTGTATTTATCTTTTAGAATTTAATTAGGAATAGACTAGGTTTCTTAATACTATAAATAGGGGATGAAGCGACACAAAAGGGGATCTATCTTTGGCTATAACACTCTCTCCCTCATAAAGTTTAGCCTCTTATTCTTTCCATATTTTTTTCCCAACAAATATTCTATTTCCATTATATTTGTTTCTTTCTCAAAAATCATGAGCCACTAAATCCATCTAGCCGAAGGTTGTCGAAAGTCTCCAAAAAGGTTCATGAGGCTTAGAATCCGTGCTTACCCTTTTTAACATGGTATTCATCGCTTCTCCGCATTACGGGCTAACGCTTCCGTCCATGTCCCTTAATAGGTAATCTTTCCAACTTGTGCAAGAAACGATTGCTTTGTACGTTTTGGGAAGGTTGCACAGTCAGTTTGTTGACTTTCTGCGTCGGAGGTTGGGAAGTCCAAGAGACAAAATGGCGTGGTATTCGCCGTTGGGAAGTGATGATCTAGTAGAAGATAGTCCCACAAAACTGATTATTGGCTAGAGAGGTTCTGCCAAATCTTAAGTCTAAATTCTTGGAGCTGGCGGTCGTATGCGTCCTCTTCCACTATAACTGGCTTATTCTACTTGAGAAGGATCACTTAAAAGTCAAAGATTAAAGCCAAGGCGAATCGAGACAATCGGAGGCTAGAAAATCACCATAAGAAATCTTTTTCTCAACTTTACTTTTACTTTTAATTTTCGAAATTTCCATTTAACTTTTAATTTCATTTTTTTTATTCCCAGGTCTAAACTTTAAATTCTTTTTTTTAGGAACGCAAGTTTTCTTGGGCACGATTCTGCCCAGGATTTCGAGAAACAAGCATTAGTACAATCCGATCCCTGAGGATTCGACCCTACTTTTCCTTTACTTCTCTTTTCATTATTTTATAAGGAATAGGATATTTTTGGTACTCTCAAAGACCACATCAAACTTTGGCGCCGTTACCAGGGATCGGCAACGAACTAGTTTTGTTTTTTGTTTCCTATGACCAGATCTGCTCCAGGAACTCTTGCGTTCGATTTAGAAATTGAGAAGACTGCGAGAGCTAATCGCAAGGAAACAAAGCTAAGAAAAAAGCAGTCAGCGATGGTTGGGACTCAAAGTAACCCACCGCTAGAAATCGGAATTGACGACAAATTAGAGTCTAAGGTTAACGAAAACCCTACTAAAACATTTGAAAGTGAAAAAGTAGAAGTCGATTCACTAGAAGAAGTGTTTAACGCTAGGGTTAACGAAAACTCGAACCTAGCACATCAACCTATGGCTCAAACAATTCGACAACTGGCCAAAGCTCCAGCAAAACAACTGCCACTATGCATCGCGTATCCTACTATGGATACTGATTTTGGAATTAAAGTCAGGCTTAATCCAACTACTGCCAACTTTTCATAGGTTGCAAAACGAAAATCCCCGCAAGCATTTAAAAGAGTTTCATATGGTTTGTCTTAGCATGAAACCTCAAGGGGTAACTGAGGATCAAATTAAATTGCGTGATTTCCCTTTTTCCTTAGTAGATTCTGCTAAGGAATGATTATTTATTTACCCCCTTGGATCTATTACAACTTGGGCTGATTTATCTCGTTTATTTCTCAACAGGTTTTTTCCAGCATCCAAAGCAGTTGAGCTAAGAAGAGAGATCGTTGGAATAAGGCAAAAAGAAGCAGACTCTCTTTACAACAATTGGGAGCGGTTTAAGAAATTGTGCGCAAGCTGCCCACAACATGGTATAACGGAGCAATCTCTCCTCCAATACTTTTATGAAGGCTTAAAACCCATGGAGATGAATATGGTAGACGCCGCTAGTGGAGGAGCGTTGGTCAACATGACTCCCCAACAAGCAAGGGACTTAATCTCCACAATGGCTACAAATTCTCAACAATTTCGAGCCAATACTAAACCCCCTAGAACGGTTCACCAGCTAAGTAATTCAACCTTAGAGGATAAAGTTGATAGACTTACTAATATGATGAATTCTCTTATTGTAAAAAAAGAAAAGATAGCCCGGTTGTGCGAAATATGTGCTACGCCTGAACATACAACTGATGCATGTCCCAGTTTGTATGACGATACCATGGCTCATCTGGATGCTGTGGGAAATTTCCCTGGGCCACCACAAAGGCGATACGACCTCTATGCTAATACATACAACCCAGGGTGGAGGGATCATCCTAACTTGAGTTATGGGACCAATCCACGAAATATCCAGTCATACCAAAATCTGTTCCCGCAACAGCTATAAGGCTCAGGTAATTCTCTAGAAGCTCTAGTCAATAAATTAGCAGCTAATGTTCCTGATTTTCAACAGAAAACCGAGGCATCCATAAGAGAGTTAACCACATCAATTGAGAAATTTAACTCTCAAAGGAAGTTGCCGTCACAAAATAGAACCAAAACCGAGACAAAATGAGAATACAGTGACGTTACGGAGCAGAAAGTTATTGGAACCAATTCCTGACAGAAATCCTGGCCAAGAAATCGCCCGAAAAAAACATGAGAAAGACGAACAGGTCCGACCGAAACCTCCATTACCTAAAATTCAACCCCTATTTCCAGAATGATTCAACCACTGTCAAAGAGGTAAAGAGGACAAGGAGATCCTCGAAACATTTAGGAATGTTGAGATCAACATACCACTGCTGGACAACATCAAGAAAATTCCGCAGTATGCTAAATTTCTTAAAGAGATCTGCACCAACAAGCGAAAATTAAAAGGTAATGAAAGGGTAAATGTTGGTGAAAATGTATCCGCAGTGTTACAGCAGAAAATACCGGCGAAATGCAAGGAAAGGGGCATGTTTGCGATACAATGCAAAATAGGCCATTTGGGAATTAAGAAGGCTACGTGTGATCTAGGGGCCTTCATAAATGTAATGCCATATTCTATTTATGAATCACTTAACGCGGGTCTTTTGACAAAAACAGGTGTTATCATTCAGTTGGCGGACAGGTCTATTGTACATCCAGAAGGAGTCCATGAGGATGTTTTGGTAAAAGTTAACGACCTCATTTTCCCTGTAAATTTTTATGTGATAAAAATGGAGGAGGATAGTACTCCTGGATCTTCAAACCTCTTGTTGGGCCGACCTTTCCTTAGTACAGCTAGTACTAAAATCGCTGTTCGAAATAGAACTCTCACGATAGAGTTTGATGGGGAAATCGTGAAGTTTAATGTCTACGAAGCCATTAGCCATCCAAGTGAAATCTTGAGCGTAAATCGTGTCGACATAATTGACTCTTTAGTGGAAGAGAATTTTGAGTCAATTTATGAAGATAAATCTAAACTTGATGAAGATGAGTTTGTTAATAAGTTATTATCTCCAAATATTAAACTTTTACCTTCTATTATACATGCACCAGAATTAGAGCTGGAACTGCTTCATGAGCATCTGAAATATGCATGTTTGGGGAAGGATAATACCCTACCGGTCATAGTCTCCAATAGACTCTCCACGCACGAAGACAAAAGTTTGGTCCAAGTACTAAAAAGTCATAAGGAGGCAATTGGTTGGACTATTTCTGACATAAAAGGGCTAAGCCCTTTGACATGCACACATAGGATTTACTTGGATGAAAACACGAAATCGAGAAGAGAGGCGCAAAGACAGCTAAATCTGAATATGATGGAGGTAGTAAAAAATGAAATAATCAAGCTGCTGGATGCTGACGTAATCTACCCCATTTCTGACAGTAGATGGGTAAGTCCGGTGCAAGTCGTGTCCAAGAAAAATAGCGTGACAGTAAAGAAAAATGCTGAAGGTGACTTGGTACCTACCCGAGTGCAAAATGGGTGGCGTGTCTGCATTGATTACAGGAAGTTGAACTCTTACACTAGAAAATATCATTTCCCTCTTCCTTTTATAGATTAAATGCTTGAAAGGTTAGCCGGAAAAACTCACTTTTTTTGTCTTGATGGATACTCAGGTTTCTTCCAAATCCAGTCGCACCGGAAGACCAGGAAAAGATCATTTTTACATGCCCATTTGGTACATTTACGTATAGAAGAATACCATCTAGTCTTTGCAATGCGCCAGCCACCTTCCAAGATGCATGATGAGTATATTTTCTGAATATGTGGAAAAAATTATCAAAGTTTTTATGGACGATTTTACTGTATATGGAAATTGTTTTGATGAATGCCTTAAAACCTAATGGTAATTTTGAGTAGGTGCATTGAATTTAATATTATCTTGAATTATGAAAAGTGTTGCTTTATGGTAGACAAGGGTTTAATTCTGGGTCATGTAGTTTCATCTAAGGGAATTGAGGTCGATAAGGCCAAAATTGACATTATAAATTCTTTGTCTTATGCCTCCACTATAAGGGAAATTTGTTCTTTCCTTGGCCATGCAGGGTTCTACAGGCGCTTTATAAAGAACTTCTCGAAAGTAGCTGAACCACTGTATGAATTGTTGCAGAAGGATAAGAAATTTGAGTTTGGCCCAAAATGTAGGGAGGCTTTTGAAAGGCTTAAGCAAAAGTTGGTCTCCGCTCCTATAGTGCAACTGCTAGATTGGAAATACCCATTTGAGATTATGTGTGATGCAAACGAACGCAGTGTAGGGGCTGTTTTGGGCAAAAGATAGACAAGGAACCTCATGTCATTTGTTACGCCTCAAAAACCCTAGATGCTGCGCAGAGCAACTACACCACTACGGAAAAAGAACTCTTAGCAGTTGTATTTGCTTTAGATAAATTTTGACCTTATTTATTAGGATCTAAAGTTATTATATTTTCTGATCATGTAGCTCTCAGGTACTTGATTGCAAAAAAGGAAGCAAAATCGAGGCTCATCAGGTGGATTTTGCTGCTCCAAGAATTTGACATCGAGATTCAAGATAAAAGGGGATGTGAGAACTTAGTGGCTGACCACTTAAGCAGAATAAAAGTACCTTTTGATGACATACCTATTAAGGAAGAATTCCCTGATGAGAGCTTATTCTCGACTAAGGCACGTCTCCTATGGTATGCAGATATGGTAAACTTTCTAGCCACAGGCTCGTTACCCACTAAGTTAGCACGTTCCGTAAGGGACAACCTTAGACGAGAAGCTCTATATTACATTTGGGATGACCTATACTTGTGGAAACACTGTACAGATCAGATAATACAACGATGTGTTCCAGAAACTGAGGTAACTTCTATACTTAATTTTTGTCATGGTGAAGCTTGCGGAGGACACTTTGGCCCTAAGCGGACTGCTCACAAGGTGTTAGAATGTGGGCTATATTGGCCCACAATTTTTCGAGACGCATATAACTTCTATAAGTCTTGCAATAAATGTCAACATACAGGTAAAATCACTAAACGAAATCAAATGCCCTTAACCCCGATTCATGTGTGTGAAATTTTTGATGTATGGGCCATCGATTTCATGGGCCCATTTATTTCTTCATTTAGCAATGTATATATAATTCTTGCAGTGGACTATGTTTCTAAGTGGATAGAAGCAAAGCCTACTCGTAATGATAATGCCAAGACTGTTGTTGAGTTTCTAAAATTAACTATTTTTTTCTAGGTTTGGCACACCTTGAACCCTAATCAGTGATCGTGGCACCCACTTTTGCAATAAAGTCATGGAGGCACTATTGACAAAATACAAAGTTTACCACCGTATAGCTACAGCTTACCATCCCCAAATGAACGATCAAGCCGAAGTCTTGAACAGGGAAATAAAGACTATTTTGGAGAAAACAGTTCGACCCAACAGGAAGGATTGGAGTCTTCTGCTAAATGATGCACTTTGGGCCTATCGGACAGCGTATAATGGACCAATTGGCATGACCCCGTACCGACTTGTTTTTGGCAAAGCTTGCGATCTTTCGGTAGAATTATAACATAAAGCTTATTGGGTTGTTCGACAGTGTAACATGGAGTTAGAACCAGCAGGAAGGGCAAGGAAATTAGACATCCAAGAGTTAGAAGAAATTCACAACGACGCCTACAAGAATAGCTACGAAGCATTTTTCGGTAGGACAAAAAGTTTTGCTTTATAACTCCATATTAAAGCTATTCTCAGGGAAGCTTCGATCTCGATGGCAAGGACCTTTTATTGTGACCCAAGCGTTCACACATGGTGCAGTTGAAATAGAGAGTAAAGAGACAGGAAAGCGGTTCGTAGTCAATGGCCAACGGTTGAAGCCATTTTACGAGAATTTTCAGGCCCACACGGTCGAAAAAATTCAGTTAGAACCACCATAATTCCATTCATGGTGTCAAGCTAACGACGTTAAACAAGCTCTTGTTGGGAGGCAACCTAATTTTTATTTCTCTTTAGTATTTTATTTTAATTATTTATTATTTTATCTTAATCATTTATTACTTATTTTATTTTGGATATTAATAAAAATTATCTTCTTCTAACTAGGTGGACCGAAACGAAAACAAAGAGAAAAAGGAGAAAAGACAAAACTTGTAGCCAAACAGCTCTTGTTCCATCCCTATTCTAACTTGGAATAGCGCATTCTTACCCTAAATTTCCCAAAACCTACAGCCAAACACCCCCTTTTAGCCAAATAAAGCCCCAAAATCAAAAAAAAAATTCTAATTTTTCTCACAAAGCCTCCATAGCCGCCGAAACAGACTTACATGTTGCTTGTCAGGCCGATCCTTTTGATGCTTGATGCCTCGACTCGCTGGGGCTACTTCTTGGCACTCTGTCGTCATTTCGTTTTGTCCCTACAGCCATGCGCTCTACACCAGTAGAATGAGTCTTTCGACACCAAAATCGAAATGAAGCACCCACTCAAGCCCAACCTCCGATGACTGTTGAGCAACGCTTAGAGCGCATTGAGGACAGACTTGACACTTTTGGCCAGCAACTAATCAAGCTCATTGCCATTATGCGTGAATGACAATAACTACATGGGGAGTTCTTCTAAACTTTTCCACCTATTTATTTATTTTCTTCCACATCGAGGACAATGTGTTTTAAGTGTGTCATCTTCTTGGCGTGTTTTTGGTGTTGCTGCTTGATGCTCCGTTTTGCCCAAAATTATTATTATTATTATTATTATTATTATTATTATTATTATTATTTTAGAATATTCTGCCTCTTTTCATGCCCAATATTTTTACCAAGATTTGCCCACTATTTGACCTACATGCATGATTCTTGTCTTCTGAGAAAATTACGATTTTTCCATAATTGATGCCATCTCCACTGTTTTATTTTTAAGCTAAAAATAATTGTGATTAATAGAGTTAACTCTATCTTGCTTTTTGTAAAATTGATCAAGTTTAATATAAAGTGGACACTTAATATGATTGCATGCTAAATTTATGTTCGTGGCTATTAGGTGATTATTGAAACTTATTCTTGACACTTGAATGTTTTTCTAAGTTCTCCAAAATTAAAATTTCGTTTAATGTTAACAATTTTTTCGCGGTTATGAGTGCAACTTAAAAACATGATTGACTGAGTAACCGGGGTAGGGTGCCTGGTTGCCATCCTATTTCGCGTCAAAAGGTTGTGTGACGTGTTAGGTAAAACTCCGCTAACCGGAATTAATTTTTAAGAACATGTTGGGCTGAGTAACCGGGGTAAGGTACTTGGCTGTCATCACTCTTCGCGTCAAAAGGTTCGATATGTTCTTAAGAAAAAATTATAATAAATGAGGTGTATGTTGGGCTAAGAAATCGGGGTGGGGTGCTTGGCTGTCATCTCTCTTCGCGTCAAAAGGTTCGATATATTCTTAAAAGTAAAAAAAAAAAAATTTAGGGACTAAAGGAGGAAACAAATAGGGTGTCTCGATAGGTTTGGTAATTTACCTAATTTTCATGAAATAATTCAAGTCGATTCTAATTTCTGTGTGTATTAATTGGAAAACTTTTTCTGTTTTACTTAAAGCAAGCTTAGGGTTCTCTTTATTTTTCATACGCATTTTTGACTAATTTTTATGAAACTTTGGAGTGGTATTTCTTTTATAGCAGATTCTTTCACAGTGGATAAGAACCATACTGGAGGGCAAGCATGGGCTAAGTAGGGGGAATTTGATAATACTCTATAACGACATATTTTTAAGTATTAATTATATGTTTATTTTGAGTATGATCCTACTAATTTGGGCTATTTATGACCTTTTACCTTTTAGGGACTAAATTGACAGAAAAAGTAAATTTAAGGACGAAAAGCATGAATTTGGAGATAAAGTGGGCCAATATGCGACATAGAAAAAAATGTGGTGCAAAAAATGCAAGTATGGAAGACATAAGGACAAAAATGCAAAAGAAGAGATTTTACAACACAAAACTCTATTTAATGTTTAATTATATTAGGATAATTATTAAGGATTATTATTTAGATTTAATTTTAGGATTTATTTTCATTTATCTTTAATTATCTTTATTTGTATTTATCTTTTAGAATTTAATTAGGAATTGGCTAGGTTTCTTAGTACTATAAATAGGGGATGAAGTGACATAAAAGGGGATCGACCTTTGGCTGTAACACTCTCTCCCTCATAAAGTTTAGTCTCTTGTTTTTTTTCCATATTTTTTTCCCAATAAAAATTCTATTTCCATTATATTTGTTTCTTTCCCAAAAATCATGAGCCACTAAATCCATCTAGCTGAAGGTTGTCGAAATTCTCCAAAAAGGTTCATGAGGCTTAGAATTCGCGCTTACCTTTTTCAACAGGGGATTCATCGCTTCTCCGCATTTCGGGGCTGACGCTTCCGTCCACGTCCCTTAATAGGTAATCTTTTCAACTTGTGCAAGAAACGGCCGCTTTGTACATTTCGGGAAGGTTGCACAGTCAGTTCGTTGACTTTCTGCGTCAGAGGTTGGCGAGTCCAAGAGACAAAATGGCTTCGTATTCACCGTTGGGAAGTCATGATCTAGCAGAAAATAGTCCCACAAATGCGATTATTGGCTAGAGTCAGGTTCCGCCAAATCTTAAGTCTAAATTCTTGGAGCTGGTGGTCATAGGCGTCCTCTTCCACTATAACTGGCTTATTCTACTTGAGAAGGATCACTTAAAAGTCAAGGATTGAACCCAAGGCGAATCGAGACAACCGGAGGCTAGAAAATCACCATAAGAAATCTTTTTCTCAACTTTACTTTTACTTTTAATTTCCGAAATTTCCATTCAACTTTTAATTTCGTTTTTATTTTATTCCCAGGTCTAAACTTTAAATTCTTTTTTTAGGAACGCAAGTTTTCTTGGGCACGATTCTGCCCCGGATTTCGAGAAACAAGCATTCGTGCAATCCGGTCCCTGAGGATTCGACCCTACTTTCCCTTTACTGTTCTTTTCATTATTTTATAGGGAATAGGATATTTTTTTGCTCTCAACGACCGCATCAGTGCCCTAACACGGGCTTGTGATCGATGAGGCCAGGCCATGCACACAAGACACGACCATGTGATGGCCAAGTAGGCCGTGTGCGACACACGGGATAGACCGATTTGGGTTATGTGGGCCCACACAGGTAATCTACACGGGCGTGTGGGAATTTGGGCTAGGCCATGTGATCCACACGGGCCAAGGCCAATCTGGGCGTGTAGGCCACATGGGCGTGTGAGCCCATTTAACTAAAATGTGTTCTATGGTTGCATGGGTCGCCCAAGTCGACTGTGAACCTACTTTAGGGTTGGTAAGCACTACTTGGACCCCTATATGCGTAAATTGAATGCATGATGCATGTACTGAGCATGATGCTTATATGCATGTATACTGAACTGTATGTGAACTGTTAATCATGTAATAGCATGTCATTTATTGTATGTTTGCATTGCATTGGATTGGGATGATGATGTATGGAGGAAGTGTACTGAAAGGCTCTTAAGCCTAATATCTGGCAGTTCAGGTGCAAATTTACTGATAATGTACCGCATTCGGTACTACTTGGAGTGTAGGGATGGGTGGGTGTTCTAAACCCCACATGGAGTGTAAGGATGGACGGAAATGGTATGTAGAAGCTGGTTGGGTAGGACTCTGTTACTGATAAATGCATATCTGATACTGTTACTGTGACGGGCTTAGGCCCTAATGGATATCTGTTACTAAAACTGAAACGGGCTAAGGCCCGAACTGCTACTAAAACTGAAATGGGCTTAGGCCTAGACTGCATTTGACTGATTGACGTGACTGACTGTATGCATGTGATTTTTGGGGATTACACACTGAGTTTACGTAAACTTACCCCTTTCTGTTTCATAAGTACAGGTAATCCCGGGACTTAGACGGACCGGTACGGCGGAGGACTCAGCGGTGACCACGGTTAATGAAACTTTCTATTTGACTTCTGGTTATATTTTACTATTATTATTGGGTATTTTTATGTAATTGGACTTTGTGGACTGTTTTGTTTTAATTTTGGGAATTTTACCTGGCTCTACGATTTTACAACTACCTCTTAACGAAAATACGGATTTCCTAAAAACTAAAGTTTTCCATAAAATGAACTTAAAATAAATGATTTCCAAAGCTTCCGCTAAAAAGATACGTTTGAGTTAAAACAGTGGACACACGTTTTTGAGTTAATTAAATGTTTATAGACAGAAATGGTTTTATCGTCAACTTAGTTTTCAATCACCCTATCATGTGACATCGCCAGATTCGGCCATAACGTACAGGCCGGGTTTGGGGTGTTACATAATGTATGTTTTATAAGAGTGAGAAGTTTTAAGTCTTTTATTCGATATTTTAGTCTCAAGTAGTGTGTACATCTTTAGTTTGATAAAATAGAGATTATTTGACATCCATCAATTACAAATAAGATTGTGATTTCTAAATATTGCAATTCCATGATTAAAAGTCACGGTTAAGCCGTCTTTATATAAACATGCAATAGACATTACGTTTCTTTTGAAACTTGATACATAGTAACATATTTTAAAATAATATTTCTAAAATTATCAAAATAAAGATGTACCTAAACCATGCTTATTTTTCACCCAATTGCATATGTACCTAAACAAATTCATAACACATGATCCCAAGGTTATAAACACACTTAAACGCAACCAAAACATGCCAACTTTAACCACCTAAGACCCAACCATTGTACCATACTTGAAACCACAAAAATAATGCTCATATCCAATCATTATCATAGGTATCACCTACAAGCCATGATACATACAAACCAACCTATTTCACTTTCATCATACCATATCTTGAACATGAAAATTACCATTTCATATTAGGTCATTTAAGTACAACTTTGAATCAACCATGCATACCACCTATAGTTGTTCAAACAAATTATATCAAAGCATAACACTTACACCCAAAAATAAATTATGAACTTTTGCAAATATAACCAAATTATCCTATTACATGCCATATAAGCCAAATTCGAATTAAAAATCTACCAAGATCCTCAATAGTGTGATTTCTTCGGGTTGATCTGATCTCCCGATCCACAAAACGTATTAATAAGAAATAAAACAAATAACATAAGTAAGCTTTCATTAAGATTAGTCAGTTCATCAATTGAACGGTAAAGCTTACTAAATCAAACATAATAATAATTCAAACAAATATTAATGAACAGAGTTCCTGTGAACGAGGTTACTATCAGAATTCATGTCAATCATAACTCACAACAGGTGAAAATGCTCAGTACAATAATAAAAATTAGATTCCACATTTCAATAAATTTCAGAGATCAATAAAACATAGTCCGATGAACAATAAATGGATACAAGTACACGGTTAACCATCCAACACACCAGATGCTCATATGAGCTAATCCATCCAGCTCTCAAATATTCGTATGAGCTAATCCATCCAGCACACCAAATGCTCATATGAGCTAATCCATCCAGCATACCAAATGCTCGTATTAACTAATCTATCCAGCACACCAAAATACCACTATAATATATCTAGTTAGTCCGCAACAAATGCAAGACCTTGACATATTCAATAAATAGAGAATCTACTGTAATCATCTCTACTGCTCCCATCAACCCCGTACCCCGCGCAACATAACCTGTTGGAATTCCAACCATACTCTATCCTACATTCATGGATTCAAATTATTTTAACACAGAACAATATATGAATAACTCACTATCTCATATTTCGTATACAGGCATTAGTTCATCAACCAAACATTCATCGGCTCAAAATATCTCATTAGTGCTCAATGCTACAACAATCCACTATTTCATTACTCATATACATATCATCATGATAATGTTCAAACCAAAACAATTTAATTCATTTAATATGCATTTAAATGTATTAGAATAAAACCGAATGAACTTACATGACTGATTTGTAATAATGGTCCAGAGTAGCTCAGTCAGTGATCGACATTGTGTCAATTCACTATTTCAATTTTCAATTACACACATCAATATAATCCAACATTATGCAATTAGGTTCATATAATACACTTAAAATGTATGAAAATTAAACCGTACGAACTTACCATACTAATCTGTAGCAACAACAAAGTATGGGGGCTATTCAATAATTTTCTCTTTTCCTCGGTTTTCCCCTCGTTCAAGATCTCAAATAATAATTCCATTCAATTCAATAATTCTAGTAGCAAAATTAATTCATTTTATGCAATTAAATTCTTTTTGACATTTTTACAAAATCGCCCCAACATTTTACTTTTATTCAATTTAGTCCCTAAGCTCAAAACTTGCAATTTAACCAATTTTAACCAAATCTCATTTCATCCAAATTATTCATTATTTCTCTACAGCCCATTCATGCTGCTATTTCACATTAAGTCCTGTTAATTTTATCACTTTAACATTTTAGTCCATAAACATTAAAATTACCAAAAATTACTTTACAAAATATTCCTATTTAACAACTAAGCTCAATAATCTACCATAAAACTTCAACAATATCCAAAACTCATCAATGACATAATCCAAAACATTTGACAGTTTTATGAATTAATACCCGAGTTAGCTAGATTAAACTAATACGAGTTCAAAAACATAAAAGTTACTAAAAACGAGTGAGGCTTACCTCCTAGATCGAAGAACCCTAGTTGGCCGAAAGTTTCTACCCCCTTCTCCCATGGCTATCCAGTTTTAGCAAGAAGCAAATCTAGAAGATGATAGTTTATTTAGTGTTTATTTTATTTACATTATGTTTAATTATCCCATTACCATTTTATCCTTTTAATTTCCATTCAATCTTAACAATTTCAAGCCCATTACCGCCCACAATCATCACCTATGGTATATTTACCATTCAAGGAGGGTTTAATTACACAATGAATCCTTCAATTATATTAAATTCCAACTCAATAAACTTAATTTCAATTTAACCCTAAACTAATTAGGTTTAAATAAGAAAATAGCACAAAAGTTAGTGGATTTAATCATGTCACCACCGCTTGCATTTTTTGACTATAGTTTAATTACCATTTTGGTCCTTTTAGCATTTTAAATCTATAGCAATTAACTTTTACCTCTTTTACAACTTAATCATTTTACCTTAATTAAGCAATCAATCATCAAAATTACCAAACCAAACTTCAATTCACATACAATACGACTTTGCAAATATTTAATAAAAATATTTACGACCTTAAATTACAAAAATAAGGTCCTAACACCTCGTTTTCAATAACCACTTGACTTTTGAACCGAACCACTCATACTAACTTTTAATTCAATTAGCTAAATTCATCAAATCAAAATTCAATATAAAAATTATTATTGACTCATATAATTTAAATACTAATTATACAAACTTACTCGTCAGGTTTGTGGTCCTGAAACCACTGTTTTCGATACCACTAAAAAATAGGTTGTTACAAACAGAGAGATTTAGTCTCGGTTTACACCATAAACATAGCACAACCTAGCTCTTGATACCAATTGTTGGAAAAATATCGATTTGAAAATGGTTTTTTTACACAGGGAAAAATTAAAATTTTGTAAACAGACCCGGTTTGTGATATTTGTAGCATAAACCATAACCGAATTCGCACATGTGTTTTTGACTTAGCGAACGTTCCTTGTTCCCGTTTTTAAACCAAACGATCTTTTCTACTATTCTCATACCACAAATTGTTTCGAGTGTAGGCTCAAACCAATTGAATCAATACACAGAACTAGAAAAAGTTTTCCTTTTGGGGTGAAAATGAAAATTTTCTTTTCTTTAATAGAAACTGATAAAAATTTTATTCTAAAAGATATTTTTATAAGTTGATAATAAATTATCTCTATTTTTCGACAGAATAACAATCTCTCAAAAGTTGTGTTAATAGCTCTACCTGTGTCATCTATTTATAAGAAGAGAAGGTAGAACCCTTATAGAGTTGTAGAGGTTTATTTTAAATTAAAAAAAAACAACATACTACTTAGAGTAGGAGAGAGTTGAATGACTCACCCTTGTATTTCTACTAGGGTTGTCGCCTCCTTCATGTTATATGAGGGGTTTTGGGCCTCCCTCACATCGAGTCCAATTACGAGTACTTCCTAACCTTTTTGACTTAATAATTTGTAATGTGATCCAATCCGGTTAAATTTTTCTATTTTCCAAAATAAACTTTAATATTTATATATTAAATAATTTTCTCATCCCAATTTTACCCTAGTAAAGTTTTTGACAATTTTACCCTTGGTAAAATTTTGACGATTTTACTCCCAATAAATTTTCGAAAGAATTCATTCAATATGTCACAACTCAACATGTTCACTATGACCAAATGATTTATTTTCATTTTCGAGCATTAGAACAGTCCAAAAACGTAAACCCATTCTTCTATCATTTTTTAAGTAATCTTATATAGGATTGCAAGTTTCCATTTTCATTCTCATTTCCATTTTTGGAAACCTACATTCATTTCTCAATTATTCCATTTCCCTATTTTAAAGAAAACAATAATCATTCCTGAATGTTTCCCATTTCTCTTTTTTATTCATTCTGTTCATTTTTATTCAAACACATAATTCATTTCTGGTTTCAACGAGCTAACAGAGGGACCTATTGGACATATTTAGTTGAGGCTTAAATTATTTATAATTAAGTTCCAGGTTTTTACCTATTAGTTATAAATTTATTTAGTCACGAAGTCATTCCACTATAGTATCATGACTGAGCTCTCCCCAACGACATACCATTACAAAAGCAACAACTCAGTGCTCATCCAATGACCTTGTCATTAATGTTTTACCCTTATAAGATATCATTGATCTCTTTGGGATAATATCTGTTCTCCCAATATGATTCTATTTTATGTCATTGTAACCATTACATCTTACTTTATGAAAAGTCAATCACTATCAAATAGTGATCAAGTCATCCATCACAAAGATAGACGACCCGTGGCCATGTTTACTTTTCATCAACCATGTAATGCCAATGAGAGGATATCATTTACCCTTGTGTTGGGCTATGAATTCAACAATTGTGAATGATGCTACATACTATAGAAGTCATACACTAAACACACCAGCTTTCAGATCCTTATCTATTTGAACCTAGGCTTTTACTTACTTCAAACTGTATGAGCCACGCATACATAGTTCGCCATCCACTTAGGATTCAGGTATAAGCATCACAAGTGAATAAGTCCATAAATGGATTTAAGATCTATTTTACTTGGGTCTTGTCCAATGTACTGTCAGTCCAGTCAGTCACATCTGTGTATCTATCATCTACGAGTCATCTGCTCCGACGCCCAAGATAAGACATCTCCCTAATTAGACTCGATAAACAACATATTAGTTTTTCAATCAATATGCTCATTTTAGATTAGACTAAGGACATGTTTAGGGTCGTCTACTAATACAAGCTATCTTTCTATATCAAGTCTTCAAGAATATGAATTCACCCTCCAGACTATCCCACAATTCACACATGTGCATTCAAAGTTTATTTCAAATCCGGTGGATAAATTCAAACACATATAACCCAATTATCTTTTCAATCAAATAATTCAAATCAAACTAAACCACTGAATTGGTCTTCTCGAAGAAATCTTTTCTTCTCGTTAAAAGGATAACCCCAGACATATCATTATACAGATTTGATCTTGATCTTCTATCATTTTCACTTTTGCTGATGTCGAACCCTTCACTAGAACTAGAAAAGAGTTTATAATAAAACTGTCTCATATATTAATCATCGAAGCTCTGAATTATACTGAAGTCACCTATATTAAATAGAATCATTGGGCCTTAATGAGAATGATGTCTACAACCTATAAATAGATATTACACCAGCTGTTAATAAAGCATTTGAACACAGAAGAAAATCAAATATGGTTTAAACAACAACCAATGTAGAAACACAACTTCTATAACTCTGATAATGGTACTGTAATACTCCCATATTTCAAAACAGAAATTATAATTATAATAGATATAGCCATTTTCGTCAAATGGATATCTCTTACAGATAATCACATAGAATCATGAGAAAACCAGGATAGTGAAATTTCAACATATGAAGTTACACAAGATATCTAAAAATTACAACCCCTATAGAATGACAACAATTTCCGATGATATCCTATAAAATTTCCAGAAAGAACAACGTCTCTCATAAATACTGAAATCCATATTAACAGAAGCAATATAATCTTTATGTATATTCAACAGAACAATAGCCAGTAGAAACAAAATATTAGCATCATACAGATTTTACCGTTGACTTTCATATCCACACAATGGAATAAATACCAGAGAAAGACATAGCAATGTCGAACATAACCCAAACAGTCCAATGATACTTTCGTCTATTAGTATGTTTAGCTAATGTTCTCATACGATAAGAATTCCTTCTGAAATTAAATAGTCACATATACTT
This sequence comes from Gossypium bickii, assembly GCA_025503065.1. Lineage (NCBI taxonomy): Eukaryota > Viridiplantae > Streptophyta > Magnoliopsida > Malvales > Malvaceae > Gossypium > Gossypium bickii. The sequence continues at coordinate 53,725,553 of CP106713.1, read as the reverse complement.
CTGAGGATAAATGTACACATAGAATGCCCAGAAGAAGTCATAGTAACTGCCCGACCATAACCACTACACTCAGTCATCAATACAATTCAACCATTATTCAACTGTCTAATTTTGTCATCATTAAGTCTATATTATCCTATCAATAACAGAAATCAATTCAAAAGAACTTTCAGTTAATACTTTTCTTTAGATATCATACCAGAATACTTTTATTTCATCAAATTCAACTTCTTCTATAACGACCCAAATTTGGGCCTAGTAGAATTGGGCCCATTGGGCCTTAGGCGTGGGAGCGTTTAAAAATTTTGAGAGCATGAGAACGACATTTATGCAAGTTGGACCTGTTAAGTGAGTGATTTTGGAAGATTAAGGGGCTTCTATGAAGTCCTGGGATCAAACTTGGGCTTTAGGAAAATTTTGGTTTTAGGTGAATAAAACCCTGGGAGTTAGTAGGTAGGCTTTAAGAATAAAATGTAAAGAAAAATGACAAAATGGAGTTGTGGTCTAGTGGCAAATGGCACCATATAAGAGACAAGGGAATGACGCCACAAGGAAGCAAGGGGTCCAAGGTTCAAGTCTTGGGGCTTGCATTTTGATTTTCTTTTTAAATGGACTTTAGACTTTGGCCATACACTTATATTTAGTTGCGCATGTTTTAAGACAACAAGGAGCTAGTTGGTAAAGTGGCTAGTGGCGTGGATTATGCTACAGGGGAGCCTGGGTTCGAATCTCATGACAAGCAAGGGAGTATTTATTTTGTGGATTGGACGGCCAGAGTTTGTGTTGCATTTAAACTCTACTAAAGAAGGGATCCCATATCGGAAAGCTACCAAGAGGGAAGGTGAGAAGCTGGCTTTAAATAGAGCTACCTATAATGAGAGGAAGCATACATTGGTGGGCATTTGGGCATAGGAGCATTCGGAGCGTGGATTAGCTTCAGACTCCTATCAGGTGTGTATTTCGCCCTACTCTAGCTATAGAGCGGCAAATGTCGAAATGCCGGTCACACGGCGATGATAGCCACACGAGCGTGCGAGCGCATGTGTTGGAGCTTCGACGGAATAGTCGAGGCCACCATGAGTATATTCTTGTGGGCCGGTGCTGTTTGGGCCACGATGGGCCGAATGGGGCCAAGTGGGCCCAATGGGCCCATGGGCCCATATGAATAAATTGTATGATCGTGTAGTAGATAGTGAACTGGTCTATGTGAATCTCATATCTGTGGATAATTTGGGCTAAATGGGCCACACAAGTGTGTGGGCCCATTTGGGCCGAGAATGGGCCTTAGGCCCATTCGCATCATTATCTTTGTTTAGAATGCTTGAGTCGCTCGAGGCGACTGTAGACCTTCTGAGGGGTTGACAAAATTACTGAAATACCTTTGGTTTACAAAATTACCGAAATACCCCTGGTTTGCGAAATTATCGAAATACCCCCAGTTTGTAAAATTACCGAAATATCCCCAATTTGCAAAATTATTGAAATACCTCCAGTTTACGAAATTACTGAAATACCCCTAATTTGTGATATTACCGAAACACCCTCAAATTGTAAAATTACTGAAATACCCTCGATGGGTAAAATCACTGAATTACCTCTGTAGGGTAGAATTACCAAAATACCCCTAAAGGGTAAGATTACCGAAATACCCTTATCGGGTAAATGACTATTTTGCCCTTGTAGGTAAATGACTGATTTAGACTGTGAATTTGACTCAGTTGACTGTGATTGTATGACTGTATTTTAATCGACTTGACTATGGGCGTGTGTCTGATTTGCTGTTAATATGTGTTGAAATGACTGTTACTAAACATGGCCATTTTGCATACACGTGTAATAATTGAGCATGACATACATGGCATATTGCATTGGGTTAGGTTTGATGATTGGAGGAAGTGTATTCTGGTGGCCCTGCCACATTCTGTTTTAGTGGCTATGCCACATATATTATTTTGATGGCTCAGCCACATATACCGTTATTAGCAGCTTGGCTGCATTATTGGAGAGCTTGGCTCTGTGCCATCTTGAATATGGCTTTGTGCCAATCGTATTTACCCGTGGCTTTGTGCCTAACAGATATTGATGACTCTGTGTCGATCCTATTTACCCAAGGCTGTGTGCAGATTATATTACCGTCACTGATGGTTATGTGCTGATTATGATTCTGGTGGCTCTGCCATAATCTGTATAGTGGCTATGCCACGTATATTCTGTTATTTTGGTGGCTTCGCCACAAATTCTGTGATGAGCAGCTTGTCTGCCATAGAGGTGTGACGCAGATGGATGGGTTGATTTAGAAATCCCCACAGGTGGCTGGTATGGGTGGCGTGTAGCGGATGGATTAATTAGGTTAGGTTGCATTCTATATTTGCATGATCATGTTTGTAGGGCTAAGGCTTAGATTGTTACGAATAGGGCTTGGCCCAGTCTGCTTCTGTAAGGGCTTTGGCCCAGTCTACCTCCGTATGGGCTCGGGCCCAGTTAATGACCGACTAGGGGATTACACACTGAGCTCTTATAACTCACCCCGTTGTTTTAACCTTATAGGTGATCCCCAGCATTAAAGGATTTGGAGCTGCGGAGGACTCGGAGGTGGCCATTCTTAGGATTTGCTTCATACATTCGGTTTTAACTTATCTTTCTTTTGTTTTCTTTAGTTTGGGTAAATATTTTGTAATAAGGCCATTGGATTTCATTTTTCTTTTAAACTTTCATTTCAGTTATATTCAAACTATAAATGATTAAACTCTGGGTTTTCTAAAAATTTAATAACCTTTTTTCAAAATATCACATTTCCGCAACTACGCAAATTACTGAATCTGATTTCTACGAAAAACAAAGTTTTCGCAAATAATAATAACGTTTTTACAAGAAACCCATAAAAGCAAATATAAATTTCATAAACATCAAAGCTCAGAGTTTCAAAAAGAATACGAAGTTTTTAACGAACGCGCAATTTTTAAATAACCTTTTTGTGTGACATGCCAGATCCGGTCATAAAGTCTAGGTCGGGTTTGGGGTGTTACGTCTTCGTTAACAGTGATTTTGCATAATACGAATGACCTTTAAAACGATTCAATATCTCTTCTAGCACTGTCTTTATTTGCTGACCCATTCTCTTATCTGACCACATTAGTAATCTTTCAAACATGGACCTCTGTAACTCCACACTCGATCCAAATCTTACAATTTCATTATAACATTTTACTGATAAGGGGGTGAGGGTAGCAAAGCCTCAAATTTAACTCGCACATAAATGCACATAACACATACTATTACGAATAGCTAGTTCATTACTAATTTCACAATCGAAATTTTCATATAGCAATCATAACCCAAATGTCATAACTCATATACTCATATAATTATAACATTTATCAATAACAACATGTCATACAATTTGATCCATACCTTTATGAGTTTCAACTCATAATCAACACATTTTCACTCAAACATTTGAGTGGTAACTTTTGTACTATCGGAATTAGCTCGGTTGGAAAGCGTATCTGTCTCATTAGAACAATTTCCGTCAAAGTCTGGAGATATCACACTATCACAAGTTAAATATCGCATGTATAGCTAGACTCACATATGCTATGTTAGTTCTAGAACCGACTAAAACATGACTCTGATACCAACTAAATGTAACACCCCTAACCCATGTCTGTCACTGGATTAGGGTTACGAGGCATTATTGATCAAAATACAACTCAGAACAGACATTCATTTCAATTCAAGTACCAAATGATATAATTATTTCAATACTATCCATCTAGTATAATTTTAAACCAATCTAACACGCTTCGGTTCTATAATTCATACTCTTCGCAAATTAATATTCAAACATTATAACCAATGAATCATGGCAATTGAATGCTTAACTTATAACCAAGTATAATTCATTTTATATACTGATCATATATTAAGACATTCATTCATATAAATCTATTTCATTAACTACTTTCCAAAAACACTATTTATAATTATGCACTTCTTCACCGTTTACTAAGTCAAGACAAACCACATGATTTATTAAACATTAATATATATACGGCATTAACAACTTCACATAATGGTCAAGTATAAAATTTGGTTTTACCAAATTATGCACATTTTACCAAAATAATAACTACCAATTTTACACATAAGAGCCGAATCAAATCATACCATAATTACAATACCACTTGACTAATAAATATCCAAAATACCTATCTATCATTTACCAAATTCATAAATCACATATATGGCACATTTTAAACTCAAGCATTTAACTTAACAACTTAACCATTAATTACCAAAATCACGAACAAAACAAATGATAGGCATGTATAAGTATATTTTACCTATTGTTAGCCAAATATAAATACACACCCTTTACTATTTCCAAAATGCATATGCACAGTCGATCTTTTAACCATATATTCGATCATAAAATTTATCCTCCGATAATCCAACCAAATTCACAACTCGAATCAACGCTAATTGTACCATTTATAACCGTACCTAAATGACCATCAAATAAATTACAAAATATGTTCATATTTTACCATCACAAACTGTACTTTAACAATCAATATGCAAGCTATCACACATACATAATTTAACTTATGTGAACATACGTATTATATCAAAAACACATCATTTACCACTTTTAAACCTTTACACAAGACAAATTATACATCCAAAATAAGTCAATAATAAGCCACAACCGAAATATATCCATCAACTATATTTACTTCACTTAAGCTGAATTATATAATCAACCACCACACAAAATATATCGTAAATCATACTTCCAAAATGAGCTACTTTCATGGCCGATTATACATCATCATTAACATTTCTCATTGCCAAATCATATAACCAACACCACAAACATATTTAATATAAAACATACCTCCAAATTAAGCTTATAACATGACTGAATATATATACCAACATTAGTATTATGATCAAGCCATTTTCGTATGGCTATATACATATATACAAATTTCAAAACCAAACATATCAAAACTAGGCTATACATGCCACATAACCAAAAACTCAAAGCTTTTATTTACCGAAGCGATAACCGGATAGTGTGATGAGGTCTCCTATGACTTCCAACCCGAGCAAGTCTCCGAAACTCTATAAACATAGGAAAAACACACAGAGTAAGCTTTGAAAGCTTAGTAAGCCATAAGCAAATAAATCATCTCAATGATATTTATAATTCAATTTAACTAGGCCGGATTTAGCAATCTTAACCACATATACATTCACCATACTTGTAAATTCTTATGACCACATTAAGTAACTTCACTTATCTTATTTATCAATGAACATATAAACCATGCTTTCAAATTCGAATAGCAACCGTTAGCTCAATCATATAAATTAAATTTGTACATATTAATTACATAGCCAACTAGAACAAGTCATGCTTTACTATAGCCATTTTACATATATGCTAACCATGCATCATAACACCACCATCTCAATATCAATTAACTAATCCAAATTTCAAACCAATTTAGCATACTTCAACACCATGTTTCATGTTTCATAATTCCCATGTTCGAAACATATGACCACAATTTCATATAATGAGCATATGTAACACAATGTTCATTTGTATACATTCATTTCATTTATTGTCATATATTTCACATATCGTCATTTTAAACATACTCACCTTTCAATTTTGAATAACATATACACTTCGTACGTACCTGAATCAGATATATTTTCACATAGTCATTCATTTCTCGATATTGCCTGTTGAACCATTCGGAATCAATAAGGATACTCGGATAGCTCGGAAAGCTCATACAACACCATATCCCAGATATGGTCTTACATGTTATCAAATATCGATGCCACTGTCCTAGACAGGGTCTTACACGAAATCATATACGATGCCAATGTCTCCGACATGGTCTTACACGCAAATCTCAAAATTGATGCCAACGTCCTAGATGTGGTCTTACACGATAACACATCTCGGAATCCTATGCCATGACATATGTATCCTATACTATTCCTATGGTTCGTACGGGGCTTTTGGACGTCATAATTCAATCAATTCCAGCTCGAAACAAGTTATTCCATGCTCAATTCAATTCGGCAATATGTATATAAATACAATTCAATTCGGCAATATATATATAACATATACATTTGAATTCGAGAACATTTTTTACTTATGAACTTACCTTGTATGGACACGAACGGACTGAAACAACTATTCCATAACTTTCGACTTCCCCCGATCCAATTCCGATTTCTTCCTTTCTTGATCTAAATTAATAAAAATTTAATTAATGCAAATCTAACTTATTTAATCATATATTTATTCAATTTCACCCGAAAACACATAAATGGGCATTTTACACTTTAACCCCTGACATTTCACATTTTCTCAATTTAGTCCCTATTTCAAAACAACACAATTTACTCAAATTTCAACAAACCCAAGCATGGCTGAATCTTCTCTTGGTCCCTAGCAGCCCATTAATTTCATTTATTACACATTTTGACCCCTCAGTTTACAAATTTCACAATTTAGTCCTTAATAAACATCATGGTATCATCAATGGAAAATCACGAATACATCAACAAATTCAAAAATTCAAGCATGGGCTAGCTAGTATTCGAAGCAAGGATCTCAAAAACATAAAAATCATCAAAAACCGAACAAAATCCATACCTCAGTTTGAGCTTCAAAGTGCCGAATCTTTAAAGCTTTCAAATGGTTCTTTTTCCCTTCAATATCCGGCCAAAAGATGAACATGCATGGCCATTTCCTATTTTTGTTTTATTTTAATTACATTTTATTATCCATTTACCATAATAACCTTAATGATTTAATAATAAAACCATATAATGCATGTCATTACCGTCCATTCATGTATCCAATGGCTAAATTTCATTTTAAGGATTCCATAATTAATTAATCAAAGCAATTAAGCACTTTAACAATTAGAATACCACTTTTACAATTTACGCGATTAAGTTTTTTTATCAAATTAGACAACCAATCGGTAAAATTAAATTATGAAATTTTCAAACATATCAAATAGCATGCTGTAATTACCAAAAATAATATTAAAATAATTTTACGACCTTGAATTTGTGATTCCAAAACCACTGTTCTGACTCGGGTCTAAACTGGGTTGTTACACATCTCATTCTGTACAATCATGCTTTTTAACCATTCAAACCAACATTTTTCCATTCCATTTCTTTCCCATATATGCCCTTAAAACATTATATCCTATTACCAAGACAAACACATATCCACATGAGCATTAGCCTTTCTAAAACTAAGCATTATGTATGGTTTAACTAAGTTAAAATACTAAGCTAACACTTATAAAACACCTATGTACATGCCATATCACTGGACTTTAAAACGCTTGAAAGACTGTTGAGTCAACAACGAGATAGTGTGAACTTCTTGATGATCCGCTTGACACATTCCGCAAGTTGGTAATCTACAGAGAAAGGGAAAACAACAGGGTAAGCATTTTGAATGCTTTGTAAGTTCATTAGTATTTAAACAAAAACTTACCTCATTTTACAACTAAATATAACAACTATTTAACTTGACAAAGTTTCCCTAACATAAAAATCACAACAATTATTTAAATTAATTTGGGAAACCAAATTAACATTTTCCTTTAATTAATTTAGAAAATCCAATTAATTAAATTTATTTAATTAAAAAATCAATTAATTTACCTGGCTACTCATTCACGTTGGCTTTTAAAACCTATTTTAATTGCCACGTCGGACTGTCGTTTGGGAGGTAACAAATCTTAATAGCAGAGTGACCATTTCGTAACAAAACGATAACGTAAGGGACTAAAACATAACATTTCAAACAAAAGAAACTAAAATGTAACCCGAGGAAAACAAAAGTGACTATTTTGGTAGTTTACACATTATGTCTGTCGAAACCATTTTTTTCTTTAGAAAATGGGGTCGACTTTGAAAATCAAAAATGAAGTCGCCACCGACCTTATTTTGAGGTGTGATCGGATCACCTTGAAATTGATCATTTTAACAAAACTTTGATTTATTAAAACGTATTTTGATCTACAAAAACTCGAGAAAACGGGTTCGGGAGTCGGTTACGTACGAGGAAGGGTTAGCACCCTCGTAGCGCCCAAAATTGGTACCTAATTGATTATTTAATGTCTTAATGCCGAAAATTTGGAAAGATTCTAGATTACGATTCGTTTGCTTAAAACATTTGAACGGAATTACATTGAATGCCAAAAACCCTCTTATTTCGAAGAAATAAAATGTCATACTCAGTGAGTTAGGGTACAACAACCTATATTCTCGAAATTAAAATTATCTTTTGATTTTTAAAACCCACATAATAAAGTTAGAAATGGGTATTCGGTTATTTGGGCTTTATGAAAAATTGGAAACCAGTAAGTTAGGGCACAATTTCTCAAAATTCCCGAATACGGAATATTGCCTTTGTTTTTTTGAAATTCTTACCTGGAGATGATAAAACATCACATCCAGTGAGTTAGGATGCAATGTCTCAAATTCCCGAGAATAAGTTTTTTATTTAAAATATTTCAATTTAAAAATGAAAAGGGGACTCGGTTGCTAGGATTTAACGAGAAAAATCGGAATCTAGTGAGTTAAGGTACGATTTTCTCGTAACTTCCAAATACGAGCAATGCTTTATTTTAAAACATTTGAATGGAATGATTTTTTAAAACTTGAACGACATAAAACTCAATTTTCTTTAACAAATAAATCGCAATGGAATGATAATATACAAAGCAAAGTAGCAATACATACACAAAAATATTACAATGATGAATCACAAATAATTAATGGTTACAAATTAAGAAATATAATCCATACAATAACAAACAAGTGAACTTCTAATACATAGAAAATAGTATGCGTCAATTTAAATAATACACATGTAATAAAAAACTCGATATAAAATAAAATAATGATGACATGTGAAAGCGTTTTGAATAAATAAATATAATTTAAAATAGGGTCTTTTAAAGAGACAGATTATATACATAAACTGATTTAAAAGAAAAATATATATGTATATATACGTGAATATTTGAAAGAAAATGTTTACATAAAATAACACGAAATCAAATATATATATATATATATAATAATTTGATATAAATTATATATATGTATATATAAAAAATTTTAATGAAAGTGGCATATAGAAATAAATAATATTAAGAACCATTTAAAATATAGTATTTAATATTAATTTAAAAGGAATAATTAGAAAAAATAAACAAATAATTAAATAAAATAATTAAAGAACTATATAGAAATCAAAGCAAAATTAGAGAGCTAAAAGCAATAAATTAAAAGAAATCGAAAAAAACGACTAGAACGCCAGGCTCGTGAATTAAAAGGGACTAAAAGCACAATTTTACCTGAGCTATTAAACGCAGCATTTAAACAAGGATTAAATCAAAACTGCACAAAATTACTAAACTAAATTAAAATAAAAGAACTTAATTAAAAAAACCAAAAATGCGGAAGGACTGATGGCGCAAAAAGCCCCTTTAGCCAAAAACACGCGGATCCTTCCCTCGGGTCGGGTCAACACTCGGGTTTAGGCTTAAAACGATACCGTTTTAAGGCTTAATACCCTTCCCCCAAACGACATCGTATAGATCGACCTTAAATAGTTAAAAATCTTTAAAAAAACACTTTTAAAACCATTTTAAAAAAAAACAGAGAAAGAAAGCCTTAAAGGCTCTCTGGAGCTCTGACCTAGCCTCCGTCACTGAGCCACCAGAATCCTCCATTTCCACCACCACATACGACGGTTGGAGAGACCTACGAAGGCTATTTTAGTGTAACATCCTGGAAATGGGCCTATGCATTTTTGATTTAATTATACGAAATGGCATGTCTTATGTGTTATGAATGTATGGTGAACATTTTTGGAAACTTGGAAATGTAAGGAAATGTCTTGTCTTGGAAATGGAAGGAAATGACTTGGAAATGGAAGGAAATGTCTTGTCTTGGAAATGTAAGGAAATGACTTGGAAATGTAAGGAAATGATTTGGAAATGATTCAAAAGTGGAAAGTGAACATTTTTGGAAACTTGGAAATGTAAGGAAATGTCAAGTTTAAAAAGGCAAACGAAAATTTTTGGAAACTTAGAAATGACTTCGAAATGTCGAGTTTTAAAGTTTAAAAGAGGAAATTAAGGCAAGGTGGCCTTAAGAGAAAAAGTATGTGAAATTTGACACGCAAACAGGCTTGGAAAAGTGGCACGGAGAGATGCCACTTAGGGCCTCGGAAAAGGCGCCACATGCAAGGGATTGGGCTGAGTTCGAGTCACGGGGAAAGCAAATAAAAGAAATTTTATTTTGCTTTCGAAGAAGAAGTGAGGTGGACGGCACAAGGCTATAATTTAGGAGCCTTTATTCTTTTATTTTTAGGAGATAAATAGTGGATAAATAAGGGATAAATAATGGATTTATTTTAGATTATTTTCAAGAGATAAATGAGGAATTATTCTTTAATTAGGAAAATAATGGAAAAGTGATGGCCAAGTAAGGGACTTTGAGTTTAATAATTTCGACTAAGTAAGGATAGTTGCTGAATTATTTTTTATTTTAAGAGATAATTAAAGAGATAAAGCTATCAAAATAGAAGAGTGATGGCCAAGTAAGGGATTCTAAGTTAGTAAATTCGGCTATATAAGGAAAAAGAGGGCCATTCATCATTCTTTCTCTCAACCCTTCTCTCTCTAGAGAATTTCCTAGAGCATTTGTTCTTTCTTCTTTTTGTTAGCCAAAGCCAGAAAATTCAAGATATCACCATTAGCCAATTTCTTTTCTTTCCAATCCATCAAAAGTGAATCTTTGAGGGCTTCAAGCATAGGTCTTTGTCGATTTCTTCAAGAAAGGGTAAGAACAAGTTTTGATTTCTATTCTTTTCTTTTAGATTTGTCGAAATCTAGGACTAATCCCATCAATATTCTTATTTGCCGAAATTTGGAAGGATTCTTTTGGGATTTTTGCCATAGTCGACTATAAAGGAAAAGATCTTCGAGATTTGACCATCAAGGTAAGTCATATCTGACATTTGGCCAAGGGCCATTGATTGTGATTAAAGGTTAGAAGTTGATCTAACATGTGGTTTTAGGGATTTCGGCAGAAGCTATAACCAAGGGATAATTTCGAGATTTAAGATCCTTAAGGTAAGTGACTATGAATATTCGGCCAAGGCCTATTTTAGTAGTTAGATCTATTTTTATGTGTTTTAAGCCGAAAACTAACCGATTCAAGGGATCTAGTGATTAGTCGATTTCAAAGGGGAAGAATACAAGTTTTCGAGACTTGATTCTTAAGTCAATCGGCAACAAGGTAAGTTTTAGTATACTAATCCTACTAGGATTATGATTTATGGCCGAATGGCTTTTTATTAAATTAGTAAGTGATTAATCAAATGTAGGGATTACGGATCTAAGCGGTAGATCGACACGAGATCTCAAGGAATTTGCTGTTTAATCAGTGTGTGTGTATTTACACTATTTCATAATATGTTTTATGGCTATGTTTAATTAATATATGTGATATTAAGAATGTGAATATGGCTAAGGTACCATAATGTGGTACAAAGTACTGTGCACGTTTCCTACTCCTACTAGGAATATGAAATATGTTATTTGTAACATGAGAATAAGAATGTGAACTTTGGCATATTAATGCATATTACAAAATGGGGCATATGGGCTATTGAAAGGGAAGTGAATGTGGTGACCTAAGACCACGAACACGGTGACCTAAGACCAGTGGTATCTCGAATGTGGTGACCTAAGACCACGAGAATCGAATGCGGTGACCTAAGACCGCGATATCTAAATGTGGTGACCTAAGACCACAAATGCGGTGACCTAAGACCGCGATATGGAGTGTAGCGGAAGGAAGGTCGACTTAGTAGTCCCCAAGGTGTACAAAGTTAGTACTGGGAGTGTAGCGGATGGCTTATTAGGTTTGGGTTTGGGAATGCATCATAATTTGTATGCTATGATATGAATGTATAATATTTGTTATACGATTCTATTATGATTTAGTGTTGTGTACACATTGAGTCTGTTGACTCACCCCGTTGAGGACCATGTTTGAGTGTGATGAACGATGAATGGACCGGGACGGCGGAACTTGTGGTGGCCATGCTCAACATGAAGTTTTTATTTTTATGGACTATTAATTTTTAAGTACTCCGAATTATTTGGATTTACTTGATGTAATAGGGCCATAAGGCCATAATGCACTATTTTATTTTTGTTTTTATTTATTATGTTACGAAATTTTTATTAAGTTAAAGATTAAGTAATTTACTTTAAATGTATTCTATATGTTTTATCACCTAAAATTTAAAAGGGTTTTCATTATAAAACGATTTTGTTTTCTACTCGAGCCCAACCCAAAACAATATTTCTTTCAAAACACACTATTTTCCTAAAGTAACAAAAGAACTTTGAACCAATTTACTTGAGGAACATACCAAATCTGGTCAAAGCTCGTGGGCCGGGTTTGGGGTGTTTCATTTAGCCTTTCGAAATCCCCTAAACCTGAATCCTAACTCGAAACCACCAAAAGACCCGCTGAAATTTCAAAAACGGCCAAAGACGCTTCGGATTCGGGACTCCGATCGTCACCAAGAGGTAAAAATTTTTGTTTATTCTATTCTCAGTGCATGCATGACATTTCGAAGTAAAAAATAGACTAAAAAAAAAACTAACAAATACCTCTGCTTTGGTATGTTTTTTTTGTATTTGAAAATCGTAACCATTACAATGTTTTTCCAGCCTTCTTTTATAGCCGAAAAAGAAAGAAATGAAAATACAATGCTTTTTCATTCTGTATTTGATGTCCTTTCTACTATTGGTAGCCTTGTTTGTAGGTACGGAAGAGACGTGGAGAAGGTACGGAGGTGGGCCGACATGGAGGAGCGAGCGCGTGGCGTGTGTGTTGTGGCTCTCGTGGAGAAGGGCGTGGAGGCACACGCACGGCGCAAAACAGCTTTTAGAACCATTAGGGTTTCAGTCTGCCAAAATTATTTGAGCCATTTGGGCCGGTTCCAGAATTGGGTTGGGGTTTGTTTATTGGGTCTGTAAATGGGTTAAGGGTTAGGCTTATTTGGGCCCTATTTTGGGCCATTTGGACTTTAATTTTGATTTGTAAATGGACATTCAATTATGGGATTTTATATTTTATTTATTTCGTTTTAATTTTAGCTATGATGTGGGCCCGGGTAGATTGGGCCTACTACAGCTGCCCCTCTTTGCTCGTTGTCATGTAACGAAAATAAAGTAAAGACTTATAAGAAGGACCAATCTTGCCTGGTCTTGCCGAATCTTGACCTCTTAGCACTTCTTCTCTTCGAGTAACCTTATTCCATCCTACTGTGTCTGGGAATTGATGACTCAACTTGTTCCAATTAAAATTTCAGGGAGAAGAGATTTGTAGCTTTGATCTACTCCATTGGAACTTCAAAAAATTGTGGCTTCAATGTGATTTCAGGGAAAAGAGATTTGTAGCTTCAATCTTTTCCACTAGAACTTTAAGGAGATAAGAGTTCAAAGAGAAGAGATTTGTAACCTCAATCTTCCCTACTGAAACTTCACGAAAATAAGGGTTGATCCTCAATATAATCTCAAGGAGGAGGGGTTTGTAACTTCAATCTACTCTGCTGGAACTTCGAGGAAATAAGAATTCAGAGAGAAGAGATTTGTAGCCTCAATCTTCCCTACTGAAACTTCACGGAAATAAGGGTTGATCCTCAATGTAATCTCAGGGAGGAGGGATTTTTAACTTCAACCTACTCCGCGGAACTTCGAGGAAATAAGAATTCAGAGAGAAGAGATTTGCAGCTTCGATCTTCTCTGCTGAAACTTCAAGAAAATAAAAATTGATCCTTAGTCTGCTTCACTGTTACTCCAGGGAGACAGGATCTGTGAGTTTGCTGGTGTCGCCATATCATCTTCAGCGAACACAACCTGTAGAATCGGTTTTATGTGCTTATGTTTATGCAAGATGATTAGGATGCTATGATCAGAACGAATCAAATGCTCCTAACTGAATGTGTTATGAATGATATATACAAAATGTCATGAGAATGATCCTTTTTAATAATTAGGGCCTCATTGCTCGTATCACGTTGTCTTTTGCTTGTATGGTATTTGACCAAAATTCCAAACAAACAATCATATTTTCCTAAACTGGTTTGTCCCCACTGTAATTTCAGGGTTCATTTTGTTATACCTCGAGGGTGTAAGGCTTGTATCATTATACCGCCACTCGCTGTGACTCGGGTGTATAAGATCGAAATGATCTGCTACGCCATTCTCTAAGTGTCAAGCATGAACACAGAGTTTCTTTTTTAAGAATGGTCTCCCTCTTATTGCTTGTTTGTTAAAGCCTCATCTCTGCCGTGACATTTTGATCGAAAATTCAAAGAGATCGTCACTATTTAGACCCCACCTTTCCAGATGTTTCCAAACCTTAGGTCTGGTGAGTTTTAGATAATGGTCATGTTTCAGGTTCTTATATTATTTAGAAACCTCTAGAGTAATATGCAGAACTTCTTCTATGAAAGTGTTATTAGTTCATCAATCATTATTTCAATGCAACATGCATGCATAAGGTAATAACAATAGATGAGAATAAAATTGGTGTGACGTAAAGCTTAAGATAAATAAATTATCAAAAGAAATTTATTGAAAATGCACATCTTGAAAAGAACAAAGTATTTACAGATAGCACATTCAATGTGAATAAGAATGAATACTATGCGCCCTCTATATTGTAGCCTGAGTTACTCTGCCTGAGCTTCTAGAAGACTGTTTTGAGTTTGACATGTCTTTAGGAGATCTTGAGTACTTTGTCGATGCACCAAGATGCAGCATACCCCTTCCTTATTAATTCAAGTATATTAGGATCACCGTATGTCACAATTTGAGCCGTCCTTTTCGGGTTTTCAACTCAAATCCCCTTTGGTCTCAAAGTGCCTTTTGCGGGTTTTCACCTTGACCTCTCCTTTTTCTTTTTTCTTTTTTTAGATGTCCCAAAGTGCCCTTTGCGGGTTTTCACCTTGACCTTTTTCTTCTTCACGTGTAGTAGTTCTTGACTGAATCTGAATTTACAGGATTGGGCAAATTTTTCCCATCCATTTCGGCCAAAATCAGTGCTCCTTCGGAGAAAGCCTTTTTCACCACATAATGTCCTTCCCAATTTGGCATCCATTTCCCTCTGAAATCCTTTTGCATGGGGAGGATCTTTTTCAAAACCAGGTCTCCCTTGTGAAATTCTCTTGGGCGAACCTTTTTTCATAAGCCCGCATCATTCTCTTTCGGTACATATGACCATGACGGATAGCCCTTAGCCTTTTTTCCTCAATCAAGTTCAACTAATCGTATCGAGACTGGATCCATTCGGCTTCATCTAACTTTATCTCTGACAGAACTCGGAGGGAAGGTATCTCTACTTCAATGGGTAGAACTGCCTCCATTCTATAAACCAATGAGAAAGGAGTTGCCCCGGTGGAGGTCCTGACTGATGTTCGATAAGCATAGAGGGCAAATGGTAGTTTCTCGTGCCAATCTTTATAGGTTTCAGCCATTTTCCCCGTAATCTTCTTAATGTTTTTGTTGGATGCTTCCACTGCACCATTTATTTTTGGACGATACGGTGACGAATTGTGATGTCTAATTTTGAATTGAATGCAGACCTCCGTGATTGTGCTATTTTTTAAGTTTAATGCATTGTCAGATATGATCCTCTCAGGCATTCCATATCGACATATTATTTCCTTTTTTAGGAATCTGCTAACTGCCGATTTAGTAACACTAGCATATGAGGCAGCGTCTACCCACTTGGTGAAATAGTCGATGACTACAAAGATGAACCGATACCCATTGGAAGCTTTTGAAGAGATCGACCCGATGACATCCATGCCCCACATAGAGAAAGGCCACGGGGAAGTCATAACATGCAAAGGTGAAGGAGGTACATGAATTTTGTCTCCATAGATCTGGCATTTGTGACAAGTTTTAGCATAATTGATGTAGTCTCCTTCTATGGTAGACCAATAGTATCTGAATCTCATAATTTGTCTAGCCATTGTGAAACCATTGGCATGTGTTCCACAAACACCCTCGTGGACTTCTTCCAGAATTTTCTTAGCTTCAACAGCGTTCACACATTTCAACAGTATATGATCTTTTCTTCTTTTATACAGGATCTCCCCGTCTAAAACATAGTCACAAGCTAGTCTTCTCAACGTCCTTTTATCGTTCTCGGTTGCTTGTTCAAGATATTCACAATTTCTCACATATCGCAATATATCTTGGTACCAGGGGTGATCATCTCTTTCTTCTTCCTCCACATTGTAACAATGAGTTGGGACCTCATAAATACTTATTTGAATGGATTTTACATCCTCTTGCTTGTTCACTTTAATCATGGAAGCAAAAGTAGCCAAAGCATCAACCATTTGGTTTTCGTCTCGCGTGAGATAATGGAAAGTAATATCATCAAACTCTTCAATCAAACCTAGAACTATCCTTCGATAATTGATCAATTTTGGGTCTCTTGTCTCCCATTCACCTTTCAGTTGGTAGATCACTAATGCAGAATCTCCATATACTTCTAGCACTCTAATTTTACGTTCTATGGCTGCACGGAGTCCCATTATACATGCTTCATACTCCACCATATTATTCATACAATTAAAATCCAATTTACACGAGAACAGATAATGATCTTCATTTGGGGATACCAAGACTGCCCCAATTCCATTGCTTATAGCATTTGATGCTCCGTCAAAGTAAAATTTCCAGAGGTGATCTTTCGTCCTTAAACTTCCAAAGTTCAAATTCCATTGCCTATAGCACTTTCTATGGCCTTAAACTTCTCCTCCAACCATTTACATCTATCTTCTAGCTATTTTGGCAATTCTGCTTTTGTCCTCTCTCCTTCAGCTATTTCATCCAAATCAGGGACATTAGTAATGATTTGATTATCTCCTGAACCTGAGCCAGTTTGGAGGTTCACTGAAGCTCCAGCTTGGAATTGTTGAGGCCTGATCGTGACAGATGGCCTTTGTACAGTTACTTCAGGTCGTGTTTGCACATGTGGTGGAGTAAAACCAAGAGGACATTGAAGATACTCAGTGTTCTCCTCAACATTTACCATGGGGCTCTTTCTTTTATCCATAAGCCCGTTTAACAGTTGCGTCATCTGAGTCATTTGAGTCATCATACTCCTCTAAGATTCCATCATTTTATCCATCATGTCCTGCTGGATCTTAACCAGCTGCTCTTACCTTTGTGCTTGCATCTGTTCTTGCATTTCCTTCTGCATTTATTCCAACCTTTCTATTATTTTATCCATTGCTTTAGTTTTTCTTCTTGTACCATAAGGATGATTGCTTGGTTGATTTTTGTCAGTTTCTAGATTACTGAAATAATTTTTATTCAATTAGAATCTTTTAATGAACTTTAATACATATGATACAATGCAACACAGATGCATGAAATGCAAAAGACGTCGATTCTGATTCAATTCCATTTAGGAAACTTTATTAGAAAACAAAGCTCTTTACATAAAACGGATTACAAGTACGGGTTTTGTAACACCCCTTACCCGTATCTAACACCAAGACGGGAATACGAGGTGTTACCATGCTTATCCTTACTTAATACTTCGAAACGAGCTAAAAAATTTCATTTAACCTCATCACTTGCACAAACTCAGCCTACGAGGCCCTAATCATACTTCCGAGAAGTATATAAATCTTTCCGGGAACTTTCACGCGTTCGAGAAACTTTTTAACAAAACAGGGGCCACACGCCCGTATAGGTCTTGGAACACGCCCATGCACCTCTAAGGCATGCCCGTGCCTTGTGCCTGTGGTTGACACTGACTAAAATCACACGGCCATGGCACGCCCGTAGCCCTAGCCCATGTGTAAAACCTTAGCATTCTGACTTAACCACACAGCCTATGCACACGCCCGTGTATCCTGGCCGTGGGAAGTTTACAATCTTATGAGTAAGGTACAGACTTCACACGGCCTGGGTACACGCCCATGTTCTAGCCGTGCCTCTTACACGGTTTAGACATACGCCCGTGTGTCTACCCATGTGGATAGTTATCAGGCTATCTACCAAGCCTTAAGCCATTCACATTTGCATACATTCATACCTTATCACATAGCTACTCATACCATTTATAAAACTCTTGAATTAAAGACATTTAACTATAAAAGAAATAAGGTTTTCATCCCGTACACTAGGGAGAACTATTTCTCATATAATTACAAACAACTTAGGCCATCCTCTATGGCTATACATAAAAAATCCATAAATTCTCTTAGGCCAATACAATTGCCACATTAACGATGACTTAATCAATCTTAAGTACTAGCCCTATACATGCCATGACTCATAAGGACTTAATACCTCATACCAAAAGTCTGCTTGATAGTGTGAAAACATCTCCGGCGATCTCTAATCCGAGCCAGCTAAAATAACCTATAAGAGATGAGAAAAGAAGAGGAGTAAGCAATAATGCTTAGTAAGTTCATCTGCATAAACTGACAAACACCAATATTCATCGAATATAGATAAACACAAAGTATTATACTATGTTTTTCCCTTTAACACATGGTTACTAACTCAACCATTTTTGAAGCTTACTCGTTCTATCTCTTACCACATTCTTACCATGCCACAAGCCAATTGCTCGTTTAATTAGTACACGTTCCTACACTGATCACTACAAGATCATATAAAACAACACATCAAGCATTTTCAATAAGCCGCTCATACTACTAATTTCTCGGTGGTTACACACTTAGCCCACCATTTAATCTCTTATAGGGTGGTATTGCACACAACCCACCAATCATTTATACCTATGCTGATTTCGCACTTAGCTCACCAATCATTTATAAGCGATGGTATCGCACACAGCCCATCGATTACTAATTTATCAGGTGGTAACGCACACAGCCCACCGATAATAATATAGCTGATGGTATCGCACACAGGCCATCAATTACTAACTTATCAGGTGGTAACGCACACAGCCCACCGATATTATATTTCACAAATATTTATCCACAAGCATTTCTCTAATTCAAACGTTCATCCTTAAACATCCTCACTCACTATCATTCTTACTTAACTTTCTACGGTTCTCATTCGCAGTCACACAATGCATCCATAAATCTATCTCATGCAACTAAGGTGCATTAATTACACATATCCCACTAGGGTTCATCAAATACTGAATTTAAATCAATTCAGTTCTAACACATACTTGCACTTCTTGTGGTACAACCACATACATTCAACATATCTGTTGAATCATTCAAATTGTTAAATAACTCTCGTAAGTCTCATACACGTAGTTCTCATTGACATCATACCCCAACATGGTCTTACATACATTAACATATCAATGCCATGTCCCTGACATGGTCTTATACGAACTCTTACACCGAGGCCATATGCCAATATGGTCTTACTCGAGACTTTGACCATCATCATATCATGCTATACACATTTCCCATTACTCTTAGATTCAATTCTATTGACATTTCATCAAAAGATATTTCGTACATTCATATAGAAAATATACATTCCATACCACATTGGAATGTTAAATTAACTCATATGTAATTACAACGTTTGCACGTGAACTTTCCTCGATGACGAATTGGCCGAAAAGGGACTTTTGCCCACCTTTCTCTTTTCACCCGCTCTAGGTCTGAAACTCGATTTCTTTAATCTAAAACAACGGAATTTACTGATTTAATCACTTATATATCATAATTCACCATAAACTACACTTTAGGCAAAAATGACTATTTTGCCCCTACACTTTGGCAAAATTATGATTTTACCCCTAGGCTCGTAAATAAATTTTCATCACATTTTCTTATTAAACAAGCCTAGCTGATCATTTAATCCTCTTATAACTATCCACAATTCCAACTATTTCATGCCTTAATGAACAATTTACAACTTTTGCATTTTAGCCCAAATTAGGTGTTTTCATAATAACACCTTTCACAAAAGTTGTTTATCATCATCTATCATTCATTT
Organism: Gossypium bickii; assembly: GCA_025503065.1. Taxonomy (NCBI): domain Eukaryota; kingdom Viridiplantae; phylum Streptophyta; class Magnoliopsida; order Malvales; family Malvaceae; genus Gossypium; species Gossypium bickii. Next base: position 53,705,424 of record CP106713.1, on the reverse strand, counting down.
TCTTCCATAAAAATTCAGCAACCAGCATAAACTCTCTCATGGCAAGTCCCTAGACTCTCAACCATGTTACAAATTGGTCCCCTCATTAGCTAGCTTAAGCTTTGGGGACTCCAAAAGTACATTTTTTATCAAGAGAAGCTAGCAAAATCACTTACTTGAGGTGATGAGAAGTGGCTGAAAATTTTAGCTTCCATGGAGGTTTTTCTTCTTCAATTTGGGCAGAGAGAGGGAAAATGGGGAAGGGAGATGACCACTTATTATTTTATTAACTTTTGCTTATGTCATCATATACCAACCCATACCAAAATTTGACTTTTCAATCTTTCTCATCCTCTTAACCGGCCATCTCAATTAAACAAGGCCAAATTACACATTTGGGACCTCCAACACTAGTCCATAACTATTTGGCACCTCTAGCAAATAAAATAGAACTTTCACACTTTATGTGATTTAGTCTTTTTTTCACAATTTAGCTAGAAATTTGCTAAAATTAAGGCACCAAAATTTCCATACATCCTTATAAACATGTTATAACACATAGAATAACATGAAAATAATTTTCTCTATTCTCGGTTTAGTGATTCCAAAATCACTGTTCCAACTAGCCCCTAAATCGGGCTGTTACAGCTTTTCCCCAATGCTCAGAGTTTTAACTTTCCTAAGCAAAGAAGCTAGCTCCTGGCCCCTGTCTAATTCCAACTCATACTTCACACTTAGCGTGTTTGGCCTAAACCGCCAAGGCTTACATATGGTCAGCTACCTCCCGGATCTGAGCAACAGCTTCCCCCATAATGTAATCTCGGTCCCTAACTTGACTCTAAGAGTGATGAAGCTGTTCCTTCCAACGCTCCTCATTTGCTTCCAAAAGTTCTACCCGAAGCTCACAACTTTGCAAAGCAGACTCTAGCTCTTCTATTCTTCCTTTCATTTCTTCAATTTTATTCAAATTGGTTCTTAGCTTCGCCACGGAATTACGATTTCTATACTGGTAGAGTGCTTTTTCAAGCTCTGCCACTCTGGCATTTAATTCCCCTTTGTCGTTCTGGGCTTCTGATAGACTCCTTTCTAACGCCTCTCTCTGAGTTTGAGCCTCTTGGAACCTTTTCTTCCACTGATCAGCCTTGGTCTTTTCCGCTTGAATTTCCCGTCGCCACTGCTCTGAAGTTTTCCCTAATCCAGCAGTCCTCATTGATAGATACATCTTCTTATAGTCCATCTTTAAACTATCCAGATCTTTTTCAACCCGGTTTTTTCCTTTCTTAACTTATCTGTCTTTGCCTTTTGCACCTCCACATCTAATCTCAAGTGCATTTTCTCTTCCTCCAGCTGCTCAATCTTTTTCCCGAATTCAAAACTCCTCTTTTCAAAGTCCTGTCTTATAATCTCTAGTTCCGAAGGGACAACCTGTAAGTATTCTTCCATTGATCAAGCATCTTCTAAACTCGGCTCAGGAATATTATCATTAATCCTTTTGTTAAACCATTCACTATATTCTGGTGTCGTCATAGAACCCAAGCCAATCTCTTCATCCGGTGAGTCTGATTCCAAGCAGTGAAAATCTCATTGACCCTCTTCTTGTAATTATCTCCTTTATACGAGAACTCGCATTGCTCTAGACCATGCGTTGTTGGTATAAACTGCCTTGATCTGTATTGTCTTAGCATGAGTAAAAGAGCATAACCAATGGCTCCCCAAATTCCAAGCAAAGGGACCTAATCGTAGCTCCCGCATCGGAACAGGATCTCATTGGGCACTAACCAAGGGGTTCTCCATTCAATATCCTCTTCCTGAAGATTTTGGAGAAGTGTTGTCCAATTCTCTTTGACACATTGTCTCTTTTTGGTGTTGCTGCTATCTCTTTCAGTGGGGAATAATTATTGGTGAAAATCTAATAAGAGATCTTTTCCACCTTCTAAAAGTGGCTGTGAAACCAAACCAACAACAACTGAGCGCATCCTACGAACCGGCCCTCTGCGAATCTTCTACATGCATTTAATAAAGTCTCGGCCAAGATTGTAGGAACTAGCGTGACCCCTTTACTGAGTCAGTCGAAGAGATCTATGACTGCTTCATCCACATACCCTAAGGCCCTAGGGAATAACATCAACTCGTAGATGCTCAATGCAAAGACATCAATTCTCTTCTTCATATCAGGATGAGCTAAAATCAAATCCCTCAAATTCCTCCACGAGATGCACTTGCACTCGCCCTTTTGCTTAATCCTAGCCGTAATCCACTGCTCACTCATTTTCGTAATGCTCATCAACTTCTTCCAAAAGGCTGGGACATAAGCAGCTCTCGAATAGACTTTATCATTTTGAATCATCGGACAATGCAGTAGAGCTGTATATTCTTCTATGGTGGGCACCAAATCCACTCTCCCAAAGGTAAAGCAACTATATGCGGGGTTCCAATACTGAGCAAGGGCTCGGAATAACTGCTCGTCTACTTTGATGTCAAGTAAGTACAATAAATCCCCATAATTGTGGTAGAACAGCATCTTAGTCTCATCATTCCACTAATCCCATATCACTTTTAACTCTTGAAGATTATTTTGCGTAACACTAATACGAGTGTAGTCCCATAACTCTGACACATGCCCCGCAGCTAGACTATCCCCCTTCTCTAATTGCGTTGTTTCTGACCAAGTTCGGACAGTCGTGTTATCTCCCACTTTATCAAGAAATTCATTTTCCATGGTCAACTCTCTAATTTAGCAATCGGACCTGAATCGACACCTCTTAAATATGGAAATGTATGCAAAATAACAAGGATAAAACACAAAAAGTTAGTACGATATGCGGGAGAAAAATTAAAAGTATGAAAAAAAGAACAAAAAAAAGAACAAACAAGCACCTATCTGGGTGACCAGATAAGGTTTAGCGTAGCTCTTCCTAGGGTGGGCTCTTAGGGCTTTCTATATGTGGTTCGATTCTAAAGTTGAGGTACCTGAACCAGCAGATTCCTCAATCCTCACCCATTATAGGCTCATACGGACCGAGTTCGGTTCAAGGGGACACATTTCCCTATGGCTGCACGGAGATGAAAATCTCAAGAACACATAGGTACAGATATATCCCGAAAGCGATTCACGATCCTGCATGGAGGTAAAAACCTCACGAAGGAGTAGCTTCTCACTCCACTTAAAAGGTGTGACCCGACGGTCATGCAATATGATGCAAAAGTATTCTACAAGACTTGAACCACAGCAATCAAATGAGATGATGCAAGCGAATGCAATAAAAGGATCGTAATTTTTTTCAAATCAAATTTTCAACTTTCGACAAAAGGACAACGAATAATCAATTTTAACGGCTTGACTCTCTCAAAATCCCCAGTGGAGTCGCCAAGCTGCCGAAACCATTTTTTTCTTTAGAAAACGGGGTCGACTTTGAAAATAAAAAATGGAGTTGCCACCGACCTTATTTTGAGAGATCACCTTGAAATTGATCATTTTAACAAAAATTTGATTTATTAAAATGTATTTTGATCTACAAAAACTCGAGAAAACGAGTTCGGGAGTCTGTTACGCACGAGGAAGGGTTAGCACCCTCGTAGCGCCCAAAATTGGTACCTAATCGATTATTTAATGTCTTAATGCTGAAAATTTGGAAAGATTCTAGATTACGATCCGTTTGCTTAAAACATTTGAACGGAATTACATTGAATGCCAAAAACCCTCTTATTTCGAAGAAATAAAATATCATACTCAGTGAGTTAGGGTACAACAACCTATATTCTCGAAATTAAAATTATCTTTTGATTTTTAAAACCCACGTAATAAAGTTTGAAACGGGTATTCTGTTATTTGGGCTTTATGAAAAAATGGAACCCAGTAAGTTAGGGCACAATTTCTCAAAATTCTCGAATACGGAATATTGCCTTTGTTTTTTTGAAATTCTTACCTCTAGATGATAAAACATCACATCCAGTGAGTTAGGACGCAATGTCTCAAATTCCCAAGAATAAGTTTTTTATTTAAAATATTTCAATTTAAAAAAGAAAAGGGGACTCGGTTGCTAGGATTTAACGAGAAAAATCGGAACCCAGTGAGTTAGGGTACGATTTCCTCTTAACTTCCAAACACGAGCAATGCTTTATTTTAAAACCTTTGAATGGAATGATTTTTTAAAACTTGAACGACATCAAACTCGATTTTCTTTAACAAATAAATCGCAATGGAATGATAATATACAAAGCAAAGTAGCAATACATACACAAAAATATTATAATGATGAATCACAAATAATTAATGGTTACAAATTAAGAAATATAATCCATACAATAACAAACAAGTGAACATCTAATACATAGAAAATAGTATGCGTCAATTTAAAAAATACACATGTAATAAAAAACTCGATATAAAATAAAATAATGATGACATGTGAAAGCGTTTTGAATAAATAAATATAATTTAAAATAGGGTATTTTAAAGAGACAGATTATATACATAAACTGATTTAAAAGAAAAAATATATATCTGTATATATGCGTGAATATTTGAAAGAAAATGTTTACATAAAATAACATGAAACCAAATATATATATATAATAATTTGATATAAATTATATATATGTATATATAAAAAAATTTAATGAAAGTGGCATATAGAAATAAATAATATTAAGAACCATTTAAAATATAATATTTAATATTAATTTAAAAGGAATAATTAGAAAAAATAAAAAATAATTAAATAAAATAATTAAAGAACTATATAGAAATCAAAGCAAAATTAGAGAGCTAAAAGCAATAAATCGAAAAAAAAGGACTAGAACGCCAGGCGCGTGAATTAAAAGGGACTAAAAGCGCAATTTTACCTTAGCTATTAAACGCAGCATTTAAACAAGAATTAAATCAAAACTGCACAAAATTACTAGACTAAATTAAAATAAAAGAAAAACTTAATTAAAAAAACCAAAAATGCAGAAGGACTGAGGGCGCAAAAAGCCCTTTTAGCCAAAAACACGCGGATCCTTCCCTCGGGTCGGGTCAACACTCGGGTTTAGGCTTAAAAAGACGTCGTTTTAAGGCTTAATACCCCGCCCCCAAACGACGTCGTATAGACCGACCTTAAATAGTGAAAAATCTTTAAAAAAAAACACTTTTAAAACCATTTAAAAAAAATAGAGAAAGAAAGCTTTGAAGGCTCTCTGGAGCTCCGACCTAGCCTCCGTCACTGAGCCACCGGACTCCTCTGTTTCCGCCACCGCATACGGAGGTTGGAGAGACCTAGGAAGGCTATTTTAGCCTTTCGAAATCCCCTAAACCCGAATCCTAACTCGAAACCACCAAAAGACCCGCTGAAATTTCAACAACAGCCGAAGACGCTTCGAATTCAGGACTCCGATTGTCACCAAAAGGTAAAAAATTTTGTTTATTCTATTCTCAGTGCATGCATGACATTTCGAGGTAAAAAATAGACTAAAAGAATCTAACAAATATCTCTGCTTTGGTATGCTTTTTTTGTATTTGAAAATCGTAACCATTACAATATTTTTCCAGCCTTCTTTTATAGCCGAAAAAGAAAGAAATGAAAATACAGTGCTTTTTCATTCTGTATTTGTTGTCCTTTCTGCTATTGGTAGCCTTGTTTGCAGGTACGAAAGAGACGTGGAGAAGGTACGGAGGCAGGCCGATGTGGAGGAGCAAGCGCATGGCGTGCGTGTTGTGGCGCGCATGGTGACGGGTGTGGAGGCACGTGCGCGGTACAAAACAACTTTTGGAACCCTTAGGGTTTCGGTCTGCCAAAATTATTTAGACCATTCGGGCCGGTTCCAGAATTGGGTTGGGGTTTGTCTATTGGGTCTGTAAATAGGTTAAGGGTTAGGCTTATTTGGGCCCTAGTTTGGGCCATTTGGACTTTAATTTTGATTTGTAAATGGACATTTAATTATGGGGTTTTATATTTTATTTATTTTGTTTTAATTTTGGCTATGATGTGGGCCCGGGCAGATTGGACCTGCTACAATGTCAAGCACGAATAGTTTGATCTCTTTCCTATTCAAAATATCACAAAAATGATATTGAATTTAATGAAATCTAAAATAATATTTCATAATTATAAAATTCAGTTGTAACAAGATGAACGAGTAATTCTACCATGTTTATTACATGGTAAACTATGTGTTCTTGAATCTTTAGGGAAATTTTTTTAGGAAGAGAAATAGAAAATTTTAGGGTTTTTGTTACCACGTATTAAATGAGTTGGTTGGGCTTATGAAAAATAAATATCGAATTAATATTGATTGGCTAGAATTCGAAACTCATAGGAATCGAGGTCCCTAATCAATACTTCTTCTGACAACCAAAGCCAAGAATTTTATAGTTATTTGACATTACAATAACCTCGACATCCATAAGTGCTGAGCTAAGCATAAAAAAGGTTCAATATATAGATCAACCTCTAAGCTTGACAATTTTTCTCAACTTAATTCCTAGACTTTTTTTTATCACATTTGTCCCCAAGGTTGAAATCCATTACAAAAATTGGTCCCTATGGTTAAAACGACTAGTTTTTTAACAAATGGCTAACACGGTCAAACAAGAAAATGACATGTGACTTCCTTTTTAGTAATTTTAATAATAAAAGGCTTAAATGCAATAAAAAAATATGTAAAAATTTAAAAAAATTAGAATAATATAAGAAAAATATATATTATAAAAATTCAAAAATTTATATATAATTCAAAAAAAGTAAAAAATAAAAAATTTGTTAAAATTGCAAAAAGAGTACAAAAAATTCAAAAAAAATATTTTGAAAAATTCAATAAAAATTTAAAAAAATTCAAAACTTTAAAAAATATTTAAGAAATTAAAAAATATCGGTCAAAGCCGATCAACATCGGTCAATGGCGATCAATGCCAATCAATTGTGATCAACATTGATCAACTTTCAATCAATGTCGGGTCAACACTTCGTGAGTGCCAATATCTTTTTTTGAATTTTTATTCTTTTTAATTTTTTGAAATTTTGAAATATAAACAAATTTTGAATTTGTTTATATTTTTATTTTTTGAATTTTTAAAATTTTAAATATATTTTTATGTTTTGATATTTTCTGAAATATTTCAAAATAATTTTGATTTTTTTTAGTTTAGTTTTTTAAAAATTTTAACTATTTTATTTTTATTTTTTTAATTATATATATTCAATTTTTATAATTTATATATTGCTTATATTTTTAAAAATTGTTTAAAGTTTTTGAATTTTTATAATAATTAAAGAGAAAGATACGTGTCATTTCCTAATTCATCCATGTATCACCTCTATGTTTGGTTACGTCATCCAATTGTTCAAAAACTAATGGTGTTAAGTATAGCTACGAATTTTTGTAAAAAATGTCAATTTTAGGGATCAATGTGATAAAAAAAATCTAGAAGCCAAATTGAGAAAAGTTATCAAATTTAGGGGCTAATCTATATATTAAGATAATAAAAAAACTATTCGAAAAAATAAGTTTATCATGCGTATAGTAAAAGTATCATGGATGCCCTTATACTAAGAGTCAAATTGCATTTTGCTCGCTCTATTAAAAAAAAAAAGGCAAATTAATCTTTGTAAATTAGATTAAAAAAGCAAATTGATCCTTCTATTAAAAAATTTATTTATTTATACTGTTAAAAACTGATCCTCATATGTCAACTTGAGGTACACATGGCATACCATATATCACTATCTAGTTATTTTGTCCGCCACACCGGTTTTTTAATAATACAAATAAATGAAATTTTTAACAGAAAGAACCAATGTGCTTTTTGATCTAACATACATGAACTAATTTATCCATTTTTTGAATAGAGAAGACAAAATATAATTTTATCCATTTTTTGAATAGAGAAGACAAAATATAATCTAACTTTTAGTACAAGAGCTTCCATTATACTTTTATCTCATGCATATATAGGGATAAATCTCAAAACTACATTACATTAACTTTAATTTGATGTGTAATTTTATACATGAAATTTTGATTTGATCAATTTCTCATAAATTATTAACAAAATTATTGATATATCATCATTGTATGTTATATATTACATACACATATAATTATATTTATTCCATATAAAAATAAATTGATGTGTTTATTTCTTTAAATATGCATGATTGCATCAAAATTAAAGTTTAATGTACACATTTAAACCATAATCAAAGTTTAATGTGTATAATTACATTAAATTAAAATTAATGTATAATTTTAGAATTTATCCCTCCATATATATGTTAAGTTTTAAAAATTATATTAATAACAAATCAATGTACAAGGTAGTGGCAAACAGCAATCCCAGAAATTCTGAACCAACCGAAACAACCTACTAAATTACAAACACAAAGACATAAATTTTTGCTTTCACAATGGAAAAAAAGAAAAGAAAAGAGAAGACATAAATTTTACCATCCGACATTTACCGCTCCCTTGTAATAAAATAAGATAAAATAAAAATTAGTGCTCTACTTCTATTTTCTTAGTGTAGCCTTTTAATTTTAGTGTTAGAACTGAAGTTTTACTACTATCTTTTTAATTAATTTATAATATAATAGAGCTGTTAATTAAGTTAATCTTTAATTTAGTTAAAATTTATTTTTATTATTATGAGATTTTTTTATCTTTTTTTATAAATAATAAAAATTCACCTATAATAAGAGTTGGATTCTTTTTCTATGAATTTTTAATATTTATCAGCTAACTTTTAATTTTTTTTCAATAAATATATAGTATAAGGATAACTTTTAAAAGAAAAAGAAGTATAAGGATATATGGGAAAATAAAACCAATTTTCGTTCTTTTTGCACCTACAAATTTTCTCACTCCTGAGTTTTAACGCTGTCACTTAGGGAAAGAAAAAAAAAAAGGTACTAACTTTCTCACTGATTCCTTCTCTTTCTCTCCCAAATTTTCCCCAGAAAATTCCCATATTTACTTAAGCTCCTATAAGTCCCCACTTCGAAAAACAGTGAAATCAGTCTTTTTCCCCCAATCTCTCTCTAGCTCAAGGTAAGGCTCTTCCAAGTCTCTTCTTTCGGGTGTTTCTTTGATTTAGGTTATTTTCATTTTGGGTCCTTTTTTAGATGCCATACAATTGTATATTTGATGAATTTGAGGTTACCTTTATAGAGAAAGTTGCGTTTTTTTATTGTTTTATTTGTATAAATTGTACCAAATGATGATACCAAAAAGAAAGAAATGGACCGAAGCTGAAGAGAAAACCCTAATTGATAAATATGGTGAAATGGTTGCTGATGGAACTCTTGCGAAAATGAAGACCCGAGAAAAGAAATATAAACCTATTGCTTGTTATGTGAATTCTGTGCATCATGTACGTGACTCTATTGCATATCCATGGCAATGGTCATGGAAGGATGTCTCCACTAAGGTGCAAAATATGAGGCATCAATATTTGCTTGTTAAGCAAAAGATTAAGAGACCCGATGCAGTGGTCAATAATCCGGTGGTTGGAGAGTGTAACGGTGATGATGACTTCGATTGGTTAGAAGGACTTACACATTGGTCGAATTTTTTGCGGTACAAGGAAGTATTTGGGGACGTGGCGGTTTCGTATAATAGTACTAATAACAATAATAGTAATAATAGTAGTGATACGATGGCAGTTGTGAATGAGGAAAGAGAAAATGGAGGGGGATTTATTGGAGCCAGTGGGATGGAGATTGTGGAGTTTGGGAAAATGGGTCAATCCGGGGATGGGGATTTTGTGGGAATTGACGGGGGAGAGAATGGGGTGTTAGGTTTGGGATTCGAGTATGACGGTGAAGAAGGAGAGGGGAATTATAATGGTAATGATCAAGTGAGGGAGGAGGGAGATGATGCTTTGTTGTATGAGGAAGTGGAACCGAATGGGTCAAATTTGAAAAAGAAAAGGAAAGTGTTGAAGGGATTGGAGAAGAAGGCATTCGGGTTTCTAGTGAACCAGTTGGGGCAGTTAAGGGAACTGGAGGCTCGGTTTGAGCAACGTGATGCAGAGAGAGAGCGGGAGAGGAAAAGAAAAGAGAGTGTTCGATTGGAGCTTGAGAAAGAATGGGAAAGAAGGTTGGAAGAAAGAGAAAAGGGGAGGCAAGAAAGAGAGAAGGCTAGGGAGAAGCTGAGAATGCAGAGAATTCATGAGTGGGAAGCTATGGAAAAGCAAAGTGAAGAGAAAGAAAGAAAAAGAAAAGAAGTGGATTCGATACAAGAGAGCGAATGGGAGGAGAGGATGAATAGAAAGAAATCAGAATGGAAGACGAGGATGGATGAAATGTTAAATCAGCACAGAGCAGAAATGAACCAGATGCAGACTCGTTTTCTTCACGAGCAACAAAATCTTACTAGCCAGTTGCTTGGGATTGTTTCTCAATGGTCCGGTCATCCAGCAGGGCTTTCGGACCATACTGCCGCCAGCAACCATTATCTTTCACAGATGATGCAAAATTTGCACCATGTGAATGGTATGGTGCATGGAGATGACAGGGTTGATGGAGATAATCAAGATGACCAATTCATTGTTGATGGATAATATCGTATCTGAAAGAAAATTTCTGCAATGAGAAGTGTAAAGGTCAGGAATTGTTAATTCCTCTTGCCAAGAACTTTCTTCTAGATTTGCTTGCATACTGATCTATTTAGTTCTAAACGTAGCTAATAAGGGATAAGATTCTCTTTCATATTTTCTTCTGCTCATCCTGTTGTAGCTATATTTGTTAAATATAAATGAAATCCTGTTCTAAATTGGTATAAATTTATCTCTGTTAGTATCTGAAACCAATGTAATGAAAGAATTTTTGCAGCTGACTACAGCTATGTCCAATTAAAGGTCCATTGAGCTGAATTATATTTTGGCGCAGTAATGGTTCCACGTTGCTAAGTTTATGTGTTAAGGAGCTCTTAGTGTGACCGGAATGGAGCTTTTATTTCCAGACACCAGTAGAAAATATACCTAGAAAACTATGCCTTGTGTCTCAGCATGTTAATCACCTACTTGAGATGGCTTTCATAAGTTAGGGTCATATTTAGATTGTCTGCTTCTCAGAAATTGAATTTCTTGAAATGAGTTTATGGGCACATTACTAACAAACTGAAAGTGAGCCAATACCAATTTGACATTAGTGCATTCTGAGAACGTCAAAATCATTTCACTTGCTCGATATTCTTTTCTAGTTAAGGCTTTTAGGTCATCATTTAATAAGTTTTGAAGACTGGTGAATGCACTTACACTAATGATATAGCATAATCTGAGAATGAAACATTACTGACATTCTATTCAACCGGTTTTTTGATGATTAATCGTTATATTTATAGGGAAAAAAGAGAGATTTAATTTAATCTTCTCTGGAGGAAATTTGGAATTCACACTCTATTTTATGTCAGTTTGTACAAAATTATGCTGGAACATGTGAGGGTTTGTCTTTTCTTTTTCTGGTTTTCTTTTGGAGATTCTATAGAATGCATATATGAAGAGTTGTATGTGAAGTATATGCATGTATGTTTATTTATTTATTAATGCATACTTTCTATTGATAGAATAAGAGTACTTTGCCATTTTCACGCAGAAAGTGGCTTATTTACATTAAGAACACGAGGTGGTTTCTCCTTGTTTGAATATCAGTTGTTTTCTTCCTGACTTACAATTTGCCACTTCAATGCTCTCAAACGAGGGCAGTAAATTATGCTGTTAAGATATTGCACATAATATTTCCTTGGGATGGTTTGTAGCAGTAAGCAGAATCATTTTATCCCATCACTTGATTGTTTCTGTCTTAAAACTCAAGACAGCTATAGTTGTTACATCGGTATCATCTGATGTTTCCCTTTGGTCCTTCTACCCACAATTGCTGATCGAACTGCTGAGTTTTTGCACAAAATTATGTTTGTTTTGAACTTAGTTCATGCAACCATTTGAGCTGATACTTTGTAGAATCTGCAAAAGAACCACTCTATTCACTGCTGCAATGAATTGTATTTAGTAAATGCTACAAATTTATAAACCTCGTGTTTGAGAGGAGATTGCTTTGCAAGAAATTTAGATCTCTTCCACCTCTCTGGTATTCAGTTACTTGCAATCATGGTTAAATCATATTTACGTCATCCACAACTGATCTTAATATGTTTCTATGATTTTATTGTTTTTTGGATTTATGAAAAAAAAAAAAGTTTCAGGACCTTTCTCTATTGGAATAGCTTGATGACTGCCCTATTACTTATATTATTGGCTTTGGTGCTTTCTGCATCAGCTACCAGCTGGTCTAAAACACATACGGAGCTTGCCTTTGATGGTGCAGTTAACGTTAAGAGATGGTATTTAACATGTTTAGAATTTGAATTCTAATATATATAATTTTTTTATTCTTTAGAGCTATACGCTATACTAAACCGTTGACTTTGAAGACGAGAGTGATTTTGAAAAGTTACAATTTTTAACTTTTGGTTTTTAAAAATCAAACTTTTTTAGCATGGATTTTAATATTTAAAATGTAATTTATATATTCGAATTGAATTTGCAAATAATTTTGATCAATTGCTTAGCTATTGATTGAGTTGTTTAATTCGATGTTATGAGTTAATGAGATGTTAATTAGAAAATGATTAAAAGTTTTACTTTATATGAGAGTATTTTATCTTTTTATATATTTTTTTAATAAAATGTTACTATAGTTGAATTTGGAGTTAAGAAATTGTTTATCATCTCTAAAAAAAATTTATCTTTAAAATTTCAACTTAACTATTTTAATAAAAGTTTCATTTCATTTTAACATAACTTATTATGAATATTTTACTCTACACTTCTAGAAGACCCTTCGAGCGTCACTCTGGGGGAATCAGGTCAAGTAACATTCATTGTAAAAATTCTCCAACTAAACTTTTCGTTGAAACTCTTTAGCTGAACTCTTTAAGGAAACTTCACTCATCAGAACTCCTCAAAACCAAGTTACACAAGGGTCTCTCTCTCCCTCCCTCTCTCTCACTTACATTGTGAGTGTCATAATCTTGATAAAATTTTGTCAATTACATTGTGAGTGTCATAATCTTGATAAAATTTTGTCAATAGCATAAGTTTGTTGGCATCTTAAAATCAAGGTTTAAACTTTGTTGTCGTTTCTTCCCCTATATCATAATATGTATTAAAAGGAATAAATTTAAATATTGTTTAAATTAACATTTATTACTTTACCTAATCATGTATAAAATGAAAGTCTATCTTTTCAAAAACATTTTGGGTAAACTATACCAAATGTCACTAAATTATTATTAAGTTTATGTTTTGGTCACTCAACTTTAAAAAGTTACAAAATGGTCACTGGACTATTTAAAAGTTTTCATTTAAGTCACTAGGTTGTTAAAATTGTTATTTTATGGCCTTCTTTATTTGCATCATTTGCACAAACCGAAAGCTTTTCTTTCAATTTTCTTCTATAACTTAGTTTTTTTAATGAAACAACTTTGAAAGACACTAATCTACAGACAAAAATCCAAATAGCTTTCTTCTTTGATCTTCGACATTGACTGTCATATCAACTTGGATCAATGGTATGTTCTACTCGTCAATGGGTATTGGTTCACTATATCAAACGTTGAATAGTCGCTTAGACCTCACTAATCAAACTTAAAAAAAAAAAAAATTTAACAGTCTAGTGACTTAAATGAAAACTTTTGAATAATTCAGTGACCATTTTGTAACCTTTTGAAGTTGAATAACTAAAAAGTAAAGTTACTAATAGTTTAGTACCTTAGATACAATTTATCCAAACTTTTTTTTAATGAAAATGTTAAACATTTAAATCTTAAATACTCACACGGAACAGAAATCGCAAAATTTCATAATTTACAATTAATTCATTCAATATTTCTTTTTTTAGAGGACAAATTCTCACATTTAAATTATATGTTAGAAAGATAGCCTAATATGCCTTCCTATATCTTGCCACTTCTCTAGTCTAGAATAGAATTTATATTGATAGCTCCCAATAATCATATTTTAAAATATAATAGTATCAGGAATTTTAGAATTTGGATTAAAAGATTAAAAGACTTCATGATTGCATCGATCGCCAAACAATATCTAATTTTATTTCTCATAATATATTGAAGTAAATAATTGTTACTGCAAACATTGAAATCATCTTTAATTTCCCGGATTCGTTTTCTTAGAACCCAATTTTTCAATGACTCAAGTTGTGATGATCCGATAACAAAAGTAAGCCAAAGAAAATTGGTCCCTAATTCCACATATTCTAGAGGCCTTGAGGATCTTTGATAAAATCCCTGCAGTAATGAGGTGGCGGAGACTTGATGTCCATGGAGATATGCCCATGATTTCATCCAATGCCACTGTGTCCAAGCTTTCAGAACTAAGTCATGTGGGGAAAACACCATTCTACCTTCAACTACTTTCATGGTGCAATGATCCTCATACAAGAGGACTGCCATTAATTTAGAGCTTAATTGGAAAGCTTTGCTTTGCCTACGCTAATATCAATCCATTAAAAGCTCAATGTTAAAATATCAATAATTTATATTGTTATATTTAAATGGATGAAATTAAAATATTTTTTTATCTTTAAAGAATCAAAGTATATTTTTATCAAATAATTTTAAAATTTTCAAAAAAATAAATTGATAGTTTGCCGTTTTTGAAGGTTCAGGGCCTACCTACCCCTTAATACCGTCCCAGAGATTAAAGTAAAGCATATTAATAGATTTAATATAAACTCATACGATTTGGCATCACATGCAAAGTATTCTCCAATTCAATTTTTACATATTTGTTTATTACATTAAAAAACAACATTTTAAATCCTCATAGTTGGAAATTGGATTTAAGGTGATTTTATTATAAAATTCAAAACCAAATGAGTAGGACAAAAAATCGGGTGTAAGATTATTCACAATTAATTTTCTAAATATATTTATCTATTTAAAAGATTTCAAAGGTTAACTTCTTCAATCTCTCTTTTCAATCATATTCAACTTTATGGATTGAACCTTGTCGAGGTATTTTTCTCTCTTTCATTCTCAAAGGATGGTGCTGACCTATTTATATGATATGGATACTATTCATTGACATGACATATTGGGTAGGCTCTGTGCACGTGGACATGTATCCTATCTTAGACTTAACACGTGTTAACGTGGCTCCATGCGCAACCCCACGCACGCAACTTCGCAGGGGATTGCAGTCCACACTCCGCGATTACACCTCATCACTCGAATCTGACCTGCGAACATATTATGCAAACTCAATGGAATCAGACCCGAATCCAACCAAAACCCATTCGGATTCGGACCATTTGGACCCAAGATAATAGACATTGTAATAATTTATCCCCCATTTGGTTCTAAAAAAGAGTTATAAAGTAACTCTTTTTAGAACCTGGTTAGAAGTAGACTAAAATTGGAATGATAATCTTTCAAAGTACGCCTTATTCTTTATTGTACAACGTTCATTTAACCACGTGCATAGGAAAAAATATTGTTGTCCATATGTGATTGGTTCTTCACCATTGGGCATTTGAATCGTCTAAAGTGAAGGAAACCCTCTTTAAAAGGGGGTAACAATGCCGTAGCAATCACACCGCTTGAATTCAAAATTTTGGAAAAAGAGTTTCAGACGATAAACAGATTTAATCTTTTTGAGAATCTTGATTTCTCTTTTTATTTTCATCGATAGAGTATGGTTAGGACCACGGGTAGTGGTAACATTAATTTGGATAACTCCCCACGACAACAAGAGCTACGAAATGTGGTGGAGGGCAAAAGCTACATCTGTACCACGAAAGAGGAAGAAATGTATCGTGCCTTAGCCACTCGTGGAATTAGAGTTCCAAATTTTGTGTATAATTTCTCCATTCCTGAGGGTTTACATTGCTTAAGCGACACCAATAACGGCAGTTTTTTACTCCCCCTGCACATCTTGAAAGCAGACTTTCACTTACCCCTCCATCTTTTCTTCTGCAACCTCCTTGGCGACTATCAATTAGCTCCCGACCAATTGTCCGATTTTTCTTGGTGGTTGGTCGTGGCATATTTCATAGAATGCTCTCGATGCGAAGAGGATCCGCTGATCGCTGTATTTCAAAGGTTACACCAATTGAAGCCCTACAACCGAAGGGGTTCGCATATGTTCTTTTATTTTACTCCTCACGAGGATGCGAAGACACTCATTTCTAATAGATGTAGCAACCTCCGTCTCAATTGCTAGAAATATATTCGCGTTCAATACAAGTTGAATAACGGGTTCAGTTTTCCCATAAAATGGTATTTGCCTAATAAAAACATATGCTCTAAAAGGCGAGATATCGTAACTGAGATGGGCTGGGCACAGTATTATAGACTTCGCTAGGGTTGTGTACTGGATTTAGAAGAAATACTAACTGTAAGAAATGTCTTTAAGTATTGTCTTTTGGATTTGAGCCCTAATAGATGGAGGCAAGTCGATGCAGATGATGGAGCCGACACCAACAGAGCTAGGCTTGTTCCTGCACAGTTCGCGTGGCCCCACAGAGTAGACGATGAGTTAGCTCTTATACTTCTGAGGTTAAAGGTTGAGCCTAAGAATTACTTTTATAGCTTTTGTAAACTAAAGCCTTGCCCTTAGTCTTCACAGCCTCCAATGCACAAATAAACTAGTGCGAACACACTTATGTTAACTGCTGGTGTTGATGTTAGATTGTTAGTGGTGTAGGCACAACTAAAGGCACTAAAGACAGTTCTAAAGAGTCTACAAGCTTATCAAGAGAGATTGATGAATACATAGACGTTCATTTGTATATGCAGAGTGTTCATGGTGGTCCCTCTGGAACTTCTGTTGATAAAGGTAATATGAACACTACAAAGAGGCAAAGAACTGCTGTGGGAACTTCGAACATTGTTTTAATTAGTGAAGATGAGGGCAGTGCAGGGGGAGATTCGTTGAAAAAGAAGAGAGGATCAACCTAGGGCTTCTAATGCAGTTGTTCCCATTACAATAGAGCCCGTTGCAAGCTCACCTTCTACAGTTTCTCCTGTTCACTCCTCATCACCTCTGATGCCAACAAACACTAACACTTTTGGAGTCATAATCAGTCATGGTTCTCTTGACGGTTCCGTGAAGTATAACACTTTTGGCGATAAAGCAGGGACTTTGTTTCCATAATGCAACCACTTGAATGTGAACATGTTTCCATTCAACCCTAATGAGGTGAGAAAATAATAGGATAATCCTACTTTGGAGGAAACAAAAAGGTTGTTTTGCCCTGATGCATCATCTAGTGATACTAGAAGGCCTTTGTTGCGAGAGCTAGCAGTTTCTCTACAAGTATTGTTAAACGAGGCTTGTATGGCTAGCATGGGGTTGGTTGAAGTTGTTGATCAAGTAGATACCCAGAAGAGGATGGAAGTTGAAAATAGCTATCAGTCAGCAAAGGTAGCATTAGCACAAGCACGCGAGCTCTACGCGAAGTTGGATAAGGAAAACAAAATATTACAATAGCATAAGGAGAGACTACAGGAGCGCCTTACTACTATTAAAAAGGATGTTCAGAAACTTCACGACGAGCTCGCATGTGAGCAAGCAAATAAACTGGTTCTCGAGGCTAGCTTGAGGAAAATGGATTAAAAGCATAAGTCTGTGGTGGCTAACTTAACAAAGAGCCATGAAAAAGCTATAGAGTAGTATAAGAAGGGGACAATAGAAAACTTAGATGCATATCTGCCTGATTTGAAGGCTAATTTTTTGCTTCATGCTCAAGTTGTTGTAGGCCTTTTTGATGCATGAAGAGTAAACTTTTACGCCCTTAGCAAGCTAATAGGTACCCAACTAGATTTTGATGTCCATTTTCCTTCTAGGATAGCTTGGAAGAAGTTCGCAGCAAAGTGGAAGAATTCGTCAAATTTTTATATTATTGATGTTGTTGAAACAAGTTCTACTCTTGAGGATCCGTTGGTGCCAATGCTATCCATGCAGATGGAAATAAGGACAATGAATACATAAGAGATGATGAATGAGGAGATGATGGGCCGACTAACTCTTTACGTGTAGATAATAACTAACTATTTCATTACTTGTAATGTACCCAATATGCTAGCTTTTAAGATTAAGGAATGAAAATATTTGATTTTTGTTGATATGGTAATGTGTTTGATTGCTAGTGGACTTGAACTTATTACCTAATCGCATGATAACAATAAGCATACTAAGTAATGAAAACTATTAAAATAACTAACTTAGAGTAAATTATTTGTAGATTTGGAATCACCGTGATTAGGTCATAAATTGGAGTCGTTGTACATTACCAGTGCGAATGTATATTGGTAAACTAGAGAACAATCACAAGTTGTGGCTTTAAGCCTATATGTTCGAAAAACCCAAGTTGTCATTTTGGATTTAACTAGGTTTTTATAATATTAGCTACAAATACAGATTATCAAGTTGTTTAAAAGTCGCGATCTTAAATCAACTAACCTTTGTAAAATCAATCGTGGATATAGGTCATCGAGCTGTTTAGGAGCTGCAATATTAAATCAGCTAACTCAAATATGGATAGGTTGCGATCTTAAATCAGCTAACCTTTGTAAAATTAGTTGTGAACATAGGTCATCGAGCTGTTTAGGAGTTGCTATCTTAAATCAGCTAACTCAAAGATGGATAGGTTGTGATATTAAATCAGCTAACCTTAGTAAAATCAGCTGTGAACGTAGGTCATCGAGCTGTTTAGGAGTTGCGATCTTAAATAAGCTAACTTAAAGATGAATAGGTTGCGATCTTAAATCAGCTAACCTTTGTAAAATCAATCGCAAACATAGGTCGTCGAGCTATTTAGGAGTTGCGATCTTAAATCATCTAACTCAAATATGAATATGTTATGATCTTAAATTAGCTAACCTTTGTAAAATCAGCCGTAAACGTAGGTTATCGAGTTGTTTAGAAGTTGTGATATTAAATCAGCTAACTCAAAGATGAATAGGTTGCAATATTAAGTCATCTAACCTTTGTAAAATCGGCCGTGAACGTAGGTCATCGAGCTATTTAGAAGTTGCAATCTTAAATCAGCTAACTCAAAAATAAGTAGGTTATGATCTTAAATCAACTAACCTTTGAAAAATAAGCATCTATAAATAATACTTCTTTATTAAAATAAAGTTTTGTTCATACATAGTATTTCTTTAAATGGCAAGCATTACATATTCACGGAAGAATAGGGTCATCCATTTTAGCCAACTTACAGGCTCCATATCCTACCTTCTTATCACTTTGTAAGGCCCCTCCCAATTTGGAGTCATCTTTCCCTGTTGTGCTGCTGGAAGGCTAGCCTCAGTATTTTTGAGAACCAGGTCACCTGTAACGATCCGAAAGTTGGAGTTGTTAAAAAAAACATATTTTTGGGACCCCTCTTGGGCTTAAAAATATTCACATTATAATTTTTGGTAG
Source organism: Gossypium bickii (assembly GCA_025503065.1). Classification (NCBI taxonomy): domain Eukaryota; kingdom Viridiplantae; phylum Streptophyta; class Magnoliopsida; order Malvales; family Malvaceae; genus Gossypium; species Gossypium bickii. Next base: position 53,686,022 of record CP106713.1, on the reverse strand, counting down.
ATTACTTTAAAAGTTAATTGAATATTAATATGATAATTCTAATTGTTAGGGATTAAATTAACTATGAGAAAGAAATAGCTACAAGGACTAATTGAGTAAATAGTCTAATTTCTATGTTAGTCAAAGGGAGTTAGTGGATGTGTATGAGACTAATATTGACCTATGGATGGTATCACTAATAATTATAATAGGATAACTAATATATATATGTAAGAGAAATAAATAAATAAAAGGAAAGGAAATAAAGTAATGAATATAATGATAACAATAGAAATAAGAGAGAGAGTAGGTGAAAATAAGGTAGAAAGGTAGAGTGAAAGTTTTTATTTCCTCTTGTTGCCAAAAATTAGAGGAAGAAAAGCAAAAGTATGTTCAGCCATGGGGGTTTAATGCTTATGTAAAATTGTAAGTAAGTTTTGGTTATTTTTGCATGAAATTATGTTTTTGAAGATATAATGTTATGAATTAGTTTATCCATGTTGAAATTTTGAGAGTGAATGAAAATTTTGAGAGTTGCCATGGATGAGAAATTCAAAGGTTTGATGTTATTTTGTTGAATGCTAAATGTTTTTAATATGATGATTTAAGTATAAATTTTATAGATTAAATTGGTTATATTGAATGATGGTGTTATTGATAATATTTCCTAAGGACTAAAAGGTTATAAATTTGAAATAACATAGCTTAAATTGTTAATTTGGTGAAGTATAGGGACTGTTTTAGTGAACTATTCTATGCTGGAAAATTTGGGACTTATTTACTAAGTTAATTAAGTATTATAGATTATTTTGTGATATGAAATTGATTAGCAATAACTAGAAATTAGTTAAATGCTATAAATAAATTTAGCAAAGTATGATGTTATTAAATTTAGGATTTGGGAGTTTGATAATGAAATTATGCACTTTGGTTAAGGAACAAATCAACCAGGCGTGAATCATGGAAAAATGAAAGTAACGGAGTAGCTAGCGGTCTCACCATTACGACTATTTTGTTAAGGTAAGTTCGTAGACTCGAACTTGATTTTACTTCTAATTACTATTTAAATTAAGTAATGTTAAATTTGTTCACGATATAAGTATCCGTATTATTGAACATTGTAAGGAAAATAAATGAGGAAAAATGTAGAAGTAGACAATTATATAATCGTCAATACGTCTTGACTAGCGCTGGGCGCAATATTTGTCAGCCTGTCTGACTAGTGCTGGGCACACAACCGTCGGTTAATCTGACTAGTACTGGGCGCAATTCACCGTTGGTTTACCTAACTAGAGCTGGGCTCACAATTATTGTCAACGGTTAATCTGACTAGCACTAGGTGCAAATATTGTTGGTTTATCCAACTAGAGCTGGGCTCACATTCATTACCGTCGGTTAATCCGACTAGTGCTGGGCGCAACTTCTTCTGCGGATTACCGCTAGGCACCGGGTGTCACATCGTTAACTGATATTACGATAAAGTTATTTGAATCATCGAGAGATTAGAATTCCTATTTGGCTAAGTTAGAAATTTATATTAATGGAACCTATTAATGATAAATTGATTTACATGTTGCAAGTTAGATAAATAGTAGAATTGGGCTCGACATCCTACAAGAATCCCGTACTCGATGTTAGTGATGTTATCTTTTTGTGTTTTGGCATGTACCTAGGATGCAAATTCAATGATAGTGTCATTTTTGTTTAGTAAGCTCTAGGGTACTAGTTTTTTTTTTTTTTTTTTTGTAAATGAAAGTAATTGTAAATACCTTGTTGACATATTATACTATATTAAAAGTAATGTTTGTTTAAATGAATTGGTCATTTTAGTGATCTATCTAGATTGTCTATTTGATAGCATATTTGATGAATGTATATATGAGAGTTGGCAATTGCTTGATATGTGTGTATGCTTGAACTTGTTAAATTGGTACATTAAGTATAAATATGTTTAAGAAAGTATGTGATAAAATGACCAAGTTGAGTATTTGAATAAATGTCATGACATATCATGCATAAGACTTGGTATTGGCATTGAATTGAGATTTATAAATTGGCTTGTATTTGTGCTTGGATGTTGTGTAGGTGAAAGACCAATTGGATGAGAAAAGTGGCCTGAAAATGGCCTATTTTTCATTGACATGGGCAGAGACACGGGCGTGTGTCTCAGCTGTGTGTGACACACGGCTATGCACACGGGCGTGTGGTTTGGTCGTGTGTCCCCTGTGGTTTGGTTGTGTATCCCTTCCACCTAAAATTCGAAAATTAAATTGTCCACACGGCCTAACACACAAGCATGTGGCTGGCCATGTAACCTAAGTCAGAGAGTTACACCAGTAAGAACACGGGCTGGGACATGGCCGTGTGCCTCATTTCAAATGCCCACACGGCCTGGGACATAGGCGTGTCTTTTGGCCGTGTGAGACACACGGCCTGGCCACACGGGCGTGTGTCCCCTGTTTTTTTGAAAAATTTATATGTTTTCTGAAAAATTTCTTGAGTACCCAATTTAGCCCCGAACTAATTTTAATGATTATTTTAGGCCTTGAAGGCTCGTATTAGAGACCATATGAATGTTTATTAATGTTTTTTTTTCAATTGAATGAGAAATGTACATGAAATGTTTTATTGATTGAGTTATAAGTCTGGTAATGCTCCGTAGCCCTATTCCGGTGACAGATACAGGTTTAGGGCATTGCATCACCCACCTGAAATTGTTTATTCCTCACTTTAGAATTGTAATAACGAGCCACCTATTGAGCTCATGCAGCAGCCCTGACTTTTGACATTTCTTTAATTGTAGCGTTCTATGCGAGCGCATACCTATCTCAGCAGGGATTATTGCCTCTGCTCCATAAACAAGTGAGAACTCGGTTTCTCCAATAGCTATATGAGGTGAGGTTCACAAGGCCCAAAAGATATCTTGAAGTTCCTCCAACCAAACTCCTTTAGTATCATCTACTTTATTTTTTAAAGTTGTTAGAATTTTTTTATCTATGGCCTCCACTTGACCATTCGTCTGGGGAATCTTGACGGAGCTTTAAGCTAGAGAAATATGTAAAATCCTTGCAACAAATTTTAAATTTTCCTTAGAATTGCATCCCATTATCTGTTATTATTAAGCGAAGGACATTAAATCTACAAACAATAGACTTCCACATAAAGGATTCCATCTATTTTCAGTAATTATAGCTAAGGCTTCAACTTCTATCCATTTGGTGAAATACTCTACAAACACCACTATGAACTTCTTCTCCGCTGTAGCTACAGGGAATGAGCCTAGAATGTCGACTCCCCAAGTTGCAAGTTGTAACAGCCTGGTTTAGACCCTAGTTAGAACAGTGGTTTCGAGACCACAAATCCGAGGTCGAAAAAATATTTTAATATTATTTTTGGTGTTTGCAATATGAGATTAAGTCTATGTGAAATTTTTGTGTGAAAATTTTATTGTTTGAGTGCTTAATTAGCGAAAAGGACTTAATCGCATAAAGTGTAAAATATTGTGTGCTGATTGTTAAGTGTTTAATTGTTGTTGTCCTTATAATGTGAAGGCCTTATGAGGCAATTAGCCCATTATTAAAGTTAGTGGATGGTAGATGGACATAAATGGCCTAATATTTGCTAGATAAATGGTTGGTTTATTAAGGGTAAATTGGTAAACATGAAATAAGTTGATATTAAAATAAAACAAAAACTAAATAGTGCTCATATTTGTTTCTAACAACTGAAAATAAGAAAAGAAGATGAGGGTTTGAGGCTTTGTGATTTTCGGCAACTTCAAGCTTTAATTAGTAAGTGTTTTGTGTTCGGTTTTTGTTAATTTCTACGTTTTTGTGATCGTTGCTTCGTGCTCTTTCAAACCCATGCTTAAATTTTAGAAATTGATGGTGATTTTGAGATATGCCATTGATGAATTCTTGAGCTATGTGTTAGTTGATAGTGAAATATGGAAGATATGTGAAGGATGAACATGTTTTTTCTTTGAATTTTTAGTGAAATTGAGTAATTAAGGTTAAATTGAGTGTAAATTGAGGGACTAAAATGTGAAATAAATGAAATGTGTGGGCTTGTATGAACACAAGGAAAATTCGGCTAGTCTTGTGTGAAAAGAAATTATGTGAATTTGATGATTTTGTGAAATAGGGACTAAAGTGTCGAAATGTGAAAATGTGAGGGCTATTTTGTAAAATGTCCTAAATAAGTGTATGTGGACTAAATTGAATGAAATTGTGATTGAATGAATTGAATTTGAATGTGTTTAGACCAAGAAAGGAGAGGTTCGGATCGAGATCAAGGCAAAGATAAAGTGCTCGATTAATTGACCGTATCGATATTTCGACGTCTGAGGTAAGTTCGGATATAGTACAAGTTGCTAATTTATGTTCTATGTGATGTGAATTGAATAAATATTTATATAACTATGAGATTGGAAATTCTATGTGCTGAATTGAATTAGAAGGCACTAAGTGTGCGAAATTAGAAACGGGATAGAAATGATTGGCACTGTGTGTGCGAGATGATAGAAGCTCGAGTTTAAATAATTGGCACTGTGTGTGCGATACTAATATAAACTCGGTTTAACATATTGGCACTAAGTGTGCGAACAAAGCAAGAGAATGGCAAGTTGAACGAAATGTAAAGTCGAATGGTTGAGTAGCCTGGTTGGTGACTAACTATGTGTTGGCAAAGGTATGTATAATACCTATGTGGTTGATGAAATTAAAAGTAGATGAATGGAATGCTATGTGAGTACTGGATATGATTGGATTTGTGTGATATTGGTAAATTATCTATGTGATGGTTCAATTTGTACATTTATTTGATTTAATGAGTTAATTGTATTGTATCTCGAACTTACTAAGCTTTGAAAGCTTACTGTGTGATGTGTTTCTCTATTTTATAGTGTCAGTAAAGCTAGCTCGGATCCGGGAATCGTCAGCATCTCTATCACACTATCGGCAATCTATTTTGGTACTTTAGAATATATGTATATTTGAATTTAGCATGTATAGGCTAGTTGTTTTGAAATACATTTGAGATGTGTAAATAGCCATGTGATGTGGCTAGATAAATGTTGGAATTATGCATATGTGGATTTGGTATATGAAGTATGTTTTGGTATATATTAATGGCAATGAAAATGTCTTATAAATGGTAAGCTTAGTGATAGACTGATGCTATTGTAACCTAGTGATGTTGTGGATGAATCATGCTTGATAATGCATGTGGTTAGTTGTGAAATTTGGTTTATAAGTAGACATGATTAGAAGTGAGATTGAATAAGATGATATGTTGATCATTTGACATGTTTTTGGTTGTCAATTGTACATGAAATGAATTGGTATATTGATTGTAGGGTTGAGCCAAGTGTGGGTGGCATTTTGGCCTTGTAAATGGCCTATTTTGTATATATGGTTGAAGGACATGGGCGTGTATCTCACCGTGTGGCTCAAGGACTACTTCGAAATGTGCCTGGGTAGGTTACACGGTCGTGGCACACAGGCGTGCCTGGTGGCTGTGTGACCAAGTCAGTAGCTAGCATATTTTCACACGGCCATGAGACACGGGCGTGTCTGGTAGCCGTGTGGATAAGTCAGTATACATGCTTTGTTTTGGCATGGCCAGGACACATGGGTGTGTCTGGTAGCCGTGGGAGGCACACGGCCTGGTCATATGGGCGTGTGACCTCGGCAGCTTTGAAAAAGTTTAAAATTTTTGAAAATTTTCATAAGTGTTCGGTTTAGTCCCGACCCCTTCCTAGCATGTGATTAAGGTCTCGTAGAGCTCAATAAGGGAGCATATGTTATTAACTGATATGTATTGATTGACAAATGACTTGGTGTCGTGAAATGGTGTGAAATGTTTCGAATGTTTGGTAATGCCTCTTATCCCTATTCTGGCGACGGTCTCGGGTTAGGGGTGTTACACAAATGGCCAGGGCTCGACATGACTTGCAGTGGCTCTATTGGTGATATTTGTACTCAAGTATATTTTTTACAAAAATCGCAGGTACGAACCATATGATGCATATCATTTTGCATAGTTAGCCAATATTACCCTTGTCTAGAAACTTTTTGTGCAAGTAACCTAGCATTGAAATGTTCTCCACAGGTTCCTTCATGTATCTCTCTCATTACATAATTAGCTTTTGAAACATTGCAGCAACGGCTGGGAATACCCCTTCCTATAGAGTATACCCTCTAAAAGGGTATACCTAACAATTATATAAGAAATTATTTTAATGAACTAAAAATGGCACAATTCATTCATTAATTAGATGGTAATTAATCTAACATCATGATCACTTGGTAATTCCTATATATTTAGTTGGAAACAATAATATCATATCTTGAAACTTTGCATTTTAATTTGACGAGCTCCCTTTTATCAATAGAAGTTTCTTCCCCTCACAATGTTCGAATGATAGGAGTCATCCATGTATCCTCTTGATCCAGAGTACAGATCTGCTGCATGTTATAGCTTGGAACGTCCTTGTACTCAATCAATTTTTTTTCCTCTCTACTCGATGAAAATAGACGATGCCAGCTTGGAAAGTTCATCTGCTCAAGTATTATCTTTTCTTGATAGGTGTTTCACTTGTACTTTTTCAAATCCGGTGAGTAGTTGTGCTGCTATAGAATGGTATTTCTTCAATTTCAATTCCTTTACTTCGTACTCTCCACTCATCTACTTAGCAACCAATTGGGAATCTATGTGCACCACAAATTCCTTATCCCCTAATTGGCAAGCTAATTGAAATCTCAATATCAAGGCTTCATACTCTGTTGTGTTATTGGATGCCTGGAAGCCAAATGAAAGATCATATTTCCATTCATTATTATCAGGGTTAAGTAAAAACACGCATTCTCTTGATCCTGACTTTGTCATAGAGCCATCAACATAAATCTCCCAAGTTTTTGAGCTATCAGGCAGACTCATACCCTCCTATGGTGAATCAACTACTATATTGTGCATAATCAATGGAAAAAATTTTTTTAGAACATGGGTATGCCTTTGTTATATGTCATTATAAGAGGTAATAAGTTAATTGTACAATTTTCATTAGTTAGTTCTTGTAGAGAATAAAAAATATTAACGAGCTTAATTCTATTAATATTTCACAAACTAACATTTCATATTATAAACCATGGTACCTGTGGGATTGATAGATTTCTCAAAGAGCATTTGACTATAAAATCAGTCAAAATCTACCCTTTTATTGCTATTCCCGGAATATACTCCACACCAAACTTAGCTAACTCAATCCCTCATTTTGTCATTCTCCCTGAGGTGTCAGCTCTGGATAGCATGCCTTTAATGGGCTGATTCATCATAATGGAAACAGTATGAGCCTAAAAGTATAGATGCAACTTGCGAGCTGAAATAATTAAAGCAAAAAAAAAAGTTTACAATTTTTGAATGCCTTAGTTCACCATTCTGCAAAACTTTACTAGCATAATACACTAAGAATTGGCGAACACTTTTCGCTTTAACTAAAACAACTGCAATTGTCTCCTTCGAGGTCGCTAAATAAACATAGAGAGTTTCTTCCACGCATGGTGACATCAATAGTGGTGGGGATGTGAGATACATCTTGAGGATTTCAAAGGTTGTCTGGCACTTTTCAGTCCATGAGAAAGAAGTTCGCAGTGCTTTAAAGAAAGGCAAACATTTATCTGTCATCTTTGAAACAAATCTATTAAGCACAACCACTCTTCCCGTTAAACATTGTATATCCTTTATCGTCCTTGGAGGAGGCATATCCAAGATGGAAAGAATATTTTCTAGATTAACCTCAATTCCTCTTTTCGAGACCATGAAGCCCAGAAATTTACTAGCTTTTATGCCAAAGGCACATTTATCAATATTCAACCTCATATTGTGAGTTTGCAACACAACGAATGCCTCAAACAGGTTTTCCACATGCTCATTAAGAGTAGAACCCTTTACAAACATGTCAACATAAACCTCAATGCTATGCTCAATCTGATCTCTAAAAATTTTGTTCACTAGCATTTGGTAAGTTGCACCCATATTCTTCAAACCAAAAGGCATGACAAGGTAACAAAATAATCCTTCTTCCGTAACAAAAGTCATCTTATCCTGATCCTCTAGGGCCATAAATATCTGATTATACCCGGAGAAATCATCCATAAAACTCATGAATCTGTGCCTCAAGGATACGACCTATCAATTGAAGGCAAGGGAAATCTGTCCTTCGGGCAAGCTTTATTAATGTTGGTGAAGTCGATACACATTCTCCCCTTACCACTAGCCTTTTTCACCATCACCATATTTGAAACCCAATCAGGGTACGCAACCTCTGTGATGAATCCAATTTATAACAAATTTCCTACTTCTTGCCTTACGGCTTCTACAACTTGCGACGCGGACTTTCTTTTCTTTTGTTTTACTGGCTTAGCCTCGAGAAAAACATTCAATATGTGAACAATTATATGAGGATCCACCCCTGGCATATCTGCAGCCGACTAGGCAAAAATATCAACATTTTCCCTTAAGTATTTTACCAAGTTCTCCATTTCCTCTACTACTAATGTCAATGAAATCTTAACCACCTTGTCTACATCATCGTAAAATAATTGCAAACTTTCCAAAACTTCTGTAGTTTTTGGTTTCTTCACTCTTTCCTCATTCCTAGCATCCAAACTGTCTAAGTATAAAAGCTGACTATCTAGCTCTGTTTGTTGTGAACTCTGCCCCTGCTGCACCTGTTTGCGCGTTTGCTTCACATACAACATATGGCACTGTTTAGTTATTTTTTGATCGAATTGCATGAATCATGTACTAATTCTTGTAGGAAGCTTGATCTTCATGCAAACGATCACTACCATTATCTTGGCTATTCTCATTATGGGATGCCTAAAGATAGCGTTGTACGCCATGAGATGATTGATTACAAAAAACTGGACATACTCCATCGTGGTATGCTAACCATCCCCCATGGTAACGGGGTAAAGTGATGCAACCCTTTACCCCAATAGGATGGTTCACGAAGCCATACAATGGGTTCGCCCTCTTCAACGCTTGCTCCTTCAAACCTATTCTCTAATAAGCTTCCAACGTCAATACCTCAACTGCACTGCCACTATCTACTAGTATCATTTTCACTTCAAAACCTGCAATAGTTGCTAAAACCACCATCAGATCATTTCTTTCTTCATCGCAAACCAATTCTTCATCTTCATTACTAAAATCTACTCTCCACTTTTCCTGCTAACACAACCTTTTAGGCAAACTAATCGACATAGTACTCCTGAGATACGCCTTTCTCTTCGCATTGGAGGTTGCCTAGCTCTTGTCTATCCCAATTATTACATGAATAGTTCCTCTCACCTTTTGCTTACCTTTGGCTTCAGTCATTGAACTTTGCCCTGACTGGTTAGTACCTTGAGCCGCAAAATCTTTTAACTCACATTTCCTAACTGCTTCCTCGATGGCGTCCTTTAGAGAAGAACAATTATCAGTTTTATGTTCTTTATCTTCGTGGAAAGCACATCTATCTCTCGAGCTTAACCTTCTTAAATTATGACTCATAAGTGGAGGAGCTGGCAGAATACCAAGGTTTTTTACCTGGCTAAGAATATAGGCACACGTAGCATTCAAATGAGTGTAAGTTTCAAATTTACCATAAGGAGGATTCCTTCTGTCATGCTCGGGTTACAACCTCTAAAATGTTCTAAGCGATTCATTTTATAACTTCCCTTTTTGTTGTCCCCCACCTTGAACACAAAAAGATTGATAAAATGTAATGACTGCGAACACCTTCTCTGTTCCTTGACTGCCTATCATCTCTGTAGAATGTACCGCGAGCTGCTCTCTTTATTTCTTCAACTTCAGCAAACTTGTGGGCCCACTCGTCCAGATATGCCAAGCTTTGAGGTCAGTTGTCGGTGAACAAATATTGTACATGTTCATTTAGAAATCCCATGATAAAGGCATCAATGGCCTACTAATCCTCCAAGTTCTTTGTATTTACCGTTGCTGCATGAAAACATTTAACATAATATTATAAGCTATCGCCCTCCTTCTGCTTAACAGAAATCAACCCCATAGGTGTAATCATTATTATCCTGTGTGTTCAAATTCTACCCAAAAACATATGGTCCAACTACAAAAAAAATTGAATGGAGCCTTGCAAGAGGGATAAGTACCAATCCTTTGCATTGTCTTTGAGAGTTGTCAAGAAGGCTTTGCATTTCGCGGCATCAAAAGCTCCTAGCACATTCATGTAATCGTTATATTGCATGAGATGTGCTCGAGGATCCCTTATACCTTTAAACATTTCTTTTGAAACTTTAAAATCAGGTGTCAAGCTCACTGTTGCAACCTTAACAGCCAACGAATTGTTAAAACACAATAACCAATCCATATCTTGAGAATTGGGATGTAAAGCCTGTCCCTTTGCAGAGCATCCATATCGCTCTGCCACGACTTTTCATGCAATTCAGAACCATCCTCACGCATTTCACTATTATCATGAAGATCAAAACTATCAACTTGCACCTTCTTCCTTAAATCTTCATTTTGCTTCAACAATTCCTATTGAAGCATCTGTTGTTGTTCAAATCTAGTACTTTGCAGAGTCATTTGCTCATTCATTAATCTCATCTATTCTTGAAGAGCAACAAAATGTTGTGAAAACGCTTCTTGGTTAGAGGGGAATGACAATCTCTAGCCAAAAGGAATACCCTGACCAACAGGGATATTTAAATCGAAGGAGTTTGAGGCTCCTGCATGAGCCGGGTTGCCTAGATTCTCTGGTCGGTCGGTAAACCAACCAACAAACAAATCAGCTTTACTAGGTCGATTTCCTGCACCGAAGTCCCCAAGTTGTCCAGTGAAATATTAATAGAGGAATTTTCATTGGGGTGAGCCATTTTCAATTTTTGCAAACTGAAGGTTTGAATATTGGAAGTCTGTCCGCGCTCATCGCACTAATTGTTGATGTATTTTTCTCTCTTGTCTTCTCAAAGGATGGTGCTGACCTATTTATATGATATGGATATTGTTCACTGACATGACATATTAGGTAGGCTCCATACACGTGGACACGTATTGTATCTTATCTTAGACTTAACACGTGTTTACGTGACTCCATGTGCGATCTCGCGCATGACCTCGTAGGGGATTGTAGTCTACACCTTGCAATCACACCTCATCACGCGAACCTGACCAGCGAACACATCATGCGAACTCAATGGAATCAAACCCGGATTTGACCGAAACCTATTCAGATTCTAACCATTTGGACCCAAGATAACTGACATCGTAACAAACCTTTAATTTAATTTTTTAAATGATGTGTGTAATGATAAAATACATTATACTTTTAAAGGAAAACTCAAATTTAAACTTAAAAAACAAAAAACAACCACTAACTTTGAAAAAATTAATATTTAAAAACCATAAAACATACATAAAAAATCCCCTACAACCCAAATCTTAACACTAAATGCTAAAAATATTAGTTTCTTAAATCATTCTTAAAACAAGAGATTCCATAGTTCATCACAACTTCAATGTGGAAGAAGAGCCAAATCCATTCGTTACTTTGAGATTCTATAAATCACCCAATTTGTTGGGTAGCTTCGTTATGTTATGTGATTCTAATAACATTTGAAAATTATGAGTGTCACACACATAAAAATAGCCTAAAATAGAGCTACACCAACCAACACTTTTACCATCCACAAAATGAAAGTTTAACGCTTAATTGTTACCAACTTTTCGAAATTAAAAATTTAACTCTAATTGTTAATTCTGTTAAATTTTTTATTAAATTCAAATTTATTAATTTTAATTCACGATTTGACCCTTGAAGTATACTGATTTTTTTTATTTTGGTATTTATTTTTTTTGACCCAATTTGATACCTAAAGTACACTCACTTTCCAATTTGGTATCTAAAGTATCCGTTATATTTTTTAGTCCATTTTTTTTTACAGATGTTAAAAAGAATTGATAGCCAATCACAAAGTACCACATAGCTCCTTTTTGTAAAAAATAAATATTTTTATTAAATGTATATACATTAAAAATATATAAAAATAGAAATAAATATATAAAAAATTCAAATATATATAGAATCTAGAAAAAATATAAATTATAAAAATAAAATTACAAAAAAATGATAAATGAAAATAAATTAGTTGAAATTAACAATAATATTATAAAAAAATGTAAACAAAAATGGTATACAAGGACAAGATTATATACAACGAAATAAAGGAAATGCTCAGTGGTATATAATTTGGTGTACTATATTTTTACAATTTTTTATAATATTTTTATTAATTTTAACTAATTTCTTTTTATTTATCGTATTTTCATGTGGTACTTTGTGATTGGCTATCAACTTTATTTAACATCTATCAAAAATTAGATAAAAATATATATCAAGGCATACTTCAAATATCAAACTGGGAAGTGAGTGTACTTTAGGTACCAAATTGGATCAGAAAAAAAAATTTAAATATCAAAGTGAGAAAACGAGTATACTTCAAGGGCCAAATCTTAAATCAAACCAATCCATTACAGCATTATTTCTCCATTACACCGCTACAAAATGAATTTTTTTGAAATTATAAAATGAGACACCAACGAATTTAATAAAATCATTTTAATGAGATAAACAATCAGACCTGAATTTTTTAGGACTAAATTTTAAATATAAAAAAATTCAAGGACTTGAAGTATATTTTAACCTATTTTATTTCTTTGCTAATTGTGGCCGATTTGTGAAAAAAATTTAATGCTAGTTTCTATTCATATTTTTTTATAGAGAATATCATTATTCATAAAAAGCTTTTTTTTTTTTTTTTTTTTTGTTACTATTTTCTATCTCCATTTTACTAAATCTCAAGTTAAAATTTGTTCGATTATTCAACCCAAACGGGTAGACATATAAGTCCAACTTTGAAAAGAAAACAAAAGGGTGGACCAACTCGTAGACAATGGGTTGGATATGGATTTCAGCCATTGACAGTTGGACGGAATAGCCAATGACACAGAATACGGTGCACTAAGAGCCGCAAATAAGTAATGGTAAACAATGTGTTTCAGCATTTAAGGATAGTGCATTGCGATCGCCTCACTTTGTTCTAATTATGCTACCCAATAAATATATATAGACACATGCATATATATATATATATATTGGTTGGACAAATTTTTTTTTTTAAATATTTGTATTCAGTATTTGTGTTGAAAACTTCTTTAATATATGCTTCATATCCATAGTTGAGGAATAATTGCGAGTACAACGCTGCAGAAGTCATATGATAAAGTCTTAGCATCTTCGGCTAGATGTAAAAACAGGGTTGAGCAAGTGCTAAGCTTGAGCTTAACTCAAAACATAAAATGCTGTGTTTTTTGTTGTAAATAGTCCTTGCTAGTTCTACTTTCAAAAACCCAACTCAATCCATTAGGGTTTTTTTAGTCATGATTTTCTTGATCAACCCCCACAGCATCTGTATTAGCTGATGATTTGCATTATATAACAATAATCCAAAGAAAACAAACATTATGTTAAATTCTCACAAGGATATTTCGAGCAAACATACTGTCCGACACTTGCACTCGAATTTGAGTAACTAGGTAGACCATGGTTATCAGTTACAACATGTTATAAACTAGAAATCCCTTGTAATTCTTTCCTTCCTACATCTAAATCCAATCTTCTTGTAGTATATATAGAGAAGATCTAACTTATATGGTACGCAAACTATCATTGATTATGTGTATATGTTGGAGAAGAATCAGTTCAATGACTTTAAATTCCACAGAAGTAAAGACTGCAAAGGGCATAAGTTATCAAGTTCATTTAAGTGAATGAAAAAGAAAAGAAACCACAAACAAGCAACAATCATCACACTTACCACGGTGTGATGATCAAAGCTAAAAGGAGTTTTTCAAACTCATAATGTTAAAATCAAATGAAATGAAATTCCTCTATCAGTACTGCTAGGAAAACCCAGAATGATCCTTTTACGGCAAGGAATGATTTTGGTTTCTATTTCAATGAATGAAGGCATCCATACTATTGCTTCGACATTTTCACTCTATTTGAAGTACCAATGTTTGATATCCTTTCCTAATGCATATTGAGATATAGGTATAAAATATGACCCTCCAAATGCACAAAACTCTCATAAAAGCATCCAATGCTTGCCACCTGAGTCCAAGTATTATACCATTCTAGGAGAAACCAGATACAGGCCTACAGTAGCATAGCTAAACACTAAAGAATTAATGGATTTATATTATGGTGGGGTATCAAGGGCTGTTTTTTTTCAAAAGAGGGGTTTGATTTAAGGATGACATCTCTTCAGTCCATGGAATAGGTTAGGTTGGAGAGAAGCCTATATTTAATTGAAATTTGATTCATCATCAGAAAAGGACAGGGCAGGTCAGGTCAGATTTGATAGTAATTCGTATATTAACCCTTCTCTTCTCCACTCGATAGCTACACTTCTTCAACAGAAAGAAGTAAGTACCTGAGAATTTTCTCAAGATTTTTAGGCACTTACTGGAAAGATATTCAGAAACCAAGAAAACAAAAAATGAAGGTTCATAATTTCCCTATCAAACACCAAGTCAATTTTCATAAATACTCTTAACAGGGAAGTCTCAGATCCCAAAATTCAAGTTAAATATGCAATTACATTAAGCAGATTAAAATTAACAACCTTTAATATACAACAATATAAGAAAAACCCAGAAAGATACCACTTTGCACAAAGCAGCTATATATGGTAGGTTAAAAACATAATATTTTGGGGGGATTTTTATTTTTTTTTTCAGGTTTTGATACCTTTGATACCTCTAGCACACCTTGTAATAACTTCACACCCTCGGTTATAATGATTCGCTTGATGACCGCCATTGCAATCATAGTAAGAAGCACCAGGGGTAGCACATGGGACCATGTCCCTCCTCAGTGTCTCATAGCTAATGTACTTCCTTTGCATCACCAGCACCCTCCTGTTGGTCTCTGACTCCATTTCTTCCTCTTCTAAACAATCTTCAAGCTTTTTGGTGCAAACCCTTCTTGCCCTTGCATCGATTTCACTGCTTGCCAGTGCACTATCGAGGTCTAAAATCGAGACAGAATTACAGGTATGGAGGAAAAGAAGGGATAGGAAGATGCTGATGAAGATGAATTTGAAGTTGAAAGTGGGCATTTTGGTTTTGGGTTGGATTTTTTTGAAGGGTTTTTCAAGTTTGATTCAGGGATTTGTTGGTATGATTGTTTGATCTTTCATGTAGAATGAAAGAATGGAGGTTTGATGGATGAGGACAGGACATGGAAATACAGCATCAAAGCTTACATACATATATACTTATGTTACAAACCAAATTATACCACTTTGCTTGGAAATACAGTAAAGAGTGGAGTGGGGACTCTCTCTCTCTATATAATAAAAAAAAAAAAAAAAAAAAAAAAAAAGATAAGTTAACACTAACTGCGAATAATTTAGAAACAAATAATTTGATCATCATCAAATCAACGCGAATCAACATTAATTAACCAAGTAAAAATGGACAAAAGTCTTAAGAAACCCACCACATAATTGATATACAACTAGTGCAATTTGAATTCAAATCACACCTGAGATGATGAACATTCTAATTATCAAGCTAACAAACAGAGTTCAAATTTGATGGTTTTTAATTACATAAATATTGCAATTAATTTGAGGGTTACATATGAATTTATGTTTGTTATCAAAGCATTTTAATATTTTAAATGTATTGATAATTATAGATTTGAATGTCTTATTGTTACAGCTTTTGAATTTTATATAAATAAATCTATTATTTAGAAAATCACCTTTACTTTTTCTAGAACTTAAAGCATATAATTTCTTTCTTTCTTTTCTAATAATTTTATTTATTCCAAAAAGGTTTTTCTTTTATTTTCTCCCTCAATCGTTTATTTTATTGCATTGTTTATCTAATTATTTGATTTTGCAACTATTTAATTGTATCATTCACTAAGCTTGCTTTTGTCCATGTTAAGTTAGTCACTCAAATTTGACATATTAAACCTCAAGGAGACAATAATAAAATTATTTATTTAAAACATACTTAACCCTAAATTTATAATAAAAATAATTAAATAAAATAACAATGTTTATAAACATAATAAGAAATTAACAATGTACTAATATTATTGTATTTTATTTTTTAGTAACGTCATAAAATTTCTTATTAAAAGAAATAAATTAGTTTAAATTAACTTTTTGTCAATCAAGTTTCCTATAATAATGTGTAACACGGAAATATTTATGCATAACAACATAAAATTTATAAATAATAAATAAAAATACATTTATGTACAAATTTAATATAATTGTCCAACAACCCCATATATATTAATAATGAATAAGAAAAAGTTACATCTATTTTGTACTAAATATAAAAAAAATTTATAGTAATATGTAATTTATCCTTTCTAATTGACCAATAAATGTTAGAATATTCTACAAGAAATTTCGTTTATTTTCTTACTATTTCTTTTCATAATAACATTTAATTACATGTGTTCAATTTTTTTTAAAAAAACTCAATTTAATTTAACTTTATATAATATTTATATTTCTATAATATTAAACTACTTTATAATAATGCTATGGGATTAGTTTTTGATAAATAAATTAATTTAAAATAATAAAGTGTAAATTAATCATCTCAAAATGTTTTTATAATATTTTTTATTTAACATAAATAATGATAAAATATATTATTTATAAAAACATTATTTACGAATATAAAAAAATTTACCCCGCAAGGTTACATTCCAAGTAATTTATGATTTTGGACGCTACATGGTTATGGAATACTCTAGAGGTGTTCATGGGCCGGGCCGGGCGGAGTTCAGGCCGAGCTCAACTAAAAATTTAGGCTCATTCATCGGGCTCGGGTCGGGCCGGGCCTAAAAAATAGGCCTAAATTTTTTTCTAAGCCCTAACCATATAAAAATGCTAAAACCCAGGCCCGGCCGAGCCCGCCCGTATTAAATTTTATATAATTTTTAATTCTATATAATACATCAAAAATACTAAAATAAATCAAAATAAATATTTCCCAAAAAATTAAAAATAAATTTTAAAAAAATATGTAGACTTAAATAAATGTAACTTAACAAGGAAATATCTCTAAAATAATAATAAAATTAACAAATGCCTTTAAAATAATAACAAAATTAACAATAAAATAAGTTTTATACAATATTCAATCAATAAAAACAAAATAGTAGCAACATAATAGTAATATGGTAGCAAAATAGTGAGAAAACAACAAGAAAATGACATTCAAAAATAAAAAAAATAGTAGATTTTTTGTCATTTAGTGAATTCTGGCCGGGCCCGGGCCAAAAATACATTACCCAAGGCCCGGCCTATTTTTTAAACGGGCCTTATTTTTTGTCCAAGCCCATTTTTCGGGCTTATATTTTTGCCCAAATCTTCCCAAATTTCGGTTGGGCCTTCGGGTCGGGCCGGGCCGTCTGGTCCATGAACACCTCTAGAATACTCCCACTTTAACTAGGAATTCCTAGGGAAAAACTCATTATTGTAAAAAATATATATATATTTCTTAAATTTTACTTTTATTCCTTTATCATACTTAAATTTGAGATTTAATCTCTACTTTTAAATTTTTAACCTAATTTAATTAATTCAAATAATTAATACCATTACTTTTTATTAAAATATTTCATGATTATATATAATTTGAATGTCCTAAGAGTATTAGAGACTAACATATGACTTCTCAATTCCTTTAGGTTTTTTCATTGTTTTTTTTTTTTAACAATATAAGTCAATGATCAAATTTCAATTATGGTCTCTAAAGTATGTTGGAATTTGAGATTTAATCTATATACTTAAAATTTTTATATAATCTGGTCCCTTTGCTTTTATAATATCATTAGTTAGTCTAAATAACTAATATTATTAACTATTTTAATCAAAACGCTAAGGTCAAAATACTATTCCAACAAAAAAAATTATTTTATCAATACGAATTTGAATGGATGTTTTTAAGAAAAAAATAAAAAAAATCTTAATCAATATTTCCAACGTTATTTTTATTGTTACACGACTATGAAGTGATTTTTTTTCTAATTTTAAAATGTCATATCAGATAATTTAAACAGAAGAATTTTTAAGGTATTAACAATTAAACCTAAATTTTTAAATCCAAAATGTAGAAGGGTTAAATTCTTAAAAATAAAAGTAGAGAACTAAATTTTAAGTGTTATAAAATTTATAAAAACATAAAAATAACTTTTAAAATTTTACTACAGATACAAAAAAGCTAAGAGTGTGAACCAACCATACTAATCTTATATAATTTTAGTAATTAAAATTTTGAATTAATCATTTCTTTTATAGAACTATAGTATTTTTGTCTATTTTAAGATTCCTACAATATTATGGTTGGTGAATTTCTTTTCATCAAACAAATAATTTTATATTAATTATTAAATAATTTAAATGCTCAGATGTTTTGTTTATAAGGCTAAGATGTTATATTAATTAGTATTACATGTTGTGTAGTCTCAAACTTAAATAGCTCATAACGGCACATGTATCACTTAATCTCTTCATAAAAATTAGGATTAATGGTAAATTTAATCATTAATGTTTGCATGTTTTATCAAAATGATCCTAATTATATTTTAAGTCTTTTTTGGCCATCAATCTTTGATTTTTTAAACTATTTTTTTCTAATAGATTTAATTAATAAATTCAAGGTTTCGATCTTTCTTTCTTTCTTTTTTCCCAAAAAGTTTCAATCTTTCATATGTTTGTTTATTAAGATATTTTTTCACTGAGTTAAATTTTTTTAGATAATTATCTTTATTTTCTTTAAATTAAGAGGTTTTTTTTAATTTCATGTATGATTTATTTATTTTATTATTTTTCACATGTAATTATCTTATAGGGTTATTTAAGTAATAGATTGCTTCTCATTAAAAATATTCCACATATGAAATTGTATATCATCCCTGTTGACTTCTTTTAACGGTAATTTCATTAAATCTATTAGAAAATGCAGTTTGAAAAAAAAAAGTATAAAGGTTGATGGAAAAAAAAAAAAAAAAAAAAACCTCAAAAATACAATTAGGGCCATTTTGACAAAACATGCAAATGTTAGTAGTCAAATTTGTCATTAAGCCTAAAAACTATAATGACATTTTCAGCATTCCAATTATACTAAAAAGAAATATTTTAGTCTTTTTTTTTTAATTTCTTTTTGCCCTTGCACTTTTAGTTTTTATCAAATTGGTCAGAATTAGTTGGAAAAATTGACAGACCATTAATGTAACGCCCCAAAATTTAGAGAATTTTAATTGTGGAACTTTGTAGTAATTAATTTTTTATATCTGTGGTTCTGTACTCTGCTTTTGTGTTTAAGGTTTGGAGTTTGAGTCGCATCGTTAAAAGTTTGTTATTTTAGAAGCAACTCTTAATCATGCATTATATAGTTAAGTTCAATTCAATGTAAAGTCATGTTAAGAATAAGTATGTTGGTTCATTGATTAAGTATTTGTATTTTATTTGGTCCCGGGTTCAAATCCCAAAGTATACGATAAGGAAATATTTTTTGCTAAACGCTGGAAGACTGGCTGGTGGTTAACTTAAACCATTCTGAAATTAATTCTATCGTTGCCTTCTTCTTTTTTCCTTTTTTTTTTCTCTCTAGTTCTTTGTTCTTTTTTCTTTCTTTTATCTTTTTGCTTGGTGTTATACTTAATTCTATGTTAATTAGGATTTCTTTCGTTGCTTGCTACGCCGATTGTGCGATTATTGTGTAAGTTCTGTTGTTATCTCTTTTCATTTCTGTGAGTTTCGTCTTGTTAACATTTATTCTGTCGAAATAGGATTTTGCTCGTTTACTTGAAAGCCCTATTTGAATGCTCGATTGGTTACTTTTTAGGCAAAGATATTATGAGAGACGCTCCTCTACCGCGTTAGCCCAATTTCCTCTGTTACGTGCAAGGTAAGTGTACAAATTGAGTTGGGATTGCGTCGAAACTTTCGACATAAATTTGACGATTGGTTGATCATAACAATATACTGAGAATGATGGTGTAATTGATTTTTGGATGGTTGTGTTAGGTTCTGGAATCTTCCTATGTCATTTCTGCATCAAAATTGCTTTAGGTTCGTGCTGAAAACTCTATTTTTCGTGAATTTCGGTTGCCGAAAAACATGGCTGCCGATGCCACATGGCCAGGCACATGAGTGTGTGCCCAAGCTGTGTGGGTGGCACTGTTCATCGATTTAGAGCCACACAGGCAAGGCACACGGCTTGGACGCAGGATTCACACGGGCAAAAGACACGGTTGTGTGTCTAGGCCATCTAACTCACTGTTTGCGACTTAAGACCATACGGGTAAGCACACGGGTGAGTGAGTCATGCGAGCAAGGACACGAGCGTGTGCCCAGGCCGTGTAACTCTCTGTTTAAGTTTTAAAACCACATGGGCAAAGGACATGAAAGTGTGCCCAGGCTGTGTGAGCCACACGAGCAAGGACATGGGCGTGTGTCTAGGCCGTATGGCATATAAATAGGACCCGAAACTTGTTTTTGAGGCCGTGAGTGTTGCCTAAGACTGATATTGACTTCCCCAATGTATGAATGATCTGAGTTTGATTGTACGAGAACTCTCTGAGACTCTGCGACTGACGTTTGAATACCATAACTGTATGTGTACTATGATACTTATTCTGATATTGAACTGTGTTATCTACTTGTGAAACAATTTAGAATGGCTGAAAATATATTGTGGATATTTGTACTTTGCATTTGCATAGGTTGGGATATTGTGAAAAAGGAAGTAATCTGCTTCGAATTAGTGGTTAAGCCACCATATGTATAATTTTGATTCTGGCGCTTTGTCGCATTACGATCTAGCAGCTAAACTGCGTCTCTGTAAACGTGTTAGACAGACACTCTATGGTGTGTAGGGTTGGTTGGGCATTGAATGCCCTCAATGATGTGTTGGGATGATCGAAGATGGTGTGTAGCGGATGGGGGTTAGGAAAATCTGTATCTGAATTTGATCTGTTCTGTATATAAAACTGAAATTGTTTCTGCATATGTAACTAATCTGTCTTGAATCTGAACTGAAATTGCTTTTGTTACCAAGCCGAACCTTTGAATTCGGAAACTATTTGATAAATGTGTTTTAATTGAACGAACTTCTTTTATGTACTGAGTTTGCAACTCACTTTGTTATTGATTGGATTTCAGGTGGTTCTCAAACTTAAACAGATCGGTGCCACGGGAGCTC
The DNA here is from genome assembly GCA_025503065.1 of Gossypium bickii. Lineage (NCBI taxonomy): Eukaryota > Viridiplantae > Streptophyta > Magnoliopsida > Malvales > Malvaceae > Gossypium > Gossypium bickii. The sequence goes on along the minus strand of CP106713.1, from coordinate 53,664,716 downwards.
GATCAAGATTTTATCTTTCTTCTAAATACTACTATTAGGAATTTCGGTGTTCTATGATATTATGATGTTTGGAAAGATTATATACTCAGTGAATTGCTATGTTGGATATTATGTGATGAATGATTCATTCTGACTGTGTTATAAATGTGGTGTTTTTAGTATCGTTGATGTAACTTTCTGGACTTGGTATGGACGTCTAGGTTGGGTTTAGTGTGTTACAATTAACTTGGATGGCTAAATGTTGACATGGCAATTCACATATATACCACATTAGACATTATTTTAAATTTTTTTATAAAAATTTAAAATTTATTTATTTATTTATTTATTAAAAATTCTTTATTTATTTAAAAACTTTAAAACTTTTTTTTCACTTCATTTCTTGTACGCTGAAAAGAATTTCTAGAAGTTGAGTGCTCCATTGTCGACATCTTTTCTGGCTTACTAACGATTTCACACTCTCTTCTTTTCAAATCCATGATTAGTTGGCTTCAAAAAACCACTAGAAATCCATCATTAGACATTTTTTTTAATGGAGAATAGTTCTACTTCGTTAAGATCACGTCTAATATGTAATGCCCCGAATTTTGGGCCTAGATGAATTGGGCTTTAGGCTTTGGGTCTCATAAATTTTTTTTAAGCAAGAAAATGACAAATAACATGTTGGCTTTAAGGGTTTAATAAACTTGGAGTGCCTAGGAATGTTGGAGAAGTTCTGGGTTCGAACTTTGAGGAGAAAGAATTTTTAATTAATTATTAAAGGAACCAAGGCAGTAAGTAGATGTGCTTTTGAATAAAAATAAGGAAAAATGGCATCAAAGAGCCTTGTGGTAGAGTGGCTAAATGACACCACTTAGGGTATAGGAAGGTGGCGTTATGGGCTAGCAAGGAGATCCTAGGTTTGAATCCTAGCTTAGTATTTTTAGGAGTTTAATTTTGGCATTCTAGAAGGTTGGAAGTAATGTGATATGACTCTAAGGAGAGTGATAAAAAGAGAAAAGTTAGGAAGGGATTGAGGAGCTTGTCATGGAGAAAAATTAGGAGATAAGATATGTGGAAGAGGTTGAGCCGAATTGGGAATTTGGGGATAGAAAATTTGGCTATAGGCTATAAATAGGTGTCGATTTTGGGGTTCTAGGCTAATGCCAAATTCTTTCTTTTTATTTTGCCGAAAACTACTTTTCTCTCCAAATATCTGAAAGCGGAAATCCCTTATTCTTCCTCTTCTATTTTGCGCTGATTTCTTCCCTTCCTTCTCATCAAACTCTTTTCATTCCTTTGCTTCTAGTCTATTTCTTTTGTGCCGAATATTCTTGGTCCCTAAAGTCCAATATTCCTTTTTACCGAATTCCTTGTGTGCCACCCCTTTTCTTCCACAATTTGATCAAAGCAATCCTTTTTTTTTTGTTCAGTTACTTAACCGAATATCCATTCTCTCCCTCTTTTAAATCTTTTATTCTCTTCGCGTTGGCTAAAATCTTTTGGGACTAGCTATTGCATTCATTTGGCTGATTGATAAGGAATTTATGATGAGCAAAGGGGATCTAGTAAAGTGTCAGTAAAGATGCCGACTGAGTGTGAGCAAGTGACCACTACTCCCAAGTTTAAGCAACGTAAGGTGTCGGCGGTTTGAGACTTTCCGCCTGGATGCGGAAGGGGGACTACAACGGACCTCGGAGTAATTAGACAAATCGCAGTCAATCAAGGCAGGTATAGGTTGTCCTTCGGTGAGTGGTTGTAGTGGATTTATTTTAATTTATTAAGTAAGTGACTAATGGAGTGTAATGTTTGAATATAGGTTCCGACGATTATGAGTACTTAGTACTCCAGGTGGTAAGGTGTGTACTTCTACCCTATGATTCGATAGTTTAATATAAAGCCGACGGTGTGTACATACATTACACACACAATAGATCGGCAAATCTCGAAATTCTGAAAAGCCAAAATTTTAGCTAAGGTAGTCTTGCGAGTGCGCGGGTACTCGTAAGAGGGTATTCGATACGATACCAGAGACCCTATGAGAGATCCCATGGACTTGGGTCACGTTTTGGCCAACTGGGTCCGACGGGCCCATGAGCCTAAATAAGCAAATGTTGATAAATTGGTAATATGTGATGAGCTAATTAAGTTTATTGAATGATTTGGAATGGATTCGGGCCTAATGGGCCATATGAGTGTGATTGAGCCTAATGGGCTGTAAAAGCCCGTAGGCTTGCTAGGGTTTTATAATGGACTTTTAGGCCTAGTTCTAATAAATCCTTAAACAACATAAAACTTATTAATTTATCAAATTCGTCTCTGGACAAGTCATAAGGTTAGAGTGTGGCAATGGGCATATGCATGTCTAGGATTGGATCTAGGGAGAGTTTGGTATTTAAGCGGTTTTAATGACCCACCTCCTCTTCTCCAGAATCTTACCTGGTGCATAGTGCCTATTCACTTTAGCCAATGAGGACATGTTGACGGGCCAAAAGTTCGTAATTTAAAACCCATGCTATTAAAAAATTACCAAAATACCCCTATAGGTTAAATGTAGGATTTATGTTACATGTATGACATGCTGCATTCATATGATATTCTGTTTAGGTTGCATATGGGTGAGAAGTATGGTATGGAGGAAGAATTTGAGGATCGCATGGTTGCTTGACGACCGTGGATCCACCGTTGGCTTTTTAAACCCAATACATGATTAGCAGCTTTGCTGCAACGTTAGGTAGTACCGCAATCGGGCTACCATTGCTGTGTAGCGGATGGGTGGGTCGATTTAAAAATCCCCACAGGTGTATAAGGTTGGAAGGGAAATGTTATGTAGCGGATGGACTATTGGGGAGGGTTTGCACAGCATTGCATGTACGATATTATTGTGATATTAATGTGATATGAGCTTCGGCCCAAAGGCCACCGCTACTAAGTTGGGCTCAAGCCCAAAATGATTGATGATTACTTTATACTCGTTGAGGGTTGTACACACTGAGTTTTTCGAAACTCACCCCCTCCTTTTTAAACTTTTCAAGTGACCCTCAGTAGGCGGTTCGACGGATGGTGGGACTTAGAGGTGGCCAGCTAGCAAGATATTATTATTTGGATTTTCTTTAAAATTTCTAGTATTTTGAAATTATTTTGGTTTGGATTGTAATAAGGCCTTTTCTCTGGTTATTCTTATTTTTTGGGATTATTATATTATTATGCTTTATATTTTGGAGGCAGAACACTATTTATTGTCCTAAGCTATGGCTGTTTTCAATTATTACGTTTTCGCAACTCCATTTTAAAATACCAAGTTTTATAGATTGTTTGTTTTTAAATAAAACTTTTGCAACTAAAAAGGGGTTTGTACTCAACATTTTACTTTATGAAGGGTTTTCAATGAAAATAAAGTTTTCGCTAAAACACTTCAATGTGACACGCCGAACTCGAGCCTAACTTCTAGGCTGGGTTTGGGGTGTTACATAATATATACTTGTTTGAAACTTATTAAGAAGGGCAAAAATCCCAATAATACCAAAAAAAAATTAATAACGGGAAAGGGCCGGTTTAAAAAATATTTACGAAAAAGGGCAATTTCCCCCAAAAACGCGTCCGCGTCAGCACGTTTTCGGGGGAAAAGATAGTAAAGCGCGCGTCCCCAGGGGCGCGCTTTGCTGCTGATATACCAGGAAAACGCGCTGACGTGGAAGCGTTTTTGCCCTCCACCCCCGTCCAACTACAGTATGATATTTTAAGGTTTCTGGGCTAGGGTTAATATATATTTAGGGTTTTTGGGCAAAATATATTAGCCTAAAAAAATTAATTGAATTTTGTGACAGTTGTATCTGGCAAAATAATTTTGAAAAGACGTTTCTAAACAAATAGTGGCCAAAACGTTTTCAGCATGGTGCACTGTCAGCAGGAGTACTGAAAAGAGCTCCCACGTGGGACGCTCTTTTGCTCTGATGAGTCTCAAAGTAAAATTATTATGAGAACATGTTTCGAACAAATAGTGGCCAAAACGTTTTTGGCATGGTGCATCGTCGCTAGGAGTAATCAAAAAGAGCTCCCACGTGGACGCTCTTTTACTATAGTAGTCTACAGTAAAATTATTATGAGAAGACGTTTCTGAACAAACAGTGGCCAAAACGCTTTCAACAGGGTGCACTGTCAGCAGGAGTACTGAAAAGAGCTCCCACGTGGACGCTCTTTTGCTACAGTAGTCTCCGGCAAAATTAGATTATAAATCAGCCAAATTTCATTCTCAGGTTGCATAAGGGAAATTGAGGCAAAAGAAAAAAAAACTGAAAATGACTGAACGTATTAATGCTATTATGTACTACGATGGTGAGGTTTGTGACACCGAAAATGGTGTTGTTTTCTTATCAGAGAACACAGCGCGACTAAGTTTTAATCGAAACGTCAATGTGGTAGAACTTCGCAAAAGAATTAGGCGTAAAATATTCGGAACAACGCTAATGAAAGTTCAGTCTATTAAGTATAGATTTTGCGCTTCGGTTGATCCAGTGAAATATGACTCATTCGACATCAAAGTTCCTCGGAGCTTTGAGGCAATGGTAGAGACTCATCTTGCCAGTTGGTCATCCTATCTCGAGGTATATGTACAATTTTTATCTCCAAGTAATCTTTCTGCGACCTCAACATCTACTGCTGTTCGAGGGGAATACATGACCCCAAGCCAACACTCTGTTAATGGGAGGCAAAACACGAAAGTGCCTGTGTTCGGTGGTAGTATGGAAAACATAACCCCTGCACGACACTCGGTTGGTGGATGGGACATACATATCCGTTTTTCGACGTCCGATAATAGAAATACGTATTGGGGGACGTCATCAACTTCTAGTGGTTGGCAATCCACATATGATTGGGAACGTTACGAAAGATGTTTAAGGCGGGATAATGTACTCCCTACGATATCCACCGGCGAGCGGCCCTCGTTTGTTGCAGGTGGTGGAGGGTCAGACGATGAATCCGATGTGGATCCACCTCGAGAGCCCAAGCCCGATAGTGCAGAAGTTGGATTATTTTCTGAACCGGAGCCTGTTCCAGTTGTACCTGAAGATGTTGAGGGCGGTTCAGACGAAGAAGAAGAAGATCCACTATTTAGGGCGTACTTTCCTCCAGCCCACATGCATAATGTCGATCTATCTCAAGATGATGTATTAGAGTTTCCTGAACTACCACACCGGACGCGTGACCATACAACTTCGTCTTTGGATTCGGGCGAATTAGAAGTTGGTAACGAGTTTTCCAACAAGAATGCTTTTCTTGCTGCATTGAAACAATACAGCATCAGAAATGGGGTTAACTACAACGTGGTTAAATCCAAGCTCGATAAGTACGAGGCGAAGTGTGCAGTGCAAGACGATACATGTTCATGGAAAATCATGGCGTCGTTGAGGAAAAGGACAGGCTTATGGGAGATCAAAAAGTACAAAGGTCCACATACATGTCTTGCCGGTACAGTACCACTATGTGTTCAGTGTTTTTGAATAATACTAATATTACGTAATGTTGCATTATTTAACGTACTTCGTTGACAGGTGTTACACAAGATCATCCGAATATGGATTCAGACATGTTGGCTGACTTGGTAATCCCAACGGTGAAGGTCGATCCTAGGATTACAGTGCCGGCCTTAATTGGCAATATTCGTAGCCAATTGGGGTACACGCCCTCTTACAGAAAGGCTTGGATAGCCAAGCAGAATGCGTTAGAAAAGTTGCATGGTCAGTGGGACACTTCATATAATGAAGTGTGGCAGTGGTGTCAGGTGCTGGAGAGATATGTCCCAGGCAGCATAACAGACCTTGAAACGAAACTGGCGTACTACAACGACCGTTTGCTCCGTGGATGCGCAGTGTTCAAGCGTCTGTTCTGGACATTTAAGCAATGCTGAGATACCTTTATATACTGCAAGCCATTGGTACAAATTGACGGTACCTTTATGTATGGTAGATATACGCATCAGCTATTGCTAGCTGTGGCACAAGATGGCTGCGGGAGAATCCTTCCGATTGCGTTAGCAATAACACCGGGGGAGTCAGCTGATGACTGGGACTTCTTCCTATCTAGGTTAAGGAGGCATGTCTGCCCCCAACCTGATATATGCGTTATATCGGATCGGGGCCCTGGAATACTAGCCGCAATAGAACGCCAGAGAAGCATGTAGCATCGCACACACCATCGATATTGCCTAAGGCATGTTGCATCCAACTACTGTGGGCAACATCGATCTAAAAGTCAACGACGACAAGTGACTAATATGGGTATGAAATATCTATTAATATAATTTCGTTTGTAATATTCAATTTATTTTCAATTGAAAAGTGATATGTAATATTCGCTATCAACCTATATTGGTAGGGTACGAGATCAATAAGGACCGTTTTCAAGAGATGTTGGCGAGTTTGCGCTCAGATAACGACGAAGGCGCAAACTACCTGTGCAATATTCCTTTGGAATAGTGGACATAAACATACGACGACGGCCTACAATGTGGTCATATGACCACAAATCTGGCCGAATGTATAAATTCTGTTCTAAAAGGAACCCGTCATCTGCCGATTACATCGGTCGTGCGAGGGACATATTTTCGTTTAGCGGCACTATTTTCGAAGTGAGCAGCGAGTTATAGAGAGCAGATGCAAGGAGGCCATGTGTGGAGCCCAAAGGTCTTGCAAGAAATAAACAAGGGGAAGACACGGGCCAACACCATGCACACAGCGTGTCACGATCTCGACAACCTATGGTTTCGTGTCACGGAGTTTGACAGACTGAACCAAGCATTGTTGGCGGGCAGTATTGTGTACCCTTGACAAATAGGACCTGCGACTGTGGGAAATTTGATGCACTTCGTTACCCATGCGCTCATGTACTTGCGGTTGTTAGAATCTCTATCTTGATCCCATGAGCTATGTCGACGGAGTGTATAAATTAAAAAACATGTACAACGTGTGGAGACACGTATTCCCACCAGTCCCAGATGAACGTAAGTGGTCATCGGTATCGCTTGCACCATATAAGCTGTTGCCGGATAGACAATTGAGACGCGAACCAAAAGGTCGACCTTACTCGACTAGAATACGCAACAATATGGATATCCGAGAAACGAGCAACCAAAGTAGGCTGTGCGGATGGTGTAGGACCCAAGGGCATACATCTCGCTCGTGTCCAAATCGGAATAGTTGACCGTGTTCTTAGCTTTTTTTTCTCTTGGTGGCTATGTAATTTCTATTTTTTTGATGAAAACGGTGAACTTTTGTACAAGAATCCCGTATTTTATTCAAGTTATTAAATTAAATTACATTACAGTAAAATAAATTACATGTAAAAATAAACAACTTCTATTTTATTTAATATATTAAATTACATTAAAATAAATAAAAAATAACATTTTCTTTTGTTAAAAAAACTAAAAATAAATTACATGTAAAAATAAACAACTTCTATTTTATTTAATATATTAAATTAAATTAAATTACATTAAAATAAATAAAAAATAATATTTTCTTTTGTTAAAAAATTAAAATTAAATTACATGTAAAAATAAACAACTTCTATTTTATTTAATATATTAAATTAAATTACATTAAAATAAATAAAAATAACATTTTCTTTTGTTAAAAAAATTAAAATTAAATTACATGTAAAAATAAAAAACTTCTATTTTATTTAATATATTAAATTAAATTAAATTACATTAAAATAAATAAAAAATAACATTTTCTTTTGTTGAAAAAATTAAAATTAAGGTACATGTAAAAATAAACAACTTCTATTTTATTTAATTATTAAATTAAATTAAATTACATTAAAATAAATAAAAAATAACATTTTCTTTTGTTAAAAAATTAAAATTGAATTACATGTAAAAATAAACAAGTTCTATTACATTAAAAATTACATATAAAAATTAAAATTAAATTACATGTAAAAATTAAATTACATGTAAAAAATTAAAATTAAATTACATGTAAAAATTAAAAAAATTATATTAAAAATTAAAAAAAAAGCCGGTCCAAATCAGTGTTAATGCCGGTCGAAATCAGTGCCACACGGGGGTGGTCGGCGGTTACATGCTGGATTCCTCCGTCTTCTAGCTTCCGGCGGGGTCGTGGAACCTTGGGCGGGGATTCGAGTTCCTCTGGCAATGGGTCTGGTTTTGGGTGTTGCGAGGATGACCCACTTTGATAAAATAACGACCCCGGAGGTGTTTGCATAAACCACGGTGGGGGTGTCTGAATCCCGTATGGCGAAGGAGCCTAGTAGAAAGAAGTGCTCCCCGACAGCGCCTCCTCTGATCCCACACGCGACGACGGCCTCAAGATTGGCTGGCCAGCGGGAGTAGTCGGGAACGGACTTGAACCCGACCATACATTCCAACCTGGGATCGGACTGGGAAAAGGAAACATATACGGGTTAGGATACATATAAGGGGTAGGGTACGCACCTGGCATAAAGGGTGAAGGTTGTGATGTCGGTGTCGCTTAATGAACTGATGGGCTCGGTGATGTGTGGGCCTTTGTTCTTTGGGCCGATGATCGTGTCGCGTATTTGTTGATGGCCCCGTCTCATCACCCCTTCTCCTTGGATTTAAAGGGCCCCGACGTTCCCTTCGTTCACGAAGTTATCGTCGCCTCTCTTCTTCCGACAACAGATACGTCTTACCATGGATCCTAAACCATGGCATGTATTCCGACACGCACACTAACTCAGCAACGATGATCGGTTTCCGGATAGGTAAATAGTCATACCGGTTCTCCCACGTCTCGATATGTGCTGACAAAAATCTTGGCCAATCCGTGTGCAGCTACCGTAAGTCCACTTTGTGCTCATCATTGAGCACCTCAGGTGGCACGGGAATCGGTTGCCGAAATCCAAATTGTCGCAGTACCTGATCTGACTGGTGCATCTCCACGGTCGCATAGGTGATCAATGAAACCTTCACGTGCCAACTGTTCAGATTTTGGAAGAACTCCGGAATTACTGCCCAAATTTCCGGATCCTCGTACGATTTCTATTGAAACTATATTAACATTACCAAAATATTAGTTACATACATAATAGTAGACAGTAAATACGAAATACTAAATTATAAATACGAAATTTGAAACTTACTTGTGATTCCGACCGTTGGTCCAATAGAAGCCGTATATCTTCAAGCGAGGTAGGTATTCCAACATGACTCGCCGAATGGTTCCACCTAATTAAATAAATTTTTAGCATACAATTATACTATAAATCTACGAAATAATTGTAAAATATAGCATTAAATTTACCTCGTTATCAGTGGGAATGAATATGGGTGGTCGAGTCGAAGGCGTAAATATAGAAATCGAAACCATGCCCACGACTGCAGTAGCGATAGACAACATCCGATTTTCGCTTTACTCGGCCGCGTCGCCCCGCACATCTCCCGATATAACCTCGATAGCACGGTAGACCCCCAACTCAATTCACCGGCTGCTCTGAAATCAACAAGTTTTAGAAGCCATCTCAGGTGTACGAGGTTTCTAGAAAGGTCTGGCATCAGATAGCCTCCAATTATCTGAAGAATGTATGCCCGAGCATACCGTATTCTTTCTATTTCGGTCGAACCCTCATTCGGCTCCGGGGATGTGTCTCGTAACTAGGCCATATCGATTCGAGCTCCTTGAATTTTATCCGGAATGACACCCAGAAGCTCGTAGCATATGGCTCCCCAGTCACCAGAAGTTGCGGACCCGGTGACTACCGACCCGTCCACCGGTAATCCTAACTGCAACTGCACATCTTCCAGAGTGATGGTACACTCTCCGCATGGAAGATGGAAAGTGTGCGTCTCGGGTCTCCACCTCTCTATCAACGCACTGATCAAAGGCAGCTCCAACCTGAACCCCCGGCCTATCGTGGCCACGTGCCAAAAACCCGCTTCTCGCAGGTAATTCTCGATCAACGGCGATGAAGGACCATGCATGTTGCGAATGTAACATTCCAACATCCGATCTACTGACTGTTTAAAAAATTATAAAATAAAAATTAATTAAAATTACATAGACCTAAAAAATATTATATAAATATTAAAAAATTAAAATTAAAAACTTACCATTTTCAATTGCTCGACGGAGATGTGCTTCTTTGTGCAGAGGAAGTAATTCCCGACCATTGTAATACGATCTAAAATTTTAAAATTTTTCAAAAAATATATTAAAAAAATTAAAAAGGGCTTTTTTGTAAATAGTCAAGGACTATTTCGAAATTTGAGAGTAAATTTCAAGGACTTTAAGTGAGAATTGAGAGAAAATTGAGAGAGAATTGAGAGAAAATTGAGAGAAAGATTAAAGTGTGAAAAAAATAAAAGGGTTTGGGGTTTTTATAGGGAAAAAATTTTGACCGTTGGAGACCCAACGGTCAAATTTTTTTGACCGTTGTGCCACGTTAGTAAAGCGCGTCCACGAAAATTTGACCGTTAGTAGAAAGCGCGCCAGAGGCGGCGCGCTTTGTGTCCATCGCCAAGAAAATCGCGCCTACGTAAGTGCGCTTTGCTGACGTGGACACAAAGAGCATCCCCTGGGGCGCGCTTTCCTGTGTTTTCCCCTCAAAACACGCTGACGTGGACGCGTTTTTGGGGGAAATGACCCTTTCTAGTAAATATTTTTCAAACCGACCTTTTTTTATTATTAATTTATTTTTTTAGTATTATTGGGTGTTTTGTCCTATTAAGAATGTTGTTTCTTTAAAGAAGAAAAAAAACGTGGCCACAATTTCATCCTTGTTCTGATTGGTGGATCTTTCCTTTTGAGGCAAAACACCAAACACCGTAACTCCATGGGATCCTCAGTCACTGCTGTAAATCACTCACAACATCAAGAAATCAATCATTTGATCTCAGCTGAGAAAAGGATGATTGTGATCTATCTGTTTCGCACAAATACAAAAATTTCATTTATTTAACCAAGTCAACAAAAGCAACCTACCCCATTCATATATCAACACATATTTGAGCAGCAGTAGTAGTAGGCAGTGGGATAGGAATGATTGTAAACCCATTTAACATTTCCAGCTGTGCATTTTGACCAAACAAAAATCTGGTGGGAAGCAGACACCAAAATCATCTGTTTCACTATTGTTTTGCTTTTTTTCGGTTCATGATGTCTCTCTCCTACTTCACACCCTTTGATTTGAGTTCTGATATTTTCAAGTCAAGACAGATTTTATTTATTGCGGCTGTCGGATTCACACTAATGCTTATGTTTTCTGGATTTTCTTTATAATTTTAAAAATATTTATGTTTGTTAGAGAAAAAAGAAAAGTAAACATATCTATACCATAAACAAAAACACCAATTTCAAAACATTAAATAGTGAGCCACAGACATATAAACCCTTAATAATTTATAAAATTAACTATTTAAATGGTAATTTCGTATTTTTTTAATGTTAATTTTTTGATAAGTAATAATATTTAAATGGTAATTCAATGTCTTTTACTATTAATTTTTTGATAAGTAATAATAATTTTTTTATTTTTTTATTTCAACTATTAAATATTAATTTTAAAATTAAAATTTTAAGTAATAATAAATTTACCTATTAAATATTAATTTAAATTGGATTTCACGTTTTTGGTTACACAAGAGATGATATAATTGAATTTGAATAGGAGTAAACATGAATAGATCAAAGTTCAAAAAATATAAAAAATAAAATTTTAATTTCTTTTATGAGTTACAGATATAGTAATTCTCTAACTGGTTAGATGCTTTTTAATTTCATTAACAATTGAAAATCCTTAATTCAAGATTATTATTTTTATTTCAACGATTAAATATTAATTTTTAAGTAATAATAATTTTACCAGTTTCTTTTAAATTTTTTTAGATTTCCATATTTTTAATAATAAATTTCCATTTACATCATTTTTTTTTTTGGATTTCAACTATTAAATATTAATTTTAATTGGATTTCAACATTTTTCTGATAATAACCAATCACTCCACGTTTTTGTCTATAGAAGAAGAGGGCGTAGGAATTAACATGAGTAGATAAAAATTCAATAGATAATAAATGAAACTTTTCTTTGTATAAACCATAGTGACATACTTGAAGTAAAAGAAATGATCTAATTGAATTTTTCTCAAGTAATTATAAAAGGTTAAATCACTTTACGAGTTACAAAACTGATTAAATGTTTTTTAATTTAATCAATAAAAAATGTGGAGTGTGTTTTGCATTTCCGAATATTTTTAGGTTCTTATCGCAACTCATATCGCGACATAAAGTCTTCAAAATTACAACACCAAAGTCAGCCGGCAACGTCAGGACGAGAAACTTTCTAACGTTGCGATGACAGATGATGTCATGATTATGCGAATGGGAACATTGTGACGTAGCGACGTGTTTCCCACAAAAATTGAGTTTCTTCTCCTAGTTAAACTCTACTATTTTTTCCAGTCAAACTCTGATTAATTTAGGGATATTTTAGTCATATTAACCCACAAATTTTAATCTATAAAAAAGGGGGCCTTGTAACCCTAGAATTGATATCTTCGTCACATTAAATTTAGAGAGTTTTGAGAGAGTTTTAAGGGATTTTCATGTTTTAGCCAGGGAGCTTTGTATTCGAGGTTCAAAGTTTGTTTTTAGGTTATCTCCATCTTGTATTTTTTCAAATTATTTGCTCATTTAGTGAAGTCTTATTTGCCCATAGTTTTTGATCCTCTTAACTGAGGGTTTTCCATGTAAATATTTGTGTCCAATTCTCTTTTCGTTCTTGTTTGTTGCTTATATGGGTCTATCCCAACAAAAATCATGAACCCAAGTTGTGGCCTATTAGCTTGATATTCATCGTTGCCAGAAATGGTTAGGGTTCGAATCATCGTTGTAAAAAAAATAAAAAATATTTAATTGAAGATGAAATAGATAATTTTATTTATTAGGATAAATTAATTGATATTTTAATTTAATAGAAATAACACATTAATAAGAACTTTAATAGAATAATACAACCAAAAAATTAATTGATATCTTATTTTAATAAAATAACTTATGGTTTGAATATTTAATTCTTAAAATTCTCACATATATAATTACAATTTGAATAGTTAATTTTAAAAATTACTACCAGCCATTCATTATTTGTAATTTTTGAGTAGGTAAATATTTTTAAAAGAATTATCACATTAGACTTTATATATAATTTCAAAATTTTGATATGTTCTTTTAATTTTCTAAATTTTCTTCTAATTTTTAATACATTTGCAAAATTTCAAAATGTCGTTGTGATATGAAGAGTTCCTCGTCGCAATGTGACCGTCTGTTTTGCCTTGTTGTGATGACGGGGCTCCTCGTCTTGTCGAGGCCAAAAACCCAGATCTTGTTGCGACAACCATCGTTGGACGTCGCGACATGGACTCTGTTTCTGGCACAAAATAAGCCTTTTGGTGCCTACTTCAACCTACCAAGCTCTATATTCATTTGGTGCATATTTGCACACTTGCACTTGCACTTGCACTTGCACTTGCACGCAAAATTAACCAAAAACTCATTCCGAAACATGCATTTGACCATTTACACATCACTCAATCCAATATGTCACAATTTGACATCAATTCAAACCAAACAACTTAATCTATTTCAACCTACATCACAAGCCTTTAAACCATTCAAACCAACCTTTAACAATGTCACATCAATGCTTATTTATGGTACCAAATTGCCACACAAAATATCAACAAGTTACCAAACATACATTCTCACATTTGTGCATTAACACATTCATGATTCAAACATTAATCAAATTCAAAACAATTATTCTTCCAAACTAAACTCATGTAAATATAACATTTATGTATATGCCACATAACCAAGTTTAAAACAAGCAAAAGTATACCGAGTTGATAGTTGGATAGTGTGAGCTTCGAGGTGATCTGATCGACAAGTTCCGCAAACCAACAATCTACAGAAAAGGGAAAAACAACTAGGTAAGTATTTTGAACGCTTAGTAAGTTCATAGTTAATAAAATGAATAATGTACCTTGATTTATAATCAAACATAACAATCTAATTAACTTGATACAATTTTCCTGACATAGCATTTCACAACGATAAGGTGAGTCGCCACTTAAACGAGTCATATAACAATTCAACATTAATATGCTATTAAATTTAGTACAATTCACATAGAATTCACAGTTCAATTTCATTTGCAATATCAAAACATCAAATTTCCATTTTGAACATCAAACATGTAACATTTCATTGTCATTTCTCTTTTGCATTAATCATTTAGCCCAATGAACTCTAGTAAATAAACTCGGATGCACGAGTAACTACACCACACCAAAGAGCACCGTAGTTCTAAACAGAGAGCACTAAAGTGCTAAACCCATACAAGCGCGCAAATAACCCTATTGGCATTCGCATCTTAATCGTTTACTAAGTTCACATAGACATTAATACTATATTCGTAACATTTAAATCATTGTAGTGTCATCATATACATATCATCTCATCATAAAACATTTCGTATCCACTCAGACACATATAGCACATATTATAATTTCTTTATAATTTAGTTCATATCTCATATTTTTGTACCAAATCGTAACCAATTCAAAATTACATTTACACACAAACAAATTCATAATTCAAACATATTTACTTTACTATTATATATAACTACACCATATAAACTTACCTGGCAGAAACTGCAATAACAAGATATCGGGGACTAATATGGATTTTTCTTTTTTCTCGATTATCTTCAGGTTGATTCATTTCTCGGTCTATATGATAATTCATTTCAATTTATTAATTCTAAATGATTTATAAATTCTACTTTATGCATGTGGTAGTTCAATTTCATTTTTGAATGTTCCCTAAAGTTTTGCATTTTATTCAATTTAGTACCTAAAATAAAAATTGCTATAACTTTCAAATTTGAACCTCGATTTCAAAATCGATTACAATTATATCCTTCTACAGCCCTCTAATATCTATGATTATAGAAATTTCACATCAATTTTGAATTCTTTACACTTTAATTCATATGTTCAAAAACTAGCAATTAAAGTTTACAAACTAGTATTTTTTTTCATTTCTAAGCTTAAAATCTAACAAATTAAAACCAGCTTCATCAAGCATTCATCAATGACAACTTTTAGAAACTTTAACAATTTTACAAATTGGTATAGGGGCTAGCTAAATTAAGCTCCCGTGACCTCAAAAACATAAAAATTACAAGAAAAAGACTTGAAAACTTACCAAATGGAAGGACCGAAAGTTGAGTTCATAAAAATGGCTTCCTTAGGATTTTTTTGAATATTCAATTGAAGGAGAAAACAAAATGGAAGATGGCAACTCTTGATTTTAATTATATACCTTAATTAACTTATAAATAATCCTAATTAGTTTACTTAATCTTTAATTAATTAATATTAAACTTACTTATCAAATTTAATGGCTTACAACTAGCCTCCACTACCGTGTAACATAATTGGATGACTCCAATTGCTCAATTGGTCCTTTAATTAATTAAAAATCCATAGCAATTAATTTTTATCACTTTTACAATTTAGTCATTATACCTTAATTAACTATCTGTGTAACGACCAGAAATTTTTTAGTACCAAAAGAGTGCATTTTCGGGTCTACATTTTCGTGGAATAGATTCGTAAATATTTTTATAAATATTTACGAAGTTAATTGTGTGATTAATTAGGTTTTGGATTAGGTGAATTAATGTGAATCAAGAGTAATTAGGTGTATGGACTAGATTGTAAATAGAATAAAAGTTAAATTATAAAATAGAGAAAATTTAAGGGACTAAATATATAAATAAACCAAATTGTGACAATTGTATGGTAATAATAATGTACATGTGTAATTAATACATATATGCATTTGTAATACATATATGTATTTACTTATTATTTAAGAAATAATAATTATTATGTTAATATAATATTATATTAATATAATAAACATAAAGAAAATAATAAATAAAACTAAGAAAAAGAAGAACAGAAGTTGGAACGAAATAGGGGAAAGAAAAGAGAAAGAAAATAAAAAGGGAAATTAGGGTTTTTAAGGTTCCAAGTTCAATTGTTAAGACAATTTAGCCCTTTTTCTTATAATTTCTGAGTTTTTAGAATCCTAGAACAAAATATTACTTGATTTATGTTGAAAATTTGAAAGTTAGTGAATTTTTAGATGTTGTTTATGTTGAATAAACTGAAGAATTGGGGGTTAAATTGATAGAATTTTAAGTTATAATTGAGAAAAGGATTGAATTGTAAAATAAATTTTAAGTTTTGAGTAATAGGGACTAAATTGAGAGAATTTTGAAATTAGGGTTTTATGGTGGAATTAGAGAGTTGAAATTAGTCTAAAGTGGAAATTGAATGAAAATATAGAATTAGTTGTGGAAAAATAAAGTTAGTCTCCATTTAAGGACTAAATTGGAATTTAGGCAAAAGTTAAGTACAAATTGAAATATTTGAAGTGAATTGGTGTTGCGTAATAGCCCATTTTTCAGTGAAATCCGAACAGTGGTTTCGAGACCATAAATCTGAGCCAAAAATAAATTTTATTTTATTTTATTGCATGGTCCGTATTATGATAGACATGTTGTGTGAAAATTTTGATACAAAAATTTTATCGATTATGAGTTTAATTAGGGAAAGGACTAAATTGCATAAAATGCATGTAAGACCCAATTTTCGCCCGGGCTAATTGCAAAACCCGTGTGCTCTACTAAAAATTGAACCCGAGCCCATCAAGTAATAGAACCAAGAAAAACCCAAAAAATAATAAAACCAGTCCATAATGTCCATTTACAAGAAACAGAAACAAAAAAAGAGAGTCCAACTAATTAACAGCCCATTTACAACCATCAGCCCACTTAAATTGACCCTAACCCAACAAAAACCCAACAACCCAAATAACCAAACCCTAGCCCAATTAACAGAGGCCAAATTGGCCCAAAATCTTAAAAAAGCCAGAACCCTAGGGTTTCTGCCCTAATGCGCCGCTCCCTCGGTCACTGCCCATCCCCCCACGCGCCTACGCGCCCTGGAAACCACGCTCACCATTGTCGGCCACTACCAGCGCCCTCCTCGCAAACTCCGCACGCCTCTGCCATTGGCATGCGCATCGCCCATCACCTGCAAGAGGAGCAGACCACACGAGCAACAAAGAAGAATAACAAAAAAAAAACAAAAAGAATTTGTAAATCGGTTATATAAACTGAAGCGAACAGTTGTAATGAGGGGGTTTTTCCGATCTTTTACGCACTAGCAAAAAAGGACTGAACAGAAGCATTAAGGTCTTGATTTCTCTGTTTATTCGATACTTTTATTTACTTATAATTTCTATTCGTTTTATTTTATTATTTCAAAAAAAACAAACGAAAGGGGGGAGGAGGCATTCTATCAGAAAATTGAAAGCAAAACATTGAAGGTTACTTTTAGATCTTTTTGTTTCCAGTTTTAGCATTATTTACTGTCATTTTATTTCTATTTTTTATCCTTTTTATTTTTTATTTTGATGTTTCAAATCTTTACAAATGAAACGATAATAAAAGAAAAGGGGAGAACTTACCGAAAACCTCACGGGCCTTCGTCGAAATTTGGCCTGAGGATGGGTCTCGAGGACCTCTTTCTCCATCGCACGAGAGGCGCTGACTATCGGATCCTTCGGGATCTTCGAGCAGGGCGTTTAAGCCCACCTCCACACGATGATGACCTCTAGATACGCGGTGATGCGACAGGAGGTTGAGGGGAGGCCGATCGTCGGACGGAGATGAGGGGGAGAGAAGGCTGGAGCGTTTGTTTCATTTTTTGAAGATGAGAGGTCTGCAAATGAAAAAAAAGGGGAAGTGGAGGCTTAAATATGCCCACCAAAAACGGTACCGTTTGGTTAATGGGGTTACTGCGCATATTCCTTAAAAGGAATATTTGCGCGATGGCCCTTTTCCCCTTTTCGGCGCCTTCAATCAGCTCCCTGCTAGCATTTTTTAAATTGGCCCTGTTGTTTTATCCCATTTTTGATTTGGTCCGCGCCCAGGTTACTTGAAACGCAGCGCACAGAGAGTGGAATAATTGCTTTCTTGGACCCTCTCCTTCCACGCGCATTTCGAATGGGCCCTCCCCTCTTTATTTTGTTTCAAATTTACCGCAAATGTTTCGATCTTACTCAATCTTAGTCATTCTTAATTATTTTGATTAAATTCACTGCTTTTATTATATGCATTATCATTGTTCATACCATTAGTGTTATTATCATCATTATTCTTAGGTATTATCATCATTATTATAACTATGTTTATATTGTTATATTATATATAATTTTGTATCATTATTATTATTAGTCTATTTCATATATTTATTATTATCACTATAGTTGTGTCATCATGGTATTGTACATGTTTTATTATTATCATGCTACTATCTTTATTATTATATTATTATTATATTATTACCGCTACATTTGTATTAATATATTGTATATACTACGTATTATAGTATTACTATTACTTTATTATTATTCTTATTATTACTATTATTACTATATTCATATTAGTATATTGTATATATATATTTCGCGTTATCGTTATTATTAAATTTTATTATCACTACATTATTATTATTATTACTACTACTTATTTACTTACTTACTTACTTATCTTTAGGAAGTTTTTGTATACTATTTTTTAGTAAACTTTATTCATACTGTTTATTTTACATCTTAACATTATGTTAAATTATTTCATATTATTTACTGCGTTTTTTATGTATTCTATATCTTAAAATCATTTTGTTAATTCTTTTAAATTGTCATGTGTCATGCCCTTTAAAATTGTTTAGTTCATTGCTCCTATGTTATTAACGTTGATATTCAAATTGTGTAAGCCATGTGATTACCGTCTTTGCATGTATTATGATCTGTTCGTTCGTATTTTCATTGTCATCGTTATCATTGTTCATATTATTGCCCATTATTGATATTATTATTCATGCATGTTAATATTTTAGATTAATGATCTCAACGCTATGTATCATGTGTATTATATTATCATCGCACCAAATTTGTGTTACATTACCATTATTCGTCGCATCTCTCATTATTACTTCTTCATTGCTTATCTTAAATGTTGGCATATCATAACTGTTTTCAATATGTGTTCGATAATGTGAATGCAATATCGTCACATGGGTTTCTGTTAAAAAAAATACACTTTAGCAAAACTAACACTTTATTAAAAGTCTTCAAAATAAAGCGATATTCATCTCGGGTTCGAGGGTTTAAACTATCGTGTCCTAAAGCATTGGATGTGATTTTTTATCCCTTCGGAATGAGAAAGTTTGGTATTCAACTTGAAAAATCATGAGATAATCCTGGATTCGAGATTTAAATTATCATGTTCTAAAGTATTGGATGCGATATTTTATTCCATCGGGACGAGAAAATCTTGACATTTAATTTTAAAAATTTTTTTAAGATGACCTTGGTTTCGAAGATTTAAATTATCGTGTCCTACGTGTTGGATGTGATATTTTGTCCCTTCGAAACAAGGAAATCTTGGTATTTAAGTCGAGAAACCCAAAATACTTCCAAAAAAGGAGAGATCGATTTTCTATTTATTTTTAAAATTCCAACCTTCGACATTGGGACATTAATTAATCAATTTGGTACCAATTTTGGGCGTGACGAGGGTGCTAACCCTTCCTCGCACGTAACCGGCTCCCGAACCTATTTTCTCAAATTTTCGTAAACAAAAAACATTGTTTTAGTAAATCAAAATGTTTTATTAAAACAAAGGTGATCCGATCACACCTAATAAAAGATCGGTGGCGACTCCCGTTTTATTTTCGTTTTCAAAACCCAAGAGTCGATTCCCGTTTTGTCAAAAAAAATGGTTCCGACAATGCAAAAGTTAAATTCTAGGAGCTATAAAGATTAAATAGCTATGGAATTCAAAACTAGAGGTCCTTATATGGTAATTAGACCATTAAAAGAAGTATGTAGATATTTTGGTGACTCATCAAACTAAGCAAACTAGGGCTAAAATAAATCTTTACATTATTGTTTCAAACACCTATGACAGATAAAGTTTATTGCTTCTTTGTGGGAAATGCAAAGAAAAGAAAATTGAAAATATGAAAAAAAAAATCGTCTAGGAACCTTAAATGCTCCAGACTTAAGATACTCATGGCATTGCTTGAATTTTCCTTATCAATGACAATAAAGGACTTCTATTAACCTTAAAGTTTCGTGTCAGGTTTCGGCCAAGATTGATAGTCTTAGTCCATTTAAAATCAAACTTGTTTAACCAAAAAAAAATTGTCAATTGCAAAAAAAAAAAAAACCTAAAACATGATCACTTACTAAAAATCAATCTAATAAAAGTCAATTTTTTTTTAATTTGGTAGAATAATAAATTTGGTCTCAAATGTTTACACTATTTTTACTTGGTTCTAGTTTTTTTTTTTAATTATTTTGGTCCTCAATTTTTAAACCAATGTTTTAATAATTAGATCGATGGTGGAACCAATCAGGTCATCCATTCCTGATTTAATTAGTTCAACCATCAGTTGATAAATGCTAAAAGTAACATGTTTTAATCTCATTCTTAATACATTTTTAGGTGATTATTTGATGTTAATGGTGTATTTTATGCTCATAATCCTTTAAATTCATGTTTTTATACTTAGGAGAGCATTTGGGAACAAAAGGAGCGAAAATTGAAAAATTGGAGCAAGGTATAGGGCCACACAGGCTGACCCTTTCTACACGACCTATACACATGGTCGTGTGAGCCATATAGCCATGTGGCAGGCCATGTCAATTTCAAAAATTTGGACCTTAAACTGCGGGAAAACACGATTTTTAGGTTTTTTAGCATTCTAAGACGTATATATGACAAAAATATGAAGATATGAGTGAGCCGTTATAGAATATTCAAGAAAACTACTCGAAAAACACCATTGAAGGGGATTCTAAAGTAGATTTCTATCAAGATTGAATACTCCAAGTTGATTTCTTAGGAAGCCATCATGAGTTTCTTTATTTCTTGTGGTTATATTGTATTTTGGTTGTTTTTATTTGCTAGCATGAACTAATTTTCTAAATATCTAAGGAGATGAACCTTATGATGGATTCTGTTGTTTGATTTTTATTTTACGCAATAAAGTCTTAGATCTTGTTCTCAATTATTTGTACTTAATTCTTGGTTTAATATTTCTAGACTATTTAGTAATGTTTGAAGTGCTTAAATCAGAGAAGGAATAGACCCTGTTTAAGAGTAGATCTAGCGTAATTGAGTGCAGTTGCATGCAATCCTAGAAATAGGACGAAATAAATCTA
Organism: Gossypium bickii; assembly: GCA_025503065.1. Lineage (NCBI taxonomy): Eukaryota > Viridiplantae > Streptophyta > Magnoliopsida > Malvales > Malvaceae > Gossypium > Gossypium bickii. Next base: position 53,643,381 of record CP106713.1, on the reverse strand, counting down.
ATGGATTAAATTCAAATCTAATAGGGGAATCCATAGATCGAGTTAATGCAATAATAGTGGTTTTAATTAGAAAGAAATTTCACTTAATTAACCTAGAGTCAGTTGCTATTATTCTTGAAGAGAGATATTAGAATAATTTAGGGATTTCTGTGGATCAAGATACTAAGTGAAGAAATTGTGTAATTTAGATTGATAATGACAAATGAAATCTAGGTGTAATTTTTACTGGGTATTGTCTCATTTCTTGGTTGTTTACTCGATTATTTTTCTGATTTGTTTTTTGTCGTGTTCTTTAGTTAATTTAATTAGTTAATTTTAGTTTTTAATCAATTACTCCAATTATTCGGTTAAATAATAGGAAGACAGTAATTACTAGTACTCTTAGTCCTTGTGGGAACGATATCTTTGCTCACCGTAGCTATACTATTAATTGATAGGTGCACTTGCCTTAGTCGGATTTTTAGTTGATTTACGACTGCATCAAGTTGTTAGCGCCGTTTTCAGGGATTAAAAGTTAAGAAAACTTTATTTCTATTAATTTAGCCATTTTTATTTTTGTTTGTAATTTAATTTTTACATTCTAATTTTTTGTTTGTTTGATTCTGACAAGTTCTTTTGGTTTATGACTAGAGGAAACCGTCGGAACCGTTAATATTTAACAGTGAGATTGAAAAGACTACTCGCAGAAATCAGAGAGAAGTTAGAGAAGCAAAGCAAGGTCAACATGTTTTATTATACAATCAAGAGGAAAAGGATATTACTATGGAGATGAATGATAATCAAAATAATTAGCAGCATCTTGCACCTTTTTGATAGGCTCGAAACTAACTAATATTTCAACAAAGGCAAGCGCACCGATTGAATAGTAGTATAGCTTTGATGAGTTCGGAATATCGTATCCTCAAGTACTAAAATTACTAGTAATAACTATCTTTTTATTATTTAGCCTAATACTTAAAGGGATTTGTTTTAACCTAAAATTTAACTAACTAATTTAACTATGAATGCGACAGAGAGTGAAGAAAGTAATCGAATAAACCAATGAATAAAGACAATACCCAAGGAAGAATCCACCTAGACTTCACTTATTATTCTGAATCTGAATTAAACTATTTATTCACTTGCCTTGATCCGAAGAAATACCTAAATTATGTTAATATCTCTTTCAAGACTAAAAACAACTGACTCTACGTTGATTAACTGAAATCTCTTTCTAATTAAAACCCCTATCGTCGCATTAATTCGATCTATGGATTCCCTTATTAGATTTAACTCTAATCCGACAGATTTATGTCGTCCTATTTCTAGGATTGCAATCAACTCCGCTTAATTATGCGAGATCTTCTCTTAAACAGAGACTTTTGCTCTACTGAATAAGCACATTAAACTTGAATTAATATCCTGAAAATATTAAAGTAAGGGTTAAGAACACAAAATTAAGAAAAAAAACAAGTATTTATAATGTAATTCAGAATATTTAAATAATAAGATTCATCTAGGTTTCATCCTCCCTAGGTATTTAGGGAGTTTAGTTTATAACGTAAAAGAGAGACATCTCAGAATAAAAAAAACAACAAGACATAAAGAACCCAAAAGATTCTAAGGAACTTGATGGAGATCTTCAATCTTGAAGTGGATCTGCTTCCGAGATGAATCTGACGACTTCCTTCGAGTAATTTCTTAGTTCTACTCTACGTGCACTCTTTTTGTCTTCTTCTAGTGTGTATTTATAGACTTTAGAAGGCTCAGAAACCCTAAAAATTGAGTTTTCTGCATAACAGGGAAGTAAGGTGTGAAATCGAAACGGGCTGGATAACGGACGTGTGGCCAGCCTGTGTGGCTCACATGGGCGTGTGCTCAGCCTATGTGGATCCTGAAAACTCCGATTTTGGCCCCTTTTTCGCTCCTTTTACTCCCAAATGCTTTTCTAAGTATAGAAACATGAATTTAAGGGATTAGAAGCATCACATTCACTAATTTTCATCATAAGTCATCCAAAAATATGCCAAGCATGGAATTAAAATATGTTATATTTATGGTTTATCACTTTTGCTCCTCGTACTATATTTGATTATGCTAAGCCTACTTTGATTGGGGTTGAATCGAGTATCGTCAGAACGACTATTGTTGTAAACAATTTTATGCTGAAACTGAACACAGTTTAGATGGTACAACAATATGTTTAGTTTGATGGGTTGCAAGATGAAGATTCAAATGCTCATTTAGCTTTGATGTGTTGCAAGGTGAAGATTCAAATGCTCATTTAGCTAACTTTGTAGAGATTTACGACACTTTCAAGATCAATGGCGTTTCTGATGATGCCATACGCTTATGGTTGTTTCCATTCTCTTTGAGGAGTAAGGAAAATTAGTGGTTGAATTCACTTCCACGGGGCTCTATGACGACTTTGAATCAAATGATTGATAAGTTCTTGTTGAAGTACTTTCTACTAACTAAAATAGCTAAGTTGATGAACGACATCTCTTCTTTTTCTCAAATTGATTTGGAAACATTATATGATGCATGGGAGAGATTTAATGATCTTTTGAGAAGGTTTCCTCACCATGGGTTACCTTTGTGGTTACAAGTTCAAACCTTTTACAACGGTTTGAATCCCTCAACTAGGCAACTAATTTATGCAACAGCTGATAGAACATTGAATAGTAAGACATTTGAGGCACCTCAAGAGTTTATTGAGGAGATGACACTGAATAACTATCAGAGGCAAGTCATGAGAATGAAACTGGTTAAAGCAATCGGTGTTTTTAATATAGATGCAGTTTCTATGTTAGCAAATCAAGTTGAAGCTCTTGGTAAGAAAATTGATTGTTTGAATTTTTCTAAGTAGGTAAATTTGGTAGTGTAATGTGATGCGAATAGAGCCGTGATGATTAATTTAGAATGTTTACCCTTCGGTTCTAGCATAGAGCATGAGCAAATCAATTTTATGGGTAACAATTCTAGATCTCAAAATAACCCATACAAAAATAACTATAATACAGGTTGGAGGAATCATCCAAATTTCTCTTAGGGTGGTCAAGGTAATTTAAGGTCACAACCCCTTCCGGGTTTTTAACAACCTTATCAGTAAGAAAAGAAACTGAACCTTGAGGAGATGTTAGCTAAATTTATTTTGGTGTCTGAAACTCGATTTAAAAACATTGAGATAACTTTAAAAAATGAACAAGCATTGATTCAAGGGCTTGAAAATTAGATCGGACAGTTTGCTAAACTGGTTTCGGAAAGATAATAAGGTAGTTTGCTAGTAACACTGAAACTAACCCAAAGGAGAAAGTCCACGCAATTACTGTTCGAAGCGTGGAAGGGCTAGTCAAACCTGAAATGATGGGGTTGAGGAAAGCAAGAAAGGACATAAGCTGGAGGTTAGAGAATACAAACCATGAATTCTATATTCGGCAATATTGAAGCAAAACCGCATTAAAAAAATAATATTGTAAATTTCTTAAGCCTTTAAAAAAAATGCATATTAACTTACCTTTTTTTTGAAACTCTTTCGCAAATGCCCAAATATGCAATAATTTTTAAGGAGTTTTTAACAAATAAAAGGAAGTTACACAATTTGTCGACTGTGGAGCTTAGTGAGGTTTGCTCGACCATTCTCCAAAACAAACTACCCAACAAGCTTAAAGATCTAAGGATTTTTACTATTCCTTGTCTTATTCGTAGTTTAAATGTTGAAAAAGTTCTGTCTGATTTAGGGGCTAGTATAAATGTTATGCCTTATAAAATGTTCAAACAACTTGGTCTTGGAGAACCAAAACCCACTAAGATGAATATTCAATTAGTTGAAAGATCAATCAAGTATCCTAAGGGTATTATTGAAGATGTACTTGTTAAAGTCGATAAATTTATACTCCCTGTTGATTTTTTTATATTGGACATGAATTATGATATTGAGGTACCCATGATTTTAGGTCGACCCTTTTTAGCCACTGCTAGAACTGTTATTGATGTGGGTAAGAGTGAACTTGTGCTGAGTGTAGGTGACGAAAATGTTACTCTTCAAGCATGTGATTTTGTTAGAGTTCCTAGGAAGCGAGATGAAACTCGTTATTTGTTAATATTAGTAATCATGTGGTTCGACATTCTTTGCAGGAATTTACTAATGAATATGTGTTCGAACAGTATCCATCTTAAGGTTATAAAAATTAAGGGACGAGTTGTAACACCCCAAACTCGGCCCAGAAGTTAGGCCCGAATCTGGCGTGTCACATTGAAGTGTTTTTCGAAAACCATGTTTTCATTGAAAACTCTTCTTAATTAAAAACTTGAGTAAAATCTCAGTTACGTTAGTTTTTTTAAAACGTGGTACATAGAAAATTATTAAGTTTATTCCCAAATTTCTTTCCAGTTGCGGAAGCTAAGTTTAAAAGTAACTGATTTATGAAAACGTGATATTTAAAGATTAAGTTGTGGAAGCATAGTGTTTGAAAACATTTATTGTTTTGGAAAACCGCGATCTACTTTTAACAGATAGAAAACGCATTAAACTGAAAATCCCAAATTAAAAATCAAAAATTAAAAGAGGCCTTATTACAACCCAATAGGAAAGCAGTTTAAGTAATATAACACCCATAACCCATATTCGTTTCCGGAACAGGGTTACAAGATGTTACCGAAGTTTACAGAATAATTACACATAAATTCCATTATTTACTTATATTCACATCAAAGCTGTCCACTCGAGTCATATTCACCAAATTATTTATATCTTAAGCTACAAACTTCTAAATTAAGATCCGTAAAAAGAATTTAAAACTATGGATTAGCCAAAAAGTACATTTTATTCTTCAAAGTTACCCCTTTTTTGCTGTTTGACAGTTTTGACCTTTCTTTACTAAAAATTAATTAAATCATATTACGGAATTCGGGTGATGTTCTAATTTATTTATTTTGAAACTAGACTCATTAAGGATTTTAATTATATAAACTCTAACCCCTAATTATTTTTTTAAAATTTTTAATGATTTTTCAAAGTCAGAACAGGAGAGCTCGAAATCACTCTATACTTGTCTCACAAAAATTCAAATATCTCCTAATATGAAAGTATTTTGCTTACACCGTTTCTTCTATGTGGAACTAGATTCAATAGGATTTAATTTCATATCTTATTCAACCTCTCATTTTATTTCCATAATTTATGGTGAATTTTCAAAGTCGAACTACTACTACTAACCAAAAACTATTTTAGTACAAAATATTGTTAACTAGTTTATAACATCTTTACTTCATTTCATTTAAACTCTATACATGCCATATAAATCTTTAAACATAAAACAAAAGCTACCGGAATTGATCTGGATAGCGAGCTTTGTTGTGACGATCCGATCTACCAACTTCCCTTTAATTCAATCTACATAAAAATATCAAACACACACAAGTAAGCTTATTAAAGCTTAGTAAGTTCATAGGTTTAAAAGTAATGCTTACCAAACATAATATCTCTAAACAATAACAAAACATTTACTAAAGTTCCCTGCCATTCACAACCACTGTTATATTATTTCACATAGTTGAGCTCGACATTAACAACTACTCAATCTCTTTCATTTGATTCACTCATATTGTATTAATTATTATCAAATTAGGAAATGTCTTACGAATTTGAGTACGTCGTTACTCAGTGCCACGTTTCACAACTCAGTATGGTTTTCCTCATTGAAATATCATACCTACCTTTCACACTTTGCCATGGATCAACCATGGTCTTATTTGTCAATTCATCATATGTCACGAAACGAACGTACTCAATCCTGCGTTTTTTTTTCCTAATTTGAATTACCACCTTTATTCTTTCATTTTATCAAAATTTTCACAATCCCACAGCAAATTCATAGTTAATAACACATCATATCATTCAATCATTCACAAAGAAACATGTAAATTCAACCATATGAACTTACCCGGCTGATTTGTAGAAGATATTGAAATTTAGGGACTAATCCGCAACTTTTTCTTTTCCTCGTTCTTCTTTGGATTCTTGATCTATAATGTAAAATATTTTCACTCATTAGCATTTATTTCATTTCTATTTCACTTCATAATTTATGCTCTTCAAGTTTTAAAATTGCACTTTTACCCTAAAATTTACAGTTTTTACAATTTAGTCCATGCTCAATTCACCCATCAATTGAACTAATTTTTCTCAATTAACACTTTATTTTATCATTTTAAACTATTTCACAACCTTTGATATTCTAAATTTCAACATCAACCTCTAATTCACAACTTTTTCACAATTAGGTCCTAAATACCATTTTCTATCAAAATCACTTAATAAAACCACCTTAATATGAAATTAGAATTTAAATTTAATAATAATTCATCATAAACTTCCCTTACTCAGCCAGGGTAACTTCCAATTTCACCCACCAAATCAAAAACTAATGAATTCTATAAGTGAACCTAGTTGTAGAAGTCATAAAAACATAAAAATTATCAAGAAAAAGCAAGAATTAAACTCATATGATGTAAAAATATGAAAAACAAGCTTTCTCCAAACCTCCTATGGCGTTTTGGCTGAGAAAATATGAAGAGATCTCTAGATTTTTTCAATTTTGTCCTTATTTTATATGTTCAAATTGTAAAATTTCCAATTTTGCTCTTATTTCCCTTATTTTTCTGATGATTTTCTTACCCTTGCCGTCCAACCTATTCAATTTTAGGCTTAATTTCACTTTAAATCCTCTTTATTTGAACACTTGAGCTATTTAATCCTTCTAGTAAATTTTGCATTTGTTACAATTTAGTCCTTTTTATTTAATTGACTACCCAAATGTTTAAATTTCTCAACCAAACTTTAATGCTAACTTAATGACACTCCATAATATTTCTAAAAATATTTATGGATTGATTTTCAAACTCGAGGTCTCGATACCTCGTTTTTTGACCTATTTGACCTAATAAATTCTTTTAATTCACCAAATTTACCAATTCACAAATTCTTTTAAACTCTTACTTGACTCATAAATATTAAATTACTATCTTGTTCAATCTTACTTGTCGGATTTAGTGATATCAAATCACCATTTCCGACACCATTGAAAATTAGGCTGTTACAAGTAAGGTAAAATAGAATACTAAAATGTAAAGTTGTTCGTACTGTGGCCACCTCCGAGTCTTCCAGTACGTCGAACTGCTTACTGAAGATTACTTGAAAAATAAAAAAAAGGGTGAGTTTACGAAAACTCGGTGTGTACAACCCTCATCGATCATAAAGCATGCATCACATCAATCCGAGCCTAAGCCCATTACAGTAATCAATGTGGGCCTAAGCCCAACACAGTAACGGTGGCATTTAGGCCTTAGCCCATAATAGCCTCAGTTGGGCCTTAGCCCATATTCAATGTCACAGATCACGTCTATTTGGGCCTAAGCCCATCTCAATAATAGAACAAGTGTATGCAATGCATTAATGCCCATACCAACCTTGCACTCCGTCTCCTATCCAACCCTGCAGTTCTGTGAGGTTTTAATCGACCCACCCATCCCTACACTCCTTATGTAGCATCGGTTATGGCACTAACCAATGTTGCAGCAGAGCTGCCAATCACATAATCGACTTAAAGTCATCGGTGGATCCACAGTTATCAAGCGACCATGCGACTTTAACAAATCATACACTTCATCCAAATCAATAATCCTATCCCCCATGCAGCATAATATCACATGAATGTAGACATACTATAAATAACATACAATAACAATCATATTACATGTAGGGGCGTTTTGGTCATTTTGCCCTTTAGGGGCATAACGATCATTTTATCCTCTAGGGGTATTTTGATCATTTAACAACCTTCCCGAAGGTCTACAGTCACCTCGAGTGACACAGATAACATATGCGATCAAAACGGAGTATTTGGGCCCAAAGCCCGCTATTCGACCCAAGTGGGCCTACACGCTCGTATGGCCCATTTAGCCCAAACATGCCTTTTGGCCATGTGATCGTCATGACTGGCTCATTATTTCCTATCCATCCACAAAATTTACTCGCATAGGGCCCACTCGGCCCATTCCGGTCCATTTTGCCCAAAAATGGCCTAAGCCTATGAGGACACTCATGGTGGCCTCAACCCATCTTATACCCATATTCGTGGGCTTGGTCCACCACACGTGTGATCGCACGCTCGTGTGCCATTATTCACCGATATTTTAGCTTTTCAGCATTTGTCGATCTACTTAGAATAGTGTGTGTGTGTACACGCGCTTTTCTGCTCTTTTGTCGACTATCGGTCATAGGGTATTGCTGCACACCTGTTTACAAAAATCGAGGGAATAAACCACGAGCACCGAACGTACAATCAACGATGATATTCTATTAGTCACTTAATGACAGAGTCAAACACCCTCTTCTAATACTTAAATCGAATAATGTCGATACCTGCTTTGATTGAAAGAACACGATTTAGCCCGCTTAAACTGTTAACGGAGATTGATAACAAACCTCTTGAAGGGTATCTTGATCGAGTGATGAGAGAAAAGCTTCGTCTATATCAGAACACTTGCAACTCCTTCATTCCACGAGAAAACCTAGGAATCAAATGAATCAACATACCATACAAAGAGAAGGGAGGATTAGACCATAAAAGTAAAGAAGGAATCGGCTTAGAAGTGCGCAGAAGAGAGGAGACGTAATACTCTTTAAAGAATAAAAAGAACAAACAAAAGTTGAATAAACTACTCACTAATTTTCCAGAAGTTGCTCTACCCGAACAAAGTTTAAGAGAGGTGAAGAATTCGACCTGGTTATCAAAAAGAAAAGATGATAGGCGAAATGGTTTGAGGGCGAACAGAGAGAAGAAGATGCAGTATTCAGTTCTAATAGCAAGATAGAGAGAAAGGAAATCCGTTAACAAAAAGAATCGAAGGAGGGAAGAAAGTGCATTCAGCTAAAAGAAGAATCAAAATGCAAGGAGAGGAAAATGCTAAGACCGACAGACTTGAGAGAAAAAGATATTCGACTAAAGAAACAAGATGAAAAGGGGAAAAATAGACTCAGAATAAGCAATCAAAAGAGGAAACGAGAGAACCCTAAAGTCCCTTAGCAAAAAACGGCTCCGAAAAATGCTAAAAACTCGAGATGGAGAGAAAGAATCAGCACTCACTCCCCCACCACACTAAAATTTGAATTTCTGAGTGTCCAAAGTCCCTATACGGCACAACTCTTCCCACCCAAAGTCCACGATTTTCTCCCCCTTATCTCTCCACAGTCTACTCCTTAAATCACTTACTTGACCAATTCAAACTCTCCAACACAGAGTTCAATTCCAACACAAACTCTTGCCCACATATGAGTAAAATAAATAATCCCTTTTGCATGCAGTGAGACTTGAACCTCTGTTTTCCTTAGCACACCTGCGGCACCACAACCACTCCACCATAGGCTCTCTTTGTGTCTCTTTTTAATCATAATTACTTAAAAGGCTTACATCTAGGAGTCATGGTTCCCCTAATGCTAAAAATAAAAAATTTCCATATAACATGGCTTGAACCCAAGACTTCATAGAATCCCCATAACCTTCCAAAATCACTCACCCAACAGATCCAACATGCAATTGTGTTGTTCTCTTATTCTCAAAAATTTTAAACTCTCCCATGCCCAAGGCCTAATTATTCTAGGCCCAAAATTCGGGGGGTTACACGAGTAAAGCAAATGGTGCAATTTGATGAACTAGATGAATGGCGAACCAAAGCTAATGAGAAATCGAGAAAGCACAAGGAAGTAACAAAGCAATGTCATGATGTTCATGAAAAGAGGATGAACTAAATCAAAGTTGAGGATAAAGTGTTGCTAGACAAGTCCGATCCACAAATGTTCCCTTTAGAGCTTAAGTCACGAGGATCAAACCCACTTGTGGTACAAAATGTATTTCCATATGGAACCATTGAGGTAACACACCTTGATTTCAGTATATTTAAGGTAAACAATCTTCGTTCAAACTTTATTTTGGTGGTAATACTGACAATGAAAGAGAGGAGCTCGGCTCCAAGATTCATCTTAATCGTTAACTTAAAAAGGAAAGTCGAGTTTAGACTGTAAATAAGCGTTTCTCGGGAGGCAACCCGATTGCTTTTATTTCACTTATTTATTCATTTTTATTTCATGTTATTTAGAAAATGGAAAAAATAATTTAAAAAAGGGGTCAACAGTTTGGAAACATAGTTGTGTGCATACTGGAGCTAATTTTTTCAATTTTAATTTAACCCACACGGACACAGAGAGTTACATGGGCTGGAGACATGGTCGTTTGATATACACGACATGTCACAATGACATGTGGTAGGGCGTGTGAGAAGCGAACGATCATCGCACATAGCCTGACACACGACCGTTTGAGACACAACCTAGACATACATGCGTGTCTTAGGCCGTGTGGATACTGGACATATTTTTATTTTCCTTTCGAAACATCACACCGGCTAAGATGACTCACATGGCCTGGCGACACGGTAATGTGTGGTACACGGCCTAGACACACGGGTGTGTTTTAGGCTATGTGAGTCCATGAACTTATTTATTTAATTTTTGAATTGCCACATGGGCCAAGAGCAAGTACACGGCTAATAGACATGACCGTGTGGCCCAACACGAGACTTTAACACGACTGTGTCCCCCTTTAAAATCAAAAACCCTAATTTTTTTATTCTTTCATATTTCTCAATTGGTCGTCGTTCCTTACAATCGCCCCAACCCTAGCTGCCGATAAGTCCCCATCGTCGCCGTTCTCTCTATTCCCCTTTTTCCCTCCTCTAACTCTTTTCCTGACCTTCCCCTCCCCCTTTTCTTCTCGCTCGAACTACCCCCAATCTCTCTTCTCTTATTTCCCCTCGTAGATTGGCCATCGTTCCCCAAGCCTCTAACCTAGATAGAGCTTTTAGCCTAAACGACACATTTCTCTCTCGTTTCCTCATCCTCATTGCACACGCGGTTTACACCGTTTCCTCCACTGTCCATTTCTTTTCCCTCTATTCGGCCACCATCTCCTCACGTAAGTACAAACCAAAACTCCAACCGTTCACTTGCCGACTATGAACCCCCATCTCCGCCTACATCGACCGCACCTATACCGCCATTTACCCTAACCACCATTCGGTCATTTCCATTTCTTTTTCTTATTATTTTATTATATATTTATTATATTTAATTGATTCATTATTTTTGTTATTACTATTATTTTTATTTATTATTATATTATTATTAGATTTAGTTATTATTTTATTATTATTAGCTTACAAGATAGTAGTAATTATATTATTATGCTCATCATTATTCTACATGCTTGGATTAAAGTTGTGTTAGTGAATCGATTATTGTTGTGAGATGCATTGCAATTGGTTTATTGTGTTTGTATTTTTCTTCCTGCATATGCTTTATTAATTTGCTTTGATGCTGAAATAGTTTTTTTGTATCTATTCTTTCAAGTGCATTATGATGAATATTAGAGGAAAACCTAAGGTCTCGTCCCCGCTTCTAAAAAGCGGAAGACACTAAGGTTGACCTTGTTCTCAGCTTCTCCTCCAATTCTAAGACATCTATGTCTCCAATCATTCCTGGGTCTATATAATGACCAACATCAACATTTACTGGAGCGACCCTTGGGTTTAGGTCATTGCATAGAGTGGGAGGCATTACAGGCGATCCACTTAGTTGATAGAGTGCGAGCACTAATTATTACAGCTCCATGGGATTGATTTTTCACCATCATCGAGCCTACCTAGTCAGAAATCACACTGAAGTTCTATTTGACTTTCTCTCTATAGCATGTTATGTCGCAGTGGGATGAGCCGCGCACTGTTTTCTTCAGACTTGGTGGTATGACGCATTATCTAAGTGTCTCAGGGTTTGAAATTGCCCTTGAACTCTATTCCAAGGAGTTCATGAGTACCTAGGAGTTTTCTACATTATCTCGGCACATCTATCTCTTATCCTCTCTCTATTGGACTGATATTCCTGTGACTACGACACCGTACAACCCAAGTTAGTTGAAGGCAACTTCTCTACCTCCGGCACTGCGTTATATTCATGCCTTTCTGGTGCAAATATTGATAGTCGGAGGGAGAGTATTGGGGTTTTTGGTACATATGACGCATATTTCCTTTGGAGCATGGCGATGTGACGCCCCATCGACGTTACATATTTTCTAGCCCTATCTTTTCACCACTAGTCCGACCGAAGTAGGAAGGGTCCTATTTGTTTGAGCCCTTATGTGACTCAACTAGTGTGACATTTTGGACTACTAGATACTCCAGAGCAGGTGTCCTCATTTACATTAGTTGGACAGATGATCCCGCAGGGATTATTTATTATGAGTCATATAAGGATGATTAAGCGCTAGCTTGGAGTGGGTCATCATTGATACACTTTGTCTCATTTGGATCATCAGAATAAGCACGAGGAGTTTCCGGATGATGATCCTCCTAGCCATGTGGACGCACCTCGTTCCCCTCTGCCTCCTAGTCACCCTACGACTACTCCCGCTGTTACACTTGAGGGTCTCTTTGAGCGGTTTGATTGCTTTGATCAATTCGATAGCATTGAGACGTATTTGCATTAGACTTGCCAGCATCTCCATATCTCTCATCCTGATCATGCGCCTCACGATCCAGACACCTCGCACGATGCCGACCATTGACTTGATTTCGTTTTTTTACTTTATTTAATTTTACCTTTGGTTGTACTTTTATTTTTAGTTGTTTTTATTTTATTTGTGAGACTTCTTTTCTTTATTTTATTTTTATTTTGAACTTTATCTTTTATTGTTTTATTGGTTGTTTTTTATTTTATAATCTCTTTATCTTTTTTATTTTTGTTTATTCTCTTATTAGTTTGTTTGGAGAAATGTACTTCATTTAGAATCGTCTACGATTCTGGTTTTCACTATTTTGGCGAATTCATCCATATTCAAGGTAGTTTCAGTTCTCTCCTTCCCTTATGATATTATGCTTATTCTGTTTATATCTATTTATACATTGTCCTCAATGTACATCTTAAGTGTGGGGAGGTTGTTTATATTTTATGCAATAAAATCCCTAAATTGTTGTTTGTTTTTAAGTAATGTTCTCACATCTACCATTGAGGTTAATTTTTAATTTAGAGTTTGTATTGATTTTTTTTTTTGGAATAATTTGTGAATTGTGTGATTTATACTTTAAGACACGAGAGAGTCAAGCATGATAAGGTATTTTTTAGAAATTATTATTTTAGGTTGTCTCCCTAAATTGAAATATTATTTTGAAATTTTAAATTCGTAAGTTTGACATCGAAATCTTTTTTTTTTTTTGAGTTTTTGAACCTATAAAGCATATATTTATTCGTGCTCATTTTATTTTTGGTTGCGAATCTGTCAACTTGATTTGTTATTCTAGAACTTGCTTTGATTATACATGTCAAGACCACATTATTGATTTGATATATAGATATGATAAAGGCACTTAGGATTTAACCCACCTAACCTTTAATAAGCTTATCTATTGTATTATCCCCTAGTAAACCCTATTGATCCTAGCACATTTTTTTTATTCTAACCCGTCAATGTTAACCATAACTCATATATTTTTTGTAAAATTATCCTTTTCATTGACGCTCTTTGTCGAGATTTGTTTTGGTTAGTTACTTGACTATGTTTCATTAATTGTATTGCTAAATTTTACTTTGTTCTCTAAAAAAAAAAACCAAGAAATTATAACCAACTTTGGTAACTTATCAACTCGACTCTCGATTATAACCAACTTTTCTAACCTTTTCCATACCCTTAACTTAAGCCCCATTACAACCTTGTAAAGACCTCTTGATTGGTGTGTCATCTCATTCAATAGTGGTGGAGATTTGATTTTCAAGCAAGCCTATAGTAATGACATTTCACGTTTGACTATTGAGTGCATATTACTTGAACCTTAAACACTTTGAGTGAATCTTTAGTGAGGATGTTATTTCTTATTGAGTTTGAATTGCAAGTAATTTTTGAGATAGGGGAGATGCCTAATGTTTTTAAACCTTAAAATTCTCTGTTTGGATTGCTTGTGTTGTTCAGTGTCATTTTAGTTTAAATTTTCAATGCATGATTATTTGTAAATTATCCTGAGACATTATCGATGATAATAATAAATTAAGAGAAGTTAACTTTGTTGGGGGTTGAGGATTTTACTTGAGGATAAGAAAAAGCTTAAGTGTGGGGATATTTGATAAGTGCTAAAAGTAATATGTTTTAATCTCATTCTTAATGCATTTTTGGGTGATTATTCGATGTTAATGGTGAATTTAATCTCCTAATCCTTTAAATTCATGTTTTTATATTTAGGTGAGCACTTAGGAGCAAAAGGAGTGAAAAACAAGCGAAAAAAAAAAATTGGAGCAATGTACAGGGGCCATACGGGCTGACCCTTTCCAGATAGCCTGTCCATTTGGCCGTGTGAGCCATACGGGCTGCCACATAACCATGTGCCAAACCGTGTCAATTTCGCGAATTTGGACACTAAACTGTCGGGAAATGTGATTTTTAGGTTTTTCGGGCATTCTAAGACATATATATGACAAAAACATGAAGATATGAGTGAGCCGATCATAGAATATTCAAGAAAATAACTCGAGAAACACCACTAAAACAGATTTTAAGGTAGATTTTCGTCAAGATTGAAGACTCCCAATTGATTTCTTAGGAAGCCATCATGAGTTTCTTTATTTCTTATGGTTATACTGTATTTTGGATGTTTTTATTTACTAACATGAACTAGTTTTCTAAATACTTAGGGAGATGAACCCTATGATGCATTATGTCATTTGATTTTTATTTTACACAATAAAGACTTAGATTTTGTTCTCAATTATGTGTGTTTAATTCTTGGTTTAATATTTCTATACTATTGATCCATGTTTGATGTGCTTAAATCAGAGGAAGAATAAACCCTGTTTAAGAGTAGATCTAACGTAATTGAGTGAAGTTGCATGCAATCCTAGAAATAAGACAACATAAATCTACCGGATTAGAGTCAAATCTAATAAGAGAATCTATAGATCAAGTTAATGCGATAATAGGGGTTTTAATTAGAAAGAAATTTCAATTAATCAACTGAGAGTCAGTTGCTCTTTTTCTTGAAGAGTGATATTAGCATAATTTAGGGATTTCTGTAGATCAAAATACTAAGTGAAGAAATTGTGTAATTTAGATTGATAATGACAGATGAAATTTAGGTGAACTCTTTCCTGGGTATTGTCTCATTTCTTGGTTGTTTACTTAATTATTTTCCTGATTTGTTTTTTGTCGTGTTATTTAGTTAATTTAATTAGTTAATTTTAGTTTTTAATCAATTACTCCAATTATTCGGTTAAATAATAGAAAGACAATAATAACTAGTACTTTTATTCCTCATGGGAACGATATCTTTGCTCCTATTGATAGGTGCACTTGCCTTAGTCGGTTTACGACTTCATCATCAGTCCAACAATAATCAAATAAACAAATAAAAATGCATACTTTTTTAAAAAAATATATATTTTAAAAATTTATAAATCGGTTCAACCAGTTTAATTACTAATTTTTGTTTCAATTTCCAATTTTTTACTAAATCCAAATGGTTCACTCACAGGCCGATCCAATCCCTTTGTTTGGATTGATCCAATTGGTCTAAGAAACTAATCTGATCCAATTCCAACAACAATATTTAAATTTGTATCAGAATTTTGTATTTTAGATGAAAAATGCTAACTAATTCATTAAAAGTTAACCATAATGAATGATATGACATCATTATAACATTCTTTGGATACTTTCTATATTTGGAATTTATGGCTATCATTTCCAATAATGTCATTTCTATGGTTCGAACTCCGTTATCCCCTTAAAAATGCAATGCAACTATAACATTATAATATAAAAAAATAGCAAAGTAGATAGTAGATCCATTCCCCAAATAATAGAATCATGAAGAAAATAGAAATGAATCAGAAACTTTGAAAATCATACCTTAATGACCAAAACACTTATACTTGCATGACTCCTTTTCGTGGAGATTCACACTTTGTTCACTGCAAGGACAATATAAAGAAGATAATCGATCCCTTAGATTATCATGTCTACATTCACATCTTTCAACCAAATTGTTGAAGCACCAAGAAGTGGCTGAGAGAATACGAATTTTCCAATGTATGAACTTACATTCCATTTCAATATCTCACACCATGCCAATGCATAAATTCTCCTTGATTTTGATTCCTAAGTTTTCCCGTGTTTCATACTGATTTTTATTTTTTTAGGGTTATATTATTTCGGGAATTGATTTTTCCGGTTATTATGTTTTGTTTAAAATTTCATATCAACATTTGGAATTTATTTTTTCTTCCAAAAACCGACGTTGATTTGTGCACCTAATTCAAAATATTACAAATTTCATGCCATGTTATCACGTCATTTTTTAAGGTTCAATTAGCATTTTTCATCCAAAACACATTATCTGGATAAAATTTTAAAGATTGAGGGTTAAAATGACAAATAAAAGAGATTTAGGGTCAAAATAACAAAAGATTATATATTAGGGGCTAATTTTGTCACTATGCCTTTTTATTAGGGTTAATATATTATTTGATACGACTTCAATGCTCGATTTGATGCTTGAGTTTAACTTCAATGTTTAGTTTGGTGCATGATTTTTTTAGGAAAAAATTGATACACGAGTTTTTCTTTGTCCTAACAAGTACTTAAGTTTCGTTTCAATGTTCAATTTAGTACCTGAGTTATTTCTTTTATCTCAATTAAGTATTTGTTTTTTTATTGGTGTACACTTGTTAAATATTTACCAAGCCACGTGATGTCATTTCGTTTAGATACCAAATTGAATATTGAAGTTAATCTCAAGTACCAAATAATATATTAATCGAAACAAAATTGTATTTTTTATGAAGGCTGCATTTAGGATCTAAACAATGAACGAGTATAACATCATTAAATACACCAACCATAATAACAAGTTTGCTTTTGAAACACGTTTTCTCTTAGGTTTCAGTTTTTTCTTTTCTCTTGCCTTTTGCCATTTTGGTTTACTTTATAGTTTCTTTTCCATTTCTTGTTATAGAAAATGAATCCACTGAGGATAGTGAAGAGGAACCTTGGCAAGGAAGAATTGGGGTATATCTATGTTCCATAGTTTCCTTTGTCAGATACATGATCTCTCCCAAGGTTTATTGCCAAAGCAATGACAAAGAAATTTGGCAACTTTATTGGCCAATTTGTTGATTACCTTGTTCTTGTGTAGCCCAACAATTAAACTTGTCCCAACTATTTGTCTGGGCTACTTCGCATCTTATTTGTTTTAAATTTATATATTTATTTATATCAAGTCTTTTATTGAGTTTATATCATCAAACACCAATTCAAGTAGTCAAATTATTAAATTTTATATCATTTATGAGAGTATTTTTATCTTTTATATTTAATAAATTAATAAAATTTTTAATTCTAATAAGATTTTAACTTAAAATACAATATATACTAAATATTTAATTTTATCAGTTGATTTACAGATATATGCTGAAAAAAGGTTAAATTTGGTCATCTATGCTTTTTTTTTTAAATTTACCGATATATGTTTTTTTAATAGAGAATGAAATTGTTGTTTTTGGCCGTTTATGTTGTCTTCACTGAAAACGTGTCATACAAGGCATGCTTTCAGTAACTTCAGCTTAAAACGTGCCCTATAAGATGCGTTTTCACTAAAATTGATAGCGTAGCTCCTTTGGTTAAATGGTTAAATATTAGTGCTTTTGTACTTGAGTTTCATGTTTGATTATTCTCTTTCACATTTGTATTTTTTATTTAATGTTGTTTCAATCTTCTTTTTAATTAATATTTTTAACATGTTAGATATTTTGGTTACATGATTAGATAATTGCAATTTCGTCTTTGAGTCTCCGGTTTAGTTCTTCTTATAAGTATTTTAATATGTATTTTTTATTCCATGTTGTTTCAAGTTTTTTTAATTAATGTTTATAATTAATAAATATATTGTTTTCAAGTTTTTTTTAAATTTTAATTAATAAATCTCTTATTTATAAAATCAAATAATTATTGCAAATATTATTATTTTTAGTAAATATAATTTTTATATGTGTAATATTTATTTTTCAATCCATATTAAAACTCACCATATCCACAATATAGGTGGAGAAAATAAATATTTGACATATAAATATTATATATAAACAAAAATATATCAAAAGAATTAGTTGATGTTTTTAAAAAATAATTACATATTTATTATTTTATTTTATAAATAAAATATTTATTAATTAAAAATAAAAAAATTAAACAAATGAAATAAATATATATATATATAAAAAAGCTTATAAGAGAATCGAACCTGGGACTAAGGACAAAATCAATCTTAAAACAACATGAAATAAAAAATACGAATGTGAATAGGAGATAAATTGAACCAGGGGACTCAAGGACAAAAACACTAATATTTAACCGTTTGACTAAAAGGCCTAAGTTGTTAGTTTTAGTAAAAACACGACTTATAGTGTGCGTTTTCACCTTTTCTCTCCAAAAATATTATATATCTATCAATTTAAAAAAAAATAAAACAGCATACACGAGCAAATTTAATTGTTTTTCAGTATATATCCATAAAACAACCTAATTTTATCATTATTATTGATTTTTTATTTAAATTTTTAATAAATATATTACATTTTTTTTACTCACATCATATATTTAGTATTTTTAAATTGTGAAAATATATAAATTTTAGATAGATTTGAAGGAATTTAGAGAAATAAAATTTTAGAAGTGTGAGTGGACCCGGTGATTGACGCGACAAGGACGACAGCAGCAAAAAAAGATGCGGGATTAGTGTGAGGAGAAACAGGCGGCGGTCTTCACCGGTTGATGCCTGACCCACAGGTTTTGTCGGGAAGCGCCCAATTCAGAAATTCCATGTTTATGTCCTTTCCTTCACTTGTAATTAAGGCTATGTTTGATTCACTAAAAATAATTTTCAGAAAATAATTCTTGAAAAATAGTTTATTTTTTAAAAAGTTAATATTTTCTGGTGTTTGGATGAATCTGTGTAAAATATTTTCTGTTGTTTAGTAGATTTGTTAAAAATATTTCATAAAAGTTATTTTCAATTAAATAAACATATATTTAATTTTTTTATTTTTTCATTGTTTAATTGAATTTATTTTTATCTATAATTTTATATTTTACATTGTTTTTGCATATATAGAAAATATTAAATTAAATTCAGATTTATTACAACATCATTTTTTAATTACATGACTACTAAGTGAGAATTTTTAATTTAAAAATGTGACATCAATAAAATTGACAAAAAATATTTAACGGTGTTAATAATTGGACTTGATTTTTAAATTTGAAAAGTAAAGGGACTAAATTCTTAAAATAAAAGTACAAAAACTAAATTACAAATCTGTGAAATGTACATAGACTTATGACATATTTTAACATTTATATTACAAAATATTTATTATTAATATATTTATAATTGTAATAAATATTTATTATTAAAATATTAATATTGAATATTTTCAATAACATGTGAATAATATTATTTAAAATTATTATTTTTAAAATTTATTATTAAAATAAAATTGAAATATTAAATAATTTATTAAAATAATAAATTATATTTATTATATTAATAATTTATTATATGACCAAATATAAATAATTAAATATGTATGTTTAATAATATTAAAAATATAATATTTTAAATTTTTTTAAAATAAAAATAAAATTTATTATCAATATAATAATATTAAGCTGGATTTAATTTAATTTTTATATAAAAATAACATTATCTATAGATGAATTCTTTTCTGGAAAATGATTTACGCTTTTCGAAATGGTAAGTCATTTTACAGGAAAAAGGACTTATTTTATCTTGACCTGTAAGTCATTTTTCGTTGACCAAATTATTTTCCGTGAAACAAACACAAAAAAATACAGAAAATATTTTCCGTTTACATGTAAACAACCGGACCCTAAGTTGAAAGAATATATTAATATATCTGAATTTTCATGTAATAATAAAATTAAATTTACTATTACAAAGGAGAAAACCATACAAAATCAACTTGGAAACTGTAGTCAAAGATCACTTCCCCTTAATCTATCTACTCGTTTCAAAACTCCTTTGATTGCCAAATCAAATGCATCATCTTCAACACTCTCCAATCCAGACCGTCGATCCCCATAAATAATCCTCGGAATCAATCTTATGACCTCTTCTCTCATCGACGCTACTTCATCCTTGGAGACTGTAACCAATTTCTCCTCGATTCTAACTTTTCCAAGTTTCAAATCTGTCGCCGATATAAACACAGAATAGTTGGAGTAATTCTTGGGCAAATACCATAAATATTGTGTGTAAGCACTCCCTGGATGGAAGAACACTGGGATACAACCAGCTAAAATGGAATCAAATGTTGATCTTCTCGTTAATGAATCCCCTGGTGGTTGTAAACAGAAGATTGAGCTTCGAAACAAGTTCATCAACTTCAAAGGATCGTCACATTCATGTCCCACTGAGTTACAGTCAAGTAATTTGCAGAGCTTGTTTGAAGATTGGCAATGGCGGATGATTTCCTTCCTTGTTGAATTCTTTTGTCGGGTCCTTGAGGCACCTGCGAAAGAGAATAAGTAGGGCCTGTTTTGGATTCTCATCAGATTCTGCCATTGAAGAACTTGATCATCACTTGAAGGGTGGAAGCTAGTCGGGTATGGAACAGCTATGTCGTTTTCCCAAGGACCTGATTCGATTGTTAACATCGACAAGTTCTTAGATTCCGGTAAGAATCTGAAGTTGCTTCCCCAGTCGGATTTCCTGTCGGATTTTCTCCTGAAATCACGAGCAATCCTGCTGGAAACCAAGAAATGATCTTTACCCCACATCGTTTTCCATTGGGGTTTTTGTTTAAGCCAATTAATCAATTCGAAACCCGAGGAATCTCTCATGGAAGTATTGAAACCCCATAGATAGCGACGAAGATCCAAACCAGCATAATACGGGACGAAAATGGCCGAAGCGACGAGTGAATCATTAGTTAAACACTTGTATTTCTTCATCCTGTCATGGAAAATAACTTCTAACATGAATTGATTCGTCGAAAACCAATTGCTGTTCCATAAATCCGAAGCCTCAGAGCTTATAATTCGAGGACCAAAACCAGAATTTTGTACATATTCACACATACTGGTTTTATCAATGGACCTTGTTAGAACCTGACAGTTGGTGACCAAATCTTGATTGAATCGCATGGGAAGATCATGAATATAAATATATCGACCCAAGCAAGAATCTTGACTTGAACTTTCACCAACTAAACTATGAATCTTCTTCTTTGAGTGGTGGTGAGATGAAGGTCGAGCATCGATTGAAAAGAAAAACAGGTGACGAAGAAAGACTAATAAGACAATGGAAAACATAAAAAGAAAGCACAAATATTTGCTGTAATTTATTCTCCTGGATTGATTCCTCCATCTGTTTTTGAGGGGTTTGGCAACACAAAACTCACTTATCAGTGCATGGAATTTCATTGCAGCCAAGGGAATCAAGAAATCAAAGAAAAAGAATGATAGAAGATAAAGCAATAATCTACTAAGAACCAATGGCAGCCAAGTTGAAGGGGACAGGTATAACGTGTGATGGAATCGTGTTGTATAAGATGTAAGAGAGTGGAGTGAAGTTTGATTCGAAATTCATTTCCAGTTCAATTATTACTTTGGAGTTCAAGTTGGGCTTATTTTTAGGAGAAAAAGAACATCTAGGGGGATATATATAATTCATTAAAAAAGTAATTGATGATGTGGGTAGTTGAGGGGTTCACAAATCAACCAAGAAAATTATTTGAAAATAGATATATATATATATATATTTCATTTGGGGATGTCTAATCGGACAAGAAAGGAAAAATAGATTGATAAAGACAGACGACGGATCGCAGCAATTGCTAAATCAAATGTATTTTTTTTAGACAGTTGGTGAAGACATTTCAATATAGTTGAATTTTAGATTCATGTGATTCATTATTCACAAGAAAGGAAAATAATAAATTTAGTATACTTAAAATGATTTTTATTAAATAAAAAATAATATTTATATATTTTAATTTTCTTTAAATAATATTTAATATTGACAAGTATATGAATTAAATATTTAATAATAGAGTTAATATTTGATATTACTTTTTTTTATTTTTACAAATAATTTTAAAAAATTTACATGTATTTCTTTTTTTATATATTTTATTTTTAATATTTTACTATACCCCTATATCATATAGTTGACCATATTTGTAGAATCTAAAAACTACACTGATAGTATACCAAATATTTTCCCTTAATAATAATATTTTCAAGCATATTTATTATGGGTTAGTATTCTGTCCACTATTAATAAAGTTTTTTAATTCTACAAGTAAAGTTTAATACATGACACATGTCTAGTTTAAAGTTTAATACACGACACATGTCTATAATAGATCATGAAGTGGTCAATATAGCGATGAAATTATGATCATAAGTAAATTAAATATCTCACAATTCACTTCATTTGTCTTTTATGCTAATTGAAAGTCTAGTTGTTAAATTTATTCAGAAAGCAGAATTATGGACTCAAATTAGATATCGAATATATCAAAATTATCACTTGTACAATATTGAAATTTTCAAAAAAGCATATGCTCCTAGGAAAAAGGAGAGATTAATATTGTAACTTGTGTTTCATATTACATGTGCAGTATTCAACCAATAGGATAACTAAAATTTTGATTTCTACTTCGAAATTGTGTGAGACCTGTGAGATAAGTACCATCTTTATTTTAATACCTTTATGGCCTTTCAATTGTTTCTTGAAGTTCCATTTCATTATTATTTGTCTTGGAGTATTACCAATGATTATAAATGATTGGATTTAACGAGACAGCTAGTAACTAAATTGAAATCAACAAATTCTAGGAAAAGAAAAGACACTTTTTATCTTTTGGACAAACTTGAGTACTCTAAAATTTTCTCTGCAACTAATTTTATTATTAAAAATTTTAGAAATGCATTATATGCTATATATAATTATAATAAAAATAATTTGACCCAATTAATCACCTTATATAATAAATTTTCAAAAACACTCTATAGGGGGGCATTCCAGACACGACTAGATTATCTTTTTCCTCCCTACTTGTTCACCAGGACATCGACCACCTCCTTCTCCACTTCTAGTGACACCATGTATCAACAATTGGTACGGTGAGCGTGGATCGAAAATGCAACCTTCAGATTATAGATGTACCTTTAATCTAAAATCTCTCAATCGATGGGTTTTGCACCTTATGAGACCTTGGTTCAATTGGATTTGAAGACGACCTGTCAAGCTTGTTAGAAATTTTCCAAAACCCATCACTATTCGGTACCTGTCATAATCACCCTTCGACGCCATTGAGGGTTACCATTGAACCCGTCATTAGTTTATGCATGCAACTAAATTAAACCGTTGGACACTGGCCTCACATCATTTACTAGAAAAGCTTTGCTCTCTCTTTTTATATGTAAGAATGATATGTTACAATTTTGTGAATTTACAGAATTAATCGCATGAGCAGTCCTACAAGGGTTCTATTTTGTTAAATTTGTTATGTTACCATGTAGTGTAGTTAGAAGAAACTGAATTTTTTTTAAAAAAAAAAAGAAATTCCCCGAAAAACCAATTTGGGTGGTTTGTGCTGTGAAAATCAAAGAGATGATAAAAACAAAGTTTAGATATTTTATGTTTGTTGGAATGGGAGAAGAAATGTCATATTAATGGGGAAAAAAATTAAACTTTAAGAGATATTGGTTGCCTATCATCCCTAAGAAGAGCAAAAATTAGGTTTTGTTTTGTATTGTATTACTGCAAGTTCTCTGTTGTTGTTGTTGTTGTTGTTGTTTCTGTTTCATTTCCTCACCCACCTTCGAACCTTGACAAGGTTATAGTATGGAAACACAACCTAACCAACAAGGTCCAAAAGAACCTGTGTAAAATAAGTTTGATTAATGCACCAATACACGAAGAACCTTCTTATTCCATATTACCTCGATTTAGTATGCCACTGAATTTTACATTTTTTGTTTGTAGTATAATAGGTTAAAATTTCTAAGACTTCCAAGTTGACTAGGTAGTAATATTACTTTTATAGTCATCTCTTATTTTGGCCTACTGCTATCAAAGTCAAACAACTGTAACTTGCTGCTATCAAATTATCTAGAATCAAGAAAGGTACTGGTTTATTAAAAAAATTGTTGTTATCAAGTTGGATTATGTGTCTATTATAGAAGGGGTAAAAATTAGAAACTTATAACTGTGCTAGTAAATACTAGTCAGTTTATAGTTATGTGAGTGAATACATGAATCTTGAATGAAAGAAATTTCTCCAGTTGTTGTTGGTGGATATTATATATTTATCCCTTAATACCTTTAGAAACTCTATGGATTTAGTTCTCCTTTCATTTATGTTTGAAATTTTATTTAATTGGATATTTTTGATTTGTTGTTTTATTTTTTAAATATGCTTAAGTTCCTCTTAAAGGAGGTGAATTTCTATTTACTTGTTTTTCTCTTGACTTAAAAGAGAAGTTTGTCATGCTAAAAGTGGTTTATATTGTTTTTATTTGTTATTTTTTTCCCTTGTTCCTTGTTCTTGACTTGAAGGATGGTAGAATGGTAGATTGACTTAAAGGATGGTAGAATGTTAGAACTAGACATTTGCTTGCAATAAAATAAATATTTTGCATTTATATAAATTCATAGTAATAGAATGCTAGCATCACATTAATAGGTTGTGATTGAAGTTTTGCAATTATATGATTTATATTCCTCCAGTAATTAGCCTGTTCAAACTTGGATCATCTATTTTCTTTTTCCTTCTAACTTGTCCTACCTTATGTGATAAAGCATGTCTAATCTTTGATCTTTTTAGGGTTTGTTGTGGAATTCCTCAAACAAAGCCTTGTAAGAGTTTATGGGTTGGTGGAATTACTCAAACTATTTCGAAAGAAGAATTGGAAGAAAAATTTTCCAAGTTTGCTAAAATTGAAGACTTCAAGTTCCTTAGAGATCGTAATACTACATTTGTAGAGTATTTTAGATTGGAAGATGCTTCCCATGACTTGAGAAGCACGAATGGAAATAGAACAGGCGATGCACAAATACGTGTTGATTTTTTGCGATTCTATCCTTCAAGAAGACGATTTTAGCTTTGAAAGAGGAATCGATGCATAAAAAAACAATAGTGAAAAACAACAGTGAAAACAACAAAAACAATAATAAAAAATTGCATCAAATAGATACAATTAAGGTTGATGGTGAAGCCAAAATCCAAAGTCAAGTTGAGAGTTGCATACCAACAAAATGTCGCTGAAAAGTGAGATCTTTTTTGTTTCAAATGATTAAGAACTTGACATCAATGACATGCATATGTGAGTTGGAGCCCACACTAGACATCAGTGGCCTGGAAATTTTCTGTAATGGCCCAAAAATGTGAATTTTTGATTTGTTAAGTTTTGTTATAATTAAGTATTTGCTTCAGTGGTTAAGGGCTTTGGTGGTATGTTCATGGTTTCAAATCTCATTTATGGGAAATTTTATTATTTTTTGTCCCTATTTCTATCTTGGTCCTTATGACTTAAATTATGTTTTCGTTAAATTTGTGTCAAAATGAGTTTGTTGGTTTAGTGGTAAGATGTTAGCTTACCTTAGGTTTGTGTTCAAATCTCTACACAAGCAAGTGAAAATATTTTTACTTTTTGTTTGTGTCGTCCAAGAGTCAAAGATTGTGTTTAAATAAAATTCTGGGGTAAGTTATCAGTTGGTTGAAGGATTAATTTGTGATTTGTGAAATGGGTTATAGATGATGGAGAAATGTGAAATCTTTTTTGAAATACTTATGTAAAGTATTTAAATGTATGAAATTCAACTTTTACGCCCAAGTAGACAAAATTAGAACTACTAGGATATTAGTGGCATGCCATTAAGGGACCTTAGTGCACTGTCCGATTATTAGCACATTAATGCTCTCCGTTTAGCACATTCGTGCTCTCTGTTTACATAATAATGCACCTCTGTATTTGTTCCATATATCCGGTATGTTCTATAAAAGTCTACTATGGACTAAAGATATGAAACATAAACAAAGGTGAATCATCAAAGTGGTAAGGTAAGTTTAGTAACTTTCAAAGGTAAGTTAAATTTTGTTAAAGAAAGGTATAGTTGTATGAATTTAGTATGTGTAAACATGTATTAAATTGAATAATTTTAAGATAATATGTTACAATTTAGTTACCTATTTATTCTTGTAGTGCTTACTAAGTGTAACACCCCTTACACATGTCCGACGCCAGGACCGGATACGAGGCATTACTATCATTGACCTTTCTTAAACATGTATTAACGGGCTATAAAATTTTGTTCCAATTTAAAAACTTTCTTTTCTTAGTCATAACATTCATCTCATAGGCCTACGAGACCATAAACATACATTCAGATGATTTCGGAGTTCAACCGGAAACTTTTACTCTCTTTGAAAATTTTTGTCTAAACAGGGGTCACACGCCCATGTGACCTAAGACACGCCCGTGTGGGCAGGCCGTGTGGTCTCACACGCCCATGTCCCTAGCCTGTGTACAATTTATTTTTATTACAAACCTACAGGGTTTTCACACGGCTTGACACACACCCGTGTCAATGGCTCGTGTCCTTCACACGGCCTAGACACGCCCGTGTCCTCACCCATGTGAAAAACTAGGGGTCATCTGTTTGTGACGTCAGTAACCCCTTAAGGAGCACACGGTCTAGACACTCCGTGTGGCTAGCCCGTGGTCGACACTGACTTAAAACACTAACATGCAGGGGACACATGGCCTATTAACATACCCATATGAGTTGATCGTGTGTGACACAGGCCTAGACACACGCCCGTGTGACTACCCGTGTGGACACTTAAAGGCTATTTTCCAAGCCATTTGCCACCCTGAAATCAAAATCATTCATATACCCAATCAACCACTCACATATTTCATCAAAAACATGAACATTAATGCATAAATCATCATCAATTGATGTATAAACTTAGTAAATATTGGCCAACCTCTTTAGCCATATACAAAAGAATGATAACCTTAATAGCCAACACTTTGGCCCCTCTTAGAACTTACATTAAGATGAAATAATTCCTATACATGCCATACTTAATAAAAACAACTTGACTATACCAAAATAGTGATTGATAGTGTGCTCCGAACTCCGACATCAATAATCCATGAGTTAGTTTGGCGAGGCTACAAGGAAAGAAGAAGAGAGAAAGGTAAGCATATAGCTTAGTAAGTTTGCATGAAACTCATATAGCAACATATTAACTCATTATAACTCAACCATTTCGAGATAAGAACAACATAAATATCAAGTGCATAGCTTACTTACTCCTCACATGTTACATAATAATTTCATACTTGCATTATAATTAGGGTACCTGTGTCGCTTGATCACACATATTAGTACATTTTGCTAATGCAAAAGTAAACTTAACTTTCATCTTTCTTAACATGAATAATGCTTTATATCTATCTTGGATAACTTAAATTATTACTATATTTATTTGCTTGACTTTCTTGTTGCCTCTTTCATATTTTGCTCTTTTACCCGATGAATTTCCCAGAATAATTGAAGTTAATCTCATCAAGCATGTATCTCGATGCCAATGCCATATCCCAGATATGGTCTTACATGGGATCGCCTCATGATGCCAATGGCATATCCCAGATATGGTCTTACATGGGATCTCTTAACTTGGTGTCGATGCCATGTCCCAAACATGGCCTTATACAAGACCTTTCTTGAGTGTTTCTTAAAGAAACTTACCATTTCCATGTCTTGACATGGTCTTACGTGGTATCCTTGCCTTATGAAACTTATCAATGCCATGTCTTGACATGGATTCACATGACATCTTTGCCTTATAAATTCTCCAATGCCATGCCTTGGCTTGGACTTACATGGAATCCTTACCTTATGCCAATGCCATGTCTTGACATGGTCTCACACGGACTTTCCTTGTCTCACGTTGTGATATTAGTATTTTTATTATTTCGAGACTTCAACCGGGACTTTCTCATACATATTCTCATTTACTTTTCTCATCATAATATCAATAATTTAACTTCATAGAAATAATGTATATTATACAACATAATAAGTAATTGAATGAGAATACATGTAAATCTTTAATTCATACAAACTTACCTCGATATTCAAAATGTATGTAGAGATGTAAGTTAGTCCTCGACTTAGTTTTTGCCTCGGTTTCGATTTGGGCTTCACGTTTCTTGGTCTATAGTAACAATTTCACTTGTTAAATTCACATATTGACTAAATTGACTCATAATTCATGTTTTGGTAAAGTTACAATTTTGCCCCTAGACTTTGGCAAAATGACCATTTTGCCCCTAGGCTCGGAAATTAATTCTAATCACATTTCTACCTTCAACAGCCTAGGTGAACATTTAATATTCTTATAGCTATCATCAAAACTCAACATTTCACATACTTACTACAAGTTTCTAACCTTTCCATCAAGGTTCAATTAGGTGTTTTCAAGACAACATCTTTCATAAAAGTTGATCATCTAACAACTAATACTCAATTTCTTCCATAAAAATGCAGAAAATAAAAATGATAGCTCTCATGGAAAAACCCTAAACTTTTCACCATATTGCACAATAGTGCCCTCATTTGAAAGCTTAAGCTTTAGGGGTCTCAAAAGTACAACTATTTTCAAGAAAAGATCACTAGAACACTTACTAGAGAAGAGATGAGTGTGCTGAAATTTTTGAAGCTTTCAACCCCTATTTTGCTTGAAAATTTCGGTGGAAGAGATGAACAAGAAAGATGGACATCATCTTTTCTTTATTTTAATATTAACTATCAATTTAATCCACCTACTATCAACTACTTTGACCAATTTTGTCCATCTTTGTCTCCTATATAGTCTATGGCCGGCCAAGCAAATATTGGAGGTCTAATTTCCTTTTAAAGACCTCCAATTATCAATCTATGGCTATTTGATACCTTTAGCTTATAGAATGGAACTTTCACACTTTATGCGATTTAGTCCTTTTTTGCGATTAAACATGAAATCGCTAAAATTAAATTACCAAAATTCTCATGTACTTATACAATCATATACTAATTCATAAAATCACATGAAAATAAATTTCTCAAATCTTGGATTAGTGATCCCGAGATCACTGTTCCGACTAGCCTCTAAATCGGGCTTTTACACTAATCCTTTATTAGCTTAACGCGTAGGTACAATTAGACTCAAAGAGATAGAGTCAGGCTAGGAGATCTCTAATCTCATCACATCCCCAATATCTCCAAGAATAGGTATTATATTTTGAGTTAAAATGGCATGTACATAGGTAGACTAAATGTGTTCCCAAATGTTAAGGACTAAAATGCAAACTCTTGAAACTTTATCTATTTTGGTTTTTATTTGAAGTATTTTGGTTCTATATAAAATGAATTATTGAAGTTATAAGTATGTTTGTAAATGTGGTTTGTTAATGTGATAATTATGATCGATTTGGAGTTGTTTTAAGTAGTTTAAATACATCTTGAATTGGTCTTAAGTGTTGAGTTCAATCCAATATATTGCAAGGGGTTTTAGTGAAATTTTAAACTGATTTTTGCCAAAATTTACCCAAGATATCGATACCTAGGCTTTGAAATGCAAAATTTCCAAAACAGAATGTGATTTTGGTATCGTTTTTAACATCAGTGTCGATATTGAAGGCTAGGTATTGAAACCTAGCTCTAAGGTATCAATACCTTCATCGAAATTTGAATTTCAGGAGTTCTAGAATGTCATTTTGGTATTGATTTTGTGCAGTGGTATAGGTACCTTTTTAAAAGGTATCAATACCTTTTGTTTTGGTATAGATATTTTCCCCTGTTTTGAGTAGAAACAGTGTTAAAATAATTTCCAAACATAATCTAATATCCAATAATGACCCCACATGTTTATATTAATAATTTTTGGGTTAAATAAGTTAAAATACTATGTATAAATGTTTAAATTAAATAGTGTCTAGCCAAAACCATTTTGGCACCGAATATAATAGTCTTATACTGGGTCCGTACGATCGGACTAGGTATAGGGGTGTTACAGTTTTCTAATAGCTCGCTAACATAAGTTCACAGTTGATATTTTTATGGTCTGCTGATTTAAGATCACGACTATCGATTTTGTAATAGCTTGCTGACCTACGTTCGCAACTGATATTTTTACGGTCCGCTGATTTAAGATCGCGACTATCGGTTTTCTAATAGCTCGTTGACCTATGTTCGTAGCTGATATTTTTACCGTCTGCTAATTTAAGATCGCGACCATCGATTTTTTAACAGCTCGCTGACCTACGTTCCCAGTTGATATTTTTACGGTCCGCTGATTTAAGATCGCGACCCTCGGTTTTCTAATAGCTCACTGACCTACATTCACAGCTGATATTTTTAGGGTCTGCTGATTTAAGATCGTGACCCTCGATTTTCTAATAGCTTGCTAACCTACGTTCACAGTTGACATTTTTATGGTCCATTGATTTAAGATTGCGACCCTTGGTTTTCTAACAGCTCGTTGACCTACGTTCACAACTGATATTTTTATGGTCCACTGATTTAAGATCATGACCCCTGGTTTTCTAATAGCTCTCTGACCTATATTCACAGCTGATATTTTTATAATCAGCTGATTTAAGATCACGACCCTCGGTTTTCTAAGAGCTCGTTGAACTATGTTCACAGCTGATATTTTTATGGTCCATTGATTTAATATTGCGACCCTTGGTTTTCTAACAGCTCGTTGACCTATGTTCAAAGGTGATATTTTTATGGCCCGCTTATTTAAGATCGCGACCCTCGATTTTTCTAGCAATTTGCTGATTCATGATCACGATTGTCGTTTTTAAAGCTCGTTAATTTCTTGAACAAGGTGGGGAACAAATCTTTATTTACAGAAAATATAGTTCACATAATTCTGCAGTACAATTTTGACTCCTGTATCACACTATCGGACAACAAAATTTGTTCAGTAAAGTTTCAAATTAAAACTTATATAGTACGCCCAAAATTAACATTTCACATGTTTGAGCTTATCCCAGAAGAGTCACTTTATAACTTTTCTTCGATAAGGTAAGGGACAAATTGTTATATATAATTATAATAAAAATAATCCAACCCAAGTAATCTCTATATATTAAAATTTCAAAGACTCTCTTTATGGGGAACATTCCAGAGACGTCTGGATTATCTTTTTCCTCCATACTTCTTCACCAAGACACCGGCCACTTCTTTCTCCACTTCTATTAACATAATATATCAACATTATATTAATAATATAAATTTATAATTAAAATTAAATAGAATTATACTACTAAGTAATAAATTAAGCAAAAATTAGGCTCAGATGAATATAGGTAAAAGCTAGAAACCTATCGAATAGGATGGATCCGAATATTCGGCCATTAAAAGGAAGCAGCCACGAAAACAATATTTTAACCACAAAAGCTTAATTTTATTGTAGAATATTTTGAAATTACATATTATGATACCAATACTTTTTTTTGGCCTTTTTACTAAAGTAACCCAAAAAAATTAATTAATTGTCAAAATAACCCACCTTTTTAATTAAATACCAAAATGACCTAAAAGCTACAGTAAATTTAGGTGGAGCCAAATTAAATGGCTCCACCAAGTTGCCACGTCAGCATAGGGGATTAAAAAATAATTTTTTGATGGAGCCATTCAAAATGGCTCCACCTGTATAAAATACAACGGAAATACTGTAAAATCTAAAAAATTGGGGGCCTTTAAAACAATTTTCCAATTTTTGGTGGAGCCATTTGAAATGGCGCCACCACCTTTACAGCTTTTTTTTTTAAAATTTTGTTTTTTTTTTTACTTTTTCATGTATTTAAAAAATTAAAGGCCTAAAAAGCAATTTTCCCTTTTTTGGTGGTGCCATTTGAAATGGCGCCACCACTCGCCTGAATTTTTTTTTTTACTTTTATATTATTTTATTATATTATTTTATTTAGTTATTTTATATTATTAATTTTAAAATATTTGTAATGTGTATTTAAAATATTTTATACTATATTTTTAAAAAATTTTAAATAGTATTTTAAATAAATTTTTTAACTTTAGATATATTTTAGTAATTATTTTAAATATTATATTTTTTTCACTTTTTCAAGTTTTTGAAAATTTTGGGGACTTAAAAGCAATTTTTTCCTTTTTGGTGGTGCCATTTGCAATGGCGCCACCCCTCTTGTTTCCCTTTTTCTTTTTTTTTACTTTTTATTATTTTACTATTTTATTATTTTATTTTATTTAGTTATTTTATATTATTAATTTTAAAATATTTGTAATGTGTATTTAAAATGTTTTATACTATATTTTTAAAAAATTTTAAATAGCATTTTAAATAAATTTTTTAACTTTAGATATATTTTAGTAATTATTTTAAATATTATATTTTTTCACTTTTTCAAGTTTTTGAAAAGTTTTGGGGACTTAAAAGCAATTTTTCCTTTTTTTGGTGGTGCCATTTGCAATGGCGCCACCCCTACTGACCTCTTTTTCTTTTTTTTTTTACTTTTTTATTATTTTATTATTTTATTATTTTATTTTATTTAGTTATTTTATATTATTAATTTTAAAATATTTGTAATGTATATTTAAAATGTTGTATAATATATTATTTAAAATTTTAAATAATTTTTTTAACTTTAGATATATATATTTGAAATTATTTCTTTATAAATTTTAAATTTATTGTTCAAATTGCTTTTGAAATTATTAGTTTTATAATAATTAAAATGTATGTTTAATCTTATATTAAATTTACATAGAATTTTATAAATTAAAATTTTTAATTTTTTCTTAATTTATTTGAAGTTTTATATATTTTCTTATTTTAGTTGTTTATTTAACTTGGTAAAATTACTATAGGGCCCCTTATAATCTCAAAAATCACAGTTTTTGGTGGAGCCATTCTTTATGGCTCCACCTCTCTGGTTCTCTCTATATATAGAGTGGTGTAAGTGATGTGTTAAGTAAGGAAGTTAAAAATATCTATTAAAAATGAGTAATGAGGTGTTTTTGGTGTATGTTATTTTTGATGGTGAAATTGTAGAAGGTGATATTGGCTGTGTATTTCAAGGTGGGCAAAAAGTAGGTTTGCGATTCAAAAAAAATGTGAAGCTAGTAGAAATGAAAAGGAAGATCAGTGCGAAAATAGCTATCCGTTGTGGAAGGCCAATGTCCAAATTATTTTACAAGTTCCCAATTTCTCTGAGATCCGTTTCAAATTTTGTGCGATGCATTTGTTAGATGATGATGACTTGTGCACTATGATGGAAATATGGTGGTCGAGTGAGAGTGAGAACCCCCAACCAGTTGAATTATTTGCGGAGCTAGCAGACTCAGAGCCTATTGAGAATGTTAGTCCAATAAGTCAACATCACGAATTTGACTTTGATCTTAATGTTGGATGGACGGACCAATTAGAATGCGGTGGAACCTCACGAGATACCCGAAATTCCTAATTATGGTGGGAGTTCATACAAAGAACCCTACCTCGATCCGTCTACAAATACATTCGGAGGTGATAATAAGCACAGAGGCAAATGTCAGAGAAATGACCAATAATGGTGAAGATTTTGATCAAGACGTTGAAGATTTTAGTGACCCTGATGTTGATAAAGTTCTAGACGATATCGATGATGAAGGCCCGGAAGAGGTTGAAGATGTTCACGGCCCTTCATTAAGTAGCCCAAGTCATGCCATTATCTTACGAAATGAACACAGGGGCGACATGTTGAGCGTAGATCCGGATGCAAAGCACATGCATCCAGAAGTTTCTGAGTATGCCGATATAGTACCTGCTCATAGATTGGCGATAAATTCACAGTTCGAGGAGTTATTTGTTGGGCAACTGTTCGAGAACAAGGCGGACTGTGTGTTTGCCATCAAACAATACACTCTGAAGTTGTCGATTGATTACAAGGTTGTCAAATCTACACCGGCATTATATGTTTGGGAATGTTGGAGAGAGCGATGGGTGTGGTTGGCGAGTTCGAATTTGCATTTATCTGAGAGGACTCAACAATGGCAAATACGTAAACTAGAAGGGCATCATACATGTAGCGTCGCACGTATGTCTCAAGACCACGGGAAATTAGATGCCAAAAGTATTTGCAACTGCATCATACCACTAGTGAAAGATAGTCCAATCATTCCTGTGTCAACATTGATTGCAGACATACAAGCTCGATTTCAGTATAGAGTTTCGTATAGGAAAGCGTGGTTGGCGAAACAAATGGCCATGCAACAATTGTACGGGGAGTGGGATGAGTCATACAATGAACTTCAGGGTTGGATTTCAGCGATGGTTGAATACATCCCAGGAACTATCGTGGACTTGCAAACATTGCCTTATAGAGGCCTTACTTTGGACAATTGGGCGGGGAGAAGAGTTTTTCATCATTATTGCGGACTTTCGATCCATGTGTTAGAGCTTTCCCCACTGCTGCAAACCATTAGTGCAAGTTGATGGAACATGGCTTTATGGAAAATACACACAAATACTTTTGATTGCGGTTGCACAAGAGCGGTAATGGAAATGTACTACCGATTGCTTTTGCCATCGTAGAAGTCGAGAGAACTCGAATTGTGGGCGTATTTCATTCAGAACTTACGGAGACATGTTGTCGAGCAAGACAACATTTGCATTATATCCAAGCGGATCAAAGGGTTTTGTTCTTTGCGATTCGACAATCGAGGTTCCATGGAGGTCCGTCTATTGTATTCGTCACATCATTTGTCAACTTCCACAATCGATTACAAGAATAAAAGTAGCGCAAACGAATTGTGAACATGGGTAAATATATCGTATTTAAATTCGTATTTCTAATTATTTCGAGTCAATTTCCTAATTTGAATAGCAAAATAACTTAAAATTGGAATACATACATAGGATACGAGCTGGAAGCACACCGTTTCAGACATAAGCTGGCGAGGTTAGAGACTGATATGGAGGGGTCCAATCCTTCTCTCAGACAGTGGTTAGGTAGCATGGAGCCGTGGCAATGGGCCCAATATTTCGACGAGGGGTATCGATATGGTCAAATGACAACTAACCTCGTTGAGGCCATTAATTCCGTCTTAAGGCGTACACGTCACTTGCCGATTTCAGCCATTTTTTCAGCCACATTTTATAGGCTAGCAACCTTAATGCCAAAAATGGGTTGAAACAAGCAAAACAGTTAGAGGTAGGACACGTATACGTCGAAAAAATTAGGGATGCCATGAAAGAGAACACTGAAAGGGCTAAGTCGATGAATGCAGAACTATATTCTCGAAATTTGAAAACTTTTCGAGTGACAGAGTATATTAGTCGTCGGTCGGGAATTCCGCCACGGTCATATGGAGTTGATCTCCTAAACAAGCGATGTGAGTGCGGGATGTTCCAAACACTACATTATCCGTGTGCGCACGTGGTTGCAGCATGTGCTACCTACAGTTTGAATACCGAACAATATATCGACAATGTGTATACACTTGAACGTACATTGCGTATTTGGGGTAATGAGTTTCCCGTATTAAGGGATGTATCAACATGGGAAGTGCAACCGCCTGTGTTCGAGATGTTACCAGATCGGTCACTGCGTAGGAGAATCAAAGGTAGACCGACAACAACGAGGATTCGAAATGACATGGATATAAGAGAACAAGTTGATCCAAAACGTTGCACCATATGTAGAATAGTTGGCCACAATAAAAACAAATGTCCTCATAGAAACGTCTACACTGGTCAATCTTCACGATCTGAAAGAAATTAAATGTTCTACCTGATGTTTGCATTTTATGATATCTTAGAATTAAAGTTTGTATTATTTAATGTTAAGTTTTTACTTAAAATTAACAGTTGCAAATTTAAACACTTTAAAAGACATCATAAATTATATAAAAACAAGACTAATATATAAGTTGTGGAACTCTTGAGTAATACAAGAAATATGACATAACACTTAAAAATTAACATAACTTAAAATTGAAAAAATAGGGAGTGGTATCATCGTTCGGGGTATAGCGATTCACGGGCCTTCATTGACGAGGTGGATGTTGGGGTGTACGGTACACATCAGGAATATCGGCAGCTGGATCGAACGTGGCCTGAGGCGGAGTGGAGTTCATGTTATTACCAAACATATCAAATGATATCGGTGGTTGCTCTGGGTGAAATGAACTCGGACCGTCTATGTCTTGGTGAAATAAACTCGAATCGCCTATATGCGGGTGAAATGAACTCGAACCGCCTATGTGCGGGTGATATGAACTTGAACCACTTATGTCCGGGTGATATGAACTTGAGCAGGCAATGTTCGAGTGATATGAACTGCTATACCACTCATCACAAAAAGCGTCAACCCATTGGTCCGATGTGTTCAAAGGTTGGTTCTCCGAGTTGGGCTCCACTATATGTTGATCCTCTAGCTCCCCTATAGGTTGATTTCCACGTCTGTAGCCATGACCTGGTACTATCATAAGCTGTCCACCATATAAATAAACACGCCATCGAGTTATGTACCATTGCATGTATTCGATCGAGGACTAAAGTCAAACATGCACGAGTGTATCTCGGCCGATGCGTCGTCGTGCGGGTATTCCATAGTGCTGCACAAAAGATTGATGTTCCATGCGCCAATCTGTTGTATGTTTCCCTCTTATGGTCTTACCGTGGACCTCATCAAATTGTTCTGGCTCGACCGGCACAAATTGTCTACACCCAAATTGTCGCATAACTCGATCACCGTTGTACCACTCAACGGTTGAGAAGTTGAGCACCGGCGTGTTAATGCGCCACGCATGGGCTTCAGCGTGAACCCTCTGAGGAATAAGGGTTGCAACGTTCAGTGCAGAATACGGCATCCACAAGAACTGCACAATATAAGATAATGAGTCAATTCACATAACATACTATATTTGGATAAGTTAAATAAAGGTTACTTAAACTATATTAATATATATTACTTTACATTCAAATCACGCCTCTATCATTTGACGGTAAATGATTAATGTTTGGCTCGCACCAATTCCTGGAGACGTCGCCCATCTAAAATCCCAACAAACACGTTGGCAGTTAAACTTTGAAAAATGTTATCCACACTTATAAGTCGTTAAATGTTAAGTATAATTCTATTTTTACCTATTCATAAGTGGCCACGAATATGGTTGGTGCCTAATGACTACTAGAAACGGCATCTGTATAAAGCCCAAGACTGCAGTAGAGCCGGACAACCGACCATATTACTAACCCCATGTTTTGTTGCTCGACAAAGCTCATAGTATAATGCGGCCAACACTGCTGATCCCCAGCTATAACTACCGGCACGAGAAAAATCCTCCAATAGAGGCAAATACTTTAAGTGGACTCTATTAGACGTGTTGTTCGGCATAAGTACCCCTCCAATCAAGCTGCATAATATAGGCTCGAGCAGCATACATCACCTCTGCTTTCGATGGCGGTGCTCGATAAGCGCTTAAAATTTGCTCTTAACCATGACAATCTCAAGCATGTGAAATTTTCTTTCTCATCAGTAGGGAACCGTCCAATCAGTCTGTGGCATACTACTGAAGGTTCTAACACTTTGCTTCGACCCGAGACCACATCACCGTCAATTTTTAACCCAAGTTGCATAGCGACGTCTTCTAATGTGATAGTTCACTCCCCACACGGCATAATGAAGGTGTGGGTCTCCGTACACCACCGCTCAACTAAGGCGGATATTAAGTTTGCCCTCAGGTCAAACCTCCGGATCAATGCGACGTCCCCAAATCCTGCCATCTGTAAGTATGGCATGACCCGCTCGTCCGGATCAGACTTGGGAAAATGAAACCGCGACCTCAAAACCCGATAACCATCCTGTATGGTAATTTTTTTTAAAATTTGATAAATCAATTATCCATATAATTTAAACATAAAAAAATATATTGAAGAGTAAAATTGAAAGGTTGAAAAAACAAAAACATCATACTTATACTATACCAACATAGCCATTCTAAATATTTTTTTATTTCACTTAAATTAAATAAGTAATAATATATTAATAATAGAAACATAAGAAAGATCCTCAACATCATGACCACCACTTCGAATCTTAAGTTAACTTTCAATAGGATATTTATTTAGTTCTAAAGGTTTAAGTTGTGGAATTTAACAACATTTTTTTCGGATATTTATGCTCTTTGTACTTAGATTGTTATTTGGATTATTATAAAGTTAAGTGTCTTGAGGTTTTTTTTTTCTTATTTAAGGTTAAAATTTAAGAGGAATTATAAATAATTTTAGATATTGAATATACTAACATTATAACCCTACTACATCGTGCTTTTAAAATTTTTATTTCATTATGTTAAAATTTTAATTTTAAAATAAATTTTATTAAATTATAATATTATTTTACTATAAATAATTAAACATATTATAATTATTTTGAGTTGTGAAGTCACGCACTCCTTTTTCCTTTTAAAATTTTAAAGCAGTTAAAAAGGAATAATAACAACTAAATAGAGATTAATATTATGCAATAAAATAGTTAAAAATGAATAATAACACCTAAATAGAGATTAATATCATGCAAGAAAATAGTTAAAAATGAATACTAACAACTAATTAGAGATTAATATCATGTAAGAAAATAGTTAAAAATGAATAATAACAAGTAAATAGAGAAAAATATTTTAAAGCAGTCAAAATAGGTTCAACAGAGTAGCAATTAGCAAGAAAAAATAAGTAACTAAAACGATTTTTTATTTCAATTATAAATAATTTTACTGTTTTGTCGATCATCGATGATATGTGATCCGTATTTGCTCCAGAAGACATTTTAATATCACATACAACAAAAAAAAAACATAAATACAACAATTATTTTTAATATAACATTAACTATAAAAAATACAAATAAAACAATAAAATACCTTTAATTTCTCTCAATTGCTAATTCAATCGGTGGGGGACCAAGCCCCACCCTATATATAATACAAGATTTTCATTACTTATTTAAATATTAATAGTCACATCACTGACATGATGTGACTAGTTATAATATATATTTATTTTTAATTTATTTTTAAATAAAATAAGAATAAAATTAAAATTTTTAATTTAAACAATTCTATGTAAAATTAATATAATATTTAAAATAATTACAAAAATATATCTAAAGTTAAAAAAATTTATTGAAAATAATATTTAAAATTTTTAAAAATATATTATAAAACATTTTAAATTCACATTACAAATTTTTTAAATTTAATAATATAAATTAAATAAATAAAATAAAATAATAAAATAATAAAAAAGTAAAAAAAAAAGAAAAAGAAAAAGGGGTAAGAGGGTGGTGGCACCATTGCAAATGGCACCACCAAAAAAAAGAAAAATTTCTTTTAAGTCCCCCAAACTTTTCAAAAACTTGAAAAAAGTAAAAAAATATAATATTTAAAATAATTACTAAAATATATCTAAAGTTAAAAAATTTATTTAAAATACTATTTAAAATTTTTTAAAAATATAGTATAAAACATTTTAAATACACATTACAAATATTTTAAAATTAATAATATAAAATAACTAAATAAAATAAAATAATAAAATAATAAAATAATAAAAAAGTAAAAAAAAAAAAGGGGTAAGAGGGTGGTGGCGCCATTTGTAATGGCGCCACCAAAAAAAGGAAAAATTGCTTTTAAGTCCCCTAAACTTCTCAAAAACTTGAAAAAAGTAAAAAAATATAACAT
Organism: Gossypium bickii; assembly: GCA_025503065.1. Classification (NCBI taxonomy): domain Eukaryota; kingdom Viridiplantae; phylum Streptophyta; class Magnoliopsida; order Malvales; family Malvaceae; genus Gossypium; species Gossypium bickii. Next base: position 53,603,457 of record CP106713.1, on the reverse strand, counting down.
TTAAAATAATTACTAAAATATATCTAAAGTTAAAAAATTTATTTAAAATACTATTTAAAATTTTTAAAAAATATATTATAAAACATTTTAAATACACATTACAAATATTTTAAAATTAATAATATAAAATAACTAAATAAAATAAAATAATAAAATAATAAAATAATAAAAAAGTAAAAAAAAAGAAAAAGGGGTCAGTAGAGGTGGCGCCATTGCAAATGGCACCACCAAAAAAAGGAAAAATTACTTTTAAGTCCCCCAAACTTTTCAAAAACTTGAAAAAAGTAAAAAAATATAATATTTAAAATAATTACTAAAATATATCTAAAGTTAAAAAATTTATTTAAAATACTATTTAAAATTTCTTAAAAATATAGTATAAAACATTTTAAATACACATTACAAATATTTTAAAATTAATAATATAAAATAACTAAATAAAATAATATAATAAAATAATATAAAAGTAAAAAAAAAAAACAAATTCAGGCGGGTGGTCGCGCCATTTCAAATGGCACCACCAAAAAAGGGAAAATTGCTTTTTAGGCCTTTAATTTTTTAAATACATGAAAAAGTAAAAAAAGAGACAAAATTAAAAAAAAAAAAGCTGTAAAGGAGGTGGCGCAATTTCAAATGGCTCCACCAAAAATTGAAAAATTATTTTAAAGGCCCCCAATTTTTTAGATTTTATAGTATTTCCCTTGTATTTTATACAGGTGGAGCCATTTTGAATGGCTCCACCAAAAAATTATTTTTTAATCCCCTATGCTGACGTGGCAACTTGGTGGAGCCATTTAATTTGGCTCCACCTAAATTTACTGTAGCTTTTAGGTCATTTTGGTATTTAATTAAAAAAGTGGGTTATTTTGACAATTAATTAATTTTTTTAGATTACTTTAGTAAAAAGGCCCTTTTTTTTAATCCAATCCTGTTATCATTTTAGATTTTAGTTAAATATAAAACAAATACTATTTTTAGGATAACGTTTGTAAAGCAGTCACTTTCTCAAATTTCTTTTTAATTTTTTTCATTTGTTTGTTTCTACATGTTATCTCAATGATGATAAATAAATTTCCATTTTTTTAATTTTTGGTTTTGATAGAAAAATTTAAGATAAAATAGTTTATGAAAAATATTTTTTTTATATAAAATAGTTTATCACAGAAAATAACTTATAAGTGAATGGAACATAATTTTTTTATAAATTAACTTATCCTTTTGAAAAAAACATTTTTATAAATAATTTTATTTTTATATAAAAATTAATTTGAACCAACCATAATATTATTATCTAAACAATAGTTTTATTTTAATTTTTAAAAATATTAAAATAAAATTCAATATTATCAAACATACATAACTAATTTTTTTATATTTGATAATATAATAAATTATTAATATATCTAGTATAATTTATTATTTAATAAATTTTAAATAATATTCTTAATATATTGTTAATAAATGTACTTTACAATTTATAAATATTTAATAATAAATTTTTATAGTATAAAATATGAATATTTTAATTATATAATCTAACTCTAATGTGTTACTATCCACTCTTATATATTTTAATTTATTATTGAATTTATATATGATATTTACTATAAAATAAATTTTGATGATAAAAAAGGTAAATATTACTATAATATTTTTGTAACAAATATATTTATATTTATTTTATTAAAAAATAAATTTTAAAAAATAGTTTTATGAAAATTTGTGAAATAATAAAAAATATTTTACATTAATTATTTTAAAGAATAGTGTTGGGCGGCTACAGGATCCCATCTTTCAATCCTGACAACTTCCCCATTACTTTTTTGCTTATTCTGTTCTCTGTCTCTCTATGTACGTTTAGTTTTTAAATGTAAAAAAATATTGGGAACTTCGATAAATCCCATAAAACCATCTTCTTCTTCTGCCTCCTGGAATTGCTATTATTGTTCTTGAGAAACGAGAATGGCAACGTTGTTGTCCTCCACCTCTTCATTTGATTATTATAACCACTCTCTTCACTTTCTTTTCTCTCCTTCCAAGTTACACTGCCCCAGAATTTTGGCCTCCAAGCTTCCTGGACTCAGGTTCCCGGTCTTCTCACCATCTAAATCTCGAGTTTTTTGTGAATCCAAGGTACGCTTTTTTATAACTCTTTTAATTTTTACTGACTTATTGTTGGGATCATAGCAGATGATATAGAATTGTGTCAACATATGGTTTTGGATGTATTCAGTTCAGCTCGGCTCTTTGTTTTTTTGGTTTGAATCACTTCTGTTCTTGGATCCTGTTTGAATGGACTTCATGCTTCTGAGTTTGGATTTAACTAAAGTTTAGCTAAAGTTAAAGTCACCAATCCTAGACATCACCCCTTGAGAGAGTGTCAGCCTGTCAAATGGTCCTTACTGGCTTTTATTTGTTATTAAGGCTTCCTTTTATTGGTTTCCCGTTAACTATTTGTTAGCCTTTGAAGGTAAATGAAAAACTAGCATTAGAAATCAAAGTTCTAATCCATTAAAATGAATAAAATCCAACTCTAAATCTACTATAACTGTTCTGCATATGAGATATTCATATAAACCACCTCTGCAGTCCAAAAACTCTACTGCCAATATATGGAATAATAATATAGAAGTAAAATCATGGATTTTGTTTCCCACAATTCTCATTTTTGTTTCTCAAATTCTTAGTTTGCTTTTGTCTTCAAGTTCTTTTACCAAAAGTAACTACCAAAAAGTATCTTAAGATTTTCTTGCCTTGCTCTGTTGAAAAACAAGTATTTTCTTCTCCTTGTAGGTATTACAATATTGATGCTGCAGTATTCCTAGTTAGTAGGGGCATTGCTTGCATTCCATTATAGATGGTTTAGTATTCCATTTTTACTGGAACACCATGTAGATCATGCCATTGCATTCACTTGTAATTTGGATTGGCTATTTTATGCATCATTGCTGTCAATAGGTCTGCTCCTTGTTGGCTTTACCTCATTTAACTTTTGCTCCTTGAAACTTTAATATTTTCAATTTCATGTAGATCCTGTACCATACTCTTATAGTTAACCGAGCTTGCTGATGTTATTGCAATTTTATTTTGTTTATTTATTTTTTTAAATGGATGTCAAAATACCTTTTTCTAAAGCTTTTAAAATATATGTTGTGAACTTTTTAGTCTTTCATACTTGTTCCTACGGAGTTAGATGGTGTTCTTACCATCTATCTATGTAATTTTTATCTGTCAGACACAGGAGGGCCAAATTAGAAGATGTTCACCCTTACTAGAAAAAGCATCACTGCCAAGTAATGGTGCACTTGCCTCTGATGAATGGAAAGCAGTCCCCGACATTTGGAGGTCTTCAGCAGAAAAGCATGGCGATCGAGTAGCAGTGGTGGATCCATATCATGATCCACCTTCTACCATGACTTATAAACAGGTAGTTTACTTCTTTTCTTCTATATTAAGTTATTAAAGAACTAATTAGTGTATATATTGAAATAGATAAAGAGAATCCCCTTGCATAATTTGTTAAAATAATATTTGAATACTTATTTCTTTCATAATTTGTTTTCGTTTTATTATCTCAAAATTTGTTTTTAGTTAATAGAAAATGTTGCTTTTCCAGTTTCCAATTTCCATTCTATTGTTTCCTGTTTTGCAGTCATTATATCTTTTCGTTTGCCTTATTTTCAACTCCTTCCATACTGCAGTTGGAGCAGGAAATATTGGACTTCACTGAAGGTTTAAGGGTTATTGGAGTAAACCCAGAAGAAAAGGTTGCACTTTTTGCCGATAATTCATGCCGATGGCTTGCTGCAGATCAAGGTGTGTATAATTTGTGGTTTTCCATTAACTGCTTAAGTCCAAGGCTAAAAAAATAGGGCTTCTTGGTTGTGTACTTGTGTTAGCATATATAATCTAATAATTTCATCGCTAGGTTAAAATACTTGTATTATCATGTTAAAAGGATGCAATATTTTATGTTTTCGATAGCAGGACCCTGCTTTAGATAGATTACTTTATTTGATTTGAATCAGAGGCACATAAATCTGTTGCTGTAGAGATGATATAGGATGAAGAGATTATATGCTATATAACAAGTGAGAGCAGATTGGCACACAGATTGAATAATGTTGGTTCGTGTGCAATTGAATCAAGGGGATAAACTGGGCATTTGTATTCAAGCAATAATTATGCATATCTGTTAAAGCTCATGCAGCTACGCTCTCGTACGTTCTTTTTTCATTAAGACCTGGCAATACATCTTCTATTTCATTTCTAGATATTCCACTTCCAATCAATTCAAAACCGAAACAACCTATAAGCCCCCATGAATTTGCGCTATCAATTTTTAGAACTAGGTGACTTATGCTTGAGCCCTGTAGCATCACCAAAGTTTTATCTGTGTTGTTTTATACTAAAATACCAGGTTCACTTAAGTGTTTTTTTACTGAATAAAATTGGAACTTTCTTGTGTGTTTCGCATGCTTTAAGTTATAACCATCAAGGCGTGTGTCTGGTTTTTTGATCTGATTTTATCTTGTGGGAGGTAAAAGATTTTCCTATAGACATCAATTTGAATCTTTTTTCTTTTTGTTATGGAAGTAGTGAGGCTATTCATTATTATATTGTTAAACTGCTATGAGTACAGTATGCAGGAACTCTTTTATCTTTCACTATTTACCTTATTACTAGTTAAATTTCTGAAATTTGAAGAATTTGGGTGCATTAATTGACCAAGGTATAATGGCAATGGGAGCAATTAATGTTGTCAGGGGGTCAAGATCAGCTGTGGAAGAGCTTTTACATATATATAATCATTCGGAAAGGTTTGACTACATAAGTGCTTTTATAAAATACTTCAGTTTTTCTTTAAGAAAAGTAAACTTGAATTGTCATGTTTCAAGTGAACTTCTCTAGTTTTCATGTTATCTTATCAAAAGATGTCCTGAAATTTTGTGTTTTGCTTAAATTGGATATAATTATCAGTAGGCTTCATTTCAATGTCGTCCTATATATACTTCCTATCTCGTGTTTATCGGCCACTCACTTACCAATTTGCATTGAGTTTATATCTACATGGACGTCTCTTAGAGCCTTCCTCCAGTGGGATTTATCCCTTAAATGGCGATGATTAGGATTTTCTACTGTTAATTTGATAATTTAATATAATCTGCATATCATCGTGAGAAAAGATGTTTCAGTGAAGTAACAATTATTCTCATTAGCAGTTAATAATCATTTCTCATGTATGCATAACACACACTGGCACATAAGCAAAATCACACAAATCTATTATCTTCTGATCATCTTTTGTTCTTATTTTTTGAAGTTATAAGTGGTTCGTTGTGTTTCATTTTCTGAACTTTTCTGCTTTCATTGTGATTAATATTACATGTTTTGGCAGTGTTGGGCTTGTTGTTGACAATCCTGAATTTTTCAATCGTCTTGCCGGAACATTTTCTTCCAAGGTAACCATGAGATTTATTGTTCTACTTTGGGGGGAGAAAGCATGCCTGTCCAGTGGTGAAACACACAGTGTGCCTATATTCAGTTATAAGGAGATCATAGAGTTAGGAAGAGAGAGCCGTTTTGCTCATATTGATTCTCATGATGCTAGTAAGTTGTTTAACCATGTTCAAGTTTCAGATAATGTATTTTACTTCTTCATATTTGATAATGTTTTTTCATATTCTTTTCCATGTTATACTATTTGTTGCCTGACGTGTAAATTGTATTCATTACTTTTTCTATCTACGTCCACCATGTTCTTCATCCTTATTACCTAAAATTTCATCCAGTTGTAAATATCCACTTCGTACATGATGACACTTGATAACTATGATGTTTAATAATTAAAATGAATATAACAGTTATAGATATGAAACTAGGAGCATGTTATAGGGGGAAAAGGACACTATCAATGATATGAATCACATATCGTATAAGCTTATCTGCCAATTTCCTTGATAGAATTATAGCAATTGGCTAAATGTGATCCCAGGACAAGGTTGCAAATATGAAATCATTGGCTCAGATGATATTGCTACTATTGTATATACAAGTGGAACCACTGGTAACCCGAAAGGCGTTATGCTTACACATAAGAATTTATTACACCAGGTAACTGATTACTACTGAATACATAGCTTTTTGGTATTTACTTTGGAAAGTACCATAAGAACAAAGTTTCAATCAAGTACTGCACCATTTTGTATCATCTGATTTAGTATGCTAGTACATATTAAGGAAGAATTAGTTAATACAGAAGAATGGCTGATGTATCTATGAAATTGTTCTGTTGTTAACCATTGATTTATGAAATTTCACTTTTTGTAACTTGTGTCATACTTATTTTAATCCTCCAAGCTTAGGTTGACCTGTTGATCCAGGGGTCTTCAAGGTCCAGGTTGTTTGAAAACTAGATTGGCCCATGATGCCAAATGCCATAATCTGAGAATTTGTGGCTTATCTTTCAGTAGAGAGCATTCGACTATTTCATTTCTTTTCATTGAAAGTAACATCTTGTTTAATTTAATTTGCTATATAATATTATTTCCTGTCTGAATTATTTTCCAGATAGAAAATTTGTGGGATGTTGTACCCACTGAAGCTGGGGATAGATTTCTAAGCATGCTTCCTACTTGGCACGTGTATGAGCGAGCTTGCGAGTATTTCACATTTACACATGGAATTGAGCAAGTATATACAACCGTGAGAAATTTGAAGGTATTGTTAATTAGTTGTATATGATTATAGGTTTGCGTTAAAAACATGAAAGTTCTTTAAATTCACTCTAAATAAATGGGGAATGACAAAACAGTTATATTAGTGTCTGCCCTTTTCTGCTTGGATTATATAATGGTTCCCAGCATGGTATGTTTATTAGTTCATTACCTATTTATATGTTGGTTACATATTTTGGTTTTGCTTTGTAGGATGATTTGAGACATTATCAACCACAATACCTGATTTCTGTACCTTTAGTGTATGAGACACTCTATCGGTATGTCCTTCGGATTTCTTCAATGTTGATTAACCACCTCCGGCTAAGTTAATTGGGATGCTTTTCTATGGAATCATTGATTCATATTTGTCACTGCAAATATCATGTGTTGCATTAGTTTCAATCTCCTAGTATATACCATAAATATGATAAACTCTATCGTGGTATCATTATCTTGTGGAAAAAAAATTGCATGCTTTTTATTAAAGTTATAAAATCAAATTTAATTTTTCTTATTTTACAATCTTGTGAAGAGAACTCTTTCAAAGAAGTAATCTTTTGAGTAGAGCTTAGATTGTACTCGTAAAGTTTCCTTGATGCTATTTATCTCATATTTTTATGACATTGAGAAGCAATCGCTCATTAGCTTTTAAAATTTCTGATGATGTACAATGTTTAAGGAGCCAGTTTTATAGCACTCAGTTACACAACTAAATAATTCTTCTTTAACTAGCATGGTTGATTGGTATACGTTTGTCTTCTAAAGATTGTTGGAAAACACATCTCTAGTTTATGAAAAATTTGTTCTAATTCAGCATGCAGCTGAATAGAACCTCATAGGATTGATTCATTTTCTTCGACAGTTATGAAAAATATGTTCTAATCTTTTGATCATAACTTTTTCTTTCAATTTTTCCATCTTTCTTGCCATGTACACCTATGAAAAGAAAAATTATGTTTCTATCTTTCTACTTTAAATTTCTATCTTTTGAGAATATTTGATTATTTGATAGCATTGAATAGTATCTTTAAAGATTACAGCTGATTTTTTTTAGAGATTCTAATTAAGAGATATTCTTTCCTTAGTTGATTCAATGTTGCATGTGTATATAGTTGTACATATTTGTAAGAAATACATATTTAGAGAGAATTTTTTCCTCAATACATTAGAGTATTCATATCTGATTTCATCATGGTATTAGATTTTTTATCCTTTATTAATTCGATGCTACATGTATATATAGTTGTACTTTATAAGAAATACATACTTTGAGAGAGTTTTTCCTCAATACATTAGAGTATTCATCTCTAATTTCATTATGGTATCAGATTTTTTATCTGATTTTTGAGAATTTTTTTTTCTGATTTTAATGTTTTTTTTTCCAAAAACAATAAAAACACAAAATTGGTACTTTCCACCCTAGCCTTATTTTTTTTTCTCTCACCGCCCCTTCCATTGGAGTCGACATCCACTTGTTGGCGAAACCCTAGACTCCGGTGACCAGAAGACCCGTGTGTGGGCCCTACGTGCTATCGCAAGCTTCTGCAGCTCTATTTCACGTGCCGCGCGTGGACTTCACCTGCTGCCGTCGTGTTTTTTCCGATGCAGTTGCTGTGCTCTCTGCTCTTTTCCAGTCATTCTCTTCTAAGTGGTGGTGTGTTTTGGCTAAGTTTTTTTTTTTTTTTTTTTTTTTTTTTTTTTTTTTTTTGTATGGGATCTGTTTGGTGTTTTTTTTTGTTCTAATTGTGCAAGCAGATTTTTTTGGTGTTTAGTTGTTTTTTCCCATCATTATGTCTATAGACGAGAAGTTTGTGATTCCAACCAATAATCACTCGTTGCAAATTAGCCCTGTGAAGCTTGATGGACATAATTACCTTGCTTGGTCAAGGTCTTACTAGTTTATCAAGGTTCGTGGCTTGCAGGGATACATCATCGGTAAACTGTCGAAACATGAACTCACTGATTCAACCTTTAGTCATTGGGATTCGACGAACTCTCTTGTTATGGCATAGCTTATCAACTCTATGCAACCATATATTTCCAAAACTTATTTGCTACTTGATACTACGGAAAATATTTGGAATGCTGCTGCTCTCACCTATTCTCGTGCTGGGAATGATGCGCAAATTTTTGGGATTCATAATAATGTCCATGGTACAAAACAGGGGGAGCTAATGATTTCTCAATATTTTGTTGAATTAAGTGGATTGTGGCAGGAACTTGATTATTATTAAGATTTTCAAGTGAATTGTGCCAAGGATGCTGAAAAATTTCATAAGGTGGTGGAAAAAGGAGCGTGTTTTTGATTTCTTGGTTGGGTTGAATACTAAGTGTGATCAGATTCGGGTTCAAGTTTTTGGCAAGACTCCGTTCCCTTCTCTCTATGTGGCATATACTTCTATGTACAATAGGAGGAGAGTCGTCATGTTGTTGTACTCTATAATCCACCTTTAGAGAAAACTAATCTCATTATTAACCAAGATGGTCCACCGGGTGATAAGTCTGCCAAGGATCACTTGACATGTGACTAATGTGGTAAGTCTCGTTACATTAAAGATTAATGCTGGAAATTGAATGGTTGCCCCACTCGAGGTTGTGGTGGAAAACGAAGGGGTAATTCTTGGCCTCAGGCAAATTTTTCAGACTCTATAACAATAGAGGATAAATCCACTTCTGCTGGAAGTTTTACCTCGGACGAGATTTAACATCTTCGACGCCTCTTGTCTCAATTGGACTCTACCTTGATTGCCAAGTCTAATCAAGCGAAATTAGGTACTATCTTAAATGCTCCATCTACTTTTGACTTTTGGATTATTGATTCCGGTGCAAATAGACATATGACAGGGTCAAGCAAAAGCTTATTTAACTATACTACTTGTCCATCTAAAGATAGTGTGCAACTAGCCGATAGCTCCTTTACCAATATCTCTAGAATAGGTTCTGTTATTTGTACTCCCCATATCACATTATCCTCTATCCTTCACGTCCCTAAATTTTCGGTTAACCTTTTATCTTTTAGTACTATCACTAAAGCCTTAAATTGTAAACTTGAATTCTTTCAAGACCTCCAGACAGGGAAGACGATTGGCAGTGGTAGATTGTGTGATGACTTATATCTTCTGGATCGATTATCCAGCATGTCTTAAGCATTATTTGGAGACAATAAAGATTTCAACCGGGAGATAATTCAATGGCATAAATGGTTAGGACAACCATCATTATTGTTCTTGTCAAGATGTTTCCTAATTTATTTTCAAGAACTTAGTTAGACTCTTTAGTTTGTGATGCCTGTGAGTTTGCTAAGCATACAAGAAACAATTATCCTTTGCGAAATAATAGAAGTACTGTTCCTTGAGATTATTTATTTGGATGTTTGGGGCTCTACTCGCCTTACTTCTTTATTTGGTAATCATTGGTTTGTTACTTTTATTGACTGTTGCACTCGGACGACATGGGTATTTTTATTACAGTCCAAAAGTGATGTTTTCTCGTGTTTTCGTTCTTTTCATAAGTTTATTACTACTCAGTTTGATGCTAAGGTTAAGAATTTGCGAACTGATAATGGAACAGAGTATAAATTTAATGATTATTTGGAATTATATAGGATTTTGCATTAGACTAGTTGTCTAGGTACAAGTGCTCAGAATGGTGTTGCCGAAAGAAAAAATCGCCATTTTTTGGAGGTTGCTAGATCACTTATATTCACTATGACTCTCCCAAAACCTTATTGGGGGGATGCAATTTTGGTTACGGCTTATTTTATTAATTGGATGCCTCTTTGGGTCCTTCATTTTAAAAGTCTCATTGAAACCTTAAAGGGCAAGACGGATTATTCAGTTTCACGGAAGGTGTTTGGTTGTATTTGCTTCATTCATCTTCGACATGGGAGCAAACTAGATTCTCAAGTAATCAAATGTGTTTTCATTGGATACTATCCCACACAGAATGGTTACAAATGTAATCATCCGCCATTTGGAAAGTATTATGTAAGTATGGATGGAATATTTCGTGAGTATGAACCCTATTTTTCTTCATCACAACCATCTCTTCAGGGGGAGGTTATTGACAATGAAGAGATGACATCTTGTTCTGTTACTCTTTCGAGGGAGAATTTAGTTACAATAGAGACTTTGGTTCAAGAGAAAACTACTGGACGGTTGTTGGATAAGCCTGATTTAAGGACATACATTAGAAAAACCAAGAAAGAAGATGCCACCATACAATTTACTTTATGCCCTGACTCTTCACCGAGTCTTCTTTACTTCCATTTCTACTTATTTGGAATTACCAATAGCCTAACAAAAAGGTGTTAGAACTTGCACTTTACATCTTATCTTTGACTTTGTCTCTTATGATTTCTTATCCCCATCCTATGGAGCTTTTGATTTGCCTTTGTTCTCTATGTCTGTTCCATAGGATTGGAAAAAAGCTATCATTGATCCAAGATGGAAGAAGGCCATGATTAAAGAAATGAGGGCTTTAGCAAAAAATGAGACACGGGAACTGGTTAATTTTCCTGAGTGGCAGAAAATGGTTGACTACAAATGGGTGTTTACCATCATCAAGTATAAGATTGATGGTTCAATTGAAAGACTCAAAGCCAGATTCATAGAGCAAGGATTCACTCAGACATATGGAGTGGGTTATCAAGAAATATTTGCTCCAGTCGCTAAATTGAACACAATTAGGATCCTTTTATCATGTGCAACAAATCTCGACTGGGACTTACAGCAGTTTAATGTAAAGAATTTCTTCTTACATGGAGACTTGGAAGAAGAAGGGTATATGAAAGTTCTTCTAGGTAGGGGTGTTCAAACGGTTAACTGATCGGTTAACCAGACCAAACTAGTATTAACTGAATTAACCGAATTGAAATATTTCAGTTAATTCGGTTGGTTAACCGAATTAACTGAAATTTATATGGTTTGTTTTTTTTTTTTTTTTTGTTAAAACAAGTATAAAACATATAAAATAAATAAATTTATAATGTTCATTTGACTGGATTAACCAAATTAACTGAACTAGTAATAGCCTAATACATATAATATATAATATTATTTATTAAGTTCAGTTAATTACCAAATTTCGAATCAAATTAACCATTAACCGATATTCCAAAAAAGTTTTAACCGACCTCCGACAAAATTAGATCGGTTAACCGACTGATTAACCGAATTAGATCGGTTCGGTCGGTTAATTCGATTTTAACCGAAGTTTGAACACCCCTACCTTTAGGATTCGAGGACAAAAATACTAAAGGGAAGGTATGTAGATTGGAAAAAGCCCTATATGGATTAAAGCAATCTTCCAAAGCCTGGGTTGACAGATTTAGTAAGACCATGGTGTCGTTTGGCTATCGACAAAGTAATGCTGATTATACCCTCTTTATAAAACATCACAAGGGTAAGATTACTCTCCTTATAGTTTATGTTGATGATATAATTATGACAAGAGATGACAAGGAAGAAATGACCCGACTTAAGAAACAATTGGCTTAGGAATTCGAAATCAAAGACTTGAGGAAGTTACAATATTTATTTGGAATAGAAGTGACTAGATCGAAAGAGGGAATTTTTATTTCCCAAAGAAAGTATGTTTTAGATCTTTTGATAGAGATTGGCATGTTAGGTTGCAAACTAGCAGAATCACCTATTGAGAGTAATCACAAGTTACAAGTAGGGATCGTGAAATAGTGGTAAAGGGAGATATCAAAGACTTGTTGGACGTTTGATTTATCTCGCTCATACTCGACTTGATATAGCCTATGCGCTTAATTTGGTAAGTCAATTTATGCATGGTCCTCGCGAAGCTCATATGCAGGTAGTATTGCGAATTTCGTGCTATTTGAAGTCTACGCCGGGTAAATGTGTTATTTTCTCAAAAAATAGTCATCTCAAGATAGAAGTATTTATAGATGTAGATTGGGTCGGCTCTCTTGATGATAGAAGGTCAACGGTTATTGTATTCTTGTGGGAGGAAACTTAGTCATTTAGAGGAACAAGAAACAAAGTGTTTTGGCTCGATCAAGTGCAGAGGCTGAATATAGGGCCATGGCTCAAGGTGTTTTTGAGTTTTTATGGCTGCAAAATGTATTGGAAAAGCTAAAGTTGTTGAATGAAAAAGGATCAACCTTTTACTGTGACAACAAGGCGGCTATCGGCATAGCTCAAAATCCAATACAACATGATAGAACCAAGCACATCGAAATAGATCGTCATTTTTTATCAAGGAAAAAATAGCCAGTGGTGCCTTAAGTCTATCTTATCTAGCATCCGAAAAACAGTTGACTGATGTTTTTACTAAAGGGCTCAATTGTAAGACTTATCATAATCTTCTTTGCAAGTTAGGCATACAAGACATCTTTGCACCAACTTGAAGGGGAGTGTTGAGAATCTTTGATTATGTGATAGCATTGAATAGTGTCTTTAGAGATTACAACTGATTTTGTCTAGAGTTTCTAATTAAGAGATATTATTTCCTTAGTTGATTCAATGTTACATGTATATATAGTTGTACATGTTTCTAAGAAATACACACTTTGAGAGAGTTTTTTCCTCAATACATTAGAGTATTCATCTCTAATTTCATCACAATCTTTCTAATTTTCTTTCCACTTTATTAAACAAAGCTTAAATGATAATTATTCAACTTTACAGAGTCTTCAATTCAACTTATTTAGTAGGGAAAGCATTTGATTCTAAATGCAGCCTTAATTATTTTATTTTTGGATCACCTTGCAGTGGGATTCAAAAGCAAATTTCAACAAGCTCTACTATTCGTAAATTAATTGCAGTTTCATTCATAAAGGTCAGCTTGGCATATATGGAATTCAAGAGAATTTACGAGGTGATAATACTGAGCAAGTCTTACTCATGTTTTCTAGCTTCTTACAACTTTATGAAACTAAAGTTAAATTCTGCAGATTCCTTTTTTATGCTTTATCTTCTTCTAATGCAGAGTCACTTTTTAATAGCTTTCATTCTGTTTTATGAAGCCCTAAAACTTGAGATAAGTGGGATTTAGATGCTCATTTAATTTGATACCAATAATTCTTTCAGTTCTATGATGCGATATATTCAGCCAAAGCTTCAGACACCCTAAAACTTGAGATAAGTGGGAAGTAGGTGCTCATTTAATCTGATATGCATAATTCTTTCAATTGTCTAATGCCATATATTCAACTAAGACCAAAGAGACCCTTAAATACTACTCCCTTTTTAATAAAATTATTATATACACACTACCGTCTCTCAATAAAGTTATTTTGTAGTAAAACATGGATGGAGAGGAAGATTGTAGATTCTTATTTCTCTTAGACTAAGCCTGTTTATACATGTTACAGTTCTTTCAGTTCTCTGATGCGATATAGTCAGCCAAAGCTTCAGACACCCTAAAACTTGAGATAAGTGGGAAGTAGGTGCTCATTTAATCTGATATGCATAATTCTTTCAATGGTCTGATGCCATATATTCAACTAAGACCAAAGAGACCCTTAAATACCACTCCCTTTTTAATAAAATTATTATTTACACAATACCATCTCTCGATAAAGTTATTTTGTAGTAAAACATGGATGGAGAGGAAGACTGTAGATTCTTATTTCTCTTAGACTAAGCCTGTTTATACATGTTACAGTGGTTACAAGAGGTAATAAATTAGAAATAATAATCTATCAAATCCCTAAGAATCAGCTAAGAGTCAATCCCGAAGGTTATGTGCTATTGATTCCTAGTGTCATGATATATCTACGTAATACTCCCCCTATTGCAGGAGCATAAATGTTAATCACTATAGAGATATTCAAGTAGAGTCCCATTTAGAGTCTTTGTGATGATGTCACCCAGTTGGTCTCTTGTCTTCACATATCCAATCGAGATCAACTTGTATTATATCAGCATATGGTGACTAGTCCAACAGCCTATGGAACAACCAAACTGACTAAAGAAAGTCAAAACTATCATCTATTTGTATCATGTACTGGATGTGACATTTACTGAGGTTCAGTGCACGGATGTAGTTCTTCTGAATGCCTTTTCTGCTCTAACTATAAGACCCATTGGATTTTAATGTTCTTCAGTTATTTGTCTCTGCTCAATTTTGGCTTTTGATTTTGCTTCATTAACAGGGGCTATACCTAACAAGGAATACGGAGCAACCTTCATATCTTGCATCCATGTTAGATTGTTTATGGGCGAGAATTATTGCTGCAATATTGTGGCCATTGCATGTGTTAGCAAAGAAGCTTGTCTATCAAAAAATTCTCTCTGCTATTGGAATATCAAAGGTTTGATCTATTCTCTATATAAACTTGTTATCAAAGTTTCTTCTCAATTATTTATCACCCAGTTAGAATCTGTATATGCTATTAAAAAAAGAATAAGAAAAAGGAAAGATGGAGAAAAAAAATTGAGGAATCTATATTGTTGTTTGTTCAGTTCCAGTATATATGTTCACGGTTTTGTTGATTCTATTTTCAATCATTCTCCAGGCTGGCATAAATGGGGGTGGAAGTTTGCCTATGCATCTGGACAAGTTTTTTGAGGTTAGATGCTAATATGTTTTAACTCTTCGAATCAAAAGATTAGTAGTCATTATCTCTTAATTTATGGAGTCAAATACATGCAGGCAATTGGTGTAACAGTGCAGAATGGATATGGTTTAACAGAATCATCCCCTGTCGTTGCTTGTCGACGACCTTACTGTAATGTAAGGCACCTCTACCTTTTCTTCTGGTACAATTTTTAATTGATACTACTCTCTTTATTGCATGCCACCTGTGATATTGCATGTGGTTTTTTATAAGCAATGTAAAGAAATTCTCATTAGTAGTTGCACACTAGCAACCGACTTTGCTAAACCCATAGCATTGTCTAAGAAACGTGTATGAGGTCATTTGAAATGTAAATCACTCAATTATGATCAAAAGAAAAGGATCTATGTGGGTGCTTTTGGATTAAAATCTTAGTTGAGCGGTTTGGACCTTTTTCTTTTTTGCTGCACTGGAATTAATTGGGTAATCTGAAGTTATGTTTCTCTGACTCTTCATTTTTTTTTGAAGCATCCATGTCTAAAACATATTTAGAATAATATTCTTGAAATAGAACGAAAACCTGGATTTTCCTGGTGCAACCTCGTAAGCATCTCTTTCTCAATTTTCTGAACGTTTGCAAAACCTTGTTAAACTCATAATCGTTGGATTTTCCTGGTGTAACATATTCTTGTTACACGTTAAATATATCTTACTTAGTTCAACTGTGTAACTCTTTCAAAATTCTAAATATCTAAACCTTCTGCACATCATTTACCGATTTTCTATACTGAGTTGAACAACCATTTTGACCATAAACTCTTCTCACTATTTTGCATTTTACCATATTTTTAAGGTTGTCTTCATGTAATCTTTGTCTTATTCATGTACTGTTCTTTATGTCTAAATAGTGTCTACCTCTTGAGAGTATTCCATTATATGACAATCTTCTAGATTTGACTTTTGAAGGTTATTGGTTCAATCGGGCATCCGATTCAACACACAGAATTCAAAGTTGTAAATTCCGAAACTGGTGAGGTTCTTCCGCCTGGCACCAGAGGCATTGTAAAGGTTAGGGGGCCACAGGTGATGAAAGGTTACTATAAGGTAAACATTGACTCAAAATTTGTCAAGATTTAACCAATGAAAACATATTTCTTGTGCAGCTTTTACAACATGCAGCCTGATTTAGTATTACTATCTGCTTTACTTATTTTTCACGAATAGAAGAAAAAAAAAAAAATCTAGAAATTTAGTCATTAGCCAATAGTGATTCAGAACGAGTGAGATATATATATGGGGTTAGTTATATATTTAGTACCCAAACTATGATCAAATGTTCATGTCGGTTGGGTTTAAACAATTGCATTAGGTACTCAAATTTTGCTTCTCTTAAATAGCATGCGTAAATCTTATTATGTATAATGAAAACCAATATTGTTTTCAGAAAGAAAAAAAAAAAATAGCAATATTGGACAGCATCCTAAGCAGGGCTGGCGGGAAAGTTGCATCTTGCTCGGGATGAGAGGGATCCTTATTGTCAGATTAAAAAGGAAAAAATTCATAAGAATAGAATACTTATACTGTTCTAGGAATTCCAAATCAAACTGTCATTGTTTATCAGTGTCATATGACTTGCATATGAGTTATTGTCACATCTAGGATGACGTATTTTTGTTATGGTTTGGATTAGAATCCTTTGGCTACTAAGCAAGCTCTAGATGAAGATGGTTGGCTAGACACTGGTGATATAGGTTGGATTGCACCTCATCATTCGGCTGGGCGAAGTCGTCGTTGTGGAGGTGTGATAGTTCTTGAAGGACGTGCCAAGGACACCATTGTTCTTTCTTCCGGTATACTTAAATCCTACTTAGCTTGTATAACAATGCATGCACGACCTTCCTACTAGAAATTTGAAACAATCATCTCCTTCAATATAGATTTTTCCATGATTTAAATGCTTGGGCCTCGATCTCATACTCAAGTTCCACCTTCAATATGATTATAACGATATAAATCTTTTCTTAGCATATGGCATGATTTCAATATCCTTCATACCTGATTAAAGTCACCTAGGCTCAATTCATGTGGTCAGACATGGGTTTTTTCATGGAGATTATAGGTTGAGAGATTGTGCTGTGTCTTTTATCTTTATGTGATAAGCACATTGTGGATGTTAACAAAGTCGAACTCCAATGCTGCAACTGTACTTTGAAGTCTTTTCTTTTTCTGAATTCTGTTAAACACATGTTCACTGTACTTTCCTTTATTAACTAAAAATATTTCTTTGGAGAAAATAGGTGAAAATGTTGAACCTTTAGAGATTGAAGAAGCTGCCATGAGGAGCAGTCTTATTCAACAGATTGTGGTCGTAGGACAGGCAAGTTGGACACCTTTCTTTCTCTGAAGTTTGCTTGTGGCTTTTGCATTTCTTTTATTTAGGTATTTTGACTTGATTTAGAACTTCTCATTGTTGATTGACATCTTCCTTCCAGGACCAACGACGCCTTGCAGCTATCATTGTCCCGAACAAAGATGAGGTACTTCAGGCTGCAAAAGTATCCACTATCGTAGATCCAGATGCTGTAGATCTTGGCAGGGACAAAATGACAAGCCTGCTATATGAAGAATTAAGCAAATGGTAACCTTTTCAAATTCAGTTTAAATCTTTTTGTCAGGATTTAAGAGCCTCTACTGGTGTCATTTTGTCTGATACAAGTATATGTCCAACATGATATGTTCAGTTTTTTTTTTTTTTTCTTTTTATAAGTTTTTTTTTTTTTTATATATATATATTTAGAGGATTGTATCATTGTGACTATGTCCAAATTTGTTGGACGCAAATACTTTAAAAAAATTGAAGAGTTGGATGACATGCTGCGTAGATATAGATTCCATTATTACCAATGCAACTTGCCCCTCTGACCAAATCACCAAACCGTTGGGGTTTGAGTGGAAGGCTGTTGTCTGACTTGATTCTTAACATGCAGGACCTCGGAGTGTTCATTTCAAGTCGGACCAATCCTTGTTGTGGATGAACCTTTTACGGTAAGACTTACATGTCAGAAATGAATGTGCTTGATCTGCAATTCTGCATATATTAGGTTAGATTTTAAGTATAAATCCAAAACCTTGTTGCAGATTGATAGCGGCTTAATGACCCCAACCATGAAAATAAGAAGAGACCAAGTTGTAGCGAAATACAAGGAGGAAATAGCCAATCTGTACAAGTAAATTCCTTTGACAACATATGATATACAAGGAGGAAATGACCATTCTTATGTAAGTTCCCCCTAACAATTCTGCATCTTTAGGGAACTCTAGTATTCTTCATTTTTCTCAAAGTACCTGTGTCTACATCTATATTTGATATATATATATATATATATATGGGTGTGAGGAAATTACCTTTCAAATAAATTGAAATACTTAACATAAGATTAAACATACATGTGCTGATACTTGTTCTTATTCGACACTTGCACCCAAGATTGAGCAACATAGATTTGATTACTTGACTTTTGTGGGTCTAATAGATTTCATTTTGTGTTCTGTTTAGGTGGGATTCTCAAAATTGATGCAAATAGCAAGGGGATTAGAAAGATGAAATGAGAATTGGGTGTTTGGTTTCAAAATGACCTACCTTTAGTACACACTTTGTGATCTGTGGTGGAGACAAATTGATGGTGAACTACTGAAATGTTAAATTTGTAATTAGTTGACTGATTAAGCTGAGATTTTACAGAAAGAAAGATGTATTAAATGTATCTTTCTTAAAAATAATGAAAATAATAAATTAATTGTCATCCTATAATTATTATTGTCATCTTATAATTATTAAATAATCTGACTGGTGTTTATGCGAAATGTACTTAATATATGGTATGATTATTTGTTGATTTCGTAATATCTAAATCGAATTTTTATTAGAGACATTGCTATTTTTGTAATAAATAAATTGTGGATTCCAACGCATGTAAACGTATTTTTTTTTCTATTTTAAAGGTTTGGAGGTTATATGTAGAAGTAAATTTTGTATAACAATAGATAAATAAATAAATTTTTCTCCGATTATAGTAGTAGTAAAATCAATGAAGATAGTCTTTTCTAATTTTACAAGTAGATATATATATCCTCCTTTTAATTCAGTTATACATATTTCTTTATTTTGTATAAGATAGTCGAAGTCTTTCCCTCTACAAGGAAATTATAGATCTTCTAAACATGCTGGAACAATAGTATAAAAAAACATTCTCAATTTGTTTCATGCATTACAATTATTTTTGTATGATTTTAATAGGTTGTTATAATATTTATTTTAGTGAACGTCATGTTATGATTATGCCTATGCATGCAGATAAATATTTCATTTGCGAGTGACTTTTATGTAGATTTAATAAATATTCAATATCTACATAATCAACTAGTTGAGATTTCGAACCATTAGAAGAAAGTAATCTCATTCCAATTGTTCATTTGAGATATATGGATATATGTTTAATTCTATTCTAACTTTTGTGTATTCTAAAAGAACTAAAACTTGCAAACAAGTTTTGTGTTGTTTGCAAATAGTTAACATTTATGACACTAAGATATGGTATTTCAAGACGAATGAGTTCATCAATTTCACTAGGATGAAAGAGGCTTTCATTCACATGTAGTGATCTTATAACCACTAGAATACTTAATGGATATTTTTTGTCCATGTAAATTTTTTTTAAGATCTGTCCTGTAGAAGATGACTAATAGACATGAATCCCATCTTTTAAATGTTCGATCTACAAGGTAGAGTAAAACGTATTTTTTTCCAAGATATTTCATCTCAAATTGTTTTTCAACAATTTAATACATTTTGAAGCTCTACGGGAGTTCTAATAATATTTAAATTGTCAACATAAATAAAAATCATGAATTTTAAACTAGATTATTTCATAAAAAACACGAGCAAATCGGATCATTTGTAGGTGAAAGTATTATAGAGATCCCTATACTTGGAGTTGGTTTGCCTTTTGCCTTTTTTACTCAAAAAATGAGTAAATTAGTCATTATATTAGATCAAAGAGCAAACTGATCTTTTTGTTAAAAATTTCATCAATTTCTATTGTTAAAAACTTTTCCCTGTATGTTAACATGAGGTACACATAGCACACTACATGTCATTGTTTGATTATCCCGTCAACTACACAAATTTGAATAGTATAGATGGATGAAATTTTTACCAAAAAGGATCAATATGCTCTTTGATCTAATGTATAGAGGCTAATTTGCCATGTTTTGAGTAAAGGGGGCAAAATACAATTTGACTCTTAGTACAGGGCCTCCATGGTACTTTTACCATCATTTGTATAACCTTTTGTCAACAAATATCCAGTAAGATGATTGCACCACATTTAACCAGATTGTTTTAATCTATAAACATTTCTTTAATTTGATTGAGTAATTTTCCTAGGGAACTTTGTGTTCTATTAGTATTTTAAATCCTTCAAGGATTTTCATATAAATTTCACTACCAAGTGAGCCATATAAATATTTGTAACAACATCCATTAAACACATATCAAGTTATTTACATACTATCAAAATACTAAGATATTTAAACATGACTGTAAGCACCACATGAAAGTGTCACTTCATAATTAATGTCAAGATTTTGTAAAAACCCTTGTGCTACAAATTGTGTTTTAAATCATATGATTTCATTTTTATCATTTCATTTTGCACAAACACCCATTTGCATTCTAAAGGTTTAGCATATTTAGGTGTTTAAACTACATGTCCAAAAACCTCACTTTTGCAAGTGATTCAATTATGCTTGAATTGTGTCTTTTCAGTTGATCTAGATTTTCTATTTCTACATTCCTCAACATAAGTTCAAGATCCTCAGTTTCTATTGTTATTTCGACAATAGTATTATAAGCAAAAATGTTGTTAACAAATATATTTTTCTAGTTCCATTTTTTTCTTGTAGTGAAATAACTTTTTGAGTTCTCTTCATTATCACTATTTAATTTCTTTTAGGGTTTTATGATTAGTTATGTCCTTAGTCTCTTCTTGGGTGCTTGCCTACATAATATGACCATTAATATGTTTTTTTGTTTCCTTTTACAAGGATTTTTATCTTTGGAATAGATTGTCCACAATGGTTTCTTTCATTTTCACTTGCAGATTGTCCTAAAAGGACATCAATACTAATTGGAGTATTTTTAGCTTGTATATAGTATTTATTAACTCTTTCAAGGTTAGTAAAAACATTTAACAATTGATTTATAATATTTTACAAATAAATTATTTTTTGAACTTCTAGTTCACATTGATTTGTTCAAGGATGTAAATGAGATAATAATAATGCATCTCATGTAATTTCTTTCACCAACTATATATTTTCTCCACCTAGTGTTGGAAACGTTATTTCATCAAAATGACAATTGAAAAACCGTACCATAAATAGATTTCATGTCATTGGTTCAAGATGCTTAATCATAGAAGATGACTCCTAACTAACACATATTTCCAACATTCTTTGAAGAGCCATCTTTGTGCATTGTGGTGAATAAATAAATTAGAACATATATTGAAACACCCTATACCCGATCCAATCGCTAGACTCGAGCTATAGGATGTTACAATAGTAAACCGGAACATTCACAAGCAATTTATTCAACATTACTCAATAATCAATAAATACAAGTTAATTCCATGTTAAACATGTATTACAATCAAATTTGAGTTTTAGTTAGCTTACGAAAACCTTTGAACAAGTTCAAAACTAAATCGGGATCAATCAAAAACATTTACAAGATAAGTGGTAAAATGCAAAACAAAGGTCACCAATCACTCAAATAGAGCAAAAAAAAAAAAAGATCAATTCATAATAAATTATGATCATTACTATGTCATTCACTCATATCGGGACCTAAATCGAACTTGTAACACCCCAAATCTGGCCTAAACGTTATGGTCAAATCTGAAGTGGTGACGTAAAATGGTTGAAAATTTAGCTTTCCGAAAATGATAAAAAATAGCGCAATTTCTATTACTTAAAAACTTTGGTATAATGGAAATTTTTTATTAGCTTTTTAGTTGAAACAATGTACATTTACGTCTTCTAAAATCAGTTACTTTGCAATGGAAATACTTAGGTTGATGTTCTTTTGGAAAAACTAATTTGTTGTTTTGGAAAACCCGATTTGTTGTTTCCAAAATCGATTGATTTACAGAAAAATTGATATTTTTAGAAAGTACGTTTAAATAACTATCATGCGTAAACTAAAAATATGTTCATAAACAAAAAAAAAAAAGTCCAAAAGAGTTCAGAGAGTCCAAAACTTACAAAACTCAAATACCAAAAATTAAAAACAAAACTAAATTTAGGTAAAATATGATATTAACCGAGCTTCCAATTGCACCGATCCCTCTAAGTTTGAGGAATACCTGAAAATGTCAGTCAAATAGAAAGTGATTTTCGAAACTCAGTGTATAATGAATAACTTAAAACAGTTGATGCATGATCGTGTGTCAGAGTCTTAAAAATTTATATAAAGAATGATCAAGTCTAGAAACTAACTATGACAACGATTGAGGCAAGCGCACCTATCGAATAGTAGTATAGTTTAGTGGCAAGACCGGATTGTCGAATCCAAAGGAACCAAAAGTACTAATATTAACTTTCTTTTTATTATTTAGCCTAAGAATTAAGGGAATTGTTATTTAATCTAAAATTAACTAACAACTAAGCTAAAGATGCAAAGACAAAGAGAATGAATTGGGGAAATACTTGTGGGAAAAATCAATTGATTAAGACAATACCCGAGGAAGAATCCACCTAGACTTTACTTGTTATTTAACTCTGAACCAGATGATTTATTCACTTGACTTGATCCGTAGGATTCCCTAATGTATATTAATACCTCTCTCGAGGCTACTAACGTCTAACCCTAGGTTGATTAATTGAAATCTCTTTCTAATTAAAACCCTTAGAATTGCATTAACTCGATCTATGGACTCCCATATTAGGTTTGACCCTAATCTGGCAGATTTTCGTCATCCTATCTCTAGGCTTGCAATCAACTCCGCTTAACTATGCTAGATCTACTCTCAAACAGGGACTTTTGCTTCACTGCTTAAGCACATCAATACTTGAATTAATATCTTGAAATATCAAAACAAGAATTAAGAACACATAGTTAAGAACAAATCAAGTATTTATCATATAGTTCAGAAAAAATAACAAGATCCGTCTTAGGTTTCATCCCCCTCAGGTATCTGAGGGTTTAGTTCATAATAATAAAAGAATACATCTCAGAAGAAAATATGAAACAAAACATAAGAAAAACCCTAAAACCCCCTGAAGGAAATTGAAGGGAAGATCTTCCGTCTTGAGTATGACTCCGGCTTCTTGAGATGAATCAACAGGCTTTCTTCGAGTAAATCCCACAATTCTGGCCTCATTGGCTTGGCTCTTTGGCCTAACTGGACGCCCCATAAAGGTTAGCCTCTAGGGTGTTTATATAGGCTTTTGGAATGGCTTTCTTCACCTCTAATTACCCTAATCCGAATAGAATTCAAACAAATCACGTCAGGGACGTGTAAGTCGAGGCCAGGCCTTGTTCGGGTCTGTTAATGAGGCACGGCCGTGTGGTCTTGGGACCAGGCCGTGTTGATTTCGTACTTTGGCCCATTTTCTTTATTTTTGGCTCGTTTCTCGTTCTTTTCATCATCCGGTGCTCTCCTAAGTATAAAACATGAAATTAAGGGAGTTAGGAGCACCAAATTCCACAATTCAGGGGATAAATCATCCAAAAGTATGCTAAATGTGGGATTAAAATATGAACATATTACGGTTTATCAATGCATATCAGACAGATTTATCATAAACAGATTTATAATGGAGCAGAATATATACAATGTATAATCCTACTCCCAACCGCTGCACACCATCTCCGACCATCCCAACACACCATATGGGTGTAAAACACCTATCCAACCCTACACACAACTTAGTGTCAATGAGACACTTTACAGAATAGTAGCAGCTAAGCTGCCAGATCAATAAGTGATTTTTTGCCTTTTTATAAATACACTTCCTCCACATGTTATTTCCAACCCAACCCAGATGAAAATACAGAATATAGCAAATATCAGACATATTCAAGGTAGAAATCAAACATGCTATAGTTTTATATGCATAACATAACATATACAAATCGTATACTTAACATTAATTTTCAGGTTTACTTATCATTTGGCATATCAACTACTCCTACAGATAGCAGAAATTATAAGAAAATTATATTAACTGATGTCCTAAATTCATGCTTTACAGTATCTTTAATCACATACCGACCCTATGGAAGGCCCACGGTTGATCGAAACTACGTGTATGACCCTAGGGAAAATTTCATAATTTTGGGCCCACACGACCCACATGGCTAGCCCATGTGGTCCACACGGCCCAAAACAGCCCAAGCTGTGTGTCACACATGGTCTGACGCACGGATTGTCACACAACCGTGTGTGACACACAGCCTACCATACGACCATATGGCATCGACAGTGAACTTTTTTGGCTTTCGCTGATTACTTTTTTTCATTTTTTCGATACACACCTAATCTAATTTCGTTGAGAAATCAACCATGATCTCCAAAAACCTAAATACAACATATAGCATGGTTAATTACAGTAATGTGACACGAAATAACCAAGAATCGTGCTCTTCTAATATACTAAAACACCTCCAAACTCTTAATGTTAAACGAGCAACAACTTCACGAAATCATGATGCTGGAGGAAGAGAGAGCGCCTCAAAATTCCCACCTAAGAATGAAAATCTACGAAGTTAAATTAACTCCTAATAAAACACTGATTGAAACACCAAGACAAACCCCATAAAAACAAATTCACATCAAGATTCGAAAAGAAACTCTTAAAAACTGAACTTACTATAGAAGGTACAACAATTACCTGACGAGATTCAACAACAACAACAATAGGAAGCAAGGATCGTTGATAAAGAACAGAATAGAACCACAAACGAAACAGTGGCAGCCCAAAAGATCAAAGGAAATTCAAGAACAAGAAACAAAATAGAAAAAAAGAATAAAACCAAATAGCAACAAAATTGAAACTGATGGCTTAGGATTTGGGGAAAAACAAAAACGTGAAATGTGGGTGAAGGAAAAACAAAATAAAAATAAAATAATATCAAAATCCAATTGTTTTGAAAGTAATAAAATAAAGATAATGTATTTTATTTATTTAAAACAAAAACTAACTTAAAACTAACCCAAACTTCTTTTAATTAATTAGATTTTCCCATAAGTAGAGTTCAAACTAAACTCATCAACCAATTTGGTAAAAAGAATAAAAATAATCCTTACGCATATAGAGACTCGAACACAGAACCTTGAGAAAATATACCTAATGCATAACCACCCCACCAGACAAATCATATGTCAAAAACCAACAAATCAAGACTAAAATTTTAGGGCATTAAAACTCTCCCTTCCTAAAATAAATTTTGGCCTCGAAATTTACCTGACTTAAACAGATGCAGATATTGCTGTCGAACCAAGTCCTCAGGTTCCCACGTGTCTTCCTTAGTGCCATGATTCTGCTACAGAACCTTCACTAACAGAATAGACTTCCTTCTGAAGACCTTAATGTCTCGATCCATAATCTTAACTGACTCCTTCTCGAATATAAGATTTAGTCTAACCTCAATCTCCTCAACAAAAATAATATAAGATGGGTGAATATAGTCTAACTTTGGAGGTAGCTCTAATTGATAAGCAACCAGTTCTACACATCTCAAAATTTGGTACAACCCAATGAACCTAGGGCTCAACTTGCCCTTACGTCCAAATCAAATGACCTTCTTCTACGGAGATTCCTTAAGAAACACATAATCACCCACAAAATACTCAATATCCCTATTTTTTAAATCTAAATAAGACTTTTGTCTATCTGAAACTGTCTTAAGATGATCCCAAATTAGTCTAACTTTATCCTCAGTCTCAAAAACCAACTCAGGACCCAAAACCCGTCACTCACCTAACTCAGTCCAACACAACGAAGTACAACACTTACAACCATACAGAGCCTCAAAAGGCGCCATCTTAATACTAGATTGGAAACTATTATTGTAGGAAAACTCAGATAACAGTATAAACTCCTCCCAACTACCTCGAAAGTCAATCACACAACTCCAAAGCATATCTTCTAGTATCTAAATCACCCTCTCAGATTGACCATTGGTCTGAGGATGGAACGCAGTGTTGAAGTATAATCTCAAACCCAGAGTATTGTGAAGCTTTCTCCAAAAGCGAGAAGTGAAGTGAAGATCTCTAACAGAAATAATTGAGACCAAAACCCCATAAAGTCTCACGATCTCAGAAACATATAACTTGGCCAACTTCTAAAAGGAGTAATCTGTCCTAATAGGAATAAAGTGGGCAGACTTGGTTAACTGATCCACGACGACCCACACAGAATCCTTCCTAGTGGGTTTTAAGGGCAACCCACTAACGAAGTCCATAGTCACCCATTCCCATTTCCATAGGGGAATCTTAACGGGTTGAAGCAAACCCAAAGGTAACTAGTGCTCAGCCTTAACTTTTTAGCACGTCAGACACTTAGAAACAAAATCTGTTACCTCTCATTTCAACCCCGACCACCAATATAACTCACGTAAATCACAATACATCTTGTTTCCAATGGGATGCGTAGCATAGGGGCTACTATGCGCTTCCCGCAGAATGGATTGCCTCAAATTGGAGTCATTAAACATACAAACCCATCATCGGAAGCATAAAACCCCATCACTATTTGGCCCAAAATTAGACGTATTACCATCCTCCACCTGATGGAACCGTAGAACCAAAGAATCATCCCCCAACTATTTAACTCGAATCTAATCAATCCAAGTCAGCTTAACTTGCAACTCGACTAACAAACTCCCATCATCAAACAGACTTAGGCGAGCAAACATCGCCCTTAAATCAGACATTGCTCTACGACTAAGAGCATCAACCACCACGTTGCCCTTACCAGGATGATACTCGATAGTACTGTTGTAATCCTTAAGCAAATCAATCCATCTACATTGCCTATGGTTTAACTCCTTTTGAGTAAGGAGATACTTGAGGCTCTTGTGATCGGTGTAAATGATATACCTCCCACTATACAGATAATGCCTCCAGATTTTTAAGGGGAAGACAACCGCAACCAACTCCAAATCATGCGTGGGATAGCTGCCTCAATATGTCTTAAGCTGTTGAGACGCATAAGTCACTTCTTTACCATCTTGTATCAGAATGAAACCCAAACCAACATGTGACACATCACTTTAAACCATCAATTCCTTACCGGATTCAAGTTGTATCAGAACAGAAGCCTGAGTCAAAAAAGATTTAAGCTTCTTAAAGCTCTATTGCTACTCATCAGTCAAGATAAAAGAGGCGTGCTTTCACAACAACTTAGTCAGAGGAGCTGCGATAAGTGAAAACCCCTCGACAAATCTTCGATAGTAACCTGCTAGCCCAGGAAAGCTATGGATCTCAGAAACATTTCTAAGTTGTTTCCACTCAAGCACAACCTCGATTTTTCTTAGGATCAACTCGAATCCCCTCAGCAGAAACCACATGACCCAGAAAAGTTACCTCCCTTAACCAGAATTCGCACTTGCTTAACTTAGCGTAGAGCTACTTCTCACGGAGTATCTGAAGAATTACCCTAAGATGTTCATCATGATCATCCTTAGTCTTAGAGTATACTAGAATGTCATCGATGAAGACCACAAAGAACTGATCCAAAAACGGCTGGAAAATCCAGTTCATAAGATCCATGAATGCAGCCGAAGCATTCGTCAAACCAAAAGGCATGACTAGGAACTCGTAGTACCTACTACGAGTTCTAAAAGCAGTCTTATGTACATTGACCTCCTTAACCTTAAGCTGATAATACCTAGAACGAAGATCTATCTTGGAAAACATAGAAGTCCCATGGAATTGGTTGAATAAGTCATTGATTAGTTTGAGAATTGGCTAAACATGTAGCTTTCATACAACTAAATGTAACACTCTTAACCTGTATATGTCACTAGATTAGGGTTACGAAACATTACCAAACAAATTGTAACAAATATCAACTTTAGAATCATTTACAATCAATTCAATACACAATAATCAAACCAATATTTGATCATGGTGAAAACATAGTTACGAATCCTAATTTAAACATACGAGGTCACAAAAATATATTTGGAACATTCAGGGACCAAACTGAAACAAGTTAGAAAGTTTTAAAGCAAACTGAAATTTTTTTAAACAAGGGTCACACGGCTGTGTGACATAGGCCAGCCTGTGTGGCCTAACACATGGCCGTGTGATCGACACACATGCCCGTGTGGCTATTCCACACGCTCATGTTCCCAAATCGTGTAACTCACTGACTTGGGCCACATGGTCGTGTCCCAACCGTGTGCCTTCCCGTGTGGAACTTGCGCCTATATTTTTAAATGGAACACGATTGAGTGATAGCCTGTGTCATAGGATGTGTGCAACATGATTAACCCCTTAAACAAGCAATCCAATACCTTATTTCTTACACAACAAGATATATCATAACTATATGAAATCCTATATTTCAATACACATTCAAAACATCAATTTCATGCCAAAATAACATCCATCCTAAGCCAAACCAATATGCCATTCAAAGGCACCTCAAACAAGTTTAAAACAATCAAATAAGTAAGATAAGTACATACGTAACTGAAACCTTTCATTCACACTCAAGTATCCACCAAATGACCAAATATAGATAAACATTCATTTATAATACCATTTCAATAATGATAGTTAAGCCTAGATTAAAGATTATACTTACACCGCCTCAATTGCATATATATCAAACTAACCACTTTAATAGTATAACCATCATACAATAACATTTACATTAATATCCCAAAACAACTATATACAAAAATTTATCTAAGTTAACACATCATTCACAAGCTTACACGACTACATTCCACACAAGTAACTTTCATAGAATTTAATTAAAATCTAAATATCATCACTCAAAACATTGACATCCCAGGTACATGCCAAGACGCAAAAGTGAAAATCACCAACTTGAGTTTGGGATTGACGTTGGATGCTAAGTCGTCAGTCAAAAATAGGTGCCTAACTTGCACATAGAATAATGATCAAATACTGAATTCATTTTTTAATTCAAGAACTATTTTTGTACTATATAATCGTAACTATATAATAACACATCATGCAATATTCATTTCATTTGTTCTATCATTGAGTTCAATGTGAGCATACATATTCGTTTCATAATAACCTTCATTTACTAGTATGGATTAATTTGGTAAAGGCACCCGGTGCCTAGTGGATAAACCGTAACAAAGTTTTGAGCCCAGCGCTAGTTGGATAAACGACGATATTAAATGTGTGCCCATCACTATTCAGATAAAATGACAATGAGTTGGGCCCAGCGCTAGTCAGATAAATCAATGATATTAAATATGTGCTCAGCACTAGTCAGATAAACAGACAATCATTTCCGCCCAGCACTAGTCGGATAAACTAATGATATCAGATGTGTGCCTAGCACTAGTTGGATATACTAACAAACATTTACGCTCAGCGCTAGTCGAATAAACTGACGAAATCAAGCACTCATTTGTGAATTTCACATTACCACCTTTTGTATTTCAACCATTTATCTCAAATAGCTAATAATAACTCATTGATCCATTTCATAATCATACACATATATATAATCTCATAAAATATCCATTCAATAGAAATTATTCAATTACATATATATATTGAAACATAATTTAATAAAAAATACAATTAGGCTAATTAAAATAAGTAACCAAAGTTCGAGTTCAAGGATTACGAACTTACCTTCGTAGCAGCTACCGGTACTCTTCAACAACTTTTCATTTCCCTCGATTATCGACCGATATACTTGTTTCTTGATCTAATTATAACGGTTCAACTCAATTAATCTCAACCAATATCTTTAACATTGAAATTCATATAATCACTCATTAATACTATTTTACATATTAACAATAAACTTATACTTTTATACACATTAGTCCCCAAAACCAATGCTTCCACATTAACCTAAATTTACTCCATCCAAACTTAACTGAATTTTCCTAAAGCCCTTATAGGAACTTCCTATTTCTCAATCAAACCCTAAATTTCAAATTTTGCACTAATTAGTCCTTTTTACATCATATTAACAATTAACCTTACAAAATAATCTCATTTCACTTCCAACCATAAAATCTATCAAGACAACACCAAGAACTTAAATTCCTCTACAATGGCAACTTCCATAATTCTCAAAATTTCTAAAAATTTGAACATAGGCAAATTAACTCATGAGCTTGAGACTTCAAAAACATAAATTTCATGTAAAAATATCCAAAATCTACTAACCAAATTAACCATTCAACTTTTAGCCCTTGGCCGTGTGTGACTTCTCCCCCTTTTCTTTTGTTTCGAAAGGAAGAAAATTTAAAAGAGAATTTCTTTGGCTTCCTTTTATCCACTAACTATTATTCCACCTCATTTTAGTTTTAATAATAGTTTAATACAATATATATTGTATTTAACATAGTATATATATTAGTTATATAAAATATGGTACAACCGTCCACTTAATTCAACAACAAAGATATAATTACTTTTCAAGTCCTTTTGTTATAAATTAGTTTATAATTTAGTAATAATCACACTTTTGTCCCTTAAACGATTAAGTCCCTATACCCTAATTAAAATTTAATTCCACAAAATTTTCTATCCAAAATTTAATTAGCTTCAAAAATGACTCTGTAACTATTAATTAAAAATATTTACGTGTTCAGTTTTACGAAAATGGCGTTTTGAACTACACTTTCTGACACCACTAACTTTCGAGTCGTTACACTTCCCAACAAGATGGGCATCTCCCGATCCTCTTCAAAACCTAAAACTACAAAATCTATTAGGATAATAAAACTATACACCTTAACTAACACATCCTCTAGCACTCTCTTAGGTTGGACTGCAGATTTGTCAGCTAACTGTAGTGTAATTTGAGTGTTTTTTAGGTCTTCTACCCCAAGTTTTTCATAAATAGATAAGGGCATTAGGTTTATACTAGCTCCTAAATCACTTAGAGCTTTCTTAAAATGAATACTCCCTATCTCTATTGGAATTATAAAACTTCCTGAGCCTTTTAGTTTCAGGGTTACCTGTCTGGAAATAATAACACTACAAGACGTGTTTATTTTGACTTGCTCTCTTAACTTTCATATGCCTAGACATGATTTCTTTTAAAAATTTGGCATATTTTGGTACTTTCTCGATTAGTTCAATTAATGATATGTTGACATTCAATGTTTTGAACAAGTTTAGAAATCTTAGAAACTCGTCCTCATCCCATTTATGTTTCTTTTCTAATGTGGAACGGAACAGTACCTATGTATTAGTGGTATTGTCTTTTACCCTCTCTTCTGATTCGGCTGCCTGTTTGATGACCTCCTCTGGTTCTGGTTCCTAATCAGTTTCTTGGAGTTTTTCTGGAGGGTTTTCTGCATTCTCTTTTTCATCCTCTTGTGTCAAGGTTG
The DNA here is from genome assembly GCA_025503065.1 of Gossypium bickii. Classification (NCBI taxonomy): domain Eukaryota; kingdom Viridiplantae; phylum Streptophyta; class Magnoliopsida; order Malvales; family Malvaceae; genus Gossypium; species Gossypium bickii. Next base: position 53,571,572 of record CP106713.1, on the reverse strand, counting down.
TCGGGATACTCAAGATTTTACCCGATCGGAGTGCTATTGCTTTTACTTGCTCCTTCCCTTCTTTTTGAGGATTATTCTCAGTGTTGCTGGGTATGCCAATACAATTTTCCTTTTAATATCTCCCATCATACTCATTAATTGGCTCATTTGATCCTCTAATTTAGTCAATGTTCTTGCTGAATTGGTGGACTCAGATTGCACCCGCTTTACTTCTGTTCTCATTGACTGCATTTCCCCTTCAATTTGATCTAGACGTTGACCACATACAATATAGTCATTTGGGTTGGCCCTATCTTGAGGTTTTTGCAAATAAGGAGGTTGGTAATTAGTTATTTTAACTTGATTTGAATTATTATCTCCTCATTGATTTCCTCCCCATCTCAAATTTGGGTGATCCCCCCAAAATTTTTACTCCCTCCCACTTTTCCCCTAAAACTTTTACTCCCTTCCCATTTCACCTCCCATCTATCCCAAATCCATCCCCCCTCCAATTTTTTTTTTAATATTTTCCCTTCAAAATTTTGCTCCCCCTATTTATTTTCTCTCAAACTTTTATTCTCCAAAACTTTTTATTTTCCCCATAAACTTTTACTTCTCACCCTTTACTCTCAAATAAAAAATCAAAATTATCCAAAAAAAAATCACTAACATAAATAGTAATAATTTTATTTATATCTACTATTTATATTATTAAATTAAATTTCACATTTTATATTATTTATATTATTGAATTATTTAGTCATATTGAATATTTATACTAAAATTGAGTTATTAATTATGCCATAAAATATTCGTGTTAAAATTTTATATTGGTATCAATTTCACATTTTATCTTTAAAATAACTTTTATTAAAAAAACACATTTTTACATTTAATATATTTTTTAATTCCAAAATACATAGTGACAAGAATCTAAAGATAATTGAAAGAACTAAGCAAGCAAAGAAGCTAACCTGTATATAAAAGATTAATAAATAAATTATTTGGTGATGAAAATTAATAAAACATTTTGGTTAAGGTGGACAAATTTTATTACGATGGGTGATAATGGTTACAAGGACCCAAAATTATTTTTTAAATTTAACTCGAACAAATATATTCGATTCGAATTCTATTTCACTCAACTCGATTCGAGAAAATTTCAAATCAAATTAGGATGATAAAATATGATTCGTCAACTCGATTAACTCAAAATTTTTTCATTCAATTCGATTCGAGTCGATCGAACGCTCACCCCTAACTCAAACTATCCATTGGCCCATGTCGGTACAATATGGTAAATTAATTACGGTTGTAATGGCATGTATATGTTACATTGGCCATATTAGCATGTAAATGTAAATGATGCTTGTAATCTAGGCATTGGAATGACTAGTAATGGTTTGATTTGATATATTTGTAATGTCATACTATGATAGCTACACATGTGTTAAGTAATTGATCAAAATATGCCTATCATATGGACTAAACCAAGGCAAGATTATGAACATGTATGCATATAATGGTATACCATGTTGAATGATAGAGTTTATTTGATTTGAATGCTTGAAATGGTTAGTATTTGGATGTTTGATTCAAGTGCAAGTCATGGGTGTGATTTTGGGTGAGAAAAGAAGCTAGGAATGGCTTTATTTTGTTCACATGGGCAGACACACGGGCGTGTGTCTAGACCATGTGTGACACACGGCCTACCCTATGGGTATGTGGCCTGGCTGTGTATCCCCTGCACCTTAAATTTGAGAAAACAGAATGCTCAGAATTGAGCACACGGGCAGAGACACGGGCTTGTGTCTCAACCGTGTGTGTTACATGGCCTAGAACACAGGCATGTGTCTTGGCCGTGTGAAACCTACACCTAATTCGAATTGAATTAATTAACCACATGGCCTAGCACACGGGCGTGTGGCATGGCCGTGTGGCACAAGTCAGAGAGCAACCTAAATCGGACACGGCCTAAGGCACGGGAGTGTCTAAGGGTCACATGGGCATGTCCCTTGGACCACACGGGCGTGTGAGCCCTGCACTTTGGAAATTTTTTAAAATGTCAAGAAAAATTATTAGAGTTTTCGATTAAGTCCCAACTCGATTCTAACACTAGTATTGGGCCTCGAGGATCCAATTAAGGGACACTACGAATGATCTTGGTTAATGAATAGTGATTGACATGATTTATCTGAGAATGTTCTGAAAAGTTTCAGTAATGCTCTGTAACCCTGTTTCGGTGATGAATACAGGTTAGGGGTGTTACGCTAGCAGGCCTTCTGATACGTCCACTAGAATAATGAGTCAGCAAAAATAAATACAAATTAAAAAGAGATATTCTAAGCTAAGAAATTGGTGTTCATAAAATGTGCCAAATGAGTCTATTTATACACTTGAGGTAGACCTCATCCTTAACCCTAGGTTAGTTGACGTTCCCAAGATTTAAGTTGGATTGTGCACCCCCTGGATCGTATTAATTCCTATCCAGAGTCGATATTACGACACACCAGGACCTGTGTTGTGACAAAGAAGACAATATACTCTTCTGTAGGATGTCTTCAGGGGGTATGTTTCGGCACCCTTAGGCTGTGTCGTGACATTGAAGGCAGTCTCAGAATTCTTCCATTCTGGTCCCTATGTTGCAACATTGAATCATCCGTGTTACGACATAGCGACCAGTACCAGTTTGGAACGCTTTTCAGCGATCTTCTTCACACTCACAAAGTACATTAGCTCTCCCTTAGGTCTCATTCGACCCCTAAGGTCAATAAAAGATTCAATTCACACACTTGATTGAATTTAATTAAACTTACTAAAACGTAATTAAAACCTAATGATAATGCTCATTTTCAAGCTCCTAAAGTGCAAAAATTAGTTTAATCTACTACATCGAATTACGGTAGATCAATTAGCTAGATTAGGCTACAATGATCTCAAAAACATAAAATTTATGAAAAACGGGCTATGTTTGGACTTATAAGCAAGGGTAAAATTATTTTGAATGTTCAAATATTTCTTCCTTCATTCAACAATGGTGGAAATTGTGGGAAAGAAGAAATGGCAAGATGGTAACCTTCAATTTTATGTTTTATTACTTTTCATTATTACTTTAACATTTTAACTAATATATTTTAAATTAAAAATATCCACTAACTGTCCATCCCTTTTAAAAGTGATCTAATTTCCACTTAGATCTTTGTATATTCACTAATTAAACTATTTGAAACTTAAAAATCAAATGTGATAAACTTTTACGATTTTTATGATTTAGTCCTTGTACCTTAATTAACCAACCAATCATTAAAATTGCCTAACCAAATTTTAATATAATTCTATTAAAGACTTGTAAATATGAATAAATAATATTTACTAACTCAACCATCAAAAAATGGGGTTTCAAAACCACCATTTTCAGTACCACTAAAAATGGATTGTTACAATATGCATCCTACCAAGGCTTCAGGTATGGATGGCTTCCTAGTAATTTTTAACAAGAATTCTCAAATATCATTAGTGATAATATTGGCATCTAATATTTATCTGTGCTTAATAGAAGAATCACTTTTGAAGATATTAACTAAATTCCTATTGTTTTTAGCCCTAAGATTCCCAATTCTAGAAACATGAGCCATTTCCTGACAATTAGCCTTTTCAATGTTACTTATATGATTATTTCAAAGATTATTTTTAAAATATTTGGAATGTATTAGATAATCGCGTGGATGAGGTACCTAATGTTTTTTTTTACCAAAATGACTCATTTTTTATAACACTATCATTGCATATGAAATTCTTCATTCTTTTAAGAATTAAAGGGCTAGTAATTGAGGTTTATTTGCTTTGAACCTCGACACGAGTAAAGTATATGATTTGGTAGAATGACATTTTCTAGAGGATATGATGTTGATGATGGGTTTTGCTAATGTGTGGGTTTCTTTTGTTATGTTTTGTAGAGTTCGGTGTCTTATTCAATGGTCATGAACTTTTTGATAGGTGAAACTTTGAGGCCTAGTAGGGAGTTAAGGTAGGGTGACCTAGTTAACCCATATCTATTTCTAGTTAGTGAAGGTTTTTCTACCCTTTTATTATTGACAAGTTTGAAGGCTAGGTTAAAGGGAACTTGTATTGGTTGAAGAGGTTCTAACATTACACATTTGCTTTTCGTTGAAGATATTATTGTATTAGGTAAAGCTACAATGGAAAGTGGAAAAATTTATAAAGTGAATTCTACAAGAATATGGAGCTTGCTCTAGCTAAAGCATGAACTTTGATAAGTCTTTGATTTTTTTTATAGTACAAATGTGTCTCCTTTGATTCATGTACCAATTGGTAACATTATGGGGGGTTCAAATTACCTCAAAGCCAAAAAGGTATTTGGGCTTACCCATGATGGCGGGGAGAAATAAGAAGGAAGCTTTCCCAAGTATTAGAGTGATCTCCTTTTTATGCTTACTCAAAAAAACACAAATAACATCTACAGTGTAAGCACGACATTACTGAAAGCATGGTAGTGTCAACTACATGCAAACATTTTCAAATACATTCAAAGATCATAAAATACAGAATTCAAATATAGACATTACAAAAATACACATAACGATATTGTATAAACTTACTAGATATAAATAGCAATAGTAGATGTGTCAGGGACTAATATTAGTGGCAATTACCTTATAACAACTTATTTAATGTATATGATATCTTATTATCACTTGTCGCTATTTATCTAAAGTTTTGCAATTTATTCAATTTAGTCCTTAAAATTAAAACAAGCATATATTTCATATTTAAACCCTAAACTTTAAATCTGACTTCAAACTCATCCCTATACAGCTCTCAAGAATCTATGTTTATAAGATTTTCAAGCCAATTTCAACATATTTTCATTTTACTCCCTAAACTCGAAACTAACAAAATTCACTTTATAAAATAGTCCTATATCATATCAAAGTTTCAAACTTAACCATTTAACATTCAAAAAGCTTCGAAAGCAACAATGGTAACTTTTAAAATCTTTGACAGTTTTACTATTTAGACCCGTGTTAGCTAGATTAGGCTACAACAATCTCAAAAACATAAAATTTATGAAAAACGGGCTAGGTTTGGACTTACATGCAAGGGTCGAATGGTTTTGAATGTTTGAAGCTTTCCTCCTTCATTCAATAATGGTGGAAATGGTAGAAAAGAAGAAATGGCAAGATGGTAAACTTCAATTTTATGTTTTATTACTTTTTATTATTGATTTAACATTTTCACTAATATATTTTCAATTAAAAATATCCACTAACTGTCCATCCCTCTAAAATTAATCTAATTTCCATTTAGATCCTTGTACTTTCAGTAATTAAACCATTTGACACTTAAAAATCAAATGTGATTAACTTTTATAGTTTTTATGATTTAGTCCTTATACCTTAATTAACCAACCAATTATTAAAATTACCTTACCAAAATTCAATATAATTCTATTAAAGACTCGTAAATATTAATAAATAATATTTACTAACTAGACCATTAGAAAACAGGGTTTCAAAACCATCATTTTTGGTACCACTGAAAACGGGTTGTTACAATATGCATCATACCAAGGCTTTAGGTATGAATGGCTTCCTAGAAATTTTTATCAAGCATTCTAGCATATAATTAGTGATAATATTGGCAACTAATATTTATCTGTGCTTAATAGAGGAATTGTAACACCCTTCACCCGTATTCAACGCCGGAATATGGTTATAGAGCATTACTGGGCTTATAACACATATAACTGTACTTTTCTCATACATTCAATCATTTCATATAATCATCATTCAATTTGTCCCTTACAATAGCCTACGAGGCCTTAAACATACTTTTGGAGCGGTTCGGGACTAAACCAATAACTTATAAAACTTCTATGAGACTTTGAAAAATTTTCTCAATACAAAGGACACACGCCCGTGTCACCGGCTGTGTGAAAATAGGGGGTACATACTGACTTGGGTCACACGGCCAACCACATGCCCGTGTGCCCTTCGAAGTGGCCACACACACCCGTGTGCCAGGCCGTGTGCTAGGCAGTGCCAATCATGTAGGGTATACTAACTTATGCAACACGGCTAAGTCACACGCCCGTGTGCTAGGCCGTGTGCCAATTAGGGGGTATACTGACTTGTACCACACGGCCAGTCACACGTCCGTGTGTGAGACCATGTGGAGCATACTGACTTGGTGTTAAAATCAACACCAGGGGACACACGGCCGTGTAACATGACCGTGTGTCGCACACGAATGAGACACACACTCGTGTCTCTATCCGTGTGGACAAAAATAGGCTATTTGCAAAGCCATTTTGCCACCCTATTTATCCATGCATGAACAAACATAAATTGCAACATTTTTATAACTCAATAGGCAGCCAATTCCCTTGTAACATCCTGAATTAATGGGCCTTTGTGTTTAATGTGTGGTTATGTTTAATGTGAGTGTTAGGGGTCCAGAATGGGCTCAGGGTATGGCCGAGGCCTTAATTGAATTTTCTGTTTAGACACTCTAGTGGAAAGCCAGTAGGATAGGGCTTAAAAGATGTTATCTATGTTTTAAGGCACAAATGAGCTTGTGGCCCAAGTGGCAAAGTGGCGCCACTTAGGGGCTTTGAGGTGGCGTGATAAGCAGTAAGGGAGGTCCAAGGTTCGAGTCACATTACCCATCTATTTTAATTAATTTTGGCGTCAAGAGAGAGCTGAGTTGGAGTCAGTTAGAATGCTTGAAATTAGGAAGAATAATTGATGGATAATATGGATAATATGGATGATAAAGTAACTGATAAAGGAAGGAAGAGGTGGTGTTATCTAGGCTTCTTCTAAAGGTATGAATAGATTAAGATAAAGGAGAAAAGATAGGAGCTATCTGCTGAGTACAGTGTTGGCCGAAATTCTATCACCTAGAGGAGGGAAGAAATCGGTTTCTTTATGGCAATGGGGTGCCGAATTTTCCCTATTATTTGTTTAATTTTTAGCTATCGGGAAGGGCACTTCCGGGATTTGTTAAGTAAGTGCCGAAATTCTCTATAAATAGGGGTAGTATCTCTTCAATTCTGGCATTTGAACCCCATTCTTTTAATGCTTTTCTCTCATTCTCTGCCAAATCCGAAATCCCTAAATCCCATTCTCTCATCTTCACTTTTATGCAAAAGCCGAAACTCTTGATTTTAATTCTCTTCTCCATTCTTTTTCTATAAGCCAAATATTCATTGTTCTTTGCTTTTTCTCTTTTGTCGATCTCTTCACTAAAAGCCGAATCTACATAGATCTCTTCCTATCATCTTCTCTTCTGATCTTCTCAAAAAGCCGGAATCTCTAAGGGGTAGTCGAATTTTTTATGTTAAGGTGAGTGCCGATTTTCGTATCTCTTCAATTTCTCTTTCAGTTTTTAAGAGACAAGGCCGAATGGCCACTTGGTTTGTTAAGGCTGTCGGTTGAGACTAATATTTTCTCTCTTCTCGTGTTTTGGGTGGCATTTCGGGATTTGAAGGGAACCTGATCGTTTAGATCTAAAAGCCGAAAGTCGCTAGTCTCTAATTTCGGGATTTTAAGGTAAATGAGAGGATTCCTAAGTTTAAGAAACGAGCAGTGTCTGCTATTCCAGATTGGCCACTGGATTGTGGACCGGCTTCTGAACAACACCTTAGGCAGATAGTGATGGTGTTGGCTACGGATAGCGTCAGTATAGAGGGTCTCGTTCTAGAGGTAATCAGGTGTGTAGATCTTTAACACACTCTTGAAATGTAATTTATGTGTTATGGGCTAAAAAGCCGGAAAGTGCTGTGTAGACAGTCGAATAAGACCCTTAAAAGGTTAGGCAAGGATGCCAGGTACGTAATCATAAAAATCTCTATGTGTATCGAAATATATGAAAGCATGTATAATGTTTTCTTTATGTGTGTATGCATGGGGCGGGATTATGATAATGAAGGGGAAGTGCATGATAGGTCACTTGGTGATCGGTGGTTAAACCACAAATTCAAATGTTAGGTCACATAGTGATCGGTGGCTATGCCACGTTTAATGATTCCTGATTAATAGGAATAGGCAGTACGGCTGTCGTTATGGTGTGTAGCGGATGGAGGGTTGAGTGTAGAAATCCCCAAGGTGTGATGGTTGGTACGGGTTGGTGTGTAGATGATGGAACCGTAAGATGGGTTGTGCTATTCATCATTTATTATTTGTCATGTAATTATGATTGTTGCCTCTATGTATGGGCCAAGGCCCATAATGTGTTTGTGAGCCTCAGGTCAGTGTGTTCGGGATTTATACACTGAGTCTTGGTGACTCACGCTTTCGTTTTTCTCTATTATTTCAGATGAGCAGTAGATCATGGACATGGGAGCCGAGAAGGACTCGAGGGGCCTTCAAGTGTTTTTTTTTTTCATCTTTATAGATTATTTCGGCTTTTCTTTAAGTTTTTAAGTTTGGAAATATTTATGTAATAAGGCCCCATAGCTTATATTTTTTTTCACTGCATAGTTTTTAATATTTGCAACTTATGAAATTTTGTCGAAAGTTTAATTAGTCACAATAATAATAATACAAGGTTTTTCTCCAAATGACATTTATTTATTCAAATATTGTCTAATTAACTTACAATTTCTAAACCAACGAAGCAAAAGTTTTCAATGTACAACCCGTGGCATACCAGATCTGGTCGAAACTTATGGGCCGGGTTTGGGGTGTTACATCACTAGATTTTATACACAATTTATACCAATTTGACATAGTATTCAAATACCTAATTAATATCATGCATTTTCTATTCATATGCCTATTTCATATCAAGACAACATTTGCATATTTCCATTCCATCTACTACTTGCCAAAACATACCATATTTGAATACTTATACACAACCAAAACATTATACCAAATTAAGCCAAATCACATGGATTTAATTTATACCACAGCATCCAAAATCACTATCTCAAGTAACCATAACCATCATCTTTATAACTAGCCTATATATGCCATATTTACATATATCCATAAGTTCAAAGATACCAATCGGCAACTGGATAGTGTGATGCATAACTCCGACTTATCCGAATCGAATGAGCTGCTGAACCTCTATAAAACACAGAAAATAAACATAGTAAGCTTTAAAGCTTAGTAAGCCCATATAATTTAGTATTTAACTTACCATTTATATATAATCAAACAATTAAACAAAGTATGTCAAATTCACTCGCCAAATGCCTATACACAAGCATTCATCAACAAGTTAGTCACATAAGTGCATATAATCATCCATTATCTCAATTTGGTACTCAATACATAGTATCATATCAAATTCATATATCATGTACATCATTTGTAACATTTCACTTCCAATCATATTTTCAATAATTCATTCAATAATAGTAACTCATCCATAGAAACAGTAATTCATTAATAATAACAGTAATTCATCCGTATAAACATTAATTCATTTGTAATAACAGTAACTCATCAATATAAATAGTAATTCATTCGTATAACACATACCTTATTCACAAAACCAATAACAGAAGTTATACCCGTTGAACCTATTAGAATTTCAAGGGATACTCAGGTGATATACATTACTTATGTAAATCAGTAATCCATCAATTCATTATCATTTCTACTCTTTCAAGCTATGATCAGTAAGCTCCTTTTGAGCTGATGGACAGTAAGCTCCTCCTGAGCTGATGAACAGTAAGCTCTATTGAGCTGAAACGATAAGCTCTAACGAACTGAAAATAATAAACTCTTACGAGCTGAGAACAGTAAGCTCTTACGAACTGATATATCAGTAAGCTCATACGAGCTGAGGTGAGTCAACAACACATGCAGGATCTCAACCTAAATGATAACCCTAGTGGCATGTCACTTGTATCCTACGAATTCTTACGGTTCAAATGGGGCTTGGTAACCATCAGACTATATCAATAAGGCATTTGAATTTCAAGTAGATCATTTACTCAATTACATACATTCATTTCAAATAATTAAAAGAATTTATAAGTTTGATTCTAATTATACGAACTTACCTCGATTTGCTCAGATGAAAATTATCGACTATTCGTCCACTTTTCCTTTTTCCCGATCTAAACACGATCTCGGCTTATCTTGATCTATATATTATCAAAATTTACTTATTTAATCATCATTTCATTTAATTCAGCACAAAACACATATTAGGGCCATTTTATACATTTGCCCCTAAACTTTCACTTTTTTACAATTTAGTCCTTATCACATAAAATTGCAAATTCATGCAATTTAGTACAAACCCATGCTTAGCCCAATTTAATACATATTACTAGTAGCCCATATTTCTTTATTCACACTTTTACCCACTTAATTTTATAATTTCACAAATTAATCCCTTTTTGACATTTTTGTCAAAAATCACTTTATAGAACTAGTAAATCTATCAAAAACTATTCAAAATCCATTATCAACCATCAAATTACTCAATCATTCAATAAATGCAACATGATAAATCTTTAACAGTTTCAAAATTTAAGGTACGGGCTAGCTAGAATACGAAGCAGCGATCACAAAAACATAGAAATCATTAAAAATGGGAAAAATTTGTACTTCCAAATTATCTCCAAAGTGACCGAATGCTTTCAAGCCCTAAAATGGATTTTCTCCATGCTTCATTCGGCTATGACAAAGGTGATAACCTTTAATTCTTTGTTTGTTTTATTTATTTTATGTTATTAACCAAATTAACCTTACTAATAAACCAGTTAAAACACCTATTAATGTGTCCATAAAAGTCCACTAACATTTAAAATGGTCTAATTACCATTTAAGGCCACCATAATTAAAAGCCAAAGCTATTTGACACCTATAACTAATAGAACATGCATTTTACATTTTACGCGATTTAGTCTTTTTTATCAAATTAACCATTCAAACAGTAAAATTTATTTACGAAACTTTCACAAAATTAATCAATCTTGTTGTATGCCTTATTAAAATAATTAAATAAATATTTTGACTTCGGATTTATGGTTCTAAAACTACTGTTCCAATTTGACCCAAAAACGGTTGTTACAGGAATCTCTTTTAAAGATATTAATTGAATTCCTATTGTTTTTATTCCTAAGATTCCCAATTCTAGAAACATGAGCCATTTCCTGACAATTAGCCTTTGCAAAGTTATTTATAAGATTAGTTCAAAGATTATTGTTAAAATATTTAGAATATATTAGATAATTGCATAGATGAAGCACCCCGTGTTTTTTTACCAGAAAGACTCATTTTTTATAACACTATCCTTGCATATGAAATTCTTCATTCTTTCAAGAAAAAAAGGTGTAAAGCCCCAAATTTTGGGCCTAGAATAATTGGGCCTTGGGCTTTGGAGCGCCTAAAATTATTGAGAGCAAGGTAACGGCACAAATGCATGTTAGTACTGCTGGGTTAGCAATATTGGAGTGTTTGGGGTCTTGAAGAAGTCCTGGGTTCAAACCTGGGCCTTAGCAAAAATTTTGGTTTTTGGTGAATTAAAACCTGGATGTTAGCTTAAAGGGGATATATATTAAGTTGTGTTGTTTTAGGACACAAGTGAGCTTGTGTTATGGTGGCAAGTGGCATGTTGGGCATGCATGGGGGAGGGGGTTCGAATCCCATGGCATGCAAGTGGGAGGTTTTATTTTTTATCTCTGTGGCGTGAAAGATAGTGTTTGATTCAAACTCTGCAAAGGAGGTTGGAGACTTGGTCATCAAGTTTGAATAGGGGTGTTGAGTGAATCAAGGAGCAATCAGTGGTGATTTTTAGGGAATTTGAATGAGAAGGGAGTCTTGGCCGAATGGAAGAGCTTGAGTAGGGGGATTTCAGCAAAGGGGGTTTCATTTATGCATTTTTGGCAACTTTGTGTGAGGATAGAAACCAAAAACCTCTCTGCAATTTCTGGTTTTTCTCTTTTTCATTTCGGGATTTACTTCTTTCGTGGCATCTTGTGCAACATTTTTGACCATTCGGGTCTTTCTTCCTTCTACTTTCTTTTTCTCTCAATTGTCGTTCATTTTTTTCAAACACAATACCAATTGCCAATTGCCGAATTCTTCACTGAAGCCTACCTTTCTTCTCCATATATTTCTCTCTGCCGAATCTGATTCATCATTTTCTTCTCTTGGTTTTCTCCTTTGGCCGAATCTAGCTCCTTATCTCTCTTGATTCCCTTAGTCGATTAGTCTCTTTCCCTTGTGACGCCAACCTCTATCAAGTGGTCGATTGTTGCTTTATTCTACCGTTTCTATCGACTAATTTTTGTAAGTATTCCCTGTCCCTATTCGGTTCTTGGTCCCTTTTTGATGGCTCTTCGCTGACAAAGCCAAATGATTCTTTTGATTAATGTATCATTTCTGCAGGATAGGGGTACAGACATCTTCGGTTAGCATCATAAGTGGGTTGGACAGCATTCTTGGGGGAAGGTGAGTATCAATTCCATGCTCGTTGGGATTGAACGTTAGTATTACATATTGATATTAACCGAAGGAAAAATGTTGATGGATGTAGGTTTGGCGTTCGTGGGTTGCTTGTACGAGCTGCGAAAAAGGTGTGTAATCGTACACCCAATGTTGTTTCTGTTAAAACGATGGATGAAGGGGTGTATTCACACCCCTACTTAATTGTGAATCGGTAAAAGCCGAAAAGCTGAAATTTCGGCATCTGAGGGCTCACGAGCATGCGAACGCTCGTAGGGACAAATCGAGCCACAACTATTGGTGATAGACCGTAGAGGCCGCCACGAATGTTCTCGTGGGCTTAGGTCGTAATGGGCCTCGTAGGGCCGTAATGGGCCATGTAGGCCTAATGGGCTCATGGGCCCCACATGGGTAAAATCCAGGGTAAGCGAATAATAATGGATTGGGCAGTGAAATTTGTATAACCGTAATGGAGTTTGGGCTGAACGGGCCACACGAGTGTGTGGGCCCACTTGAGCTGAGTTTTGGGCCTTGGGCCCAATTACATTATTTTGGCCATATAAGATATTCGAGTCGTTCGAGACGACGATAGGCCTTTGGAAAGGTCGTATACTATACCGAAGCCCTTAGGGAGTAAAATTACCAAATACCCTTCAATGGTAAAATTATCAAAATACCCTCGATTTGTAAAAATTACCAAAATACCCCTAACTTGTGAAATTACCGAAATACCCTTAATTTATGAAATTACCAAAATACCCTTGATTTGCAAAATTACTGAAATACCCACAGTTTGTAAAATTACCGAAATACCCTCAGTTTGTAAAACTACTGAAATACCCCCGATTTGTAAAATTACTGAAATACCCTCGATTTGCAAAATTACTAAAATACCCCTGTAGGGTAGAATTACCGAAATAGCCTTATAGGGTAGAATTACCGAAATACCCCTGAAGGGTAGGATTACCGAAATACCCTTATAGGGTAAAATGACTGTTTTGCCCTAGTGGATAAATGATTGTTTTATGCTATGTTTTGGCTGATCGGAGCTATGATTTGTCTGTCTTTCTTGAGTAAGCCATGTGGTTTATATATATGTGCTTTGCATACATGATATGCTGCATGGGATTGTGATTTTGTAATTGGACGAAGTGATTGATCTGTTAGGGTCGCACGGGTCGCCCGAGACGACTGTGGACTTACCGACGACTTTAAGCCACTTATATTCTGGTAGCTCTACTGCGATATCGGTTGGTGCTGCAACCGGTGCTAATATTAGTGTGCTGGTTGGGTGGGTCGATTTTATCCCCACATGATGTGTTGGTTGGTACGAGTGGTGTGCTGGCTGGATTGGGGCGAGGTGCATTTGTACACTATTGCATTTCTGTTTATGAGATCTGATACTAATATGGGCTAGGCCCAAGCGATTCTTTTATGGGCCGAGACCCAAACGATTTTGCGATGGGCTTAGGCCCACTGAAACTGTACTGTGGTTGAAATTTGACTGATTGTTTTTATATTAGGGGATTACACACTGAGTTTTCATAAACTCACCCCGTTTTTAACTGTGCAGGCAATCCCTAGCCTTAGACAGATCGGAGCTGTGAAGGACTCGGAGATGGCCACACAACTACTTCTATTTTTCCATTAAGTTATTCATAGCACTTTGTTTTGGTTTGGTTTGTAATAAGGCCTCTTAAAGTTTTCAGATTTTAAATTTTAGGTTTGGGTTTATTTTAATTTATATCTGTTAGAAGTAAATCATGATTTTTCCAAAATGATTATTGTTTTCAAAACACTATGTTACAATTACTGTTTTTGGTTATCACGTTTTCGCAACGTTTTAAAAAAAAATTCCGCAGTTGAAGGAGATTTTGAAGGAAATCAATAACGTTTTAAAAGTGAACAAACCTTTTTCAATGTACCTTGTTTTGAAAATAAACGAACACAAGCTGAGGCTTTACACAAGTTTTAAATGTCAAGAAGGTTTTAAATATTAAGAAGGGTTTCCAACGAAAACACGATTTTTGAAAAACACTTTAATGTGACACGCCAGATTCGGGCCTAACTTCTAGGCTGGGTTTGGGGTGTTACAAAAGGACTATTAATTGAGGTTTATTTTCTTTGAACCTCGACATGAGTAAAGTATATGACTTGGTAGAATGTCATTTTCTAAAGGATATGATGTTGATGATGGGTTTGCTAATGTGTGGGTTTCTTTTGTTATGTTTTGTAGAGTTTGGTGCCTTATTTGGTGGTCATGAATTTTTTGATAGGTGAAGCTTTGAAGCCTAGTAGGGAGTTAAGGTAGCGTGACCCAATTAACCCATATTTATTTCTAATTAGTGAAGGTTTTTCTACCCTTCTAAGAATGACAAGTTTGAAGGGTAGGTTAAAGGGAAATTGTATTAGTTGAAAAGGGCCTAACATTACTGTTAAATTAAGCTTTATTTGATAATATGCTTTGTTATAACAAATTAAAGTGTTTTCGAATAAAAGTTAAAGTTGAATAAAATTGACAAATGATTTCTCAAATGAAGTCTAAGAGATAAAACTTTGAATCTTTACTTACTCTTAGTAAATTTCTTGAACCAACTCTAAAATCAAGTTAAAATAATTTTAATTAAGTAAAAATTCTTTCAACTAGTCAAACCCTATTGGTGATTTTGAGTTGAATTATTGAGCTAAAAATTTGTATCAGAGCTAGTCTCTTTTAGACAGTTTAACAACTAAAGTGGAAATACTTGAGGAAGCTCAATAGGTAACAACCCACCCTTATTCAATGCCTGAATAGGGTTTCAGAGCATTACCAGAATTATAACACAATTACACTTACATATTTTCATACATTTTCAAATTTAATTCAAATATTAATCAAAACATTCAAATCGTCCCTAATACGAGCCTACGAGGCCCTAAATATGCATTAGAAGTGGTGCGAGACTAAACTGATAACTTCAGAAACTTTTTAAGCACTTATATAATTTTTCTCAAAACAGGGGACACACGTCCGTGTGGCCCGACCGTGTGTCTCACACAGCCAACAGACACGCCTGTGTCACAGGCCATGTGGACATTCAAAATGGGAGAGCATGATTGTGTCTTAGCCCGTGTTAGACCCTATGTAACTCTCTGACTTGGGTCACACGGCCAACACACACACACCTGTGTGCCCTAAAAATGGCCATACACGCTCTTGTGCCAGGCCTTGTGCTAGGCCGTGCCAAACCTGTAGGATATACTAACTTATGCCACACGACTAAGTCACATGCCCATTTGTGAGGTTGTGTAGAGAATACTAACTTGGTTTCAATTTCAACACTAGGGGACACACTAGTCGACTACTCTGATAATCTCGAAAGATCCTTCTATATTTCGGCCAAAATCAATAATAAGGATTAGTCTTTGAAATTTCGACAAGTCCTTAAAGGAAAGAATAAAAACCAAACTTAATCTTACCTTTACTGAAGAAATCGACAGCACCTTTATTTGAAGCTCTTCAAAGACTCGGCTATGATGACTAAATAGTTGTCAAGGATTTCGGCTTTTGGACTTAATGGAATAATCGGCTAGAACACAAGCACACTTTCGGCTTTGACAAATAGAAGAGAAGAGAAGAAAAGAAGAAAAGAGGGATTTTGGAGAGGAAAAGAATCGATGAAAAGAGAGGCTACTTGGCCAAGGAAAATTCGGCTACCCCTTTCCTAGTTTGGCCAAAATTATCAACTTAAAGTCCCTTACTTGGCCACCACTCTTCTATTTGATAGCTTTATCCCTTTAATTATCACTTTATTCAAATTAAAAGAATTTAATCCCACAATTATCTTTTGAAAATAATGATAAATAAATCCCTTATTTATCCCTTATTTATCTCTTAAAAATAAAAGAATAAAAGCTACTAAATTATAGCCATGTGTCGTCCACCTCTCTGCTCCTTGTAGCAAAATAAAATTTCTTTTATTTGCTTCCCATGTGACTCAAACTTAGGCCCAATACCCTTGTATGTGGCGCCATTTCCAGAGGCCCTAAGTGGCATCTCCAGGCCACTTTTCCAAGCCTGTTTGTGTGTCAAATTTCAATACTTTTTCTCTTAAGGCCACCTTGCCTTAGTTTCCTCTTTTAAACTTTAAAACTCGACATTTCTAAGTCATTTCTAAGTTTCCAAAAATTTTCGTTTGCCTCTTTAAACTTGACATTTCCTTACATTTCCAAGTTTCTAGAAATGTTCATTTTCCTCTTTTGAATCATTTCTAAATCATTTCCTTACATTTCCAGGTTTCCAAAAATGTTCACTTTAAACTTAACATTTCCATACATTTCTAGGTTTCCAAAAATGTTCAAAATACATTCATAACACATAAGACATGTCATTTTGTACAATTAAACCGAAAATGCATAGGCCCTTTTCAGGATGTTATAGGCACAAAAAAGGCATATAATAGACATTCAAACAACCTCAATCAAATATCATTCCTACCATTTCAATACCAACAAATACAAGACACACTATATCCCAATATGCCGTCCAAATCACACAAATACTTACCATCTCAAATCGTCAATATGGACACATTCAAACATGCATTATTTAGCCTAAATTCATAAACATATCATTATCCACAACTCATCCATTTGACACTCATAATACCTATTACCATAAAGCATCACATATTCAACAATCAAAATATCACATAAGCCACATATATATCTATATATACATGATTCAATCATACCAAAATAAGCCAACTTATATGGCAGTATACCAAACCAAACTTAGAACATTTACAAGCCAACTCAAATGGCTACATTCATCATCAATTCATGAACCAAAATGACCAATGTCCTTATACATGCCATATATTCAAAACATAAGATCAATAGTACCAAAGTGATAGTAGGATAGTGTGACGAAGCCTCCGACGATCCCCGAATCCGAGCTAGCTTGATTTCTCTATAAAACACAGAAAATTAAATAAAGTAAGCTTAATAGCTTAGTAAGCTTGTATGAAATCAACTCAATCTAATCATAAATTTACAATTCAATACTTTGAATATATCAACATATAGCTCTTATTAACTAACAAACCTTTCACATCTTTAATTATAAGATTATATGCAAACTTCATAATTTCTTCGATTTAAAACTCATACGATTCATGTACATACCTTTATCAATTTGTAACGAACTCATACCTATTCGAAAAAATGTCGAATACTCGAAATCCCACATACTAAGTGCCAATACATAGCCGAGGCTATTTTAATCTCGCACATTAAGTGCCAACATATATATATAGTCGAAGCTATCTCGATCTCGCACACTAAGTGCCATACATAGTCGAAGCTATCTCAATCTCGCAGACTAAGTGCAAATATATATAGCCAAAGTTATCTCGATTTTGCACACTAAGTGCACCTAATTAGCCGAATTGTCATTGAACACGACTGTAGTCTCGTATACACAATTTATGCAATATCAAAGCACTTTAAAGCATAATTATAACAATGATTATTGCATACAAACTTACCTCGGATGTAAAAACAATGAAACAGGTTGATTAGTCGATAACTTTATTTTTCCCTTGATCTAGATCCGAGTTTCGCTTTTATTGATAATTGAGCTAGGAGGCTTGGCTGAATGAAATGGGTAAAAATGGCTTCCCTTACCCTAACAATCAGTTGGAAAAGATGATAATGGGATAAAATTTGGTTTTATTTTATTTAATTTAACATTATTTACAAATTACCATAATTAACCTTTAAAATATTCAATAATTACACCGAATGCCATGCCACTATCATCCACTAAGTTATAAATGGGCTAATTTCCCCTTAAGGACCTTAAATTTAAGGTTCTATAGCTATTTAGTACCTTTAACTATTAAAACATCACTTTTGCACCTTATGCAATTTAGTCCTTTTTATCAAATTAAGCACTCAAATGATAAAATTTCGAAACGAAACTTTCACACAATCATATATTCATGTCGTAAACCTTAAAATAATATTAAGATAATTATTTTGAATTTGAATTTGTGGTTCCAAAGCCACTGTTTTGATTTGACCAAAAACGGGTTGTTACAACTCTCCCCCCTTAAGGATTTTCGTCCCTGAAATTCTTATCTGTGAATAGGTTAGGGTACTATTTTTTGATAGGTTTCTCGGGCTCCCACGTAGCCTCTTCGACATCATGTCGTTGCCAAAGTACTTTCACTAAAGCTATGCGTTTATTTCTCAACTCTTTAACCTCTCGAGCTAAAATTCTGATCGGTTCTTCGTTGTATGTCATATCAGGTTGAATCTCAATTTCTGACGCAGAAATTATATGTGATGGATTTGGTCTATATCGTCGCAACATCGATACGTGAAATACATTATGGATCTTTTCTAATTTTGATGATAAAGCTAGCCAATAAGCCACTGGACCTATTTTTTCAATGATTTCATACAACCTGATAAATCGCAGACTCAACTTGCTTTTGCGACCAAATCTAAGGATTTTCTTCCATGGAGATACTTTCAGAAATAATTTTTCACCAATATAAAATTTAATGTCTTTACGTTTCAAATCCACGTATGATTTCTGTCGATCTGAAACTGCTTTCAGACTATCACGAATTTCTTTCACTTTATCTTCTGTCTCTTGAATCAAATTAATCCCGTGAATCTTTTTCTCATTAAGCTCAGTCCAATACAATGAAGTTTGGTATTTGCGACCATATAAAGTTTCGTACGGTGCCATCTTTATACTCGATTAAAAGCTGTTGTTATATGCAAATTCAACCAACAGCAAAAATCTCTCCCAATTGCCTTCAAATTCTAGAACACAACAACGAAGCATATCTTTGAGAATTTGTATTACTCTCTCAGACTGACTTTCGGTTTGCGGATGAAATACTGTACTAAAATTCAACCTCGTACCCAGAGCTTCTTACAATTTCCTCCAAAATCGTGATGTAAACCTCATATCTCTATCTAAAATAATCGAAATTGGCACCCCTTGCAATCTAACAATCTCTGAAATGCACAATTTAGCCAATTTATCAAATGAATAATCAATACGCACCGGAAGTAAATGTGCAGATTTTGTCATTCGATCAACGACAACCCAAATGGCATATTTCTTTTTTGGAGACATGGGTAATCCCAATACGAAATCCATTGTAACTCTATCCCATTTCCATTCTGGTATCATCACAGGCTGTAGTAACCCCGATGGCACTTGATGTTCAACTTTGACTTATTGGCAAACTAAACATCTTGATACAAATTCTGAAATGTCTCGTTTCATACCCGACCATTGATACAATTATTTCAAATCATTGTACATTTTAGTACTCCCCGGGTGAACAGATAGACAACCACTGTGTGCTTCGTACAAAATTTTCTGAATGAGCTCGGAAGTCATTGGTATATAGACTCTACCTCGATAGATTAAGTAATCATCTGATCTGATCTGATAGTCTGAATCACTATTCGACTCACATTGCACTCTTTTGGCTTACAATTCATTATCATATTTCTGAGCTTCGCAAATTTGTTGAAGAAATACCGGTTTAGCTTTGAATTCTACTAGAACTGAACCATCATCAGATAAGGTCAAATGAGTATTCATTGCTTTTAAAGCATACAGAGATTTTCTACTCAAAGCATCTGCAACTACATTTGCTTTCTCCAGATGATAATCAATCACTAACTCGTAGTCTTTAAGCAACTTGAACCATCTTCGTTGTCTCAAATTCAAATATTTCTGAGTTATTAAATACTTTAAACTTTTTTGATCGGTAAAAATGTGGCATTTCTCAGTATACAAATGCTGTCGCCAAATCTTCAATGCAAATACAATAGCGACCAATTCTAAATCATGCGTCGAATAATTCTTTTTATGTGGCTTTAACTGTCCAGAAGCATAAGCTATAACTTTCCCTTCTTGCATCAAAATGCAACCCAAACCATTTAATGACGCGTCGTTGTATATCACAAACTCTGTACTCGATTCAGGTTGAACTAAAATTGGTGCTTTAGTTAACAATGCTTTCAACTGATCAAAACTCTGTTGCTTCTCTCTCAAGGTTTACAACACAATTCTCAAATGCTCGGCATGCTCAGGCTCATATCGCGAATAGATCAGAATGTCGTCAATGAACACAACAATGAATCTGTCTAAATACGGTCTTAAAATCTAGTTCATTAAATCCATAAAGACTGCAAGAGCATTAGTCAATCTGAAAGGCATAACAAGAAATTCATAATGTCCGTACCTCGTTCTGAACGTAGTTTTTGGCACATCTGAATCTTTTACTCGCAACTGATAATAACTAGACCGTAGATTAATCTTTAAAAACACTGTTGCGCCTTTCAATTGATCAAATAAATCATCTATTCTTGGCAACGGATACTTATTCTTTATTGTAACCTTGTTGAGCTGTCTATAGTCAATACACATTCTCATTGACCCATCTTTCTTCTTTACGAACAATACTGGCGCACCCTAGGGTGAAAAACTAGGTCATGGAAAACCTTTATCTGTTAACTCTTGTAACTGAGCTTTCAACTCTTTCAACTCTGTTGGAGCCATTCTATAGGAGCCATTCTGTAGGTACTAACTCAATAGAAAATTCAACCTCTCTTATCGGTGGTAATCCAGGCAACTCTTTTGGAAATACATCCAGAAACTCACATACTATCGGTACTGATTCAATCTTCAATTTAGACACTTTTGTATCTAGTATATAAGCAAGATAAGCTTCACAAACTTTTCTCACACATCTCTGAGTTGACATAGACAAAATCACAACAGGTAATCCACTCCACTCATTTGATTCAATTTGAAGAATTTCACTATTCTGACATTTCAATTCAATGATCTTTTGTCTACAATTTACAACAGCATCATGCAGATATGCAGAATTACATCAAATGGCAAAAGCATCAAATCAGCTAGAAAATAGTAACCCCGAGTCATTAAAGGGCAGTTCTTGCAAACTTTATCAACTAGAACATACTTGCCTAAGGGGTTTGATACTTTAATCATAAATTCAGTAGAATCAACAGGCAAATTCTTACTAAACACTAAAATCATACATATATACGAATGAGTCTATCCAGGATCAATCAATGTAATCATATTAGTGTCATAAAGAGATAATGTACCGGTGATAACATCAGGTGACGACGCATCTTCGTGAGCATGAATAGTGTAAGCTCTAGTAGGTGCTCTGGCCTCAGATCTCACTGTAGAATCTCTCGTAGTACCGCGATTACCACTCGTATTTCCCGCATTTCTTGGTGGCCTCCATCTAGCAGCTGTATTGCTTGATCTTGTATTCTGAGATTTATCTTTTTCATTTAACTTAGGAGAATATCGAATAAAATGATCTCGTAAACCACAACTATAATAAGCTCTATTATTATTTTTCACCTAACAATCTCCAAAATGTCGTCTTTCACACTGTTGACACTCAGTTTTGTTGTTTTTTATGTTGTCAACACTCGATACTGATGTAGCTTAAGCTTTAAGAATGGTGTATTTCTTTTCGCGATCTCTATTGGAATATCCCGCTAAAGTTGTCGATCAGTTAAAATAATCTCTGGATTTCTTTGACGAGGAATGATAAGGTTTACTCATCAATCTCTTCTTCGAATCTCTTGCCTCTGAATCAACCTTTCTCTTTTCTTTGCTAAGTTTCTCGACTTTGCAAGCTCTATCAACCAGGACAACAAATTCTTTCAATTCTAAAATTCTAACCAGAAGTTTAATATCCTCGTTCAACCCATCAACGAACTGCTTGCACATGATTTCTTCAGTGGAAACATATTCTTGAGCATACTTTCTCAACCATACAAATTCTTTTTCGTACTCGGTCACAGCCATGCGGCCCTGTTTCAATTCTAGAAACTCTTTGTGTTTTTGATCGAGAAATCTCTAACTTATATATTTCTTCCGGAACTCATTCTGAAAGAATTCCTAGGTAACTCTTTCTCTTAGTACCACGGACACTAAAGTATTCCACCACTGATAGGTTGTATCTCTTAATAATGAAATGGCATACTTTGAACACTCATCTGACGTGCATGATAATACATTGAATACTCAAATAGTGTTTTCAAGCCAAAATTTAGCTTTCTCGGGATCATCATCAACGGTAGCTTTGAACTATTTGGCCCCATATTTTTGAAACTTATCGACTGGAGGCTTATTCTATCGTTGAAGTTCCACAGCTTGAGGAGCTACGAGGACCGATTGAAGATTAAGTGGGGGTGGAGGTTGTTGAGCAGCAGGATTTGTTCGAAAAAATTCCATGAACCACTCAATCATCATTTGAAAAAAGGCTTCTTTAGCCTCCTTCATGACTACTCGATATATTTCTAGATTCAGACAGCGTTATCCCTTAAGCAGGAGCTGGCGCGTTACTCTCAACATTATCAGCTACAGCTCGGTTGGGATCCATTTTCTATATAAAAACACAATTTAAGTTGTCAGGAGTCATCACACTATCGCAGGTTATATATGGCTTGTAGAGCTAGACTCTTACACACGATAGTTAGTCCTAGAATTGACTAAACCGTAGCTCTGATACCAATAAATATAACACCCTTCTCCCGTATTCAACGTCATAATAGGGTTTCAGAGCATTACCGAACTTATAACACAATTACACTTACATTTTCTTATACATTTCCAAATATCATTCAAATATCAATCAACACATTCATTTCGTCCCTAATATGAGCCTACGAGGCCCAAAATATGCATTAGAAGTGGTTCGAGACTAAACTGATAACTTCAGAAACTTTTTGAGCACTTATAATTTTTTTCTTAAAACAGGGGACACACTCCTGTGTGGCCCAACCCTGTGTCTCACACAACCAACAGACATGCCCGTGTCATAGGTCGTGTGGACACTCGAAATGGGAGAGCATGACTGTGTCCCAACCAGTGTTAGACCCGTGTAACTCTCTGACTTGGGTTACACGGCCAACACACACGCTTGTGTGCCCTAAAAATGGCCATACAAGCCCGTGTGCCAGGCCGCGTGCTAGGCCGTGCCAAACCTGTATGATATAATGACTTATGCCACACGACTAAGTCACACTGTAACAGTCCAGTTTATACCCTAGTCGAAACAGTGGTTTTAGGACCACAAATCTGAGTCCGAATAATATTTTAAGATTACTTTCTGTGTCGTTGATATGTGACTTAGCATGTACTAAATTGTCGTAAGTTAATTTGTCTTCGTATGTGTTTAATTTGATAAAGGATGAAATTGCATAGAATGTGGAAGTTGTATGCTATATGTTAAAGTGCTTATATGTTGTGGTTTATAAGTGTGAGGATTTTATTGGCAAATTAGCCATTTCTTTAGTAAGTGGACGGCAAGATATATATCATGTATATTCATTATGTCTTTATTTGTTATATTATAAGTTAAATTCATATTATATTATATTATTTTATAAGTTATACTAATATAATAAAAGAAACATTAGTAAGTGGCCTTATTTTCATTATTTTCTTGCCGAATATTAAAGAAAGAAGAGAAAGTTTAAAGCTTGGTAGTTTCAGTTGATTACAAGCCAAAATTCAAGGTAATACTTCGATCGATTCTTGATAATTTCTACGTTTTTGTAATCGTTGCTTCGTCTACTATCAAACCCATGTCTCAATTTTGTGAATTGATGATGTTTGTGAGTTATGCCATTGTTGGTATGTTGAGCTTTGTGATGGTTTAAGGTGTTAAATGATAAGTTGGTGGTAGATGAACATATTTTGTTCTTGAAGTTTTGATGAATTTAGCTAAATAGGGCTAAATTGAGAAAATGTTATTTTAGAGGACTAAATTGTCAATTTGATGAAAAATGTTGGTTTGTATGTGATATATATATTCGGCCAAGCTTGTGTATAAGTAGATTTTGTGAATTTGATGTTTGGTGAAAAATAGACTAAATTGATTAAGTGTGCAAATGTGAGAGCTAATTTGCAAATTACCCTAAATGTGTGTCTCTGGATTGAATTGAATGAACTAGTGAATAAAAGGGTTAATTCTGAATATGTTTAGATCAAGAACCGAGGAAAATCGATTTAGATCGCGGGAAAGCGGAAGTAAAGGAGTAGCCATTTTCTATTCCGATAAATCGAATCCGAGGTAAGTCACTATACAAATGAATGATTATGTATGCAATTGTAATTGTTCACATGTTTAATGATGATAATGAATGCTTATGAGAAATCCTGTAATTGAATTCCGAGATGAGTTAGGTATATTGACTAAGTCTGAGAAGCCTCGTACGAACCTTGATAGAGGTATCTGTTCTGTTTTATCATGTAAGACCACGTCTGAGATATTGGCATTGATTTGAGATTCGTAAGACAAGACCACAATAAAGATGATGGCATCGATATCCGATTATGTGTAAGACCACGTCTAGGACGTTAGCATCAATATAAGCTTTACGTATAAGACTACGTGTAAGACGTTGGCATCAATATAAACTTTACAAATAAGACCACGTCTAGGACGTTGGCATCATTATGACACTTACATGTAAGACCATGTCTGGGACATCGGCATCATTTTGATTCGTATAAGACCCTGTCTGGGACAGTGGCATTGATATTCGAGTGCATGTAAAACCTCGTCTGGGACGTTGGCATTGTACGATTATTCTAAGCTTTTTGAGTATCCCATTGGATTTATTACTGCTCAACGGGCAAGTCTATGATACTGATTGCAAATCTGAGCTAAGAACAAATATGTGATAGTAAATTCAATTCAGGTATGTTGATTTTACACTAATTGTGTATACAAGGTAAACACTATGATCTTATTATGATGTTATGAATATAGAATTGATGATATGTTGTATAAGGTTCTGACGAAATGAGATATGTGTTTATACGACCTTTGAATTGAGAATATGGCTAATGTGGTCAAAAGTGTATGAATCAAAGCAAACAAATGCATTTTATGCTAAATTGTTGTATATTGACTTACTAAGCTTTTGGGAAGCTTACTCTATGTGTGTTTAATCTGTTTTATAGGTCGTCAAAGCTACTGATGGCTCGAGACCGTCAAGGATCGTCATCACACTACTAATATCATTTTGGTACACCTTGGATATGTATATAGCTAGATATGGCATGTATAGGCTAGTTCTTGTGATGATTTGTAAAGGGAACTTAGCCATGTGATTTGGCTAGTTATGTTTTGGTATCATGCTTAGATGAATGTGATATGTGAAGTTGTTATGACATGATTAGTTGATATATGGAATGGTTATGAGATGGTAAGCATAGAGACAAATGGTACATAGGTATAATTGAGTTTTAATTATGCAAATTGGTATGTTTAGTATTGGTTTTGAATGTATATATTGAATGAAAATTTAATGTATAGATGTGATTATCTTAGTGATCAAATGTGCATGATTTGGATGGCTATTTATATGTTTTTGGTTGCCATATATGCTTGATATGTATTGGTAAATGATGCTTATAGGTATGAACCTTTTTGGTTGGCATTTTGGCCTTGTAAATGGCCTATAATGTCACACTGATTTGTGCACTGCAGGCGTGTGCCTTAGACCGTGGGTAAATTGGCAGGATTCAGCCTAAAATCACACGGCCTCGACACGAGCGTGTCATCTAGTCGTGGTGTGCAAGTCAGTAGCTAACATAAAAATACACGGCCTCGACACGAGTGTGCTTGGTGGCTGTGGTGGGGAAGTCAGTTTTTGGCCTAAAAATACACGGCCATGGCACACGGGCGTGCCTAATGACTGTATTGGCGTAGTCAGTATAAACATGGATGGTTACACGGGAGTGTATAGAAGCCGTGGAGGGCACACGGTCTCCTCATACGGGCGTGTCTCCCCTGTATTTTAGAAAAATTTTAAATTTTCATGGAATTTCGTATGTGTTCCAGTTTAGTCCCGACTCGGTTTATAAGCATGCTTAAGGTCTCGAGGACCCGATTAAGGGACATTATGTCTGAGAATGATGATTGAATGTATGATTTTGTCTGTGAATGTTTTCGATCTATCCGATAACGCTCCTAACCTTAATTCGGTGACAGACTCGGGATAGGGGTGTTACATTTGATTGGTATCAGAGCTACGGTTTAGCTGATTCAGGGACTAATGTAGCATGTTAGAGTCCTGCTATACATGCCATATATCTGGATTGTGATAGTGTGATGAATCCTGACGTATAAATGTGATTTTCGTATAGTATGGATCCCGAAAAAGCCGTAGCTGACGACGTAGAAAGTAATGCGCCTGCTCCTGCGCAAGGGACAGCGCCCTCTGAATCGAGACCGGCAAGAGCGGTCAAGAGGGAGAAGCTAAACAAGCTTTCTTCCAGATTATGAGGAGTGGTTCACTCAGTTTGTTAAGAATATCCCGACTATTTCGTAACCCCGCCCCCGGTTAATCTCCCTCAGACTACAGTTGTGCCACCTGTTATGCATCCGAATCTGTTGAATAAGCCTCCTGTTGATAAGATCCGTAAGTATGGGGCTGAAGAATTCCGAGCTACTAAAAATGATGATGCTGAAAAAGCTGAGTTCTGGATTGAAAACACGATCTGGGTATTTGATGAAATGTCTTTGACTCCAGACGAATACATAAAATGTGTTGTATCATTACTCCGAGATGCAGCATATCAATGGTGGAAAACTCTAATTTCTATTGTTCTGAGAGAATGAGTTACATGGGATTTCTTTCAGATCGAGTTTCGAAAGAAGTATATCAGTGGGAGATTTGTTGATCAGAAACGGAAAGAATTTCTAGAACTTAAACAGGGCCATATGTCTGTTACGAAATATGAACGAGAATTTGTGAGACTGAGTCAGTATGCTCGAGAATGTGTAACATCTGAAGCTATAATGTGCAAAAGGTTCGAAGATGGCCTTAATGAAGACATTCGTCTATTAGTTGGGATTTTGGAAATAAAAGAGTTTGTTGTGCTCGTTGACAGAGTTTACAAAGTTGAGGCACTTGGGAAAGATAAGAGAAAAGTTGAATCTGAAGTCCGTGATATGAGAAAAAGATTTCCAAGCAAATCATTTCAGTCATCTTCGAAGAAATTTAGAGATAACCAAAGTCGTTCCAGAGATAATGTGGGGCATGCGAATAGAAATCAATCTAGACCGCAAATGAGTTCTAAAACTCCAGCAACTTTAGTGGCCGGTGTTGGTAATGTTCGATCCGAGAGACCTGAATGTAAACATTGTGGAAAAAGGCACTCGGGAAGCTGTAGATTAAACGACACAGCTTGTTTTAGATGTGGATCATTTGATCATTTTATACGTGATTGCCCTGAGTGTGTTGAACCAGAGACTGTTCAGAATTTGAGATCTAATAATGCACCTGTGAGAGGTAGGCCATCGAAAAATGTCAGAAATGTTAGTTGTAGTCAGAGAACTACGAGAGACAACGTTGTCAGATTCGAAACTAGAGCGCCAGCCAGAGCGTATGCTATCCGAGCTCGAGAGGAAGCTTCATCACCAGATGTTATAACAGGTACTTTTATTCTATATGATACTTCTGTGATTGCTTTGATAGACCCTGGTTCTACGCATTCATATATATGCATGAGTTTAGTATTCAGTAAGACTTTGCCTGTAGAGTCTACTGAGTTTGTTATAAAAGTATCGAACCCCTTAGGTAAAAGTGTCCTTATTGACAAAGTATGCAAGAACTGTCCGTTGATGTTTATATTATCCTGGGTATGGACTGGTTGTTTATGCATGATACTGTTTTGAACTGCAAAAGAAAAACTATAGATTTGAGATGTCCAAATGATGAGATTGTACGAATTGAGTCTGATGATTTGAATTGATTGCCTACTGTAATATCTGTTTTGAAAGCTTAGAGTTGTTTGAATAAGGGTTACGAGGCATATTTCGCTTATGTAATTGATTCGAAAATGTTTGAAAAGAAGATTGAGTCAGTGCCTGCTGTCTGTGAGTTTTCTGATGTGTTCCCTGAAGAATTACCCGGTTTACCTCCGATTTGAGAAGTTGAGTTTGGTATTGAATTATTGCCTGGTACTACACCTATTTCAATAGCTCTGTATAGAATGGCACCAACAGAGTTAAAAGAATTAAAGTCACAATTGCAAGAGTTGACGGATAAAGGGTTTTCTAGACCGAGTTTCTCGCCTTGGAGTGCTCCTGTTTTGTTTGTGAAAAAGAAAGATGGCACGATGAGAATGTGCATTGATTATCGTTAGTTGAATAAGGTGACAATAAAGAATAAATATCCGTTGCCCAGAATTGATGACTTGTTTGATCAGTTGAAAGGAGCTACTGTGTTTTCCAAGATTGATCTGAGATCGGGATATTACCAATTGAGAGTGAAAGATTCAGATATTCCAAAGACTGCTTTCAGAATGAGGTACGGGCATTACGAATTTTTAGTTATGCCATTTGGACTAACCAATGCTCCTGCTATTTTTATGGATCTGATGCACAAAATTTTTAGACCGTACCTAGATTGATTTGTTGTGGTATTAATTGATGACATTTTTATGGATTTGATTTATTCTCGCGATGAGGCTGAACATGCGGAACATTTGAAAGTTGTTTTACAAACTTTGAGAGAAAAGCAATTGTATGCGAAATTCAACAAATGTGAATTCTGGTTGCACGAGGTTAGTTTTCTGGGACATATTGTGTCAGCATCTGGGATTCAAGTTGATCCGAGCAAGATTTCTGCTATTCTGAATTGGAAACCTCCGAGAAATGTATCTGAAGTCAACAGTTTTCTGGGTTTGGCTGGTTATTACCGCAGATTTGGGAAAGGCTTTTCAACAATAGCTACTCCGTTGACTAAATTACTTCAGAAAGATATCAGATTTGAATGGTCAGATAAATGCCAGAAAAGTTTTGATCAGTTGAAAACTCTATTAACAGAAGCTCCAGTGTTAGTATAGCCAGAACCGGGAAAAGAATTTGTTGTGTACAGTGATGTTTCATTAAATGGTCTGGGATGTGTTTTGATGCAAGAAGGCAAAGTGGTAGCTTATGCCTCGAGACAGTTGAAGCCTCATGAAAAGAATTATCCGACGCACGACCTTGAGTTAGCTGCGATTATGTTTGCGCTAAAGATTTGGCGTCATTATCTGTACGGTGAGAAATGTCACGTGTTTTCAGATAATAAAAATCTGAAATATCTGATGACTCAGAAAGATTTGAACCTGCGTCATAGAAGATGGTTAGAGCTGTTAAAAGATTATGAACTCCTGATAAATTATCACCCGGGTAAAGCGAATGTTATTGCTGATGCTTTGAGTAGAAAATCATTGTTTGCATTATGTGTTTTGAATGCTCAGTTAGATTTATCTGATGATAGTTCTGTGTTAGCTAAATTAAAAGCCAAACCGTTGTTCTTACAACAGATATGTGATGCTCAGAAATCTGATAATGAATTGCTAACAAAACGAGCTCAGTGTGAGGAGAATTCTGAATCTGAATTTCAAATTGTTGCTGATTGTTTGAGATTCCGGGATCGTATCTGTGTTCCGAGAAATCCAGAGTTAGTTCAGTTGATCTTGAATGAAGCTCATAACAGTTCATCCGGGAAGCACAAAAATGTATCAAGATTTGAAACGACACTACTGGTGGTCTGGTATGAAATGGGACATTTCTGACTTTGTTTCAAAATGTTTAGTCTATCAGCAAGTGAAAGCCGAACATCAAGTTCCATCTGGGTTGTTGCAATCAATTCTGATTCCTGAGTGGAAGTGGGATAAAGTAACCATGGACTTTGTTTCTGGTTTACCTCAAATTCTGAGAAAGAAAGATGCGATATGGGTCGTGGTTGATAGATTAATGAAATCTGCCCATTTTATCCCAGTAAGATCTGATTTATCACTTAACAGGTTAGTCGAGCTTTATATTTCGGAGATTGTAAGATTGCACGGGGTGCCACTGTCTATTTTATCTGATAGAGATCCGAGGTTTATGTCGAGATTCTAGAAGAAATTACAAGAAGCTTTGGGAACAAAATTACACTTCAGTACAACTTTCCATCCGCAAACTGATGGTCAGTCCGACAGACTATTCAGATTTTGGAAGACTTGTTAAGATGCTGTGTACTAGAGTTTCATGATTCGTGGGGACAGTATCTGCCACTGATCGAATTTGCGTATAATAACAATTTTCAGTTGAGTATCAAAATGGCACCTTATGAAGCTTTGTACGGACGTAAATGTTGTACGCCTTTGTATTGGACTGAACTCAGTGATAATAAGCTACATGGGGTTGATTTGATAAAAGATTCAGAGCAGAAAGTGAAATTGATCCGAGATTGTTTGAAAGGAGCATCTGATCATCAGAAGTCTTATACAAACTTGAAACGAAACGATATAGAATTTGAGTTCGGCGACAAGGTATTTCTGAAAGTGTCTCCGTGGAAGAAAGTACTTCGATTCGGACGTAAAGGTAAATTAAATCCGAGGTTCATCGGACTGTATGAGATCATTGAACGTGTCGGGCCTATTGCATATAAATTGAAGTTGCCTTCTGAACTAGAAAGGATACACAATGTATTTCATGTTTCGATGCTTCGTAGATATCGATCTGATCCGTCACATGTGATTGCCCCATCTGAAATCGAAATTCGATCTGATATGACATATGAAGAGGAACCGGACCGTATCTTAGCTCGTGAAGTGAAAGAGTTGAGAAATAAGAAAATTTCATTAGTAAAAGTACTGTGGAATCGACATGGGATTGAAGAGGCTACCTGGGAGCCTGAAGATTCAATGAGACAGCAATTTTCGAATCTGTTTAACGATAAGATTTTCGGGGACAAAAATCCCTAAGGGGGGAGAATTGTAATAGTCTGGTTTATACCCTAGTCGGAACAGTGGTTTCGGGACCACAAATCTGAGTCCGAATAATATTTTAATATTACTTTCTGTGTTGTTGATATGTGACTTAGCATGTGCTAAATTGCCGTAAGTTAATTTGTCTGTCTGTGTGTTTAATTTGATAAAGGATAAAATTACATGGAATGTGGAAGTTGTATGCTATATGTTAAAGTGCTTATATATTGTGGTTTTATAAATGTGAGGATTTAATTGGCAAATTAGCCATTTCTTTAGTAAGTGGACGGCAAGATATATATCATGTATATTCATTATGTCTTTATTTGTTATATTATAAGTTAAATTCATATTATATTATTTTATTTTATAAGTTATACTAATATAATAAAAGAAACATTACTAAGTGGCCTTATTTTCATTATCTTCTTGCCGAATATTAAAGAAAGAAGAGAAAGTTTAAAGCTTGGTAATTTCAGTTGATTACAAGCCAAAATTCAAAGTAATACTTCGATTGATTCTTGATAATTTCTACGTTTTTGTAATCGTTGCTTCATCTACTATCAAACCCATGTCTCAATTTTGTGAATTGATGATGTTTGTGAGTTATGGCATTGTTGATATGTTGAGCTTTGTGATGGTTTAAGGTGTTAAATGATAAGTTGGTGGTAGATGAACATGTTTTGTTCTTAAAGTTTTGATGAATTTAGCTAAATAGGGCTAAATTGAGAAAATGTTATTTTAGAGGACTAAATTGTCAATTTGATGATAAATGTTGGTTTGTATGTGATATATATATATATTCGGCCAAGCTTGTGTATAAGTAGATTTTGTGAATTTGATGTTTGGTGAAAAACGGACTAAATTGATTATGTGTGCAAATGTGAGGGCTAATTTGCAAATTGCCCTAAATGTGTGTCTTTGGATTGAATTGAATGAACTAGTGAATAAAAGGGTTAATTCTGAATATGTTTGGATCAAGAACCGAGGAAAACGGATTTAGATCGCGGGAAAGCGAAAGTAAACGAGTAGCCATTTTCTATTCCGATAAATCGAATCCGAGGTAAGTCACTATACAAATGAATGATTATGTATGCAATTGTAAATGTTCACATGTTTAATGATGATAATGAATGCTTATGAGAAATCCTATAATTGAATTCCGAGATGAGTTAGGTATATTGACTAAGTCTGAGAAGCCTCGCATCACGAACCATGATAGAGTATACATGCTCTGTTTTATCATGTAAGACCATGTCTGGGACGTTGGCATTGATTTGAGATTCGTGTAAGACCCTGTCCAGGACAGTGGCATTGATATCCGATTATGTGTAAGACCACATCTGGGATGTTGGCATCATTATAAACTTTACGTATAAGACCACGTTTGGGACGTTGGCATCAATATAAACTTTACATATAAGACCACGTCTGGGATGTTGGCATCATTATGACACTTATGTGTAAGACCATGTCTGGGATATCGGCATCGTTTTGATTCGTATAAGACCATGTCTGGGATATCGGCATCGATATTCGAGTGCATGTAAGACCTCGTCTGGGACGTTGGCATTGTACTATTATTCTGAGCTTTTTGAGTATCCCATTGGATTTATTACTGCTTAATGGGCAAGTCTATGATACTGATTGCAAATCCGAGCTAAGAACAAATATGTGATAGTAAATTCAATTCAGGTATGTTGATTATACACTAATTGTGTATACAAGGTAAGCATCAATATGATCTTATTATGATGCTATGAATATGGAATTGATGATATGTTGTATAAGGTTCTGATGAAATAGATATGTGTTTATATGATCTTTGAATTGGGAATATGGCTAATGTGGTCAAAAGTGTATGAATCAAAGCAAACATATGCATTTTATGCTAAGTTGTTGTATATTGACTTACTAAGCTTTTAGAAAACTGACTCTATGTCTGCTTAATCTATTTTATAGGTCGTCAAAGCTACTGAAGGCTCGGGACCGTCAAGGATCGTCATCACACTACTAATATCATTTTGGTACACCTTGGATATGTATATAGCTAGATATGGCATGTATAGGCTAGTTCTTGTGATGATTTGTAAAGGGAACTTAGCCATGTGATTTGGCTAGTTATGTTTTGGTATCATGCTTAGATGAATGTGATATGTGAAGTTGTTATGACATGATTAGTTGATATATGGAATGGTTATGACATGGTAAGTATATAGACAAATGGTACATAGGTATAATTGAGTTTTAATTATGCAAATTGGTATGTTTAGTATTGGTTTTGAATGTATATATTGAATGAAAATTTAATGTATAGATGTGATTATCTTAGTGATCAAATGTGCATGATTTGGATGGCTATTTATATGTTTTTGGTTGCCATATATGCTTGATATGTATTGGTAAATGATGCTTATAGGTATGAACCTTTTTGGTTGGCATTTTGGCCTTGTAAATGGCCTATAATGTCACTGGTTGATTTGTAACTGCAGGCGTGCCTTAGGCTAATGGGTAAATTGGCAGGATTCAACCTAAAATCACATGGCCTTGACACAGGCGTATCATCTGGCCGTGGTGTACAAGTCAGTAGCTAACATAAAAATGCACGGCCTCGACATGGGTGTGCTTGGTGGCCGTGGTGGGGAAGTCAGTTTTTGGCCTAAAAATACACAGCCATGGCACACGGGCGTGCCTAATGACCGTGTTGGTGTAGTCAGTACAAAAACGGATGGTTACACAGGAGTGTATAGAAGCTGTGGAGGGCACACGGCCTCCTCCCACGGGCGTGCCTCCCCTGTATTTTAGAAAAGTTTCAAATTTTCATGGAATTTCGTATGTGTTTCAGTTTAGTCCCAACTTGGTTTATAAGCATGCTTTAGGTCTCGAGGACCCGATTAAGGGACATTATGTCTGAGAATGATGATTGAATGTATGATTTTGTCTGTCAATGTTTTCAATTTGTTCGGTAACACTCCTAACCTTAATTTGGCGACAGACTCGGGATAGGGGTGTTACACACACGCCCGTGTGTGAGGCCGTGTGGAGAATACTGAGTTGGTTTCAATTTCAACAATAGGGGACACACGGCCGTGTAACGTAACTGTGTGTCACACACGGCTGAGACACACACTGGTGTCTCTGCCCGTGTGGACAAAAATAGGCTATTTACCAAGCTAATTTGCCACCTAAACTTGTGCAGACCTATACCGAGATCAAATGGCACAAAAAAGGCATATAATAAACATTCAAACAACCTCAATCAAACACCATCCCTACCATTTCAATACCAACAAATACAAGACACACTATATCCCAATATGCCTTCCAAATCACAGCAATACTTACCATCTCAAGTCATCAATATGGACACATTCAAACATACGTTATTTAGCCTAATTTTATAAACATATCATTATCCACAACTCATCCATTTGACACTCATAATACCTATTACCATAAAGCATCACATATTCAACAATCAAAACATGACATAAGCCACACACACATATATATATACATGATTCAATCATACCAAAATAAGCCAACTTATATGGCAGTATACCAAACCAAACTTAGAACATTTACAAGCCAACTCAAATGGCTACATTCATCATCAATTCATGAACCAAATTGACCAAAGTTCCTATACATGCCATATATTCAAAACATAAGCTCAATAGTACCAAAGTGATAGTAGGATAGTGTGGCGAAGCCTCTGATGATCCCTGAATCCAAGCTAGCTTGATTTCACTAGAAAACAGAAAAAATTAATTAAAGTAAGCTTAATATCTTAGTAAGCTCGTATGAAATCAACTCAATCTAATCATAAATTTACAATTCAATACTTTGAATATATCAACATATAGCTCTTATTAACTAACAAACCTTTCACATCTTTAATTATAAGATTATATGCAAACTTCATAATTTCTTCGATTTAAAACTCATACGATTCATGTACATACATGTACCAATCCATAACGAACTCATACCTATTTGAAAAAATGTCGAATACTCGAAATCCTACACACTAAGTGCCAATACATAGCCGAGGCTATTTTAATCTCGTACACTAAGTGCCAACATATATATATATATATAGCCGAAGCTATCTTGATCTCGCACACTAAGTGCCATACATAGCCAAAGCTATCTTGATCTTGCACCTAAGTGCAAATATATATAGCCAAAGTTATCTCGATTTCGCACACTAAATGCATATGATTAGCCGAATCATCGTCGAACACGACTGTAGTCTCGTATACACAATTTATGCAATATCAAAGCATTTTAAAGCATAATTATAACAATGATTATTACATACGAACTTACCTCAGATGTAAAACTGACAAAACAGGTCAATTAGTCGATAACTTTATTTTTCCCCCGATCTAGATCCGAGTTTTGCTTTTCTTGACAATTGAGCTAGGAAGCTTGGCCGAATGAAATGGATAAAAATGGCTTCCCTTGCCCTAGCAATCCTTTGGAGAAGATGATAATGGGATAAATTTTGGTTTTATTTTATTTAATTTAACATTATTTACAAATTACCATAATTAACCTTAAAAATATTCAATAATTACACCAAATGCCATGCCACTATCATCCACTAAGTTACAAATGGGCTAATTACCCCTTAAGGACCTTAAATTTAAGGTTCTATAGCTATTTAATACCTTTAACTATTAAAACATCACTTTTTCACTTTACATGATTTAGTCGTTTTTATCAAATTAAGCACTCAAATGATAAAATTTCTAAGTGAAACTTTCAAACAATCATATATTCATGCTGTAAACCTTAAATTAATAATAAAATAATTATTTTAACCTTGGATTTGTGGTTCCGAAACCACTGTTTTGATTTGACCAAAAACGGGTTGTTACACAACAATCATCAACTCAATTCATATAATGACGTCCACTTTCGGCTCAATTTTTCTTGGTGAGTCTCAATTTATTTCCAAGCCTCCTTATTTTAATGGTGTTAACTATTCATATTGGAAGACAATGATGATGCTATTCATCCAAGCAAATGATCTTGCAGTTTAGGACATTATCATGGATGGTCCCTCAATTCCACTCAAGCAAGAAGGAGAGCTCTTAGTTCCAAAGAGTAAGAAAGAATGGAACAAAGAATATAGAAGGAGTATTCAATAGAATGCCAAGGCCATGCACACTCTCTTTTTTGTACTTGGTCTAGATGAGTATAGTAGAGTATCGTCATGTTCGAATGCTAAGGAGATATAGGATAAAGTTGAGGTAACTCATGAGGGAGCTAGCCAAGTGAAAAAGTGAAAGATGGAAATCCTTACTCTCAATTATGAGACCTTCAAGATGAAGCCTGATGAGGACATCAAAGAAATGTTTGATAGATTTGCCATCATCATCAACGGGTTAAAACCCTATTGGAAGACCTATACTAATGAAGAAATTTTGAGGAAGATGCTTCGAAGCTTGCCTAAATAATGGGAAGCCAAGGTGACTACAATTGAAGAAGCAAATAATTTAGAAATATTGATTTTCGATGATGTAACACCCGATTATGATGGGTTCTAAATTTGGCGGGTTCTGAACTTGGCAGGATAACTGAGTAGTGTTCTAAGCAATGCCCAACTGTTGCTCTTTGCCTGTAAAGTGAGGGCGTGGCAGGCATTGGAATATTGTGAGTAATTGTCTTAGAAAATGATGATTTGTTAAGAAGAGAGCTTGGTAATGAATTAAGGAATTCTAGGTAATTAGGCTATCACCGTAAAGTATTGTATGCAAAATTTAGTTAGTCACGGTATTGGTTACGTCCTAACAGTGTGGTTAGGACGAACAATGAAATTGGTAAATATATGTGTGTGTTAGGTTTTGTATACATTTCTCTACAGTTGTAAACCACATATACAACAGATTGAATAGGATTATGATGTATGTTAAGCTTCCACAAGGATAAAGTTTGTATATCTAGATAATAAAGTTAGAAAAAAGGGGAGTTTTTTTTTCTTCCTTCTTCAAGAAGTATTTCTGCCTAGATCTAAAGGAACCTAGAGTAATTCTTTCTTTCACTAAAGCTAAGTTGTAGATCAAGATTTCTACTAGAGAATGCTCCATGTCAAGGTAAGATTTATGACCCTACATGCTATGAATGTGAAAGAGTAAATTCATTTAATTTCGTAAGATAGATGATATAAGATCTTATTTGGGGATTTTTAGCGTTAGCGATAACCGAAAAAGGGGTACATGGATAGTTTTTGATGAATTTCCATGTTTTGTAGAAGTAGTTGTTGTTGATTTTTTGATGGAAGTTTAAATCTGTAGTGTGGTGTGATAACTCCTGAAAAGAGTTATATTTCATGCCCTTAGACTTAGTTAATTGTCTATACTTAAGTCATTTTAGTTAGATTTAGGATATTGCATTGGTATTTTTAGGGCATTGCATTAAAGAGCTTGGATTGTGCTTAAGTGTTATTACATGTTGCTTTTAATTGCCTGTGGGAAGGACTTCCTTGATGATTCATTGGGAGGTGCAAAGTGTATAAAAAGGAGTAAAGGATTGAAGGTTTACCGTAGCAAAGTTTGGACAATTTTACAACACAAATACCGTGGCAATGCTGAGAAGATACCTAATCAGCACTTAATGCGTACCGTTCCTGGCCCCAACTGTACTTGTACCAGATAAATCCACCTGAAAAAGAGAGAAAAGATTATGGGCTGATGGACCTACCCTAGAAGGAAATATATAAAAGCCAAAGAGAGAACCCTAAAGAGAGGGAGGATCTTTAGTCAAAATAGAGGGTAACAACTAAGAACAATGGCAGGGGAAAAAGAGGGAAAACAGAAGCAATCATCCTTAGCCACCGTAAGACATTTCGTTGCCTATGTTGAGAGCTGGATAGGTGAAAGCTATCTCCTCGAATTCCTTCTTTTATTACCTATCTTGCTTTTTCTTGAGCTTAATTGATAAAGATGATGTTGGTTGTTGTATTAAACTTGAATTTTATTTGCCCAACCATGAGCTAAATCTCTTAGGTTTGGGTTACTTTGATGAAACCCTTATTTCTATTAATGGCTGAAGTTTAAATCTGTATTGTTCTACTATTTTATTCAATGGTATTTCAAGTTGCATGTAGGTTTTACATTGATGAATGTGCAACAAGTTTACAAAGAAAACTTAATTCTGACAAGGTTAGGTTAATTAGATTGAAGTTGAATGATATGAGCGAGTGTTTAATCAATTACTTGTAGTAGTCTCTAGAATAGAGCCGTATCTCATACGGAAGGAATAAGAAATATTAGTGGGAACAAAACTCAAGGACTATAGACTTATAGCGCCCTAGGTGGGGTAACTCAAGGTCTTGCTCTTGAAAGAAGCAAACCACTGTAGAACCCTTCTAAGTAGTAAGATAATTATGATTTTGCTGAGGCATTATTAGTGAGTAAGGGTAGATTCTTAGTAATCCCAGCTTTCCCAATCAACATTATAGTCCCTCTATCCTTTGACGTAGCTTCTTTGCCACGACATTCTTAATTGTTTACTCTTTTGTTTTGCACAGTTTATATATCACCATTCTTTCAATTGCCACTGCATATTATTAGTTTTTCATAGCATTAATCACATTTCAATATAATAATTGATCAATTTACACCTATTCGATCCCTGTGGAGAGGATCTCACTCATCACTTTATTACTTGATTTGACATGTATACTTGCACAATTTGCATATCATATTCACACGCAACAAGTTTTCAGTGCCGTTGTTGGGGATTGACAATTGGTGAAATTTGGTTTTGTTATTTTCTTTTGTTTCATTAGTTTTATCTAAGTCAGTTTTACTTAATTTTTACAGGTTTGCAATAAGTGCATGAGTGGAGGCAATCCTACCACCGAAGAGTATTCTTTTGACCCAGAGATTGAGAGGACTTTATGAAGAAGGAGAAGATAATTATGTAATATGGCTAGGGAAGTGAATGATCTTGGTCTGAACGATCTATTAAATTCAAATGGTCGAGACATTAATCTTCCTATTTATTGTGTGATAGATGACAGAGACTGGCCAACTCGAGATCATGTAGTTTCAATTTTGGATGACCTGAATCCAAGGATAGTCAGACCACTCATACAAGATCAACATTTTGAGTGGAAACCAGTAATGTTTCAAATGTAGCTAATATTTAGATAGTTCGGGGGTTACCCACTGTAGATCCAAGACTACATTTAAGACTTTTTCTAGATGTCTGTGATTCTTTTCGACAATAGGGTGTTCCTGAAGACGCCTTATGACTTAAATTGTTCCTATACTCCTTGAGAGATCGTGCAAGAGCGTGGCTTAATGCTTTGCCGTCGGGAATTATGACATCATGGAATAACCTGTGCTAGAGGTTTTTGCTACGATATAATCTGCCAAATATGAATGCCAACGTTAGAAATGACATTACATCTTTTCAGAAATCAAAGGATGAAACACTTTACGAAGCATGGGAAATATTTAAGGAATTACTTAGAAAATGTCCTATGCATGGTTTCCAA
Organism: Gossypium bickii; assembly: GCA_025503065.1. Taxonomy (NCBI): domain Eukaryota; kingdom Viridiplantae; phylum Streptophyta; class Magnoliopsida; order Malvales; family Malvaceae; genus Gossypium; species Gossypium bickii. The sequence goes on along the minus strand of CP106713.1, from coordinate 53,531,809 downwards.
CACTGGACTCAGATGGAGATGTTTATAATGGTTTGAATGCACATACAAGAATGGTAGTCGATGATTCCGCCAATGGTACTTTGTTGGATAAATCCTATAATGAAGCATATGAGATTTTGAAACGGATTTTCAACAATGATTATCAATATCCTACCATGCGAGTTGGGACTGACAGGAAAGCCGCTGGCACCATTGAGCTTGATGCAATCACTTCATTGACAACCCAAGTATCATCTTTAGATAAAATGATAAAGACAATGAAAGCACCAACTGCAGTTCAAGAGATGAAATCAGCTGAGCTATCTTGTGTTTATTGTGGTGAAGACCATGTGTTTGATGAATTCCCATCAAACCCAGCATCTGTGTACTATATGGGTACTTGCAACCGGAATAACAATCCCTATTCTAACACCTACAATCCAGGATGGAAGCAACATCCAAACTTTGGTTGGAATAATCAAGGTATGTGGAATTCAAACAATGTTGTTAGGTAGAATGCCGATAGGGTATCGCCTGGTTATAATCAACCCATGCCGCGGCAAAATGTCCAACAAGGTCAGGCATCAACTTCATCATCATCATCTATTGAATCTTTACTGAAAGAATATATGGCCAAGAATGATGCCGTGATTTAGAGTCAAGTTGCATCCCTACGAGCTCTTGAGAATCAAGTGGGAAAAATAGCAAATGCTTTAAATTTGAGACCAAAAGGAGCCCTGCCAAGTGATACTGAGAATTCGAGAACACAAGGGAAAGAGCATTTCAAGGCAATCACTCTTAAAAGTGGGACTCAACTTAATGAAATTGTTAAAGATGCAACTGCAGAAGAGGACAAATTAGGTGTCAACCATGGAAAGAATTCGGAACAATTTGAACAGCACACTACAAATGAAATGGCTAAACAGAGGACTATTGTAGTAGAATCAAATCATGTTGCCAATAAAAATGCCGCAGCAAAATGATATCAGCAACCTGAAGAACTACCACCTCTACCTTTTCCTCAGTGATTCCATAATTGTGAACAAGATTTCTAGTTCAAAGTATTTCTGGATGTCCTGAAACAACTCCACATCAACATACAGTTGGTAGAATCTTTGGAGCAAATGCCCAATTATGTGAAATCCATGAAAGATATAATGTCAAAGAAATAAAGATTGGGAGAATTTGAAATTGTTGCTCTCACTGAGGGGTGCACTGCGATGTTGAAGAATAAATTGTCTCTAATGTTGAAGGACACAGGGGGTTTTACTATCCCATGTTCAATTGGAAATCATTATGTTGGTAAAGCATTATGTGATTTCGGCGTGAGCATCAATTTAATGCTTATGTTTGTCTTTAGGAAGTTGGGAATCAAAAACGGACCTATTATGGTCACGTTGCAACTAGTTGATCGGTCATACGTACATCTAGAAGGTAAAATTGAAGACGTGATGGTTAGAGTAGATCATTTTATTTTTCATTCCGGTTTCATTATTTTAGAATGTGAAGCTAACAAAGATGCGTTGATCGGCTATTTAACATCACAACAATAATGTGCAAGTGTACACTATCGATGCAAGTATAGTAGACAGATATGAATCTTTTGGATATCGATCCTACGAGGATGGTTGTCTTTTATCTATCAATGTCAGTGCAATAAATTGATAGAAACAAGATAAATTGTGAGAGTAGGTGTCGAAGCAATAACTTGAAAACAGCTAGATAAAATATGATAATGATAAATTGGTATCCCCAACGTGAATATTTAGCAAAAAGCTAAGTGCTTACAAGGTATAAAAGGTTAGGTGATTGTCGATGTAATAAATTGCAATGAATATCTTACCAAGCTTAACTTCTATATTTAATCAAATACTTAAACATGCATATTAGCCACACCTTCTGATGATGGCAATGGAACACTATTAAGAACAAGTGGATTAAGTTCCTCTAATCCTCAAGCAACTTCCGTTGTCATGCTTGTTAGCTTGAACTATCACTACACCTTCCAGTGTCAGCGACTGCAATAACACTTCCATGCTAAAAAACATTCAAACCCATAGATTAAACAATAGAAGCAAGATTGAATAAAATAAAGTTTAACCCATAAATCATGTGTATTTCCATACTAACATGAAATGGAAAGTAATTACCAGTGTTTAGAAAAGAAAAATAAAATAAACAAGTGGAGAATACTGTTCCTAGACAACTCAACTTGAATCTCTCTATTCCCTCTTATGTCGCACTCAGGGCTCCTCGTTAAGAGCTGGTTTGCATCCCTTTCATATTGGTTCACCCGTAGGAGACTTAAGCTACCATAGTCGAAAGCTTCAAAGGATAGGTTGAAGAAGATGATAATCCAAAAGCTCCCTTCACAAAGCCTTCTTTTTTTTTATGTGATTTTTTTTATTTTTTCCCAAATAGCCCATGTGTTTTTTCATCAAAATCATGCTGCCTCTGTACGTATAAGTTAGTTGTACCAGACTAAACAGCTCACACATGTTTGTTCCTCTCTGAATAGCAGTTAGGTGTGGCAACAATTATGGGTGCAATCTGAAAATACTCATGCAGTGACATCAATACCAAAACATGAAAAAAATTAATGATAACTAAGCTAAGATCCACTGAGTTATAAAATGTAAATTAATGAAATGAAAATGCTAAAATATGTGCTGAAGATAACTAAATGGGGACAAATTAACCAATAAGTAGGGAGAAAACAAATGTTCTTTCTAGTATTATCATGTGCCGATTATTCTTGGAAGACCTTTTCTTGCTACAGGCATAACTTTGATTGATGTGCAAAAAGGTAAACTGACCATGATGATGAATGATCAGCACATCACCTTCAATGTATTTGATGCCTAGAAATGTGCTGATGAGAATGAAGAGTGCCATGCCATTTGTTTGATAGAAACAACAGTGTAGGAAGAGTTTACAAAATTTTTCCATAACAATTCTGATAGTGATACAGATTCACTTGAGCTAAATGAAACATACACTTTTGAAGAATTCAGTGAACTCATAGAGGCAAAGCAGATTGTGGAAAAACCAGGAAGAAAGTTTGAGTCCTTGGATTTATTGGCTCGCACTTTCACTCCTCCTAAACCATCTATAAAGGAGCCTCCTACACTAGAATTGAAACCTTTTTCATTTCATTTAAAATATACTTACTTGGGAGACAACAACACCTTGCCAGTAGTTATTTCTATGAAGCTGACACCCGATCAAGAGGCCAGGTTGTTGGAAGTTCTCTAAAGATCTAAGAAGGCATTAGGATTGTAATAGCCCAGTTTAGACCCTAGTCGGAATAGTGGTTTTGAGACCACAAATCCGAGGTCGTAAAATATTTTAATGATATTTTCTCTGTGAATAGTATATGATATAGCCTGTGTGAAAATTATGTGCGATAATTTTATCGACTGTGTGCTGATTTATGAAAAAGGACTTAATCGCGTAAAGTGTAAAATGTTGTGTGTTGATTGTTAAGTTCTTAATTGTTGTTGTCTTTATAATGAGGAGGATTTATGATGCAATTTGACCATAATTGAGTATAGTGGACGGAATAGTGATAACATATATGTTTTTATATGTTGGAATTATAAGTTAAAATTTATATTATATATTATATTATAAGGTTATAATAAAAACAAATGAAAATAGATAGTGGAATGTTCATCTTGGTTCCACCGAAATTAGAAAGAAGAGAAGAGAGAAAGCTTGTTAAATATTTGGCACTTGCACAAGCAAATTAAGGTATGATTTGGTTTCGGTTTTTGATAATTTCTACGTTTTTGTAATCGTTGCTTTGTGCTCTACAAAACCCATGCTCAAATATTGTGAATTGATGATGTTTATGAAATGTGCCATTGATGAAATGGTGAGCTTTGTGATGAGTGTTGGTGTTAAATGAAAGATATGTGTTTAATGAACATATTTTGTTCTTGGAGTTTTTATGAATTTAGCTAATTAGGGCTAAATTGAGAAAATAGCATTTTGAAGGATTAAAATGTGAAATAAATGAAGTGTGAGGGTTTGTATGAGCACAAGTAAAATTCGGCTAAGCTTGTGCTAGAAGAAATTATGTGAATTTGATGATTTTGTGAAACAGGGACTAAAGTGTCGAAATGTGTAAATGTGAGGGCTATTTTTCAAAATGCCCTAAATATGTGTGTTTGGACTAAATTGAATGATTTGGTGATTGAATGGGCTGAATTTGAATGTGTTTAGACCAAGAGAGGAGAGGTTTGGATCGAGATCGAGGCAAAGACAAAGTGCTTGATTAATCGACCATATCGGTATTTCGACTTCCGAGGTAAGTTCAGATATAATACTAGTTGTTAAATTATATCTATGTGATGTGAATTGAATTAGTATGAATATAATTATAAGATTAGGAATGTTATGTGCTGAATGGAAATAGATGGCACTAAGTGTGCGGAATTGGAAACGAGATAGAGATGTTTAGCACTATGTGTGCGATAAGATAAAAGTTTCGGCTTAATGATTTGGCACTGTGTGTGCGATACCGATATAAGTTCGGTTTAACGTATTAGCACTATGTGTGCAATGTCAAATATGTTTCAATTACGAATTGACACTAAGTGTGCGAGTAATCCAAAAGAATAGCAAAGGTTGATCGTAATGTAAAATCGAGCGATTGAGTAGCATGATTGGTGAGTAACTGTGTGTTGGAAAAGGTATGTATGATACCTATGTGGTTGTTGAAATTGAAAGTAGATGAATGGAATGCTAAGTGAATATTGAATATAGATGAATTTGGTGTCTCATTGTTAAATTATCTATGTGATGGTTTATTTGTACATTGATTTGATTTAATGAGTTTATGATATTGTATCACGAACTTACTAAGCTTTGAAAGCTTACTGTATGATTGTTTCTCTGTTTTACAGTGTCAGCAAAGTTAGCTCAGATTCGGGAATCGTCAGCACATCTATCACACTATCAGCAATCTGATTTGGTACTTTTGGAAAGATATAAATAGATGAAATATGTCATGTATAGTATAGAAGTTATAGTATGTTTTGGGAAATGTTTAATCCTTGCCATGTAAGTTGGCTTGGAAGTGAAATGATGTTAACTTATGAATGAGTTAGGTTTATGATATATGAAGTACATTTTGGTATGGATTGGTGACTATGATATGTTTTTAAGTATGGTAAGATTAGTGAAGATTTGATGCCATAATAATAAAATGATTTGTGGTGGTAAGATTAGTGAAGATTTGATGCCATAATAATAAAATGATTTGTGGAAGAGTCATACTTGATAATGTGTATGATTTGGTTGAACAAGATGGTATACAAGTTAACATATTTAGTAATGAGGTTGTATGTGATGATATGATAATCACTTGGCATGAAATTGGTTGTTAAATTGTGTGTGGGATTATGCTTAAATGTGCTTGTAGGATTGGCCCATGTGGGTGGCATTTTGGCCTTGCAAATGGCCTATTTTTACCACACGGTTGTGGCACACGGGCGTGCCTAGTGACCGTGGGCGTAATTCATTATATGGCCTAAGAGCATACGGTTATGGCACACAGACGTGCCTGGTAGCCGTGTGGTTTTTGACAGGATGGACCACAGCCAAAGTACATGGGCGTGCTTGGTGGCCATAGAGCAAAGGTCAGTTTCGTCCACGGGGAGGACACACGGGTGTGTCTAGCAGCCGTGGGAGGCACACAGCCTACCTCCACGGGCGTGTATCCCCTGTAACCTAGAAAAGTTTTAAATTTTCTTGAAGTTTCTGTATGTGTTTCGGTTTAGTCCCAACCCCTCTCTAGCATGTGTTTAAGGTCTTATACGCCTTAATAAGGGACTAATTTGTTTAGGTTTGACGTATTATGATGATGATTGAATTTGTGTCGTAATTGAGTTGTAAAATAATCCTATTGTCCAGTAATGCCTCTTAACCCTATTCCGACGATGGTTTCGGGTTAGGGGTGTTACAAGGATGGACAATTACCGACATTAAAGGAATCAACCCTACTCTATGCATTCATAAATTTTTATTGGAGGATTGCCGTAGCAATTCTACTAAACAGTAGGGAAAGGTGAATCCCATCATGAAGGAAGTTGTTAAAAAAGAGATTATCAAGTGGCTCGATGTTGGTATTATCTACCCTATCTCTCATAGTTCTTGGGTGAGTCTTGTACAATGTTTGCCCAAGAAAGGAGGTGTCAAAGTGGTCAGCAATGATAACAATAAGCTCATAACAACTCACACTATCACGCGATGGAGTGTTTGCATTGATTATCGCAAGTTCAAAAAGGCAAGTAGGAAGGACCACTTTCCCATACTATTTATTGATCATATGTTGGACAGATTATCTAGGAAGGCATTCTACTTTTTCTTGGATGGATATTCAGGGTATAATCAAATTGCTATAGCTCCTAGTGACCAAGAGATGACAACTTTCACATTTCCATATGGTCTTTTGCGCTTAGAGGAATGTCATTTGGGTTATGTAATGCACCGGAAACATTTCAACGTCGTATGATGGAAATATTCTCTAACATGGTGGAAACTTTTCTTGAAATATTTATGGATGATTTTTATGTATTTAGGAATAGCTTTAAGGGATGTTCGAAAAATCTGGAATTGGTTCTTTACCGCTGTGAAGAAACAAATCTTGTATTGAATTGGGAAAAATGTCATTTCATGGTCTGCGAAGGCATTGTTCTAGGTCATAAAGTATTTCATCAAGGGATTGAAGTCAACAAAACAAAAGTTGAGGTAATAGAAAATTTGTTGCCTCCTTCTAGTGTCAAGGGTATTCAGAGTTTCTTAAGCCATGCAAGTTTTTATAGAAAATTCATTAAGGATTTCTCGAAGATATCTAAACCCTTGTGCGCCTTGTTGGAGCAAAATAGACCTTTCAATTTTGATGAACCTTGTTTGATACTTTTAGAGGAATTGAAGAAACAACTGGTAGTAGTACTAATTGTAATAACTCTAGAGTGGACATTGCCTTCCGAACTAGTGTGTGGCGCTAGCGATTATGTTGTGGGAGCAGTGTTGGGGAAAAGGAAAGACAAGGTATTTCATGCAATATATAATGTAAGCAGGACCCTGACAATGTGCAGCTTAACTACACCACCACTAAAAAGGAGTTATTAGTTATGGTATTTGCGTTCGATAAATTTTAATCTTATTTAGTTGGTACAAAGTACCTAGTCTACACAAATCACTCTGCTATTAAGTATTTGGTGACCAAGAAAGATGCCAAGCCAAGATTGATTCAGTGGATACTCTTGCTACAGGAGTTTGATTTAGAAATTCGGGAAAGAAAGGGGATTGAAAATCAAGTGGCTGATCACCTGTCAAGATTAGAAGCTAGAAATGAATATTAAGGATTTCTCGAAGATATCTAAACCCTTGTTTACCTTGTTGGAGCAAAATAGACGTTTCAATTTTGATGAACCTTGTTTGATATTTTTCGAGGAATTGAAGAAACAACTGGTAGCAGTACTAATTGTAATAGCTCCGGAGTGGACATTGCCTTCTGAACTAATGTGTGACGCTAGTGATTATGCTGTAGGAGCAATGTTGGGGAAAAGGAAAGACAAGGTATTTCATGCAATCAATTATGTAAGCAGAACCTTGACAATGCGCAGCTTAACTACACAAACACTAAAAAAGAGTTATTGGTTGTGGTATTTGCGTTCGATAAATTTTAATCTTATTTAGTTGGTACAAAGGTCATAGTCTACACAAACCATTCTTCTATTAAGTATTTGGTGACCAAGAAAGATGCCAAGCCAAGATTGGTTCAGTGGATACTCTTGCTGTAGGAGTTTGATTTAGAAATTCGGGAAAGAAAGGGGACTAAAAATCAAGTGGCTGATCACCTGTCAAGATTAGAAGCTAGAAATGAATATGGCAATGTCAAACTTATTAAGGAAGACTTCCCAGACGAGCAACTATTAGTTTCCATTGCATTACCTTAGTATGCCGATATAGTGAACTTCTTAGTAAGTGGTTTGATGCCACCTAATCTTAATAGCCAAAGAAGACGAAAATTCCTTCATTATGCCAAACATTATTACTGGAATGAAACCTTTCTATTCAAGCATTGTGCTAATCAAATAATTAGGAAGTGTGTCCCTAATGACGAAATACACAACATCCTGCAACATTGTCATTCAGCTCCTTACGGAGGACACTTTGGAGGAATGGGAACTTCTTAAGGTACTCCAATATGGTTTCTATTCGCTAAATATGTTCAAGGATGCCCATGAATTTTATAAGTCATGTGGTCGTTGTTAGAGGGCATGCAATCTATCTAGGAGACACGAAATGTCGCTGCAAAATATCCTAGAGATTAAGTTGTTTGATGTTTGGGGAATAAACTTTATAGGTCCATTTCCACCCTCATTGGGCAACCTATACATAATCGTGTCAGCAGACTATGTCTCTAAGTGGATCGAAGGCTTTGCTCTCCCTACTAATGATGCAAAGTCAGTGATGAAGTTCTTGCACAAGAACATCTTCACAAAGTTTGGAACACCACGAGCCATTATCAGTGATGAAGGATCTTATTTTGATTGCAAGCTAGTGGCTAATGTCTTACACAGGTATAGGGTGAAACATAAGATTTCCACGACATATCACCCCTAAACAAATGGACAAGTTGAGATTTCTAATAGAGAAATTAAATAGATTCTGGAAAGAGTGGTGAACCCAACTCAAAAGGATTAGTCCTCCAGACTGGATGAAGCTTTGTAGGCTTATCGTACTGCATTTAAAACATAGTTGGGGATGTCACCTTTTGAGCGTGTCTATGGAAAACCTTGTCATTTTCCAGTTGAGTTAGAGCATAAGGCATATTGGGCTGTGAAACAATTGAACATGGATTGGAAAGCTGCTGGCAATAGAAGATTACTTAAGTTAAATGAAATGGAAGAATTCAAGGCACAATCATATGAGAATGCTAAATTATATAGGGAGAAGACCCAGCGTTGGCATAATAAGAGGATTATGCCACGGCAACTTGAACCAAGACAACAGGTGTTGTTATCCAACTCAAGGCTAAAGTTGTTTCCTGGCAAACTGAAATCCCGATGGTCAAGTCCCTTCAAAGTAACCCAAGTATACCTTCATGGAGCTATTGATGTCAAGGATATGAAGACGGGAGTCACATTTAAAGTTAATGGATAGCGCTTGAAGCACTACTGGGGTGCTCATGTGAATTAGGATGGACAGTCCATTAACCACTATGATGTTTAACCTCAGCATCTCGATAATTTTTTTCATTTTATTTTTGCTGCTTTTAAGTTTCTCCTAGTTCTTTCGTTTAACTTGTTTAATAATTTTTGTTTACTTTGCAGTGCAAGTATTTCTTTTTTCTTGACAGCAATTGAGAAGTTGGGCCCCATATGCAACAATTTGGCCCAACGAAATTTTCCCAAACCTTTACCATGAAATTTTCTATTTCCTTCCAATTCTCAATATCTAATTACCCACGTCAGGCCATAATTACTGCCCATCCAATCACCCACGTCATAACCCCCAATTACCACTTACATTGTCATCGTTACCTTTAGCTTTGCACTAACCCCCTCATTTTTTCCTCACAGTTACCCTAACTCTTTTATCTCTCAAAGCTACTTGTGTCTCTTCAACAACTGAAAATTTTCCCCTTTCTTTTCTAAATTGACATTGTCCCTAACAATGGCTACACGATTTACAGCCGAGACAGCTACTGTGGCACCACGAACGTTCTTCAATGCTACGGGCAGAAGAGAAGTATAAGAACAATATACCCAAGAGGCCATTTTTCCTCAAAAAATGTTTTCTTTTCAAAGATGAACCTTTTATGGGTATGACGCCTCCATCTCTTCTGTGGTAGAAAAACATGGTTGGCAAATCTTTTGCCTACATCCTGAAGATGTTTTGACTAAGCTTGTTTGTGATTTTTACGCTTACATAACTTTGCCCAATAACGCTTTCATATATGTTCGAGGAGCGTCAGTCTTGTTTGATGAGGACAACATCAACACTCAATATGGGTGCTCTGATGTACAAGATGAGTATTCTCAATTCACTACAACTATCACCTCTGATGGTTTGAATCAAGTCCTGTAAGACCTTTGTGTTGAGGGAACTCAGTGGATGGTATCTAGGCAAGATTTTTACATAGTTGAATGTGTATCCTTAAAGCCAGTTGTAGAGTTTGGTATCATTTTTTAAAGACGCGATTAATCCCTTCTACCTAGAACTCTACAATCTCCAAAGAGGGGACGCTGCTGCTCCACTCCATCATGATTGGTAGAAGGATTAATGTGGGCAAAATAATCTTCAATAAAGTCCACCGCTATGTGCAGAAAAATACAGGGAGTCTCAACTTTCCATCCCTAATCACTGCACGTTTCCAATGTGTTAATATCCAAGTCCAGTCCAGCGAGGATATAACCCCAAATAAGGGGAAAATCGCAAGGGTTATTGTAGCCAAGATATCTGGAGCAACCTTGTCGTAGCAACAACCACCTGGCTCAGCTTTTGCAGTAGAGCCTGGAGCCACCAACCCTGCTGTTGAAGAGAAAGAAATTGAATCACTTGAAAAAGATGTAGAAAAGACTAAATCAATCCACATAGAGACTGATGACGAGGTGACTGAAGAAGCAACCCCTACACCGATACCACCAGACGATAATACTGCAGTTGTCCCACCTACATCTACCGAAAGAATGACTGAACAAGACCATGAAATCAATCGTATCATTGATGAGATCACCAAGTCTGACAATAGAGAGAAGGACGTGCCACTCCAATCTAAAAAAAGGAAAATGTGTTATAAGGATTTGACACGTAAGTCTACCCATTGAAATTGAACTAACGATAATCAAGCTTTGAGCCAGGGGATTTCTTTTCCCTTTTATTTTTGCCATCATAACATCCATATTTTTTCATGACATTCTAGGAGTAAATATATTCTTGCATTCATGTTTCATGTTTGTGCATGCATTGAGGACAATGCATCCCTTAGGTTTGAGGGTGTGTTGAGCATTTAGGATGCATTAGATATTTAGTTGAGCATGTTCATTTTGCCATGACACATGTAATTGTCATGGATTGTTTAGCCTGTTATGAGTGTAATTTTTTTCTATGATGTTCAATGAGGAGATTAATTCTTCAATAATCTAGAAAGATGTGACAGTGGATTAGGAGAATTTAGCTTAGGATAGTTTGCCTGAGAATCGACCACTAAAATGAGATATCCTAACTTTAATTACAATTGGTCTATGGTAAGTTCTTTTAATAGACTTTGAGATTTTTGAAGCTAAGCTCAGTAAAAGGGCAATACTCATTAATGAATAAAATGGTGAAGCTTAAGAAAAATCAAAGAAATGCCATAAAACACTCCAATGCTTAGAATTGCCGAATAGGTTAGAACCTCTTTGTTTGCTCCATTTTGTTGTTGATTAGAAAAAGCAAGTTTAGGCAATAGTGTGTAATAAAGAAAAAGAAGTTTAGGGGCACTCCACTGTAGTAATAGGCTAAGTAGCTAAGGAGGTAGTTGTTTTCTCCATCCATCATCTAAGTTAAAAGCCTTAGATTCATGAATGAATTCCATTCCACTTGTGACATGATTGAATACTCGACAATTCAGTTTATGCTCCACTATGATTGTCAAGTTAGAGAACCATGTGATGAGCTGAATCCCTTAGTATCCTAAAAGAACTATATATAAGGGGCCATGGTTAAAAAGAAAATTGAGTTCAGTAAAAGATGAACCAAGTAAATTAAGAGATATTTGCTGTACTCAAATTGCATACATGAGTATGTTGGATTGTTATTCTTATGGAAATATTTTCTGCATTGCCTTTACTGAGTAAACTTATGAAACTTCAACAAATTTTTAGACATAGAAGATTTTTGAGAACTGAAGTATAAAATGCTCTCTATATGGTTTGGCAATACAAAAGTGGTTATGTGGCCATGGCAATTCTTGCATTCACGCATTCATGAATACTTTGCTTGAGGGCAAGTAATAACTTGAGTTTGGAGGTGTGATAACTCCTGAAAAGAGTTATATTTCATGCCCTTAGACTTAGTTAATTTCCTGTACTTAAGTGATATTAGTTGCATCTTAGGATATTGCATTAGTATTTTTAGAGCATTGCATTAAAGAGCTAGGATTGTGCTTAAGTATTATTACATGTTGCTTTTAATTGCCTGTAGGAAGGACTTGCTTGGTGATTGATTAGGAGGTGCAAAGTGTATAAAAAGAAGTAAAGGATTAAAGGTTTGCGATAACAAATTTTAGACATTTTGTCGACACAAATGATGTGGTAATGCTGGGAAGATACCTAGTCAGCACTTAATGCATACTGTTCTTGGCTCCAGTTGTACTTGTACCAAATAAATCCACCTAAAAATGAGAGGAAGGATTATGGGATGATGGACTTACCCTAGAAGGAAAGATATAAAAGTAAAAGAGGGAACCCTAAAGAGAGGGAGGATCCTTAGGCAAAATAGAGGGTAGCGGCTAAGAACAAGGGCAGAGAAAAAAAGGGGAAAACAGAAGCAATCATCCTTAGCTATTGCAAGACATTGTGTCGCTTCTGTTGAGTGTTGGATAGCCGAAAGCTATCTCATTGAATTCCTTCTTTTATTTCCTATCTTGCTTTTTCTTGAGCTTAATTGATGAAGATGATGTTGGTTGTTGTATTAAACTTGAATTTTATTTGCCCAATCATGAGCTAAATCTCTTAGGTTTGGGATTACTTTGATGGAACCCTTATTTCTATTAACGGTTGAAGCTTAAATATGTATTGTTCTACTATTTTATTCAATGGTATTTCAAGTTGCATGTAAGCTTTACATTGACGAATATGCAACAAGTTTACAAAGAAAACCCAATTCTGACAAGGTTAGGTTAATTAGATTGAAGTTGAATGATATGAGTTGATGTTTAATCAATTACTCGTAGCAGTCTCTAGGCATAAAGCAGTATCTCATATGGAAGGAATAAGGAATATTAATGGGAACCAAACTCAAGGCCTATAGACATATAGTGCCCTAGGTGAGGTAACTCAAGATCTTGCTCTCGAAACAAGCAAACCAATGTAGTACCATTCTAAGTAGTCAGATAATTATGATTTTACTGAGGCATTAATAGTGAGTAAGAGTAGATTCTTAGTAATCCCAGCCTTTCCAATCAATATCATAGTCCCTTTATCCTTTGTTGTAGTATTTTTGCCACAACATTCTTAATTGTTTACTTGCTTGTGTTGCACAGTTTAGACTTAATCATTCTTTCAATTGCCACTGCATTCTTATTATTAGTTTGCCATAGCATTAATCACATTTCACTATAATAACTTGACATATTTACACATATTTGATCCCTGTTAAGACGATCTCACTTATTGATTTATTACTTGATTCGATGTGTATACTTGGACAATTTGCATATCATATTCACACGCAACATTGTGCCATAAAAGATGAAAGTCAGGTGAGTCCCCAAAGCTAACTTTGCATGTATGAATTATATTCTAAAAGCTTTTGGGTAGCATCGTATTGACTAAGAAGTTGACCCTATAAAATATAGTATACAGAGTATTCTATGGTATGCAAGATGGCTAGGTTTGCATGTATGGTTGTACAGAAATTAATGAGTACCTTTACATCAGAACAAGACCCTACGAGTATAATTGAAATATATAAGAAGAGTTATGTGTATGTTTGTCTGGTATATGTGAATGGATCAAAGGGCTAAGTATTAATATGGTATCAATCCATAAATGTCTATCAAGTGAATCTGTTTCTGTCTCTACAGAGTCGCCAAAAGGGGTCCGTCGGGACTTTAAACACGATTCCATGGAAGGAAAAGTCCATGGCACCATATCGTGTAAGATCATAAATAGTGGATTATGGCATCATATGGAAAAAACTAAATGAAGGTTATTACCGAATGGGGTTTTCTACATTGACCTAGAATGATGAGGGGCAAACCTCACGTAATGTGAGTCTGGACGAATCCCTATCATGAACACGTCAGAAAATGGAAGCCTTTGTGGCGTATTGGAAATGTAAGCCTTTGTGGCAAATTTTGTAAAAGATGCCTTGTGGCGTAGCCTAAAGGAAGGCCCTTGTGGCAACCTTCTAAAGGAAACGCCTTTGTGTTGGACCCTGAAAGAAAGAAATGATTTCCATGATGTATTCTGATGAAATGGAATTCTTAACTAATAAGGAAGGGAACAATATGAAAGGCAGATTATGGACTTAAAGCATTGGGTATTATGGTAAAGTACTTGATGCGATCAGTCAGTACGAAACATACCGATGGTTATTATGGTAAAGTATTCGATATGATTAAGATTTGTGTAGATATGGAAATTTTAAGAAGATTTGCAAGGTAATGAGAATGTATTCTGAAAAAGAGTGTAAACATGATACGCTGTAACACCCCTAACCTGTCTCTGTCATTGGATTAGGGTTACGGAGCACTACCTTACAATCAAAAAAAAATTAACATCATAATATTTAAATAAACTAAAGATATTATAAACCATTCAATCATATGAGTTTTGTCCCTAAATCGAGCCTTCGGGGCCCTAAAAATAGCTTAAAAATGATTCTGGACTAAATCGAAATAAAATAGGAATTTTAAGAAAAAAGTTACAAAAATTGGAAAACAGGGATCACACGGCCATGTGGCCTAGCCATGTGACATAGCCCAGGCCATGTAACATTCGAAAAAGGGACACATGGTCGTGTCCCAGCCCTTTTTCTCACTCGTGTAACTCAGTGAGTAGGGTCACACAGCCATGTCGCGAGCCATGTAACTCTCTGAGTTACCACACACGGTTGTGTGCCAGGCCGTGTAATTCACTAAATTAGAACACTAGAATTTTACAAAAGACACACGGTCATGTCGCCAGGCCATGTGACAGCCCTTGTCCCAAGCCGTGTGACCTAAAAATTAACCTAAAATCAAGCCATTTCAAGTCCAATTCATACCTAACCATTCATAACATTTGGGGACACATTCAATGGATTTAAACATCATTCAAATGCACATAAACATGCCATTTCAAACATCCTAATTCACCTAACCAATATGTCATTCAAAGGCACCACAAGTGTATCAAAACATTATGGACCAAACCAAAGCAATTTGACCATATCACAAGCAAATAACCTTGTTCAAACACCTACCAAAACACACCACAATGACCATTTTCAAGTCATCATAGAAATTCCAAAAGAACCGTATTTACAAGAATTTAAAAGTGACCAATATGACATAACTTGGTAAGGCATCAAAGTGCACCAAACTAACATAACTTCCAAAAGCTTAAACATACAAACAATTTCATTACACATCCATGAACTACCAATAAAAAAGACCTATACATGCCATTATTAACCTTGGCCAAAATACTCAAAATCTACTGAAATAGTTGCCAGATAGTGTGATAGGTCTCCAATGAGCTTCCAACCGATCAAGCTTTTGATAATTATAAAACAAAGGAAAGTAACTAAGTAAGCAATGAGTGTTTAGTAAGCTTGTAAAAACTTAAACATAACTTACCATGTGATTTATACAATTCATAGATTAGGCATAAATCATTACCAATGCTATAAGCCTAGTAAAAACCTATACAACGTCATCAAACTTACAAGTTAGTAAACTTTTCCATGATACAAATAAAATCAACCATAATATATGTAGCTTACCATATATAAACACATCATTTAACTCATCAATGTTATCATAAGACCATGATTCATTACATTTGCATACTTACCATTTCATTTCATTTTCTTACCCGTTGAATTGTCTAGAATTACATCGGGTATTCGAGAATGCTCACACATAGTGTGCATTTCCATATAACTATAACCTTTCCTTTAATCAATGCTCACACGAGCTGTGGGTCAAAATGTTAGCTACACGATGTTGCTCACACGAGTTGTGGAGAATCCGCAACAAATACATGACCTTAGCCATCAGTAGGACATTCAAGACCAGCACCCGAAACATTAAATTCCTAACGACATGTCATTTGTATCCTAAGAATTCTTAAGGTTCAAACAGGACTCGTTATCCATCAATTCAACATAGCATGGATACATTTATACATAGATTCATTTATATTAAAACAACATAGTAAATAATCAATTTAACTAACATTAAAATGATCGTAGTTTATACGAACTTGCCTCGATAACTAAGGCGTAGAAGTAGAATCAAACACTAATCCGAAGCTTTAGCTTTTCCTCGATTTAAGTCTAATTGTGATTTATCTTGAATAAATAATTTCATACAATTAAGTACTTCTAGAATTCAATTTAATCCATAATTCATATTTATGCAAAATTACAAAATTGCCCTTAAAATTTTAACTTTTCACAATTTAGTCATTAAGCTCATAACTTAAAATCTAACCATTTTAACCTAAATCCATATTAACCAAAGCTACAAGAGACCTTGGAACAACCCATAATTACCATCATTTCACAAAAAAAAAATCCATGAATTTATACTTTTGACAATTTAATCCCTATTTCTAGAATTCATTAAAATTGTAACAGTCCGGTTTATACCCTAGTCGGAACAGTGGTTTCAGGACCACGAATCTGAGTCTGAATAATATTTTAATAGTATTTTCTGGTCTCTGATAAGTGATTATGCATGTACTAAAGTTTCGTAAGTTAAATTGCTCGTTTGTGTGTTTAATTTGATGAAAAGGATTGAATTGCATTAAAAGTGAAAATTTCATGTTATTTGTTAAAGCATTTATATGTTGTGGCTTTGAAAAGATAGAGGTCTTATTTGGAAATTAAGCCTTTCATAAGTTGGTGTTTTGTTAAAAGTCATAAATGACCATGTAACTATGTGTAATATATATATTATTATGAAAGGTTATTATGGTAAATTAGTTTATATCATAATATTAAGTAATCAAAAGCTTAAAATAAGCTTAAATGTTATGTTTTTCCACCGAATGCATGAAAGAAAAGAAATAAGAATAGCTTTTTAATTCGGCTAGATTGAGGCACAAATTCAAGGTATGTTTTAGTCGGTTTTTGATAATTTCTACGTTTTTGCAATCGTTGCTTTGAGAGCTACAAAACCCATGCTTCAATTTTTTGTATTGATGATATTTGTGATATATGCCATGGGTGATCTGTTAAGCTTTGTGATGAGTTTAATGGTTAAATGAAAGATTTGAGCTAGATGAACATACTCTGTTCTTGAATTTTTGATGAATTTAGCTAATTAGGGCTAAATTGAGAAAATAGTAACTTGAAGGACTAAATTGTAAATTTTATGAAAAATATGGGCTTGTATGATATATATATATGCATTCGGCTAAGCTTGGATCTGTGATGATTTTTTGAATTTGATGTTTTGAGAAAAATGAACTAAATTGTTAAATTGTGCAAATGTGAGGGTTAATTTGTAAATAGCCCTAAATGTGTGCCTTTGGATTGAATTGAATGAAT
This sequence comes from Gossypium bickii, assembly GCA_025503065.1. Lineage (NCBI taxonomy): Eukaryota > Viridiplantae > Streptophyta > Magnoliopsida > Malvales > Malvaceae > Gossypium > Gossypium bickii. The sequence goes on along the minus strand of CP106713.1, from coordinate 53,514,346 downwards.
TAGTGAATAAAAGGGCTAATTCTGAACATGTATAGATCAAGAACAGAGGAAAACGAACTTAGATCACGGAAAAGCGAAAGTAACCGAGTAGCCGTTTCCGTTTCTGTTAAACCGAACTCGAAGTAAGTCATTATGAAAATAAACGTATTCGTATTGAATTATGTATGTTGTTATGACTATTGTTATCGATGAATACTTATGATATGATCTGTTCATGAATTTCGAGATAAGGATTACTTAGTGACAATGTCCGAGAAGTCCCGTACGAACCTAAGAATGGATAGGATTAGCTATATCATGACATAGGTATTTGTTCTGTTTTATCATGAAAAACCTCGTCTGGGACGTTGGCATTGATTCGAGATTTTGTGTAAGGCCACGTCTGGGATGTTGGCATCGATATTATCATTACGTGTAAGACCATGTCTGGGACATTGGCATCGTATTGATTTGTGTAAGACCCTGTCTGGGACAGTGGCATTGATATCTGAGTGCATGTAAGACTTCGTCTAGGACGTTGGCATTGTACAACTATTCTGAGTTTTTTGAGTATCCTATTAGGTTCCTATTGGTTCAACGGGCAAGTTTGTGATACAAATGGCTAAGTGGATTGTAAATTCATTCCAGGTACGCTGATTTGTACATTAAGCGTGTATAAAAAGGAAAGTACCTATGTGATTTTGATTTGAATAATGTAAGAGTGAATATGAGAATGTGAATGAGTTACAAGAATGGTTATGAATAAACTATGTATATATATATGATTCTTGAATTGATGAATGTGGCAATTATGGCCTAGAATATGGACCAAAGCATATATGTGAGAAATTTGCTATGAATATGAATATTGCTAATGTTTCTATAAGCTTATATGCTTTACATGCTAAGTTTGTTTGTATTATGACTTATTAAGGTTTTGGAAAGCTTACTCTGTGTGTGTGTTTTCTCTGTTTTATAGGTTGTCAAAGCTACTGAAGGCTCAGGACCATCAAGGATCATCATCACACTACTAAACTCATTTTGGTACATTTTGGAAATGTATATAGCTAGATATGGCATGTATAGGCTAGTATTTGATATAAGTTTGTTATATGAACTTAGCCCTGGGATTTGGCTAGTTATGAGTTGAGAATTTGCTTGAATGAATGTGATATGTGAAGTATGTTTTTGGCATGGTTAATTAATACATGAAATGGTCAAGTTTTGATTAAGCAAATGAATGAATTATGCTTGTGATGTGATGAGTTTTAGTCTTGTAATTTGGACGGTTATTTTTGGTATGTTATTGGTTGCCAAATAGGAATGAGATGTCTTGATGATTTTGCTTGTAGGTAAGACCCATGTGGGTGGCATTTTGGCCTTGCAAATGGCCTATTTTGCCACAAAGTTGTGGCACACGGGCGTGCCTAGTGACTGTGGGACAAAGTCAGTAGCTAGCATAAGAGTACATGGCCTTGGCACACGGACGTACCTAGTAGCCGTGTGGTTTTCAACAGGATCAACCACGTCCAAGGTGCACGGGCGTGCTTGGTGGCCGTGGAGCAAAGTCAGTTTCGACCACGGGGAGGACACACGGGTGTGCCTAGCAGCCGTGGGAGGCACATGGCCTACCCACACGGGCGTGTAAGCCCTGAAACTTAGAAAAGTTTTAAATTTCTCAGAATTTCTGTATGTGTTCCAGTTTAGTCCCGACCCTATTTCTGAGCATACTTTAGGTCTCGATGACCTACCGAAGGGACACTATGATGATAATTGATGAGATACTTGATGAAATGTCTGATTTAGTTTCTGATTTGTTAGGTAACATTCTTAACCCTAATCCGACGACGGACACGGGATAAGGGTGTTATAAAAAAGCACTTAACAAAACATGTTTATTTTACAACCAAAACTAATAATGTAAATAACATCAAAACCTATTCAAAAACATCCATTTCAAGTCCCTCAAACTTTAACGGTTTTACAAATTAACCCTCAGGTTAGCTAGATTAAGCTAAAACGAACTCAAAAACATAAAAATCATTAAAAATGAAGGTTGAAAACCTACCATGCAAGAAGAAATCAAAAAACAAAAAAAAAATCTCTCCCCCTCTTCAATGGTGAATTTCAATTCTAAAATGACTAAATCATGAAGATGATAACTTTGTTTTCATCTTTTCTTACTTAATTTTCTTTTTAATTATTAAATTACCACTTTACCCTTATCATTTATCAATAATTTCAATAAAACCTTGTCCATGCACATCCATTAACTCTTTAATTAGTATATTTATCATTCAAGACCATTAACTTTCATTTCCATAGCCATTTGAACCTTTTAACTAATAGAACTCAACTTTTTTACCTTTTACAATTTAGTCCTTTTCACCTAATTAACCATTTAAACATCAAAATTTCTTAACAAAATTTTAATACGACCTTAATATAATCTCGTAGACATTAAATAAATAATAAAATAATAATTCATTCATCAAAATTGTGGTCCTAAAACCACTGTTTCTGACACCACTGAAAATGGTTTGTTATATACACCCAGAAACAAGAATTGATCACTTGTGCATGGGTCTTTTCCTGAAGATCGAGGAAGTTATGGCTTGGTGATTGGAGAATTTAGGCACTAAATAGAAAGAAATAGACTCGGAGTAAAGTTTGGTAACAAACGTAAATGAAGAAATGAAAATGGGGGGCAACTTTTGTTAGAGACTTGTTGAAGAAAAAGAGCAACAAGATGATTCTTGAAATAATAGATGCGGCATGGAAATAGGATTCAGGTAAATGGTGGTTGCCTCAATAAGTTCCATTAAACTTATTTCTGTGTGTTATGTTTCAGGTAAACTCTCAAAGGTTTGTGCCTGGAGGGACAATGCTTAGGCTATGCCAAGAGAGTGGTGAGGCAGGTTATTATGCATACAGAGCAAATTGTTAGCGTGTTCGAGTTTAAGTTATTTTATAGAAGTCATTTACACGGAATAATTATGATAAACCAGGAAAATACCAAATCAATCATAGTTGTAAATAAATTCTTTGTGTATATTAATTAAATTTTTATTTGGTTCACACTTATGTATCTCATAGAAAAGTCGTAATTAAAAAATTGTAATTGAATGTAATTTGAATGAACAGAATTGAATTTCTTATGTACTTGAGTAGTAACACCCTAGGTTCAGATCTGGATCACTGAATCAAGTTTGTTCCGTTACAAATAAGATCATCAGTTCTTTGCTCATATATGAGATGAGGCTTAATGAAGGGGTAGAAGAACCTAATAATAAGAAGAAAAAGATTGGTGTTGCACTTAAATCCACCACTAATGAAGATAATGAATCAAGTGAACAGGTGAATGAAAACAAAGAGATGGTCATGTTTGTTAGGAGATTCAAGAAGTTTATGAGGTCTAATGGAGGGAGAAATTTCCAAAAGAGGGAAGTACTCAAGCTTGAATCCACCAAGTAAAAGGACCCTATCATATGCTATGAATGAAAGAAGTTGGGACACATCAAGTTCGATTGTCCCCAATGGAAGAAAAATGGGTCAACCAAACAAAAGCTTAAGGCTCATGTTGCTACTTAGAGTGATGAGGATTCATCCGACAATAAAAATCAAGAAGTAGCCAACATTTGCCTTATGGCCATTGATGATCCAAAGGTAACTTCTAACTGATCTATTTCAAATTCCTATTCCTTTTAAGAGTTACAATATGCCTATGATGAACTAGACTTGGACTTTGAAACTATGGTTTCAAAATATAAAAAACTATTTCAAAATTAAAAGATGAAAATAGTTCACTCTCCAAAGCCAATCATGAACTTGAAAGTAAAATTCATGATATGCAAGAAATTATAAATGATTTTGAGAAAAAGAACCAAGACTTGCATAATTTTCTTTCAAAGGTTTATGATGATCATCAAAAACAACTTGAGTTGCTTGAAAAAGAAAAAGCTTCATGTAACAAAGTTTCTCCAAAAAGTTTTAATAAAGGGAGAAAGTTAAAAAGCAAACATTGTTAAATCAAGCTTTAATTTCTATAAACATAGAGGTCCCTCAAGGTTCTATAAAGGAAAAAATGTTGAGAGTATATGGGTATCTAAAGGACTTATTATTATTCAAGACAAAGAAATGCTTGCAAAATGGATTCCTAAAAGGATAAAAATTTTAGGAACTAATACTTATGGACCCAAAAGAATTTGGGTACCAAATAAAAAAAATTAATTTTATGTTTGTAGGAAGAGAAGCATTGCTTCAAGGTGGGCAATTTAAGCAAAAACTGATGGTACCTTAATAGTGGATGCTCAAGGTGCATGACTAATGACAAGAGTCACTTTATCAAATTGAAGCCAAAAAGCGGAGGAGAAGTTACATTTGGTGACAACTCCAAAGGACAAATAGAAGGAATTGCCTCTATTGTTAAAAACTCTTCAATTCTTATTGAAAATGTTTTGTATGTCAACGGTCATAAGTATAATCTACTAAGTATTAGTCAATTGTGTGATAAAGGTCTCAATGTCATTTTTGAGTCTAATGGATGTAAAGTAATTGACATTGTGTCTTATAAGATTATGCTTGTAGGACATAGGATAGGAAAAACTTATATGGTGTATTTAGATGACTTGCATGATTCATTCATATGCCTTGTTGCTAAAAATGAAAATAACTCTTTATTGTGGCATGAGCATTTTGTTGAAGAGTTTTCTATAAATTAGCCAAAAATGAAAATAAAACTAAGAGATGCTAGCATGAGCATTTTATATAAATTAGCCAAAAATGACTTAGTTAGGGGTCTGCCTAAAATTGAATTTAACTTAGATAAAGTTCGTGATGCATGTATTAAGGGTAACATAAAATAGTTTCCTTTAAACCTATTAATAATGTATCATCTAGTAAAGTTCTTCAACTAATTCACATTGAATTATTTGGTCCTACTAGGACAACTAGCTTGGATGGAAAATAATATGCAATTGTACTTGTTGATGGCTATTTTAGGTTTACTTGGGTTTTTTTCTTATGTACTAAAGATGCGACTTTCGAAAAATTCATCAAATTAAAAAAATGAATCAAAATGAAAAAGATTACTATATCAGTAGTGTTAGTAGTGACCATGGAACCGAAATTTAAAATCTTGGTTATTTTTGCAACTCAAATGGAATTAGCCATAATTTTTCAGCACCTAGAACTCTTCTACAAAATGGAGTTGTTGAAAGGAAAAATAGAACTTTAGAAGAAATGCCTAGAACCATGCTTTGTGAAAATAATTTACCAAAATATTTTTGGGCTATCAACATTACAAACATATAGGTCGTAATAAGCGCAACACCTATACATGCCATATAACCAAATACACAACTTCAAAAGTACCAAAACAACAGCTGGATAGTGTGATGGGATCTCCGACAACTCTCAATCCGACCAAGCTTTGCAATCACTATAAAACACAAAAAAGTAAACAAAGTAAGTTATTAAGCTTAGTAAGTTCGTATAGCAATTAACTTAAATTACCATATGAACATAATTTAAGTAATCAAACATATCATAATATAACTCATATTGATCCACAAACCTATCAAATATTCGTTCACAAGGTTGGATATGAAATTCACAAGTTTTGTAGACTCAAAGCTTATATGATTCACATACATACCTGTTATGATACGTATCAATCACTTATTCTTTCATACCATCAATATACCTGTTGAACCATTTGGAATAATATTGGATACTCAGGAATCTCGCACCCTAAGTGCCAATACATGGTCGAAACCATCTCAATCTCATATCTCATATGTAAATGCTCATCTCGAGCTATCATCGGGTCTACTCACACAAGCTGACGGTCAAGACGTAGCTACACAGTGCTACTCACACAAGCTGACGAGAATCTACAAAACATGCCAGAAAACTCAACGACCGGTACAATGCACGGACCAGCACCCAAAACAAAATAACCCCTAATGACATGTCATTTGTACCCTATCTATTCCTAAGCTTCAACCAAGATTTCACACGTTGCCAAATCTTTTTCGAATATTTCCATGAAGTCGTATTCATCAATAATGCAATAATAAAGTATTTAAAACACAATTACATTAAGATTTATTAACATACAAACTTACTTCGATCACAAAAAAGACGTTATAGGATCGACTATTCCAAAACTTTATCTTTCCCTCGATCTAATTTCGTACGAGGCTTTTCTTAATCTATATAATCAAATTCAATCCATTTATTATTCATTCTATTCAATTCAGCCCAAAATACATATTTTGCAAAATTTACACTTTTACCCATAATATTTTAACTTTTTTACAATTTAGTCCCTAGCTCATAAAAATGAAAATTTATGCAATTGAGTCCACACCCATGCTAGCCGAATTTCATCTATACTCATAACAGCCCACACATTTGTAACACACCTCACCTGTATTCAATGCCGGAATAGGGTTAAGGAGCATTACCGGATTTACAACTCAATTATACATACTATTAGCATACATTTCATCAATCAACCTCAATCAATATGTCCCTAATATGAGCCTATGAGGCCCTAAACATGCACTGGGAGTGGTTAGGGACTAAACCAATAACTCAGGAAATTTTTTAACACTTATAATTTTTTTTCTCTAAAATAGGGGACACACACCCGTGCGCTCAGGTCGTGTGTCTTACACGGCCACCAGACACGCCTGTGTCACAGGCTGTGTGGACATTCGAAATGGGAACACATGGCCGTGTCCCAGCCCGTGTCCAAACAAGTGAGCTCACTGACTTGGGTCACACGGCCAACCACACGCCCGTGTGCCTTTCGAAGTGGCAACACACACATGTGTGCCAGCCCTATGCTAGGCCGTGTCAAACCTGTAGGGTATACTGACTTATGCAACACGGCCAAGTCACACGCCCGTGTGTGAGACCGTATGAAGCGTACTGCCTTCACTTCAATTTCAACACCAGGGGACACACAGCCATGCAACATGACCGTGTATCACACACAGCTCAGACACATGCCCGTGTCTCTGCCCGTGTGGACAAAAATAGGTTATTTACCAAGCCAATTTGCCACCCAAATTTGCATATACCTACACAACCAAAATGGCACCAATTCAAAACATAAATAAACATCCAATTTAGCCACAATTAAGGCTAATTCATACCATATCCAATACCAACAGTCTAACATGCTTATAACTTCAAATCTTACTCTATCAAAACATGCCAAATTACATATACCAAACAACTAGTTAAACCTTTACTTAAAATACAACATTTTTACACCAATTCACAAATATGATACCAATTCCACAAATCATCCATTTCCCTCTCATAATACCTATTACCAACAATCATCACAACCAACTCAATATACATAAGACATAAGCATATATATTTGCATATGATTCAAACATACCAAATATACCAAATTTATGCCATCACCCATGGCTATATATATACAAAACAAAATATAAACATTTACATTGCTAATTCATTTGGCCAACATCATTACCAAAACATAATCAACATGACTCAAAATACCTATACATGCCATATACTTAATATACCAAATTTCAAAGATACCGAGTGATAGCTAGTAGTGTGAAACGATCTCCGACGATCCCTGAATCTGAGCTAGCTTCGATTTCACTATAAAACATGAAAAAATGCACAAAGTAAGCTATAAAGCTTAGTAAGGTTGTATGTTAACAATGAGCAAATATCACCATTCATTAATCATTCAAATAATAGAAAACAATATACAGCAATTCTATTAGATCTCAAAGCTATCAACTGATCATTCACATAACTTACCAAGGAACTCATCAATTCCATAGTTTCAATACTCAATTCATTACCGTACGTACCTGCACCATCTCGTACCAATCTCATACTCGACCACATTCTTTATGTACTCGTTGAACCATACGGAATAGAAGTCAAATATTCAATGTCTCACTTGATATGTACCTATACCATGGCCTGAAGCCAAATCAAGGTGACGTATCCGAAATTTTAATATCATGGCCCAAAGCCAAATCAGCCGATATGCATGGCTTGAAGCCAAATCGGTATATCTCGCACCCGAAGTGCTAATAACATGGCCCGAAGCCAACTCAAAGTTTACCTAATGACATGTCACTAGCATCCTAAACTATTCCTAAGGTTCAACCGGGATTCTAACTGTCGAATTTTCATTGAATCATTTCCGAAATCATCCGTAATCGCATAATCACAATTCATGTTATATCAAGGCGTATAAAATACATTTGAAATGAAATTATAACATATGAACTTACCTTAGATGTTAAAACGACGAATCTAGTCGATTAGTCGATAACTTCATCTTTTCTCTGATCCAAGTCCGTATTTTGTTTTTCTTGATCTAAATATATTCAAAATTAACTTATTTAATCATCTATTCATTCAATTTAGTATCACACTTTAAACCAAATTTACACTTTTGCCCCACATATTTCACATTTTTCATAATTTAGTCCTTATTCCATAAATCACAAATTCATGAAATTTCTTTAATACCCATTATAGCCGAATTCCTATAAGGCCCCTAGCAGCCCATATTTATCACTTTTTCACACATTTAACCACTAGCTTTACACATTTCTCAATTTATTCCCTGTTTTGCATTTTCTCTAAAAATCACTTTACAAAACTTGTGTAGCTAACAACAAGATTTCATATTTCATCATCAAAAATCAAAGAACACATATATTTATCAATGGAAACTTTCAAAATCTTTATCAATTTTGCAAATTAGTCCCTAGGCTAGCTAGTACTAGTTGCAACGATCACAAAAAACATAGAAATCATTAAAAACTGAGCACAAATGGACTTACAATTGAGTAAAACAATGATCGAACCCTAAATAGTTTAAAATGGATTCCTTCATTCTTGTTCTTCGGTTAAAGATGAAGAAACATAAAGATGATAATTTATTTTATGTTATTTTACTTAAGTTAATACATAATTTACTATTTTAACCTTATTATAAACCATTTAATACCATCCATTTAATGTCCATATATGTACACTCATGCTATTAATGGTCTAATTACAACATAAGGACCTCCATTATTAATTTCCATAGCCATTAGAAACCTTTAGCTAATAGAAATCAAGTTTTACGCTTTACGCGATTTAGTCCTTTTTATCAAATTGACTAACTAAACGATAAAATTTCTTAACGAAATTTTTACACAATTATACTATCATGATGTAGACATTAAAATAATAAAATAAATATTTTGACCTTGAATTTTTTGTGGCAAAACCACTGTTTCGATTTGACTAAAAACAAACTGTTACAACATTTCATTATTTCACACATTTACCACATAATTTTTACATTTCTTAATTTAATCCCTAATTGACAATTTTACCAAAAATCACTTTATCTAAAAAAAACCATCCATTTTCTATCATCAATCATCAAAACACATACACATTCATCATTAGTAAAACCCTAGACTTTTAACAGTTTCACAAATTAGTCCCTGGGTTAGCTAGATTAAGGTACAATGACTCCAAAAACATAAAAATCATTAAAAACCAAGCAAAATTGCACTTACATGCATGAAAAATAGCTTGAATGAATCTAATCTCGCCTCCTATGGTGAATTTGACTGAACTTTGGTGAAATGAAGGAGATGACAACTTTGTTTGAATTAATTTTACTTTTATTTACTAATTTACTTAATTAACCCTAACATAAAACCTTTAAGTCCATTAATAAGTGTCCATACTTGTCCATTAATATTACTAGTGGTCTAATTACCACATAAGGACCTCCAATTTAAGGTTCCATAGCTATTAGACACCTTTAGCTATTAGAACACAACTTTTGCACTATACGCGATTTAGTCCTTTTTATCAAATTAAGCAAGCAACTGATAAAATTTCTTAACGAAATTTTTTATACTAAACTAATAACATGTTGTAGACATTTAAGTAATAATATAATAAAAATTCTCACATCAGATTTGTGGTCCCAAAACCACTATTCCGATTTCACTGAAAACGGGTTGTTACAACTCTCCCCCTTTAGGAATTTTCGTCCCCAAAAATCTTACCAAAAAATAGGTTAGGGTACTGTTTCCTCATAGCTTTCCTCAGGTTCCCACATAGCCTCTTCAACACTGTGACGTTGCCAAAGAACCTTCACTAAAGCTATGCTTTTGTTTCTTAACTCTTTAATTTCTCGGGCCAAAATTTTGATAGGTTCTTCGCTATACGACATGTCGGGCTGAATTTCAATCTCTACTGGATAAATTATATGCGATGGGTCCGATTGATATTTTCGTAACATTGATACATGAAACACATTATGAATCTTTTCTAGCTCTGACGGTAACTTAAGTCGATAAGCTACTGGCCCAATTCCCTCGATAATCTCATACGGTACGATAAATCGCGGACTCAGTTTTTCTTTACGACCAAATCGAAGAATCTTCTTCCACGGCGATACTTTCAAAAACACTCTATCGCCTATTTGAAATTCAATATCTTTACATATCAAATTCGTATATGATTTCTGTCGATTTGAAGTGCTTTCAAACTGTCGCGAATTACTTTCACTTTCTCTTCAGTCTCTCTGATCAAATCAACCCCGTGAATCTTGTTCTCACTAAGCTCAGTCAAATACAATGGAGTTCGGCATTTACGACCATATAAAGCTTCATACGGTGCCATTTTTATGCTCGACCGATAACTATCATTATATGCAAACTCAACCAACGGTAAATATTTTTCCACTCTCAAACTCTAAAACTCATAAACGAAGCATATTTTCGAGAATCTGAATTACTCTCTCAGACAGACCATCTGTTTGAGGATGAAATGTAGTACTAAAATGCAACCGCGTACCCAAATCTTCTTGCAATCTCTTCCAAAATCGTGACGTAAACTACGGATCTTTATTCGAAATAATGGAGACTGGTACCCCGTGAAATGTAACAATCTTAGAGATGTACAACTCAGCTAATCTATCAAGTGAAATATTTGTACGTACCGTAATGAAATGTGCAGATTTAATCAATCGATCAACAACAACCCAAATAGCATCTTTCTTTTTAGAAGATAAGGTAATCCCAATACGAAATCCATTGTAACTCTGTCCCACTACCACTCAAGTATCATTACTGGCTGTAGTAGTCTTGAAGGCACTTGATGTTCGACTTTAACTTGTTGACAAACTAAGCATCTCAACACAAATTCAAAAATATCTCGTTTCATGCCTGACCACTAGTACAACCGTTTCAAATCATTGTACATCTTAGTACTCCCCGGATGAACAGATAAACAACTATTGTGTACTTCGTATAGAATTTTTTGAATAAACTTGAAACTTCTTGCTACACAAATTCTACCTAAGAACAGGAAACAATCATCAGATCCAATTTGATATACTGAATCAGTAGTCGACTTGCACTGTACTCTTTTAGCTTGCAATTCATTGTCACATTTCTGAACTTCACAGATTTGCTGGAAAAATACCGGTTTAGCTTTTAACTCAGCTAAAATCGAACCATCATTAGAAAAAGTTAACTGTGTGTTCATCGCCCATAAAGCAAATAAAGATTTTCTACTCAGAGCATCCGCAACTACATTCACTTTCCCCGAATGATAATCAATCATTAATTCATAGTCTTTCAACAAATCGAGCCATCTTCATTATCACAAATTCAAATCTTTTTGAGACATTAGATACTTCAGGCTCTTGTGGTCGGTAAATATATGGCACTTCTCATGGAATAAATGATGTCGCCAAATTTTTAATGCGAAAACAATAGCGACCAACTCTAAGTCATGCGTAGGATAATTCTTTTCATGCGGTTTTAACTGTCTGGAAGCATAAGCTATCACTTTGCCTTCTTGCATTAAAACACATCCCAAACCGTTCAATGACGCATCACTGAAAATCACAAACTCTTTACCCGACTCAGGCTGAACTAAAACTGGTGCTTCAGTTAGCAGTGCTTTCAACTGTTCAAAACTCTGTTGGCATTTCTTAAACAACTCAAACTTCACATCTTTCTATAACAATCGAGTCATCGGTGTAGCAATCATCAAGAACCCTTTTACAAAACACCGATAGTAGCTAGCTAATCCCAGAAAACTTCTAACTTCGGATACATTTCTTGTGGGTTTCCAGTCAACAACTGCTGAAATCTTACTCGGATCAACTCGGATGCCTTTTGCTAAAACAATATGTCCCAAAATTCCAACCTCTCGGAGCCAAAACTCACATTTGCTGAATTTAGCAAACAGTTGCTTATCTTTCAATGTTTGTAACACAATCTTCAAATGTTCAGCATGCTCAGATTCGTCTTGGGAATAAATGAGAATGTAATCAATGAATACAACAACAATTTTTTTCCAAAGACGGTCTAAAGATTCGATTCATCAAATCCATAAATACTGCAGGAGCATTAGTTAATCTGAATGGCATAATAAGAAATTCATAATGCCCATACCTGGTTCTGAATGCAGTTTTCGGCACATCCGAATCTTTAACCTACAACTGACAATAGCCAGATCGTAAATCAATCTTTGAAAATATTGTTGCTCCTTTCAACTGATTGAACAAATCATCAATTCTCGACAAAGGATACTTATTCTTAATTGTAACCCTGTTGAGCTGACGATAGTCAATACACAGTCCCATCTATCCATCTTTCTTTTTTACAAATAGAATTGGTGCACCCCAAGGTGAAAAAATAGGTCGTGCGAAACCTCTATAACTCTTGCAACTCAACTTTCAACTCTTTTAACTCTGTAGGAGCCATTCTGTACGGAGTTATCGATATCGGTGATGTTCCCAATACTAATTCAATAGGAAACTCGACCTCTCTGATCGGTGGCAACCTAGGTAACTCTTCTGGAAACACATATGGATATTCACAAACCACTGGCACTGATGCAATCTTTGGTTCAGACACTTTTGTATCCAGTACATAAGCAAGGTAAGCATCACAACCTTTCCTCACATATTTTTGAGCTAGCATCGTCGATACCACAACAGGCAACCCACTCAAATCATCGGATTCAATACGAAGAGTTTCACTATTCTGACATTTCAACTAAATAGTCTTTCGTCTACAGTTTACAACAGCATCATGCAAAGTCAACCAATCCATACCCAAAATCACATTGAATTCATCAAACAGTAAAAGTATCAAATCAGCCAGAAAACAATAACCCCAAGTCATCAAAGGACAATTCTTGCAAACTTTATCAACTAGGACAAACTAGCCTAAGGGGTTCGATACTTTAATCACAAACTCAATTGACTCAACAGGTAAACTCTTACTAGACATTAAATTCTTACAAACATACGAATAAGTCGATCCAGGATCAATCAAAGCAATTACATCAGTGTCATAGAGAGAAAATGTACCCGCGATAACATCTGGTGACGACGCATCTTCGCGAGCTCGAATAGCATAAGCTCTGGCTGGCACTCGAGCCTCTGATCTCATAGTAGAATCCCTTATTGCACCTTTTTTATTGTTATATTTCCAGTATTTCATGGTGGTCTCCCTCTGAAAGCTATCTTACTCGGTTTTGCATTCTAAAATTTATCTTTCTCGGGTAGCTCAGGACAATCGCGAATAAAATGATCTTGCGAGCCACATCTGAAACAGGTTTTATTATTCATCCAACAATCTCCAAAATGTTGTCTTCCACACCGTTGACACTCAGGTTTGTTTATTTTGACAATACCAACACTCGATACTAAAATGGTTGAGTTTTTGGACCCGTGTGTTGATTTCCACGATCTCTATTAGAATATCCCACTGAAGCATTCGAATGATTATAAGAATCCCTGATTTCTTTGAAGAGGAATGATAAGGTTTACTCATTTACCTCTTTATCGAGTCTCTAGCCTCAAAATCAGCTCTTTTCTTTTCTTTGCTAAGCTCTTCGACTTTGCAAGCTATATCAACTAACACAACAAATTCTTTCAGTTCAAGAATCCCGACTAAAAGCTTGATATCCTTATTCAACCTGTCTTCGAACCACTTATACATAATTTCTTCAGTGGAAACACATTCTCGAGCATATTTTCTTAGTCTCACAAATTCTCTTTCGTACTCGGTTACTGTCATACGACCCTGTTTCAATTCTAGAAATTCTTTACTCTTTTGATCAATAAACCGCTGACTTATATATTTCTTTCTAAACTCATTCTAAAAGAATTTCTATGTGACTCGTTCTCTCTGCACCATAGATATCAAAGTGTTCCACCACTGATATACATTATCTCTCAGAAGTGATACAACGCATTTAACACATCCCGCAGGCGTGCAAGATAGTTCATCAAATACCCGAATCGTATTCTCAATCCAAAACTTGGCTCTCTCAGGATCAACATCAACTGTAGCTCTAAACTTTTCAGCCCCGTACTTTTGAATTTTATCTCCAGGTGGCTTATTCATACGCAAGGGTTCCAAACCTTGAGGAGCTGCGGGAACCGGTTAGGGAATAGGTAGGGATAGAGGTTGTTGAGCAGCCAGGTTCAATCGGACAAACTCAGTGAACCATTTGTTCATCATTTGCAAGAAGGATTCCCCTCTCCTCCTTGACTCTCAGATACAGGTCTCGATTTAGATGGTGCTACTCTGTGAACGGAGGCTGGCACATTACTTTCTACATCATCAGCAACTGCTCGATTGAGATCCAATGCTATATAAAAACATGATTTAAAACTGTCAAGAGATATCGAAATATCACAGGTTAAATATGGCATGTATAGCTAGACTCACACACGCTACATTAGTCCGATAATTGACTAAACCGTAGCTTTGATACCAGTAAATGTAACACCCCTAACCCGTATCCATCACCGGAATAGGGTTTCAGAGTACTACTAGAATTATCAATTACACAATCACACAATTTTCATATCCAAACAAATATCATTCAAATACAACCATATAGTCCCTAATACAAGCCTTCAAGGCCTAAAACAAGCATTACATGTGGTTCGGGACTAAATCGAGAATTTAAGAAGATTTTGGAAAAACATGGAAAATTTTCAACGTATAGGGGACACACAGCTGTGTGTCTCACGCAAACAAAGACACGCCCGTGTCATAGGCAGTCTAGACATTCAAAATGGAATCACATGGCCGTGTCCTAGCCCGTGTCATACCCCGTGAAACTCACTGACTTGGGTCACACGGCCAACCACACGCCCGTGTGACCAGCCCGTTTACCCTTCGAAACGGCCTCACACACCCGTGTGCTAGGCCATGTGCTAGGCCGTGTGAAAACTGGAGGATATACTGACTTATGCCACACGGCTAAGTCACACACCCGTGTGCTAGGCTGTGTGAAGCTACTAACTTAGTTTCTCAATAAGTACCAAGGGTCACATGGCCGTGTCACGTAGTCGTGTGTCACACACGATTGAGACAGACACCCATGTCTCTGCCCGTGTGGACAAAAATAGGTCATTTTCCAAGCCTTGTTTCTCACCTAAAGTAGTTTTATCCTACACATACCAAATAGCATATGACAATATCCTCAATAAGCATTCAAAACAACCACAACCAAGTCCAATTCATACAATTTCAATACCAACAACAACATTACTCATAAACACCACAATTGGCCATTCAATTTCATACCACTTTCACATTCAATAATCACCTAAATGGTCAAATCCATATATGCATTATCTTGCCAAATGTTTAGCATGCTAATACATTCTCAAATTCAACCATTTGCTATCTTCAATACCAAATCTCAACAAGACATTCACATAGCAATTATAAACCAACTATCAAAGGCCATTTACACACATATATATATACATAACCAAGTATATCAAAATAAGCCAAGTCACATGGCTAAACACATAACCAATCTATATATGATTTACAAGCCAAATCAATTGGCTATCAACATTACAAACATATAGATCGTAATAACCACAACACCTATACATGCCATATAACCAAATACACAAGTTCAAAAGTACCAAAACAACAGCTGGATAGTTTGATGAGATCTCCGACAACTCTCAATCCGAGCAAGCTTTGCAATCACTATAAAACACAAAAAAAGTAAACAAAGTAAGCTATTAAGCTTGGTAAGTTCGTATAGCAATAAACTTAACTTACCATATGAACACAATTTAAGTAATCAAACATATCATAATATAACCCATATTGATCCATAAATCTATCACATATTCATTCACAAGGTTAGATATGAAATTCACAAGTTTCATAGACTCAAAGCTTATATGGCTCTTGTAATAGCCCGTTTTTGGGTCAAATCAGGACAGTGGTTTCGGAACCATAAATCTGAAGTCAAAATATTTATTTTATTATTTTAATAAGTTTTATAGTATGATAGATTAATTACGTGAAAGTTTCATAAAGAAAATTTATCGTTTAAATGCTTAATTTGGTAAAAAGGACTAAATTGCGTAAAGCGTAAAAGTTGAGTTCTATTAGCTAAAAGTGTTTAAATGCTATAGAATTTAAAGGAGGAAGTCCTTATGTTTTAATTATTCCTATCATGAGAAAGTGGCTGAAAATGGTTTGGCAATGTGGTAAATTGAATTAATTTATAAGGTTAATTTTGGTATTTGATAAATAATGTTAATATTAATAAAACAACAAAAGCCACCATCTTTCTTCTTCAATTTTCCACGTAAATTTCATGCTAAGAGCAGCCATGGAAGCTTGAGCATTCAGCCAATCTATTTTGGCCAATCAAGGTACGATTTTTGTCCCGTTTTAATGATTTCTACGTTTTTGAGATCGTTGCAGCTTAATCTAGCTAGCACGTATCTCCGATTTTAGAAATGGTAATGTATTTGAATGTTTCCATTGTTGAATGCGTGAGCATTTTGTTATTTTATGATGGAAAACAATTCATTGTTGTTAGATGTACATGTTTTGTAAAGGGAATTTTGGTAAAAATGTCAATTTTGGATTAAATTGTGAATTATGAAAATTTAGTAGTTGAATTTTAAAATAAATGAAAAAATGGGTTGATATGAGAATGGGTAATATTCAGCCAGCATGAATTTGTATTAAATTGAATGAATTTTGATTTTATGTGATAAGGACTAAATTGCAAAAATGTGAAATAATAAGGGTAAAAATGTAAATTTGCCAAAATGTGTAAATTGTGCTAAATTGAATGAAATGATGATTAAATAAGTAAATTTTGATATTATATAGATTGGTATAAATGAGATTTGGATATAGAACGGGAGAAATCAAAGTATCGGATTAGTCGACCTAATTCGTCGTTACAGCGAACGAGGTAAGTTCGTATGTTTAATAAGCATTAAATTATATATGTATAAATGCTTAATTGATATAATTGTGGTAAATGATATATTATTGAAATGAAATGTGAATGCTATTGAGTACAATACTACTGAAATGACCGACAGAGATTCAATACAGCAAAAGTCTCGGTTGAACCTTAGGAATAGATAGGATACAAATGTTATGACATTAAGATTACTGAAATTACGTGTAAGACCATATCTGGGATATGGCATCAATATGAGATTTCGTGTAAGACCGTAGCTGGGCTATTGGCATTGATACGAGATTATATGTAAGACAATATCTGGGATATGGCATTGATACGGTACTGTGTGTACTAGATTTCCGAGTATCCTTTAGTATTCCAAATGGTTCAAAGGGAAATGTTAATGAAACGTGGTTACAAGTGATGGTACAACTCAGTCAAGGTACTCGTGACAGAAATCGACAAGTAAGTGTTAAAAGTGAATTTCATATGATGAGCAAGTGGAAAATTATGACAAATCATATGGTTCAATTGAATATGTATATAAATGTGATGGCTATTGAATTGAATCTAGTTTATTTCTATTACTTATGTTTATGTAAATGTGAATGAATTGCTAAGAAGTATTCAAATCATATAAGGATTGATATGAATAAACTTATGAAATTATTGGTTAACTATGTGAATAGATACATGATATAAAGATGGGATTATACAAGTTATATTATAGTATTGATAATGGCTTAAAATGTGTTTATTTGATGAAATAAGCTATTATCATACGAGCTTACTAAGCGTTATAGCTTACTTTGTTATATTTTCTATGTTTATAGTGATTTGAAGGCTCACTCGAATTGGAAGTAATCGAAGATATATCACACTATCCAACTATGATTTGGTATTTATAAGCTTTGTGATATTTTTTATATGGCATGTATAGGTTTTGCGGTTATTTGTTGAGTATAAGTAATGTTGGTGATTGATGCATATGTGCTTGATATGTATCTAGCCATGAGATTTGGCATGATTAAGTTATGTGGTTTAAAGTATATATATTCCCATGTGATATGAGCTATTTTGGTAAGCTTAATGATGGATTAAGTTATTCAAATGGCTATTTGGTATGTGTTATATAATAGCTTGAGATGTACTTGGTTTTAATTTGGTATTCAAATGCCAAATTGGTTAATAAAGTAGGTTGATTTAGTATATGTTATATATGTGAATCTTGGCTTATGAATCTTGTTGATTGGTATGTGATTTAGTTAAGTGAATGATTGTGATGTAAGCTTTGAACAGATTGGTATTGGAATGGTCTATAATGTGATGATTTGAGATTGATTTGGTTGTTTAATAGTGTATGGAAATGGTATCATTTGCACTTGTTTATGTGTGTTTCCTTTGGATGAGAAAGGTGGCTTGTAACTAGCCTATTTTCATCCACACAGGTAGAGTACACGGGTGTGTGACTCAACCATGTGTGACACATGGTCAAAGTACACGGCCGTGTGTCCACTGGTGTTGTAATTTGAAGCAAGTCAGTATGCTCCACACGGCCTCACACACGGGCGTGTGACTTGGCCGTGTGGCATAAGTCAGTATACCCTATAGGTTTGACACAGCCTGGAACACAAGCATGTGTGGCCATTTCGAATAGGCACACGGGCTAGACACACAGGCGTGTAGTTGGCTGTGTGACCTAATTCAGTATGTACCCCCTGTTTTCACACGGCCTATTACACGGGCGTGTCTAATGGCCGTGTGAGACACATAGCCTGCCCATACGGTCGTGTGTCCCTTTGTTTGAAGCAAAATTTTCTAAGTTTCCCAAATTTGCTCTAAATCATCATTTTAGTTCCAAACCATTTCTAAAGTATGTTTAAGGCCTCATAGGCTCGTTTAAGGGACAAAGTGATTGAGTTTGAATGATGAATGTATGAAATGATATTACGTATGTGAAAAGTTTTGGGTAATTGTGTTGCAAGTTCGGTAATACTCTGTAACCTTATTCTGGCATTGAATACGGGTGAAGGGTGTTACAATTCACATACATACCTATTATGATACATATCAATCACTTATTCTTTCATACTATCAATATACCCGTTAAACCATTTAGAATAATATCGAATACTCGAGAATCTCGCACCCTAAGTGCCAATACAAGGTCGAAACCATCTCAATCTCATATCTCATATGTAAATGCTCATCTCAAGTTATCACCGCGTCTGCTCACACAAGCTGACGGTCAAGACATAGCTACAGGGTGTTGCTCATACAAGCTAACAAGAATCTGTAACACATGCCAGAAAACTCAACGACCGTACAACGTACGGACCAGCACCCAAAACACAATAACCCTAATGACATGTGATTTGTATCTTATCTATTCCTAAGGTTCAATAAGGATTTCACACATCGTCAAATCTTTCTCGAATATTTCCGTGAAGTCTTATTCATCAATAATGCAATAAAAAGTATTTAAAACACAATTATGTTAATACTTATTAACATACGAACTTACCTCGATCACAAAAATGACGTTATACGATCGACTATTCCAAAACTTTATCATTCCCTCGATCTAGTTCTGTATGAGTCTTTTCTTGATCTATATAATCAAATTCAATCCATTTATTATTTATTCTATTCTATTCAGCCTAAAATACATATTTTTGTAAATTTACACTTTTACCCTTAATATTTCAACTTCTTTACAATTTAGTTCCTAGCTCATAAAAATGAAAATTCATGCAATTGAGTCCACTCCTATGCTAGCCGAATTTCATCTATACTCATAACATCCCACACATTTCATTATTTCACACATTTACCACATAATTTTCACATTTCTCAATTTTATCCCTAATTGAAAATTTTATCAAAAATCACTTAAGAAATGTTGTTTATCTAACAAAAACCATCCATTTTCTATCATCAATCATCAAAACACATACACATTCATCAATGGTAAAACCCTAGACTTTTAACAATTTCACCAATGAGTCCCTGGGTTAGCTAGATTAAGCTACAACGACTCCAAAAATATAGAAATCATTAAAATCCCGAGTAAAATTACACTTACATGTATTAAAAATAGCTTGAACGAATCTAATGTAACATCCTGAATTTTTGGACCCATGCGTTTAATGGGTGAATAGGTGTAATGAGTTAAGTTAAGTATTAGGGGTTCAGAATGGGCTCAGGTTTGGGCCGAAGCTGTAGCTAAAATTCTTGTTTGAACACTTTAGTGGAAAGCTTGTTAACTTAGGGCATAAAAGATATTAGCTATGTTTTAAAACACAAGATGGGCTTGTGGCCCATTGGCAAAATGGTGCCACTAAGAGGGAAGGAAGTTGGCGTCAATTGAGGTCCAAGGTTTGAGTCGCATTACCCATCTATTTTAATTAATTTTGGCGTCAAGGGAGAGCAGAGTTGGAGTCAGTTAGAATGCTTGAAATTAGGAAGAATAATTGATGGATAATATGGATAATATAGATGATAAAGTAACTGATAAAGGAAGGAAGAGGTGGTGTTATCTAGGCTTCTTCTGAAGGTGTGAGTGGATTAAGATAGAGGAGAAAAGATAGGAATTATCTCTTTGAGTGCAAAGTGTTGGCCGAATTTCCATCTCTTGGAGGTGCAGAAATTTCCCTATTATTGGATTAGTTGTTAGTTATCAGGAAGGGCACTTTCGGGTTTTGATAGGTAAGTGCCAAAATTCTCTATAAATAGGGGGGATATCTCACCAATTCTGGCATTTGAACCTTACTTTTTCCTTCATTCTTTGTGCCAAAATTCTCAGTCTCTCCCTCTGCAATTTCTGCCAACTTTCTTTCAAAAAGCTGAAAACTTTCTTAAGCCATCTTTCTCTTCTTTCTTCTAAAAGCCGAAATCTCTTATTTCACTTTCTTCTTCATTTTATTCCTCTTGTGCTGATTTCTCTATAAAGCCAAAATCTCCATAGTTTTTCTCTGATTGCCGAATCTCCTCTCAAGTGATAGCCGAATTCCCTGTGTTGAGGTAAGTGTCGACTCCTGCTATTCCATTAGATTTCTTTTGGTTTTTAGGAAACAAGGCCGAATGGCCACTTGGTTTGTTAAGGCTATCGATTGAGGCTAATATTTCTCTCTTTTTGCATTTTGGGCAGCATTCTGGGATTTGAAGGAAACCCGATCGTTTAGATCTAAAAGCCAGAAATCGCTAGTCTCTAATTTCGGGATTTCTAAGTAAGGATTTCAATTCTCCTTAAGATGATCAACTATTTCCTTTTCATTAGTTGTGCCTTAACCTAATGTTTCGTTACCAGCCTCTGAACAACACCTTAGGCAGATAGCGGTTGTGTCGGCTATGGATAGCGTCGACGTAGAAAGTCTTATTCTAACGATAATCAGGTGTGTAGATTTTTAACACACTAGTTAAGTATAATCTATATGTGTTATGGGCTAAAAAGTCGGAAAGTGGCTATGTGACAGTCGAATAAAACCCTAAAAGGGTTAGGCAAGGATGCCAGGTACGTAATCATAGAAATCTCTATGTGTATCGAAATATATGTAAGCTTGTATTCTTAAAGATGGTATGATGTTTTCTGTATGTATGCATGGGGTGGGATTATGATAATGAAGGGGAAGTGCATGATAGGTCACTTGGTGATCGGTGGTTAAACCACAAAATCTAAAATTAGGTCACAATAGTGATCGGTGGCTGAGCCACGTTATATTATGAGGTCACATAGTGATCGGTGGCTATGCCACGTTTAATGATTCCTGAATAATAGGAATAGGCAGTACGGCTGTCGTTATGGTGTGTAGCAGATGGAGGGTTGATTGTAGAAATCCCTAAGGTGTGATGGTGGGTACGAGTTGGTGTGTAGAGGATGGAATTCTAGGTTGGGTTGGGCTATGCATCATTTATTATTTATCATGTGATTATGATTGTTGCCTTTATGTATGGGCCAGGGCTCATGATGTGTTTGTGGGCCTCAAGTCATTGTGTTTCGAGATTTACACACCGAGTCTTGGTGACTCACCCTTTCGTTTTCCTCTACTCTTTCAGATGAGTAGTAGATCATGGACATGGGAGCTGAGACGGACTTGAGGGGCCATCAAGTTTTACTTCTATAGATTATTTTCAGTTTTCTTTAAGTTTTTTTTATATTTTGGGAATATTTATGTAATAAGGCCCCATAGTTTACCTTCATCTAGTAGTTTTTAATGTTTGCAACTTATGAAACCATGTCAAAGGTTTAAATATACGAAATAATAATAATACAAGGTTTTCTTTACAAAAGTCACTTGTTTATTCAAATTTTGTCTAATTAACTTATGATTTTCTAAAGCCAACTTAGCAAAAGTTTTCAGTGTACAACCCGTAGCATACCAGATCTGGTCGATACTTATGGGTCGGGTTTGGGGTGTTACAACTAAGCTCTCCTCCTATGGTTAATTTTGGCTAAAATTTGGTGAAATGAAGGAGATGACACATTTGTTTTAATTAATTTTACTTTTATTTACTAATTTACTTAATTAATCCTAACATAAAACCTTTAAGCCCATTAATAAGTGTCCATATTTGTCCACAAATATTACTAGTGGTCTGATTACCACATAAGAACCTCCACTTTAAGGTTCCATAGCTATTAGACACCTTTAGCTATTAGAACACAACTTTTGCACTTTACGCGATTTAGTCTTTTTTATCAAATTAAGCAAGCAATTGATAAAATTTTTTAACGAAATTTTTTTACTAAACTACTAACATGTTGTAGACACTAAAATAATAATAAAATAAACATTCTCACATCAGATTTGTGGTCCGAAACTACTATTCCAATTTCACTAAAAACTGGCTGTTACAAAACCAGAATAGATTTATGTTGGTAGTTGTTGTGGTTAAGTTTTATGTATGAAACAACAACTTAAGGACTATGGAATTGATATAGATACTATTCTTATCCAGTTTGACAATACTAGTACTATTTGTCCATTAAAAATCTCATCCAACATTCTAGGACTAAAGACATTAAAATAAGGCATAATTTCATTAAAGATCATGTCCAAAGAAGAGAAATAGTTCTAGAGTATGTAGATATTTTGCATCAATTAGCTGACACTTTCACAAAACCTTTAGACAATGAGAGATTTTGGACACTTAGGAGAGAACTAGGTTTGACCACCTTAACTTGACTTTATGTTGAATCTTTTCCATGCACTTTGATTGCTTTTTTAAATTTGTATATTGTTTTTATTACAAAAAGCATGATAGTATGATGTTCATGGATCTTGTTTGCAAAAAGTTAGTGGGAGTTTTATGTGGTTATGTAATCTATTTTGACTCTATTCTGTCTAGCATGACCTATTTTTTATACCCTTAAACTTGTTAAAATGGAGTTTGTTTGGTTAACTTAGTCATTTTTTTATTCAACCTTTTGTGGTCCATGAATCATATGCATCATGTTTATTTTGTGCATATCCTAGTGTCATTTTAGGACACTTAGAATACTTTAGGACTTAAAAATGCCATTTTTAATTTTTTTTCTGCACTTGGAAAACATAATAACAATTTGGTATCGATACCATTTCAAAATTATTGATACTTTTATAAAAATATCAATATTCGTCTAAAAATATCAATACTTAGTGGGTTTTAAGAGTCCTTGGATGGACAGTTTTCATAAAAACCTAAAACCTCAAAATTTTCTTTTCACTTATTCATCTGAAAACCTTTCCTCTCCACTTCAAAATTCTTCAAAAAAAAAAAAAAAAAACTCTTGATTTTTTCATGAAATATTTTCATTGCAACACTCTCAAACAACATTGTATCAAGATTTCAACAACATTGCTCATGGTTTTCAATATTTCAACATTTTTTAGGTAAAACCTAACTTTTCTCATTTTAATTTTTAAAAAAAATCAGTTAAAATGTTGAATATTGATAATTTTTTGGGTTGATTTGGAGTACATATATTGTGTTTTGTTGCATGGTGTAACACCCCAATACCCGGCCTAGGAGTTTAGACTGAATTTCGGAGGTCACGTTGATCACCAAAGTGATTGTGGGAAATTTTAGTTTAACAAACCGAAAAACATTACAGTGTTTAAGTTACGTAAAACTCTCAGCTATAAAATTCTGATATTTTAAAAAAAATTACAGTCCCAATGACACTTTCATGCGTATAACACAAAATTTTGTACCACAATTTTCAAAACAGTACTTACAATTCAAAACTGTTTAATTATAAACTTAGAATTTATAAATGTACTATTAAAGCCTGCTTTTAACCATGACAGTCCGAGACCTCCGCATACCGAGTCTAGCATCAAAACACGTAAATATACCTGAAAGGGAAAACACTAAGAGGGTGAGCCACATAAGCTCAGTGTAAGTTCAAATCGTAACTAACAATGAAATTACATATCAGAAATCCAAATAGAAGCTAAATAGCGAAAACATACTTACAGAGATACACAGAAACATAAGGTAAACTCGGAACCAATGTCCCAACCAAATGAAACATTCAAAGCACATATTATCATTCTCAGAAACTCAATCGATAAACCCGTCAACGGGTCGATACCAAAACACTTATCATCACAAACACAGTGTTCCAAAATGTCATTACACTATCACCTCAACACACGCAAAGCCAGTCACAAATGTTATGACAAACAGACAGATTATAGACACATAAGATTACACCCAGTCACTTAATCAGATGCATATGAATGTAGCCAAGTAATAATACTCTAAATGTTTTATGCAAATGTAAGTATACAGACAGGTGTACAAAATCAAAATACACAATTTCCAGTCAGTCATACAGACAAAGAGGCTCACATCAAGTCAATTAATTACAGAATTCCTGTGCGGTCATAGAATGCGCACCATATACAACACCCACATACCAATCAAACAGAATCAGAAATACGTACATTCACTTACCCGGATTCAGAATCAATTGCATAGTAACATCAAATAACACTCAAACGAATTGCTTAAATAAAACTATAATAACAAAAAACACACAAGTCTAGACCGAAACAAAGACCCAACCACCCTTACTAAGACTTAGCTAAGAGCTTAAACACACAGAAACACAATCAAGCCTTAAATCGACACAGTACAAAGATTGGCAACATAGGGTCACATGGTCATGTGCCCCGGCCGTGTGGGGGTCAACACGCCTATGTGGAGGAGGCACATGCCTATGTGAGGATGCACATGCCTGTGTGAGAGGAGGCACACGGTCGTTTGACTAAGGCACACTCCCAAGTGACCTAGGGACATGGCCGTGTGAACAGGCCGTGAAACTCTCTGTCCGTTTGTGCTAAAATAAGGTGTAAGAAAGACACGACCGTGTGAAGGTCTCACACGCATGTGTCCTCACCAGGCATGACCGTGTGGCACTAAATCATTAAAAACCCTAATTCCCAAAAGTACACGCCTGTGTACCTCTGGGAAACACGGCCGTGTGGCATAAAATTTTTCCTGAAAACCCTAGTTCCCAAAATCACACGGCCGTGTGTCCCACCCATGTAGGGCACACGCCCGTATGGGGCACGTGCCCGTGTGGCCACTTGTGTGGTCACAAAACCACACTAAAATAAGCTACCAAATGTGCTTTTATTGTCGAAACATTCCCCAATCCTTAATAACTCAGAAATACATCAAAACCACACCCAGGTTCAAGCAATCCCACGATATTTGACCTTTCGAATGGTCAATTTCAAAAGCACACAAACAATGTCGAATTTCATCGAAACAAATCCAAAATTCGATAACAAAGGGGAAGGGTTTCTAATCACACATGCAAATATAGATTGCCACCAAATCGAATCATCAAATTGCAAATAAACTAAAAGAGTTTCAAAACCCACACCTTAATTCGCGATAAAATGCCTCAATAGTCGGTGAACCACAATGCCTTCACTTGCTGCTCAATTGTATCTCCCTCTAAAACTCGAAACCAAATCAAGACGATGAAACTACAACGACAAAACAGAAAGAAATTTCGTGAGAAGAAAGGGGGAGGGAAAAAAAGAGGAACGTGAGACAAAAATATGGAAACTTTATGTTTCTTTTTCCCTTTTTTTTAAAACAAATAAAAATAACTATCCAACCTTTTAAAACCAAAGCAAAGATAAATCAAAATAATTCCCTCAAAACACACCTAAGGACTTGAACCCGGGACCCTAGGCTAGACTAACATACAACCAACCACCAGACTAGTAGGCCCATTCTGTCACTAAAATATGAAACTGAACACAATAGCTCAACCTACTCACTAACCCTAACCACAAAAGCTCAAACTTTTAACCCCAAAAATCATGGTGTTACACAGAAGGTATCCTATTTCTAAAAGTTTTCTCAATATTTAATGCAATTTTAGTGCTTAGATCTCTAATATGGCCTCTAAGAAATGTCCTAAAAATGGTGCCTCCTCATCAAAGTTGTTTAGTGGGTTAAGCTTATATTTTAATGCGTGTTTTCAATCCGTAGATGAATGAGAATGTTTCGATAGGAACTTTGCATCAAAATATGTTTGGAAGTCTAGAAAGACACATATAGTCAAGTTAGAAGGGATAATTTTTTCTTATCTTTTAGTTTTTCAAATTTGGGGTTAGATAGATTTTCTAAAAATTTCCTCGCCAACTTTTTATAATCTTGTTCGAGCCTTTTTCTCTAACGTCAAACTCAAACAAGGTGAATCCGACGATACCATTATTGCTATCACATTTTTTAATGAACACCCCCTGTAACAACCCTTACCCGTGTTCGAAGCCAGAACCGGATACGAGGCATTACCCAACTTAACTTGCTTAAACACATCACATGGGGCTATAAAATTTCTCACCCCTTACCCTTGTTCGAAGCCGAAACCAAATACAAGGCATTACCTAACTTAACTTGCTTAAACACATCACATGGGGCTATAAAATTTCATTTCTGTAACATCCCGAAATTGGGCCTAGGAGAATTGAGCCCAATGGGCCTTAGGCGTAGTAGCGTTTAAATTTTTGGAGAACAAGAGATCGGCTTAAATGCTAGTTAGACCTATTGGATAAGTGATTTTGGAAGGTTAGAGGGCTTCTATGAAGTCCCGGGATCAAATATTGGCTTTGGGGAAATTTTGGTTTTGGGTGAAAAAACCCTAGAAGTTGGCAGATAGGCCTTAGGAATAAAATATGAAGGAAAATGACACAAGTGGAGTGTGTGGTGTAGTGGCAAAGTGACGCCACTTAAGGGACAAGGGAGTGACGCCACAAGGAAGGAAGGAGGTCCAAGGTTCAAGTCTTAGCTTTTGCATTTTGGTTTCTTTTTACTTGGATCTTAGAATTTGGGCCATAGTTTATATTTAGTTGCGCATGGTTTAAGACACAAGAGGAGCTTGTGGCCAAGTGGTTAGCGGCGTGGATTATGTTGCAAGGGAGCCTGGGTTCGAATCTCATGAGAAGCAAGGGGGTATTTATTTTGCGGTCTGGACGGTAAGAGTTTTAGTTGAATTTAAACTCTACTGACGAAGGGATCCCACATCGGAAAGACACAAAGAATGAAGGTGAAGAGCTAGCTATATAAGGAGCATCCTAGGAGGAGAGTAAACACATCTTGGAGGGCGTTTGGGCACAAGAGTGGTCGGAGCGCGGATTAGCCCCAGAGTCCTATCAGGTGTCTAACTCTCTCTACTCTAGTTGTAGAGCGGCAAAATGCCGAAATGCCGGTCACACGGTATTAGTAGCCACACGAGCGTGCGAGCGCACGTGTGGGGCTTCGACGCGATAGTTGAGGCCATCAGTAGTATTCTTGTGGGTTGGGGCTGCTTGGGCCTCGATGGGCCGAAGTGGGCCAATGGGCTCGTGGGCCCATATGAGTAAATTGTGTGATTGTTTAGTATATGTTGAACTAGACTAGGTGGAACTTATATACGTGGCTAGATTTGTGCTAGGTGGGCCACACGAGCGTGTGGACCCGGATGGGTCGAAATCGAGTTTTAGGCCCAATCGTCCAGTACGACCGGAAATGGTAGCTCAGTCGCTAGTGGTGACATTAGGCCTTCGAAAAGGCCATTACAGGTGTGAATTTACGAAAATACCCTTGGTAGGTAAATTACGAAAATGCCCTTGGTAGGTAAAATTACGGTTATACCCTTAGAGGTTGATTAGCATGATTATGTTGTTTAGTTTTGGCCGATTGTAGGGGAAGGCTTGATCTCGCATATCTCGGGTTGTGGTTAGTGCTCGAAAAGCGTTAAAGAAGGGGGATCTAGTGCGTTAGATCTTGATCTACGGGATCTAGGGCTTGCGTTATAACAGGTGTGTAAACTTACACACTCTATTACTTAGTAATATGTTTTAATAACCTGAATATGATAAAGCTGAAACAGTGTGGATATTGATATGATACCCTATGGGTATGGGCATGGATTCGGGTAAGTCCGTTTCGATATGAGTTCTGCTATTCAATATATATGGTATAATGATTTATGACATATATGTGTTATGTGATGCATAACTAAGCATGTTGGCATGATTTGCATGATTTGTATGATTTACATGGGTATGGCATGATGATGGGTGATATGAGAGGAGGGGGAAGTTGATATCCGTGTCTTTGGGACACCAGAGGTTTGGCACCTCCAGTGGTTTGGTACCACAGATTGATTTAGTGACTTTGGGTCACCAGAGGTTTGGCACCTCGTAGCGACTTGTCCCAGTGGCTTAGCACCACAGTGGGTTGGCCCCACGATTGACATATCAGGATCGCCGCGCGATGATTTGGTATCACACGCGGGTTGGCCCCACACTTGATATCGATATTTTGTGACTTTGGGTCACGAGAGGTTTGGCACCTCATAGCGACTTGTCTGATGGCTCGGCACCACAGTGGGTTGGCCCCATAGTTGATATTACGGGATTGTCGCCGGTGATTTGGTATCACACGGGTTGGCCCCATGAGATGAATTATTCGTGACTTTGGGTCACGGTGGTTTGGCACCACATTATTGGATATCGTGACTTTGGGTCACGGTGGTTTGGCACCACCGGTGGTTTGGTACCACACGGGGTAGAAAAAGGAGTTTGGATGGTTAGGTTATGGGGTTTGCATGATTTGTATGTTTTATCAATGATCGTGTAAGTGCTTGAATTATCGGGTTGGGGATTTATACATCTGAGTCTTGGTGACTCACCCTTCCCTTATATTTTGCAGATGAGGCATAGATCACGGATATGGAGCCGAGGAGGAGTCGAGGTGGCCATGCATGTTGGTTTTGAGTTTTGACTATAAAATACCTTACGAGTCTTATTTATTTTCTTTAAATTTGGTATGATTTTTGTAATAAGGCCAGCTGGTTGTTATTTTGGGTTTTGGTTATTTGATTTACTTCGATGTTGTTATGCATTAGAACTTGTTTGCTTAATTAACAGTTAAATACTGACGTTTTCAAAACTATACCTCTTGGGTTTTCCAAGCGTTACAAGATAATAAAGGTAACTTGGATGTTTTTATAAACTCTCATTTTCAAATCACTTTAAAGGCAAATGGTTCTAAACTTGATTTTTCTTATCGCGTTTCGTTTTAACAAGTGTCCAATGTTTTCTAAAATCGGCAATCACAAATGGGTTTTTACTCACGAGTTTTCCAAGTATTAGGACAACTCCTAAAACAAACTCAGCATCAATTATTACTAAGTTTTCTAAACCCTAAAACAAAACAGAGTCTTCTTTAAACATTTTCGACAAACTTATGATTTTAAGATGTTTTCACTCCGTAACATGCCAGATTCGGTCGTAACGTTTAGGCCGGGTTTGGGGTGTTACAATTTCAACTTAAAAACTTTCCATTCACATTCATAACCTACTCATCCTAGGCCTACAAGGCCTTAAACATATTCCAGAAGGTTTCAGAACTAAACCGGGAACTTTTACTTAGGGAAATTTTTGCCTAAACAGGGGCCACACACCCATGTTGCTCAAGGGACACGCCCGTGTGCCCCTGAGGCATGCCCGTGTTCTTTACCAGTGGTTGACACTGACTTATTTCACACGGTCGGGCACACGCCCCGGTCCCTAGCCTGTGTCCCTCACACGGCCTCGACATGCCGGTGTCCTAGCCCGTGTGGCAAAACCTTGGCATTCTGTTTATGACGTCATCACTTCGCTATAGTCACACAGCAAAGACATACGCCCGTGTCCTTAGACTGTATGTCGAATTAAATTCTAAACTTCAGGTGCAAACTTCACACTGCCTGGGCACACGCCCATGTATAAGGCCGTGGCTCCCACACGGCTGAGACACAAGGTCGTGTCTCTTCCCGTGTGTAGACTACTGAGCATACTGACTTGTAAACCTAGCTCATAATGGAACACACAGCCGACCAACATGCCCCTAGGGCTGACCATGTGTCTCACACGGCCTAAACACACGCCCGTATGTCTATACATGTGGGCATTAAAAAGGCTATATTCCAAGCCAAATGCCCACCCTACATAGAAACCATACTTATTCCAACTCAAATCAAGCATCCACACAAGCATACACTTCATGATTCATCATCAATGAATATATATAAGAACTAGTCAAGTATTGGCCCAACTTTAATGACCATTTACAAAATGAATTGAAACAACCTTAGTAGCCAACACATTTGGCTTGTAAATATGACATAACCAAAACATTCAAGTCCTATATATGCCACACTCAAAATAAGTCTAATTTGGTTATACCAAAAAGTGGTCGATAGTGTGATCCCTAACTCTGACGTCTGCGAATTCTCGAGCTAACTTTGCAATACTACAAGGAAAAGGGCAATGAAAGGGGTAAGCATAAAGCTTAGTAAGTTTGCATGGAAATAAATAGCAACAATAAGCTCATGATAAAATCCATCCATGGCATTAATTAACCATACACAAAGTTATAAGCTTCTTGCCATACTTACTCATACTTGCCTTTATTTAGAACATACCATTCCACATATCATAAATGTTTCTTCCTGAATTACTCACGAGTACCTATGTTAACTCAATCACATAACTTTAATAAAATTCTCATTTCTATTTCTAAGTTGATCTATTCATCCCGATAAATCATTAGGGATGCTCTAATATGCATACTCATAACAATTAGCATAAACACGAAGCCAATGCCACATGCTGAATGTGGTCTTACATGGGGTCACCTCTGAGTGTCGATGCCATATCCCTGATATGGTCTTATACAGAATTCTCACATCAAGTATCGATGCCATATCCCAGATATGGTCTTATACGATTCTCATACTCAACACCGAAGCTATATCTCGAATATGGTTTTATACGGGATCTCAATTTGGTGCCGAGGCCATGTCCTGGACATGGTCTTACATAGGACTTTATCCATCTCATGTCTTGAAGATAGTATTCTCGCACTTATTATATTCCCACAGGACTTCAACATCTCAACTTTTATCATCCTTCTCATTCAACACCAATATTCAATTTCATAGAATATCATGTATCATTATAATATCAGCCATTATCAAACATGCTAGCATAAATGTTGAATTTATCACATACAAACTTACCTCGTTTTCAAAATAGGCTAGATTGCCGGTCTAGTCTGATATTTTGTTCTTTCCTCGTTCGAGGTTGATTCTTGGCTCTTCTTGCTCTATAGTAGCAAATTAGCTCATTTTAATCATCACATTAATAAAAGCATTTCAATAATCATGCTTTGGTCAGATTACTATTTTGCCCTTAGACTTTGGCAAAATGACCATTTTACCGCTAGGCTTGGAAATTAATACTAATCAAATTTCTACCTTTAACAAGCCTAGGTGAACATCTATTTCTCTTATGGCTATCATCAAAATCCAACATTTCACACATTTACTACAAACTTTATAACCTTTACAACAAGATCTATTTAGGTGTTTTCATAGTAACACCTTTCACAAAAGTTGTTTATCTAACAACTAAGACACATTTTCTTCCAAAAAAATGCAACAAATAACAATAAAAGCTCTCAAGGAAAAACTCTAATATTTTCACCATATTGCAAGATAGTCCTCTCATGAGAAGCTTAAGCTCTAGGGGTTCTAAAAGTACAACAATCTTCAAGAAAAAACCATTAAAATCACTTACTTGAATGGAGATGAGTTTGCTAAAATTTTGAGCTTTCAAAACTCCTATTTTGCTTGCTATTTTCGGTGGAGGAAGATAGAGAGAAAAGAAGATATCTTTTCATTCTTTATTTTATTAATACAAGTTAATTTAATCACCAACTTTGACCAATTTGTCAATTTTTGTCTCCTATGGCCGGCCACTCTATTCTTAAGGGTCTAATTGCACTTTAAAGACCCCAAATTAATATTCTATGGCTATTAGACACCTTTAGCTTATAAAAGAGAACTTTTGCACTTTATGCAATTTAGTCCTTTTTCGCAATAAAGCTTGAAATCGCTAAAATTAAAGCACAAAATTTTCATGTACTTATATAATCATGCTCTGACTCATAAAATATCATGAAAATAATTTTCTCTAACCTCGGATTAGTGATCCCAAGATCATTGTTTTGACTAGCCCTTAAATCGGGTTGTTACAATTCTCCCCCTTAAGGATTTTCATCCCCGAAAATCTTACCAATGAAAAGGTTGGGATATTGGTTTCTCATAGACTCCTTGGGCTCCCATGTAGCCTCTTCGATTCCATGTCTTTTCCATAGCACTTTCACAAGAGCAATAATTTTGTTTCTCAACCGTTTAACCTCTCGTGCCAAAATCTTAACTAGTTCTTCGCCATAAGTCAAGTCTGGTTGAATTTCTATCTCTGTTGGTACTATCACATGTGAAGGGTCTGAACGGTATCGCCGTAACATGGACACGTGGAAAACATCATGAATCTTTTCCAGCTCAAGTGGCAAGCCCAAACGATAAGCTACCGGTCCTACCCTCTCTGTAACTTCATAAGGTCCGATAAAACGTGGACTCAATTTGTCTTTCCGGCCAAATCTGAGGACTTTTCTCCACGGTGATACTTTCAGAAACACTTTATCACCTACTTAAAACTCAATCTCTTTCCTTTTTAAATCCGAATAGGACTTTTGTCTATCTGGGGCCGCTTTCAAACATTCACGTATCACTTTTACTTTCTCTTCAGTTTCCCTAATCAAATCGACCCCGTGCATCTATTTCTCTTTGAGTTCTGTCCAATACAAAGGCGTTCGGCACTTATGCCCATACAATGCCTCATAAGGCGACATTTTCAAACTTGAATGAAAACTGTTGTTGTAGGCGAATTCCACAAACGGTAAATATTTCTCCCAATTAGCATGGAATTCTAAAACACAACATCGAAGCATGTCTTCGAGTATCTAAATTACTCTTTCCGACTACCCGTCGGTTTGCGAATGGAAAGTTGTACTAAAACTCAATTTTATGCCTAGGGCCTCTTGTAACTCTTTCCAAAATCGTGACGTGAATCTCAGATCTCTATCTGAAATCATCGATAACGGTACTTCATGAAGTCTTACTATCTCTACCACGTACAATTCGGCCAACTTATCAAGCGAGTAATCGACTCGTACTGGTATGAAATGGGCCAACTTCGTAAGTCTATCGACTACGACCCATACGGCATCTTTCTTTTTCAGCATCAATGGTAAACCCGTCACGAAGTCCATGGTAATACGGTCCCACTTCCATTCAGGAACCATAGTGGGCTGAAGTAGACCCGAAGGTACTTGATGTTCAGCCTTCATTTGCTGACAAATCAGGCATCTTGATACAACTTGGAAATGTCCTTCTTCATACTAGGCCACCAATACCACTTCCTCAAGCCATTGTACATCTTCGTGCTACCTGGGTGCACAGTTAAACATCCGCTATGTGCTTCATGCAAAATCTTACAAATAAGTTCATCATTTCTGGGTACACAGACCCTATCTTGAAACGTCAAGCATCCATCAGGACTTACCTGATAGTCCGATTCAACATTTGACTCACATAGAACTCTTTTGGCTTGTAAGGTGATGTCCACTTTCTGAGCTTCACAAATCTCTTGGAGAAATAATGGTCTAGCTCTCAACTCAACTAGAATAGAACTACCATCTAACAAAGTCATTCGTACATTCATAGCTCTCAGCACGAACAATGATTTTCTACTCAAAGCATCGACGACCACGTTTGTCTTTCCCAGATGGTACTCAACTACTAAGTCATTATCCTTGATCAGCTCTAACCACCTTTGTTGCCTCATATTCAACTCCTTTTGAGTCATCAATTATTTTAGGCTTTTATGGTCGGTGAATATCTGACACTTTTCACCATAAAAATGGTGTCTTTATATCTTCAATGCAAATACAATTGCAGCTAACTCCAAGTCGTGAGTCGGGCAATTCTTCTCGTGCGGCTTTAATTGTCTAGAGGCATATGCTATCACCTTGCCCTCTTACATAAGTACACAACCCAATCCATTCATGGATGCATCACTATAAACCACAAATTCACTTTCAGGCTTAGGTTGCACCAAAACAGGAGTCTCAGTTAACAACGCCTTTAGTTTCTCAAAACTCTGTTGGCACTTTTCTGTCCTAACAAACTTCACATCTTTTTGCAATAATCTTGTCATCGAAGTAGCTATCATGGAAAACCCCTTGACAAAACGCATACAATAGCCAACTAGGCCTAGAAAATTCCTTACTTCAGTTACGCTTCTTGGCAGTTTCCAATCCACAATTGCCAATATCTTACTCAGGTCGACTCTAATTCCATCTCCTGAGACAATGTGCCCCAAAAATCTTACTTCCTTAAGCCAAAATTCACTTTTACTAAACTTGGCATACAATTGATTATCTTTCAAAATTTGCAAAACCTTTCTCAAATGCTCGGCATGTTCATTCCCATCTCGAGAGTAGATCAGTATATCATCGATGAAGACTACCACAAATTTATCCAAATACGGCTGAAAAAATACAATTCATCAAACCCATGAAGATCGCAGGGGCATTGGTTAGCCCGAAAGGCATGACCAAAATTTCATAGTGGCCATACCTCGTTCGAAATGCAGTTTTCGACACATCCGAGTCCTTGACTGTCAATTGATAGTACCCAGACCTTAAGTCTATCTTGGAAAACACCGTGGCTCCCTCCAATTGATCAAAAAAATCATCAATTCTCGGCAACGGGTACTTGTTCTTCATAGTTACCTTGTTGAGTTGTCGATAATCTATGCATAACCTCATGGAACCATCTTTCTTTTTCACAAATAATACGGGAGCACCCTACGGAGAATAACTCAGTCTTGCAAAACCTTTATCCCTTAGTTCTTGCAACTGCGGTTTCAACTCTTTTAGCTCAGTTGGAGCCATTCTATATGAAGCAATAGAAATGGGGGCAATGCCCGGAGCTAACTCAATCCCAAATTCAATCTCTCTAACCGGAGGTAACCCTGGCATTTCCTCCAGGAAAACATCTGGATACTTGCATACTATGGGTATCGACTCAATTCTCAAGTCAGTCTCTTTAGCATTCATCACAAAGGCAAGGTACGCTTCGTACCCCTTTCTTAAATGCTTCAGAGTCAACAAGGATGATATCACTACTGGTGATTTGTCTTGCTCGTCTGATTCAACACAAATAAGGTCCCAATTTTCACATTTATTACAAATTTAGTAGACTCTATAGGCATGCTCATGCTAGAGACTAATTTCATGCATATGTATGAGTGGGTAGATCTCGGATCAGTTGAAGCTATAACACAAGTATCATAGAGAGAAAATGTACCCGTGATTACGTCAGGGGAATATACCTCTTCACGAGCACAAATGGCATATGTTCTTGCCAGTGCTTTACCCTTAACTCTTGCATTCTGCTCTCTAGATAAATTATTGTTACTCATTTCTTTTCCCGAGTTTCTCTACGGTCTTCCTCTAACAGCACTTCCCAGTCTTGCACTCTGAGACTTCTCTTTCTCGCCCACCTTAGGGCAATCTCTGATAAAATGGTCTAAGGACCCATATCTGAAATAAGCCTTCTCTTTTGCTCGATACTCACCAGAATGCTTGCCACACTACGGGCATTCCGGTCTACTTGGTCGAACGTTTCCCACACTAGCAACTGATATGGTTTGCGCTTTAGACCCCGAGAATTGTTTACCCTTATTTCAGTTTGAAAACCAGGCTGAATTGGCTGATCGAGTAGTGAAATCCCTCGATTTCTTAGATGATGATTGGAATGACTTATTCGATTGTCTTTTCCTCGAGTTACGGGACTCAATCTCAACTCTACTTTTCTCTTTAGCCAACTCTTCGGCTTTACAAGCTCTATCCACCAACACTACGAATTCTTTTAGTTCGAGGACTCCAACTTATAAACGAATATCTTCATTTAACCCATCCTCGAACCTTTTGCACATAATGGCCTCAGTAGACACGCACTCCCGGGCATACTTACTAAGCCTTACGAACTCACAATCATATTCAGTCACCGTCATTCGGCCTTGCTTTAGTTCCAAGAACTCTTTCCTCTTCTGGTCAATGAATCTTTGGCTGATATACTTCTTCTGAAATTCCTCTTGGAAAAATCCCTAGCTAACTCTCTCCTTTGGTACCACTGACACAAGGGTGTTCCACCATTGATAGGTCGAATCTCTCAAGAGAGACACTACACATTTCATGCACTCTTCAGGTGTGCATGACAACTCGTCGAATACCCTGATGGTATTCTCCAACCAGAATTCTGCTCTCTCCGAGTCATCGTCCTTACTAGCTCAGAATTCCTCGGCTGCTTGTTTCCGGATCTTATCGATCGGAGGCCTTTCTCTTCTTACTACGTCAACCACTTGAGGAGTTACAGGAGCGGGCTGAGGAATAGGTGGGGGTGGAGGGGGTTGAGCATTAGGATTTGCCCGAATGTACTCAGTGTACCAGTTGCTCATCATGTGGAGAAAGGCTTCTCGAGCCTTTTCTCCCTGACCCATAGTCTCGGGTCTACTCTCTACTGGCACGGTCCTTTGCACGGGAGCCGACGCATTACTTGCAGCATCATCGGCTGCAACTCGATCGGAATCAGGGTCTATTTACTATATAAAAACACATTTCAAATTGTCAGGAGTCGTCACACTATCGTTACACAATTACTCTTACGTATGGCATGTATAACTAGACTCATACTTACGCTACGTTAGTCCAAGAATCGACTAAATCATAGCTTTGATACCACTAAATGTAACACCCCTTACCCGTGTTCAAAGCCAAAATCAAATACGAGGCATTACCCAACTTAACTTGCTTAAACACATCACATAGGGCTATAAAATTTCTCACCCCTTACCCGTGTTCGAAGTCGGAACCGGATACGAGGCATTACCCAACTTAACTTACTTAAACACATCACATGGGGTTATAAAATTTCATTTCAACTTAAAAACTTTCCATTCACATTCATAACCTACTCATCCTAAGCCTACATGGCCTTAAAAATACTTCCAGAAGGTTTCAGAACTAAATCGGGAACTTTTACGCACTTAGGGAAATTTTTGCCTAAACAGGGGGCACATGCCCGTGTTGCTCAAGGGACACGCCTGTGTGCCCCTAAGACATGCTTGTGTTCTTTACCCGTGGTCGACACTGACTTATTTCACATGGCCGGGAACACGCCCGTGTCCTAACCCGTGTGCCAAAACCTTGGCATTTTGTTTATGACGCCATCACTTTGCTATAGTCACACGGCCAAGGCACACATCTGTGTCCTTAGACCGTGTGTTGAATTAAATTCCAAACTTCAAGTGCAGACATCAGACGGCCTGGGCAAACGCCTGTGTATAAGGCCATGCCTCCCACACGGCTGAGACACACGATCATGTCTCTGCCCGTGTGTTGACTACTGAGAATACAAACTTGTAAACCTAGCTCACAAGGGAACACACGACCGATCAACACGTCCGTGTGTCTACACGTGTGGGCATTAAAAAGGCTATATTCCAAGCCAAATGCCACCCTACATAGCAACCGTACTTATTCGAACTCAAATCAAGCATCCACACAAGCATACACTTCATGATTCATCATCAATGAATATATATATATGTATATAAGAACTAGTCAAGTATTGGCCCAACTTTAATGACCATTTACAAAATGAATTGGAACAAACTTAGTAGCCAACACATTTAGCTTGCAAATATGACATAACCAAAACATTCAAGTCCTATACATGCCATACTCAAAATAAGTCTAATTTGGTTATACCAAAAAAGTGGTCGATAGTGTGATCCCCAACTCCAATAATTGCAAACTCTCGAGCAAACTTTTCAATACTACAAGGAAAAGGGAAATGAAAGGGGTAAGCATAAAGCTGATCTATTCATCCCGATAAATCATTAGGGATGCTCAAATATGCATATTCATAATCATTAGTATAAACACGAAACCAATGCCACATCCCGGGTGTGGTCTTACATGGGGTCACCTCTGAGTGTTGATGCCATATCCCGGATATGATCTTATATGAAATTTTCACATCAAGTATCGATGCCATACTCGGATATGGTCTTATACGATTCTCATACTCAACACTGAAGCCATATCCCGAATATGGTCTTATACGGGATCTCAATTTGGTGCCGAGGCCATGTCCCAGACATGGTCTTACACGGGACCTTATCCATCTCATGTCTTGAAGATAGTATCCCCACACTTATTATAGTCTCATCTGGACTTCAACATCTCAACTTTTATCATCCTTCTCATTCAACACCAATATTCAATTTCATAGAATTTATCACATACAAACTTACCTCGTTTTCAAAATAGGTTAGATTGTCGGTCTAGTCCGATATTTTGTTCTTTCTCCGTTCGAGGTTGATTCTTGGTTCTTATTGCTCTATAATAGCAAATTAGCTCATTTTAATCATCACATTAATAAAAGCATTTCAATAATCATGCTTTGGTAAAATTACTATTTTGCCCTTAGA
The DNA here is from genome assembly GCA_025503065.1 of Gossypium bickii. Lineage (NCBI taxonomy): Eukaryota > Viridiplantae > Streptophyta > Magnoliopsida > Malvales > Malvaceae > Gossypium > Gossypium bickii. Next base: position 53,475,116 of record CP106713.1, on the reverse strand, counting down.
CTTTGGCAAAATGACCATTTTACCCTTAGGCTCGGAAATTAATTCTAATCAAATTTATACCTTCAACAAGCCTAGGTGAACATCTATTTCTCTTATGTCTATCATCAAAATCCAACATTTCACACATTTACTACAAACTTTATAACCTTTACAACAAGGTCCATTTAGGTGTTTTCATAGTAACACCTTTCACAAAAGTTTTTTATCAAACAACTAAGACTCATTTTCTTCCATTAAAATGTAGCAAATAACAATGAATGCTCTCATGACAAAACTCTAATCTTTTCACCATATTGCAAGATAGTCCCCTCATGAGAAGCTTAAGCTTTAGAGGTTCTAAAAGTACTACTATCTTCAAGAAAAAACCATTAAAATCACTTACTTGAATGGAGATGAGTTTGCTAAAATTTTGATCTTTCAAAACCCCTATTTTGCTTGCTATTTTTGGTGGAGGAAGATGGAGAGAAAAGATGATATCTTTTCTATCTTTATTTTATTAATACAAGTCAATTTAGTCACCAATTTTGACCAATTTGTCAATTTTTGTCTCCTATGGCCGGCCACTCTATTCTTAGGGGTCTGATTGCACTTTCAAGACCCAAAATTGAAAATCTATGGCTATTAGGCATCTTTATCTTATAAAATAGAACTTTGCACTTTATGCGATTTAGTCCTTTTTCACGATAAAGCTTGAAATCGCTAAAATTAAAGCACCAAAATTTTTAAGTACTTATATAATCATGCTCTGACTCATAAAATATCATGAAAATAATTTTCTCTAACCTTGAATTAGTGATCTCGAGATCACTGTTCTGACTAGCCCCTAAATTGGGTTGTTACACCCCCTTCTGTCTTTCATTGAAAGATTTTGGTAATTTTCGTCATTTGCATCATAGAGATTACTATGATGAAAAATGTCATTACAAACCCAGTCTCTACATTGAGTCTGGATTAGCATCTGAACTTAATATCCATGATTGTGTTCACTATTTGATTATCACTTGGAATTTTCATCCTATCAAGAAACATGCCAAGCTTCATAACATCAATTATTGATGGCTTGATTCTATCCATTTCGATAGGCGTCTCAGCCTAGCCCTTATTATGTTCAATGAAATAATTTAGGCTATCTGGAGGGCTGTTGGATCTGGTGCCCTAAGTGTAGTATTTTCGTCTAAATACACTTTTAATCTTTTTTGAACAGATTGATTAATAAAATTATTCATGATTTAAATTGATATAGTTTGTATTATTGTCCTTAAATGGTTTTTGTATGCAAAGCAAAATAGAAACAAATGTTCCTCAATGGTTGTCTATTTTTTAAACTAATACTAAGCGGTATTACGTGGTTGGATCGTAGTACAAAAAGACAACTTGTATTAGTAGAGGAACCTAAACAAGTCACTAGTCTAGTAAAAAAAATGAGAAATTCGATTGAAAGAATAATATGTCATCTATCAAGTCCAATTTCAGAGATGAATTGTCTTAAGCATCGGGGCGGATGACTCCCAAAAGATAGAGACATAGATGTGACTGACTGGATTGATAGTATATCAGACAGGACCTAAGTAGAATAGATCCTAAATCCATTTATGAATTTATTCACTTGTGGCATTCATAGTGTGGCATACCTAAATCCTGAGCAAATGGCGAACTATGTATGCGTGACTCGTACACTTTGATGTAAGTAAAAGCCTGAGTTCAAATAGATAAGGAACTGAAAGTTGGTGCGTTAGGTGTATGACTTCTATAGTATGTAGCATCATTCACAACAGTGGAATTCATAGCCCAAAACATGGGTAAATGATATCCTCTCATTAGCATTACATGGTTGATGAAAAGTAAATGTAACCACAGGTAATCCTTTTTTTTTTATGGATGACTTGATTACGATTTGACAATGATTGAATTATCATGAAGGAAGATGTAATTGTTACCATGAGATAAAATAAGATCATATAGGGAGAACGAATATTATCCCAAAGATATCAAGGATATCCTATGAGGGTAACACACATATGACAAGGTCATTGGACAAGCACTGAGTAGTTTCTTTCGTAATGGTATGTCATTGAGGAGAGCTCAGTCACGATACTATAATGGAATGTCTTCAAGAGTAAATAAGTTTATAATTAATAGGCGAAAGCTGAAACTTAATTATAAATCATTTGAGCTTCAACAATATATGTCCAATTGGTCCCTCCAGTAACTTGTTGAAATCATAAATGAATGAAATGACTAGGAAAAGAGAAATGAGAAACATTCATGAATGCTTATGGTTTTCTCTGAAATGTAGAAATGGAAATGGAAATGGAAATTTGCAATCCTATATGGATTACTTAAAAAGTATCAGAAGAATGAGTTTATGTTTTTGGACTGTTTTGAAGCCCGAAAATGAAATAAACTATCCGATAATAAAGAACATGTTGAGTTGTGAAACATTGAACATATTTTTTCAAAATTTTACCAGGGGCAAAATCGTCAAAATTTTACCAAGGGTACAATTGTTAAAAGCTTGTTGGGGTAAAATAGGGATGAGAAAATTATTTTAAATATAAAAATTAAAGTTTATTTTTGGAAATAGAAAAACCAAATCGGGTTGGGTCACATTACAGAGTATTGGGACAAAAAGGCTTAGAAGTACTCGTAATTAGACTCGATGTGAGAGAGGCCCAAAACCCCTCATGTAACATGAAGGGGGCGGCAACTCTAATAGGAATACTAGGGTGTGTCGTCCACCCCTCTCCTACTCTAAGTAGGAAGTTGTTTTTCTATTTGAAATAAACCACTACAACTCAACAAGTGTTTTACTTTCTCCTCCTATAGATGGATGGCACCAGTAGAGCTCTGAACACAACTTTAAAAGATTGTTATTCTGTCGAAAAATAGAAAGAATTTAATTTTAGCTATTATATATATTTCCAAAATAATAATTCTACCGATTTTTATTAAGGAAGATATAATTTTCGTTTTCACCCCAAAAATAGAGAAAAAATTTTCTAGTTTTGTGTTTTGATTCAATTGGTTCGGGCCCACAACCGAAATAGTTCGTGGTATGAGAATAGCAGAGAAGATCGTTTGGTTGAAAGTCGGTAACAATGAACATTTGTTAAGCCGAAAACATAAGTACGACTTCGGTCTAAGGTTTATTGCTATAAATATTACAAACCAGGTCGATTTTCAAATTTTTTATTTTTTGTTGTACAAGAAAACCGTTTTCAAATCGAATTTTTTCCAGCAAGGGCGATGTCTACATACGTCAACATTCCCCATGGAACTTATTTGTCATATATTTTTAGGAAGTTAGGTATTAGTACCCTTTGAGATACCCTCATTTCCTCTAATCAGCCTATTAGTTATGAGGTGCTTGATCGCTGTAATCAGAGTTTTAAAATTTATAAAAGAATGATCAAAACCTGAAAACTAACTCTGACAACGATTAAAGGCAAGTGTACCTATCGAACAGTAGTATAGCTTAGGCAAGACCAAATATTGAACCCAAAGGAACTAAAAGTACTAATACTAACTTTCTTTTTAACCTTAAAATTAGAGTGAAGTTGCTTTTGACGAAGACTAAACTAAGGACACAAAGACAAAAAGGACGAATAGGAAAATAACTTGAAGAAAAACTCAGTTGATTACAGCGATACCTTCAGGAAGAATCCACCTAGACTTCGCTTATTAATTAACCCTAAATTATAAGATTTCTTTTACTTAGCTTGTTCCGTAAGACTCCCTAACCTATATTAAACCCTCTCTCGAGGCGAGTAACGTCTAACCCTAGGTTAATTAGTGGAACTCTCGTTCACTTATAATAACCCCCTAGGATAGCAGTAAATCGATCAATGGACTCCTATATGAGGTTTCACCCTAATCTGGCAAAATCTCGTAACCCTATCTCTAGGCGTTCGATCAACTCCACTTAATTATGTTAGATCTACTCTTAGGCAGGGTCTATTCCTCCTCCACCTAAGCACATTAGATTTGGATTAAGCAACATAATTAAGAACAAACTAAGTAATTATCATATAACTTAAAAATCAAGTATAAAGATTCATCTAGGTTTTATCCCCTTCAGGTATCTGAAGGGTTTAGTTTATAATGAATAAACAAAACATCGCAAGAGAAAAGATAAAACAAAACATAAGAAAATCCTAAAACCCCCTAAAGGAATTGAAGGAGAATTTCGCCGTCTTGAGTATAATTCCGGCTTCTTGGGATGGATCAACTGGCTATCTTCGCGTTTATTCCCTAACTTTGACCTTCTCGACTTGGCTCCTTGGCCTAGCTTTGACGCCCTTTCAAAGGTGCTACTTAGTAGGTATATATAGGCTCTTGGAATGCGATTCTTTCTCCCCAAGTATCCTGTTCTGACTGAAATTGCTCATTCTGACGATAGAGGCACGGCCATGTAGCACGCCCGTGTGGATCTACTCCAGGCCGTGTTTAGATTTCTAACTTGAGGCACGGCCGTGTGAATCGAGGAAGAGACCGTGTTCTAGATGTTTGGCGTGGCACGGCCGTGTGGCTTGAAGTCCAGGCCGTGTTGATTTCGTGAATTGGCCCATTTGGCCCGTTTTAAGTCCGTTTTACATTCTTTTCATCCTTTGGTGCTTTCCTAAGTATAAGACATGAAAAGAAAGGATTAAGAGCACCTTTTTACATAAATCAAGGGATAAATCATCCAAAAGTATATTAAATGTGGGCTTAAAATATGTTACTTTTATGGTTTATCAAATACCCCCACACTTAAGCTTTTGCTTGTCCTTAAGCAAAATTCTCAACTTACAATTAAAATGAACCTTCCATGATTCATAATTCCTATCAACAATGCCTTATCCTAATTCATAGATAATTTATACATGGATAATTCAACTCAAAGATTCCTAAAGATTCAAACAAGATAAGTCACATATTTGTAGCACAAAAACATAGGTGTTTCCCTTCATCTACATAATTACCTTTAATTCAAAACCTACAAGGATTGACATCCTCACAAAAGATTCACTCAAATCACTCGAAAAAGTGTTTTAAGGGTCAAAATTAAGCACTCATAAGTCAAACCTGAAAAGTTAATCCCATAGGCTTGCTTGAAAATCAAATCTCCACCACTGTAAAATGAAATGATAAACAGATCAAAAGGTCTTTGTTAGGGTTGTAACGGGGCTAGGGTTAAAGGTGTGGATAAAGACTAAAATTAGAAGGTTAGAATCGAGATTGAATTGATAAGTTACCTACCTAAAAATTTCTAAGATAACAATTGCATAAACTGAAAATAATAATCCTACTAATACGAGCTTGTCTTTTGATAATTAGACTTTAACTTGTATAAGCTCTCTTTTCATAAAACTAATACTGAATTGTAACACCCCAAACCCGGTCAAAACACTATGACTGAATCCGAGCTGTCACAAGGAAAAACATTTTTGGAAGAATAAATGATTGTCTCTAATTCTAAGGAAAACTTTTGATTTTAAGAAAAGCTGAGTTGTTTTAAGTAAATTGCTAAAACCGTTTTGAAATTTGTTTTCAAGAGAATCTAGTTAATTTGTTGATGTTACATGTTCGCTAGTTACCCGATGGCAAAGTTTTAAAAAAATCCCGAAAATTCATTAAAGTTTGTGAAAACATTCATTTTATAGGTTATTTCCCTTTTTAATCATGCTTTAATGCTCAACGCAAATTCATAGATATTTAACAAAATAAATAACTCCGAAATAAAAATTTAGATGGCCTTATTACAACCAAAACCAAATTTAAAGTAACTAAATCCGCAATAATAATTAAAAGCAAAAACCCGTAATATCGTGCATGGCCACCTCGAGTCCGTCCCAGCTCCATATCTGCGATCTAAGAATCATCTGCACAATGTAAAGGAAGGGGTGAGTCACCGAGGCCCAGTGTGTAAATCCCCATCTCGAAGATAATAAGCCCTAACACAGTTTCATAAGCGAATATGTATGTCATGCAACCCAAAACCTAACCATCCAAAACTTCCGAACCTACCCCGTGTAGTACCAAACCACTGGTGGTCCCAAACCACTGGTGACCGAAGTCACAAATAATATATGTGGCACCAAACCACTGGTGACCGAAGTCACAAATCAACATGTGTGGGGCCAACCCACATTGTGGTACCCAACCACTGATGACGATCCCTTTTGATAATATGTGGGGCCAACCCACTGTGGTGCCAAACCACTAGGACGAGTCACAAAGATAGATATATGTGGTACCAAACCACTGGTGGTGCCAAACCATTGAGACTTGGTCACAATATTATAGTAAGCGGGGCCAACCCACTGTGTGGTACCAAACCACTAGTGACAGTCTGAAATCATGCCTTCCCTCTCCTCTCATCACCCATTTCTCATGTACATGCTTATAGTCAGGTATGATAATGTATAACATATAAAATAACATGTGTAAAATAACATGGCATTGACAGATTTCAATATATGTAAGTAACGTTTGAAGCCATAACAAACTTACCCGGCATCCTCGCTTTACCCACAAAGGTAACTTAGTGATCTCTACCGTTATTCCGGCTTTTAACATCACATAACTAATAACACATTAAACAAAGAAAGTGTGTAAGAGCTACACACCTGATTACTCGCAATACGACGCTCTCTACGTCGACACTGTCACTAACCGACACTACCGCTATCTGCCTACTACTTTGCTCAGATGCTGGCCCACACCCAGGTGGCCAATCGTGAACAGCCGACACAACCCTCTTTTTGAACTTAGGGGCTGGCTTCACCGATCCAACCCCTCCTAATGCCTGGCTGGCATTCGAGTCCATGAACACACTTTAGTCACTAAATTGGGTTAAAGCAACGAAACCAAATCCAATAGGTTAACACATCACTTAAAACGAAACCTCTTACCTAGATTGTCAGATCCCGGAGACTCAGCGACAACACCTCCACCTACAATCGGCCAAGCACCCAAACATAAGGCCAAATAGCCATTCGGCTTTGGCATGAAAACCCGAAATAGTTATTACGAATTTGAGAAATCACCCCTTACCTTCCTGATAGACTCGATCACCCTCCAGCAAGATTCGACAAAGGCTAAACAAGAGGAAACCAAACAAGGAACCGCAAGTAGATGTATCGGTCTTCAATAGAACGCTTTGAGATCTCGGCTTTTCTTACCATATCAATCAAAATAGAGAAAGGAACAGAGATGTGAGAATGCTAGGAAGATTCGGCTATAAGAACAAAAGAGGAGAAGGAGAAGAAAAGAAAGGAGACAGCAATGAGATCTTACCTGATTATGGGTTGAGATTTCGGCTTGGAGAACCAGAGAAGAGAAGTAATAGATTTCAGCACTTAAGGAGATTAAGAGAAAATGCAAGAAGTGAAGAAAAATATGAGAAAGGATATTCGGTTTTTGCAAGAAATCGAAAGTGAGAAGAAGGTTAGGGAGTTTCGGCCTTAAGAAGCAATTGAGAGAAGAAAGAACAAACTTACCTCAATCAAGACGGAAGGTTCGGCTTTGATGCTTAGAGACCAGGGAAAATGAACGAAAGTGAGGAGTAAAGGGCAATGTAGGTTTCGGCTACACACCAAAATAGAAAAGAAGAAGGAGTTTAGGAGGTTATTCGGTTTTGGTAAATAGAAATGAAAAGAAAAATGCAATGAGTGGTTTCGACACAAAAGCAAACGAGAGGAGAAGACCCTAAAGGCTCCCTTTCTAGCCGAATTCACAACACTCCCTAAAGTACATTCGGCCACCCCCTAAAGCACCCAAAACCGAATCCACCCCTCACAATTTCGGCTACACATCCCAACTCCCCTCGAACACTATGCGGTCCCTCCCTTTACTCATTGCTTCCCTCTCATCCAATCGTTCAAGCGAATTTGAATGATTCAAACTCCTTAATTTCCTCTCTTCCACACATTCAAATCCTGTTGACTCCTTCAACCCTCATCCACTAGTGTCCATCCTGAGCACAACTCTCCCTTGTTCTGGCGTCAAAAAGAATGCCCAAAAGAAGATTCCCGCAGCTCGAACCAAGGCTCCTTCTGCTCCCTGTGGTGTCACTCCCCTGCCTCCTAAGTGGCACCTCCCTTGCCACATTACCACTTGGATTCTTGTAACAAATCATACCACTATTTTCCCTTAACACCTAACCCAATCAGCTCTCCCCTCTAGAGCTCGAGAAGAAAATTTTTGCTATGTCTCTAGCCTACCCCTGGCTTTTGCCTAGACCCTAAATTAGCCTAAACCAGCATGTCATCTATACTAACAGCATGCAAACATACAAAATGCAAGGGCCCCGATTTAAGGATGTTACAGTTCTACCCCCTTAAAAATAATTTCGGCCTCGAAATTACCTGGTCAGAAGAGTTGAGGGTACTGTTGCCGCATCACATCCTCTGGTTCCCAGGTAGCCTCTTCCGTTCCATGATTCTACCATAACACCTTCACCAAAGGAACTGATTTCCTACGTAAGACTTTGATATCCTGATCCAGAATCTGCACTGGTTCCTCCTCAAAGGACAAATCCGGGCTCACCACAATCTCCTCCACTGACACAACATAAGACGGATCTGAACAATAGTGTCTAAGCATGGAAACATGAAACACGTTATGGATCTGACTCAATTCTGATGGTAGCTCGAGCTGATAAGCTACTGGTCCTACACGCTTCAACACCATATAAGGCCCGATAAACCTAGGGCTCAGCTTGCCCTTCCGACCAAATCTCAGTACTTTCTTCCACGGCAAAACCTTCAAAAAGACCTTGTCACCCACTGCGAACTCTATATCCTTCCGCTTAAGATCGACATAAGATTTCTGCCTATCCAAAGCTTCCTTCAGACGAGCTCAAATCAGCTTAACCTTATCCTCTGTTTTAGCAACCAACTCTGGACCCATCAACTGACGTTCACCCAACTCTGTCCAACACGTGGGAGTACGACACTTCTGTCCATATAATGCTCCATATGGTGCCATCTGAATACTTGCCTGATAACTATTGTTGTACGCGGACTCTGCCAATGGTAGAAATTCTTCCCAACTACCTCTGAAATCCAAAACACAACTCCTCAACATATCTTCTAAATTCTGAATCACCCTCTCTGACTACCCATCTGACTGCGGATGAAACGCCGTACTGAAATCCAACCTTGTACCCAATGCCTGATGCAACGCTTTCCAAAACCTTGACGTGAATCTAGGATCCCTATCTGAGATAATCGACACTGGCACTCCATGTAGTCTCACGATTTCCGCCACATACAACTTAGCCAACCTTTGAATGAGTAATCAACTCGAACCGGTATAAAATGAGGAGACTTTGTCAGACGATCAACAATCAACCAGACTGAATCCTTCTTGCTAGGCGTAAGGGGTAGCCCACTAACAAAATCCATCGTAATCCTTTCCCACTTCCACTGCGAAATCTTTACCGGCTGCAACAGACCCGAAGGTAACTGATGTTCAGCTTTGACTTGCTGACACGTCAGACACTTACTTACAAATTCTGTTACCTCTCGCTTCAACCCCAGCCACCAAAACTGTTCCCTCAAATCCCGGTACATCTTACTACATTCAGGATGCATAGCGTATGGGCTGCTATGAGCTTCCTGAAGAATCTTCTGCCTTAATTCCACATCTCTTGGTATACAAACTTTCCCTTGGAAACACAGCACTCCATCGCTGCTCAAGCTATAACCCTCCAATCCACCATTCTGTATTTGTAAACACCGAGCACTTAAAGCTTCATCCACTAGCTGTTTCTCCTTAACCTGGTTTACCCAATTCGGCTTCACTTGCAATTCCGCTAATAGACTTCCGTCATCATACAGACTAAGGTGGGCAAACATTGCTTTTAAGTCTGCTACCACTTTGCGGCTCAACGCGTCTGCCAATACGTTAGCCTTACTCAGATGGTATTCAATCGAGCAGTCGTAATCCTTCAACAACTCGATCCACCTCCGCTGCCTCAAATTCAATTCCTTCTGAGTCAAGAGGTATTTCAAACTATTGTGATCCGTGTAGACTATAGACTTCTCCCCGTACAAGTAATGCCTCCAAATTTTTAGAGCGAAAACCACTGCAGCTAACTCCAGATCATGCGTCAGGCAATTCACTTCGTGAGGTCTCAACTGCCAAGACGCATACGCCACTACTTTCCCCTCTTGCATCAGCACACAACCCAATCTAGTATGTGACGCATCACAATAAACTGTAAACTCCTTCCCCGCTTCAGGCTGAATCAAAATTGGAGCTTCTGCCAGAATCCTCTTTAACTTGTCAAAACTTTCTTGCTGTTTACTTCTACAGAGTGACCTAGAGGGCTAATTACTGTCATCTCCCTAGAAGAAGTCTCGTAAGCTAAGTTCATAGTTCACACTATACTACTAGCAACATAGGAGTGCGTCGAACCAACATTAATTAAAGCAGTATAAAGCGATCCAAAAATTAAGAACGTACCGGTTATGACATCCGGTGTGTCGCCTTCCTCTCGACGCCTCGCTACATAGACCAGCCCAGGCTGTATTGCATCAGTATTCCCGGTACCTCTGGCCGGTGCTCCACGACCTTGCCCAGAACCATTACCTTCCCTGGCCGAACCGCGACCCCTCTGTGGTAGCTGTCCACCACCTCTAAACTGAACACGCCCCTGACCCTCAGACTGTATCCTAGCCTGCTTATGTGGACAATCCCTTACTCGATGCTCTGTTGACCCACACTCGAAGCACCCTCTGTTTCCTGTCCAACACTCTCCCGAATGAGACTTCCCACATCGAGCACATTGTGGCGACCACTGAGTAATAGCAGCAGGCTTTGTAGCTTAACTCGGCCCGCCAAATCTATCCCTTTTCTGCGAATACCCGGCAGACCCTGATGACCTAGAACTCCTCTTATTCCAATTCCTATCATGGTTTCGTTTCATCGAATGCTTCACCTCCTCAGCTATCTTGGCCTTCTCCACCAAGATAGCAAATTCTCTCACCCGCTGTGGGGCAATCAACATCCGTAACTCATCTCTCAGCTCGTCTTCAAATCTGATACAGCGCTCATGCTCCGTAGCCACTATACCCCGAGCATAACGACTTAATCAAAGAAACTCCGCCTCATATTTTAATACTGACTTACTCCCCTGGACCAAATTCAAGAACGCCTTGCGCTGCGCATCTATATAACTGGACCCGACGTACTTCCTTTGATAAGCTGCTTTAAAGAAATCCTAGGTGATATCATCGGCCATTGCACCATCCCTGACCGTGAGCCACCACTGATAAGACTCATCCCGAAGTAGAGACACTATCCCTTTCAACTTCTCCTCAGCCGTGAAGTCCAAATCATCCATTATGCGTTCAGTCGCCTCCAGCCAATACTCGGCTGTATTGGGAGCCACACCAGAAACACCCCTGAATACTTCTGCCCCATTGGCTCGGAGTCGTTCGGACACAGATTTTCGAGCTCCCGTTCCAACACCTGCACCAGCAACTCTCTCTAGGACCCACAGCATCGCCTGCGACACCGCGTCATCACCACTCGTCTGACTTTGGAACTCCGCGGCCTCAGCTGGAGGCGGCGGCACCTCATTCTCTGACCCATGGCCAGACCCTACCAGTTTTGACAGAGTCATCCTACCTCAACCACGACTACGCGTATTACGCCCACGTCCTCGAGTACTCATGGATAGCGTTCACGAATTAATCTGGTTTAAGAATTTTATGTATTAGCTTTCTTCTACTGTTATTACAGCACAATTTTATGAACAGCTTATTATAGTAGTTGTTCTCGCAAAGTTCACATAGCCCTACGGTCTCAGTCTCTAAAGTGAATTCCTATCACTATCATTCATGTCACAATCATTGAAAACATATAAACAGCAGTTAAGGGACTTACCTTCGCAGATCAGTGCTAGAGACTCGGTGCCATGCGTTCCAAAACATGTATTTTCCATCAAAATCATTTTGCAAACTTCTTTATAAAATGTTTTGGGCCTCAGCCCCACAGTCGAGCTTTTGAACTTGGCTCTGATACCAAAATTGTAACACCCCAAACCCAGTCAAAACACTACGACCGAATCTGAGTTGTCACAGGGAAAAACATTTTTGGAAGAATAAATGGTCGTCTCTAATTCTAAGGAAAACTTTTGATTTTAAGAAAAGCCAAGTTGTTTTAAGTAAATTGCTAAAACCGTTTTGAAATTTGTTTTAAAGAAAATCTAGCTAACTTGTTGATGTTACATGTTCGTTAGTTACCCGATGGCAAAGTTTTGGAAAAATCCTGAAAATTCATTAAAGTTTGTGAAAACATTCATTTTATAGGTTATTTCCCTTTTTAATCATACTTTAATGCTCAACGCAAATTCATAAATATTTAAAAAAATAAATAACTCCAAAAATAAAAATTTAGATGGCCTTATTACACCCAAAACCAAATTTAAAGTAACTAAGTCCACAATAATAATTAAAAACAAAAACCCGTAATATCGTGCATGGCCACCTCGAGTCCGTCTCGGCTCCATATCTGCGATCTATAAATCATCTATAAAATGTAAAGGAAGGGGTGAGTCACCGAGACTCAATGTGTAAATCCCCATCCAGAAGATAATAAGCCTTTACATAGTTTCATAAGCAAATATGTATGTCATGCAACCCAAAACCTAACCATCCGAAACTTCCGAATCTACCCCATGTGGTACCAAACCACTGGTGGTCCCAAACCACTGGTGACCAAAGTCACAAATAATATATGTGGTACCAAACCACTGGTGACCAAAGTCACAAATCAACATGTGTGGGGCCAACCCATATTGTGGTACCCAACCACTGATGACGATTCTTTTTGATAATATGTGGGGCCAACCCACTATGGTGCCAAACCACTAGGACAAGTCACAAAGATAGATATATGTGGTACCAAACCACTGGTGGTGCCAAACCACTGAGACTTAGTCACAATATTATAGTAAGCGGGGCCAACCCACTGTGTGGTACCAAACCACTGGTGACGATCTGAAATCATGCCTTCCCCCTCCTCTCATCACCCATTTATCATGTACATACTTACAGTCAGGTATGATCATGTGTAACATATAGAATAACATGTGTAAAATAACATGGCATTGACAGATTTCAATATATATAAGTAACATTTGCAACCATAACAAACTTACCCGGCATCCTCGCTTTACCCACACAGGTAACTTAGTGATCTCTACCGTTATTCCGGCTTTTAACATCACATAACTAATAACATATTAAACAAAAAAAGTGTGTAAGAGCTACACACCTGATTACTCGCAATACGATACTCTCTACATCGACACTGTCATTCACCGACACTACCGCTGTCTGCCTATTACTTTGCTCAGATGCCGGCCCACACCCAGGCAGCCAATTGTGAACAGCTGACACAGCCCTCTTTTTAAACTTAGGGGCTGGGTTCATCGATCCAACCCCTCCTAACGCCTGGCTGGCATTCGAGACCATGAACACACCTTAGTCACTAAATTGGGTTAAAGCAACGAAACCAAATCCAACAGGTTAACACATCACTTAAAACGAAACCTCTTACCTAGATTGTCAAATCCCGGAGACTCAGCGACAACATCTCCACCTACAATCAGCCAAGCACCCAAACATAAGGCCAAATAGCCATTTAACTTTGGCATGGAAACCTAAAATAGTTATTACAAATTAGAGAAATCGCCCCTTACCTTCCTGATAGACTCGATCACCCTCCAGCAAGATTCGACAAAGGCTAAACAAGAGGAAACCAAATAAGGAACCGCAAGTAGATGTATCGGTCTTCAATAGAACGCTTCGAGATCTCGGCTTTTCTTACCATAGCAATCAAAATAGAGAAAGGAATAGAGATGTGAGAATGCTAGGAAGATTCGGCTATAAGAACAAAAGAGAAGAAGGAGAAGAAAAGAAAAGAGACAGTAATAAGATCTTACCTGATTATGGGTTGAGATTTCGGCTTGGAGAACCAGAGAAGAGAAATAATAGATTTCGGCACTTAAGGAGATTAAGAGAAAATGCAACAAGTGAAGAAAAATATGAGCAAGGATATTTAGTTTTTGCAAGAAATCAAAAGTGAGAAGAGGGTTAGGGAGTTTTGGCCTTAAGAAGCAATTGAGAGAAGAAAGAATAAACTTACCCCAATCAAGAAGGAAGGTTCGGCTTTGATGCTTAGAGACCAGGCAAGATGAATGAAAATGAGGAGTAAAGGGCAATGTAGGTTTCGGCTACACACCAAAACAGAAAGGAAGAAGGAGTTTAGGAGGTTATTCGGTTTTGGTAAATAGAAATGAAAAGAAAAATGCATTTGGTGGTTTCGGCACAAAAGCAAATGAGAGGAGAAGACCCTAAAGGCTCCCTTTTTAGCCGAATTCACAACACTCCCTAAAGCACATTCGGCCACCCCCTAAAGCACCCAAAACCGAATCCACTCCTCACAATTTCGGCTACACATCCCAACTCCCCTTAAACACTATGTCGTCCCTCCCTTTACTCCTTGCTTCCCTCTCATCCAATCGTTCAAATGAATTTGAATGATTCAAACTCCTTAATTTCCTCTCTTCTACACATTCAAATAATGTTGACTCCACCCAAAACCGAATCCACTCCTCCGAACTCCCCTCAAACACTATGTCGTCCCTCCCTTTACTCCTTGCTTCCCTCTCATCCAATCGTTCAAATGAATTTGAATGATTCAAACTCCTTAATTTTCTCTCTTCTACACATTCAAATCCTGTTGGCTCCTTCAATCCTCATCGACCAGTGTCCATCCCGAGCACAACTTTCCCTTGTCCTGGCGTCAAAAAGAATGCCCAAAAGGAGATTCCCGCAGCTCGAACCAAGGCTTCTTCTTCTCCCTGTGGCGTCACTCCCTTGCCTCCTAAGTGGTGCCTCCCTTGCCACTTTACCACTTGGATTCTTGTAACAAATCATACCACTATTTTCCCTTAACACCTAACCCAATCAGCTCTCCCCTCTAGAGCTCGAGAAGAAAATTTTTGCTATGTCTCTGGCCTACCCCTGGCTTTTCCCTAGACCCTAAATTAGCCTAAAGCAGCATGTTATCCATACTAACAGCATGCAAACATACAAAATACAAAGGCCCCGATTTAAGGATGTTACATGAATATACCTTTTTTTTAAAACAAGCTAAGTACAAGATAATTTTAACTACCAGAATAATAAACTTAGGTAATTAGCTCAAATCAAATCTCGATTAAGGGGTAATCAAAAGAAAGGGTGATAACAAATACAAAGGGTTTTGGGTTAAAATTAGCGGGTAAGTCAATAAAAGGGTTGTTAGGCTCAACGGGGTTCACTAAGGGTTAATTATAAGGGTAAGCTATTTAGTGGAGTAAGTGAGTTAAAACCTAAGTACCTTTATCATCTCGGTATATCAAATCATTACTTGTGGTCTTGACATGTATAATCGAGGCAAGTTCTAGAATAACAGTTCATAGTTGACACACTCATAATCAAGAAGTGAGCATGGAAAAGAATATATATTCTATAAGGCTCAAATTTTCACAAAAATTATGGGTGTTTTTGACATCAACGTTGTAAATCTCAAATTTCAAGATAACATTCAAATTTCGATTAACAGCTTAAAATCTTAATTTTTAGAAAATTAGACTTATCATGCTTGATTCCCTAATATTCTTCAAATTTAATCATCAATGCACAATTAACTATGACTTATTCAAAAACATATCGATAAAAATCACAAATCATCAGAAATTTCATCTTAATTAGTAATATGAGAAAATTACTTTAAAACATGATTTAATTTAGGGTTTTGAGAGCAATGCAAAAAGTTAGGCATTTTTATCCTCAGGGTTTGAGAATAATGAAAAAAGTTAGGCATTTTCTTAGAATAACTATTCACCCCCTACACTTATGATGTACACTGCCCTCAATGTACAAAGATAGATAATGACATTTAAGGGATAAATCAAAAGAGAAGGGGAAAGAATTACTCCCTAATTGTGGATGTTTTCTCGGATGAGTGTCTTTGGTGGTGGTGATGGTCAGTCGGGATAACCAACCTGCGCCAGATGAAGAAATTGTGTAGCGCACTGAGAAGTAGCCAGGATTTCTTAAGACCTTATTAAAATAAACTAACTATATAATTAAAAATAAGAAAGATAAAGAAAGAGGAAACAAAAATGTAAACGAAAGGAAAATAAAAGTTAAATGGACCGAAGAGTCCTTATTGTTGGATGGTTCACGAGGTGGGTGTGACCTCTAAGGCTGGGGAGGTGATGGCGGTGGCGGAAGTGAAGAGGTTATCGTGGTGGTCGGCGTGATTCCCTAGCAGCCTTTCGAACGTGACACTACGAAACTAAACTAAGTTAAACTAATTTAAGCATAAGATTAGCAAAGAAAAGGAGAATGAAAGGAAAGAGAAACGAAAAATATAAACTAAATGGTCTCAAAGACCCTTGGGCAGTGTTGAGACGGTCACGGCATGAACTCATGTTGATCGTTCTTTGTTAAGGCGCCTATGCTCAGCTTCTTCTGCTTCGTTGACATGATTTTGTGTTGCTTAAGGGTGTTAGAGATTTATGAAGTGCACAATCTGAGAAGGAGGAGATTGAAAAGCAAAGAAAATAAGGATGAAATCAGGTAGTGGGAAGGGGAAGAAACGTGGGGTTTAAATAAAGGTTCAAATCTGGTGCTTCCCCACGGTCGTGGTCCTAGGGGTGTCGATGTACACGCCACCTTGCACGGCTGTGTTGCTAAGTGTGTTTGTCACACCATGCCCGTGTTGCATCACCTATGCCGTGTACGTCAAGTTTTTCTTTTGGCACGGTCCTTCTACACGGGTGTGTCTTACCCGTGCTCAATTAGTCAGTAGCTTCACACGGTTGAGGGCACGGTCGTGCCCTATCTGTCGGTGCCTGTAGGGAGGGTGGCTAGATCCGTGACGTTGGAGGGTGGTTGGACTGACTTGCACGACCTCTGCTCTGTCAGTGTAGCGGTTCCGGTGGTCCACATGGCCACGGACACGACCGTGTGTAAGGCCGTGTGACTTGGAAATCCTCCATTTTTGGTTAGTTTTAAAAAGAAGGAAAATAGTTTTAAATGCAAATAAAAGTAAAAAGAAATAAAGTTAGTGCTCGGGTTGCCTCCCAAGAAGCACTCGTTTATAGTCTTAAGCTAGACTTTACCTCGTTATTTGAAAATTTTAGGGAGGCTTGAAAGTTTGGATATCTTCCCTCATGCCTATAGTCCTATTTTCTTGACAAAGGTTGAGTCAAGAAGCGTTTACCTTAGAAGTGCCGCATGTTGGGTTGCTTACCTCGACTCTTTCGTGTAGGAAGATATTGCGTACCTCAAGAGGGATTTCTTTCTTTAGGTTTGCTGTGATGATGCTAAGATCGACTTTATTGATTAGTACCTGATTTCCTATTTTGATGTGATTTGATGTTTCTACGAGCTCTTCTGCTGGCTCCTTCGGATTTACAGTGTGTAGCTCTGGCTCTTCCTCGTGTATCCCTAATTTCTCTTTGAAGTGTGTTTTCCACTCATCGAGGTCATCGATTTGAATCCTTTGCTCCTCGTGAGTTATTTCTTTGTTGGCACTGAACTGAGGATCCGGTTCAATCGTCCCCTTTTTTGGTGGTTCCTATAAAGAGGGTGTAATTGAATAATTATCAAAAGGATTTTCTTTCTCACCTTGATTCTTTGATGACCTAGCTGAGTCGAGGGCTTGAAGACTAATTGAGTCGTCACCTACACAAAGTATGAGCTCACCTGAGGCAACATCAATTTTAGTCTTGGCAGTTGCTAGAAAAGGCCTTCCTAAAATCAAGGGGATTGAATTATCCTCATCCATGTCTAAAACAACAAAATTCTACTGGGAATACAAATTTATCGATTTTTACGAGAACATCTTCAATAATGCCCCTAAGAATTCTAACAGTTTTATCAGCTAATTGAATACTTATCCTGGTTTGTTTGGGCTTCCCTAGACCTACTCGTTTAAACAGTGTATAAGGCATGACATTTATGCTTGCCCCTAAATCAGCTAACGCATTATCAATAGTTAAACTACCAATTAAACATGGGATTGTAAAACTCCCTGGATCTTTTAATTTCTGTGGTAGTTTATTTCATAGGATTCTGAGCACTTTGCGTTGAGTTCAATGTGTGGCTCTTCGTCTAATTTGCGTTTGTTTGTCAAGAGCTGTCTTAAAAATTTCCTCGAGTCTGGCATCTGAAAAAGAGCTTCAAGAAGAGGTAAGTTAATGTGTAATTTCTTTAAAAGTTTAAGAAACTTACCGAACTGTTCCTCTGAATCGTCTCTTTTTAATGTTTCGGGATAAGGTATGCAAGGTTTATACTCCTTGATTATCGGTTTTGGCTTTTCTTGTGCGACCTTTGTTATACCTTTGTCTACCTTACTTTCTAGAATTGGTTGTGGTTCATCTAACTCCTCATTCTCCTGAGCTGTGATGGCTTGAATTTGCTCCTTTGGATTAATCTCAGTTTTACTTGGTAGACGTCCTTGTGGTTGTTTTGACATGAGCCGTGTGAGTTGTTCGACTGCATTAGTCATTTCCTTGACCGACTTAGCAATTTCACTCATTCGGCTCTCATTGCTTTTAATTGTTCTATTTATATCTTGTAGGCGTTCTTCTGTGTTTGCTGATTTTTTTTAGTTCCTTCTCATAGGGTGGTTTCTTTTCTCGTGGATAGGGCTGATTTTGAAAGTTCTGAGGAGGTTGTTGCCCTTGATTTCTTTGATTGCCTTGACCTCCCCATGAAAAATTTGGATGGTTCCTCCAACCTGGATTGTAAGTGTTACTATAAGGATTATTATTGGATCGGAAATTATTACCTATATAGTTCATTTGTTTGTTCTCTGCTTCCGGTTGGTAGGGTTGGTACTCAGGATTTGCCACGGTTCCACTTGCGTCACACTGCATGACTGGATGAACCTGCGAGGAACATAAACTATCAAGCTTTTTATTCATCATCTCAAGCTGCGTTGATAGCGTGGTCATAGTGTCGACGTTGAAGACTCCTGTCGATTTCATTGGTCTATTCCTCGAAGCTTGCCACTGATAATTGTTCAGTGACATCTCCTCAATGAACTCATAGGCTGCTTCTGGAGTTTTGTTGTTCAGAGTTACACCAGCGGCTAAATCAATCAGTTGCCTCATTGAGGGATTTACACCGTTGTAAAATGTTTGGACCTGTAGCCACAAGGATAAGCCATGGTGTGGGCACCTCCTCAAGAGATCTTTGAATCTCTCCCATGCATCATATAGTGTTTCTAAATCTATCTGCACAAAAGAAGAGATATCATTCCTTAATTTGGCCGTTTTGGCCGGTGGAAAATATTTCATTGAAAACTTTTCGGTCATCTGATCCCATGTAGTGATTGACCCACGTTGTAACGAGTTTAACCACTGTTTGGCTTTATTTCTTAATGAAAAAGGGAATAACCGAAGACGTATGGCATCATCAGAAACGCCATTTATTTTGAAGGTATCACAGAACTCTAAAAAGTTAGCTATATGCATGTTTGGATCTTCATCCTGCAAACCATCAAATTGAACAAACTGTTGAATCATTTTTATTGTGTTAGGCTTTAATTCAAAATTATTAGCAGTTATAGCAGGCCTAACAATACTCGATTCTGCTTCTGTTAAATACGGTTTCGCATAATCAAACATTGTACGTGGAGCGTTGCGATCTCCTAATCGCGTGGTGGTGGGTTGTTTTCGTCCATCCCTTCAGTAGGATTGGATCTATCTTCTTCCTCTCTTTTTGTGTAATTTAGGGCTCGTCTGGTTTCCCGACGATTCCTTCGAGCGGTAGCTTCAATATCACTTTCGTATATTAAAGGTCCTCTCGGGTTCCTTCTAGTCACAAACTAGAGGTACCTGGAAAGAGAAGCAAGAAAGAAAAAATTAGAAAAATTAAAAATTATCCTAAAAAATAAAAATAAACTGATGAAAAATAAAAAATAATGGCTAAAGTAATAAAAATAGAGTTTTCTTAATATTTTAGATCCCCGGCAATGGCGCCAAAAACTTGATCGCTGTAATCAGAGTTTTAAAATTTATAAAAGAATTATCAAAACTTGAAAACTAACTCTGACAACGATTAAAGGCAAGTGTACCTATCGAACAGTAGTATAGCTTAGGCAAGACCGGATATTGAACCCAAAGGAACTAAAAGTACTAATACTAACTTTCTTTTTATTATTTAGCTTTAAAATTAGAGTGAAGTTGCTTTTGACGAAGACTAAACTAAGGACACAAAGACAAAAAGGAGGAATAGGAAAATAACTTGAAGAAAAACTCAGTTGATTACGATGATACCTTCAGGAAGAATCCACCTAGACTTCACTTATTAATTAACCCTAAATTATATGATTTCTTTTACTTAGCTTCATCCGTAAGACTCCCTAACCTATATTAAACCCTCTCTCGAGTCGAATAACGTCTAACCCTAGGTTAATTAGTGGAACTCTCGTTCGCTTATAATAACCCCCTAGGATAGCAGTAAATCGATCAATTGACTCTTATATTAGGTTTCACCCTAATCCGGCAGAATCTCATAACCCTATCTCTAGGCGTTCGATCAACTCCGCTTAATTATGTTAGATCTACTCTTAGGCAGGGTCAATTCCTCCTCCACCTAAGCACATTAGATTTGGATTAAGCAACATAATTAAGAACAAACTAAGTAATTATCATATAACTTAAAAATCAAATAAAAAGATTCATCTAGGTTTCAACCCCTTCAGGTATCTGAAGGGTTTAGTTCATAATGAATAAACAAAACATCGCAAGAGAAAAGATAAAACAAACATAAGAAAATCCTAAAACCCCCTGAAGGAATTGAAGGAGAATTCTGCCGTCTTGAGTATAATTTCGGCTTCTTGGGATGGATCAACTGGCTATCTTCGCATTTATTCCCTAACTTTGACCTTCTCGGCTTGGCTCCTTGGCCTAGCTTTGACGCCCTTTCTAAGGTGGTACCATAGGCTCTTGGAATGCGATTCTTTCCCCCCAAGTATCCTTTTCCGACTGAAATTGCTCATTTTGGCGACAGAGGCACGGCCATGTAGCCCGCCCGTGTGGATCGACTCCAAGCCGTGTTCGGATTTCTAACTTGAGGCACGGCCGTGTGAATCAAGGAAGAGACCATGTTCTAGATGTTTGACATGGCACAACCGTGTGGCTTGAAGTCCAGGCCGTGTTGATTTTTTGAATTGGCCCATTTGGCCCGTTTTACGTTCTTTTCATCCTTTGGTACTTTCCTGAGTATAAGACATGAAAATAAAGGATTAAGAGCACTTTTTACATAAATCAAGGGATAAATCATCCAAAAGCATATTAAATGTGGGCTTAAAATATGTTACTTTTATGGTTTATCAGCGCTTCACCATCCCGGTTATCATTATGATGCCAACTCTAATGAATGGATCAAGAGTGGTCTTCCAGCTGCAAATGAAAATGATGGCATCGAAGGCGCTTTTGAAGATATTTCGACAACTGAGCATGTTCCTTCACTCGAGCATATTCCTCTACTGGCTACTTCATATCAGGCTACTCAACCTTCTTTCGATATTAATGTTGTCATCCTCGATGCTCTACACTCTTTGAGTAACGATGTTTGGGGACTTAGAGATAAGTTTAGATCTCATAGAGATGATGTTTGCTCTCATCTGTGAACTTTAGAGATGCAAATGGCATCACTTCTAGCACATCATCCCTCTACTCCTCTATTTTCCCCAAGTGATGAAGACTAGGATAGTTTTGATACATTCATATCATTTTATGACATTTGCACTTCTTTCTTCTTCTTTTTTTTTCTTTCTTTCTTTTTTTTTTTCTTCCTATGTCTATGATTTATTGCACCTTATTGCTTAATTAGTATTTAAATATACTTTGATGTTTTTCTTTGCAAATGTTAGTTCATTATTTATTTACTCTTATATATTATCTTGAACTAACAATCTTTTTCTCCTAAAGATTTATTTGATTTTTTTATATAACAAAAAGGGAGAGAAAGTAAAGGTAAATTGATTGATGTTATGGTAAATTAAATTAACTTTGTGCAAATTCTGTGACCATTTATTTTTCAAAGTAAATATGAATGTCAAATTTGTAAATTTATGTCAGTTTTTTTTTTTATGCCTTCAATTGAAAATGACTTTTCTTAAGGTGAAGCATTTTATTCAAAAACAAGTTTACCAAATGTTTTGTTATATCAAAAAGGGGATATTGCTAAACTACAATTTATTTGATAAAATGTTTTGATATAACATATTATAAGTGTTTTTGAATAAAAGTTAAAGTTGAATAAAATTGATAAATGATTTCTTCAATAAAGGCTAAGAGATAAAACCTTGAATCTTTACTTTGAACTCTTAGAAAATTTCTTGATTCAACTTTAAAATCAAGTTAAAATGATTTTAATCAAGTAAAAATTCTTTTAACTAGTCAAACTATTTTTAAAACAAGTCAGTATAGCTCCATGATAAATCGTAATAGTAACATATTTTAAGCCCACGTTTAGCATGCTTTTGGATGATTTAAGCCTTGAATTGTGTAATTTGGTGCTCTTAATCATTTGTTTTCATGTTTTATACGCAGGAGAGTACCGGATGATGAAAAAAATAGAAAACGGGCCCAAAACAGAGTAAATGGGCCATATCACGAAATCAACACGGCCTGGGCCCAAGACCACACGGCCGTGCCTCACTCAACAGTCTCGAACATGGCCTGGCCACGATTCACACGGGCGTGTGCCATGGGCGTGTCCCTACTGTGACAAAGAGAAGTTTCACTCGGTTTAGGATACTTATGGGCGAAGAAACACATTCAGAAGCCTATATAAACACCCTAAGTATAATCTAAAAAGGAGAACCCAAGGCTTTAGTCAGGGGGCATCCAGCTAGACCAAAGAGGGCAGACTTGTGGGGATTTACTTGAAGATAGCCAGTTGATTCATCTCAAGAAGCCGGAATCATACTCAAGACGGAAGATCTCTCCTTCAATTCCTTCAGGGGGTTTTAGGGATTTCTTATGTTTTGTTTTATCTTTTCTTCTGAAATGTATTCTTTTATTCTTATGAACTAAACCCTCAGATACCTAAGGGGGATGAAACCTAAGATGAATCTTATTATCATTTTGCTAAACTATATGATAAACATTTGACTTGTTCTTAATTATGTGTTCTTAATTCTTGTGTTGATATTTTCGGGACATTAATTCAAGTGTGATGTGCTTAGGTGGAGGAGCAAAAGTCCCTGCCTAAGAGTAGATCTAGCATAATTAAGCGGAGTTGATCGCACGCCTAGAGATAGGATAACGAGATTTTGTCGAATTAGTGTGAAACCTAATATGGGAGTCCATAGATCGAGTTAATGCAATTCTAGGGGTTTTAATTAGAAAGAGATTTCAATTAATCAACCTAGGGTTGGACGTTAGTCGCCTCGAGAGAGGGATTAATATAACTTAGGGAATCTTATAGATCAAATCAAATGAATAAATTGTCTGGTTCAGAGTTAGATAACAAGTGAAGTCTAGGTGGATTCTTCCTTGAATATCATCTTAATCAATTGGTTTTTCCTCAAAGTTATCTTTCCAAATTTCATTCTTCTTTGTCTTAGAGTCTTTAGTTTAGTAGTTAGTTAACTTTAGATTAGATAAACAATTCCCTTAATTCTTATGCTAAATAATAAAAAGAAAGTTAGTATTAGTACTTTTGGTTCCTTTGGGTTCGACATTCTGGTCTTGCCTTAACTATACTACTGTTCGATAGGTGCGCTTGCCTCAAATCGTTGTCATAGTTAGTTTCCAGGTTCGATCATTCTTTATATAAATTTTAAGACTTTGACATCGCATAAAACAACGATCGCTCCAAGCCAAAAAGTATCGATACTTTTTAGCCAAGTATCGGTAGTTTTCAAAATATCGATACCCCTCTTAAAAAATGTACCAATTTGACATTTCGTTTTTCAGAAATTCAACTAAGTATCGATTCAATATTGATACTTTTCATATGGTATCAATAAAATTTTTCTAGTATCGATATCTTCAACTCTAATAGTCATTAGATTATGCATTTAATGCAAAAATTATCAATACTTGTTTAGTTGGTATTGATACTCGCTGTTGCAGGTGAATTAAATGCACTGGTTTTCAAGTCCCCAACAGCTCTACTCATATCTCCAACAACCACAATGGTTGGAAATAAATTAGGGGGTATAAATACTAGCTTCCAAAGATCCTGTAACATCCCAAACCCGGCCTAGACGTTATGCTCGAATCTGAGGACGTCACATGATAGTGCTTTGGAAAACTTAATTGCACTAAAACCATTTGTAGATAATTAGAAAACGTAATTACAATAATGCCCTTTTTGATATTTTAGGTTACCGTCAAAAATGCGTCGTTTATTCATTTATTGACCATTTTCAAAACGTTATACGTTGCAGAAGCTATTTAAACGTAATTTGCGAATTCATGTGTTTTTGATAAAACATTTGGTTATTTCGAAAACTCGAGTCTTGTCCTACAGCTAGCAGTTCATAAAATAATAATCCCAAGTTTAAGTGAAAATCTGTAAAGGCCTTATTACAAGAAATATACCCAAAAAAACATAATTAAAAATAAACCGTAAATAAGTATCCGAAACCGTGGTCACCGTCGAGTCCTCTGCTGCAACAATCTGTCTACTATTGAGGGTTACCTGAACTGATTAAACAGAAAAGGGTGAGTTTTCGCAAACTCAGTGTGTAATCCCCATAGAAAATATACACACAGAATATCAGATAACAGACATATATTCACAGTTCGGGTCTAAGCCCATTACAGAAACGGTATGGACTTTAGCCCACTCAGATGCAGAATTAGATATGGTCTAGGGCCTTAGCCCATTTCAGTCATAATAAACAGATCAGACAGAATAGCAGAATCCTACCCACCAGCCTCTACACACCAACTCCGTCCAACCCTACACACCATGTGGGGATAAAATCAACCCACCCATCCCTACACACCATTCTTTACCAAATGCGGCACATAATCAGAAAGTTGCAGTTGGTCTGCC
Source organism: Gossypium bickii (assembly GCA_025503065.1). Lineage (NCBI taxonomy): Eukaryota > Viridiplantae > Streptophyta > Magnoliopsida > Malvales > Malvaceae > Gossypium > Gossypium bickii. The sequence goes on along the minus strand of CP106713.1, from coordinate 53,450,034 downwards.
AGATAACAAGCTTGAGAGCCTTTCAAATACTTCCTCCGAATCATCAACCCACCCCAATGCAATGCAACATACATAAAATGTCATGCTATTATGCAAACACAGTTCATACATTCAAATATCAGAATTCATGCTCAGTACAGAAATCAGAAAGTCAAGTCACATAATTAGGGGTTTAGTAAAGCTTACCGACCCTACATTAGGCCCACAGTCGACTAGGGCGACCCGTGCAACCTTACAGAACATTATAGAGAAATGGGCTCACACGCCCATATGGCCTACCCGTGTGGGCCCACACGACCCAAATGGGCCTTCACACGGCCTGGCCCAGAATCCCACACGCCCATGTAGTTCACCCGTGTGGGCCCACATGCCCGTGTGGCCCACACGGCCCACTTGGCCGAGCCCAGTCGTCACACGGCAATGTCGCTCGCGCACGGCCTGGGTCGTCGATCACACGGCCGTGTGGTGACTAACAGTCTTGCACACGGCCTACCACACGGGTGACCACACGCCCGTGTGGCGTTAATATAATGGTTTTCGGCTTTCGCTGAAACCTTATTTTCTGCATTTTCGGGTACACACCTAGTATTGAATAGATGCTCACGCAATCCCGAGCAATCCTGAACTTATAATTGATATTCCAACGCCCAAAATCAATATTTAAAACAGAACTAAATCAAAATCATAAGCCCGATATCTTTCAAAAACTCACCTTCGAGCAGGGAAAAGTGATTAAGAAACACGATAACCTGATTACAGCCTTTGAGCAGTAGCTAGCGTGAATAAAACGATTCCTCCGTTAGACACTTAATCAAAATAACGCTAGAACTTAAAGTAAACCATTTACCGAACAAGGGTAGCGACAGCTGCAGAACAGAACCTGAATGAATATGAAACGACAAAAAAAACAAAAAGAAATGTGGGTTTTCGGTAGCCAATGAGGAGGGGAAAACGGAAGAAGAGAAAAAAAAAAAGAGAGAGAGGAAGAGAGCTGAAAATTTCCTAATTGAAACACTTATCAAATTTTGATAACTCCTTCCCTCCCAACTCCTTAATTCTCTCCTTCAAACACTCCATCAACAGCATTTAACTAAAATTCAAACTCTCTGAATCATGATAGACAAAAATAATGCTCATGCCGCAACTCGAACACAAGACCTTTTCCATCCCAATGCTCCTCTTAACCACCAGACCAACAGACCCATTCTGACATGTTCTTACAATTAAATACTTATAAGCCTACAAACCAAAGTTTGGGCTTTATTCATAAAAATACCAAAATTCACCCAAGTTGATACTTGAACTTGGGACCTCCCAGACACACCCAAACACACCCAAAACACACAACTACTAAAGCAGATAGATATTTGTGTCTTGAAATTATAAAAGCCAAAATTAATGAAAAACTGGGGCGTTACAGATCCTACAACAACAAGAGAGATAATTTCAAACCTAAAAGATCAATCAATCAACCTTTGTGCTCAACTTTCATACTTTTCTTATACGCACTTGTGAGCTTTCATTGTTATTCTTTTAGCTCTAGTGTTTTCTTGTTTATTATTGCTTAATTGGAAAACAATTCAATCTTGTAAGGATTTCTTCTTAGTTTGTTATTTGTGTGTACTCTTTGAGAGGATTATGTCTTAAGGTTTGGGTAGAAACCTTAAGGGAGTTTTTAAGGTTAAAAATTGTCTTTAAATGTTATCAAATTAGTGAATTTGGAAAAATCCTTAGTTGTAACACTCGGTTTTGGTAGGTTCTAAAATTGGCGGGTAAACCGAGTATTACTTTGAGTGGTGTACTACTATTCGCCCAACTGTTGCTCTTGGCATGTAAAAGTAGGCGCGTAGCAGGCATTGGATTATTGCGAGGGATTGTCTTAAAAAGGATGAATTGTTAAGGAAAGGAGCTTGATAATGTATTATGGAATTTCAAGTAATCGAGTTATCGCTGAAGAGTATGGTACGCCAAGTTTGGTTGGTCAAGGTGCTGGTTACGTTCTAACAAGGTGGTTAAAAACAAACGATGAAATTATTATATATATGTTGGGTTTTCATACACATTTCTCTACAGGTATAAACCACTTGTACGGAAAATTGAACAAGATTATGACATGTAACAAGTTTCCATAGGGACAAAGGTTATATATCTAGATAATCACTATTGGAAAAAATGGACTTTTTCTTCTTTCTTCTTCAAGAAGTATTTTTATCTAGATCTAAAGGGGCCTAGAATATTTCTTTCTTTCACTTAAGCTAAGTTGCATATCTGGATCTTTACTTGTATATGCTCTATGTCAAGGTAAGATTTTTTTCCCTCCATATTATGTTGTGAAAGAGTACATCTGTTAACTTGGTAGATCCGTAAGAAGGATAATATAAGGCTTTGTTTGGGGATTTATAGTGTTCGAAATGATGATAAAATGGGGGACATTTTATTAGATCCTAAAGAATTACCATGTTCTGTAGCAGTAGCGGGTGCTGATATTACAAGGTAAGTCTGGATCTGGAGTTTGGAACTGCTATGGGTGAGAATCAGGTGAGTCCCAAAGTTGACTCCTCTGTGTGTATACTTGTTTATTTCATATTTTTCTGTGAAGAATCATATGAATCATGAAATAAGTTTAGAATAGAATAGTATGATGAGTATGTTAATATATGAATGCTAGATAAGATTTGCATGTACAGATTGTAAGAATCCGACAAGTGTAGAGTATGTGCTAAGAAATCTGAAGTTGAAAGTATGATTGTAAGAGTAAGTCTGGGATGTGTAAGATGAGAGGTAGGTTAAGTCTGGTACCAATGCATAAAAGGTCTAATAAGTAAGTCTGTGTCTGTTCACTGCGGTGAGGTCTAAAAGGGGTTCGTCGAGGCTTTAAACACATTCTCTGAAGGAAAAGCCCACGCCATGGCACCATACCATGTAAGACCATAGTTGGTAGGCTATGGCATCATATGGAAATAACCAAATAGAGGTTATTACCTAATGGGGTTCTTTGTGTGACATAAAACGATGAGGGAAAAAACTTTACTGAATGTGAGTCTAAGTGAAACCCTATCATAAACACACCAAAGATGGAAGTCTTTATGGCGATCTAAGAGATGGAAGCCTTCGTGGCAGATCTTGTAAAGAACGCCTTTGTGGCGCACTCTAAAGAATGGCCTTTGTAGCAACCTTCTAAAGGAAACGCCTCTGTGGCAAAACTTGAAAGAAAGAAATAATTTCTATGATGTATTCTAAAGGGATGGAATTCTTGATGAATAATGAATGAACAATATGAAAGGCGGATTTTGGACTTATAGCCTTCGCAAAAAAGAATAAAGGATATGCCCTTGCGGCAGTTACGAAGGAATATCCTCCATGGCAGATCCTATAGAGAAAGTTTTCACGACACACACCGGATGGGCTACTCTTATGGCGTGTTCTAAGAAGACTCCCAAGAATAAACCATGAAGGACACTTTTTATGGCGGACTCTATATTGAGTGATAAATGTATTTCATATTATATTTAAAGGCAAACAATGATATCAGTAAGTGCAAACCATATCTATGGGCATTATGGTAAGGTACATGATATGATTAAGATTGGTGTAGAGATGGAAATTTTAAAAGATATAGCAAAGTAATGAGAATGCATTCTGGAAATGAATGTAAACATGATGCACTCGAAAGGAAGTATCGATCCCCTTTGTATGGATCTCTTGCTAAATTTTAAGGAAGTTATGGCCTGGTAAACGGAGAATGTAGGTAAGGTCTCAAAGACATTAAAAGAAAGGAATAGTTTTAGAGTAAGGTATGGTAACGAATGTGAATAAAGAAAAAGAAATGGGGCAGCTTTTGTTAGAGACTCGAGGAAGAATAAGAGCAGCAAGATGGTTCTTGAAACATTAAATGCGGTATGCAAGTATGGTTTAGGTAAATGGTGTTTGCCTCACTGAGTTCCGTTGAACTTATCTCTATATGTTATGTTTCAGGTAGGTTTTAAGGGTCTTTGCCTAAAGGGACAACACCAGGGCTACGCCGAAGAAGTGGCATATTAGGCTATTATGCATACAGAGCGAGCTTGATAGCGGTATCGAGTCTGAGTTGATATTTATATATATAAACCTTTCCTCAGGATAACTATATTAAGCTAAGGCCTCAATTTGATCGCAGTTGTAACAAATTTCTCGATTTTTGTTAGTAAGATTTCTTCATAGTTTATACTTACACATTTATTTAAAGATATTTTAAAGTTGATTAGTTGTATTTTACTGAAATTTGTATAAGTAGAACTAAATTTTAATTGTATGAGACCGGTAACGCCTAAGATTCGGATCCAATTTATCGAGTCGAGTTTGGTACGTTATAGTAGTGGAGTAGGAAATTGGGGCAAAACCACTATAAATCAAAGTGTTCTTTGACTTTATCTTTCTCTTAGCAACCACAAATCTTTAAGAGGTCAATTCACCCCCTTTTGGTGATTTCAAGTTGAATTATCGAGCTAGCATACACATTTGCTTTTTGTTGAAAATATTATTATATTTGGTGAAGCTACAATGGCAAGTCGCAACATTTATAAAGACAATTATACAAGAATATGAAGCTTACTCTAGCTAAAGTATGAATTTTAACAAGTCTTTGATTTTTTTTTTATAGTGCAAATGTGTCTCCTTTGGTTCATGTTCATATTGGTAACATTATGGGAATTTAAATTACATTAAACCCAATGAGGTATTTGGGATTTCCCACGATACTGGGTGTAACACCCCTAACCCGTATCCGTCGCCGAAATAGGGTTTTGGAGTATTACCAGACTTATCAATTTAAACAATCAAACAATTCTCTTATTCAAACAAATATCATTCAATTACAATCATATAGTCCCTAATATGAGCCCTCGAGGCCTAAAATAAGTATTAGAAATGGTTCGGGACTAAACCGAGAACTCAATGAAATTTTAGGAAAACTTAGAAAATTTTCAAAATACAGGGGACACAAGCCCGTGTGGCCAGGCCGTGTGTCTCACACGGCCAAAGAAACTCCTGTGTCACAGGCCGTGTGGACATTCGAAATGGGATAACATGGTTGTGTCCCAGCCCGTGTCCAACCCCGTGTAACTCACTGACTTGGGTCACATGGCCAACCACACACCCGTGTGAGTAGCCCGTGTACCCTTCGAAATGGCCACACACGCCCGTGTGCCAGGCCGTGTGCTAGGCCGTGAGAAAACTAGAGGGTATATCGACTTATACCACATGGCCAAGTCACACACCCGTGTGTTGGGCCGTGTGGAGCTATTGACTTGGTTTCTAATTAAGTACCAGGGGACACACGGTCGTGTCATATAATCGTATGTCACACACGGCTAAGACACAAGCCCATGTCTCTGCCCGTGTGGACAAAAATAGGTTATTTTCCAAGCCATCTTTCTCACCTAAACTTGCATTCACCTACACATACCAAATAACATATGACCATATCAGAAATTGACATTCAAATCAACCACAACCAAGTCCAATTCATACAATTCCAATACCAACAACCATAATGCTTATAAATATCATAATTTTCCAATTCAAATTATACCAACATCACCTTCAATAATTCACCTAGTTGGTCACTTCCATATATACCTTATTTTGCCTAATACTTAGCATGCTAACATATTACCAATTTCAACCATTTGCTACCTTCATTACCAATTCTCAACAAGGCATGCACAAAGCAAATATAAACCGCATATCAAAGGCCATTCACATATTTACATAAACAAGAATACCAAAATAAGCCAAATCACATGGCTATACACATAACCAAAACATACATCATTTACAAGCCAAATCAATTAGCCAATTAGGCCATATTAACCACAACACCTATACATGCCATATAACCTAAATACTCAAAGTGTACCAAAATGACTGTTGGATAGTGTGATGAGATCTCCGATAACTCCCAATCCAAGCAAGCTTTGAAATCAATACAAAACACAGAAAAGTAAACAAAGTAAGCTATAAAGCTTAGTAAGCTTGTATTGTTAATAAGTACAACTTACCGTTTAACTACAATTTAAGTACTTAAACATTATATAATGCAACTCAATTTAAAATCCAAAAAGCCTAACACATATTCAATCCAAAGGTTAGATATGAATTCACAAATCTTATAGATTCAATGCTTATACAATTCATGAACATACCTGTACTAATACATATCAATCTCTTACTCTTTCATATCATCAATATACCCGTTGAACCATTCGGAATAATATCGGATACTCGGGAATCTCACACACTAAGTGCCAATACATGGTCGAAACCATCTCAATCTCATATCTCATATAAATGCTCACTCCCGAGCTATCACTGGGTTTGCTCACCCAAGCTGACGAGAATTCGCAACACATGTTAGAAAACTCAGCCACCGATAGAACGTACGGACCAGCATCCAAACACGGTAACCCCTAATGACATGTCATTTGTATCCTATTTATTCCTAATGTTCAACCAGGATTTCACACGTCGCCAAATCTTTCTCGAATACTTTCGTGAAGTCGTATTCATCAATAATGCAATAATAAAGTATTTAAAACACAATTACATTAATACTTATTAACATACGAACTTACCTCGATCATAAAAACGACATTATAGGATCGACTATTCTAAAACTTCATCTTTCCCTCGATCTAGTTCCGTACGAGGCTTTTCTTAATCTATTTAATCAAATTCAATCCATTTATCATTCATTCTATTCAATTCAACCCAAAATACATATTATGACAAAATTACTAAAATTTTGCCCCTAAACATTTAACTACTTTACAATTTAGTCCCTAGTTCATAAAAATGAAAATTCATGCAATTTAATCCACACCCATGCTAGCCGAATTATATATATACACATAGCAGCCCATATTTTTCATTATTTCACACATTTACCACATAATTTTCACATTTCTCAATTTAATCCCTAATTTGCAATTTCATTCAAAATCACTAAACAAATGTTGTTTATCTAACAACAACCATCCATTTTCTACCATCAAACATCGAAACACATACAAATTCATCAATGGTAAAAACCTAGACTTTTAACAGTTTCAAAAACTAGTCTCTAGGCTAACTAGATTAAGCTACAATGACTCCAAAAACATAGAAATCACCAAAACCTGAGCAAAAATCACTTAAATGCATAAAAATAAGCTTGTCGAATGCTCAAACCCTAAAATGGTGTTGTTTTCCCCTTTGAATTTCGGCTAAGTAAAGAAGATGGACAAAAATATGATTTTGTTCTACTTATTTTAGTTTTTATTTACTAATTTACTCATATAACATTTACTAATCACATTAATGGTGTCCATAATTGTCCATTACTATTATTAATAGTTTAATTACCATTTAAGTACTCATACACTTAAGCTCTTTAGCTATTTAATGCCTTTAGCCTATAGAACTCTAATTTTGCATCTTTTAGAATTTAGTCTTTTTTATCAAATTAAGCATGCAAACTTCAAAATTTCTTAACAAATTTTTTATACGACCTTGCTATCATATTGTAAACATTAAAATAATAATAAAATAAATATTTTGGCCTCAGATTTGTGGTCTTAAAACCATTGTTTCGATTTCACTAAAAACAGGCTGTTACAACTAAAGACAGAATAGGGTTAGGGGTGTTACACTGGGGAGACATAATAAGGAAGCTTTCCTAAGTATTAGAGTGATCGCATATTTATGCTTAATAAAAAACACACAAATAACATCCACAGTGTAAGCACAGGATTACCGCAAGCATGGCAGTGTCAAATTGTAGTATAGTCGTTACAATGGAACACTAAAACAAGTACTCCACAGATCGTTCTTCCATAGGGATTGATAAGGGAATGCACTAGTCAATTAACTTACTCGCGAGGAAATTACTAGTTTATTAAAATTAAGGAATATTAATGCAAACCAATTAAAAAATATCAAAAGTAACTAACCTAACTTAACATAAAAGTAACCTAGTTACTTATCATCTTCCTTGTGTAGACTATGCAAGTAGTTAAAGTGATGATTGATTAATCATCTAACTACCATGAAGCTAATATGCATACCCCACTATCTCAATTATTTACTCCTAGCCAATAATCTCCTCTCAATCTCATCCTAACTTAAGAATCACCACCTAGGATGCATTTCTCAACGGTCAATGACTGATGGCATCGAAATAATTGCTCAAAATTAAATAGGGAAGGTTCTTATTGCTGTCATGGCCCCGATTGGAAACATGCAAGATCTCCTTTGTGTTGAGGATGTTGAATGTCTTCGATCCTTGAAGTTAGCTTGTGAGTCGGGTTTAGACACTCCATAATTGAGGGTGATTCTCAGGCCATCATCATTTGAATGAGGTAGGTGCGAAGGCAAAAGGGAAAACTCAATGGCCTTGGCCTCAAAATAATAGATTTACTATTTAACCTCTTAAATTTTTATGAATATAATATAATGATAAAAGTACATTTCCCTCTCGCTAATAATTTATGACCTATCTCTTACTCCTAAAGCAATTGAAAGAAATATAAATTAAAATATAAAAACAACATTACAAATATAAATAAAATAAAAGATGATCATATAAAAAGTGGAAGTTAAGACAGAAGTGATTGAAAGAAATGGATTATAGATAAAGGCGTTTTCTAGGGAAATCCAAAATCTCAAATAATTTAAAATAAAGAAGGTTACAGCTGGAATAGTTCACCTCTTACATTATTTTATTTGAAAGATAAGATTCAAATTAATAAGATTCAAAATCAGCCGACATTTGCAAACATTGGCAACGTTACCAATAGGCTCCCGCTATTTTATCCGATGAAGATTCCACAGCAGGAACACGTCTACCGTAATTTATAAAACCGTAGAATACGTGTCAAAGCATCGACCGTGAGATGAGAGATTGAATCGCGACAAAGGATCATGCAAAGTCGGGAATCTCGATACATTGAACGTAGACACGTTGCATGGAGACAAAACCGAGGTCTATATTCAGACAAATTTTTTGAGAAAACCCGCTCGTTGTTACGGAAGTGATTTTCGGCATTACATTACCAGTTGTTTTTGTCACCATAAATAATTAACAGAGATTTTCCCATTTCTTTTATAGAGTGAATCTGGAATTGCAAGAAAACAAGAAAGAAATAAAGAGAGATTTTACGCCATGGTTGAAGGAAATGGGTGTTGCAAGCTTGCAGGACCAGGATATGATACTCCATTGGAAGCCATGTCTGGTCCTAGAGAAGCTCTTATTTATGTTACTTGTGTTTATACCGGTACTTCTTCTTCCTTTTCTTTGTGTTGATTATATATGATTGTTTATAAATAGGTTGGTTGCAGTTTTTCTTTGTTGTTTGAGTTATTGCTTGATTTTATAATTGATTTAAAGAAATTTTTGCTTTCATATATGTAGTTGGGAGCTTTTCTTTTTCTTAAGTTTGTTTTTAATGCACTTATCATAGTAAACACGTTGAAAACTGCTTTCATATATGTAGTTGGGATAGTTTATGCTTTTCTTTATTTATCTTTTACAAATTTTTTAATGCTTATTTTAAAGCTAAGTGGTAATGGATGCTTATGCAATTATAACTATAGAATTTAGACCTGTGTGGCAGTGGGGAAGTCAGGGTTCTAAAATGTAAAATTGTTATGGAGGTGTTTAAAATTTTTTTAAAATTTTAAATTAGTAAAGATAAAATTGCACTTTGGCCCCTCTTAAAATTATAAAAATTTGATTTAATTTTTTATAAATTATAAAGATATAAACTATAAAAAATTAAAATTTCATTCGGCCCCTTAAAAAAATTGTTCTGGCCTTGCTGTGTGGTAGTTTAAATGGGTGTGTGAAGTATAAGTTTTGAGATTTTATTGTATAAAAATAACAAAGTAAATTGATGGAAATTGGAATATAATTGACTGCTGCCAAAATTCCTAGCTCTCATTTTCCTCGAGAAAATTCAACCACAAGGAGCTGGTTATTTGTTATCGCTAAATATACTATCAACTTGCTTGTATGTGATTCGGATTTGGGTTAGTGTTGCAACATAAACCTCGTAGATGGCCATTTTTGGGAAAATGAAAGCCTGGATAACATAGACCTACTTTGTTTCTATCATTCATCGCAAATGATTTTTTCAGTTTCTGGTTTATGCAATTCATATTTGTGGTTTGAAATAGTTTTCTTAGTTTTGAAGATGTAAAAAGAATTGGGTTTCAAATTATGGTTATGTATATGTGCAGGAACTGGAAGAGAGAAGCCTGATTTCCTTGCCACGGTCGATGTAGATCCGAACTCGCCTACATATTCTAAAGTTATACACAGGCTACCTGTGCCGTATATCGGTGACGAACTCCATCACTCTGGATGGAACACTTGCAGCTCCTGCCATGGTGATCCGTCAGCTGATCGGCGTTTCCTGATCCTGCCTTCATTGGTGTAAGGGACTGTGTTTTTTATTTTTATGCTTTATTTTTTTCCATTCCCTTTTTCCTGTAACAAATAGCACTATTGTGAGTAAAGAACTGCTCTAATAATTGTATTACTGTTTTCAGATCCGGCCGTATCTATGTGGTTGACACAAAGACAAATCCCAAGGCTCCCTCACTGCATAAAGTGGTTGAGCCTGACGATATTGTTAAGAAGACAGGCCTAGCATATCCGCACACCTCCCACTGCCTTGCCTCCGGTGATATAATGGTGTCATGTCTTGGAGACAAAGATGGAAATGCTAAAGGAAATGGATTTCTTCTCCTTGATTCCCAGTTTAACGTAAAGGGAAGGTAAAGAAATAACACTAAAAAAATCGTTTGTGATTGAACTGTTCTCTTAGCTGCTACTATGCTATTTCTTCAGGTGGGAGAAACCAGGGCATAGTCCTTCCTTCGGCTATGACTTTTGGTACCAACCTCGACATAAAACAATGATCAGCTCATCTTGGGGTGCTCCTGCAGCCTTCACCAAAGGTTTCAACCTTCAGCATGTAGCAGATGGTCTATACGGTAGACATTTGTTTGTGTACAGTTGGCCTGATGGCGAATTGAAGCAAACAATGGATCTTGGAAACACTGGTCTCATACCCTTAGAGGTGATTGATTACATATTAATAATATTGAAACACGTTAGCATCTTTGTTTTCATACATGATCTTTCCGTTTCTATGCAGATAAGATTCCTACATGATCCCTCCAAAGATACAGGGTATGTGGGGTGTGCCTTGTCAAGTAACATGGTCCGGTTTTTCAAAACCCAAGATGATTCATGGAATCACGAGGTTGTATAGCTTAATTTGCAGGTTCAGTAATTTTTTTGTCAGTCATTGTATTCCACAATCCTAATAACATGATGATCACCTTCTGCAGGTGGCTATCTCAGTGCAACCATTGAAGGTACAAAACTGGATTCTTCCTGAAATGCCTGGGCTAATAACAGACTTTCTAATCTCTCTTGATGATCGGTTTTTGTATTTCGTCAACTGGCTTCATGGGGATGTCCGGCAATATAATATCGAGTACCCTAAGAATCCGGTCTTGGCTGGTCAAGTGTGGGTTGGTGGACTGGTTCAAAAGGGAAGCCCTATAGTGGCTGTTACTGAAGATGGCCAAACATGGCAGTCCAATGTTCCTGAGATCCAGGTCTGTTCTGATATTCACTGCAAAAATCCCATTGTTTTGAAAACAATTGATAACCCATGTTTTCTGGTTTTACAGGGACGTAGTCTGAGAGGGGGACCGCAGATGATCCAGTTGAGCTTAGATGGGAAACGCCTATACGTAACGAACTCACTGTTCAGCACATGGGATCGACAATTCTATCCTGAACTCATGGAGAAGGGTTCCCACATGTTGCAGATCGACGTTGACACCGAGAAAGGAGGTCTTAAGATAAACCCCAACTTTTTCGTGGACTTCGGAGCAGAACCAGATGGTCCTTCCCTCGCACATGAGATGAGATATCCAGGTGGTGACTGCACTTCCGACATTTGGATTTAAAGCATGCAAAGCCAGTCCCTTCTAACGTAGTCAAGGCAGGGGATTGATCTTGAATGATATACTGCATGTGTTCATCAATTGTATATCAGCAGATCAATTTGCTGTCATGAAAAATTGAAATAAGTGAATAAAGGGTCCAAATTGCATTGATTACTGCATGGAAGTGGTATGTTATTCAGAATATGTTTGTGTACAGTTGGCCTGGTGGTGAATTGAAGCAAACATTGGATCTAGGAATATGAACCGACTATATCCAATCAGAAATTCCCATCGCCCTAAACTATAAAGACAAAGCTATGTTTAAGGAACCAAAACCAGACCTTTACCTGACCCAATACTGAATGAGCATCTCCATTAATGATTAAAGTGATTTAAATTGTGGACTTCAATCATATTTACTATGGTTGTTAAAGGGAAATTATTCAAATTCTTTTAACTTAAAAAATACCGAAAATATATGTATTCTTTTTTGGAAGCTACACATAACGTCACAAGTACAATTACAAAAAATATATCTAAATATTTATAATAGGAATTTATCATTATAAAGCATGATCGAGCACATGATCAAAATAAATCTATATAGGATACGCACATGAAGAGACAGAAGTCATAATAAATATAGAATAAGAACTCACGCATAGTTTACAACAAGTATTGGGCCGATCTTGACATTAAATTTTGGGAGCCTAATTAATTCTTTTAAAAAAATTGGGAATTTAATTTAAACTTTAAGAACTTTTAGGAAGCTTAATGAAAAATATAAAAATTTTGAATGTTTAATTAAAGTTTTCAAAATTTTTAAAGGATTTAATTATAATTTTTCAAATTTTTGGAGGGCCAAGCCCCCCTTCCCTAACTCTTATAAGGATGAGTCTTAAAGTTCTCATTGTCTTAAGATTGCGATTAAACTAATTAAAAAATAATTATTAATGACAATTATATTTTATGTTAGTGCATAATGATTTGTGGTACAAGTTGTGCCCACATAACAAACCACAACTCATTTCATTGTTGTTAATTTTTTACTTTGTATTTATTTTTATCTTTATAGTTATCTTATAAGCAGTAAAAAACATGGGATATCTATCTACTTGATGCAACACATTTAGAAGCAATTTAAATTGCAATTACGATCACGTTTTTTGTCGCGTTGCTTTTACCGTAATTGTGGTTATTGTAGGCAAAACATGAACACCCCAAACCCAGCCTAAGTATCAAGGCCAAGTCAAAAGAGTTACACTAATGTTGCTAGGAAAACCAACTTATATAAATACAATTAAAACCGTCTGACAAATTGAATAATCATAAAATTCAGTCGATAAACCATCAATCTTGGAAAGTCATAATACGAAGGAATATTGAAACTGCTAATAATATAGACAAAAGGGTGATAAAGCAGGTTGACTGTAACACCCCTTACCCGTATTCGATGCCAAAATAGGGTACAAGGCATTATCGGACATAAACACAAGCATTCATACAAAATCAAGACAAGAATTTCCATCCACAATTAAAGCTTTTCATGTGCATTCATATCGTCCCTATTACAAGCCTACGAGGCCCAAAAACATACATTGGGAATGGTTTGGGACTAAATTGAGAACTTTAGAAACTTTCGGGAACTTAGAAAATTTTTCATGAGAAAGGTCCACACGCCAGTGTGGGTGAAGAGGCACGCCCTTGTGACATGTCACACGCCCGTGCTTCAGGTCATGTCCAATATAGGGGACATTCTATTTATGACATCATCAACCAAATAAGGTCACACGGCCAAAGCACACGCCCGTGTCCTTAGGCCGTGTGTAGCGAATTAAATTCCGAAAATCAAGTGCAGACTTCACACGACTTGGGCACATGCCCATGTCCTATGGTCGTGTCTCTCACACGGCCGAGACACACGACTGTGCCTCGTGCCCGTGTGTTTACTACTGGGCATTCTGTTTCTCAAAACTAAGGTGCAGGGGACAAACGGTTGGAAACATGCCCGTGGGGCAGACCGTGTGTCACACACGGCCTAGACACACGCCCGTGTGTCTACCTGTGTAGACAACACAAGGCTATTTTCCAAGCCATTTTTTCACCTTTACTTGCACACATTCAAACAACATCACATGGCACAAATCATAGCATATAAATGCCTTCAGTAACAACTACAATTAAGAAATAACGTATCATTTTCATATCATCATCTATCATGCATTATAACCTTAGGCCATGCCAAATCATTTCATGCTAAATTCACACTCAAAGGGCATTAACATATGAATAAACACCTAACCCTCATATATCAAGCAAATATAAGCCACATCACAAAACATTGACATATGCACATACATACTTATTTAGGCTTACAACCTTTTAGCCAAATCATTACGACTCATACACCAAATGACTAAGTCCCTATACATGCCGTAAACTCAAAGGGGTTTGCATTCACTTATACCCAACATGATAGCTTGATGGCGTGATAGCATCTCTGATGATCTCCAACCCGAGCTAGCTTAATAACCCTATAAGACATGGGAAATGAAAGAGGATAAGCTATATAGCTTAGTAAGTCCGTATGAAAATAATGGTCGATTCATGCTAATCATATACCATGCTTGACAATATAAGCACAAATCCATATAAAATAGCTATGAATCTCGAGTATTGTAATATAACCAATTCTCATGTTTATTATTTTTTATTTATCAACATAATTTAACATAACTTTACTTTAGCCTAACAACCATAATCTCTTCGTTGTAACATGTTTCATAATTAGCAAATCATTTCAAACATCATAGTAAAAGTACACATTACTTATGTGTATTCATGTTTTCATGCATATAGCTTAACACATTTCAAATTGTCTGGACTCCTACCCATACTTTCTTAACCATTTTAACAGGCAATTATATCAATATGTCCCTTTTCTCATAACCGTTAGGAAAAACATTTACTATCTTACCAATCGATTTGGCCACAAAGGCTTACACATGTTCGTCAACCGAATATACCATGAATTTACACATCATAAACCTAAACACTTAATTGCAAGATTTCATAAATATTTTTAATAGATATTAATACCAATCTTTCCTTCATTTCATATTCATTGAGTCACAATCAAGGAAATAAAACATTTCATATCTCAATTCCATTTGGCCAAAAAGCCCTTTTTCATAAGTTTCAATCAACTTTACCATGTATTTATTCATCACACATATAAACCAATAATCACATGGTTAACTTAAAGTCACTTTCATAGTGATCATGAATTCATAATATCATGAAGCCAATGCTTATAAACTTTACATACATACCTGTACCAACTCGTAACATAATCATTACTTTGTCATCTTTGGCATAATCTTTGAATTTCCCGTTGAACCACTTGGAATACTAAAGGATACTTGGGAATAACATACATATAGGATCATACCAATGCCATATCCCAGATATGGTCTTATATGGGGTCACATATCGATGCCGATAGCCCAGCTATGGTCTTACACGATTCTCATATCGATGCCATGTCCCAGACATGGTCTAACACGAAATCTCATAATGATGCCATATTCCAGATATGGTCTTACACGTAAACTCAATCCCTAATGTCATGACATTTGTATCCTATCTATTCCTAAGGTTCAATCGGGATTTCGAGGTATAAAATCTTCGTCGAATCGTCATCGAGTCAACATTAATCAAGTCTATAAGGACAATTACACAATTCATGCAATATTAAAGCATTAAATACTTAAAAATATAATGTTGCATTATTTACACACGAACTTACCTTGGCATCAAAAATAGTAGAAAAGGACTTAATCGTCAATTACTTATTTTTCCTCCGTTCTAGGTTCGAGCCTCGTTTTTCTTGATCTATAATAACACATTTCACTCATTTATTATTCACCTTATTCAATTCAATCCAAAAATCATATTATGGAAAAATTATATTTTTGCCCCCCAAACTTTATCATATTTACATTTTTCCCCTAGGCTCATAAAATGAAATTTATTCAATTTCTTTAACATAAAAACCTAGCCAAATCATTTTCATAACTATAACAGCCCACAATTTCCATTAAAACACACTTTTACTACATATCTTATAACTTTTACAAATTAGTCCTTTTAAGCATTTTCACCGAAAATCACTTAGTAAAAGTTGTTTCCCTAACCATAAACATGCATAATCTACCATTAATCGTGAAAATACACAAATTTATAACATGGGTTAAACCCTAGACCTTCATATATCTCAAATAAGTGGTAGAAATAGGTAGATCATGATACAAGGATTTCAAAAACGTAAAAATCATTAAAAACGGGGCAAGAACAGACTTACTACGGAGCTTAGAAAGCTTGAACAAAACCCTAGCCATGGCTTCCATGGTATATTCAGCCAAGGGGTTGAAGATGACAAGAAATTTTGGCTTATTTTGCTTTTTAATTCATTTATTTACTAAATAACCAAAATGCCCCTAACTTGAAAATATTCTATTTCACCCATTTTATGTCCATTTTGTCTAAAAATTTATCCAATGGTCTAATTACCAACTAAGGACCTCTAATTTAAAATTTCATAGCAATTAGACACCTTTAGCTTCTAGAACTCAAGTTTTGCACTCTTTACGATTTAGTCCCTTTGACTAAATTGAGTGCCCAAACGTTGAAATTTTCGAATAAAATTTTCAGGAAATCATCCCGTGAAATTGTAGAGCATAAGAATAAAATAATTTTTCTTACATCGAATTTGTGCTCTCGAAACAATTGTTCTGACTAGACCCAAAATCGAGCTGTTACATTGACCGAGCTTTCACTACGCCGACCAGATCAAGAATAAGTTACCTGAAATTCAGTCAACAACAAAATGAGTAGAGAACTCAGTGTATAACCAATATAGATTCAATTAGAAGCACAGTTATAGTAATAAATTCCTAAGTTTAAGTTTTACTCAGAATCAGAGAATATCCAGTACAGTTTTACACATCAATTGAATGGCAGAACGATTCCAGTCCAGATGCAGAACAGATCAGAAACAGATTCAGTTTTTCCTACCCCAATCCGCTACACACCATCTTCGTCCACCCCAACACACCGATAAGGGAGTTGAAAACCCTTCCAGCCCTACACACTATATAGTGTCGGTCTGACACGTTCAATGTACTTGTAGACCAACTGCCAGATCAAATTTGCAATAAAACGCCAAATTAGCATATAGATTATGACCTAGCCACAGAATCAGAATAGATCACTTCCTTCTTTACTTAATTCTTACTCAATACAAATACAAATTATAGATGTCAAGAATGTACATACAGTCATTCAGATTCAATTCGTATTCAGACGGTACAAATTAATATCATCAGCAGTCATCACAATCAATATCCATTTATATACTTACAACTCAGTTTCAGTGATAACATGTTAAATTTGCATTTTTTTGTGTTTAATTCGATTAATTCTTGAATTGATCCCTGCTGAATTAGTGATTTTATGTTTTAATCTTGTCAAGGATGCAATTGGGATACTAGGAGTTAAAAGCAAGTAAAAAAAAAGACCAATTTGCAGCATAGTCAATAAAGTGGGGCCAAATAAAAAACATGGAGATAGCCAATGACTCATCAGATTTCTTCTGACTTTGTAAAAGCCAAAATTAGAAAAAAAATCTTATTTTATTTTAATTTTATTTTTTATTTAATTTTAATTATATATTTGGTGGTTAAGCCAAATTTAGTAAGTGATATGTAAATAAATAGGGCTTTAAGTTAACTTGGAGGAGAGACTTGAATTTGCTTGAGCAATTAAATTAAACCATTATTTTCTTCCAATTTAGGTGTCAGTAGCATATTTGTACACCATTTCCATTTCCTATTTTATTTGCAAATTAGTTTAATTGCTTTCCAATTCCTTTCCATTTTCAACTTTCACCATTTTTCACTCAAATCCATTCCATAACCAACCAAAGCATGATTAAATTCATGCTTCACTAAATACCAACTTAGCTTTAGCCGGTATTCTTTCCGGTTAAAAATCATGAGATACGTATCCGTACTAAAAATCCTTCCAATTGGTATTCACATTTTTCCTGAGTATCGGGATTGACAACTCATCCCTTAAAGTTAACTCGATTTCAAGTCAAAAAGTGCATTGGGTTGGAGTCGTGTTTGCGGACAATTGGGGAAACGAGTCGGTCGTGCTGTATTCGGATCTTCGAGAACAAATCAAGGGAGAAGTGATCGTGTTTAAACAATCCACACGGTTGAGGCCGTTAATCTGATTTGGGTTCTTCAGAGTGCAAGGCTGCCAGAATCTTGAATCTGAAACGCGTGTATCTCGGTTACATAATCGGTAAGGGTTGGTTTGTAGGTTGTACCTGGACCAGCTACGAGAGGAAGAATTGGTGGTTAGGACGTTCTTAACTGCTATAACTAGCTTATTGTTTGGGGGAGAAAATTAATTTTTGAAGATCGATTCTAAATTCGGAATCCACCGAGTCTAGGGCTAGGCTTATTATCTCTGTTTACAAAATTCGAATCTAATTTTTAATTTAATTTATTTTCCAATTTATTTAATTATTTATTTATGTTGTTTCAATTATTTAATTTCTAAACATTTCAAAAATCCCATGCTTTATCTGTTTATTTTTTAGCAGGTCCATTTGTAGTCGTGGGTACGACTATTGCCACGATTATCAACACGACACGATAGAAATTCTGATCACAAGTTAAACGCGAAAGTTTATTATAATACTAATCCTTGTGGACTCGAACTTACTACCACTCTTTACTATTATTTAGAGTTATTTTTGTAGGAATTATTTTTGGTGGTTTCGACGCCCATCAAATTTTGGCACCATTGTTGGGGATTGGAG
Source organism: Gossypium bickii (assembly GCA_025503065.1). Lineage (NCBI taxonomy): Eukaryota > Viridiplantae > Streptophyta > Magnoliopsida > Malvales > Malvaceae > Gossypium > Gossypium bickii. The sequence goes on along the minus strand of CP106713.1, from coordinate 53,431,160 downwards.
ATATTTTTTCTAATTTTTGTTTGTTTACCTTATGACCAGATCAGAACTGGGAACTCTAGAGTTTTAACCAGAAATTGAGAAATTGGTCTGACAACTGCGAAGAGAAGCCATTTGATGCAGTAAACGACAAAATCCCGAATTCAAAACCATATCTTACACTGAGGAAATTTTCTCGTTTGACGAACCAGACGAGATGGCCGAACAAACTATACTCCATCTTGCAGTGGCATCGAATGAACAACAACCCTTATGTATAACCTATCCTGCGGGAAGTACGCCGTTCGAGTTGAAGTCAGGTTTGATTCATTTACTACCCACCTTTCATGGATTACAGAATGAAAATTCGCATATCCATATCAAAGAATTCCATATGGTGTGCACAAGTATGAAGCCTCAAGGAGTAACTGAAGACCAAATCAAACTTCGTGCTTTTCCTTTCTCATTAGTCGACTCTATTAAAGAATGGCTGTTTTATTTACCTTTAGGATCTGTCAACATATGGTCTAACATGTCTCGTTTGTCGAGCGGCTAAACTAAGGAGGGACATCGTAGGAATCCGTCAGAAGGACACTGAATCACTCTACAATTACTAGGAGCGGTATAAAAAATTGTGTGCAAGTTACCCATAACATGGACTGGCTGAACAGTCACTCTTGCATTATTTCTATGAGGGGTTGCTCCCGATGGAAATGAAAATGACATATGCTGCAAGTGGAGGGGCATTTGTTAATATGACGCCTCAGAGAGCTAGATAGTTGGTTTCGACTATGGCTGCTAACTCTCAACAATTTCTATCAGCTATAGAACCTACGAGACGAGTTCATAGGTTAAGTTCTCTATCTCTAGAAGATAAAATCAATAAGCTGACTAACATTGTTCAAAAATTACTTACGGATAAAATGGGCCCATCGTAGTTGTGCAAAATTTGCGCTAAGCCAGACCACTCGACGGACTTATGTCCAATTTTACACGAGGATTCAACAGTACAAGCAAATGTTGTCGGGAACTTTCCAGGACCGCCCCAAAGGTGATATGACCCCTACTCGAACTTATATAATGTGAGGTGGAAAGATCACCCAAATCTAAGTTATGGGTTGAATCCTCAGTTCAATCAACTTTACCAACAAAGACCGCCTTTAAATCAACAATTACCGCCCCAAAATCATCTTTGGAAGCCATAGTGGAAAGGCTAGTCAATAGTACTGAGACGTTTCAGCAAAAAACTTACATGCATTTGCAAGAGTTAGATAAGCAAGTGAGCAAGCTTGCACTCACGGTTAGCCATTTGGAGTCCCAAGGTAAGTTATCGTCCCAAACTGAGCCTAATCTTCAACACAATGTAAGTGTTATAACGTTAAAGAGTGGGAAGGTTTTGGAACCCATACCTGGCACGAGTTGGGCCTACGACTCTGGTTGAGATGAAAAGAAACTTGACACAAAGGCTCCAGTGGAGTTAGTACCACAAAAATCATTTGCAGTACTACCTCCGTTTCTTAGAAGACTTGTCCAATACAAGAAGGAGCGAGAAGAGAAGAAGATCCTCGACACCTTTTGAAAGGTAGAAATCAACATAACTCTTCTCAAAGCGATTAAGCAGATTCCACGTTATGTAAGATTCTTAAAAGCATTATGCACGAGTAAGAGGAAGCCCTTGGGCAATGAAAAGGTGAGTGTCGGAGAAAATGTTTCAGCCGTTCTACAAAGAAAAATACCACCCAGATGTAAGGACCAATATATGTTTTCCATATCTTGTAAAATAGGCAGTGTCAGTATTAAAAAAGCCATGTGTGACTTAGGCGCATCAATTAATGTGATGCCTTTATCAATTTATAAACTACTTAATGTTGGTCCTTTGAAGGAAATATGTGTAATTATTCAACTTGTAGATAGATCTGTAGTGCATCCGGAAGGAGTGCTGGAAGACGTTCTTGTTAAGGTAAACAAACTGATATTTCCTGCAGACTTCTACAATATCAACATAAAGGATGATAACTCAGCCAATTAGTCTAACATACTTCTTGGGAGACCATTCTTGAGTATTGCGAGAACGAAAATTGATGTTTGGAGTGGAATACTCACAATGGAATTTGAAGGTGACGTGGTTAGGTTTAATGTTTATGAGGATATGGGACATCTTAGTGATAAGTTACAAACTGTGCCTTGTAGGAATGTAGATCTCGATGTTAAGAAAGAGGAATTATCAACGATCAAAAAACCAAAACATAAAGTTATCATGAAAGCCTTGAAATTAGAGCTCCAACCATTTTTAGAATGTACAAGGATTCTGACAGAGAAAAATGCAAACTTCAACCGAGAAGCTCAAAGATGCCTCAATCCACTAATGATAGGGGAATCTGGGAAAGGCTTCAAGGACAGTAGGCAAAGGTTGAAACCTTTCTACAAGAACATCCAAGTGCAAAAGATGGAAAAATTAATTCTCAATGAGCCAAACGGATAACATTTAAGGTCATCAAGCTAACGACGTTAAACAAAAGCGCTTTTTAGGAGGCAACCCAAATTTATTTATTTTTTTTTTGAATTTTTAAATTTCAGTTTAATTTAGATTGAAAATAAAATGAATAATAACCAGATTATTATTTAATCAGGTTAATGTGTTATTTTCAGGGTCGTAATGAAGGTTGTCGATTTTTAAAAAATTGGATACTGATGCTGGCGTGGGCACATCGTGCTAAGTGCTAACATTTATTTCCCTACAAACGAAACCCAACATCCCTAACCCAAATAAAAACCCCAATGCCAACAACGTCGTTAGAAACACATGGGGAGTATTCTTAACCTTTCTCTTTGCTTGTTGTTTGAGTTATTGTATTTTATTACATATAAAACATGCTTGAGGACAAGTATAGATTAAGTGGGGGGTTGAAATGATAAGTATGCATGATTGATCGATTTTTGTTGTATGTTTCTCTTTTGCATATGTTCAATCTTATGCTAGATTTATTCGATAGTTTATTTTACATTAAGCCTCTAATCTCATTACTTAGTCAATTTGGACAATTGGGCAATTTTTGAATTAAAGTGTTCAAGTATCTAGATTAATCGACATGTGTGTTTTAAAGTTGATATATGTAACTAGATTTTTCATATAAATTGATTGTTTGGAAAAAAAAATATTTTTTTGTACATAAATAAATAAATAACATGAAAAATAAATAAATAAATAAAGGCTCAAGTTATGAGTGAAAGTTTCAAAAAAGTGACCAAATTTAGTAACCGAATTTAGTAACCGGGATGAAGTGCTTGGGTTGTCATCTCATCGCACGTAAAAAGGTTCGAGTGACAAACCGAAAACTTACAAACATTCCGCTAACTGAGCTTCCAAAACTAAAAAAAGAGATTGTTTGAACTGAGTAACCAGGGTAGGGTGTTTGGGTTGTCATCCTAGTTTGCGTAAAAAGGTTTGACCACGTTTAAAAAAAAATTACTGCATGGTTAATTAATAATTCTTTATGAGTTTTCGTTCAAACTCAATTTAGTGAAATGATTTAGTTTACATGTTTCAGTTTTATGACACTTGCTGATCAAACTAGGTATTCTGAGCATTTTTTTTTTTGCCTATATTGTTTACATTGATTATGGATGCGAAAAAAAGGCTCGATTTTTAATAAATTATTGAATAATTTCTAGTGTTTGAAAGTACAACATGCTTGAAGGAAAGCATAAGCTAAGTATGGGGCTTTGCTAACATGTTAAATTTTCATTTTTTGTGTTTAATTCGATTAATTCTTAAATTGATCCCTACTACCACTCTTTACTACTATTTAGAGTTATTTTTGTAGGAATTATTTTTGGTGATTTCGACGCCCATCATTCAGATTATTAGATAGTAACTCATATGGTCAAACACAGGTCATCAGTGCACTACGGAAAGCCGACATTTTCGTTAGACAACTCTTACTGCCTTAGAGATAAATTTCAGATCTTACCCACATGCCCGTATGACCACACACGGCCTGACACATGCCCATGTTGTTGGCCTGTGTGGTCCTAAATCATGAAAAGTGGGTCACATGTCTTGAACACACTCTCATGTGGTCTCTAAAAGCAATAGTGAGTCACACGGCCTGGACACACGCTCGTGTCCCTAACTCGTTTGATCCTTATCTTGTACTCAGTAAGTTACACGGCCTAGACACACACTCGTGTCCTTGGCCCGTGTGAACCCTGCACTAACCTGGCCACCCATGGCCTAGACATACGCCTGTGTCCCTTACCCGTGTGGCTCGTATTTGGTAGACAGTGAGTTACACGGCTTACCACACAACCTGGCACATGACCATATGGCTCACATGGCCATGTGGCGTTAACAGCCATGTTTTTCGACGTCTAAGATTCGTAAAAACTCAGGTTTTTGGTACGCACCTGAAGTAGTTTTGATGTAAAAGCAACGTAAAAGACTCCCGAAGCCTAACACGACCATTCAATAACATAATTAAGCAATTTAATTGACAAAAATACCAAATTACGCGCAAAAAACTATGTCGAAAGTTTAGACACAAAACCTTCAATAATTCCAGACTTACCAACAAAATCAACAGCGATTACTCAAGTTATTATGCTGAGGATTGTTGCTTTCAATATCCTCACCTAAAAAGAAACCAAACAGTCGCTTAAAAGAAAGTTTAAACAAAATGAGTTGGAAACAACTCCGACAGAAACAAACGGACTATCGTCTAACTGAAGTTCTACAATATACGCAGTTCATACAATCGATATAATTGGCAGTAAGGGTACGCGCCCTTACCCGACAACATAGCAGACAAAACGTGTGAACCAAGCAACAATTGGACGAAGAAAGAAGGAAAAAGAATAAAAAAGGAAGAAATGAAAGAAAAAAGAAAAAAATAGAGATAAAAAGAAGAGGGAACATTTAATTAATTAGCCACCGATCAAAATTCTTACATTAAGCAAAAACATTACTTAATTCATATGTCGAGACTCGAATATAGGACCAGAGAGTATGTAACAGTTTGAATTTGACCCTAATCAGTACGGTGGTTTCGGGACCACGAATCTGAGTCTGAAATATATTTAAATGATATATTTTGTGCTTATTATATGTGCTTTAATGTGTGTGAAAGTTTCGTAGAAAAATTTAACCGTTTGTGTGTTCAATTTAACAAAAAGGACTAAATCGCGTAAAGTGTAAAAGTTGCATGCTATAGTGTAAAGTGCTAGAATGAGGATGGATTTTTAATATGAGGTATTAAATGGGTAAATAACCCATTTTTAAGTTAGTGGGTGGCATATGACATGATTAACCTTAAGTTTTATATTGTAGAATTTTATATAATAAGGTTATAATAGTAAATGATTAAATGTCATATAATATGTTAAATAAAACATAAAAAAAAAGGTCTTATCATCTTTTATCTTGCTTGGCTGAATGTTGAGAAAAGAAAAGGGGTTTGGTTTCACTTGAATTTCGGCATCTATAATAAAAAATTCAAGGTTAGTTTGATTTCGGTTCTTGATAATTTTTAGTTTTTGAGATCGTTGCTTCGAATATTAGTTGACCCATGTTAGAATTTTTGAATTTGAGCATGCTTGATGTTCGGCCATTGTTATGTTTATGTGGTTTTTGATGTTTTATGATTTTTTATTAAAGATATGTTAAAGATTAACAAATATTGAATTGAAAATTTTTGGTGAATTTGAGTGTTTTGGGCTAAATTGCAAAAATGAATTTTTGAGGGGACCAAAATGAAAAATAAATGAAATAAATAGACTAGTGAGGTCCCTATGAACATTCGGCCCTTGTATAGTTTAGTGAGATTTTGTGTATTTTGTGTTTTGTGCAAATAGGACTAAATCGTAAAAATGTGAAATAATAGGGGCAAAATGGTAATTTTCTCGTTTATGTGTTTTGGGACTAAATTGAGATGAAATGTACTTAAATGAGCTGATTTTTAATGTGTTTAGATCAAGAACAAAGAAAAACAGATTTGGATCGGGGAAAGACGAAGGTTATCGAATAGCCGGTCTACGTTGTTCGTCGATAGTCGAGGTAAGTCCTTAAGCAAGTATATGTTAAAGAATTATTTATGAACATATTAAATGATAATATTTGATAATTCTGAGTATAATTCTGTGTAATGGCCGAATGTGGTAGTATGTATTGTTGGATTGACTTTATTTTGTTCATAGTAGTGTGAATAAGTAAGTTCGGTTCATATGTGAAAGAAATGCGAAATGTTGTGAATTTAGCACTAAGTAATGTGAAATAAATGGTTAATAGTGTTGATATTCGGGCTTCAAGCCTAGCAGGCCTTGTGCCGGTGAGTTATATCGGGCTCCGAGCCTAGTAGGCCTTGTGCCGGTGAGTTATATCGGGCTTTGAGCCTAGCAGGCCTTGTGCCGGTGAATTATTTCGGGCTTATTGCCTAGCAGGCATAATGCCGGTGATATGATATAAACGAAGAATCTGAGAATCAAACAAGGTGAGTCATTATAGTGCTATATACTAAAAGCTCGGGTAAGAGTTGGTCTTCTATATTAGTAAGAAATGAAGTGAGCTGAATTCTTATCGTTTTAGTTAAATACGATGTGATGAAATGGACGATTCAATAAGTATTTTATTTTATGATGTTGAGCTTATTATTAATGTGTTTGAACATTACTTATATGTGAAAATTGGGTTATATACATGTAAGCCACAGTGAAGACTCGGTTATAAAATGGAAAGATCAATGGTGAAAGAGTCGAAAGTGTTGTACATATGTGTTTAAGTAGAAATAGATGATTGATGCCTAGATTGTTTCATGTGGTTCAGAGTATACGTTATAATATGATATTCATGTGAGTTGATAATATACATGTTTCGAATGGTATAGTGAGGATATTTAAATCAAGTGTGTTACTAGTATTCGACTATGTACATTTTATACATTGAAATATTTATGTTCCATACTTTAAGCTTGGAGATTAACATGTTTGAATGTATGATCATTACATTTATATTTGTTTGAGACTTACTAAGCTAGTGAGCTTACTTTGTGTGTGCTCGTTGTTCGTTTTATAGATATTGATTAAGCTACGGGCTCGAGGAAATCGTCAGCAAGTCAATCGCACCATCATCTTTTTGGTACTCTTTTTGGTTTAGTTTATTTTGGATAAAGGCATGTATAGAATGGAGAATGTCTACGTTTAAGTTGGAAACTTTTGTTTATGTGTATATATTAAAGCTATGCGAATATGGCTTATTTTTAATATCTTGGGATTTCTATGTTTCATGTATTTTTTTTATTTTAGAATATGTGGTTTTAAATGCATGATAAGTACAGTAATTTGTGTGTTCGTTACATGCATTAATAGATATATATATATGAGATGAATTTATAATTGATGGCATAGTGGATATTTTGATTTAGTTGAATTGGCATAGTATGCATATGCTTATACATAATTGGGTGATAGTTTGAGTTTGGATTGAAAATTTAAACATGGTGTATGCATATATTCGGCTAAGGCTTGGATCCATAATAACCTAAATGTATTATATATTAGATATTCTCATTAATGATAGAAAGTATATTCTATGATTATTTTAATTGGTTCATAAGAGAATTGATTGTGCACGAATGTTTGTTTAAGGGACAATAGGTGCAATTATTCTCTTAATAGGTATAGATCAAGCGCATTTGATGTATTTATGATGGGATCGTTTGAGGCTTGGTCATTTTGATTCTGTTGTGGTGGTAAATATGTTTATATGTTAGGCATGAGTATATAGATTATTAATAGTTCGAAAATAGAAATAGTGAGTTTGTTACATTAGTTGGTCGAATTCCATGAGGTACATATTTAGCATATGATTAAATTATGGTATGTGAGATATTATATTTGATTAAGTCATTGTGTATATGGTCAAGATGTGTTTAAATTATGCTTGACTGTTTCATGAAATAAATTGTAATAATTTGATAAAGGATCTTTAATAATGTGATGCGAAGTGATAGAGTGGATATGCTTATATATTTAGCTATGTTAGAAATTAAAGTTTAAAGTGTGGTAATGTTATAATTATAGTGGTGATCGCACTGCATATACTTGAATTCAATTGAATGTTTATTTGGAAATGAGTTTAGCTCGGTAACACCTTTTAACCTTAATCCGGCGACGGACACGGGTTAAGGGTGTTACAGAGTAGACAGATGCTTAACTAGTGAACCAATAGGCTCATTCTTAACATAGATTTACACAGAATTAAATTTAAGTCAGCGACCCAAGAGTAGAGATGGATTAAAATTGAATTAGCAAAACTTTTAAAGATGCTCGAACTCCCGACCTCAACCACATAAACAAAGCACATCACCACAGATGTAGAGACTTAATTACTACAAAATCTCACGAATAAAAAATCAAATTTTTTGGGCATTACAAAGAGGTCATCAATTTTTTTCAAATTCACGCACCTTTTTGTAAAAAGTAACAATTATAATTATAATTATAGTGATTTTTGTGACACCTTATAAATTATTTGTAACAACCCAGTTTTAGCAAAATCGGAACAGTGGTTTCAGAACCACAAATCCGAGTTTAAAATTTTTTTAAATTTTATTTTATGTGTTTAGAGCATGAAAGCATCAATGTTTGAAATTTTCGTGAGTTAATTTTAGTGATTGAATGCTAAATTTGATAAAAGGACTAAATCGCCTAAAATGAAAAAGTTGCATTCTATTTGTTAAAGGCACTATTTAGCTATGAAATTTAAACGTGGAGGTCCTTATAATGTTATAAAACCATTGATAGTGAAGATGGACATAAATGGCCTTGAATTATGTGATTTATAATGTTTTAACTAAAGGATAAAATGGTAATTAGTGAATTAAGTTATATTAAATAAAATAAAAATAATTTTATGCTTAATTGTCATCCTCTTCAACCGAAATAAGAAAGGAAATAAGGTTTTTGGAAGCTTTGAAGGTTCGGCCATTGTTGTTCAAGCATGTAAGTCCGTTTTAGCGCAGGTTTTGATGATTTTTATGTTTTTGTGATCGTTGCATCTAGTATTAGCTAGCCCGTGCCTTAATTTTTGAATTTATTCATGAGTTTGTGAAGTTCCATTTATAATTATTTGAGCTTTTGGATGTTTGATGATAAAATATGAAAACTTGATGATAGATTTTAATATTTTGTAGAGTGATTTTTGACAAAAATGTCAAATAGGGATTATATTGTGAAATGTGTAAATTGAGGGGTTAAATGTGTGAATAAATGATAAATATGAGCTGATATGTACATTAGGAAAATTCAGCTAGCCTATATTTGAATTAAATTGTGTGAATTTTGTGTATTTATGAAATAGGGACTAAATTGTAAAAATATGGAACTTTAAGGGATAAAGTGTAAAAAAGTCCAAATATGTGTTTGTGGACTGAATTGAGTGATTTGATGAAGAAATGAGTTAATTTTGAATGTATATAGATCAAGAACGAAAGAAAACAGATTTAGATCGGGAAAAATCAAAAGTTATCGAATATTCGATCCAGTCCGTTTATCCTTAATACGAGGTAAGTTCATATGCAAATAAATGTCTTTAAATTGAATTATATATGTTTAATTGTCATTGAACTGTTACGAATGTTGAAATGGTGTATGAGAATGGATGCATAAATGTATGTTGTGATTTGATGGGTAATGCCTCGCAACCCTATTTCGGCGACGGATATGGGTTAGGGGTATTACATTTATTGGTATCAGAGCTACGATTTAGACGATTCTAGGACTAACGTAGCGTGTGTGAGAGTCTAGCTATACATGTTATATATACTCTACGATAGTGTGATGATTCCTGACAGCTTAAATTATTTTTCGTATAGTAATGGATCCCGAAAGAGATGTAGCTAACGATATAGAAAGTAATGCGTTCGCTCCTGCTCAGAGGGTAGTGTAATCTGACTCTAGACTTGTAACTAATAGCCACGAGGGAGAGGCTAAACAAGCCTTCTTCAAAATGATGAGTAAGTGGTTCACGGAGTTCGTTCGAACGAATCCGGCTACTCAACAACCTCCACCCCCACCTATTCCTCAACAAGTCCCATTCGTGCCACAAGTGATAGATCTAATTCGATTGAGTAAGCTACCTGTTCATAAGATTCGTAAATATAAGGCTGAAGAGTTTCGGGCTAATGTTGATGATGATGTTGAACGCTGAGTTCTGGCTCGATAATATAATCCAAGTATTCGATGAGTTATCTTGTACTCCTAATGAATGTATAAAATTTCCGTATCTTTGTTAAGAGACACTGCGTATCACTGGTAGAATACATTAGTATCAGTGGCTCCAAAAGAACGGGTTACTTTGGAGTTTTTCCAACCGAATTTTGGAAGAAATATATTAGCCAAAGATTCATTAATCAGAAATGAAAAGAGTTTCCCGAGCTGAAACAGGGTCGTATGTCTGTTACCGAAAATGAGCGAGAATTTGTGAGATTGAGCAGATATGCTCGGGAATGTGTTTCAACTGAAGCTATTATGTGCAAGAGATTTGAGGATATTTTAAATGAAGAAATCAAGATATTAGTTGGGATTCTGGAAATCAAAGAGTTTGTGATACTCGTCGAACGGGAATGTAAAGCTGAAGAACTCGAAAAAAAAAAAGAGAAAAGCTAATTTTGAAGCTAGAGGCTCCAGAAAGAGATCCACGAGTAAATCTTATTAGATTGTATCAAAGAAATTCTGAGACTCATTCGATCATTCCAATGCATCGATGAGATATTCAAATAGGGATCGTGAAAAGCAACCTGTGAGTTCTAAAGCTCAGCTACATTGTTGCTAGTGTTGGCAATGTGAGGCAAAATCGACCCGAGTATAGACATTGTGGAAAATGGCATATCGGTGATTGTAGATTGAATGATCGAGCCTATTTTAAATGTAGATCATTAGATCATTTCATCGTAACTGTCCTGAGTTGGCTGAGCAAGATACAGTACAAAACACGAGACCGAGTAATATTGCAGTTAGAGGTAGACCACCCAGAAACACGGGAAATATGAGTGGTAGCCAGAGAGCGACTAAAGATTCTGCAGTGAGGTCAGAGGCCAGAGCACCTGCACGAGCCTACGCTATTGACACTCGTGAAGAAGCGTCATCTTCAGATGTTATCACCGGTACTTTTACTCTCTTTGATACTAATGTGATTGCATTTATAGATCCAGGATCAACTCATTCGTATATATGTGTGAATTTAGAATCTAGTAAGACTTTGCCTGTAGAGTCTACTGAATTTGTGATTAGAGTATCGAACCCTTTAGGCAAGTATGTTTTGGTTGATAAAATGTGCAAGAACTGTCCATTGATGATTCGGGATTTTTTTTTCCGGATGATCTGATATTGTTGCCATTTGGTGAATTTGATATAATTCTGGGTATGGATCGCCTAACGCTACATAATACTATAGTAAACTGTAAACAGAAGACGATCATATGAGATGTTAGAATAATGAGATTATCCGGATTGAGTCAGATGATTTGAATGGTCTATGTAACACCACACACTCGAGACCGTTTCTGGATTCGAGCACGAGGCGTTATATAACTTATCTTACTACTTCGAGTATAAAAAAATAATTTATTTCATCATTCACAATAAATCTGTCCATCTACGCAATAGTCATTAATTTAATTATAACTCAAGTTACAAAAATCAAAATTCAGATCCGTAAATTTTCTCTGAAACTAGACTCATATATCTACTCACCATAAAATTCTCATAATTTTTGGTTAGACCAATTAGTACAGTTTATTCATTAAAGTCTCCCATGTTCTGCAGTCCAATGGTTCTGACAACTCTTTACTAAAAATTAATTTTCTCATTATACAATTTTTATATGTTGTTCCTAATTATTTTTCCTAAAATTAGACTCACTAAAGAATCTAGAAATATAAATTATAACTTATAATTATTTTTGTAAAAATTTAAATGTTTTTCTAAAGTCTAAAAAGGGACTCCAAATACCATTCTGACCCTGTCTCACTAAAATTAAAATATCATAGAATATAGAATTCCTTTGCTTACACTATTTATTTCATATGAAAGTAGACACAATAAGCTTTAATTATATATCTTATTAAATTTTTAATTTCATTTCTCCTATTTTTGGTGATTTTTCAAAATCACATTACTGTTATTGTCCAAAAACTGTTTCATTGCAATTATTTACTTTTTCATACTTTCTTTGTAGTAAACATCACTTAGGTATCCATACAAAATAATTCAATCCCTATACATGCCATAACTTAAAAAATTTCAAAAGCATTTATATACCAAAGTAAAGGCTTGATAGTGTGATACGAGGCTCCGACAATCTCCAATCCAAGTAAGTTCAACACACTATAAAACAAAGGAAAGGAAAAAACGAGTAAGCTACTAATAGCTTAGTAAGTTACATGTAAACAATAAGCACTCAATCAATAATTAACATTTTCACATACAATTAATTAATATCCTTCTTAGAAAATTTAATCACTTACACATGTACAATCTTACAAGTTCACTTGCACATACATTTAAGTACTTAATCATTATCACGTATGCTCATTCTTTCAATTATACCTGCATACACACTTCATCTCATATTCACTTTAATTTATTATTAATCCGGTTGAACACTCGAAATATACACGGATACATAGAGAATTAGCACATAAGTGCCACACTGATATGTAGCTGAAGCTACCACTGATATGTAGTAGAAGCTACCACTGTAATGTAGCCGAAGCTACCACTGATCAATAACACTGGAAATGTCCACGGGCCTGCTCACACAAGCTGCCAGGTGTCTGCAACACATGCTAGATCACCCGACACTTGGGACTCACTGTAACACTGGTCTCTAGTGATATATCACTTGTATCTACTTCTATTCCTAAGTTCAACCGGGAATTTACTCTTAACACTTATTTTAAACACTTTATCACTTGCATAATTCATGAACAATTTTCCTTCCACATTCAATATTAATTCACATATCAAATATAATTCACAATTTATAAAAATATATTGCTATTATTTACACATAACTTACCTCGGATGCAAAACGACTATTTCCGTAAATTAGTTGACAACCTTCTTTTTTCCCCGATCACCTTCACTATTCCTTCTTTCTTGATTTATATTAGCATAATTTAATACATTTATCGACATTCCGTTCAAATACAATTCATACACAATATTTTGGCAAAATTACATTTTTACCCGTAAAGTTTCATATATTTATGCTTTTACCCCAAAGCTCGGAAATTAAACTTTATCCCTTATTATTATGTTTTATGACATGCTGATCATTTTTCCCTTCTATGACAACATCAAATTCTCACTCTAACATATACTTATGAACATTAGGTATTTTTACCGATTAAGCCGTCTTTCTCGTTTCCACTTAAAATCGCTTAGCAAAAGTTGTTTAACATAATTTAAAACCTAATATTCTATCATAAAACATCATAATAAACACATTTCACCTATGGGTATTTTTCCAAATATGAACCCTAGGTTAAATTATTGCTAGTATAAGCTAAATCAAGTTACCAGGACCCCAAAAACGTAAAGAACATTAAAAACGAGGCTTGGAATCACTTACTATAGAGTTTGGAAGCTTGAAACAAACCCTAGCTATGGAGAACCCTTGAAATTTCATCCTAATGAAGAAGATGGACATATTTTGCCATCTTTTTCCTTTTTTTAATCTTTTAATTACTAGATGACTAAAATACCCTTCATTAAAAACTTTGGTTATTTCTACCTAAGTATGTCCATTTTTGTCCAAGGAAATATAATGGTCTAATTACCATTTAAGGTCTCCTACTTCAAACCCCCATTACAATCAAGTACTCTATGAATTAGAAACCCTATTTAGCAACTTTTGCAAACAAGTCCTAATAGGCAATTTAAGCATGCAATCAATAAAATTTCTTATCGATATTCTAATACATGTATTTAATCACTCGGTAAATCATAATAAGTAATCGTGATAAACTTTTATATCTCAGATTTGTGGTTTTGAACCACTGTTCCGATTAGGCCCTATTTCGGGCTATCACAATTCTCCCCCTTTAAGGATTTTCGTCCCCGAAAATCTTACCAGTGAATAAGTTGGGATACTGTTTCCTCATAGCCTCCTCAGTTTCCCATGTTGCCTCTTCCACTCCATGCCGTTGCCATAACACTTTCACTAAAGCAATTTCTTTGTTTCTCAACTGTTTCACTTCTCGTGCTAAGATTCGAATCGGCTCTTCTTCGTATGTCATATCTGATCGAATTTCCACTTCAGTTGGTGAAATCACATGCGATGGGTCCGATCAATATCGCCTCAACATAGAAACATGAAACACATTATGAATTCTTTCTAATTCTGATGGTAAAGACAATCGATAAACCACTGGACCGTTTCTTTCTATCACTTCATACAGACCAATAAATCTTGGACTTAATTTACCCTTACGGCCAAATCTCAAAATTTTCTTCCATAGAGACACTTTCAAAAATACTTTATCACCCACTTGAAATTCAATCTCTTTTCTTTTCAAGTTCGCATACGACTTCTGTCGATCCGATGCAGCTTTCAAACAATCACAGATTATCTTCACTTTTTCTTCTGTTTCTTTTACTAAATCGACTCCATGCAATCGATTTTCTTTAAGTTCAGTCCAGTATAATGGAGTCCGACACTTTTGTCCATACAACGCTTCATAAGGTGTCATTTTTATGCTCGATTGATAACTATTATTATATAAAAATTCCACCAATGGTAGATATCTTTCCCAATTACCTTCAAATTCCAATACACAACATCTCAACATGTCTTCGAGTACTTGAATTACTCTTTCAGACTGTCCATCGATTTGGGGATGGAATCTGTAGTAAAATTCAATTTAGTACCTAATGCCTCTTGTAACTTCTTCTAAAACCTTGAAGTAAACCGTAGATCTCGATCAGATATAATATACATAGGCACACCATGTAATCGGACTATTTCAGCAATATACAATTCGGCTAACTTGTCAAGTGAAAAATTCATTCGCATAGGAATGAAATGAGCCGACTTAGTCAATCGATCAACTATCACCCAAATTGAGTCTTTCTTTTTCGGTGACAATGGTAATCCCGACACAAAATCCATAGTAATTCTTTCCCATTTCCATTCCGGTATAGTAATTGGCTGGAGTAATCCCGAAGGTACCTGATGTTCTGCTTTGACCTGTTGACATATCAGACATTTTGATACAAACTCAGAAATATCACGTTTCATACCTGGCCACCAGTACATCTTCATCAAATCATTATACATTTTATTACTTCCCAAATGTACGGACATAATACCACTGTGTACCTTGTGTAAAATCTTCTGTACAAGCTCTAAATTTTTTGGTACACAAACTCTGCCTCTGAATAATAAACAACCATCAGTCCCAATCTGAAATTCTAAATCATTACCTAACACACATTGTACCCGTTTATCCTGTAATTTCTCATCATTCTTCTGAGCTTTACATATTTTCTGTAGAAATGTTGGTTTAGCTCTCCATTCAGCTATAATTGAACCATCATCAGTCAGTGACAACCGGGTATTCATAGCTCGTAAAGCAAATAGAGATTTCTGACTCAAAGCATCAGCTACAACATTAGCCTTACCCGGATAGTAATCAATAATCAAATCATAGTCCTTTATCAGTCTAAGCCACCTGCACTGTCTCAAATTCAAATCTTTCTGTGTCATCAAATATTTCAAGCTTTTATGATCAGTATAAATATGACATTTCTCACAGTACAAGTAATGTCGCCATATCTTCAGTGCAAATACAATAGCAGCTAATTCAAGATCATGTACTGGGTAATTTCTTTGATGTGGTTTAAGTTGTCTTGAAGCATAGACTATTACTTTACCTTCTTGCATCAAGACACAACCTAAACCATTTAATGAGGTATCACTGTAAATACCAAATTCCTTACCCGGTTCAGGCTGCACTAATACAGGTGCTTTCATTAGTAGATCTTTCAATCGGTTGAAACTCTGCTGACATTCATCAGTCCACTCGAACTTCACATCTTTCTGCAATAATCGAGTCATCGGCGAAGCTATCATAGAGAATCCCTGTACAAATCTCTGATAATAACCAGCTAAACCCAAGAAACTTCTAACTTCAGATACATTCTTCGGCGGACTCCAATTGACAATAGCTGAGATTTTACTTCGATCTACCCTGATGCCTTCGACGGATACAATATGTCCAAGAAAACCCACTCCTCGAAGCCAAAATTCACATTTTGAAACTTTTCTATCTCTTCTCTTTCTGGACAATCTTTCACAAAATGATCTTGAGATCCACACTTAAAACATGCTCGGCTGATAAAATAACATTCTCCCAAATGTCGTTTTCCACAATGTTGACATTCCGGTCTAATAGGTTTAACACTACCTACACTTGCCATAAAAGTCGCTTGAGCTTTAGAACTTGGATTTTGTCTTCCTCGATCTCTTTGAAAATTCACACTAGAAACATTCGATCGAGTATTCATTTCTCTAGACTTTTTTGCTTGAGACTCTAATGACTTGCCCATTGATCTTTTTCTTGCATCTCTTACTTCACTTTCCACCTTTCTTTGCCCTTTGCTCAACTCTTCAGCCTTGATAGCTCTTTCAACTAGTACCATTGATTCTTTAATTTCAAGAATTCCCACTAACAATCAGATATCCTCGTTCAATCCATCTTTAAACCTCTTGCACAAAGTAGCTTTATTAGATACATACTCTTGGGCATACTTGCTTAATTTGACAAATTCTCGTTCATATTCAGCTACGTCATACTGCCTTGTTTCAATTCAAGAAACTCTTTTCTCTTTTGATCAATGAAACGTTGACTTATGTACTTTTTCCGGAATTCCTCTTGAAAGAAATCCCATGTAACTTTCTTTTTAGGCACCACTGACACTAAAGTTTTCCACCAATTATAAGCCGAATCCCTCAACAATGAGATAGCACATTTGAGACTTTCTTCTGGAGTACAAGATAATTCATCCAACACCCTGATGGTATTTTTATGCCAGAACTCTACTCTCTCAAGGTCATCCTGTACATTAGCTCGGAACTCTTCGGCTCCATACTTTCGAATTTTATCCACTAGAGGCTTTGACAATCTTAACACTTCAGTTTGTTTAGGAGCTATGATGACAGCTTGAGGAATAGGAGGGGCGGAGGAGGTCGAGCATTAGGATTAGTTCTAACAAACTCGATATACCAATTGCTCATCATATGGAGAAAGGCTTCCCGAGCCTCATCTCCTTGACCTTGAGTCTCGGGTCTATTTTCATCTGGCGCCGTCCCTTACGCAGGAGCAGGCGCATTACTTTAAGCATCATCAGCTGTAGCTCCATTAGGATCGATTACTATATAAAAGAAAATATTTTAAAATATCAGGAGTCGTCACACTATCATTTTTCAATAAAGGCATGTATAGGTAATCTATTACACTTGATACGTTTGTCCAAGAATCGGCTAAACCGTAGCTCTGATACTGATAAATATAACACCACACACTCGAGACCATTTCTGGAGTTGAGCACGAGACGTTATTTAACTTATCTTACTACTTCGGGTATAAAAAATAATAATTTATTTCATCATTCACAATAAATCTGTCCATTTGCTCAAGAGTCATTAATTTAATTATAACTCTAGTTACGAAACTCAAAATTTAGATTCGTAAACTTTTCCTGAAACTAGACTCATGTATCTTCTCACAATAAAATTTTTAGAATTTTTTGTTTTACCAATTAGTACAGTTTATTCATTAAAGTCTCCCCTGTTTCACAGTCCAATGGTTCTGACCACTCTTCATTAAAAATCAATTTTCTCATTGTATAATTTTTATATGTTGTTCCTAATTATTTTTACTGAAAGTGGACTCACTAAGTAATCTAGACATATAAATTATAATTCATAATTATTTTTGTAAAATTTTAAATGTTTTTCTAAAGTCTAAACAGGGGACTTCAAATACCATTCTAACCCTATCTCACTAAAATTAAAATATCACAGAATATAGAATTCCTTTGCTTACACTGTTTTTTTTTTCATATGAAAGTAGACACAATAAGATTTAATTCTATATCTTATTCACTTTTTAATTCCATTTCTCCTATTTTTGGTGATTTTTCAAAGTCACGTTACTACTGTTGTCCAAAAACTGTTTCGTTGCAAATTTTTACCCTTTCATACTTTCTTTATAGTAAACATCACTTAGGTATCCATACAAAATAATTCGATCCCTATACATGCCATAACTTAAAACATTTCAAAAGCATTTATTTACCAAAGTAAAGGCTTGATAGTGTGATACGAGGCTCCGACAATCTCCAATCCAAGTAAGTTCAACACACTATAAAACAAAGGAAAGGAAAAAACGAGTAAGCTACTAATAGCTTAGTAAGTTACATGTAAACAATAAGCACTCAATCAATAATTAACATTTTCACATACAATTAATTAATACCCTTCTTAGAAAATTTAATCACTTACACATGTACAATCTTACCAGTTCACTTGCCCATACATTTAAGTACTTAATCATTATCACGTATGCTCATTCTTTCAATTATACCTGCATACACACTTCATCCCATATTCACTTTAATTTATCATTAATCCCATTGAACACTCGGGATATACACGGATACATAGAGAATTAGCACATAAGTGCCACTCTGATATGTAGCCGAAGCTACCACTGATATGTAGCAGAAGCTACCACTGTAATGTAGCCGAAGCTACCACTGATCAATAACACTGGAAATGTCCACGAGCCTGCTCACACAAGCTGTCAGGTGCCTGTAACACATGCTAGATCACCCAGTAACTGGGACTCACTGTAACACTGTAACACTGGTCTCTAGTAATATATCACTTGTATCCACTTCTAGTCCTAAGTTCAACCGAGAATTTACTTTTAACACTTATTTTAAACACTTTATCACTTGAATAATTCATGAACAATTTTCCTTCCACATTCAATATTAATTCACATATCAAATATAATTCACAATTTATAAAAATATATTGCTATTATTTACACATAACTTACCTCAGATGCAAAACGACTATTTTCGTAAATTAGTCGACAACCTTCTCTTTTTCCCGATCACCTTCACTATTCCTTCTTTCTTGATCTGTATTAGCACAATTTAATACATTTATCAACATTCCATTCAAATACAATTCATACACAATATTTTGGTAAAATTATGTTTTTGCCCCTAAAGTTTTATATATTTACACTTTTGCCCCAAAGCTCGGAAATTAAAATTTATCCTTTATTATTATGTTGTATGACATGCTGATCATTCTTCCCTTCTATGACAACATCAAATTCTCACTCTAACATATACTTATGAACATTAGGTATTTTTACCGATTAAGCCGTCTTTCTCATTTTCACTTAAAATCGCTTAGCAAAAGTTGTTTAACATAATTTCAAACCTAATATTCTATCATAAAACATCAAAATAAACACATTTACCTATGGGTATTTTTCCAAATATGAACCCTAGGTTAAATTATTGCTAGTATAAGCTAAATCAAGTTACCAGGACCTCAAAAATGTAAAGAACATTAAAAACGAGGCTTGGAATCACTTACTATAGAGCTTGGAAGCTTGAAACAAACCCTAGCTATGGAGAACCCTTGAAGTTTCGTCCTAATGAAGAAGATGGACATATTTTGCCATCTTTTTCCTTTTTTTAATCTTTTAATTACTAGATGACTAAAATACCCTTCATTAAAAACTTTGGTTATTTCTACCTAAGTATGTCCATTTTTGTCCATGGAAATATAATGGTCTAATTACCATTTAAGGACTCCTACTTCAAACCCCCATTACAATCAAGTACTCTATGAATTAGAACCCCCTATTTAGCAACTTTTGCAAACAAGTCCTAATAGGCAATTTAAGCATGCAATCAATAAAATTTCTTATCGATACTCTAACACATGTATTTAATCACTCGGTAAATCATAATATTAATTGTAATAAACTTTTATATCTCGGATTCATGGTTTTACAACCACTGTTCTGATTAGGCCCTATTTCAGGCTATCACAGTTTACCAGTAGTGATTTCATCAATGTTAGCTCAAAAATATGTGAGAAAGGGTTGCGAAGCTTATTTTGCTTATGTTCTTGATACGAAGGTGACTGAAAAGAAGATCGAATCAGTGCCAGTTATGTGTGAGTATCTAGATGTGTTTCCTGAAGAGTTACCGAGTTTACCACCGATCTGAGAGGTTGAGTTTGGCATTGAGTTAGTGCTGGGAAATATACTGATATCGATAGCTCCACACATAATGACCCCGATAGAATTAAAAGAATTGAAACCTCAGTTGCAAGAGTTGACAAATAAAGGTTTTGCTAGACCGAGTTTCTCTTCTTAGGATGCACCGATATTATTTGTGAAAAAGAAAGATGGCACGATGAGAATGTGTATAGACAATTGACAGCTCAACAAAGTGACAATTAAGAACAAATACCCTCTACCATGGATTGATGATTTGTTTGATCAGTTATAAGAGGCAACAATGTTTTCAAAAATCGATTTGATATCGGGTTATTACCAGTTATGAGTAAAAGACTCGGATGTGCCAAAGACTGCATTTAGAACAAGGTATGGAACTATGAATTTCTTGTTATGCCTTTAGGACTAACGAATGCACCTACTGTCTTTATGGACTTAATGAACCAAATTTTCAGACCGTACCTAGGTCGATTTGTCGTTATATTTATTGATGATATTTTGATTTACTCACATGATGAATACGAGCGTGCCAAGCATCAGAGAATTGTTGATAAACCATAATTTACACATATTTTAACCCCATGCTTAGCTTATTTTTGGATGATTTTCCATTGAATTTGATGAATTCGATGCTCTTAATCTCTTAATTTCATGTTTTATACTTAGGAGAGCTTAGGGAGTCGAAAAGAACGAGAAACGGGCCAAAAAGGGACAAAATGGGCCTACACGGCCTAGACCACTGCACATGGGCGGACCACACGGCCGTGTGTGACAAACAAGATCGAACACAACCTGGACTATCGACCACGGGCGTGTCACACGGGCATGTCCCTGCCGAAACTAAGATGAATTCTATTTAGAATAGGATACTTGTGGGCCAAGTAAGGCATCTCAAAGCCTATATAAACACCCTAGGAGGTAACCTAAAAGGGGAGTCGACAGGACGTCGAATACACACCGAATAGAAGACAGAAATTACTCCAAGACAGCCGTCGGGAATAGCTTAGGAGAAGGATCTCCATCAAGACTGAGGATTTCCCATCAAGATCTTTAAAAGTTTTTTGGGTTTTCTTATGTTTTGTTGTTTTCCCTATTCTAATATGTTTCCCTCTATTAGTATGAACTAAATCCCTTAAATACCTAAGGGGATGAAACCTAAGACGAATCTTATTATTATTTGATTTATGAGATAAATACTTGTGCTTATTCTTAATTGTAAGTTCTTATTCTTGTTTGATAATTCAGGTTATTGATTCAAGTTGAATGTGCTTATTTAGTGGAGCAGAAGTCCCTGTTTAAGAGTAGATCAACACAATTAAGCGGAGTTGATTGCAACCCTAGAAATAGGGCGACGAAAATCTGCTGAATTAGGGTCAAACCTAATAAGGGAATGTATAGATCGAGTTAATGCGATAATAGGGGTTTTAATTAGAAAGAAATTTCAATTAATCAACTTAGAGTCAGTTGTTTTTAGTCTTGAAAGAGATATTAACATAAATTAGGGATTTCTATGGATTAAGCCAAGTGAATAAATCGCATGAATGAAAAGTAATAAGTGAAGTCTAGGTGGATTCTTTTTTAGGTATTATCTATAACATATAAGTTGTCCAAAAGTATTTTTCCCAATTCACTCTCTGTCGCATTCATAATTAATTAAATTAGTTAGTTACTTTTATATTAAAAATAAATCCCCTTAATTATTAGGCTAGATAATAAAAAGATAGTTAATACTAGTACTCTTGGTCCTTGAGGATACGATATTCCGGACTCACCACGGCTATACTACTGTTCGATAGGTGCGCTTGCCTTTGTCAAAATAATAGTTAATTTAGAGCCCATCAATTGTATTACAGACTTTGCGAGATAAGAAGTTATTTGCAAAGTTTAGCAAATGTGAATTCTTATTGCGCGAGGTTAGTTTTCTGGGACATATTGGGTCAATATCAGGTATTCGAGTTGATCCAAACAAGATTTCTGTAATAATGGATTGGAAGTCTCTGAGAAATGTATCTGAAGTCCGTAGCTTCCTAGGACTCGCTGGCTATTATAGACGATTTGTGAAAGGCTTTTCGATGATTGTGACTCCGATGACAAAATTGCTTCAAAAATATGTTAAGTTCGAGTGGTCAGATAAATGTCAGAAAAGTTTTGATCAGTTGAAAGCATTATTAACAGAGGCACCAATGTTAGTTCAGCCTGAATCGAGTAAAGAGTTTGCAGTGTTCAGTAATGCATCGTTGAATGGTCTGGGTTGTGTTTTGATGCAAGAAGGCAAAGTTATAGGTTATGCCTCAAGACAGTTGAAACCGCATGAAAAGAATTACCCGACGCATGATTTGGATTTTGAAGCTAGTGTTCGCATTGAAAATTTGGCGTCACTATTTGTTTGGTGAGAAATGTCACATCTATGTTGATCATAAGAGTTTGAAATATTTGATAACTTAGAAAGATCTGAATCTGCGACAATGGAGGTGGCTTGAATTACTAGAAGATTATGAGTTAGTGATTGATTATCATCCGGGAAAGGCTAATGTCGTTGCTGATGCTTTGAACTGAAAATCCCTATTCGCTCTACGTGTGATGAACACTCAAATAGCTTTGTGTAATGATGGTTTGATTGTGGCCGAGAAGAAAGCGAGACCATTATTTTTACAACAGATTTGTGAAGCTCAGAAAGTCGATAATGAAATGTTAGCAAAATGAGTTCAATGTGATTTGAACCCTGATTTAGAGTTTCAAGTTGATTCCGATGATTGTTTAAGATTCAGAGGCCGAATATGTGTTCCGAGAAATTCAGAGTTGATTCAGATGATTTTGAATGAAGCACATAGTAGTCGTTTATTTGTTCATCTGAGAAGCACGAAAATGTATAATGACTTGAAACAGCTGTATTGGTGGCACGGCATGAAAAGAGATATCTCCGAGTTTTCTTCGAAATGCTAAATCTGTCAGCTAGTCAAAGCTGAGCATCAAGTACCGTCGGGTTTATTGCAGCCAATCATGATTCACGAGTGGAAATGGGATAGAGTGACTATGGATTTTGTATCGGGTTTACCCCTATCTCAGAGAAAGAAAGATGCGATCTGGGTTGTTGTTGACCGATTGACGAAATTAGCTCATTTTATTCTTGTACGTACAGATTTCTCACTTGATAAGTTAGCTGAGTTATATATCTTCGAGGTTGTGAGATTGCACGGGGTACCTATTTCAATTGTTTCGGATAAAGATCTGAGGTTCACATCGCGATTTTGGAAGAAATTGCAAGAAGCTTTAGGTACAAAGTTGCATTTTAGTATTACATTTCACCCGCAAATGGATGGTCAATCCGAACGAGTTATTCAAATTCTTGAGGATATGTTGCGTTGTTGTATTCTTGAGTTTGAAGGTAGTTGGGAGAAATATCTACCGCTGATTAAGTTTGCTTATAATAATAGTTTTCAATCGAGTATAAAGATGGCACCTTACGAAGCTCTATACAGTCGTAAATGTCGAACACCATTGTATTGGAGTGAGGTCAGCGAAAATAAGATTCACAGAATTGATCTGATCAGAGAGACTGAAGAAAAAGTGAAAGTAATTCGTGATAGTTTGAAAGCAGCATCGGATCGACAGAAATCTTACGCGGATTTGAAACGAAAAGATATTGAGTTTCAGATCGGTGATAAAGTATTCTTGAAAGTGTCGCTGTGGAAAAAGATATTGCAGTTTGGTCAGAAAGGGAAATTGAGTCCGCGATATATCAGACCTTACGAGATTATCGAGCGAATCGGGCCAGTTGCTTATCGATTATCTCTACCATCTGAGTTAGAGAAAATACATAATGTGTTTCATGTGTCAATGCTTCGACGATATCGATCCGACCCTTTAAATGTGGGTTCCCACATAACTCTCCCCACTTTAGTCTTGTTCAACCTGTTAACTGTCTCATGTATCCGCTTCTCCACTCTCACAGTCCAAACCATCTTAGAATTGTAAAAGCCAACTTGGCCAACATCCATCGAAGGAGTTTTCTTCAAATTGGACCATGAAGTGTAAACAACATCAATACTATTCACCTTCTTGCCTTGGATGGAATAATTTTGCACATTTTTTTATACTCGTTTGACATAGGTTTAAACTCTTTATCAAAAAAATTTGCATTTTATGTTTCAAATTATATCAATTTTACAGGTTAGCTCACAAATATTAGATATTTATTCATTACTAGTAGAATGCATTCTCTTCTTATGTCACTTCTTTCCTGCTCTCACACTCCTTGCAATGAGTTTTCCATTAGCTTCAATGCTACATAAAACATTCTAAAAATTGTAATAATTTGTAAGAGTAAGTAAGATCTTATGTAATTAAATATTATAAGATTTAGGATCCGTTTATTTGCTAGGATAACATTTTCTGGTTTTACGGTATTTGTTTGATTGAAAATAAATTACATTTGGAAAATATTTTCTAAAACACAGGTAAAATGAAATGAGTTTTAGGGAAAATGTATTACCGATTTTATTTCTTTAAGACATTTTCCATCTTCCAAAACTCTCACCAAATTCTTTACTCCTTTCATTCTTCATCTTCCTTCTCCTTCTTCATCCAGGTAACTTTCCTCCTCCTCTTTTTTCCGTTCTTCATCTTCTTAGGCTCCGTTTGTTTGCCAGTAAAATATTTTCCAGAAAATAATTTCTAAAAAATAATTTACTTTTCAAGAAATGATTTACTTTTCTGGTGTTTGGATGAATTTGTGTAAAATATTTTCTGTTGTATTGCAGATTTCCTAAAAATATTTCATAAAAGTTTTTTTAAATGAAACAAATATATATTTAAGAATTTATTATCTTTTCATTGTTTAATTGAGTTTATTATATATATATATTAATAAATTTTTTTCTAATGTAAAAGTTCCAATAAATTAAAATATTCTAGTATTTATTTTTTGTAATTTTTTTGTACTTACCTTAGTAATTACTTTAGGTATAATTTACATTTTAACAACACATGTTGGCTTTTAAGGTTCTTCTTATTTATAAAATGTTTGGATTTATTCCATTAGACACACAAGTCCACTAGATATCGTTTATATAGCAGGAAACTAATGCGCTACTCAGAGCGCCCAAGAAAGTTCCAACAAATTTATTTGTTGGCAATACAGTGCAAGCAAACCTTACTGTTTTTGAGATCTTCATAATTCCAATCATTTAATTTAAGAAAATTCAAGTCATTTTTCAAAAATAAGTTGAATAGTTATCATAAAATGATTTCATTTTTTGTCCAGATTCAGATTTCCAAAGGTAAATGCAGGACTTACAAAAAAAAAAATCGTTTTTTTTTCTTTTTTCCTGCTTCTAACTTTGTTGCATAGCAACATTCAAGTGTCCATATTTCTGCATCACTTTCCTAGTTGCTAGTGCTGCTGCCTCACTAGCTCGCAATGTTCCACTCACCATGAATGCAGCAAATTCACGGGTTATCTCCTCTTAGACCTTGGCTCGAGCATCTCCAAGAGGGTCTGCTGCAACTCCATTGTTTTTTGATTTTTCCTGTGTGCCGATTGGTTTAGAAGGTGGTATTGTCTTTTCTGATGTCTTGACTTCTCCAGATTTTGGTTGCTCCCCATCTTTCACCTTATTGTCTACCTCTTTTGGCTGACTACTAATGGAGGACCCGTTCACACTGATGGTTGTTGACTGGGATGACTCAGCAGATACAGAAGGCCTGAATTGGGGAACTTGAGGAACAGCACCAGCCCTCAAAGTTGTCTCCAGATTTTGTATCATGGGCACTGTATAAACAAACTTGTATTAGATAAAGTTTCATAATTCAAGGAGGATGAAAAGACAAATTTAATACAATCCTACGCATACTCCATAACCTGAAAAGTAGCCTAAAAATTTGAACTAACCGGCAATGTTCATTGACGAGGCACAACAGTTAACAAGTATGACCAGAAACCATTCAATTAGACCACGAAAGAAAAGGAGGCATCTGTTTTTGCTGAAAACAAAAACCGTGGTTGGGAGGTCCAGGTATATTTTCTATGCCTCTTGTGAGGAGGAAAAGACCAAAAAGAAAATGGATCACATTCATCATGGAATACAATTTTATCCTATCAACTATCAAGCATGTTAGTTTAGCAATTTTCGGGCAAGATGAGAAGTTTCATTCAAGGAAATAAAAAATCACAATACTGGATGGAAGGTACTAGTAAGCCAATTCCATTTAGGGAAAATACTAACCACTATAATCTACTATGATTAACATGAAAAGGGTTAAGATGTCCCTACAGCATATCTGCCTAGGGGCTTCATCAAACAGATAAAATGAATGAAGTAAAGCTCAAAGGTAGATAATAACTTACTTAAAAGTGCACCCATCTGATTGCTCATAACTTCATTAGGTAGCTGCAAAATATAGTCCGGAATGTTAGAACCAACTAAAAATTGGGCAACCTCATTACTGAAGCTGTTGCAATTGTGGGTGAGCAAACTATAGGTCTCAATAGTGTAGCGGGGAGTAATCTCCTGCAAATACATCTCAAACACATCCTTAGGCACATGAGTGACTCCTAAATCGATCAATCTAATTGGTGTCCCATATGGTGTCATCCCAGCAGGAGAATGTTGGATTCCTCCACCAAAATAGTATTCATTGCCATAAACCACAACTCCAGTGTGCCTATCAAGCAAACAGAATTTAATAAACCCAAGTAAGAAAATGTGCATCAAGCAATGCAACTGTAAACCCCATTCAATTTCCAAGTCTGCAATGGGAAATAGAAGACTTCATGTGACAAAGATAAGTAAAATAACTTCAACTGAAAAAGAGGGAAAGAGGGAAAGAGTATATACAAACCATCGAAACATAAGTTTCAAGCCTGGCTTAAGTTAAGAAAATAACGTGAGAAAAACAAAAGAAAAAATGCTAACATTCACTAACAAGGCCCAACATATCTGATATTGAAATGAAGATGCAACAGGTTACAAGCCAAAATCTGATAAGGATGACAAACTGCCAGACTCAACAACAAAAAACTGGTAAAATAAAAAAAACTACCTACAAACTCCTACGAATAATGAAAGGAATTTTTAGTCAAAGTTCGATAAATAGTATGAAAAATAGGTTCTTCCTATACAAGGAATTAGTTTATTAATTTAAGTTGTTTGCTAGTTTATAATATATGCTTCTAAACCTTCCAGTAGATAGAGGCTTTATTTGTTTATTCACTGACTCCATTAAATTTGGAGTTCTTTTTACTTATTTAACAATATTAAAGTGAGCTTATGCGTGGATTGTATATATACAGTACACAGTTCATTGAAACAATCCGTAGCTTTTGTGAAAAAAGACATGACAAATTTCTTTCCCCTTCAAACTAAATGCTTACCATATTCCCTCAATAGGCTTCCCTAATAGGGTCATTGAAAGCTGCCTAGCAAGTCCTTGGCTCAAGTCATACACATTCAAGATAACTTTTTGACCCTCCTGTCATCGGTTCAAAGTCACTATTAGTCCAGACTTTGATAAAACATTTACCGAGCCAAATAAAATCCTCAAAAAGCATACTGTAAAAATAGGTGCTAAAAGGCAAAGAAAATATAACAGAGCAAAGGAAAGAATCAAACATAAGTCGAAATAAATAAGGAGAATTTGATACCTCAGCCATCCCTGCAGTTCAATGTGATAGCTCTTGGTAGAAAAGAGAAGAAAAAGAATTAAACAAACAGATGCAAAATTCAAACAGATTCTTCAAAAAAAAAAAAAAAAAAAAGAAGAAGAAGATTTGAGTGAGAGAGGCGACAAACATGAAATACAGATTATTATATTAATTTGTATGATTGAATAATGTTATGTGCAATTAAAAAATATTGTAATAATTTATATAATTGGATAACGTTTTTTGTGTAATTAGTGATAAAAAAACATTATGAAATTTATAAAAATTTGTGTAATTAAATTTTTTGTGTGTGTAATTACACAAAATATTACAACAATTAAGCACTTACACAAAATATTATAAAAGTTAATAATTTATGAAATTAAGAAAAACTTTGTGTAATTAGAGTTCGTGGAAAACTCACTCTTTTAACTCCTAAGTTTATTTCTTTTTTTATTCTTGTTATAGAATAAAATAGAGAGCCGATTTGAAAACTGAAGCCATCAAATTTTGACAATGCTTGCCATGATTTAAAAGGTTATTTTGGGCACAATTGTATTATATTTAGAATAAATTGATTTTAAATATAATGTTTTTAAGTTCATTAAGATATTTAGTTATAACATTACGAGTGGTTTAGACTTTTAATTAATTTTTAAATATATATATTTTGGTTTGTGTTATTTCATATATTCAAGTTTAATATTCATCAACTGTTTTATATTTGTATTACTTTTAAGGATGAAATCATTAAACTTGGATAGAATTTATTACTTTTAGAATAGATTCAACTTAAGCAAACTATTTAATTGATTAGAATTTTATTGAGATATAAAAATATAATATTTAAACACACGTTTTATTTATGTTGTATTTGTATTATTTTTTACGTGTAGGTTATCATAGATGCGTATAAATTTTAATACATTAATAATTCATTGATTTTGACATCTTCACATATTTATGTTTTGGTTAATTTTAAAATAATGACCACGTACTCTAACTATTATTACTAGATTATGACACGCCTATAATGTAGTTATTAAAAATATTGATATAAAAATAAAATATGATTAAAATTAGAATGGTAAGATTAAAGTAGTGAAAATTATAATGTTTTGGGTTCAAATTTCATAACTTTTATCGTGTATATGATTTTTTTTCTAGATTTATATAAAAAAGCATAAATACCCATAAAATAATATTTATTACTTTATAAAAGAAATAATAATTTTATAATTAAATTAAAATCTATTTAATAAGTGACATCTATTCAATCAAACGTAGTATGAATTATACTCACCAAGTCTATTAATTAGTCATGGATTAAAAATTTTGGCCTATGCGACAAATATCATGTAACATCAAGCTTACTTCCATTTCAAACCAGTGAGATCACCATCGTCCCATCTCAACATGAAAAAGGAAAACATAAATCTTTAATATATTATATAATTATTTGTAAATATAAATATTATGTGTTATTTCATACTTTATTTAACATTTTTTGGGCCCTTTTACCAAATTGATCCTCCAAAGTACAAAAAAATAAAAAATAAAAAATGGTGAAACAACTTAATAAATCGAGACATATGAGACTCGAGGCCATATCTAACGGAGAGGAAAATTTTATTATTCCGATCAAACCTCACCCTAAAAACTTCATTGTTTTTAATCATGTGATCATATGCGTCTAAAGAAAAAGGGGCATGATTGGAGTTAGGTAAAGTGCGGTCCCTGACCTTGTCCGTAATGGAGCTTCCACTAGTGCCACTTTCCGAGAAAAGAAAATGTTGTTTTAAAGCTCTATAAAGTGCTCAACTACTTCAATTTTCAATGTCAAACCAAAGCCTACAAATCCAACATTATGAAATCTCTCCATTTCTTCTTCCTTCTGTTCTTCTTCACCTTAAGTTGTTTTAGCCAAACTGAGTCCTCGACCGTTAATGATGTGCTCATGCACTGCAATGGATCTATCAGAGAGTGCAATGAAGCAAACGAGATGCTAATGGAGTCAGAAATAAGCCGCAGGTTTCTAGAACAGAAAAGGTATATATCTCCCGGCGCACTTAAAAGAGATCAACCAGTCTGCCGCAGCGGTTCTGGGGGTGAAGCTTATAGTAAAAGTGGCAGCTGCCTCCCAGAACCATCCAACCCTTACAACCGAGGATGCTCCAAGTACTATCGTTGTAGGTCTGATTCATGATCCGAAGCTGGTCACACCCATTACAACGAAAAATATGAAATCTCCTTGTTCAACTAATATTCATTTACATTCCAAGTATACCATTATGTTTTTACAGTATTCTTTAATCGTTATAATTGTTAATTAACTCTTAACGAGTTGTAAAACATATTTTCTCCAACATGAAGAGTATCAATTTTCATCCTTCTTAAATTATTCAATGTTATCTTTATCTTTGTCTTTGCTAATATAAGCTTAACAAAGCAAGCTAACTGTTAGAGCATTATCTCGATGAGGGTGGCTCACACGACAGTGCCGAGAATTTAAGGGTTCAGGACCTTATCGAGAGTTATAATGGGGTGGTTTACACAATAATATTGAGAGCCACAATGGTTTACACAGCAAAATCGTGCCCAAAGTCAACTTGCATCCACACTCTCAACGAGGCATGAGTTTGAATCTCAACTTTTTAATTTACATGATTTTATCTATTTAGACTTTATTGAGGGAAACCAATTTTTTGAAAGAAATCTTCAAAGCGGCGTCTGTTAGGTAGTTAGAGTTGCCCTCAACAATCAAAAGTATTGTCCTCTGTTAGAGTTTTGTTTTCCAACTCTGTGGAAAGCCATATGAATTCACAGGGTGAGCTCCTCAATTAATAGAATAGATACATACCCGCAATCTCATGAAAAAAAAAAAATTATTAGTAAAGGAGAATACACACAAAAATGCAAACCACCAACCAAAAACATAACTAATTGAGTTAATTAGTTGAAGTGATACCATATAGTAATATGCGTGTGTGAGATAAGCACGAGTTAAAGTTATAATATGCTTATCTTTTAAATACATATATATATACATACCTACACTCCCATACTAGCTTCTTGGTCAATATTTAAAGCAGTGAAAGACAGCCAGCACGCACTGAAATTGTAAGACTTTTAAATTGATTCAGTTCCTCTCAATCTTTCACTTCCGGTTTTTTTGTCACTGTTATACACCTTGTCTCACGGGTGGCCTACATATTGCCGTCTCAAAGAATTTTAATGGTCAATATCTGTTACTATTATGTTACCATGATCTTCCATTTACTATTACATTTTTTGTGATCTTTCATATATATATATTCGATATGTATGTTAAACACACATCCAAACATATATGACAATATACAAACTTTTAAATGTATGAAAAACTCTTTTAACTAAAAAGAGAAAATAGATGTTCCTACATACCACCGAGCTCTTAGCTAAGTCTAATGCAAAAGAATACAAAGTTTTAGATAGGGAGTTGTTCATTTTTAGTTCCAATGATAAATTTCTGGACTATGATAGAGAATAAGAAGACTATTAAACATAACTACTGGGAATATTCATGAAATATAATAATCATATATATCGTTCACATATGTAGAATAACATTTCCTGAAAATCAATCATGTTCAGAATTGTAGCATGGTCAATATCCCAATGAACCAAAATTGTGGATCTACTTATATGAAAGCTTCCATACCTCCCGTACATTAGAGGAACCATCGGCAACTTCAGTAACAAGAGTTGCAGCCATAACACCTGTAAGACCAAAAAGAATCACTTAATCAGCATCTAGCAGTCCATACCTTATACATGGACAGCCTTGGGAAAATGAATGAAATGCAACACTTCATGCGTATCCTCCATGAAAATATGTTACACTGAAACTGAACAGACTTATTGGAAAATAGACATGCATATGAGTAAATAGCCTTCAAAAATTTTCGGGGATATAGGGTCTACGACTGCGTTAAAGGGCTTAAAGGTTACAAGGAATAAAACTTGGAACTGATGAAGTTTTGACAGGGAAAAGTTTGCTTAAATCGACTAGCTAACAAAAGAATATGATTGTTAGAGAAGTTATCCCAGCCGATTAGTCTCCTGGTTTACAGAGTGCTAAGAATTTCTCCAAGACTCCACCAAGAACACGAAGAACAATACAGCATATAATATGATTAAGGCTACAAAATAATTAATTTAAAGTTTTTCAATTTGTTTTGGTGATGTTCCTTCACTGTAAAGGGAAACTCCAGATTTTCCAACAATGAAGAACTAAGAACAAAAGAAGAAACTAATGGATCACTCAACCATGAGTTCTCAAAGAACTCCAAGAAAATAAGTCCATTCCAGTAAAGCACAAAATTACCAAACTATTCCTTGAAACAATGACCCTCAAAAGGTTCATTCTGATGAATCACAATGCAGACTTGAGAACAATTTCCCTTGAGCCAAAATGGCTTCTTTGATACCCTAGAATCCGTATCTCTTTAATCATACATTTCATAGGAGGAAAGCTCTTTACAAAACATTCTAACCACCAATAAAGCAATTATTTAAAAACTAGGCCAGAGGTCAAACCAGTGAGGCCTCCAATTACTGGCTCAACCAGTTGATTATAATAAAAAATAATTAAATAATAAATAAGTAATTTTAATACTAAATAAGTATTAAAAATAAAAAATATTTAATAATGATATTTATTTTTACTAAATGGTACAGATTTTAACATAATGCACTCAAGGGGTTAAATGTCCAGATCTCATCACATAGAATAATTTTTTTTCCATTTAAAAAAAAAAACTTTAAAATAAGTTAAAACAGATTTCCCCTTTTTTTGTTTTGTTTTTTCCAGCTTTCACTAGTGCTTTTATTGTTCAAGCAGTTCTTAGCCAGTTCAAAAGATTCCAGACTGGATGGACCATCGGTTCCCATTTAACTGGCTAGTCCAGTCAGGCTTTTACAATAGTGCTGTGAACTGCATAAGGAGAAAGGAAAACCTCATGAATATCTACTGAGTCCTAACTCACCTATGCATTTTTTTAATTTACTCTATCGGAAGAGAATATATTCTAGTTCCACTGACATAATCACGTCTATAAAGGATCAGGTTACCTTCTTTCTCAAGCATGGAAAGAAATTGTCGTGTTCCCCCTCCTACACCAAAATAATGCTTCTTTCCAGCCAAGTATACAACTCCATTTGGCTGGTTCATGGACTGTAAATTGAGAATGCTTAGAAGTGAGGAATCTATGAATTTACAATTAACAGAAGAGGCTGAATTACTCAATAAAGAAACACCTTCTTTATAAGTCCATAGAGATTCCTTTGCGCTGAGATTGAGTAAATCGTCTCAGCCATTAAAATAACATCGTAAGCAGAAGCTTGGCCATGTTCTGAGCTAGAAGTCAAGTTTATTTCACTTTCACGTGCATGAGGAAGTAACTGATGAATCTCACCCCAGTCACCAGCAAAGAAGCGCACTTCTGATACAGTTTCAGGTTTAGCCTTCTCTGAGAGATTTGCGTTTACATTTGGGATAGTGAGACACCGTAGGACCTCAGCATTGAAGTCCTGAAAATGCACCTCAGCTGCACTCTGAAAGGGAAAAAAAATGATAATGACATTTTAACAAATACTCCCAGTCACAACATGGTGTAATCAAGCATGAATGAGTTTACCTCGAGACATGCAAATATCCCAGGAAGTCCGTGACCACTTCCAAGCTGAAAACAATTAAAAAAAACTCAGCAAGCAGTTGCAAGAAAAGACAAGCCAAGATATTAGTGACATCTATCTAAATATATGTTTACAGATTCAATAGTTCAAGGCATTATTAATACAAGTCAAATCTATTGGAGGGATAATAGCAATTTCTTCACTGGTAAAATTACTCTGGCTGATAAGAACCAAACGAGAAACCTCAGCAAAATACCAGTTATATTAGAAATAATAGTCTGCCAATAATGTACTACAAAAATTCATAGGACATTCTAGTAATACATAAGCACAACCATTGAGAGCCCAGAATGATGGTCCTTAATATTATCTTATGATTGATTTATGCAAAAAGTTACCATATAATATAACCAACTCAAAAGAAATTTTTCACTGAACATCGATATGGGTGTCAACTAGCAGCCTTAGTAATACATAAGTTGACCAATCGAGCAAATTAGTGTGTCAACAAGGGTTGAATCTCAGAGCCCACCTCTAACACTCGTTTTCCCTCAAATGATAGACATCCATTTTGAATCTCAGAGCGCAGAGCTTTAACAAGGTCTAATGAACCTTCCCATAGCTTAAGTCCCCCTACACTCAAAAAAAAAAAAAAAAAAAAACACACACACACACACACGTTACCAAGTTTTCATCATTTGGAAGAAACCGAAAAATGCATTCATCATGAGCAGGAAACTCAAATGCGAAAACTAAAAATGAAATCTAATACAAGGTGAAAGGAAGAAAGATCATTACACACCTTCATATATTCCAGGGACTAAATCCGAGTTAGGCAACCCAAGAACCTCTTTAGTACTCACCCTTCCCTAAAGGATGGCAAAATTATAGTTTAGCATAAATAATATCAATTATACAAGAGAGGTTTGATCAATTTTATGGAATCTTGATTATTTCTAAAAGCTACCACAAAACAAGTTCATTCAATAAACAGAAGTTAAAAGGTTCACCTTGAGTAAAGTAAGGCCATCCAAGTTGACAGGCTCCACAGTGTATTTCACAGAAGAAGAAACCTACTTCAAATTCAAAACCAACCAATAAAAAAAAAAGTGTTTACTCAAAAATCAAAGACAAAAAAAGCTTAGAAATCGGTACCTCTGAGGAGAGAACTTCGACAGAGGGAGGAGGAGGTGGCAGCTGCGGCTCCGAGGACTCCAAGAACCCTAAACCCAAACTGGCTTTATCGTTAGATGATGAAAACAGTTGAAAACTTGTGTTGGTTGCCATTTGTTACCCGCTAGTGACTACAGAAGTTGCAGACCAACAAGGAGGGCCGAACTCCGTAGACGAAACCTTCTTTACTCTATTTAGTGCGCTGGTTACTATGGTACAGTTTCTCGATATTGGACCATAGCCCATCACACTGCAATCTATGCTATTTCAATACTTCGATTATGATGGTAAGTTGTACGAATTATAGGACAGATTTTTGTATTTTTCAAATATATATTTATAATTGATGATTTACATCTCTAACACATATATTTACAATTTATGTACTAAATAAATAAGATACAATAAGGTAAAAGTGTTAAATTATATTTTTTTCTTTTACTTTAAAAATGTATAAATTAGTCTATATATATTATAGTAAAATGTAAATTAGTTTTTTCTATTAAAAAATTCATTCATTTTTACTGTAAAAACTGGCATTACTAACGAAATAACCAAACAGTTATATGTGACATGTTATGTGTACCTCATTCTGATGTATAGAAACTGAATTTTAATAGTAGAAATTGATGACATATTTAACAAAAGGATCAATATACTCTTTAATCTAATGTACATGGATTAATTTGTCCATTTTTTAAGAAATGGGGTAAAATGCAATCTGACTCTTAGTACAAGGGCCTTCATTATACATTTATCGATATAAGTTTTTTATATAATGCCTAAAACTACTCTCAGTTCAATCGATCTGACTGGTTTTTTCTTTTCAATTGAATAAATTATTAAAATATTATAAAAATTAAAATATATATTAAAAGAATTAATTGAACTATTTTTTTTTAACTTGGTTCAAGTTCAACTGATATATTCCGATTTATAATCAATTAATCTATCCCTTTATTTTAAATTGATACTCGAACTTGTTCTCCATTAGACTAATCAATTTGATACCGCTCTAAAGACAATGGTTATTTGTTTGAGAAAAAGGCCACTTAATCTCATCATTTTAAACTTTTACATTCTGATTGTAACTATCATATGGGACGGAGGTACCTGTAATTTAACCAACTTTTCCATACTTAACCCTTCATTGTTGGCAGCTTCTAGCCCTAGCTACATTTATATAGACAAAAAAATAATTAAATATAAATCACAACTAATTAAAAATATAATAATTCAAATAGTACTATCAATAAAATTAATTGATATTTAATTTAATAGAAATAAAATTAATTTCTATTTTAAATTTTTATTATAAATATAATTATGATTTAAATATTTATTTTTAAAAATTACTAATGACATGGATTTAGTTCACTATTTATAAATTTGAAGCTGATGCTTTTATATATTATTATAGATTATATATAATTTATATAAATTTTAATATATTAATAATTTGCTTTCATATCCTTATTATTTATGTCCTTTTATGTTTAATGTTTTTTTAAGGGTTTATTTGTTTGATGTAAAAAAATTTACGAAAAATAATTTTTGAAAAATGTATTTATTTAAAAAAAAACAATTGATATTTTTCACTATTTGGTAATTTTTTTAAAATTATTTTTCAAAAGATGTTTTCAATGAAACAAATACAATTTTAACGAAATTTTTTGTTTCATAATTAATCTCATATCTAAAACCTTGATATTATAAAAATTGATAATATAAAAGCAAATGATATGAAAAATATAAATTAAATTATATAAAAATAATATTTGGTACATTAGTAGTGTACATTTTTTTATTCCACAAGTAACCTTAAAAATTTGTCACATGTCTTCTTCTTTTTTAATATTTTATTATACTCTATAAGATACTTGCGAATTCTTTTACTTTATTTATGAAGTCTAAAACTTGTCCCAAATATTATTCCTATATAAAATTGATTATATTTATATATATATATAAATAAAAGGCATGAAAAGAATTCATGTCATGAAAATGAACTTATGGCAAGAAAAATGAAAAAAAAAACAAGGTTATCTAATTTTGTAAAATCTAATTTACACGAGAAAGCTTTTGTAAAATATTTTATGAAGAAACAAGGAAAATTTAGACCGACTTATAAAAAAGATTACATTAATCAAATTTATTTTAAAAAAATAAACATAGAATAAAAAATTTTGATAGCAATAAAAGCGACCCCTAATGTGTCATTTATGGCATCCACATGCAACAACCATTATAAGTACCTTTCAAGTGTCGGCAGGAATTACCACGTCATCCGCCAACTTCACCTTAAAAGCATATTGTCAATGCCATTTTCCCTTTTCGGTCAAAAGTTGAGTGTGGACTAATGCTTATTTCACCATTTATTTGATTATAATGTGGAATCAAACGCCTAACGCAACCCCCCCCCCCCCCCTCTTCAATTCACGCAATCTCCCACCTATCAGCTCCCATATATTCAAACCATATGAAAAATCTTAAAATGATTTAGCATACTGGTATCTGACAAGAACATTGTTCAATAGTCAGTTCATGTATGCTGTTTGATGATGAAGGATTCAGAGTTTTCTTTCCTTCAATATTGTTAATAAAGAAAAACTGAAACCCCAAAAGCAAAAATAAAAAATAAAAAATTAAAATACCAAATTTCAAGATCATGGAGACATTCAATGCTTCCCCCATCACTACGAAATTATACTCTTAAAATACACAAGTACAATCATTGAGATAGGATGAGATGAAAGGGTATATCTATATCTATATTCACTTCAGCTAAAGGAAAAAAAAAACAAAATTACTTAATTATTTATGCAACCATTTTTAAAAAAAAAAAATTAGGCTTTCTACTGTCCTAAAAAACCCATTACGAATGAATTTCTAGTGTAGTAAATTCAACTGCCATTACCATTACCATAAGTAGAAAATGTATACTTATAATCATCCCCATCTGCAAATCCAATACTAGGATCCTTCCCTTCTCTTATCATAACCCTAACACTCTCTATTCTATCAAGAATTCCCTTAACTGCTAAATCAAATGCATCCTCAAGAGTCTCCGAGTAAACCACTCTCGGAATGAGCTTTATAACCTCCTCCCTCAACCTCAATATTCTGTCTTCTGGCATCCGAAGCAATGTTTCATTGAGGTTGATTTTCCACTCACTTAAATCCTTTACTGGTAGATACACCGAGTATGCAGTATAATTCTTTGGTAAATGCCATATGTATTGAGCATATGCTGTACCTGGATGGAAAAACACCGGAATGCACCCTGCTAAAATAGAGTCGAAAATCGATCTCCTTGTGTAAGAATCCCCTGGGGGCTGCAAGCAAAAGATTGAGCTCTGAAACACCTTCATCACATTAACCGGATTATCACAGTTTGTAGCACCATAATTACAATCCAGCAGCTTGCACTGGCTCTTTGAAGCTAAGCATTGATCGATAATCTTGCCCCGGATCGAATTCTGATATTCAGGCCTAGGGGCACCAGCAAAGGAGAAAAGATACTGCCGGTTCTGCCTTCTCATTCGATCCTGCCACTGGAAAATCTCACTGTCCTTTGAAGGATGGAAACATGTTGGATATGGAATTGCATAATCATTGTTCCAGGAGCTCGATTCGATTGACAACATCGACATGTTCTTGGATTCAGGCAAGAACCGAAGCTTGCTGCCCCAATCGGTTTCGTTATCGCTTTGTCTTCGGAAATCCCAAGCAATCCTCCCAGCAACTAAGAAATGATCCCTACCCCACATTCTTTTCCATTCAGGCTTCTCTGATAGCCACTTTACAAGGCCAAGAGATGCAGAATCTCTCACAGTAATGTTGAAACCCCATAAATACAAGCTCATATCAAGACCAGCATAAAAGGGTACGTAAATAGCCGATGCAATCGACGAGTCATTGGTTAAACATTCATACCTTTTCATCTTATTGTGAAAGATGACTTCCAACAAGAACTGATTCGTTAAAAACCAGCTATTGTTCATCAAAACATATTCAGGGTTCTCAATTTCAGGACCAAAACCCAAGTTGTCCAAGTATGGACACATGTTTTTATCAGTTCCCCTAGTGAGCAACCGACAATTGTTAACCAAATCCTCATTAAATCTACGGGGAAGATCATGAACAAATATATATCTCCCCACACAAAAATCGATCTCAGTTCCCACTTTCAAATCTCCCTTTTCATCAGTTTTGGACAATGGAGAGACGCTAGCATTGGCAATTTCAGTGAAATCATGAGGTAAAGAACTTTGGGTATTGATTAAATTTCCATGATTATCATCCAAAACAGTGACGAGGGCAGATTTTTTAGCATTTAAACCAGAGTAATCGAAGGAAAATAGCTCAATACAGAAAACGAAAAAGACAAGTAAGACAAACCAGGGCTGATGGTTGCAGCATTTTGAAGTGATGGGGTTTTCCATCTTCGGTAAACAGGCTTTACTTTCTTTCCTCTGAAACTGCTTGGAAACAAGAGCTGGAAACAGGGAGAAAATTGGGGAATGCTTTGAGAAGTCCAGTAAAAAGAAAAGAAAAGAAAGCAAGTGAGAAGCAGTGGATTGTTTAGTGAAGAGCTTGTTTCCTTGATCTGGGGCTTGAGGGAGGGGGGAGAGGCTTGATTTATGGTGAAACTGAAAGGGAACCCATTGACATTAAATGCTCGCATTGGTCGTTGGACAAAGGGAGCTGCGACGTCTGGATTCGTGCCCAAAAGTATGGACTGGTGGCGCGACAGCCCGGTCCGTTACTTTGTCGGGTGGGTCACCACTCTTTTGTTTTCTCTCACCGTATCTTCAAAGGGCATTGCAATGATAATGAATTAGACGGGTTAAACCCTTGAATGATTTTTCTCATCTATTTATATTTAGGTTCTGTTCTTCATTGTTTTAAAAAAAATGCTTTTAGTTCCAAAAGTATTTTTAAAAAAAAGATTATATAAAATAAACTGTTTTTGGCTGAAATTTTTGATTAAATGAAAAGCTAAAATTTTTAACTTTTCTTATCTCAAAAATATTTTTAGTGCTTAATTATATTTTCACCCCTCTAATAACATAGTACTTTTCTTTTTTTTTTCTTGATGCTAAATTTAAAACTTTTCAAAAGCACTTCTCAAAAATACTTTTCTACAGCACTTTTCAAAAATATTACTAAACTAGCCCTTAGTTAAAATATGACTATAGTCCCTGCCCTTTTTAAAAATTAGTAATTTAGTCTTTATACTTGTATTTCCAGGAATTCAGTCTATGTACTTTTCATATTTCAAAATTTAGGTCGAATTATTAATGTTGTTAAATTTTTTTTTTGTTAATTTCAAGTTAATTGCAACAATTTTTTTAGTTACATGACTACCAAGTCAGTAGGTTTTTTTTATTATTTCAAAATGTCACAACAACTAATTTAACAAAAAAAAAACTAGCAGTGTTAATAGTTAGATCTGAATTTTGAAATATAAAAAGTAGAGGGACTAAATTCTTTAGAATACAAGTACAATGACTAAATTTCTAATTTTCAAAAACTATAGGGACTATATCGCATTTAACCTTTATATTTTGATTAGAGATATTCTTTTCAACCTGGTTCTAAAGGTGAGGTGGTTCACATTGTAAAAGATGTTGAGGTGTTGGAGTATAGGTTATATGTATGCTCTTCTGTCTTGATTTTCGAAGAGGTGGCATTTATAGGTGAACGAAGACTTGAGGTGAGTCCCATTTGCAACGACCTGATTTTCGTCGTTGTTGGACAAGTCTGTTTTGAGACTAAATTTGTTAAATTAAATTGTCTTAAAAGTTAAACTAAAAAGTCCACAAGTCGAATATGAGATTGAAAAGTGGGAGAGATAAAATAAGAAAAGGGCTTAGTTTATTTTATTTTCATTCTTTTCCAAAAAAAAATAGAATAATTTTTGTTTCTTCTTCATTTTCAGTTCAAAATTCACAAGGTAAACATTTTCTTTTTGTTGATTTTTTTATGGATTCATATTAATCCAAGCTTAATTTAGTTAACCCAAGTGTTAGTTTTTCCTATTATTGTGTTATAGTCAAGCTACCATTATTGAGTGTTAGTGAATTTGGAACTTGAAATCATTATATACTGTAAAAAAAAAATAGAAAAAAAATGAAGAACACACAGATTTTACGTGGAAACCCTTTCAGGAAAAACCACGGGCAGAGGAGAAGAAAATTCACTATGTCGAATTCGAATCAATTACAAGAGGAATAGACCATGTCTATTTATAGGCTTATAAAGCCATATTCTAATAGGAGTAGTAAGATTGAAACTCCTTATTCTAATCAATATCAAATAGATGGAGTTTAATAAGGTTTAAAAACCTTATTCAAAATAAAATAAAAGAAGTGTAATTCTATAGGGATTCTTCTTTTATTTTATTTAAATAAGAATTTGGGTCACTTAATTCTAACAATCTCCACCTTGACACGAATTCTCAATAAACAAGTTCTTCATCGCGAACTTTCAACGAACAAGTTCTCCACCTCTTCCATAAAACCCTTAAGGATTTAACTTCAACAATGAACACCAACCAAGTCTAAGCAATGCTTAAACTTGGTTATAGGAAGTGACTTAGTCATCATATCGTAGGATTTTCATGAGTACTAATTTTGCTCACAACAATATCACCACGAGCAATAATATCACGAACAAAATCATACAGAACATCAATGTGTTTTGTTCTCTCATGAAACATTTGATCTTTTGTAAGGAAGATGGCACTGATTTGTCACAAAAAATCGTGCTAATTTGAAGGTCTTCATTGAGCTCACTAGAGAGTCCCTTCAACCAAATAGCTTCTTTACAAGCCTCGATGAATCGCCATGTACTCACTTTCAGTGGTAGACAAAGCGATGTAGTTTGCAAAGTAGCTTTCCAACTGATTGCACAACCTCCGATTGTAAAGACATAACCAAAGTGAGAGATCTTCTTCTATCAAGGTCTCCAAAGAAAATCAGCATCAACATATCCAATGACTCCATCTCTAGTTCTTTCAAAGCGTAAGCAAACATCAGTAGTAGTACTCGTAAGTTTCTTAAAATCCACCGAATCGCTTTCCAATGTTCTTTACCGGATTCGCCATGTATCCGCGCTAACAACACTAATCGCATATGATAAACGGGACGTGAACAAACCATAGCATACATGAGAGATCTCATCGCACTAGAGTATGGAACATGTGACATGTACTCAATCTCATCATCCGATTGTGGAGACAAAGCCGATGAAAGTCCGAAATAGGTCGCTAAAGGAGTACTAACAAAGCTTAGCACTCTGCATATTGAACCTCGCAAAGAACTTTC
Source organism: Gossypium bickii (assembly GCA_025503065.1). Classification (NCBI taxonomy): domain Eukaryota; kingdom Viridiplantae; phylum Streptophyta; class Magnoliopsida; order Malvales; family Malvaceae; genus Gossypium; species Gossypium bickii. The sequence continues at coordinate 53,389,032 of CP106713.1, read as the reverse complement.
TCAATGTACCCTTCCGACTTAGGTATAATTTACTTGCTTTTCTATCTCTCGAGAATCTCCATACCAAGTATCTTCTTTGTTTGGTCCTAAATCTTTCATCTCAAATTCTTCACTTAGTTGGGCTTTGACCTTTCTTATCTCTCCTTTATCTTTTGTCGCTATCAACATGTCATCAACATAAAGAAGTAGATACACAAAAGCACCATCACTGCTTTTTCTTAAAGTAAACACAATTTGTCAAAACTACTTCTTTTAAAATCATGAGAAGTCATAAAGGAATCAAACCTCTTGTACCATTGTCTTGGTGATGTTTCAAACCGTAAAGAGACTTTTTCAACAAGCAAACATAGTCCTCTTTTTTTCGAGGTCAGAAACCCTCTGGTTGTTGCATGTAAATATCTTCCTCAAGCTCTCCATGCAAAAATGCGCTTTTTACATCTAATCGCTCAAGCTCCAAATCTTGCATGGCCACAATACCAAGCAAAGCTCGAATCGAACTATGCTTCACAACTGGGGAGAACACATCTGTAAAGTCCACTCTCGGAATTTGATCAGAACCCTTTGCAATAAGCCTTGCTTTATATCTAGGTTCTTCAACTCCTGAGTCCCTTCTTTTTTTTTAAACACCCATTTACAAATGAACAACCTTTTTACCTTTAGGAAGTTTCACAAGATCCCATGTTTTGTTTTTGTGGAGTGATTCTATTTCCTCTTGCATAGAAAACATCCACTTTTCTCGAGTCTTCACAACTAACCGCCTCGAGAATAATTTGTGGCTCTTGGTTTGCATCTATATCTTCACCACATTTAAAGCATAAGCAACTAGGTCAGCCTCAAAGATACTTCTTTGGAGGTTTAATTTCTCTTCTAGTTCATTTTTGGCGATAGAGTATTGTGGTGAAGAAGCAACTCTATTCTCAATTTTTGTCTCGACTTGAGGAGTTGACTGTATTAACTGATGCTCCACCGCTTTTGATTTTCTTTATTGGAAGAGTCTTTAAGAGATAAGTTAGGTAGCATAGTAGTTTCATCAAAAACAACATCTCTCGCTAATCACAACTTTTCTATTTTCAGGACACCATAACTTATACCCTTTTACACCAAACTTTATAACCAAGAAAAACACATTTAATGGATCTTGGTTCCAATTTTCCATTATTAACATGAGCATACGCAGAGACACCCAAAGATCTTTAAATCGAATAATTAGCAGGATTACGGACCATACCTCTTGTGGAGTCTTTTTCTCAATGGCAGCAGATGGAGATCGGTTGATCAAAAACATGCAAGAGAGGTCGCTTCACCAAAACGACTTTGGTAAGTTGGCATTTGACAACATGCATCGAACCTTCTCCATAATCGTTCGTTTCATTCGTTCTACAACGCCGCGTTTTGTTGTGGAGTATGACGAATCTGTCAAGTGTCTCACGATTCCTTCCGACTTACACGTTTATTAAACTCATCGAACAAAACTCTAAGCCATTGTTCAGACGGATGTATTTTATTTGTTTTCCGTCTGCTTTTTCAATCATAGTTTTCCAAGACTTAAATGAGAAAAACACATCACTTTTCTCGCTTCGGGAAGAATGCCCAAACTTTTCTCGGAAAAATCATCAATAAAAGTTAGCATATAATTAGCTCCACCTCTCGAAGGCACTCTTGATGGCTCCCATGCATCGAATGAATATACTCCAATATTCCCTTCGTGTTATGGATTCCTCCGTGAATCGAACTCTCTTTTACTTCCCAAAAACACACGTGTCACGTAACTTGATTTGCAAATTCCTTGCCCATCAAGAAGTCCTCTTTTGCTCAATTTCGCCATGCCATTCTCACTCATATGCCCTAGGCGCATATGCCAAAGTTTAGTAATATCATCGTTTATCAAAGAAGAGGAAGCAACAATGTGCATCACCATAATGAAGAGAACCTCGCAAAACATATAACTTGGCGTCTTTTCTCCGCCCTTTCATCACAATGAGGAACCTTTGGAAATCTTCAACATTCCACTTTCATTTGTGTATTTGTACCCTTTTGAATCAAGAGTACTCAACGAAATTAAATTTCTCTTCAATTCGGAACATGCCGTGACGTCACTAAGTGTTTCGACAACTCCATCAAACATCTTAACTTTAATTGTTCCAACACCTGCGATTTTACACGAAGCATTATTTCCCATCAAAACAACACCTTCAGACACCGTTTTGTAATTTGTAAACCAATCACGATTGGGACTCATGTGGAAGGTGTAGCTCGAATCAAGTATCCACTCCTCGTTCTCTTTAGAATTGTTGATGAAGCAACTAGAAGTTCACCATCACCGTAGTCTTCTACAATATCGCCTTCACCGTAATTTTCGGTTGTTTTCCTTTGATTTGTAGCCTCCCTTTTAATCTTGTTCTGTAGCTTGTAGCACTCAGATTTAATGTGCCCTTTCTTCTTCGCGAAGTTACAAGTTTTACCTCTGTTTGAAGACTTTGATCTACCCTTAGATTTATGCGAGGATTTCGTTCTCGTGTCCTTCCACGATCATCATCGAGATTTCGATCTTGTCTCCCACGAACAATGAGACCCTCTCCCGAGAGTCGATTTTAACCACAAGATGCTTCATCTTATCATACGAGGTCAAAAATCATAAACCTCATCAACTGTGAGAGACTCGCGGCTATATAAAATCGTGTCTCTAAAGGTTGAATAAGACGGAGGCAACGAACAAAGCGGAATTAACCCTAGATCTTCCTTATCATACCGAACCTCCATGGCCTCCAAGTTTGAGAGAATTTCTTTAAACATCATTAAGTGTTCGTGCATGCACGCACCTTCCTCCAAACGATGAGCATAAAGACGTTGCTTCATATGCAACTTGCTAGTTAAAGTTTTCGAGATACATATTTGTTCTAACCTCTTCCATAATGCTGCGACAGTCTTCTCCTTCATCACATCCTGCAAAATTTCATTAGACAAATGCAGATGTAACCGTGTTAGTGCCTTTCGATCCTTGCGCTTCTTATCTTCCTCCGTCAATGTCGAAGGCATCTTATCTACCCCTAACAGGGCTTCCTCTAAATCCATCTGTGCAAGAATTGCCTGCATCTTTATCTACCACAACGCGAATCTGGTGTTGCGATCCAACAGCGGAATTTCATACTTCAAAGACGCCATTACCGTGATCGAGATGAAAAAAACCCGAAAGCTCTGATACCAATTTGTAAAAAAAAATAGAAAAAATGAAGAACACATGATTTTACGGAAACCCTTTCGGGAAAAACCACGGGCGAGAGGAGAAGAAAATTCACTATGTCGAATTCGAATCAATTACAAGAGGAATAGACCATGTCTATTTATAGGCTTATAAAGCCATATTCTAATAGGAGTAGTAAGATTGAAACTCCTTATTCTAACCAATATCAAATAGATAGAGTTTAATAAGGTTTAAAAACCTTATTCAAAATAAAATAAAAGAAGTGTAATTCTATAGGGATTCTTCTTTTATTTTATTTAAATAAGAATTTGGGTCACTTAATTCTAACATATACTCAGTGGTATAAGCTTAGATTATGTTAAGACCATGTTAGAACATAGTGGGAAGTGGTGAATTAAGTTCGAATTCTAAGTTATGCTATAAGGTTAATTGTGTTACATTAGGGATCAGATTGAATAAAATGAAAGTTGTTGAAAATTTATGTTAAGATTGAAAGGTTGAGGTCCTTAGTGAAAAATATGAAGTCGAATTTACATTTGATCGAGTAGATCGTGAGATATAAGCATTTCGAATATTAGGGTTTTGAGGGAATAAACTGAACAAGTGCATTCCATGTTTAATTTGTATGTTTTAATGTGTAATGGGTGAAACTAAAGAATTTCTTTAATCGAATTTATTGAACGTAGCTAAAGGTGATGCCGGGACGTCGAGGGATAAAGGAAAAGCAAAAGTCATTGATGAATAGTTATTCTTGTTTGTGCTTTCATAATTTGACTTCAATTTATGCTTAAATAGGTAGTTTAATATATTCAAATAATATTGATGTCAAACACGATTCGAGGTACTTATAAACTTGATCAATTGAGTCGATTGGGTTACGTTTGAAATATGTATATGTAGATGTAGATGTAGATGTAGATGTATGTTTGTGACTATAAGATTGCATTATGACAATGTCATGTTATCTTGAATTATAATGTGCTTTAATAGTTGTTAATAATGAATAATGCCCTATTAACTGTGTCGGATAGAACTTCGGGTATAGTTGACATGCCATAGGGTTCGTTTTGTATGTGGGAGATCTAGCGTTGAGTGCATATCATTATGTGATAGTTCTCTAATATCCTGGGGATCGAGAACGATCACCAGTTCAAATAACCTAACAGTACAAGTGTAACGACCTGATTTTCAATGGTACCAGAAAATGCAGTATCGAAACTCTATTTCCGTAAACCGAGCCTATAAATATAAAATAGAAATATTTACGGAGTTAATATAAAAATACATTGAAGTTCGATTAAGTAATTTAACTGAGAAATTAGTTAATTAAAGCTTAGAGACTAAATTGCAAATGTCCAATCGCTACTGAATTTTAATTAAGAAAAGGCTTGAGGACTTAGATAGTAATTATTCAAAATATCAAAATGGTAATTAAACCAATTGTCCCACTTAGATTAAATTATAATTAAAATAAGTTAATTATACCTTAATTAACTAAAACAATATCAAAATGGTAATTAAACCAATTGCCCCACTTAAATTAAATTATAATTAAAATAAGTTTGATTCACTACAGGAAAATAGCCGCAAAAAACGTCGCTATAGACAACGCTACTAAAATTTGCGGCATTTATTTAAAAAAACGCCGCTAAAGATCATGACTTTTAACGGCGCTTTTACGAAAAATGCCGCTAAAAGTCCTGGTCTTTAACGGCGCTTTTTAGAAAACGCAGCTAAAGACCACAACTTTTAGCGACGCTTTTAAAAAACGCCACTATAAGTCTTGGTCTTTAGCGACGCTTTTTAGAAAACGTCGCTATAAACGCCGCTATAAGTAATTGTCTTTAGCGGCGCTTTTTTTACAAACGCCGCTAATTTGGTCATGAAAAATAAAAAAATAAAAATATTTTTCTTCATATCAAAAAAATAAAAAAAAATAAAAATTACTTACGCTTTGATTCACAGAAGTATGAATACAAGGTATTCTGTTAAATATCACGTCACTAGTTGAAGTAAATATTCATATCCAAGTTAAAATTTCTGACATTTCAACTGGACTTAATACTTTTTCAAGTTGTTCCAATCAAAAGGAACTGGACTTATTTCGCTTGAAAGAAATATCTACTCCTTATTTCGCTAGCATAGGATCCACTACTTGCTTAGTGACTGCCATAATAAACTCTTCACAAGTTGCCTTTAAGCTTTTCTCCAGTTCCTGCATGTAAACGAGCATAGAAGACATCTTATGCTAATGATAAAAGCAGAACTGTCAAGCTTTAAGATTACTAGATAATAAAATCATAGTTTAGAAAAGCAACAGTTTCTAAATGCTAAATGGCATTAATTAATGGTGAATTATAACTAAAATAATGCCTAAGGCAACGAGGAGTTCTGACAAAAGAGGAGAAAAGAGGAAAAGGTGGGATGTAGCAGTGAAATAGTATAATAGTTGGAGGACCAAATAACTTCACAAAAATATAGGTTATTTGCTAATAAGCAATAATTTGCTTCAGGGAATAAGAATTAAAATTCATATATTACTTTATTAACTTTTCACAAACTCTGCAATTTTTCATTTCCTAGACTGATAAACTGTAAAAGTAACATATTTTAATCCCACATTTAGCATGCTTTTGGATTATTTATCCCTTGATTTATGTAAAAAGGTGCTCTTAATCCTTTCTTTTCATGTCTTATACTCAGGAAAGCACCGGAGGACGAAAAAAGTGAGAAACGGGCCTAAAACAAAGCAAATTGGGCCAAGGAAGAAATCCACACGGCCTGGACTTAAGCCCACATGGCCGTGTCTCACTAATCATCTAGAACACGGTCTTACCTCGAGTCACACGGCCGTGTCTCATTAAAGGAATCCGAACACGGCTTGAAGACCGACCACACGAGCGTGTGCCATGGCCGTGTCCTTATTGTGGCAAAAGGCAATTTCATTCGGATTTGGATACTTTGGGGCAAAGAAACCTATTTCAAAAGCCTATATAAACCCCCCTAAGTGCTACCAGAAAGGGGGTGGTTAGCTAGGCCAAGGAGCCAAGCCGAAAAGGCTAGATTTGTGGAGAATCACTCGAAGATAGCCAGTTGATCCATCTCAAGAAGCCGAAATTCTACTCAAGATGGCGGATCTCTCCTTCAATTCCTTCAGAGAGTTTTAGCGATTTCTTATGTTTTGTTTTATCTTTTCTTCTGAGATGTTTTCTTTATTAGTTATGAACTAAACCCTTTGGATACCCGAAGGGGATGAAACCTATGATGAATCTTGTTATTGATTACTGAATTATATGATAATACTTAGTTTGTTCTTAATTATGTGAGCTTAATCCAAAATTGATGTGCTTAGGTGGAGGAGCAAAAGTCCCTGCTTAAGAGTAGATCTAGCATAATTAAGCGGAGTTGATCGCACGCCTAGAGATAGGGTGACGAGATTTTGCCAGATTAGGGTGAAACCTAATATGGGAGTCCATAGATCGATTTACTACTATTCTAGGGGGTTATTAACAGAGAAAGAGATTTCCATTAATTAACCTAGGGTTAGACGTTAGTTTCCTCGAGAGAGGGTTTAATATACGTTAGGGACTCTTACGGATCAAACTAAGTGAATAAATCGTCTAGTTCAGTGTTAGATAACAAGTGAAGTCTAGGTGGATTCTTCCTGAGGGTATCGTCTAAATCAACTGAGTTTTTCTAAAAGTTATCTCCCCAATTTAGTCTTTTTGTCTTTGCATCTTAGCTTGGTAGTTAGTTAATTTTAGATTAAACACCCAATCACTTAATATTTAGGCTAGATAATAAGAAGAAAGTTAGTATTAGTACTTTTAGTTCCTTTGGGTTCGACAATTCGGTCTTGCCTAAGCTATACTACTGTTCGATAGGTGCATTTGCCTTAAATCGTTGTCAAAGTTAGTTTCCAGGTTTGATCATTCTTTTATAAATTTTAAAACTCGACAAAACAACGATCATAGACCTAAGAATTAATGCGTTGGGTTGAGGATTATTTTAGCAACACATGCACCCAAGATGGCAAATGGCACTTCAACTTATTAAGAACGGTAAAATAATCCTCAATGTCAAATGGTGCTATCTGCAAGGCCAAAATCCATTAAAAGTTACATCTTATTAATTTTTTAAAAACGAAAAAGAGGGGTAAAAAAGATAACCTATTCCCTTAATATTAAAAGGTGCTTTATAAGGAAGAGTTGCCCATCCATTGGTGTGGATCTTTTTGCAATTAGTTTGCTTGCTTTCTATGTACAATTGAAAGATAAAAGAGGGACAAATACAAATGGTTAGAAAACCAGCCAAGCCCATGGCATGTTTGAGAACATGTTAAAGAGGGAATAAGCCTTCAAATTCATCATAGAAGAGATAACATGATTTCATTAAAAATCTAAAACCAAACTTATTCGCATATAAAATTTGTTTGAAGTATAGAGCAAAAACACACTCATAAAACAAAAAACTTAAGAACTTAAACTGTTTGATTAACTGTTTGTATAGCTAACTTACTTGGATTGAGACAGAACAAGCTTCCACAGCTTTCTGAGAAAAAAAAAAGCGCAAAACTAATCCTTTAAAAGACAAATCAGCAAAGGAAATACTACTAGAAATTCAATAGATAAGAACTAAACAGGAGTGGAAATCCAAAGACTCAAAGCTATTCCCCTAATTTAGGGTTCGAATGACGAAAAAGTCTGACCCGAGGGGTTTTGTTGGAGGCTCCGAGTCCGATTATGGATGGATCCAAACCTAAAAGAAAGAAATTCGTATACATTGCGTTCGACAGCTTCTTATCTGATGCCTTTCACTGTTCCAAAAAGAATAATTTAGATAAAAGTAAAAAAATTAAATAAATAAAAAACGTTACTGAGACATGCATTAACACGAAAGATGTCGAAACAGGGAGTGTACCATGGCGAAGCGACGGAGGTTGAATACAACACGCAAACAAGCTTTAATTGGATAACAATTTATATACAAATCCATTCCTATCCCACTACCCGCTTAAGCAAATCCTTTAGCATTACTTTGATAACAGTTCCTATAAAAATCCATTTATGTTCCAAGGGCACAAATCTATTTAACAAAAAAATAGAAACTCAACCAATACACAAGAAATTTCATAAGTCTATATTATGTTATGAGTTTATCCAACTCACAAGAAAAATCAGGCTCCTACTACTGAAAATAGGTGCTGTCAAATCCAACACCAGTACAATTAAACAAATAGCTTATTAAACAATTAAGCTGAGTAAAATCCAACTCTGAATTGTCCAATCATGCTAACATCAGCACCAGCAGCCAATGCCTTCATGAATTCCTTAGTCCCGGAACTAGCAGTAACAGTCCGGTTTATACCCTAGTCGGGATAGTGTTTTCGGGACCACAAATCCTAGTTTGAATAATATTTTAGTATTATTTTATGTGCTTATGATATGTGTTAAAGCATGTGCTAAATTTCTGTGAATTAATTCGTCCGTCTGTGTGCTTAATTTGACAAAAGGACTAAATCGCATAATGTTTAAAAGTGGCTTTTTATTTGATTAAGTGGTTAAATTGATGTAGCTTCTATTTGTAAGGGCCTTATGAGGCAATTTGCCTATTATCTTTGACAGTGGACGGTTATAATCCATAATAACCTTAGAAATTATGTTTTGTAATTTTATAATATAAGGTTAAAATTGGAAATTATTTATTAATGAAATTATGATAAAATAAAGCATGAAAATGGACATTAATTCATCCATTTCTTCCACCGAAAACACAAATAAAAGAAAGGGGTTTGAAGCTTTCTAGTATTCGGCTCTTTGCCTTCTTGATTAAGGTATGATTTTACTTCGATTTTTGATAATTTCTATGTTTCTGTAATCGTTGCTTTGTCTACTTCAAAACCCATGCTTTAATTTTGAGAATTGATGATGTTTTTGAAATGAGACTTAGATGAACTCATATGTTTTATGATGTTTAATAGTGAAATATGAAAGATATGTATTTTATGGACATGTTTTACCTTTGAAATTTTGATGAATCTAGCTAAATAGGGCTAGATTGTGAAAATAGCAATTTGAGGGACTAAATTGCAAATTTGATGGAAATTATAGGCTTGTATGGTGTTTATAAGCATTCGGCTAAGCATAGATATGTGATGATTTTTTGAATTTGATGTTTTGAGAAATATGGACTAAATTGATAAATTGTGCAAATGTAAGGGTTAATTTTCAAATAACTCTAAATGTGTGTCCTTGGATTGAATTGGATGAGTTAGTGAATAAAAGGGTTAATTTGAATATGTTTATAAGCAGACTAAGAAGCTAAACAACAGGACACAGAACAATCATGATAGGATTTTGTTGCGATAAGAATGCAGTAGAGTGAAGCCCCAATAGTGGAAAAAAGATTATCATAAAAATGATACTGATAAAAATTTAAAAGGAATAAGGATAGAAAACAATATTCAGTGAATATTACCATTACCATTAATATTATAAATTTTTTTGGATGATTAAGTTAATCTTCGATGCTAAAACCAATAAAAGTTCAGATTTTACGATGCCTAAATAAAATTGGCAGTCATGAGCTTCTAGTTTTAAAGAATGGTAGCAATTATACACTCATACAGACATCAGCTCGATGAACCGAATGAAAAACTCTATAAGATTTCACTAAGAAAGATAAAAAAAGGTAAAAGAAAGACTCACAGTTAGTTGTACCAAATATCTTCGTTTATATAGTTCTTACACTCCATAACTCTTTGATTTCAAACTAAGAAAAAAGAGAGAAACAGAAAGCAAATTAAACAAACAGGGAAGCTAGAATAAGTAATGAAAAAGTAAACTACACTGAATCCATGCGGAATTTGAATTAACATTGAGAGAGCTAAATTAAATGCGGCAAAACGTGATGCCAAAACTTGGGACCCATTTGTTTCTGTTTATTTTTGTACCGAAAGAATAAACTCTTCAATGGCGGCTGAACTTTTTTCCTATTTTTCCTCACGATTCATTTCTTTAAAAACTTAAAAGAAGTAGAAGAAGAAAAAGTTACACCAAAGAAGGGAATATACTAGGAAAAAGAAGGTATCCAGTGCTCCGACAAAATCCCAAATAAAATCCTAGAAAGCCATTAATAAAATGGAATCAACATGTGTTATCGAGCAGAGAAATAGTGGGGGAGAAAGAGAAGCACAAAATGAAGAGATGAGAAGTTAGGGTTAGAGAGGAACCTTTTTGGGGTCAATCTAAATTCTGACTTGTAAGAAATTGACGTGCCTGAGGCAGAGATTCTTACGCTTTTTCCCTTGCTTTTTTTCTATTATTTTGGGTTTGGAAAGAGAAAGAAAGGGAGGGAATTTGGTTTGTCTTTGGGGTTTTCTGGAGGGATTTAGCTTATTTGATTTTTGTATCTATTTTTGGGTTTTTTCACTTTCTCATCTTCTGGCTTATTCTTTCGGTGTTTTTACTAAAAACGCCACTATAGCTCCATTTTTTGTTACAAAAATGCCACTATTACACAATTTTAAATTTTTTTCTATTTTTAACCTATATTTTTCTATGTTTTTTCTTTCAAAATTTTTGTGCTGAGATTATCATTTTTTTGAATTTTTATTTTTATTATATTTTGAGTATTGAACTTTTTAACTAAAATATTAAATATTAAATTTTTAATTTTTTAATTTTTATTATTAAATTTTAAAAATTTAATTACCATTATCAACTCTTTTAGGAATTTCTTTTTTCTTTCTTTTTACATCAACATTATTCTTTTAAGTATGGTCTGCATTAGTTGTTTAGATTTTTATATAAATGGCATTTAATTATATGTATCACCTAAATTTTGATATAGATACATCTCAGAATTATATATGAATTTTGGTTTAATGTGTAATTCTAGATGTGAAATTCTAATTGTGGTTTAAATGTATAGTTGAAACTTTAATTTTGATTTAATCATACACATTATTTTAAAATATAAATACCTCAATATATTTCTATATTGAATAAATATAAATTTTTATGTATGCAATATATAAATAAAAAATGATGTTAATTATATCAATAATTGTGTTAATATTTTACAAGATCTGAATCAAATTAAAGTTCATATATACAATTGCACACTAAACCATTGTTCATGTATGCTTTTGGGATTTAACCCATTTTGATATATTTTTTTTAAAATAATAATTTATATTTATCTTATTTTGATTTATATTCTAAAAAAATCCAAGATTAATCCCTAAATCATAAACCCTAGACCCCAAATATTATACCCTAAACCACAAACACCAAACTTTAAACCCCAAACTCAAAACCCCAAACCATAAATTCTAAACCATAAAACCATAACCCTAAACTCTAAACCACAAACCATAAACCATAATCCGAGACCAAATTTTTGGGAATTCATGTGGCCAATGTTAGTGTAGTACAAAACATATATTTTATATTCTTATATTAAATAATATGGGTGTAGTATAAAATGGCATTAACCTCAGTAAATTCCAAATGTTTTTCTGTTTTCAAACAATATCCTTAAACCTTAAACCCTAAACTTGAAACCCTAAACCCTAAACTATAAAACATAAACTATTAACCCAAAATAAATAAACATTATATCATAAACCGTAAAATGCTAAACCATAGAATTTAAGGTAAATTCTAAACCCTAAACCCTAAAATAAAATATTTTTTTGTAGTGTTTTTATAAAAAAACGCCATTAAAGCTTACCTTTTGCGACGTTTTCCTAAAAAATTCACTAAAGCTCAAAAAATAAACGACGTTGTTTTGCTCAAAATTTTGTGGCGTTTTTATAAAAACGCCGCTAATGCTCAGATCTATAGTGGCGTTTTTATGAAAGCGCCGCTAATGCTCAGATATATAGCGGCGTTTTTAAGGAAGCGCCACTAGTGCTCAGATCTATAGCGGCGTTTTTAAGGAAGCGCCGCTAATGCTCAGATCTATAGCGAGGTTTTTACAAAAGCGCCGCTAATGCTCAGATCTATAGCGACGTTTTTGCAAAAGCGCCGCTAATGCTAAAATCTATAGCTGCGTTTTTACGAAAGCGCCGCGAATGCTCAGATCTATAGCGGCGTTTTTACAAAAGCGCCGCTAATGCTCAGATCTATAGCTGCGTTTGGGCAAAAAACACCGCTATTACTCCTTTTTAGCGGCGTTTGGGCCAAAAATGCCGCTATTGCTCAACTTTTGGTGGTGTTTTCTTTCAAACGCCGTTAATGTATAATATTTGCAGTGGTTTTTATTAAAACGCCATTAAGAACGCCGTTAAAAGTCTGTTTTGGTGTAGTGATTATGCCTTAATTAACTAACTAACTAAGTTAATATCAAAATGGTAATTAAACCAATTGTCCCACTTAGATTAAATTATAATTAAAATAAGTTTAATTATGCCTTAATTATTTAACTAACTAAGGTTAATTAAATTAAACTAAAATTAATCTAAGTATAAATAGGTAAATTAGTGAGAGATTTCATCATCTTCCTTATCCTCCCACCGTCCACCACAGATAAAAATTAGATGAAAGCTTCAAAATCTTCCTTACATTCAGCCGCCAACTAAATAAGATAAACAAGCTCTTTTTCTTGTAATTTTTATAGATTTATGATTATGAGAGTTTTAGTTAACTAACTTATGTATCAATTTTTTTAATTATTAAATTTTTAGCAAGTTATCATTATTGATAAATCTCCAAACCCGAGCTTTTATGTTATTTATATAAATAAATATATACCAAATTAGTACATGGATTTTGGGTTAAGTGGACTTGATTGTTTCCCAAGTTTCTACCAATACAACCTTCTCTGTTATTCTCAAATCCTCAATTTGTTTAGAGAGTGTGCTCTAATTCCATGCACCGTGTAACACCCCTAACTCGTATCCGTCGCTGGAATAGGTTTACGGAGCATAACTGTAAAATTGTAACTTAAAAACATACATTTCCAATTATTTTATTAAACATATCAAAGTCCATTCATACACATGCATAGCGTCCCTTAATAGATGTAACAACCCGATTTTGGGCCTAGTCGGAACAGTGGTTTCGAGACCACAAATCTGACGTAAGAAAATTTATTTTTATTATATTTTTATTGTCTACAATTTCACAGAATAATTTAGTGAAAATTTTGTTTGAAAATTTCGACGTTTAGGCACTCAATTTAGTCAAAAGAACTAAATTGTAAAAAGTGCAGAACTTGAGTTCTAGAAGCTAGAGGTGTCAAATTGCTATGAAATTTTAAATTGGAGGTCATTAAATGGTAATTAGACCATTGGTTAATTTTTTGGATAAAAATGGACATGAAATAGGTGAAATAGAATATTTTTAAGTTAGGGGCATTTTGGTCATTCAGTAATTAAAATGAATTAAAAACAAAATTAAAAGCCAATTGTAACATTCTAGAATTAGGGGTTCTGCATTTTGCGCTATTCTATGTGGTTGGCTCGATTAGCTATTATTTAGGGGTGTTTGGGGGTCCTGGGAAGGCTCGGGCTCGAGCCGGAGCCTTGGTAAAAATTTGCTTTTTGGGCATAAGGGGAGAGAGCTAGTGGAAGAGGCCTTAAGATTAATTAATTGTGTTTGTTGAGACAAAAAAAGAGTGTGGTGTGGTGGCAGGGTGAAGCCACTTAAGAGCAAGGGAGTGGCGTCACAAGGGAGCATGAAGGGGGAGGAGTTAGAATCCCATCTGTTGCATTGTGGAGCTTTAATATTTGTGCTCAAGGAGGGGAAGAGGTGGTATTCGGCTGGGACTCTACCATGGTGGTTGTTGAAGGAGTCAAACAATTTGAAATGGATGGAGGAAAGAAGCTTAGGGAGTTTGAAGGGGTCAACCATTTCAAATGGTGGATGGAGAGTGAGTGGAGGAGGAAATCAAGGAGAGAATCGTGGGGTGTGGGTGTGTGTAGTGTTTGGCCGAAAGTGGGATGGTGCTAAGGGGAGCATTTTCGGTTTTGAGCCAGTGGGGTGTGTACCATTTTTCTTTTGTCTCTTTAGGCATTCTTTCAACATTCGGTCATAAGGGGAAGTAGGAGTGCCATTTTTTCAAGTGTCTTTGAGAGAAGAGTAAAACTGAAACCATTTTAGAGGTCTTCCCTTTCTTTTGCATTTCAATCACCTGGATTCACTTCTTCTTTACCAAAACTGCAGCACACTTTTACTTCTTTTCTTCTTCTTGTCTCTTTGATATTAGCCGAATCTTAGAGGGGTCACTTGTGCATTCTTTCTCCCTTCATCCATTCTCATCAACTCTCACCACCTTTCCACTATTTTCTTCTTCGGTCAAACCTCTCTTCCCACCTCTTGCTATTTGTTTCTTCTCCATAGCCGAACCTTCTTGGTAGCCATTTTGAATTGATTCTCTTTTGAGTGTGTCCCATAGCCGAATTTAGTTCTCCTTCTTTATTTCTTCATTCTTCTCTATTCATTTCTTTTTGACAAGCCGAATCTCTTCTTGTGTTAACTAAATCCATTTCTCTTATATTTGCCTATAGCCGAATGCTTGTAGCTTTAAGTGGGGCATCTTGGTGACCATCAAATCCATCCTAGTTGTTTGAATCATCTCTAGCCACAAGGTACTAGTAAGTATTTCGCTCTTTTTTTTTCGGTCTTTGCTGCTTATAGCCGAAGTGGCTATTTCTCTAAATTTAGATTTAGACTAACCCCTTTTCTTCTTCTTCCAACATGTCACAACCAAATCTGTCCTTGGGTAGTTCTCCATTGATCAAAGTAGGGAATTTTTCTCGCTGATTTTGGTACATTTACTCTCTTTTCATTCTCTCTACTTTAACCGAACCTACATCTCTGCCTGGGCCGAATACCATTGGGATCAAGCAAACTCTCATCTTTGATCATTAGTCTGTCGGACTTCGGGAAGTGGTGGTAAGAGCCGAAACCTCTTGTTAGACAACCATCATTTTCACTGTGATACCTTACTGACCGGGATTTTCTGCATGGACTCGCAGTCTTCGCTCCTAAGTTCAAACGGCGTGCAGTGTTAGCCGTTTGATATTTTCCATCGGATTGTGGAAAAGAGCCGACATCGGATCTGAATAGACAGATCGTAGTTGTTCATGATAGTGAGGGTGACGTCGATTAAGAGTATATAGTTCTTCGCATAATCAGGTGTGTAATTTCACACCTCTATTTCGTTTTGCCTATGTTTTACTATGTGTCGGCCAAAAGCCGAAATACCCTTAAGGGGAATTCAGATGAAATATCCTAGTGGGTATGGTTGGAGATATACTAGGCAGGTAAACCTATGATTATACCATTATGAGTATATTAGCATGATTGCATATGTGTTTTGATTAACTGACATACTTTGGTATATGTTGCATTCATTACATTATGATGTTATGACACGTTGCATGGGTTGGGATATGGTATTGATGAAAGGGGAAGTGTATTTCGGTGGCTTTGCCATATATTTTGGTGACGCTGTTACATTATTTTGGTGGCTCTGCTACATATTTCGGTGACTCTATCATATTATTTCAGTGGCACTGCTACAATTTCGGCGATGAGCAGCATCGATGGTGTGTAGCGGATGAGGGTTGATTGTAGAAATCCCCACCGGTGTGTTTTAGCTGGAACGGCTGGTGTGTAACGGATGGATAATTAGGTTGGGCTGGGCTGTATTACATTGCATTCAGTGTCTGCTATACCATGTTAAAAGGGCTTAGGCCTAGTTCATTTCTGTATGGGCTTCGCCCAGTTTGATTTTGTATGGGCTAAGGCCCAAATTTGTATCGGAATGGGTTCAGGCCCAGTTAGTGTTCGTTTTGGGGATTACACACTGAGTTCTCATAACTCACCCCTCTGTTTTAATTTTTCAGGTAATTCCCAACAGTGAGGATTTGGAGCTGTGGTGGACTCTGGGGTGGCCATACGACGTTACTTAGTAAATTTCGTTTTACTTTACTTTAAAGTTTTATTTTAAAATTGGGATTATGTTCTGTAATAAGGCCACTAGGTTTTTATTTTGGTTTTTATTTTAACGCATTGATTGACTATTATGGAATGTACAAAATAGAGTTTTCTTAATAAAAAAAAAAGTAAATAACCATTTTCCAAACATTAACAAATGGATCACAAGCTATCAATGATTAAACTTGGGATTTTCTCTAAACTACAAAAATCGTTTTAAAAAATGTCACATCCTGAAATCCACTGATTTTGATTCTCGTATTATAAAACAAGTTTTACCAAAAATTCCTACTCGAATCTACTAGTTAATGCGAGTTTTCTAATTAAATGCAACTTTTCCAAAATAGACATGGAATAAACAAGTTTTCTTAAACAAACAAGTAAACACGCAGTTGCAAAGAGAACACGAAACTTAACTAATGCGTAGTTTCTTTAACAACCTATCCATGTGACATGCCAAATCTGGTCGTAACGTCTAGGCCGGGTTTGGGGTGTTACATTTAGTGGTATTAGAGTCAGGTTGCAAAACTCGACTGTGGAATGGGTTCAAAAATGTTTTCAAAATCTGCTTGAGAAATGGGTTATAAAAGTGTATGTCTTTTCGGAAGTATGGCACCCGTGTCTCCAGCACCAAATCTGTAAGTCTTCTGACTCTGTGTGATATTATGAAATGATGTTAGAAAGAAAACATTGGAATTAGTTTTTTATGATTGCTAGCTATAAGAGTTAAGACTGTAGAGACTGAGACATTAGGCAGTTCGATCTACGAAAACAACTACTATACTTGCCTTGCATAAAACATTGCTAATAAACATTGGAATTATACACTAATTCATAAAATTCTTAATCAGATTAATTTGATCTAGCGAACATGAGCACAAGAGGACGTGGACGTGGTACACGCGGCCGTGGTAGAGGCCGGGGTGCTGAGGCTGGATCTTCAGAATCAGGGCATGCGCCGGAAGGCGAAGTGCCAGCATCACCAGTAGTAGAAGTAGGGTCTCAAGACCGAATTGGAGGGGACAATGCTTTGTCCCAAGCTATGCTGCGAGTCTTGGAACGGGTTTCTGGGGCAAGCACTGGATCGGTAGCCCGAAAATTTATCCCTGAGCGACTTCGGGCAAATGGGGCTGAGACATTTAGAGGTATTTCTGGTGTGGCCGCAAATGTAGCTGAGTACTGGTTGGAGGCCATTGAGCGAATCATGGATGATCTAGACTGTACGGTAGAGGGAAAGTTGAAAGGAGTAGTGTCTCTCTTACGAGATGAGGCGTACCAGTGGTGGCTCACAGTTAAGGAAGGTACTTCAGCAGACCGTATCACCTGGGACTTCTTTAAGACAACGTTCCAGGGAAAATATGTTGGGGCAAGCTATGTAGACGCCCAGAGGAAAGCATTTCTAAATTTGGTTCAAGGGGTAAATCCGTGGAGGAATATGAGGCGGAGTTCCTACGCTTGAGTCGTTATGCTCGGGGTATCGTCGCAACTGATTATGAACATTGTGTTCGATTCAAGGATGCTTTGCGAGATGAACTACGAGTGCTGATAGCTCCGCAGTTGGAAAGCGATTTTGCTATATTGGTTGAGAAGGCAGAAATTGCCGAAGAGGTGAAGCGTTCTGAGAGGTAGAATCGAGATAAAGATAAGTGCAGGAATAAGAGAGGTTTTGGGACGTCAGGATCTACTTGGGGTTCCCAAAAGAGGCCTAGGGTAGATGGGCCAATTCGAGCTGTGATGCCAGTTGCTGCAGGTCAGCTGTGACCTTGTGCACGGTGTGGGAGATCGCATCCGGAGGAGTGCTGGAGAAGAATTGGAGGATGTTTTAAATGTGGATCTAGGGACCATCTGATAAAAGACTATCTACAGGAGTTGGAGAGGATGCGAATGTTAGGTTGGGGTTTTGCTCAGGCAGGGAGAGGTGGTCTGTAGCCGCTGAGAGGTCGGGGTCCGGCTAGAGGAGGAAATGGTTTTGGTTGAGGTCGTGGAGCATCGGGCAGAGGTGCTGGTAATACAGATGCAAGACAGCCGGGGTTAGTCTATGCAGCTCGACGGTGAGAGGATGGCGACACAACGGACGTCATAACCGGTACGTTCCTTATATTTAGTGTACCCTTTATAGCTTTGATAGATATTGGGTCTACACATTCATTTGTTGCTTGTACTGTGTCCGGGACTTTGAGTATTAAATTTGAAATTGCTACTAGAGAGATGTCTGTGATTAGCCCTCTAGGAAAATCGGTGGTAGTGAACAAACTATTTAGGAATGTGCCTTTAGAAGTGCAAGGGATTGTTTTCCCGGCAGACTTGATGGAATTGCCATTCGGCGAGTTCGATTTGATTTTAAGCATGGACTGGCTAGTTAAGCATCGAGCGAACTTGGATTGCGCTGCTAAGCATATCGTGTTGAGGACTCCAGAGGATAGGGAAGTAATTGTGATAGAAGAAAGGAGGAACTACCTGTTCAACTTGGTTTCTACTTTAAAGGCTAAAAGGTTGGTGCGAATGGGTTGCGAGGCGTTCCTAGCTTTCATCAGTGCTTTGGATGCCAAGGAGTTGTTGGTTGAGAATGTTAGAACTGTAAAGGAGTCCTCGGACGTATTTCCTGAAGAATTTTCGGGATTGCCTCCGGATTGCGAAGTCAAATTTGGCATTGAGTTATTGCCAGGAACGGCTTCAGTGTTTATCGCCCCTTACAGGATGGCACCGAAGGAGCTGGCAGAACTAAAGGCTCAAATCCAAGAACTGTTGGATCGAGGGTTTATCCGACCAAGTGTATCGCTGTGGGGAGCACCGGCGTTGTTCGTCAAGAAGAAGGATGGGTTGATGCGAATGTACATTAACTATAGGCAATTGAACAAGTTGAAGATCAAGAACAAGTACTCGCTACCAAGGATTGACAGCCTGTTCGATCAGCTGGGAGGAGCTTCAGTCTTTTCGAAGATAGATTTTAGATCTGGGTGTCATCAGCTAAAGGTCAAGGAGGCGGATATTCATAAGACTGCGTTCCAAACTCAATATGGCATTATGAGTTTCTAGTGATGTCGTTCGGGTTAACAAATACACCAGCCGCTTTTATGGACATGATAAACCGGGTCTTTCAACCCTACCTAGACCGGTTCGTGGTGGTGTTCATCGATAACATCTTGGTGTATTCGAGAACTGAGGAGGAGCATGATTCGTATCTTCGGGTTGTGCTGCAGATATTAAGTGAAAAGCAACTGTGTGCCAAATTCAGCAAGTGTGAATTTTGGCTGAAGGAAGTAACCTTTTTGGGGCATGTTGTTTCTACCGAGGGGATTAGGGTTGATCCTTGAAAGATCGAAGCTGTTTTGGACTGGAAACCGTCGAAGTCAGTGTCTGAAATTTGAAGTTTTCTTGGTTTGGCTGGGTACTACAGAAGATTCGTTGAGGGGTTTTCGCTGATTGCTGCACCTCTAACCAAGTTATTGCGGAAAGGGGTACCGTTTGTTTGGGCCGATAAGCAACAGGAAAGTTTTGAGAAGTTAAAGAAGATTTTGACTGAAGCACCGGTGTTGATTCAGCCCGAGGCGGGGAAAGAGTTTATCATCTATTGTGATGCATCGCATACAGGTCTGGGTTGCGTGTTGATGTAAGAAGGGAAGGTAGTAGCGTATGCGTCTCGTCAATTAAGGCCGCATGAGATGAACTACCCATTCATAACTTGGAGCTAGCTGCTATAATGTTTGCTCTGAAAATATGGAGACACTATCTGTATAGAGAAAAGTCGATCATCTACACCGATCATATGAGTCTAAAATATCTCCTTACCCAGAAGAAGTTGAATTTAAGGCAGCAGAGGTGGATAGAATTACTGAAAGACTATGATTGCTCAATCGAATATCACCCAGGTAAAGCTAACGTGGTGGCGGATGCGTTGAGTCATAAGGTGATACCAGATTTGAGAGCAATGTTTGCTCATCTTAGTCTGTATGAAGATGGTAGCCTATTAACAGAACTTCAGATAAAGCCGACATGGGTGGGTCAGATTAAGAGAAGCAATTGTTGGATGAATCGTTGGGTTCTCAGTTTCAGCAAGTGGAAAGAGGTGAGACAGTGGATTTTGGGTTGAACAGTGAAGGGGTATTATGTTTCCGTGGAAGAATTTGTATGCCGAAGGACTCTGAGTTGAGGCAGATGATTCTATGGGAAGCGCATAGTAGCCCATGCGCTATGCATCCCGGTGGAAGTAAGATGACCGAGATTTACGCGAACTGTATTGGTGGCCAGGGTTGAAGCGGGAGGTTATCGACTTTATAGGTAAGTGTTTGACATTCCAGCAAGTGAAGGCAGAACATCAGTTGCCTTCGGGGTTACTGCAGCCGGTGAAGATTCCACTTTGGAAATGGGAGAGGATAACGATGGATTTTGTTAGTGGGCTATCCCTAACGCCTACTAAGAAAGATTCAGTGTGGGTGATTGTTGATCGGTTAACAAAGTCCGCTCACTTCATATCGGTTCGTATCGACTATTCATTATCGAAGTTAGCCAAGCTGTATGTGGTAAAAATTGTGAGGTTGCATGGGGTACCTATGTCTATCATATTAGACAGGGATCCTAGGTTTACATCACGGTTCTGGAAGGTGTTGCATGAAGCTTTGGGTACAAGGCTAGATTTCAGCACAGTGTATCACCAACAGATGGATGGTCAGTCGGAAAGGGTAATTCAAATTTTGGTGGACATGTTAAGGGGCTGTGTGATTGACTTTAGAGGTAGTTGGGAAGATTACTTGCCGTTGGCTGAGTTTGTGTACAAGAACAATTATCAGTCCATCATTTGAATGGCACCTTATGAAGCGTTGTATGGTTGTAGATGTCGTACCCCCACCTGTTGGACTGAGTTAGGGGAGAGACAGATGTTGGGTCCAGAATTGATCTCAGAGATGGAGGAAAAGGTTAAGCTGATTTGGGACCGGCTAAAAGAAGCTTCTAATAGACAGAAATCGTATTCGGATCTGAAGCGTAGGGATATAAACGATTAAACTTGGGATTTTCTCTAAACTACAAAAATCGTTTTAAAAAATGTCACATCCTGAAATCCACCGATTTTGATTCTCGTATTATAAAACAAGTTTTACCAAAAATTCCTACTCGAGTCTACTAGTTAATGCGGGTTTTCTAATTAGATGCATCTTTTCCAAAATAGACATGGAATAAACAGGTTTTCTTAAACAAACACCTAAACACGCAGTTGCAAAGAGAATACGGAACTTAACGAATGCGTAGTTTCTTTAACAACCTATCCATGTGACATGCTAGATCTGGTCGTAACGTCTAGGCCAGGTTTGGGATGTTACACCAATTTTTGTCCATCTTCAACCCCATGGCTGAATTTCACAAGGGGAAACCATGGCTAGGGTTTTTCAAGCTTCTAAGCTCGATTGTAAGCCCATTCTTGCCCCATTTTTAATGATTTTTACGTTTTTGAAATCCTCGTAAAAAGATCTATCTATTTCAACCACTAATTTGAGATATGGTTAAAGTCTAGGGTTTTTACCCATGATGAATATGTGTGTATTTTTGTGTTTAATGGTGGAAAATGCATGTCTATGGTTAGAGAAACGACTTTTACTAAGTGATTTTCGGTTAAAATGCCTAAAAGGACTAATTTGTAAAAGTTATGAAATTTGTCATAAAAGTGTGAATTAGTGCAAATTGTGGGCTGTTTTAGTTACGAAAATGGTTTGACTAGGCTTAAAATACAAGAAAATTGATTAATAATCATTTTACGAGCCTGGGGGCAAAAGTGTAAATATAAAAAAGTTTAAGGGAAAAAATGTAAATTTTTCAAAATATGAATTTAGGCTAATTTGAGTAGCAGGATGAATAAATAAATTAAATGTGTTGTTATAGATCAAGGAAAATGAGGTTTGGAACTAAAACGAGGGAAAAATGAGTAATTAACGAATAAGTCCTTTTCACCGATTTTTCTTTCGAGGTAAGTTTGTATGTAAATATTACATCATTTTTTATTTATTTTTTTAATATTTTGTTATATTATATGAGATATGGTTGAATATGGAGTAATTATTTGATGTAAATTATGAATTGTGATTGATTATGGATGAATTGGTAAAATGTTGAAAAGTGAGAATTTCCGATTGAACCTTCGGAATAGAAAAGATACGAATGAGGTAGCTAGGTCACATGTGTGGTACTAAGTGTAGACCACTATGTGTACATGAGAGCTATGAGATTGTTTTAGGTCACATGTGTAGTACTAAGTGCAGGCTACTACGTGTACCAGACGAATAGGTTGCATGTGTAGTACTAAGTGTAGGCTACTATGCATACCCGATAGCTTCGATCACATGTGTGGTACTAAGTGTAGGCCACTATGTGTAAGTGATGGTTTTGGTCACATGTGTAGTACTAAGTGTAGGCCACTATGTGTAAGTGATGGTTTTGGTCACATGTGTAGTACTAAGTGCAGGCTACTATGTGCACCAGATAGCTTCGGCTACAAGGGTGGTACTATGTGCAGGCCACCGTGTATCTGTTATTATTCTGATGAGTTCAATGGGAAATTGACGAAGTGAAAATACATGTGATCATGTAACGACTAAGTGTAATTGAATATGATTATGTGATGAATAAGTGCTGGTATAAGTGTGAAAATTTATGAACAATGTGCTCGATATTTGATTGAACCTTCGGTAAGATGAAATGGAGTAAGTGAAATTATGAAATAGTAAATTTAGCAACAAAACAGTTTTGGACAGAAACAGTTGTGTGACTTTTAAAAATCACCAAAAATGGTGGACATCAAATTATAGGTTGAATAAGATATGAAATTAAATTTGAATGAGTCTATTTTCACATAAAAGAAATGGTGTAAACAAAAGAATTTCATATTCTATGATATTTGAATTTTTGTGAGACAAGGTCAGAATGATGTCAGAATCCCCTGTTCCGACTTTGGAAAATCATTAAAAATTGTATAAAAATAATTATGGTTTATAATTTATATGCTTAAATGTTTCAATGAGTCTACTTTCAATAAAAATAAACGGTAACATTATCCAAATTCTTTACGATGAGATAATTAAGTTTTAGTGAAGAGGTGTAAGAACTGTCAGATAGCGAAACAGGGGAGACTTTAAAGAATAAATTGTACTTATTGGCTAAATAAAAAATTCTGAAAATTTTATGGTAATAGGATATGTGAGTCTAGTTTCAGGGAAATTTAATAGATCATAATTTGGAGTTCTGAAGCTCAAGATATAAATAATTTAGTGACTATGACTCGAGTAGATGACTTGAGATGAACATGAATAAATAGTGAAACTATGTGCAATTATGATTGTATTATCTTGAGAACATATTGTGAAGATTTATAAAAGCCTATTAATAAATCACTTATTATTTACATACCTACTTACTAAGCTATAATGCTTACCCCTTTCCTTTCATTTTTCCTATAGTGTCACAGAGGCTAGCTCGGGTTGGAGATCGTCGGAGATTTTATCACACTATCAAGCTTTTGACTGGTATCAATGCCTTCAAGTAATTTAAGTCTATGGCATGTATAGGGACTTAGTCATTTTGTGTATGTGTTATTATGTTTTGGCCAAATGTATTGGCTTGTAATGGTTAAATGTTATTGTAGTATGTAGCCATGCTAGTTGGCTTATATTTTGGCTAATTGATTGTAAGCATATATATATTATTTATATGTCAATGTCTTGTGATGTAAGCTATGTTTGCATGATACATGATGAGTTGTGGGTTATGGCCTAAATACCTAATGGTTGAATGTGCTAGTAGTCTCGATGTCGAATGGCAAAGTTTGGCTCAATGGTATGGTATGATAATTAGATATAATTATGCATGTATAAGAGTTGTTGATGATGCATATTGAGTGTGACCCTGTTTTGAAGAAAAAATATCTAAGTGTTGTGAAATTTTCCAAAGTTCTCGGTTTAGTCCCGAACCATTTCCAAAGCATGTTTGGGCCTCATAGGTCCATATTAGGGACTCTATGATTGAATATGAAAAGTTTTAAATTTGGATGGAAATTTGTGACTCGAAAATGATCAGTTATATGTGATTAAGTTTGGTAATGCCTCGTACCCTATTCCGGCGACGGATACGGGTAAGGGGTGTTACAATTGAGCCTTCGAGGCCCTAGAAACACTTTAGAAACAATTTGAGACTAAAACGAAAAAGTTTGAAACATTGAGGAAAAAGGTAGAAAAATTTAAACTGCAAGGGTCACAGTGTTGAGACACACGCCCGTGTCTCAGGCTATGTAACAATCGAAATAGAGACACATGGCTGTGTCCCAGCTTGTGTCCGTGTAACTCTCTAAGTTGGGTCACACGGCTAAGCCACACGCCCGTGTGCCAGGCCGTGTAACCCTTGAAATAGCCTCGCACGCCTGTGTGCTAGGCCGTGTAACTTTCAAAAATTAGCCTTTAAAACCTACAAGGGACACACGGCCATGTCACATGGTCATGTGTCACACACGGCTGAGACACACGCTTGTGTCTTAGGCTGTGTGGACAAGAAATTGGCTAAAATTTAAGCCATTTCTTTCACCCATTCGAGCATGAACTTTAAAGCAACTTGCACATATAACCAAGACCTTAAAACATACCTAAATCATGCATAATAAGACCAATTCAATAAGCCATTTAACCATCTAACCAATACCAATTCAATAAGCCATTTAACCATCCAACCAATATGCCATATAGGCACCTCAAACACAAACAATCAAATTGTAACACGACCTAACCCCAAATCCGTTGCCGGAACAAGGTTATGGAGCATTACCGGATGTTACGAATTAATTACGAGCATTTCATAATCTTTAATACATATATTGTAACTCATTCATATAACATTCATATGGTCCCTTATATGGGTCCTCGAAGCCCAAAATAAGCGTTAGAAGTAAATCGGGACTCGACCGGAGACTTCAAGAAATTTTAGCAAAATGTCAAAAATTTTCTTAGAAACAGGGGACACACGCCCATGTGGCGCACACGGCCAGTAGACACGCCCGTATTTTGGGCTGTGTGGGCATTCGATGTGAGACACATGGTCGCGTCCCAGCTTATGTCCTTACACGTGTAACTCTCTGACTTGTGCAACACGGCCAACCACACGCCCGTATGCTAGGCTGTGTGCAAAGTGTAGGGGTCACACGGCCAAGTCACAGCCCGTGTGCAAAAACCTGGACATTCTGTTTTGAAATTTCAAAGTGCAGGGGACACACGGCCAGATCACACACCCCTGTGCCGGGCCATGTGTCACACACGGCTGAGACACACGCCTGTGTCTCTACCCGTGTGGACAAAAATAGGAAATTTTAAGGCCACTTTTCTCACCTTTTTTAATATCAACCTGCACACAACATTTAAATACACTAATATGTCTCAACCAAGCAACCCAATACAAGCCAAAAATCATATTTCAAACATAATATATCATCACAAAACTCATTTGCATAAACTTACCAAAACAAATTCATTCTTTGATTTACTAAAATCTACTACTAACTGCATGCATATAAATATATATATGTGTGTGTGTGTGTGTATGTGTGTATGTGTGTGTGTGTGTGTGTGTGTGTGTGTGTGTGTGTGAGTCATTCACAATAATATTTCAGGTTTAACTCTTTTCTAATTAAACCCTATACATGCCATATAAACCATAATATGTATAACAAAGTCTACCGAAATAATCTGGATAGTGTGGCTCGATGTGTTGATCCGATCCTTCGAACTTCTTGAAAATCTACAAAGAACATTCAATGAAAGAAGTAAGCTTAATGATGCTTAGTAAGTTCATTGGCTTTAAAAATAAATCTTACCAAACATGCTATAACAATAATTCATTAACATTTCCTGCCAATCACAATTCCAATTAATAAAATCCACTTGATTGAGCTCAATATCAACAACTACTTAATTATTCCATATTAATTTCATATGACACTTACCAATACTTGTCAAATTAGAGAACGACTTACGAATTTGAGTACACCGTTTTCTTTATGCCATAGTCCAACTATGGTTTTACACATGTATTGCCATGGCCCTGCCATGGTCTTACATTCATAGTGCCATAACCTAGTTATGGTCTTATCATCAGGATGCCATAGCCTAGCTATGGTCTTACACATATATATACTGCCATGGTCCAACCATGGTTTTACGTCCAATGTGACATAACCCACTTATGGTCTTTTCATTAAAATGCCATAGCCTAGCTATGGTCTTACATTTAAACATTTTGCCATGGTTCAACCATTGTCTTATCCGTCAATTCATCTTATGTCACAGAACGATCGTACTCAATCCTGCGTTCCACTTAATTTGAACTTTCAATTCAATTTCCATATTTTTACAATAATCATAATTCAATAACAAAAATATAAAATAATACATTATATCATTTATAAATTAACAATTAATCATGAAAATTCAACCATATGAACTTACCTGGGCTAATTTGTAGAATTTGTTGTAATTCAGAGACTATTAAGCTAATTTCCCTTTTCACAATTTTCTTCAAGCTCTTGATCTATAATATAAAATTATTCGTTCATCAGCATCTAATTCAATTCTAATTCACTTCACAATTTATGCCCTTCAATTTTAAAAATTACACATTTACCCAAATTTTTACAGTTTTTACAATTTAGTCCATTATCAATTTTCCCACCAATTGAACTAATTTTTCTCAATTAACAATTTATTCCATTATTCTAAGCTATTTTACAGCCTTTGATTCATAGAAATCTAACATTAAACCCTAATTCTTTTATTCTTCACAATTTAGTCCTAATAATCAATTTCTATTGAAATTACTTGATAAAATCATAATATAATAAAATTAAAGCTTCAATTCCATGTTAATTCATCATAGACTTTCAGCACCCATCAATGGTAACTTTCAAAATCACCCATGAAATAAAAAAACTAATGAAATAAATAGTTGGAGCTAGTTGTAAAAAATGTCAAAAACATAAAAGTTTCAAAGAATAAACAAGAATTGAACTCTTTTGAAGTAAGATTTTGCAAAATCAACTTCTAAGGATCTTCTATGGTGTTTTTGGCTGAAGAAATATGGAGAATTTGCTAGAAACTCTTTTAATTGTTTATTTATTTGTTTAATTTTGCAAAACTTACAATTTTGTCCCTAGTTCACATTATTTCCTTACTAATTTCTATACCCATGCCGCCCAACCTATATAATTTAGGATAAATTGCTCTTGAAGTCCTCCTTGTTTACTTTTTAGACTATTTAATCACCATTTCCTTAATTTGCAAGTTTTGCACCTTTTTCAATTTAGTCTTTTTTACTAAAATAACTATCAAAACGTTAAAATTTTCTAATGAAACTTTAATATTGTAACATCCTAAAATTGGGGTTATTCGTGTTTGCATTATTTTGCCTGAGCTTGAATTGCTGAGATATTATTTATGGAATGATAAGACTTAATTAGGGGTCTTGAGTTGGCTCGGGATAGTAGAAAATTTTATTTGGAAGCTTTAAAGGTAGGGAACCTTAGTAGGTAGGGGTTACAAGTTAAAGTAGGGAACATTTGACACAGAAATGGCCTTGGAAAAGTGGCAAAAGGAAGGCCACTTAAGAGCTGTAGATGACGCCACAAGGAGAGCAAGGGGAGCTTGCGTTCGAGTCGCGGAAATCCTCTTTTTGCTCTTAATTGGGACGGCATAGGAGGGAGTGATTTTCTTATTTTTTTTAAACTCTTTTAAATGACAAGGGATAATAGGGATATTATTAAGATTAAATTAGATTATTAAGTGATTAATTTTTAAAAGTTGGCCAGAGAAAATTTAGGCATTTGTACAATTCAAATTCTTTTGAATTAATTCAAATGAGAGGCTTGGAGGATTTCAAGGAGATTGCCGAATTTCAAACTCTTCATGGGAAGAGTCGATCATGCAAGCATCGAAGTGCCGAATTCTATAAAAGCACCTACCTATCACCTTGTTTTTCTTTTCCCCATTTTTGTAAGTAGCCGAATTCTTCCCCTACTCTCTTCTCTCTTTTTCTTCCTCTTTTCACTCAAAGTCAAGCCTTGATTGATATTGAAATCAACCATAGCCGAACCTACACCTTACCCTTTGCCGAAATTCCTTTTCCTGTTGTTAAACTCTCTCTAGCCAAATATACATCTCATCTTTGTGCCGAAATTTCTTTCTCTTATCTTGAAGCACCTTGGCCGAATAATAAAAGTAGTATAAATCTCTTTGGATCCTCGTTGTCAATCGATTTGGTGAAGGTAAGTTGTGCCGAAACTCCATAGGTTTGCTTCTCTGTTCCTTACCGATTTCTATTAGGGGTAGGTGCCAATTTCGGCAGTAGTTAACAAGGCTTCTAAACGCTTTTTGGTAATC
Organism: Gossypium bickii; assembly: GCA_025503065.1. Taxonomy (NCBI): domain Eukaryota; kingdom Viridiplantae; phylum Streptophyta; class Magnoliopsida; order Malvales; family Malvaceae; genus Gossypium; species Gossypium bickii. The sequence continues at coordinate 53,360,485 of CP106713.1, read as the reverse complement.
GATCTCTTCTAGGTACCCCAAGATCGTAAAGCAGTCGACCCAAGTCCCTAATCTCTAAGCATTCGATTTTAGTAAGTGGTGGTAAGGGTCTATTTTTAATAGATTATTCTTTTAAGTGATTAAAAAGCCGAAGGCTATTAAATGGCTACTAATGGTTGTCGATTATAGGGAAGCAGAAACACTTGGAGGGTGGTGGCTATTATTCAAAAGCATTTGGGTAAGATTTCGGGTTCGCAAGGAACCCTTTGCAATTATTTTGGTTTGGCCGAATAGGCCATGGCACTAACCTTGTGTTGGCCGAATAATAGGGGCAAGGATATTGAGTGTGGCTGATTGACTCAGTTGGATTTAGGACTATCGTGGGTGACAGGTGTGTACATACACACTTTATAATTTATTTACATGCTAAGTATGCTGTGTGTGCTAAATCTAATCTGTAGATTTGGGATCCAATACCGGAAATGGTATAGGCAAGGATTCAGGTAAGTCCTTGTGGTTATGATGCTTTTGGGAAGCATGACATGTTTAATATATGTGACTTAAATATTTGATGGCATGAAATCTGGTATATAATGATTTGATATGGGTTGATGAGAGGAGGGGGCAGTGATATTCGTGTCGACGGACACCAGTGGTTTGGTACCATATTGTGACTACGGTCACCAGAGGTTTGGCACCTCCAGAGGTTTGGCACCTCATAGCGTCTCGTCCTAGTGGCTTAGCACCACAGTGGGTTGGCCCCACAGACTATATTAAGGGATTGACGCCAGTGATTTGGTATCACATGATGGGTTGGCCCCATCAATCGATTTATGTCTTCGGACAGCAGAGGGTTGGCACCTCCAGTGATTTGGCATCGCATCTGTGACTATAAGTCACCAGTGGTTTGGCACCACCAGTGGTTTGGTACCACACGGGGTAGACAAAGGCGTTTGGATGGCTAGGTTGGGCGCATGATTTAGTGCATGATTGCTAATTATAAATTGTGTATGAAATTGCTTAAAATCGGGGGAAGGGTTACGCATTGACTCTTGGTGACTCACCTTCTCCTTAACATTTTTCAGGTGACTCGTAGATCGCGGATGAGGAGCCGGATGGACTCGAGGTGGCCATGCAGTGGGAATTTGATAAATGGACTTTAAGTTTTGTTTTATATTCATTGTTGGTTTTATTTTATTCAATTTGTAATAAGGCCTCCTAGAATTATTTTTATTATTCACATGTTTTGAATAATTGTTTAAACTATTTGGTGATATTAAAATAAGTACACATGCTTTCTTAAATTCCATCGAAATTGTTTTACCGTGCTATCCGCACATTCAAATCAGTAACAACTTGATTTAATAAATGATTTTTAATGGACTAAGTGTGGTTTTAGCAAGACAATAGAAAATGAAAGGTTTTCAACAAAACTTAGATCGCCTTAAAGGGATTTCACAAAATGTTTTACTCTGTAACATACCGAATTAGGTCGTAGTGTTTGGGCCGGGTTTGGGCTGTTACAAAATTGGTATTAGAGCCCAGTTCAAAGCTCGGCTGTGGGGGCCCAAGGCCCAAAATGTTTTGGTAGGCCTTTTTGAAGTATTTTTGGGTTTTTGAACAGCATGGCACCGAGTCTCCGGCACCAATCCGCCTAGGTAAGTACTTCTAAACTTCTTTGTGAATTATTACTTGTAGAAAGGGGAGGAATGGAACGTAGAATAGACTTACAGGAACTTGAACCCTAGGATTAAGATTACTCAAACACAAAGACAAAACATAAGCTTTAATGAACTAAACCAACCTAGGACTAAGTCACTGAGCTAGGGTGTGGTAACCCCTGTACGCATGTCTAGGAGTGGATTCGGAAGAGCCTGGTATTTAAGCAGTCCTCGTGACTCACCTCCTCTTCGCAGGTATCCTACTTGGTGCGTAGCTTCGGTTCACCCTAACTCCGAGGGCTCAGTGGTGTGGCAACCTCTGTGCGCATGTCTAGAAAGGTCTCGGTGGGAGCTTGGTGTTTAAGCAGTCCACGTGACTCACCTCCTCTCCACTCGAATCCTACCTGGTGCGTAGCTTTGGTTCACCCTGACCAAGAGGGCTCGGTCATAGGCTAAACATATTGACTAAAACCCGAAAGGGAACTAGCAATGTTTTTGAAAAAGAAGAAAACAACAAAACCCTAGTTTTTCAAAACTTTTAAAATCACTCTTTCAAATTTGAGAACAACCATCTGTACAACTCTTTCCCAAAAAATTTGATTTGTGAAAAATTACAGAAATGCCCTTAGGGGTAAAATTACCAAAATGCCCTTGGTTCATAAAATATCAACTCAATGGTTTTGCCCAAAAATTTCATTATTTTATAAATATCCAAAAACTCTACTTTGCAAATCACCAATAAAATACTTTGGTTTCAGAAAATTACGAGAATGCCCTCAACTTGCAAATTACCAAAATGACCCTAATTTCTAAGATTTTTGCAGCAGCATCGTTTTAAAAGGGGAAACTCTCAAAAAGGAACCCTCAGAGTTTTACAACTGTTAAAATATCCCAAATTTATTAAAATTGCAAAAAAATTGCCCTGATTGACTAAATTACCAAAATACCCCTGGTTTCCAAAATGACGCCATATCTTTAAATTTTACAAATTTTCAGAAACACCCTCCAGTTTTGGGAAATTCAGAGTGACCTACTTTATTAAAGTTTTGAAATCCCTCGAATTTTATTACAAAAATACCCCTGTAGAAAAATGACGAAAATACCCCTGGGATAGAAACGGACAGAAATGTCCAAGGAGTGAATAAGTATCGAAAGTATTAGGGAATGGATGTACTCTTCTGTGTGGACTAGGATAGAGGACTTAAAACCTTGTTTGCTCGAAAGAATCCCTGATTAAACTTTCTTCATAAAATTTCTTCGCGAATAATCAAGTGGAACAAATGCTAATACATAAAAATTTTCTTAATCAGATTAAAGCCCAGTAGTTGGAATGAGCTCTAGAGGACGTGGACGCCGTGGACGTGGTAGGGGTAGGATGACCGTGTCAGAACCCGTTAGGTCAGGTCAGGGTTCTGAAAATGAAGTACCACTGCCACCACCACCTCCAACTTTTAGAGCTGAGGAGCGAGGATCGGGCCGTGTGGAGGCAAAGATCACAAGTCGCTTTTTGCGAGTCCTTGAGATGGTGGCTGGGGCTAGTGGAGGTATGGGAGCTCGAAAATCTATTCCCGAGCGACTCCGATCTAACGGAGCTGAGGTATTCCGGGGTGTGTCGGGGGTGGCACCCAGTGCAGCGGAGTACTGGTTAGAATCGACCGAGAGAATCATGGACGATCTTGATCTGACAAATGAGGAAAAGCTGAAGGGAGCGGTGTCGCTTCTAAAGGATGAGGCGTACCAATGGTGGCTCACGGTTCGGGATGGTGCGACGGCAGATGATCTAACTTGGGATTACTTCAAAACTACTTATTAGAAGAAGTATGTGGGTACTAGCTATACTGATGCTCAGAGGAAAGCCTTTTTGGGATTGGTGCAAGGAAATAAGTCAGATCCGAGTATGAGGCGAGTTCTTAAGGTCCGAGTCGATATGCTAGAGGCATCGTGTCAAATCGAGCATGATCGTTGTGTCCGCTTTTGAGGGACGGACTTAGGGATGAGTTAAGGTTCTTGATTGCTCCACAGCAGGAGAGCGGAGTTTTCTCGTCTTGGTGGAGAAGGCTAAGGTAGCCGAGGGTGTCAAGGAGTCCGTCGCATGACAGCGAGTTATGGCGGGAGCAACCGTAAAAGAGGATTTGGGACATCCGGATCGGGTGGTAATAATGCACGTAAAAGGGCTAGCGCGAATGGGCCAAATCGCACAGGAGGCCCATGGCTACTAATCGAGAGGCCGGCAAAGTGTAATCGATATGGGAAGTCACATTGGGAGGTTGTTGGACCGGTGAAAGAGGTGCTTTGAATGTGGATCGTTGGATCACCGTGTAAGGGCCCATCCTCGGAAGTTAGCTAAGAATCGCCCGGAGGGTCGTAACCGTGCTCGTGGCGAAATGTAGGACCACCAAAGAGGGTCGTGGTAATGGTAGAGGAAGTAATGGTCCTAATCGAGGTCGGAATTTAGGGAGGCAGGAGAGGAGCAGCAACACGAGAGGCAAGCGCACTGGCTTAGTCTATGCAAATGAGGCGTCGAAGAGGGTGGGTGACGACTGGACGTCATAACCGTGACGTTCCTAATTTTTGGTCTTCCATATATTGCATTAATTGATGTGGGTTCGACGCATTCATACATTGCTAGTAGTGTGGTAGAGACTATGAACCTAGACTCGAGACTACTTACAGGAGATGACTGTAATTAGCCCTCTAGGTCACTCTGTAGTTGTAAACAAGCTATATAGAGAGGTACCCCTAGAACTCCAAGGGGTAGTGTTTGTGGCTGATTTGATGGAACCACCGTTTGGGGAGTTTGATTTGATCCTTGGAATGGACTGGTTGGTTAAATATCAGGCGAGATTGGATTGCGCTGCTAAGCGCATGGTTCTTAAGATGGCTGAAGGTGATGAAGTGGCCATGATAGGTGATAGAAGAGATTACCTATCCAACGTGGTGTCTGCCTTGAAGGCTGAGAAAATGGTCAAGAAAGGTTGTGAGGCATTTTTGGTTCGAATTTGTGCCTTGGAGGCTAAGGAATCAGCAGTGGAGAAGGTCCGAACGGTAGGGGAATTTGCTGATGTGTTTCCATAAGAACTTCCGGGTCTGCCTCCAGATCGGGAAGTGGAATTCGGTATAGACTTGCTACCCGGAACGGCACCTGTGTCTATAGCACCGTACTGAATGGCACCAAAGGAATTGGTGGAGCTAAAGGCTCAAATTCAGGAGCTCTTAGATAGAGGGTTTATTCGACCAAGTATATCTCCGTGGGGAGCACCTGTGCTGTTTATCAAGAAGAAAGACGGGTCGATGCAGATGTGTATCGACTACCGTCAGCTGAACAAGTTAACGATCAAGAATAAGTACCCGTTGCCCCGGATTGACGACTTGTTTGATCAACTGAAGGGTGCATCGATCTTCTCGAAGATAGATCTCAGATCGGGTTATCATCAACTTAAGGTGAAGGAGGCTGATGTTCACAAAATGGCATTACGAACTCGGTATGGGCATTACGAGTTTCTAGTGATGCCATTTGGGTTGACCAACTCGCCGGCAGCGTTCATGGACTTAATGAATAGGGTGTTTCAGCAGTACTTGGATCAATTTGTCGTGGTGTTCATAGACGACATATTGGTTTATTCAAAGACAGAGGAGGAGCATGATATACATTTGCGTACAGTTCTACAAGTGCTGAGGGAGAAGCAGTTATATGCCAAATTCAGTAAGTGCGAATTTTGGCTTAGGAAGGTGGCTTTCTTAGGTCACGTAGTGTCGGCGGAAGGGATTAGAGTGGACCCTCGCAAGGTGGAAGCGGTGTTGGATTGGAAGCCGCCTAGGTCAGTGGCAGAAATTCGAAGTTTTCTGGGTCTAGCAGGGTACTATCGGAGATTTGTGGAAGGTTTCTCTTTAATCGCAGTGCCGTTGACTAAGTTACTAAGAAAGGGAGTTCCATTTGTATGGTCAGAGAAGCAACAAGGAAGTTTTGATAAGCTAAGGAAGATTTCGCGAAGCTCGGTTTTGGTCTGACTGAGGCGAGGAAGTTGTTTACAGTTTATTGTGATGCATCCCATACTGGGTTGGGATGTGTGTTGATGCAGGAAGGGAAGGTAGTAGCCCATGCATCCCGTCAGTTAAGACCGCATGAGGTTAACTACCCAACGCACGACTTGGAGTTAGCAGCAGTTGTCTTCGCTCTGAAAATATGGAGGCATTATTTGTATAGGGAGAAGACGATAGTCTACACGGATCACAAAAGTTTGACGTATCTTCTGACTCAGAAGGATCTAAACCTGAGACAGCGTCGATGGATTGAACTGTTAAAAGACTACGATTTCAATTGAGTACCATCCGGGTAAGGCTAACGTGGTGGCTGACGCGTTGAGCCGGAAGGTCGTGACGAACTTAAGAGCAATGTTTTCTCGTTTGAGTCTATATAACGATGGAAGTCTTTTGGCAGAGCTTCAAGTTAAGCCAACTTGGATTGAGGAGATTAAGGAAAAACAGTTGGTGGATGATAGTTTGAACGCGCAAAGGTTACAAGTACAGGATGGTGGTTTGGAAGGGTACAGTCTGTCTAGTGATGGAGTGCTATGTTTTCAAGGGCGAGCTTGTATGCCGAAGGATGTGGAATTGAGACAAAGAATTCTCCAAGATGCACATAGCAGCCCATACGCTATGCATCCTGGAGGAAGCAAGATGTATGGAGATTTACGGAAACAGTTCTGGTGGCCGGGGTTGAAGCGTGAGGTAACTGAATTTGTGGGAAGGTGTCTGACGTGTCAGCAGGTTAAGGCTGAACATCAGTTACCATCGGGGCTACTTCAACCAGTAAAGATCCCTCAATGGAAATGGGAGAGGATCACTATGGATTTCGTCAGTGGGCTACCCCTCACGCCCGGCAAGAAGGATGCAGTGTGGGTGATTGTGGACCGTCTAACTAAATCAGCTCACTTCATACCGGTAAGAGTGGATTATCCTCTTGAAGCTAGCAAAGTTGTATGTGGTCGAGATAGTAAGAGAGCGCATAGTGTGCCAAGATCAATTATCTCGGATAGGGACCCGAGGTTCACGTCAAGATTCTCGGAAAGCATTGCATCAAAGCTTTGGGTACACGATTGGATTTGAGATGACTTTCCATCCACACGATCGGACGGCAATCGGAAAGGGTTATCTGAGATCTTATAGGATATGCTGAGAGGTTGTGTTTTGGATTTCAGTGGTAGTTGGGAGGAGTATCTACCGTTAGCGGAATTCGCTTATAACAATAGTTATCAAGCGAGTATTCAGATGGCTCCATATGAAGCACTATATAGACGAAAATGCCGTACTCCTACGTGTTGGATGGAATTGGGTGAACGACAAGTTTTGGGTCCAGAGTTGATAACAGAAACTAAGGATAAAGTCAAGGTGATTCGGGCTCGTCTTAAGGAAGCATCAGATAGGCAGAAGTCCTATGCTGATCCAAAGCGCAAGGAAATAGAGTATGCAGTAGGGGATAAAGTCTTTCTGAAGGTGTCACCTTGGAAAAAGGTATTGAGATTTGGGTGAAAAGGAAAGCTAAGCCCAAGGTTCGTCGGGCCATATACAGTGTTAAAGCGCGTAGGACCGGTAGCTTATCAGCTTGAGTTGCCGGCAGAATTGAATCAGATCCATGACGTCTTTCATGTGTCGATGCTTAGACGGTATCGGTCAGATCCATCGCACGTTGTGCCTGTGGAAGAGATTGAGGTCAACTCGGACTTATCTTACGAGGAAGAACCAGTACAGATCTTAGAGCGAGATGTCAAGGTTCTACGTAGGAAGTCAGTACCTTTGGTGAAGGTGCTATGGCGAAACCATGGTGCAAAGGAGGCTACGTGGGAACCCGAGGATGTGATGCAGCAGCAATACCCCCACCTCTTCTGATCAGGTAATTTCGAGGCCGAAATTATTTTAAGGGGGGTAGAACTGTAACATCCTAAAATTGGGGTTATTCGTGTTTGCATTATTTTGCCTGAGCTTGAATTGCTGAGATATTATTTATGGAATGATAAGACTTAATTAGGGGTCTTGAGTTGGCTCGGGATAGTACAAAATTTTATTTGGAAGCTTTAAAGGTAGGGAACCTTAGTAGGTAGGGGTTACAAGTTAAAGTAGGGAACATTTGACACAGAAATGGCCTTGGAAAAGTGGCAAAAGGAAGGCCACTTAAGAGCTGTAGATGACGCCACAAGGAGAGCAAGGGGAGCTTGTGTTCGAGTCACGGAAATCCTCTTTTTGCTCTTAATTGGGACGGCATAGGGGGGAGTGATTTTCTTATTTTTTTAAACTCTTTTAAATGACAAGGGATAATAGGGATATTATTAAGATTAAAATAGATTATTAAGTGATTAATTTTTAAGAGTTTGCCAGAGAAAATTTAGGCATTTGTACAATTCAAATTCTTTTGAATTAATTCAAATGAGAGGCTTGGAGGATTTCAAGGAGATTGCCGAATTTTAAACTCTTCATGGGAAGAGTGGACGGCAAGCATCAGGGGGGGTGCCGAATTCCTATAAAAGCACCTACCTATCACCTTGTTTTTCTTTTCCCCATTTTTGTAAGGAGCCGAATTCTTCCCCTACTCTCTTCTCTCTTTTTCTTCCTCTTTTCACTCAAAGTCAAGTCTTGATTGATATTAAAATCAACCATAGCCGAACCTACACCTTACCCTTTGCCGAAATTCCTTTTCCTGTTGTTAAACTCTCTCTAGCCGAATATACATCTCATCTTTGTGCCGAAATTTCTTTCTCTTATCTTGAAGCACCTTGGCCGAATAATAAAAGTAGTATAGATCTCTTTGGATCCTCGTTGTCAATCGATTTGGTGAAGGTAAGTTGTGCCAAAACTCAATGGGTTTCCTTCTCTGTTCCTTACCGATTTCCATTAGGGGTAGGTACCGATTTCGGCAGTAGTTAACAAGGCTTCTAAACGCTTTTTGGTAATCGATCTCTTCTAGGTACCCCAAGATCGTGAAGCAGTCGACCCAAGTCCCTAATCTCTAAGCATTCGATTTTGGTAAGTGGTGGTAAGGGTCTATTTTTAATAGATTATTCTTTTAAGTGATTAAAAAGCCAAAGGCTATTAAATGGCTACTAATGGTTGCCGATTATAGGGAAGCAGAAACACTTGGAGGGTGGTGGCTATTATTCAAAAGCATTTGGGTAAGATTTCGGGTTCGCAAGGAACCCTTTGCAATTATTTTGGTTTGGCCGAATAGGCCATGGCACTAACCTTGTGTTGGCCAAATAATAGGGGCAAGGATATTGAGTGTGGCTGATTGACTCAGTTGGATTTAGGACTATCGTGGGTGACAGGTGTGTACATACACACTTTATAATTTATTTACATGCTAAGTATGCTGTGTGTGCTAAATCTAATCTGTAGATTTGGGATCCAATACCGGAAATGGTATAGGCAAGGATTCAGGTAAGTCCTTGTGGTTATGATGCTTTTGGGAAGCATGACATGTTTAATATATGTGACTTAAATATTTGATGGCATGAAATCTGGTATATAATGATTTGATATGGGTTGATGAGGAGGCGGCGATGATATTCATGTCGACGGACACGGTGGTTTGGTACCACATTGTGACTACGGTCACCAGAGGTTTGGCACCTCCAGAGGTTTGGCACCTCATAGCGTCTCGCCCCGGTGGCTTAGCACCACGGTTGGGTTGGCCTGATTATATTAAGGGATTGATGCCAGTGATTTGGTATCACACGATGGGTAGGCCCCATCAATCGATTTGTGTCTTCGGACACCAGAGGTTTGGCACCTCCAGTGAGTTGGCATCACATCTGTGACTATAAGTCACTAGTGGTTTGGCACCACCAGTGGTTTGGTACCACACGGGGTAGACAAATGCGTTTGGATGGCTAGGTTGGGTGCATGACTTAGTGCATGACTTAGTGCATGATTGCTAATTATAAATTGTGTATGAAATTGTTTAAAACCGGGGGAAGGGTTACGCATTGAGTCTTGGTGACTCACCTTCTCTTTAACATTTTTCAGGTGACTCGTAGATCGCGGATGAGGAGCTGGATGGACTCGAGGTGGCCATGCAGTGGGAATTTGATAAATGGACTTTAAGTTTTGTTTTATATTCATTGTTGGTTTTATTTTATTCAATTTGTAATAAGGCCTCCTAGAATTATTTTTATTATTCACATGTTTTGAATAATTGTTTAAACTATTTGGTGATATTAAAATAAGTACACATGCTTTCTTAAATTCCATCGAAATTGTTTTACCATGCCATCGGGCACATTCGAAATCTGTAACAACTTGATTTAATAAATGATTTTTAATGGACTAAGTGTGGTTTTAGCAAGACAATAGAAAATGAAAGGTTTTCAACAAAACTTAGATCGCCTTAAAGTGATTTCACAAAATGTTTTACTCTGTGACATACCGAATTCGGTCGTAGTGTTTGGGCCTGGTTTGGGCTGTTACAAATACTGACTCCATGATACTCCGTAAATATTTATAAAAATATTCATGGCTCGATTTATGAAGTCGAGGTCTCGATTCCTTGTTTTCAACTTAATTTACCTAATAAATTCTTTTAAATCACAAATTTACTAATTCAAAAGTTTCCTAAAGTCATACTTGACTTATAAATAATAATTAAATATTAAAAATTTCAAACTCACTCGTCAGATTTAGTGGTCTCAAACCACTGTTTTCGATACCATTGAAAATTAGGCTGTTACAACTCTCCCCCTTTAGGAAATTTCATCCTCGAAATTTGTTACATGAGAATAAGTTCAGGGACTGTGATTTCATTGATTCTTCTGTTTCCCAGGTAGCGTTCTCCAAACCATGACGATGCCGTAGCACTTTTATTTCGTAATTCTTTAACCTCTCGAGCCAAAATCTTCACTGGTTCTTCTGAATAAGTCATATCAGGTCGTATCTCAATTTCACTATGAGGAATCTCGTGTGAAGGATCTGATCTATACCATCTTAGCATAGACATATAGAACACGTTATGAATCTTCTCAAGTTCTAGAGGCAGAGCTAACCTATACGCCACAGGGCCAATTCTTTCTACAATTTCATACGGTCCAATAAATCTTGGACTCAGTTTCCCTTTTTTGCCAAACCGTAATACTTTCTTCCGGAGTGAAACTTTTAAAAACACTCGATCGGCAACCGCAAATTCTATATCTCTTCTTTTCAAATCTACATATGATTTCTGACAGTTTGAAGTAGCTTTCAAACTGTCCCAGATGATTCAAACTTTTTTTTCAGTTTCTCAGATCAAATCGACTCCCACTAACTTGGATTCACTCAACTCGGACCAATACAATGGAGTCTTACATTTTCTTCCATAAAGAGCTTCAAATGGTGCCATTTTTATGATGGATTGATAACTATTATTATAGGAAAATTCGGCCAAGGGTAAATACCTTTCCCAGCTATCTCTAAACTCGAGTATACAACATCTCAACATGTCTTCTAAAATCTGAATCACTCGTTTTGATTGCTTGTCAGTTTGAGGATGAAATGCTGTGCTGAAATTTAGCTTAGTACCCAAGGCTTCTTGTAGTCTATTCTAAAACCTTAATGTAAACCTCGAATCTCGATCTGAAATAATAGATTTTGGAACCCCGTGTAACCTTACAATCTCTTATATATACAATTCTGCTAACTTCTCAAGTGAAAAGTCAGTTCTGACAGGGATAAAATGTGCTGACTTAGTTAATCTATCCACAACACCATATCAAAATTTTCTTTCTCAGAGTCATAGGTAATCCAGATGCAAAATCTATCGTGACATGCTTCTATTTCCACCCAGGAATTATGATAGGTTGTAACAAACCTATTGGTAGATGATGTTCTGCTTTGACTTACTGAAAAATCAAACACTTGGCCACAAATTCCCAAATCTCTCGTTTCATACCCAGCCACCAATACATCCTTTTCAAATCACAATACATCTTCGTGCTACCCGGATAATGGAATATATACTACTGTGAGCTTCAGAAAGAATATCATTTTTCAAATCTGAATTATTCGGGACACAACTTCTAATATGATAACGTAACATACCATTATCATCAATGCTATACTTTGGACTCAACTTGTCCCGATCCATTTGTCTTTCCAAAACCAATTTCGGGTCATCATCTTGCAATTCTCGAATCTGTTGAAGGAACAAATGTTTCGTTCTCAATTTTGCTATTACTGAACCATCTTCATTAAGAGATAAATAAGCGTTTATCGCCTGAAGTGCAAATAATGACGATTTTTGACTAAATGCATCTACAACCACATTAGCTTTCCCCGGGTGGTAGTTAATAACCAAGTCATAATCTTTTAGTAGCTCTAGCCATCGTCTCTGTCTCAAATTCAACTCCTTCTGAGTCATCAAATATTTCAGACTTTTATGATCTGTGTACACATAACATTTCTCACCGTATAAATAGTGTCCCCAAATTTTCAAAGCAAGCATAATTGCATCCAACTCAAGATCATGTGTAGGATAATTCCTCTCATGTGGTTTTAATTTTTGAGAAGCATAGGCCACTACTTTTCCTGACAGCATAAATACCAACCTAATCCATTTAAAGATGCATCACTGTAAACAACATACGGTACACCCAATTCTGGTTGAGTCAAAACCAGCGCCTTTGTTAACATTTTCTTCAACTGATCAAAGCTCTGTTGACACTCCTCAGGCCAAACAAATTCAACATTCTTCTGTAATAATTGGGTCATCGGTGAAGCAATCATTAAAAAGTTCTAGACAAAACAATGGTAATATCTTGCTACACCCAGAAAACTTCGTACTTTTGTAATATTCTTCGGAATTTTCCAATTCACCACTGTAGATACTTTGCTCGGGTCCACTCGAATTCCTTCAGCGGACACAATATGACCCAAAAATCCAACCTCATGAAGCCAGAATTCACATTTATAGAAATTTCCATACAACTGTTTCTCCCTCAAAATTTGTAACACAATTCTCAAATGTTGTGCATGCTCGGATTCTGTCTTATAATAGATCAATATATCATCAATAAACACAATTACAAATCTATCCAAATATGTCCATAAAAACATGACAAACCGTAATATATACATATTTTAATCCCACATTTGGCATACTTTTGGATGATTTATCCCTTGAATTGTGGAATTTGATTCTCCTAATCCTTTAATTTCATGTTTTATACTTAGGAGAGCACAAGCGGATGAAAAGAACGAGAAACAGGCCAAAAATGGAGAAAATGGGCTAAAGTAAGAAATCAACACGGCCTGGACCATACCACATGGCCGTGCCACTTTAGTAGACTTGAACACGGCCTTGGACTCGATTCACACGGGCGTGTCCCTGCCGTGACCTGTTTTAATTCCACTCAGAAAAGGATACTTAGAGGCTGAGAAAGACATTTCGAAGTCTATATAAACACCCTAAGTATGGCCTAAAGGAGGGAGCGAAGCCAGAGAGGGCTGAATATAGGGAATTACTCCAAGAAAGCCAGTTGATCCATCTCAGAAGTCGGAATCACGCTCAAAACTGAAGATTTTCCCTTGAATTTCCTTCAGGGGGTTTTAGGGTTTTCTTTATGTTTTGTTATTTAATTTCTTCTGAGATGTATTTTTTTTATAATTATAAAACTGAACCCCTTAAATACCTGAGGGGGATGAAACTTAAGATGGATCTTGTTATTGTTTTCTGAACTGTATGATACATATTTGATTTGTTCTTAATTATGTGTTCTTAATTCTTGGGTTAATATTTTAGGATATTGATTCAAGTATTGATGTGCTTATTCAGAGGAGCAAAAGTCCTTGTTTAAGAGTAGATCTAGCATAGTTAAGCGGAGTTGATCGCACTCCTAGAGATAGGACGATGAAAATCTGCCGGATTAGGGTCAAACCTAATATGGGAGTCCATGGATCGAATTAATGCAAACCTTGGGGTTTTAATTAGAAAGAGATTTCAATTAATCAACCTAGGGTTAGACATTATTATTCTAGAGAGAGATAATAATATAAATTAGGGAATCTTACGGATCAAGTCAAGCGAATAAATCGTATGGTTCATAGTTAGATAACAAGTGAAGTTTAGGTGGATTCTTCCTCGGGTATTGTCTTAATCAACTGATTTTCCCAAAAGTATTTTCCCAATTCATTCTTTGTGTCTTAGCATCCTTAGTTTAGTAATTAGTTAGATAAATATCAATCCCCTTTATTTTAGACTAGATAATAAAAAAAAAGTCAGTACTAGTACTTTTGGTTCCTTTGGGTTCGACATCCCGGTCTTGCCACTAGGCTATACTATTGTTCGATAGGTGCACTTGCCTCAATTGTGATGATAGTTAGTTTCTAGGCTCGATTATTCATTATATAAATATTAAAGCTTTCAGACCACGATCAAGTTTTTGGCGCCATTGCCGGGGAACTAAAATATTAGGAACGCTAAATTTTTATTACTTTAGCCATTATTTTTTTATTTGCAATTTATTTTTCTTTTCTAATTTTTCTTTTCTTTACTTCTGGCAGGAACTTTTAGTTTATGACCAAAAGAAACCCATCAGGACCATTACTTTTTGACAGTGAACTCGAAAGTACAGCTCGCAGAAACAGAAGAGAAATAAGGCGAAGCCTACAATACATACAAGAAGAGCAAGAGGATGACACCAATAATACCGAAGAGATGGCTGATGAAACACCCCAAACCCGGCCCACGAGCTTTGACCAGATTTGGTATGTTCCTCAAGTAAACCGGTTTCAAATTCTTTTGTTACTTAGAGAAAAACTTGTGTGATTAAAAAAAATATTGTTTGGGTTGGGCTTGTGTTGAAAACAAACTGGATTTTTATATTAGAAAACCCCTTTTTAATATTAAGTGATAAAACATATAGAGTATATTTTAAAATAAAATACTTAGTCTTTAACTTAATCAAAATTTGTAACACAATAAAACAACAAGTAGAAATAAAATCGTTCATCATGGCCTTATGGCCTTATTACATCAAATAGTTTCCAAAATATTTCAAAGTACTAAAATAAATTCAAGAGTCCATAAAAATATAAACTTCATGTTGAGCATGGCCACCACAAATACTATCTGAGTCCCGGTCCATCACTGCTCATTCATCACCGAAACATGGTCCCACAAACGGGTGAGTCAAAGCAGACTCAATGTGTACACGACACTAAATCATAATAGAATCAGGCATACAATAGTTACACATTCAAAACATAAAATACAAGTTATGATGCATTCCCAAACCCAAACCTAATTGTCCATCCGCTACACACCCCCGTACCTGCCAGTCACACCGTGGGGACTACTAAGTCGACCCTCCATCCGCTACACACCATCGAAGGTAGTCGCTGCAGTCGACGTGCTCATCGCCCATATAAAATTTGTGGCATAGCCACCAGATATAATTGTGTCAAGAGACACCAGATTCAGATAATGTAACCGAAGTTACCACATTTAGATAATGTGACCGAAGTCACCACATTCAGATAGTGAGACCGTAGTCATCACATTCACTTCCCCTTTATCATATATCCCGAATGACCCATATTATCCATATCATGCATATCATACTTAAATTCACATTCTTATAAAGTTTCACATGTTATAAATAACATATTTCATAATCCTAGTGGAAGTATGAAAGTACCTGAGTACTTAGTACCATATCATGGTAGTTTAGCCACTTTCATATACTTAATAACACATATATTAATAAACATAGCCATAATACATATTATAAAGTAGTGTGGGGTACACACCGATTCGATTTAGCAACAAATTTCTTGAGATTTCAAAATCGGGTCTCGCTTAAATCCTTAATCCCTACATTTGATTAATCACTTACTAATTTAATAAAAGCCATTGACCATAAATCCAAATCCTAGTAGGATTAGTATTCTTAAACTTACCTTGTTTGCCGATTTGATTAATAATCAAATCTCAAATTTGTAGTATTCCTTCCTTAAAAATCGGCTAGCCACCAAATCATTTAACTAGGTCGATTTTAGGCTTTTGAATAAATAGGAAATAATTCTAAATACCAAAAATAAGCCTTGGTGAATACTCATATGCTTACCTTGTGGATTTTAAATCCCAAACTCACTTAGAATAACTAGGGAACACGTGGCCTATGGTGTACCTTTGGGAAAAGAACTTCTCCTTCCTTGTAGTCGACACTTAGTAAATCCCAAAAGATCTCTTCAAAGTTTCAAACAACAAGATATTAATGGGGTTAGTCCTAGATTTTGGCAAATTTTAAAAGAAAAAGGATGAAACCGAATGAGATCTTACCCTTACTTGAAGAAATCGATTGCACCTTCACTTCAATCTTCAGAGATTCGGGCTATGGCTAGATGATGATCTCACAACTTTCGATTTTGGAGGATTAGAAAGAAAAGAGAAGGAAGAATAAAGATGGAGGATTAGGCTAGAACACAAGGTATTTTTGGCTTGGCAAAAATAAAAGAAGAAGAAGATTTGGTGAAGAGAATTCAGCAGAGGCTTTCAAAGAGCAGTAAAATAATGCAGAATAGCCTTTCTTTTCCTTTTATAGCCGAAATTACTAAGCTAGAGTCCCTTACTTGGCCACCACTCTTCTATTTTGATAGCTTTATCCCTTTAATTATCATAAATAAAAGAGTTTAATCCAACATTTATCTCTTCAAAAATAATCCAAATTAAATCCCTTATTTATCACCTTATTAATCGAATATTTATGAAAATAAAACTCCTCCTTTCTAGAAGGCTTGTGCCAGTCCACCTCGAGCTTCGGAAGCAAAAATAAAACTTCCTTTATTTGCTTCCCAAGTGACTCGAACTCGGGCCCAACACCTTGCATGTGGCGCCATTTCAGAGGCCCTAAGTGGCATCTTTGTGCCACTTTTCCAAGCCTATTTGTGTGTCAAATTTCACCAACTTTTTCTTTTAAGGCCACCTTGCCTTAATTTCCTCTTTTAAACTTTAAAACTCGATATTTCTAAGTCATTTCTAAGTTTCCAAAAATTTTCGTTCGGCTCTGTAAACTTGACATTTCCTTACATTTCCAAGTTTCCAGAAATGTTCACTTTTTTTTTTTGAATCATTTCTAAATCATTTTCCTAGTTTCCATAAATGTTCACTTTCCTCTTTATTCCTTTACATTTTCGGGACATTTCCCTACATTTCCAAGACAAGACATTTCCTTACATTTCCTTGCATTTCCTTACATTTCCATACATTTCCTCACATTTCCATACATTTCCTTACATTTCCTTACATTTCCATACATTTCCTTATTTCTAGAATTCACATAACACATTAACATGCCATTTTACCACATGGTTCCTTGTGTCATGCTTCACACGGAGTTTCTTTTAAAGCCTCATTTACCTAGCTCCCCTTTTTACTTAAAAACCAATAATTAGGCACGAACGTATAACCCCTAATCTAGGATGTTACAGTTCTACCCTCCTTAAAAATAATTTCGTCCTCGAAATTACTTACTAACAGTCGTACAATCCTTCTCACTGCACTATGCTTATGCTGCGCACTCTGATCTTGATAGAGCCATTATACCTTCTAGGCACAATCTCTAAGTTCACATCCATTAGAACTCATTTTCTAACGTCGCGATTTAATCTGATTTAAGAGTTTTATACATTAGTACTTTTGTTTCACTGATTAACCGCGAACAGTTTTATGAAAAGAGATGTTTAAAAGTGGTTCTTTCGATCAAACAAAGTTCTCAGCTCAAGTTCACTATTCAGAAAGTCACGTTCACATTCATCAACCAATTATGAACTTTCGTTCATTCAGAGAAACGTTGTAGTTTTCATTGTTGTTGTTTCTCCACTACCCAGGGGTATTTTCGTAATTTTGTCCTACAGGGGTATTTTCGTAATTTTTTTTCAAAAGAAAAAGTTTCTTGGTGATTTTGTCAAAATTTATTTTGGAAATTTTGAATTTTCGGGGTATTTTTGGAAAATTCGAAATCCGGGGTATTTCGATAATTTTTCACAAACCGGGATAAATTCGTAAAATCTAATAAATTAGGAATGTTTTAAAAGTTACAAAACTTTGAGGGTTCTTTTTGAGAATTGTACTTTCCAAAATAGTGATGTTGCAAAAATTTTGGAAATCAGGGCTATTTTGGTAATTTTGTAAGTTAGGGGCAATTTTGTAATTTTCCAAAATTAAGGTATTTTGATATTTTGCAAATTAGGGTTTTTGAACATTTATAAAATAATGAAGTTTTGATTAAAACTATGGGTATTTTGGAAATCTCATAAATCCAGGGCATTTTTGTAATTTACCACAGGAGGGTATATTTGTAATTTCATAAATTAGAAAAATTTTTGGAAAATTTTGTAAAGATGGTTTTCACAAATTTAGAAGAAAGTTTTTAAGAGTTTTAAAGCTGGGTTTTATTGTTTTTATAGAAACACGGCTAGTTCCTTTCGGGTTTTAGTCATTGTGTTTAGCTTTGTCGTGAGTCCTCTTGGTTAGGGTGAACCGAAGCTACGCACGCAGGTAGGATTCTGCGAAGAGGAGGTGAGTCACTAGGGGCTGCTAAGTACTGTGCTCTTAGGATCCAATCCTAGACATGCGCACGTGGGTTGCCACACCCTAACTCGGCGACTTAGCGCCAGTAGGTTTGTTTAATTAGGCATTAAGTCTTATGTAATAGTTGGGGTAAACTAATCCTAGGGTTCAAGTACCTATCATACTTATTTCTACGTTCCATTCCTACCCTTCTACAGATCATACAGATCATACAATAAATCACACAAGAGATAGGGGTACTTACCTGGTGGACTGCGGGTCGGAGACTTAGGTGCCATGCCTGAAAAACCTGAAAATCTCCACAAATTTCTTTTGGGTTAGATTTTGAAAACATTTTGGGCCTTAAACCCAAGGTAGAGAGTTTGAAACAGGCTCGATACCAAGCTGAAACACCCCAAACCCGGCCCACGAGCTTTGACCAGATTTGGTATGTTCCTCAAGTAAACCGGTTTCAAATTCTTTTGTTACTTAGAGAAAAACTTGTGTGATTAAAAAAATATTGTTTGGGTTGGGCTTGTGTTGAAAACAAACTGGATTTTTATATTAGAAAACCCCTTTTTAATATTAAGTGATAAATTCTTTTTAATATTAATTTCGGTAATTTTTCACAAACCGGGATAAATTCGTAAAATCTAATAAATCAGGGATGTTTTAAAAATTACAAAACTTTGAGGGTTCTTTTTGAGAATTGTACTTTCCAAAATAGTGATGTTGCAAAAATTTTGGAAATCAGGGCTATTTTGGTAATTTTGTATGTTAGGGGCAATTTTGTAATTTTCCAAAATCAAGGTATTTTGATATTTTGCAAATTAGGGTTTTTGAACATTTATAAAATAATGAAGTTTTGATTAAAACTATGGGTATTTTGGAAATCTCATAAATCCAGGCATTTTTGTAATTTACCCACAGAGGGTATATTTGTAATTTCATAAATTAGAAAAATTTTCGGAAAATTTTGTAAAGATGGTTTTCACAAATTTAGAAGAAAGTTTTTAAGAGTTTTAAAACTGGGGTTTTATTGTTTTTATAGAAACACGGCTAGTTCCCTTTCGGGTTTTAGTCATTGTGTTTAGCCTGTGACTGAGTCCTCTTGGTTAGGGTGAACCGAAGCTACGCACCATGTAGGATTCCTGCGAAGAGGAGGTGAGTCACTAGGACTGCTTAAGTACCTGTGCTCTTAGGATCCAATCCTAGACATGCATTGTGGGTTGCCACACCCTAACTCGGCGACTTAGCCGTAGGTTTGTTTAATTAGGCATTAAGTCTTATGTAATAGTTGGGGTAAACTAATCCTAGGGTTCAAGTACCTATCATACTTATTTCTACGTTCCATTCCTACCCTTCTACAGATCATACAGATCATACAATAAATCACACAAGAGATAGGGTACTTACGGTGGATCATGCCTCGGAGACTTAGGTGCCATGCCTGAAAAACCTGAAAATCTCCACAAATTTCTTTTGGGCTAGATTTTGAAAACATTTTGGGCCTTAAACCCAAGGCCGAGAGTTTGAAACGGGCTCTGATACCAAACTGAAACACCCCAAACCCGGCCCACGAGCTTTGACCAGATTTGGTATGTTCCTCAAGTAAACCGGTTTCAAATTCTTTTGTTACTTAGAGAAAAACTTGTGTGATTAAAAAATATTGTTTGGGTTGGGCTTGTGTTGAAAACAAACTGGATTTTTATATTAGAAAACCCCTTTTAATATTAAGTGATAAATTCTTTTTAATATTAATTTTGGTAATTTTTCACAAACCAAGGATAAATTCGTAAAATCTAATAAATCGGGGATGTTTTAAAAGTTACAAAACTTTGAGGTTCTTTTTGAGAATTGTACTTTCCAAAATAGTGATGTTGCAAAAATTTTGGAAATCGGGGCTATTTTGGTAATTTTGTATGTTAGGGCAATTTTGTAATTTTCCAAAATCAAGGTATTTTGATATTTTGCAAATTAGGGTTTTTGAACATTTATAAAATAATGAAGTTTTGATTAAAACTATGGGTATTTTGGAAATCTCATAAATCCAGGGCATTTTTGTAATTTACCACAGGGGTATATTTGTAATTTCATAAATTAGAAAAATTTTGAAAAATTTTGTAAAGATGGTTTTCACAAATTTAGAAGAAAGTTTTTAAGAGTTTTAAAGCTGGGGTTTTATTGTTTTTATAGAAACACTGGCTAGTTCCCTTTCGGGTTTTAGTCATTGTGTTTAGCTTTGTGATCGAGTCCTCTTGGTTAGGGTGAACCAGAAGCTACGCGCACTGTAGGATTCTGCGAAGAGGAGGTGAGTCACTAGGGCTCGCTAAGTACTGTGCTCTTAGGATCCAATCCTAGACATGCGCATGTGGGTTGCCACACCCTAACTCTGGCGACTTAGCCGTAGGTTTGTTTAATTAGGCATTAAGTCTTATGTAATAGTTGGGGTAAACTAATCCTAGGGTTCAAGTACCTATCATACTTATTTCTACGTTCCATTCCTACCCTTCTACAGATCATACAGATCATACAATAAATCACACAAGAGATAGGGTACTTACACGGTGGATCATGGGTCGGAGACTTAGGTGCCATGCCTGAAAAACCTGAAAATCTCCACAAATTTCTTTTGGGCTAGATTTTGAAAACATTTTGGGCCTTAAACCCAAGGCCGAGAGTTTGAAACGGGCTCTGATACCAAACTGAAACACCCCAAACCCGGCCCACGAGCTTTGACCAGATTTGGTATGTTCCTCAAGTAAACCGGTTTCAAATTCTTTTGTTACTTAGAGAAAAACTTGTGTGATTAAAAAAATATTGTTTGGGTTGGGCTTGTGTTGAAAACAAACTGGATTTTTATATTAGAAAACCCCTTTTTAATATTAAGTGATAAATTCTTTTTAATATTAATTTCGGTAATTTTTCACAAACCGGGATAAATTCGTAAAATCTAATAAATCAGGGATGTTTTAAAAGTTACAAAACTTTGAGGGTTCTTTTTGAGAATTGTACTTTCCAAAATAGTGATGTTGCAAAAATTTTAGAAATCAGGGCTATTTTGGTAATTTTGTAAGTTAGGGGCAATTTTGTAATTTTCCAAAATCAAGGTATTTTGATATTTTGCAAATTAGGGTTTTTGAACATTTATAAAATAATGAAGTTTTGATTAAAACTATGGGTATTTTGGAAATCTCATAAATCCAGGGCATTTTTGTAATTTACCCCTAGGGGTATATTTGTAATTTCATAAATTAGAAAAATTTTCAGAAAATTTTGTAAAGATGGTTTTCACAAATTTAGAAGAAAGTTTTTAAGAGTTTTAAAACTGGGGTTTTATTGTTTTTATAGAAACACGGCTAGTTCCCTTTCGGGTTTTAGTCATTGTGTTTAGCTTTGTGTGTTGAGTCCTCTTGGTTAGGGTGAAGAAGCTACGCACTGTAGGATTCTGCGAAGAGGAGGTGAGTCACTAGGACCGCTTAAGTACTGTGCTCTTAGGATCCAATCCTAGACATGCGCACAGGGGTTGCCACACCCTAACTCGGCGACTTAGCCGTAGGTTTGTTTAATTAGGCATTAAGTCTTATGTAATAGTTGGGGTAAACTAATCCTAGGGTTCAAGTACCTATCATACTTATTTCTACGTTCCATTCCTACCCTTCTACAGATCATACAGATCATACAATAAATCACACAAGAGATAGGGGTACTTACCTGGTGGACTGCGGGTCGGAGACTTAGGTGCCATGCCTGAAAAACCTGAAAATCTCCACAAATTTCTTTTGGGCTAGATTTTGAAAACATTTTGGGCCTTAAACCCAAGGCCAAGAGTTTGAAACGGGCTCTGATACCAAACTAAAACACCCCAAACTCGGCCCACGAGCTTTGACTAGATTTGGTATGTTCCTCAAGTAAACCGGTTTCAAATTCTTTTGTTACTTAGAGAAAAACTTGTGTGATTAAAAAAAATATTGTTTGGGTTGGGCTTGTGTTGAAAACAAACTGGATTTTTATATTAGAAACCCCTTTTTAATATTAAGTGATAAAACATATAGAGTATATTTTAAAATAAAATACTTAGTCTTTAACTTAATCAAAATTTGTAACACAATAAAACAACAAGTAGAAATAAAATCGTTCATCATGGCCTTATGGCCTTATTACATCAAATAGTTTCCAAAATATTTCAAAGTACTAAAATAAATTCAAGAGTCCATAAAAATATAAACTTCATGTTGAGCATGGCCACCACAAGTATCGCCGTCCGGTCCATCACATTCATCACACAAACATGGTCCCACAACGGGGTGAGTCAAACAGACTCAATGTGTACACGACACTAAATCATAATAGAATCAGGCATAAAATAGTTACACATTCAAAACATAAAATACAAGTTATGATGCATTCCCAAACCCAAACCTAATTGTCCATCCGCTACACACCCCGCACTGCCGGTCACACCGTGGGGACTACTAAGTCGACCCTCCATCCGCTACACACCATCGAAAGCGATCATTTGCGATCGGCGTGCTCATCGCCCATATAAAATTTGTGGCATAGCCACCTATATATAATTGTGTCAAGAGACACCAGATTCGAGATAATGTGGCGAAGTTACCACATTCGGATAATGTGATGAAGTCACCACATTCGGATATGAGACCGTAGTCATCACATTCACTTCCCCTTTATCATATATCCCGAATGACCCATATTATCCATATCATGCATATCATACTTAAATTCACATTCTTATAAAGTTTCACATGTTATAAATAACATATTTCATAATCCTAGTGGAAGTATGAAAGTACCTGAGTACTTAGTACCATATCATGGTAGTTTAGCCACTTTCATATACTTAATAACACATATATTAATAAACATAGCCATAATACATATTATAAAGTAGTGTGGGGTACACACCTGATTCGCTTAGCAAATTCCTTGAGATTTCAAAATCTGGTCTACTGCTTAAATCCTTAATCCCTACATTTGATTAATCACTTACTAATTTAATAAAAGCCATTCACCATAAATCCAAATCCTAGTAGGATTAGTATTCTTAAACTTACCTTGTTTGCCGATTTGATTAATAATCAAATCCAAATTTGTAGTATTCCTTCCTTAAAAATCGGCTAGCCACCATATCATTTAACTAGGTCGGTTTAGGCTTTTGAATAAATAGGAAATAATTCTAAATACCAAAAATAAGCCTTGGCCGAATACTTCATATGCTTACCTTGTGGATTTTAAATCTCAGAAACTCACCGAATAACTACTAGGAACACGTGGCCTATGGTGTACCTTCGGGAAAAGAACTTCTCCTTCCTTGTAGTCGACACTTAGTAAATCCAGAAAGATCTCTTCAAAGTTTCAGCAACAAGATATTAATGGGGTTAGTCCTAGATTTGGCAAATTTTAAAAAAAAAGGATGAAATCGAATGAGATCTTACCCTTACTTGAAGAAATCGATTGCACCTTCACTTCAATCTTCAGAGATTCGGCTATGGCTAGATGATGATCTCACAACTTTCGGTTTTGGAGGGATTAGAAAGAAAAGAGAAGGAAGAATAAAGATGGAGGATTCGGCTAGAACACAAGGTATTTCGGCTTGGCAAAAATAAAAGAAGAAGAAGATTTGGTGAAGAGAATTCAGCAGAGGCTTTCAAAGAACAGAAAATAATGCAGAATAGCCTCTCTTTTCCTTTTATAGCCGAAATTACTAAGCTAGAGTCCCTTACTTGGCCACCACTCTTCTATTTTGATAGCTTTATCCCTTTAATTATCATAAATAAAAGAGTTTAATCCAACATTTATCTCTTCAAAAATAATCCAAATTAAATCCCTTATTTATCACCTTATTAATCGAATATTTATGAAAATAAAACTCCTCCTTTCTAGAAGGCTTGTGCCGTCCACCTCAGGCTTCTGGAAGCAAAAATAAAACTTCCTTTATTTGCTTCCCAAGTGACTCGAACTCAGGCCCAACACCTTGCATGTGGCGCCATTTCCAGAGGCCCTAAGTGGCATCTTCAGGCCACTTTTCCAAGCCTATTTGTGTGTCAAATTTCACCAACTTTTTCTTTTAAGGCCACCTTGCCTTAATTTCCTCTTTTAAACTTTAAAACTCGACATTTCTAAGTCATTTCTAAGTTTCCAAAAATTTTTCGTTCGCTCAGTAAACTTGACATTTCCTTACATTTCCAAGTTTCAGAAATGTTCACTTTTTTTTTTGAATCATTTCTAAATCATTTTCCTAGTTTCCATAAATGTTCACTTTCCTCTTTATTCCTTTACATTTTCAGGACATTTCCCTACATTTCCAAGACAAGACATTTCCTTACATTTCCTAGCATTTCCTTACATTTCCATACATTTCCTCACATTTCCATACATTTCCTTACATTTCCTTACATTTCTTTACATTTCCATACATTTCCATACATTTCCTTACATTTCCTTACATTTCCATACATTTCCTTATTTCTAGAATTCACATAACACATTCATAATTCATAAAACATGCCATTTTACCACATGGTTCCTTGTGTCATGCTTCACACGGAGTTTCTTTTAAAGCCTCATTTACCTAGCTCCCCTTTTTACTTAAAAACCAATAATTTTCGAAAGCTTTCTTCTTCCATCCTAGAATTCTAAAAACCCTTAATACACTTCCAACACTGCCAAAACCTACTAACTCATGAATTAGGCACGAACGCATAACCCCTAATCTAGGATGTTACAGTTCTACCCTCCTTAAAAATAATTTCGTCCTCGAAATTACTTACTAACAGTCGTACAATCCTTCTCACTGCACTATGCTTATGCTGCGCACTCTGATCTTGATAGAGCCATTATACCTTCTAGGCACAATCTCTAAGTTCACATCCATTAGAACTCATTTTCTAACGTCGCGATTTAATCTGATTTAAGAGTTTTATACATTAGTACTTTTGTTTCACTGATTAACCGCGAACAGTTTTATGAAAAGAGATGTTTAAAAGTGGTTCTTTCGATCAAACAAAGTTCTCACTCAAGTTCACTATTCGAGAAAGTCACGTTCACATTCATCAACCAATTATGAACTTTCGTTCATTCAGAGAAACGTTGTAGTTTTCATTGTTGTTGTTTCTCCACTACCCAGGGGTATTTTCGTAATTTTTTTCAAAAGAAAAAGTTTCTTGGTGATTTTGTCAAAAATTATTTTGGAAATTTTGAATTTTCGGGGTATTTTTGGAAAATTCGAAATCCGGGGTATTTCGATAATTTTTCACAAACCGGGATAAATTCGTAAAATCTAATAAATCAGGAATGTTTTAAAAGTTACAAAACTTTGAGGGTTCTTTTTGAGAATTGTACTTTCCAAAATAGTGATGTTGCAAAAATTTTGCAAATCAGGGCTATTTTGGTAATTTTGTAAGTTAGGGGCAATTTTGTAATTTTCCAAAATCAAGGTATTTTGATATTTTGCAAATTAGGGTTTTTGAACATTTATAAAATAATGAAGTTTTGATTAAAACTATGGGTATTTTGGAAATCTCATAAATCCAGGGCATTTTTGTAATTTACCCCTAGGGGTATATTTTTAATTTCATAAATTAGAAAAATTTTCGGAAAATTTTGTAAAGATGGTTTTCACAAATTTAGAAGAAACTTTTTAAGAGTTTTAAAACTAGGGTTTTGTTGTTTTTATAGAAACACGGCTAGTTCCCTTTCGGGTTTTAGTCATTGTGTTTAGCCTGTGACTGAGTCCTCTTGGTTAGGGTGAACCGAAGCTACGCACCAGGTAGGATTCCTGCGAAGAGGAGGTGAGTCACTAGGATCGCTTAAGTACTGTGCTCTTAGGATCCAATCCTAGACATGCATGCATGTGGGTTGCCACACCCTAACTCGGCGACTTAGCCGTAGGTTTGTTTAATTAGGCATTAAGTCTTATGTAATAGTTGGGGTAAACTAATCCTAGGGTTCAAGTACCTATCATACTTATTTCTACGTTCCATTCCTACCCTTCTACAGATCATACAGATCATACAATAAATCACACAAGAGATAGGGGTACTTACACCGGTGGATCATGGCCTGGAGACTTAGGTGCCATGCCAGAAAAACACGAAAATCTCCACAAATTTCTTTTGGGCTAGATTTTGAAAACATTTTGGGCCTTAAACCCAAAAGTAGAGAGTTTGAAACTGCTCGATACCAAATCGAAACACCCCAAACCCTACCCACGAGCTTTGACCAGATTTGGTATGTTCCTCAAGTAAACCTACCGGTTTCAAATTCTTTTGTTACTTAGAGAAAAACTTGTGTGATTAAAAAAATATTGTTTGGGTTGGGCTTGTGTTGAAAACAAACTGGATTTTTATATTAGAAAACCCCTTTTTAATATTAAGTGATAAATTCTTTTTAATATTAATTTCGGTAATTTTTCACAAACCGGGATAAATTCGTAAAATCTAATAAATCAGGAATGTTTTAAAAGTTACAAAACTTTGAGGGTTCTTTTTGAGAATTGTACTTTCCAAAATAGTGATGTTGCAAAAATTTTGGAAATCAGGGCTATTTTGGTAATTTTGTATGTTAGGGGCAATTTTGTAATTTTCCAAAATCAAGGTATTTTGATATTTTGCAAATTAGGGTTTTTGAACATTTATAAAATAATGAAGTTTTGATTAAAACTATGGGTATTTTGGAAATCTCATAAATCCAGGGCATTTTTGTAATTTACCCCTAGGGGTATATTTGTAATTTCATAAATTAGAAAAATTTTCGGAAAATTTTGTAAAGATGGTTTTCACAAATTTAGAAGAAAGTTTTTAAGAGTTTTAAAACTGGGGTTTTATTGTTTTTATAGAAACACGGCTAGTTCCCTTTCGGGTTTTAGTCATTGTGTTTAGCCTGTGACTGAGTCCTCTTGGTTAGGGTGAACCGAAGCTACGCACCAGGTAGGATTCCTGCGAAGAGGAGGTGAGTCACTAGGACTGCTTAAGTACCAGGCTCTTCCGGATCCAATCCTAGACATGCGCACAGGGGTTGCCACACCCTAACTCGGCGACTTAGCCGTAGGTTTGTTTAATTAGGCATTAAGTCTTATGTAATAGTTGGGGTAAACTAATCCTAGGGTTCAAGTACCTATCATACTTATTTCTACGTTCCATTCCTACCCTTCTACAGATCATACAGATCATACAATAAATCACACAAGAGATAGGGGTACTTACCTGGTGGACTGCGGGTCGGAGACTTAGGTGCCATGCCTGAAAAACCTGAAAATCTCCACAAATTTCTTTTGGGCTAGATTTTGAAAACATTTTGGGCCTTAAACCCAAGGCCGAGAGTTTGAAACGGGCTCTAATACCAAACTAAAACACCCCAAACCCGGCCCACGAGCTTTGACTAGATTTGGTATATTACTCAAGTAAACCGGTTTCAAATTCTTTTGTTACTTAGAGAAAAACTTGTGTGATTAAAAAAAATATTGTTTGGGTTGGGCTTGTGTTGAAAACAAACTGGATTTTTATATTAGAAAACCCCTTTTTAATATTAAGTGATAAAACATATAGAGTATATTTTAAAATAAAATACTTAGTCTTTAACTTAATCAAAATTTGTAACACAATAAAACAACAAGTAGAAATAAAATCGTTCATCATGGCCTTATGGCCTTATTACATCAAATAGTTTCCAAAATATTTCAAAGTACTAAAATAAATTCAAGAGTCCATAAAAATATAAACTTCATGTTGAGCATGGCCACCACAAATCGCTAGTCCCGGTCCATCACTGTTCATCACCTGAAACATGGTCCCACAACGGGGTGAGTCAAACAGACTCAATGTGTACACGACACTAAATCATAATAGAATCAGGCATACAATAGTTACACATTCAAAACATAAAATACAAGTTATGATGCATTCCCAAACCCAAACCTAATTGTCCATCCGCTACACACCCCCGTACCTGCCAGTCACACCGTGGGGACTACTAAGTCGACCCTCCATCCGCTACACACCATCGAATGCAGTCGACGTGCTCATCGCCCATATAAAATTTGTGGCATAGCCACCAGATATAATTGTGTCAAGAGACACCAGATTCAGATAATGTAACCGAAGTTACCACATTCAGATAATGTGACCGAAGTCACCACATTCAGATAGTGAGACCGTAGTCATCACATTCACTTCCCCCTTTATCATATATCCCGAATGACCCATATTATCCATATCATGCATATCATACTTAAATTCACATTCTTATAAAGTTTCACATGTTATAAATAACATATTTCATAATCCTAGTGGAAGTATGAAAGTACCTGAGTACTTAGTACCATATCATGGTACTTTAGCCACTTTCATATACTTAATAACACATATATTAATAAACATAGCCATAATACATATTATAAAGTAGTGTGGGGTACACACCTGATTCGCTTAGCAAATTCCTTGAGATTTCAAAATCTGGTCTACTGCTTAAATCCTTAATCCCTACATTTGATTAATCACTTACTAATTTAATAAAAAGCCATTCAGCCATAAATCCAAATCCTAGTAGGATTAGTATTCTTAAACTTACCTTGTTTGCCGATTTGATTAATAATCAAATCCCGAAATTTGTAGTATTCCTTCCTTAAAAATCGGCTAGCCACCAAATCATTTAACTAGGTCAGTTTCCGGCTTTTGAATAAATAGGAAATAATTCTAAATACCAAAAATAAGCCTTGCCCGAATACTTCATATGCTTACCTTGTGGATTTTAAATCCCGAAACTCACCGAATAACTAGGGAATACGTGGCCTATGGTGTACCTTCGGGAAAAGAACTTCTCCTTCCTTGTAGTCGACACTTAGTAAATCCCGAAAGATCTCTTCAAAGTTTCAGCAACAAGATAATAATGGGGTTAGTCCTAGATTTCGGCAAATTTTAAAAGAAAAAGGATGAAACCGAATGAGATCTTACCCTTACTTGAAGAAATCGATTGCACCTTCACTTCAATCTTCAGAGATTCGGCTATGGCTAGATGATGATCTCACAACTTTCGGTTTTGGAGGGATTAGAAAGAAAAGAGAAGGAAGAATAAAGATGGAGGATTCGGCTAGAACACAAGGTATTTCGGCTTGGCAAAAATAAAAGAAGAAGAAGATTTGGTGAAGAGAATTCGGCAGAGGCTTTCAAAGAACAGAAAATAATGCAGAATAGCCTCTCTTTTCCTTTTATAGCCGAAATTACTAAGCTAGAGTCCCTTACTTGGCCACCACTCTTCTATTTTGATAGCTTTATCCCTTTAATTATCATAAATAAAAGAGTTTAATCCAACATTTATCTCTTCAAAAATAATCCAAATTAAATCCCTTATTTATCACCTTATTAATCGAATATTTATGAAAATAAAACTCCTCCTTTCTAGAAGGCTTGTGCCGTCCACCTCAAGGCTTCGGAAGCAAAAATAAAACTTCCTTTATTTGCTTCCCAAGTGACTCGAACTCGGGCCCAACACCTTGCATGTGGCGCCATTTCAGAGGCCCTAAGTGGCATCTTGTGCCACTTTTCCAAGCCTATTTGTGTGTCAAATTTCACCAACTTTTTCTTTTAAGGCCACCTTGCCTTAATTTCCTCTTTTAAACTTTAAAACTCGACATTTCTAAGTCATTTCTAAGTTTCCAAAAATTTTCGTTCGGCTCTGTAAACTTGACATTTCCTTACATTTCCAAGTTTCCAGAAATGTTCACTTTTTTTTTTGAATCATTTCTAAATCATTTTCCTAGTTTCCATAAATGTTCACTTTCCTCTTTATTCCTTTACATTTTCAGGACATTTCCCTACATTTCCAAGACAAGACATTTCCTTACATTTCCTAGCATTTCCTTACATTTCCATACATTTCCTCACATTTCCATACATTTCCTTACATTTCCTTACATTTCTTTACATTTCCATACATTTCCATACATTTCCTTACATTTCCTTACATTTCCATACATTTCCTTATTTCTAGAATTCACATAACACATTCATAATTCATAAAACATGCCATTTTACCACATGGTTCCTTGTGTCATGCTTCACACGGAGTTTCTTTTAAAGCCTCATTTACCTAGCTCCCCTTTTACTTAAAACCAATAATTTTCGAAAGCTTTCTTCTTCCATCCTAGAATTCTAAAACCCTTAATACACTTCCAACACTGCCAAAACCTACTAACTCATGAATTAGGCACGAACGCATAACCCCTAATCTAGGATGTTACAGTTCTACCCTCCTTAAAAATAATTTCGTCCTCGAAATTACTTACTAACAGTCGTACAATCCTTCTCACTGCACTATGCTTATGCTGCGCACTCTGATCTTGATAGAGCCATTATACCTTCTAGGCACAATCTCTAAGTTCACATCCATTAGAACTCATTTTCTAACGTCGCGATTTAATCGATTTAAGAGTTTTATACATTAGTACTTTTGTTTCACCGATTAACATGAACAGTTTTATGAAAAGAGATGTTTAAAAGTGGTTCTTTCGATCAAACAAAGTTCTCAAACTCAAGTTCACTATTCGAGAAAGTCACGTTCACATTCATCAACCAATTATGAACTTTCGTTCATTCAGAGAAACGTTGTAGTTTTCATTGTTGTTGTTTCTCCACTACCCAGGGGTATTTTCGTAATTTTTTTTCAAAAGAAAAAGTTTCTTGGTGATTTTGTCAAAAATTATTTTGGAAATTTTGAATTTTCGGGGTATTTTTGGAAAATTCGAAATCTGGGGTATTTCGATAATTTTTCACAAACCGGGATAAATTCGTAAAATCTAATAAATCAGGAATGTTTTAAAAGTTACAAAACTTTGAGGGTTCTTTTTGAGAATTGTACTTTCCAAAATAGTGATGTTGCAAAAATTTTGCAAATCAGGCTATTTTGGTAATTTTGTAAGTTAGGGCAATTTTGTAATTTTCCAAAATCAAGGTATTTTGATATTTTGCAAATTAGGTTTTTGAACATTTATAAAATAATGAAGTTTTGATTAAAACTATGGGTATTTTGGAAATCTCATAAATCCAGGGCATTTTTGTAATTTACCCCTAGGGGTATATTTTTAATTTCATAAATTAGAAAAATTTTCGGAAAATTTTGTAAAGATGGTTTTCACAAATTTAGAAGAAACTTTTTAAGAGTTTTAAAACTAGGGTTTTGTTGTTTTTATAGAAACACGGCTAGTTCCCTTTCGGGTTTTAGTCATTGTGTTTAGCTTTGTGGATCGAGTCCTCTTGGTTAGGGTGAACCGAAGCTACGCACTGTAGGATTCTGCGAAGAGGAGGTGAGTCACTAGGATCGCTTAAGTACTGTGCTCTTAGGATCCAATCCTAGACATGCGCATTGTGGGTTGCCACACCTTAAACTCGGCGACTTAGCCGTAGTAGGTTTGTTTAATTAGGCATTAAGTCTTATGTAATAGTTGGGGTAAACTAATCCTAGGGTTCAAGTACCTATCATACTTATTTCTACGTTCCCATTCCTACCCTTCTACAGATCATACAGATCATACAATAAATCACACAAGAGATAGGGTACTTACGGTGGATCATGGTCGGAGACTTAGGTGCCATGCCAGAAAAACCTGAAAATCTCCACAAATTTCTTTTGGGCTAGATTTTGAAAACATTTTGGGCCTTAAACCCAAGGCCGAGAGTTTGAAACAGGCTCGATACAAATCTGAAACACCCCAAACCCGCCCACGAGCTTTGACCAGATTTGGTATGTTCCTCAAGTAAAGTAGGTTTCAAATTCTTTTGTTACTTAGAGAAAAACTTGTGTGATTAAAAAAATATTGTTTGGGTTGGGCTTGTGTTGAAAACAAACTGGATTTTTATATTAGAAAACCCCTTTTTAATATTAAGTGATAAATTCTTTTTAATATTAATTTCGGTAATTTTTCACAAACCGGGATAAATTCGTAAAATCTAATAAATCAGGGATGTTTTAAAAGTTACAAAACTTTGAGGGTTCTTTTTGAGAATTGTACTTTCCAAAATAGTGATGTTGCAAAAATTTTGGAAATCAGGGCTATTTTGGTAATTTTGTAAGTTAGGGGCAATTTTGTAATTTTCCAAAATTAAGGTATTTTGATATTTTGCAAATTAGGGTTTTTAAACATTTATAAAATAATGAAGTTTTGATTAAAACTATGGGTATTTTGGAAATCTCATAAATCCAGGGCATTTTTGTAATTTACCCCTAGGGGTATATTTGTAATTTCATAAATTAGAAAAATTTTCGGAAAATTTTGTAAAGATGGTTTTCACAAATTTAGAAGAAAGTTTTTAAGAGTTTTAAAACTAGGGTTTTATTGTTTTTATAGAAACACGGCTAGTTCCCTTTCGGGTTTTAGTCATTGTGTTTAGCCTGTGACTGAGTCCTCTTGGTTAGGGTGAACCGAAGCTACGCACTGCAGGATTCTGCGAAGAGGAGGTGAGTCACTAGGACTCGCTAAGTACACAGCTCTTAGGATCCAATCCTAGACATGCACTGGGGTTGCCACACCCTAACTCCTCGGCGACTTAGTAGTAGGTTTGTTTAATTAGGCATTAAGTCTTATGTAATAGTTGGGGTAAACTAATCCTAGGGTTCAAGTACCTATCATACTTATTTCTACGTTCCATTCCTACCCTTCTACAGATCATACAGATCATACAATAAATCACACAAGAGATAGGGGTACTTACCTGGTGGACTGCGGGTCGGAGACTTAGGTGCCATGCCTGAAAAACCTGAAAATCTCCACAAATTTCTTTTGGGCTAGGTTTTGAAAACATTTTGGGCCTTAAACCCAAGGCCGAGAGTTTGAAATGGGCTCTGATACCAAACTAAAACACCCCAAACCCGGCCCACGAGCTTTGACTAGATTTGGTATGTTCCTCAAGTAAACCGGTTTCAAATTCTTTTGTTACTTAGAGAAAAACTTGTGTGATTAAAAAAAATATTGTTTGGGTTGGGCTTGTGTTGAAAACAAACTGGATTTTTATATTAGAAAACCCCTTTTTAATATTAAGTGATAAAACTTATAGAGTATATTTTAAAATAAAATACTTAGTCTTTAACTTAATCAAAATTTGTAACACAATAAAACAACAAGTAGAAATAAAATCGTTCATCATGGCCTTATGGCCTTATTACATCAAATAGTTTCCAAAATATTTCAAAGTACTAAAATAAATTCAAGAGTCCATAAAAATATAAACTTCATGTTGAGCATGGCCAACACAAATCTCGCGCGATCCGGTCCATCACTTGCTCATCACACGAAACATGGTCCCACAACGGGGTGAGTCAAACAGACTCAATGTGTACACGACACTAAATCATAATAGAATCAGGCATACAATAGTTACACATTCAAAACATAAAATACAAGTTATGATGCATTCCCAAACCCAAACCTAATTGTCCATCCGCTTACACACCCCGCACGCCGGTCCACACCGTGGGGACTACTAAGTCGACCCTCCATCCGCTACACACCATCGAAGGCAGTCGCTGCAGTCGACGTGCTCATCGCCCATATAAAATTTGTGGCATAGCCACCAGATATAATTGTGTCAAGAGACACAGATTCGAGATAATGTAACCGAAGTTACCACATTCGGATAATATGATGAAGTCACCACATTCGAGATAGTGAGACCGTAGTCATCATTCACATTCACTTCCCTTTTCATATATCCCGAATGACCCATATTATCCATATCATGCATATCATACTTAAATTCACATTCTTATAAAGTTTCACATGTTATAAATAACATATTTTATAATCCTAGTGGAAGTATGAAAGTACCTGAGTACTTAGTACCATATCATGGTACTTTAGCCACTTTCATATACTTAATAACACATATATTAATAAACATAGCCACAATACATATTATAAAGTAGTGTGGGGTACACACCTGATTCGCTTAGAAAATTCCTTGAGATTTCAAAATCTGGTCTACTACTTAAATCCTTAATCCCTACATTTGATTAATCACTTACTAATTTAATAAAAAGCCATTTAGCCATAAATCCAAATCCTAGTAGGATTAGTATTCTTAAACTTACCTTGTTTGCCGATTTGATTAATAATCAAATCCCGAAATTTGTAGTATTCCTTCCTTAAAAATCTGCTAGCCACCAAATCATTTAACTAGGTCAGTTTCCGGCTTTTGAATAAATAGGAAATAATTCTAAATACCAAAAATAAGCCTTGGTCGAATACTTCATATGCTTACTTTGTGGATTTTAAATCCCGAAACTCACCGAATAACTAGGGAACACGTGGCCTATGGTGTACCTTCGGGAAAAGAGCTTCTCCTTCCTTGTAGTCGACACTTAGTAAATCCCGAAAGATCTCTTCAAAGTTTCGGCAATAAGATATTAATGGGGTTAGTCCTAGATTTTGGCAAATCTTAAAAGAAAAAGGATGAAACCGAATGAGATCTTACCCTTACTTGAAGAAATCGATTGCACCTTCACTTCAATCTTCAGAGAGATTCGGCTATGGCTAGATGATGATCTCACAACTTTTCGGTTTTGGAGGATTAGAAAGAAAAGAGAAGGAAGAATAAAGATGGAGGATTCGGCTAGAACACAAGGTATTTCGGCTTGGCAAAAATAAAAGAAGAAGAAGATTTGGTGAAGAGAATTCGGCAGAGGCTTTCAAAGAACAGAAAATAATGCAGAATGGCCTCTCTTTTCCTTTTATAGCCGAAATTACTAAGCTAGAGTCCCTTACTTGGCCACCACTCTTCTATTTTGATAGCTTTATCCCTTTAATTATCATAAATAAAAGAGTTTAATCCAACATTTATCTCTTCAAAAATAATCCAAATTAAATCCCTTATTTATCACCTTATTAATCGAATATTTATGAAAATAAAACTCCTCCTTTCTAGAAGACTTGTGCCGTCCACCTCAGGCTTCTGGAAGCAAAAATAAAACTTCCTTTATTTGCTTCCCAAGTGACTCGAACTCAGGCCCAACACCTTGCATGTGGCGCCATTTCTAGAGGCCCTAAGTGGCATCTTCAGGCCACTTTTCCAAGCCTATTTGTGTGTCAAATTTCACCAACTTTTTCTTTTAAGGCCACATTGCCTTAATTTCCTCTTTTAAACTTTAAAACTCGACATTTCTAAGTCATTTCTAAGTTTCCAAAAATTTTCGTTCGGCTCTATAAACTTGACATTTCCTTACATTTCCAAGTTTCAGAAATGTTTTTTTTTTTTTGAATCATTTCTAAATCATTTTCCTAGTTTCCATAAATGTTCACTTTCCTCTTTATTTATTCCTTTACATTTTCAGGACATTTCCCTACATTTCCAAGACAAGACATTTTCTTACATTTCCTTACATTTCCATACATTTCCTCACATTTCCTTACATTTCCTTACATTTCCATACATTTCCATACATTTCCTTACATTTCCTTGCATTTCCTTACATTTCCATACACATCCATACATTTCCTTACATTTCCTTACATTTCCTTATTTCTAGAATTCACATAACACATTCATAATTCATAAAACATGCCATTTTACCACATGGTTCCTTGTGTCATGCTTCACACGGAGTTTCTTTTAAAGCCTCATTTACCTAGCTCCCCTTTTTACTTAAAAACCAATAATTTTCCAAAGCTTTCTTCTTCCATCCTAGAATTCTAAAAACCCTTAATACACTTCCAACACTGCCAAAACCTACTAACTCATGAATTAGGCACGAATGCATAACCCCTAATCTAGGATGTTACAGCTGATCCCCAAAACAATCCGCTACTCCTGTGGTCGCTGCAGATCCGATGAATCAAAATCCTATTCCTCGTACTATGTATGATTATGCTAGGCCTAGTTTAATCGGTACTGAATCAAGTATTGTTAGACCTACTATTGCTGCAAATAATTTTGAACTGAAACCTAACGCTATACAGATGATACAACAGTTTGTTCAGTTTGATGGTTTGCAGGATGAGGACCCGAACACACACTTAGCTAACTTTTTGGAATTATGCGATACGTTTAAAATTAATGGCGTTTTTGATGATGCCATTCGCCTTCGGTTATTTCCCTTTTCTTTAAGGAATAACGCCAAACAGTGGTTGAATTCTCTTCCACGAGGGTCAATCACTACATGGGAACAAATGACCCGAAAAGTTCTTATTAAAATATTTTCCACCGGCCAAAACGGCCAAGTTGAGGAATGGTAATTCTTCTTTTGTGCAGATGGATTTAGAGACACTTTATGACGCATGGGAGAGATACAAGGACTTATTAAGGAGGTGTCCTCACCATGGGTTACCTTTATGGCTACAAGTTCAAACTTTTAACCAGGCAGTTGATCGATTCAGCTACCGGTGGAACCCTAAATAACAAGACTCCTGAAGCGGCTTATGAATTTATAGAAGAGATGGCACTGAATAACTATCAGTGGAAAGTTATGAGGACAAAGCCAACAAAAGCCGCCAGTGTTTTCAACTTAGACGCAGTAGCCATGATATCAAACTAAGTAGAACTTTTGAATAAAAAGATTGATGGTTTGTGTAATTCTTCGCAGGTACATCCAGTAATGCAGTGCAATATGAATGGAGGAGGGATGAGTAATACAGAATATCCAACTTACAACCTAAGCGTTGAAAACGAGCAAGTTCACTATATGGGTAATAATTCTAGATCTCAAAATAACCCTTATAGTAATACTTACAATCCAGGTTGGAGGAACCACCCCAATTTCTCATGGGGTGGTCAAGGAAATCAAAGACAACAACCTCTTCCAGGCTTCCAACAGCAACCCTACCCACAAGAAAAGAAGCCGAACCTTGAGGAGATGCTAACAAAATTCATCGCGGTGTCAGAAACTCGTTTTTAGAACACCAAAACAACACTTAAAAATCAACAAGCATCGATTCAAGGGATTGAAAATCAATTAGGTCAGCTTGCTAAGCTGATCTCTAAACAACCACAAGGTAGCCTGCCAAGCAACACCAAACCTAAAGCAAGGGAGCAACTTCACGCCATCACAGCATGCGATGAAGAAGGGTTAGCGGAATCTGAATCTTAAACAAGGCAAGAACCTGTGGTAAGCAAAGGTAAGGTTAAGGTAAGCCACGATAAATCAAACCCAGTGATCACACATTATAAGCTCATGTGCGATTTTCAAATGCGATAAGGAAAGACCACACAGATGAAAAATTCAGTAAATTCCTTAAACTTTTAAAGAAATTACATATTAACTTACCATTTATTGAAGCCTTTTCACAGATGCCGAATTTAGTTAAATTTTTGAGGGAGCTTCTATCAAACAAACGGAAGCTAGAAGATGCGTCACACGTGGAATTAAACGTAATCTGTTTAGCTATTCTATAGAATAGACTACCCGATAAATTAAAAGATCCAGGGAGTTTTACCATTCCTTGTTTAATTGGGAGTCTAGATGTTACACATGCTTTAGCTGATCTAGGGGCAAGTATAAATGTCATGTCTTATAAAATGTTTAAACAACTAGGTCTAGGGAAACCTAAACAAACTAGGATGAGTACACAACTCGCAGATAAGACCATTAGATTTCCTAAAAGAATTGTTGAGGATGTGCTTGTTAAAATCAACAAATTTATATTTCCAGTTGATTTTGTTATTTTAGACATGGATGAGGACAGTAACGCACCATTAATTTTAGGGAGACCCTTTTTAGCAATTGCTAAAACCAGAATTGATGTTGGTACAGGTGAGCTCACACTTCGTGTAGGTGGTGAAACGATCACTCTTCAAGCTCGTGGCTCGGCTAGAACATCAAACAATAAAGAGGAGTGCTTTTATTCTAACCATTCGGTTCAACCCCCTTTTCAAGAAGCACCCCAGAAGTATACAAACGAGCCACATCTTAGTCCTGACGCCAACAATAACAACCATCATGAGAAGCAAAGGGTTCAAATGGATGAGCTAAACGAGTGGAGGGCACATGTCAAGGAGAAGTCCATAAAACATGATGTACCAACTCAATTTATGAGCAGGGATTAGGTAAACACTACTCGATCCAACCCCTATATTAGAGCTGATAACAAAAATAAGGAATTCCAACTCCTCGACCCACCATGACCAAGCAAACGAAAGGTGAGTCTAGCTTAGGACTTTAAACAAGCGCTTCTCGGGAGGTAACCCGAGCACTAACCCATTAATTAGTTGCTTTTATCTTCGTTCAATTTTTTAGGTACAGGTTTACCCACCACACAACTTTGCACACGGGTGTGGTCGTGGCCATGTGGATACCACGAGGAGGCACACCGGCATGGCCAAGGATGAAAATTTTCCCAAAACACGGGCTACGATAAAACACCACGGTCGTGCGAGACGGTTGTGGTCTCTACTGAGTAAATGACACGGGTGTTTGACACACCCATGGCCCTGAGCCGTGTTTGAAACTGAGATATCGACATGCCTGTGCAACACGCCCATGCCTTGCAACCATGGCCAAATCTATCAAATTAACACGGGCATGGGATATATGACAGGATCATAGGAGAAGCGAGTGAAGCTCGGCACGACCATGCAATACGGCCGTGTGGGACAACACGCCCACAGTCCACGAGCATGAGCCGCAGACCAGGCATGCCAAAACCCTAATTTTCGACACACACAGGTTAAAAACGAGTCACACAGGCGTGTTACATGCCCATGTGCCTCTATTTCTATATAAAATATTCACTATTCATTATCTCCTCCACTCAAACCCTAGCCCTCCTTCCACCACCACTCACACAAGCCGCCGCCCTTCATCCCTCTTCCCCTATTCTGACCACCACTATGACTAAAGGCAAGCCCAATGCTACCACCCCATGTTAAAAAGGCGAAAAGATCTTGGCAAGTCGCCCCATGCACAATCACTCTTCATAAGTTCATGCCGGTGGTTTCATTCACCCAATAACACAAGGATCTTTAAATCTATTCATCTTTCCTTTTTCTTTTCTCTTCTCCTTTATTTTCCTTCCCTTTATCTTTCCTGTCTTTAGTTTTTATTATTACATTTTTATTTCTTTGATTTAGGTTCTAAAGGCTGCTTGGGAATCACAATAGCTCGACCATAGACACCACGCCTCCTCCAACTTATGCTACACCTCCGAATCAAGTTTCTACACTTCTAACTCAAGGATTCCATCTAAAATTCAGGAAGTTTTGCTTCTCCCTCTCTCTTATGATATCATGCTATTAACTTCTAGATATCTATCTTTGTACATTGAGGGCAATGTATATCTTAAGTGTGGGGGGTGAATTCTAAAAGTTTCTAACTTTTTGCATTATTCTCAAATCCCTGAATTTTGCCTTTTCTTTCTCATCTCACTATTAGAACAAATTCTGATTGATTTATGATTTTTATTGATATGTCTTGAATTAAAACATAGGCAGTTGTGCATTGATTGTTTAAACTTGAAGGCTTTAGAGAATCAATCATGATAAGTTGATTTTTGAAAATTAAAAATTTGCTAGGTTGTTTTCCCAAGTTTAGGTATTATCTTGAAATTTGAAGTTCACAGGGTTGACATCAAAAACCAATAATTTCTGTGAGATTTTGAGCCTTTAGAGCATACATTCTTTCGTGCTCACTTTTATTGTTGCTTTGAGTGAGTTAATATTGATCTGTTATTCTAGAACTTGCTTCGATTATGCATGTCAAAACCACACTTTTGAGTTGATATACTGAGATGATAAAGACACCTAGGATTTAACCCACTTACTTCCTAAAAAAAGCCTACCTCCATGATTAACCCTTAGTGAACCCCCTTGATTCTAATAAACCATTCATTGATTTACCCCTTATATTAACCCCAAGAATTACTCTTTTTGATTCATTAAGAATTTTTCCTATTAACCTTTTTATCGAGATTTGATTTGAGAAGTCGCCTAACTATGTTTTCCATTTTAGTTGTTAAATTCTTATTATTGTACTTGATTTGTTCTTAAAAAAGAAGAAGAAGTTGAAAGTATATCCATTATTAGTTCTAAGTTTTTATGAGTGTAAACAGTAAATCTCACATCTTTAGAAGAAGCTCGTATTATTAATGTAATTATTCATTATTAGTCTATTTTTCTAGTTTGATAATTTGTCAATTCGATCTTGATTCTAACCTCCTTTTTCAGCCTGTGACCACACCCCCTAACCAAGCCACGTTACAACCCTTTTTAAAGACCTTTTGATCGATGTATCATCTCAATTTATAGTGGTGGAGATTTGATTTTCATGCAAGCCTATGGTAATAACTTTTCATGTTGACTATTGAGTGCTTAATTTTTTTGTCCCTTAAACACTTAGAGTGATTTGAGTGATTCCTTAGTGAGGATGTTAACTCTGTGATATTTTGAATCAAAGGTGATTACTTAGATAAGGGGGGATACCTATGTTTTTCATGAATAAAATGCTCAACTTGGATCGTTTGAATCTCTGGTGTTCTTTTAGTTGAATTCTCAATGTATGGTTACTTATGGATTATTTTGAGCCATCATTAATAGGAATTATAAATTGAGAACAATGAATTTTAATTTATAGTTGAGGATTTTGCTTGAGGATAAGCAAATGCTTAAGGGTGGGGGTATTTGACAAACCGTAATATATACATATTTTAATCCCACATTTGGCATTCTTTTGGATGATTTATCCCTTGAATTGTGGAATTTAATGCTCCTAATCCTTTAATTTCATGTTTTATACTTAGGAGAGCACAGGAGGATGAAAAGAACGAGAAACAGGTCAAAAATGGAGAAAATGGGCCAAAGTAAGAAATCAACACGGCCTGGACCACACCACACGACCGTGCTACTTTTGCAGACTTTAACACAGCCTTGGACTCGATTCACATGGGCGTATGCCACGGGCGTGTCCTTGCCGTGACCTGTTTTAATTCTACTCAGAAAAGGATACTTAGAGGCTGAGAAAGACATTTCGAAGTCTATATAAACACCCTAAGTATGACCTAAAGGAGGGAGCAAAGCTAGGGAAGGCTAAATACAGGGAATTACTCCAAGAAAGCCAGTTGATCTATCTTAGAAGTCGGAATCACGCTCAAAACTGAAGATTTTCCCTTTAATTTCCTTCAGGGGGTTTTAGGTTTTTCTTTATGTTTTGTTATTTAATTTCTTCTGAGATGTATTTTTTTATAAGTATGAACTGAACCCCTCAAATACCTGAGGGGGATGAAACCTAAGATGGATCTTGTTATTTTTTTCTAAACTATATGATAAATATTTGATTTGTTCTTAATTATGTATTCTTAATTCTTGGGTTAATATTTCAAGATATTGATTCGAGTATTGATGTGCTTATTTAGAGGAGCAAAAGTCCCTGTTTAAGAGTAGATCTAGCATAGTTAAGCAGAGTTGATCGCACTCCTAGAGATAGGATGACGAAAATCTATCGGATTAGGGTCAAACCTAATATGGGAGTCCATAGATCGAATTAATGCAACCTAGGGGTTTTAATTAAAAAGAGATTTCAATTAATTAACCTAGGGTTAGACGTTATTAGTCTCGAGAGAGATAATAATATAAATTAGGGAATCTCATGGATCAAGTGAAGTGAATAAATCATATGGTTCAGAGTTAGATAACAAGTGAAGTCTAGGTGGATTCTTCCTCGGGTATTGTCTTAATCAACTGATTTTCCCAAAAGTATTTTCCCAATTCATTCTCTGTGTCTTAGCATCCTTAGTTTACTAATTAGCTAGATAAATATCAATCCCCTTTATTTTAGGCTAGATAATAAAAAGAAAGTTAGTACTAGTACTTTTGGTTCCTTTGGGTTTGACATCTTGGTCTTGCCACTAAGCTATACTATTGTTCGATAGGTGCACTTGCCTCAATCATAGTGATAGTTAGTTTCTAGGCTCGATCATTCATTATATATATTAAAGCTTTCAGACCAGGATCAAAGCAGCATGAGCATTAGTCAAACCAAAAGGCATTACCAAAAACTCATAATAACCATACCGAGTTCTGAAAGCAGTTTTCGGTACATCACATTCTTTAACTTTCAACTGATAATACCGGATCTGAGGTATTCTTTAACTTTCGACTGATAATACCGGA
Source organism: Gossypium bickii (assembly GCA_025503065.1). NCBI lineage: Eukaryota > Viridiplantae > Streptophyta > Magnoliopsida > Malvales > Malvaceae > Gossypium > Gossypium bickii. The sequence goes on along the minus strand of CP106713.1, from coordinate 53,318,213 downwards.
TCTGAGGTCTATCTTCGAAAATACTCCAGCACCTTTCAATTGGTCAAAAAAATCATCAATACGAGACAAAAGATATTTGTTTTTAATTGTGACCTTGTTCAGTTGTCTGTAATCTATACACAATCTCAAAGAACCATATTTTTTTTTTCACAAATAAGACAGGTGCACCCCAAGGAGACATACTCGGTCTGATGAACCCTTTGTCTAGTAACTCTTGCAACTGTGTCTTTAATTCTTTTAACTCAGCTAGTGCCATTCTGTACAGTGTTACTAATATCAGAGCTATTTCCAGAATCACATAAATCACAAACTCAACTTCACGATCTGGTGGTAAACCCAAAAATTCTTCAGGAAACACATCAGTAAACTCATTAACAACTGGTAACTGTTCTAACTTCGATTCAGATTCCCGAGTATCAAGAATGTAGGCTAAAAATGCTTCATTACCTTTTCGCATTGTAACAGCTTATTTTTCTCTACAATTTACTACAGCATCATTGTAACAGCTCGATTTAAGGGCTAATCGAAACAGTGATCTCATGATCACTAATCTGAGGTTAGAGAAAATTATTTCCATGATATTTTATGAGTTATAGTGTGATGGTATAAGTGTATGAAAATTTTGGTGCTTTAATTTTATCGATTTCTTGCTTAATCGCGAAAAAGGACTAAATCGCATAAAGTGTGAAAGTTCTTTTTTATAAGCTAAAGGTGCCAAATAGCCATAGATTGTAAATTGGAGGTCTTTAAAAGTCAATTAGCCTCATGATAAATAGTTGGCCGACCATAGTAGATCATAGGAGACAAGAATTGACAAATTATTCAAGGTTGGTAACAGTTGTTAACTAGTTGATAAATAGAATAAAATAAAGAAAAGATGATATCCATATTTTCTCTTCATCTTTCTTCACCGAAAATAGCAAGCAAATAGGGGCTTTTGAAAGCTCAAAATTTCAGCAAGCTTTTCTCCATTCAAGTAAGTGATTTTAATGATTTTTCTTGAAGATATTTCTACTTTTAGAACCCCTAGAGCTTAAGCATTCAAATGAGAGGACTAAATTGCAATATGGTGAAAAGTTTAGAGTTTTTCAATGAGAGCTTTCATTGTTATTTGTTGCATTGTTATGGAAGAAATTGAGTCTTAGTTGTTAGATGAACAACTTTTGTGAAAGGTGTGGTCATGAAATCAGCTAAAAAAGGACCTTATTAGAACGGTTATAAAAATGGTTGTAAATGTGTGAAATGTTGGGTTTTGATGATAGCCATAAGAGAAATAAACGTTCACCTAGGCTTGTTGAAGATAGAAATTTGATTAGAATAAATTTCCGAGCCTAGGGGTAAAATGGTCATTTTGCCAAAGTTTAAGGGCAAAATAGTAATTTTGTAAAAGCATGATTATTAAAATGCTTTTATTAATGTGATGATTGAAATGAGCTAATTTGCTATTACAGAGCAAGAAGAAACAAGAATCCACCTCGATCAGGGAAAGAATAAAGTCTCAGACTAGATCGACGATCTAGCTTATTATCAAATCGAGGTAAGTTTGTATGTGATAAATTAAATGTTATGTTAAGTGATAAATTAAATGTTATGTTAGTACGTTTGAGAATATTTGGTATTATATTGATACTTGATGTTCTACTAAATTGAGTATTTGATGTTGAATGAGTAAGTTGAGATGTTGAAGTCCTAGTGGACTATAATGAATGTAAAAATGCTATCATCGAGACATGAAATGGATAAGGTCCCGTATAAGACCATGTTCAAAATATGGTCTCGGCACCGAATTGAGATCCCGTATAAGATCATATCTGGGATATGGCTTCGGTATTGAATATGAGAATCGTATAAGACCATATTCGGGATATGGCATCGGCACTCAGAGGTGACCCCATGTAAGACCACATCTGGGGTGTGGCATTGGCTTTGTACTTATATTAATGACGACGAAAATGCGTCTTTGAGTATCCCTAGTGATTAATAGGATACATAGATGAGTTTGGAAATAGAAATGAGATTAGAACTAAAGTCATGTGAATGAGTGAATACAGGTACTCATAAATGATTCACGAAGAAATAATTATGACATGTGGCATGGTATGTGCTAAATAAGGGCAAGTAAGAGTAAGTATGACAAGTAGCCTATAACCTTGTGTATGGTTAATTATTGTCATGGATGGATTTTATCATAAGCTTATTGTTGCTATTTATCTCCATGAAAACTTACTAAGCTTTGTGCTTACCCCTTTTTATTGCCCTTTTTCCTTGTAGTATTGCCAAGATAACTCGAGGAACGTGGAACGTCGGAGTTCAGAAATCACACTATCGACATCACTTTGGTATAAAAATTTAGACTTATTTTGAGTATGGCATGTATAGGACTTGGGTATTTTGTTAGGTCATAATTTTTAGCCAAAGTGTTGGCTATGTATGTTATTAAAGTCGTTTGGTAAATGGTCATTGGAATTGGGCCAATACTTGATAAGTATATATATAAATATATATATACTATGAGGATGAAATTATGAAGTTTATGCTTGTGAGAATGTTTTGAATCAAGTTCTTGGATGTGCCTTTGGGTTATGGGTTGTGTTGAGATGAGTTGGAATAAGTATGTTTGCTATGCAGGGTGGCATTTGGCTTGGAATATAGCCTTTTTAATGTTCACACGGGTAAAAGCACGGGCGTGTGTCTGGACCGTGTGAGACACACGGTCAGCCCCATGGGCGTGTTGATCGGCCATGTGTCCCCTTGCATGCTAAGCTTGCAAGTCAGTATGCTCAGTAGTAAACACACGGGTAGAGACAAGGCCGTGTGTCTCAGCCTTGTGGGAGGCACAGCCTTGGACATGGGCGTGTGCCCAGGCCGTGTGAAGTCTGCACTTTAAATGTGGAATTTAATTCAATACACGGTCTAAGGACACGGGCGTGTGCCTTGGCCGTGTGACCATAGTAAGATGATGACGTCATAAATAGAATGCCAAGGTTTTGGCACACGGTCTAAGACACGGGCGTGTTGAGGCCGTGTGATGGACACGAGCCAGGGAAATGGGTGTGTGTCCAGTCATGTGAAATAAGTCAGTTTCGACCACGGGTGAAAGACACGGGCGTGTCCTTGGGACAACACGGGCGTGTGGCCCCTGTTTTGATGAAGAATTTTCTAAGTTCGTAAAAGTTCTCGATTTAATTCTGAAACCTCTCGAAAGTATGTTTAGGGCCTTATAGGTCGAGAATGGGCAGAATATGGGTTTATATGGAAACTCTTTATGGTAAAAAGAAATTCTTTTTTTTTATAGCCCAATGTGATATGTTTAAGCAAGTTAAGTTAGGTAATGCTTCAAATCTGGTTCCCGCTTTGAACACGGGTAAGGGGTGTTACATTTATTGGTATCAGAGCTAGGGTTTAGTCGATTTTAAGACAACGTAGTATAAGTATGAGTCTAGCTATATATGCCATATGCAAGAGTAATTGAGTAATGATAGTGTGATGGCTCCTGACTTTTTAAATTGGCGTTTTTATGTAGTAAATGGATTCTGATCTAGACTAAACTACAGCCGATGATGCTGCGAGTAATGCATCAGCTCCCACTCAAGGGACAACGCCAGTGAATAGTAAACCCGAGACCTTGGGTCGGGGAGAAGAGGCCCAAGAAGCCTTTCTCCGTGTGATGTGCAACTAGTATACTGAGTATTGATAAACCATAAAATGAACATATTTTAATCCTACATTTAACATACTTTTGGATGATTTAAGCCTTGAATTGTGGAATTTGGTGCTCTTAATCCCTTAATTTCATGTTTTATACTTAGGAAAGCACTGGAGGATGAAAAGAACGAGAAACGGGCCCTAAACGGAGTAAATGGGCCAAAGAAAGAAATCGACACAGCCTGGGCCCAAGACCACACGGCCGTGCCCCTTAACAGACCCGAACACGGCCTGGCCATGATTCACACGGCCGTGTACCATGGGCGTGTCCCTGCCGTGACAAAGAGGAATTTTACTTGGATTAGGGTACTTAGAGGCAAAGAAAGCCATTCCAAAAGCCTATATAAACACCCTAGAGGCCAACCTTCAAGGGGCGTCCAGTTAGGCTGAAGAGCCGAGCCAGAAAGGCCAGAATTGTGGGATTTACTCGAAGAAAGCTAGTTGATTCATCTCAAGAAGCCGGAGTTATACTCAAGATGGAGGATCTTCCCTTCAATTCCTTCAGGGGGTTTTAGGGTTTTCCTTATGTTTTTTTTTTTATTTTCTTCTGAGATGTACTCTTTGATGATTATGAACTAAACCCTCAAATACCTGAGGGGGATGAAACCTAAGACGGATCTTGTTATTGTTTTCTGAACTATATGATAAATACTTGATTTGTTCTTAATTATGTGTTCTTAATTCTTGATTTGATATTTCAGGATATTGATTCAAGTATTGATGTGCTTAGACAGTGGAGCAAAAGTCCCTGTTTAAGAGTAGATCTAGCATAATTAAGCGGAGTTGATCACATCCCTAGAAATAGGATGACGAAAATCTGCCGGATTAGGGTCAAACCTAATATGGGAGTACATAGATCGAGTTAATGCAATTCTAGGGGTTTTAATTAGAAAAAGATTTCAATTAATCAACCTAGGGTTAGGGGTTAGTAGCCTCGAAAGAGGTATTAATATAAATTAGGGAATCCTATGGATCAAGTCAAGTGAATAAATCGTCTGGTTCAGAGTTAAATAACAAGTGAAGTCTAGGTGGATTCTTCCTCAGGTATTGTCTTAATCAATTGGTTTTTCTGACAAGTATTTTCCCCAATTCATTCTCTTTGTCTTAGCGTCTTTAGCTTAATAGTTAGTTAATTTTAGATTAATTAATAATTCCTTTAATTTTTAGGCTAAATAATAAAAAGAAAGTTAGTATTAGTACTTCTAGTTCCTTTGGGTTCGACAATCCGGTCTTGCCACTTAACTATACTACTGTTCGATAGGTGCACTTGCCTCAATTATTGTCACAGTTAGTTTCTAGGCTCGATCATTCTTTATATAAATTTTTAAGACTCTGACACAAGATCAAGTTTTTGGCGTCGTTGCCGGGGAACTAAAATATTAAGAACACTAAATTTTTATTATGTTAGCCATTTTTTTATTTTTGCAATTTACTTTTATTTTTTATTTTTCTTTGAACTTTGCTAATTTTTCTTCTTCTAATTCTGTTCCTTGCAGGTACCTCTAGTTTATGACTAGAAGGAACCCTACAGGACCCCTAATTTATGACAGTTGTATTGAATGTACTATTCACAGAAATCGTAGAGAAATAAGGCGAAGCGTAAATTACATAGAAGAAGAGCAAGAAGTTGAAATTAATACCACCGAAGAGATGGCTGAGAATAATCTGCTACCTCCAGAGGTGGCCGAAAATCATGCTCCTCGAACTATGTATGATTATGCTAAACCTAATTTAACAGGATATGAGTCAAGTATTGTTAGGTCTGCTATTGTTGCAAATAATTTTGAATTGAAGCCTAACACAATTCATATGATACAACAATTTGTTCAGTTTGATGGTTTGCAGGATGAAGATCTAAATAATCACTTGGCAAATTTCCTAGAATTTTGCGATACTTTCAAAATAAATGGCGTTTCTGATGATGCCATCCGTCTTCGGTTATTTCCCTTTTCTTTGAGGAATAAAGCCAAACACTGGTTGCATTCTCTTCCACGAGGATCAATCACTACATGGGAACAAATGACCGAAAAATTTTTATTAAAATATTTTCCGCCGGCTAAAATGGCCAAGTTAAGGAATGATATCTCTTCTTTTATGCAGATGGATTTAGAAACACTTTATGATGCATGGGAGAGATATAAAGATATATTGAGAAGGTGCCCACACCATGGATTACCCTTGTGGCTACAGGTCCAAACTTTCTACAATGGTGTGAACCCTTCAATTAGGCAATTGATTGATTCAGCCGCCGGCGGAACCTTGAATAACAAAACACTTAAGGCTACCTACGAATTCATTGAAGAGATGTCATTGAATAAATATCAGTGGCAAGTCACAAGGACCAAGCCAACAAAAGTAGCCAGTGTTTTCAACCTCGACGCAGTAACCATGCTATCAAATCAGGTAGAACTGATAAATAAAAAGATTGATGGTTTATGTGATTCTTTGCAGGTACATCTAGTCATGCAATGCGATACGAATAGAGGAGGGATGAAAAACATAGACTATCCACCTTACAACCCGAGCGCTGAAAATGAATAAGTTCACTATATGGGTAAGAATTTTATACCTCAAAATAACCCTTATAGTAACACTTACAATTCAGGGTGGAGGAACCATCCAAATTTCTCGTGGGATAGTCAAAGAAACCAAAGACAACAATCCTACCCACAAGAAAAGAAGCCAAACCTTGAAGAGATGCTGACAAAATTTATAGAGGTGTCAGAAACCCGTTTCCAAAATACCGAAACGATATTGAACAATCAACAAGTATCGATTCAAGAGCTTAAGGATCAAATTGGACAACTAACTAAGTTAGTTTCTAAAAGGTGACTAGAAAGTTTACCTAAGGAAAAAAGAGTAGGTGAAGCCAGTTACACTAAGAAGTGGAAAGGAGTTAGTTGAAACAAAGAAGAAGATACCACAGGAAACTGATAAGGAAAAGGATGAGGAAGTTGAGAATGTAACACCGGTACACGAAGAATGTAAACCACCAATCCCATATCCGGCAAGGTTGAACAAAGACCGATTAGATGCACAATACGGTAAATTTCTTGAACTTTTTAAACAGTTACAAATTAACTTACTTTTTGTTGAAGCTATTTCACAGATGCCAATGTATGCAAAATTCCTAAAAGAGCTTCTAACAAATAAAAGGAAGTTTGAAGAGATATCAACAGTGGAACTTAATGAAGAATGTTCAGCCATCCTCCAAAACAAGCTACCAACCAAATTAAAAGATCCAGGAAGTTTCACTATTCCCTGTTTAATTAGCAGTTTAAATATTAAGAAAGCACTAGCTGATCTAGGCGCCAGTATTAATTTAATGCCTTATATTTTGTGCTTATATTTTGGTAAAAGTTGATAAATTTATATTCCCTGTTGATTTTTTTGTGCTAGACATGGATGAAGACATTGAGGTACCTTTAATTTTGGGGTGCCCTTTTTTAGCTATTGCTAAGGCTGTTATTGATGTAGGTGATGGTAAACTTGCATTAAGGGTAGGCGACGAGGAAATTATTTTTCAAATTTATGATGCTATGCGGTACTCTAGAGAACAAGATGATTCTTGTTATTTTATTGATGCCATTGATCATTTTATTCGAGATTCTTTGTAGGAAATCATACATAATGACACGATGGAACTGTGTCTTACCCAAGGTGAGGGGGAAGATGATGATACAGATGAGTTGGGTTCTAATACATCTACCTCTAGACAAAAGAAAGAAAAGGGCATTGAAATCAACGACGAACTAAAACAAAAACCTTCTATTGACGAGCCACCGAAATTAGAATTAAAATAGTTGCCAAATCATTTAGAATATGCATTTCTCGGGGATAATTCTACGCTACCAGTAATTATCTCTTCAGATTTGGAACCCAAAGAGAAAGACAAGTTACTACAGGTACTAAGGGAACATAAAAGAGCCATAGCTTGGAAAATTTCTAAAATTAAAGGAATAAGCCCATCGTTTTGCACCCACAAAATTTTAATAGAAGATGAGTATAAACCATGTATGCAACCTCAAAGACGATTGAATCCCAACGTGAAAGAAGTTGTTAAAGCTGAGGTAATTAAACTTCTAGATGCTGGAATAATTTATCCTATTTCGACGATGACAGGTAAAGTCACATGCAGTCGTTCCAAAGAAAGGAGGCATATTTGTTGTAGCCAACTAAAAGAATGAATTGATTCCTACAAGAACGATCCACAGTTGGAGAGTCTGTATTGACTATAGAAAGCTGAACGAAGCTACCAGAAAGGATCAGATGTTGGAAAGATTATCTGGGCATATGTACTATTGCTTCCTGGACGGACTCTCCAGCTACTTCCAAATTCCAATAGCTCCTGAGGATCAAGAAAAGACAACATTTACATGTCCATACGGTACGCTTGCTTATCGTAGAATGCCTTTTGGATTATGTAATGCTCCTGCTACTTTTCAGCGCTGCATGCTGGCCATCTTTGATGAACTTGTGGAAGACATTATGTAGGTATTTATGGATGATTTTCCAGCATTTGGTAATTCTTTTCATCTTTTACTTAAAAATCTAAAACGAGTTCTAATGAGATGTGAGGAAATGAACCTTGTTCTGAACTGGGAAAAATGTCACTTTATGGTTCGAGAAGGGATTTTGTTAGGACATAAAATTTCTAATAAAGGGATTGAGGTAGACAAAGCAAAGGTCGAAACCATAGAAAAATTACCTCCTCCTAGTTCAGTTAAGGCTATTAGAAGCTTTTTAGGACATGCTGGATTTTATAAAAGATTTATTAAAAGATTTTTCTAAAATAGTTAAGCTTTTAATGAAGTTACTAGAAAAAGATGTACCTTTCAATTTTGATCAGGAATGTTTAGATGCATTTAATATCCTCAAAGATAAATTAATAAATGCTCCTATTATAATTGCACCTGATTGGAATTTACCCTTTAAACTAATGTGTGATGCGAGTGATTTTGCAGTAGGTGTAGTTTTGGGACAACGAAGAGACAAGCACTTTCAGCCGATCTATTACGCTAGGAAGACATTAACGGCCGCACAAGAAAACTATACCACCATAGAAAAAAATTGCTAGCTGTGGTTTTTGCATTTGACAAATTTAGACAGTATTTGATATTATCTAAAGTTGTCGTTTACATTGACCATTCAGCTCTTCGTTATCTATTAACTAAATCCGATGCAAAACCTCGACTCATAAGATGGATCTTACTCTTTCAGGAATTTGATTTAGAAATTCAAGATAAGAAAGGAGCTGAAAATCCTGCAGCAGATCATCTTTCTAGGCTTGAAATCCACATATTGAAGAAGTAGGTGAGAGTGAGATAAATGACTCATTTCCTGAAGAACAACTATTTGCCATATCTAACTCCGAGGTACCCTGGTTCGCAGACATTGCAAATTACCTAGCTGCTAACATCCTACCAAAAAGGTTAACACATCATCAAAAGAAGCGATTTTTTGCTGATGTGAAAAACTATTTTTGGGAGGATCCTTTTCTTTTTTGTATATGTGCAGATCAAGTAATTCGAAGATGTGTTACAAAATCAGAAGCAAGCAAAATCTTAGAACATTGCCATTCAGAACCTTAAAAAGGACATTACAGTGGGATCAGGACAGCATAAAAAATACTCGAATCAGGTTTTTATTGGCCCACCTTGTTTAAAGACGCTAACAGGTATATTGCTACATGTGGTAGATGTCAGAGAATAGGTAATATCTCTAAACACAATGAAATGCCTCAAACGTCATACTATCATGCAAAATTTTTTATGTATGGGGTATTGATTTTATGGGCCCATTCCCTAGTTCATTTGGGAATAAATATATTTTAGTAGTAGTGGACTACATGTCAAAATGGGTAGAAGCTCAAGCTTTTACCTACTAATGATGCCAGAATAGTAGTAAGATTTCTTAAAAAACTCTTTTCTCGATTTGGAACACCCAGAGAAATTATAAGCTATAGGGGTACTTATTTTTGTAACACTCAATTTGACAAAGTCTTAAAGAAATATGGAGTACACCACAGAACAGCTACCCTTTATCACCCTCAAACCAGTGGACAAGTAGAAGTAGCAAATCGAGAGCTCAAGCGTTGATGTGTGCTGTTAGAATCTTAAAAATTTATATAATGAATGATCGAGCCTAGAAACTAACTGTGACAACAATTAAGGCAAGCGCACCTATCGAACAGTAGTATAGCTAGTGGCAAGACCGGATTGTCGAACCCAAAAGAACCTGAAGTACTAATACTAACTTTCTTTCTATTATTTAGCCTAAGAATTAAGGGAATTGTTGTTTAATCTAAAACTAACTGACTACTAAGCTAAAGATGCTAAGATAAGGAGAACGAAATTGGGGAAAATACTTGTGAAAAAAACCAATTGATTTAGACAATACCCCAGGGAGAATCCACCTAGACTTCACTTGTTATCTAACTCAGAACCAGACGATTTATTTACTTGACTTGATCCGTAGGATTCCCTAAGTTATGTTAATACATCCGTCGAGGCTACTAACGTCTAACCCTAGGTTGATTAATTAAAATTTCTTTCTAATTAAAACCCCTAGAATTACATTAACTCGATCTATGGACTTCCATAATAGGTTTCACCCTAATCTAGCAAAATCTCGTCACCCTATGTCTAGGCGTGCGATCAACTCCGCTTAATTATGCTAGATCTACTCTTAGGCAGGGATTTTTGCTCCTCCACCTAAGCACATCACACTTGAATTAATATCCCAGAAATATCAAAACAAGAATTAAGAACACATAATTAAGAACAAATCAAGTATTTATCATATAGTTCAACAAACAATAACAAGATTCATCTTAGGTTTCATCCCCCTCAGGTATCTGAGGGTTTAGTTCATAATCGTAAAAGAATACATCTCAAAAGAAAAGATAAAACAAAACATAAGAAAAAAATCTAAAACCCCTTGAAGGAATTGAAGAGAGATCCTCCATCTTGAGTATGACTCTGGCTTCTTGAGATGAATCAACTGGCTTTCTTCGAGTAAGTTCCACAATTCTGACCCCTCTGGCTCGGCTCTTTGGCCTACCTGGGCACCCCCTGAAGGTTGGCCTTTAGGGTGTATATATAGGCTATTGGAATGGCTTTCTTTGCCTCTAAGTACCTTAATTCGACTGAAACTCTTCTTTCTCATGTCAGGGACACGCCCATGGCACACACCCGTGTGAATCGTGGCCAGGCCGTCTTCGAGACTATTAAGGAGGCATGGTCGTATGGCATTGGTTGATCGCTAAAATCAGAGCTTTAAAATTTATAAAGAAAATGTGATCGAACCTGGAAATTAACTCTGACAATGATTAAAGGCAAGTGTACCTATCGAACAGTAGTATAGCTTAGGCAAGACCGAATTATCGAACCCAAAAGAACTAAAAGTACTAATACTAACTTTCTTTTTATTATTTAGCCTAAATATTAAGTGAAGTTGTTTTAATCTAATCTACTACTAAGCTAAAGACACAAAGAAAAAAAGAACGAATTGGGAAAATAACTTTAGGAAAAACTCAATTGATCAAGACAATACCCTCAAGAAGAATCCACCTAGACTTCACTTGTTATTAAATCCTGAACCATATGATTTATTTACTTAGTTTGATCCGTAAGACTCCCTAACGTATATTAAACCCTCTCTCGACGCGAATAACGTCTAACCCTAGGTTAATTAGTGGAGCTCTCGTTCTCTTATAATAACCCCCTAGAATAGTAGTAAATAGATCTATGGACTCCCATATTAGGTTTCACCCTAATCCGGTAAAATCTCGTCACCCTATCTCTAAGCGTGCGATCAACTCCGCTTAATTATGCTAGATCAACTCTTAAGCAGGGTCTATTCCTCCTCCACCTAAGCACATCAAATTTGGATTAAGCATGCATAATTAAGAACAAACTAAGTATTTATCATATAATTTTAGAAATCAATAACAAGATCCATCATAGGTTTCACCCCCTTCGGGTATCTGAAGGTTTTAATTCTTAACTATAAAAGAAAACATCTCAAGAGAAATGATAAAACAAAACATAAGAAATCCCTAAAACTCCTTGAAGGAATTGAAGGAGAGATATGCCGTCTTGAGTAGAATTCCGGCTTCTTGAGATGGATCAACTGGCTATCTTTGAGTGATTCCCATAATTCTGACCTTTTCAGCGTGGCTCCTTGGCCTAGCTAACCGCCCCCTTTTTTGGTAGCACTTAGGGGGTTTATATAGGCTTTCAAAATACATTTCTTTCTCCCTAAGTATCCAAGTCCGAGTGAAATTACTCTTTCTAGTGACAGGGACACGGCCATGGCACGCCCGTATGGATCGTAGTCAGGCCGTGTTTGGACTTCTTTAATAAGGCACGACCTTGTAAATCAAAGGTCAAGCCGTGTTCTAGATGATTAGTGAGGCACGACCGTGTAGGCTAAGGTCCAGGCTGTGTCGATTTCATCCTTGGCCCAATTTTTAGGCCCGTTTTATGTTCTTTTTATCCTCGGGTGCTTTCCTGGGTATAAGACATGAAAAAAAAGGATTAAGAACATCTTTTTATATGAAACAAAGGATAAATCACCCAAAAGCATACTAAATGCGGGATTAAAATATGTTATAATTATGGTTTATCATGGGCCCAGGCCTTGTTGATTTCGTTATATGGCCCATTTACTCTGTTTTGGGCCCGTTTCTCGTTCTTTTCATCCTCCGGTGCTTTTCTGAGTATAAAACATGAAAACAAAGGATTAAGAGCACTAATTTACACAATTTAAGGCTTAAATCATCCAAAAGCATGCTAAATGTGGGCTTAAAATATGTTACTATTACGATTTATCAAATACCCCCACACTTAAGCTTTTGCTTGTCCTCAAGCAAAATTCTTAACTCACTATTAAAATGAACTTCCATGATTCATAATATTCATCAATAATGTTTCATCATAATTCAGAGATAATTCATACATTGATAATTTAACTCAAAGGTTTCCCTTTACCTAAATAATTACCTCTGATTCGGAATTGACAAGAGTTGACATCCTCACAAGAGATTCACTCAAATCACTCAAAGTGTTTAAGGTTTAGAATTAAGCACTCAACAGTCAAACATGAAAAGTTAACCCCATAGGCTTGCATGAAAATCAAATCTCCACCACTATAAATTGATATGATATACAAATCAAAAGGTCTTTAAAAAGGGTTATAATGGGGCTTGGGTTAAAGGTGTGGATAAATGCTAAATTAGAGGGTTAAAATCGAGATTGAATTGACAATTTACCTAAATAGAAAAATGAACTAATCATGAATAATTATATCAACTGAAAACTAATAATATGAGCTTATTTTTCGAGATTTGGAATTTACATGTATAAGCTCATTTGATCATATAACTAATAATGAATATACTTCAAAATTTTATTATTATTATGATTTTTTTTAAGAACAAATCAAGTACATAATAAAGGATAAATTTAACTACTGAAATAAAGATCATAGTTAGGTAACCGATCAAATCAAATCTCGACAAAAATGTAGTCAAAAGGAATGGTGATAACAAATACGAAGGGTTTTGGGTTAAAATTAGTGGGTGAGTCAATAAATGGGTTGTTAGGATCAACGGGGTTCACTAGGGGTTAATTATGAAGGTAGGCTATTAGTAGAGTAAGTGGGTTAAAACCTAGGTGCCTTTATCATCTCTGTATATCAAATCAAAGGTGTGGTCTTGATAAACCGTAAAAGTAACATATTTTAATCCCACATTTAGCATGCTTTTGGACTATTTATCCCTTGATTTATGTAAAATGGTGCTCTTAATCCTTTCTTTTATGTCTTATACTCAGGAAAGCACCAGAGGATGAAAAGAACGAAAAACGGGCCTAAAACGAAGCAAATTAGGCCAAGGAAGAAATCGACACGGCCTGAATTTAAGCCCACACGGCCGTGCCTCACTGATCATCTAGAACACGGTCTTACCTCGAGTCACACGGCCGTGTCTCGTTAAAGAAATCCGAACACGTGTAACAGACCAATTTTGACCCAAATCGGAACGGTGGTTTTGGGACCATGAATCCGAGCCTGAGAGATATTTTAATATTATATTTTGTGTTTGTTACATGTGATTTAGTGAGTGTGAAAATTTCGTAGAAAAATTTAGTCGTTTAAGTGCTCAATTTGATAAAAAGGATTTAATCGAGAAAAGCGCAAAAGTTGCATGCTAAAGTGAAGAGTACTAAATTGATTGTGGCTTTTTAAGTGGGTGTACCAAAAGGGCAATTAGCCCATTCACCATAGTAAGGGACGGCAATGGGCTTTTATAAGTCCAAATTATATGTTAAATTAGCCTATTATATGTTATGTTGATATATTAGTAAATAAGGTATATTAAATGTGTTATTATAACATAAAATAATAAAGTTAAGTGGGAAGAAAGAGAACATCACATTGTTCATCTTCTTGGCGAATGTTTGAGAGAAAAACTCCATTTTTGGAGCTTGAAGTTTCGGCAACTTAAGGCTTGATTTGGGGTAGGTATTTTACTTAGTTTTTGATAAATTTTACGTTTTTGAGATCGTTGTTTCGTGTATTACCCGACCCATGTCTAAATTTTTGAAAATACTATGTATATAGGATTCGGCCATTAACATGTTTGGATAGTTTTGATGTTTGATGATTTTAAATTAAATGTATATTAAAGATTTACAAGTTTTGTATTGGAATTTTTGGTAATTTGGAGTATATAGGGCTAAATTGAAAAGAATAAATTTGTGAAGGATTAAAATGTCAAATAAATGAAATGCATGGACACCTATGACTATAATGAAGATTCGGCCAAGCTAGGATGTTGGAAAATTTTGCATATTTTGTGTTATGTGCAAATGGGACTAAATTGTAAAATGGGAAACATTAGGGGCAAAATGGTAAATTGCCCATTTGGGTGTTTTGGGACTAAATTGAGATGAAATGAGATTAAATGAGCTAAATTCTAATGTGTTTTAGATCAAGAGCAAAGAAAGACCGAATTAGACAGGGAAAGACGAAGGTTCTCGAATAGCCGATTCGCACGGACTATCGACAACCGAGGTAAGTCCTTTAGTTAAATCATGTCAAAGAATTAATTATGGTTATTTTGACTATTAAAAATTTATGAATGTTAATATCCAATTACATCATGGCGAATGTATATTGACATATTGGTTGATGATTTATGTTGAGTATGTGATGGAAATTATTTTGGCTAATGCAAGGTGAATAAGTAAGTTCTTGAGCTACTTTATATTTAAAGATCATTTACATATCTAGTGAATGATAAAATTTGTATAAGCTTGGTGTAAAACCATGAGTTGGCGATTGTGATAATGATGGATTGGATTGATTTCAAATTTATTTAATGCAATGGGAGTAAATGTATATGATTCGATATGTATAGTGAAATGTGAAAAGCATGTAAAAATATTTCGACATTCGGGCTTCGAGCCTAGCGAGCCCGTCGTGCCGGTGACATAATCGGGCTTTATGCCTAGCAGGCCTTGTGCGGTGTTATTTATCGGGCTTTTATGCCTAGCGTGCCTTGTGCGGTGTTATTTATCGGGCTTTTATGCCTAGCGTGCCTTGTGCTTGGGTGTTATTATTCGGGCTTCTACGCCTATGTGCTTGATGCCGGTGATGTGCTTTACAAAATAGAAACCAAATTTATGTTCAAGGCGAATTAAAGCAAATATATCGAGTTAACGGCTCGTGTGAGTATGTAAAGTAGGAATGAGTTTCTTACTTAATTAAGATAAGGTAAACTAGTGATTCAGATGATTATTACCAATGGTATGTATTTCTCGGTTCTATTGATAAATGATGTGGTATCGTGACTTTGGCCGTTTAATATGTAAATATATAAGACTAGGTGTATTCGCCACAAGGGTGGTTGTATAATTAATAACATGTTATAATAATTGATATCCAAGTATATGAATAATGGTACCTATGGTTATATGATGACACATTGGGTTTTAAAGATCGGATTACTGAACGAATATTTTGATCATAAATATGTGGGTAAGGAGAAACTTTCCTATCAATTTCATACTTAGTTACATGGATATGAAATTGAAAGCTTGATAATGAAAATGAGCATAAGTATAAGTTGAGTTGTAGAAATTGAATTGTTAGTGTTTGAATGTTATATTTTTATGAAATTAGGACTTACTAAGCTAGCGAGCTTATCGTGTGAAATGTTTCCTCTGTTTTATAGATTAGGCAAGCTACAAGCTCGTCGGGATCGTTCGAAAGATCGCCCACACTATCAATCTACATTTTGGTACTCTTTCATTTTGGTTTTAAGCGAAGGCATGTATAGGGAAGACTTAGTCTTTGTTGATGAACTCTTAAGGTTTATGTATGTAATAGCCATGCGAATATGGCTAAATTTTTAGTAAGTATGATGTTGGGTTTCGATATGTATGTTGGTTCATGATGGCAAGGTTTATGCTTTCTTAATCAAAGTTTAATCATTTTGTTAAGGAAATGTTTATATACGAAATGAATCCTTGAATTAGGAATGTAGGTAGGTTCGGTTAGAAGCTAGTCTTTCATAAAATGCAACAAAACAGCTTGTAGTAACAGCAGTGATGTGAGTTAGAAAAATCACCAAAAATAGGGTATATTGAATTAAAATGTGAATGAGATATGGAATTAAACCTTATTGTGTCTATTTTTACATGAAAGAAACAGAGTAGGCAAAAGATTTATATATTATGAGATAATTCATTTTTAGTGAGACCTGCTCTGAATGAATTCGTGAGTCACTGTTCTGTTTTGGAAAAATTGCCATAAATTGTACAAAAATAATTAAGAAGCATGGTTTATATGTGTAGAACCCTTAATGAATATTATTTTCATTGGTATAAACAAGAACATCATAGGAAATTTGTGCAATGAGATAACTGCATTTTTGTAGGGACAGGTCAGAATTGTCAAGCAGTGTAATAAGGGTAACTTTGATGAATAAACTGTACTAATTGGCTACATGAAAAATTCTGGAAAAATTATGGTGAATAGTTATATGAGTCTAGTTTCAAGGAAAATTTACGGATCTAAATTTCGAGTTTTGTAACTCGAGTTATGGTCGATTTAGTCAGCGTGACACAGTTGGACAGCTTTAAAAATTTTTACTTCCCGAGTTAATGGTCAAGTCTAGTAATGCCACGTACCCGACTCCGGCAAGGGTTTCGGGTAAGGGGTGTTACATTTGATTGGTATCAGAGCTTATGGTTTAGTCGATTCTAGGACTACCGTAGCGCGTGTGAGTCTAGCTATACATGCCTTTATTATATGTTGATAGTGTGGTGACTTCTGACAGCCTGAACTTTGTTTTATATAGTAAATGGACACCGATCACGAAAGAGTTGTAGGCGATGATGTGGAGAGCGTGGCGCTGACCGTACCCATGGATCAGCGCCGATAGACTCTCGACCTGTTTCGGGTAGCCACGAAGGAGAAACTAAACAAGCCTTTTCTCGGATGATGAATGAGTGGTTTGCCCAATTTATTCAAAATAACCCGGCCGTACCCCAACCTCCACCCCCGAATAATCTAACTCCGATTCCTTCAGCTCCCCCAATGATAGATCCGATGAGATCTAGTAGAGCCCCAGTTGATAAAATCCGAAAATATGGGGCCGAAGAATTTAAAGCTAATGACGATGATGACGCTGAGAGAGCCGAAATATGGCTTGATAACACTATTCGGGTACTTGATGAGCTGTCTTGTACTCCGGATGAATGCTTGAAGTGTACTATATCCTTACTGCGGGACACTGCATATCACTTGTGGAATACACTAGTATCAGTGGTTCCGAAAGAAAAAGTGACATGGGATTTCTTCCAGAATGAATTCCGCAAGAAATATATCACCAAAGATTCATTGATCAAAAGCGAAAAGAATTCCTTGAAATTTGAAACAAGGACGAATGACCGTGACGGAATATGAATGAAAATTTGTCGACTCAGCAGATATGCTAGAGAGTGTGTTTCTTCGAAGCTATTATGTGTAAAAGATTTGAAGATGGCACGAATGAAGATATAAAGATGTTCGTTGGCATTCTTGAAATTCAAGAGTTTGTGACTTTAGTTGAAAGAGCTTGCAAAGTGAAGAGCTCGGGAAAGAGAAAAGAAAAGTGAGGATCAAGCTAGAGACATTCGTAAAAGATCTTGGGTAAAGTCTTTCATTCCACGACCAAGAAGCCCAGAGACGACTACACAGGTGAATGTAAAGCTAATACAGATCCACCTAGACGGGATCGACCTCCTATGAGCTCCCGAGCTACCTCGATAGCTTGATGTTGGTAATGTTCCACAACATAGAGTTGAGTGCAAGCATTGTGGGAAATGGCACTCGAGGAGTTGTAGATTTCATGATCGGTCTTGCTATAAATGTGGATCATTAGACCATTTTATTAGAGAGTGTCCGAAGTTAGCTGACCAGAATACAGTCCAGAACACTAAGCCGAGCAACGTGTCAATGCGAGGTAGACCACCCAGACATTCAGGCAATGTAGGTGGTAGTCGAAGGAACGAAGAACACCACAGATCGATCTCGAGGCTAGAGCTCGGCTAGAGCATATCTTTGCGCGAGCTAGAGAGGATGCTTCCTCCCCCGACGTCATTACCGGTACTTTCACTCTTTATGATACTACTGTGATTGCACTAATTGATCCTGGTTCGACTCATTCTTATGTGTGTGAAACTTTAAAATTCGGCAAGACTCTGTTAGTTGAGTCTACCGAGTTTGTGATTCGTGTGTCCAACCCTTTGGGTAGATGTGTGCTTGTTAATAAAGTGTGTAGAGGTTGCCCGTTGATGATTCGAGATTATTGCTTCCCAGCTGATTTAATGTTGTTGCCCTTTGACGAATTTGATATAATCTTGGGTATGGATTGGTTAACTTCGCACGAGGCAGTAGTGGATTGTAAAAGAAAGCTTATTGATTTGAAATGTCGAAACGGTGAGACCATCAGAATTAAATCCTGTGACATAAATGGGTTGCCTACAGCAATATCTTCAATGTTAGCCCGAAAGTATGTGAAAAAAGGGTGTGAAGCTTATTTGGCCTATGTCTTTGGATAATAAAATGTCCGAGAAACAAATTGAATCAGATCGGTTGTGTGTGAATACCCGATGTGTTTCTCGAGGAACTACCGGGGTTTACCCTCATGCGAGAGATTGAGTTCGGCATTGAGTTAGTCTTGCATGCGACTCCGATTTCGATAGCTCCGCACCGAATGGCACCTCTTGAATTAAAAGAATTGAAAGCGCAGATTGCAAGAGTTGTGAGATAGGGGTTTTGCACGACCGAAGTTTCTCTCCTTGGGGTGCAGGTGTTATTTGTGAAAAGAAAGATGGGACTATGCGAATGTGTATCGACTACGGCAACTAAATAAGGCAACTATAAAGAATAAGTACCCGTTACCTCGGATTGATGATTTATTTGATCGGTTGAAGGGGCTTGGTGTTTTCGAAAATAGATTTGAGAGCGGGCTATTATCAATTACGAGTGAGTCGAGATTTAGATGTGCCAAAGCGCATTTACGCACGCAGGTACGGACATTATGAGTTTTTGGTTATGCCTTTTGGACTCACTAATGCACTGCTTTGTTTTTATGGATCTAATGAACCGGGTCTTCCGAGCAATTTTTGGATCGGTTTGTAGTAGTGTTTATTGATGATATATTGATCTATTCCAAAAGTGAAACGGAACATCTTGAGCATTTGAGATTAGTACTACAAACTTTGAGAGATCAACGATTGTATGCAAAGTTCGATAAGTGTGAATTCGGATGAATGAGGTCGGCTTCTTGGGTCATGTTGTTTGATGTGTCGTATTCGGGTGGATCCAAATAAATTAACATGACTATACTTGATTGGAGACCACCAAAGAATGTTTCGAGATCAGAAGTTTCCTAGGCCTTGCGGGATATTATAGACGATTTGTAAAAGGTTTTTCAGTAATAGCTACACCTTTGACAAAACTACTACGAAAGATGTCAAGTTTGAGTGGTCGAGAAGTGTCGGAAAAGTTTCGAGCGGTTGAAAGCCCTTTTGACCGAAGCCCTGAGTGTTAACTCGGCTGAATCGGGTAAAGAATTTATTATTTTTAGCGATGCTTCCTTGAATGGATTGGGTTGTGTTTTAATGCAAGAAGGCAAGGTGATAGCCTACGCCGAGACAATTGAAGCCGCATGAGAAAAATTATCCAACTCATGATTTGGAGTTGGCAGCCATTGTGTTCGCATTAAAAATTTGGCGTCACTACTTATTTGGCGAAAAATGTCATATTTATTCAGATCACAAAAGTTTGAAGTATTTGATGACTCGAAGAAAGACTTGAACTTGAGACAACGTAGATGGTTAGAATTCTTTGAAAGACTATGAACTAGTTATTGACTACCATCCGGGAAAGCTAATGTTGTTTGCAGATGATCGTTAAGTCGAAAATCATTATTTGCTCTTCGTGCATTGAACGCACGGGTGGCTATATCTGATGATGGTTCGATCATAGCCGAATTACAAGCAAGGCCGATGTTCATTCAGCAGATTTGTGATGCACAGAAAGTTGACGAAAAGTTGATTTCTATTCGGATTCAGTGTGAAAATGGTATAGAATCAGATTTTTAGATTGATGCAAATGATTGTTTGAGTTACAAAAGTCGATTGTGTATTCCTAAGAACTCAGATTTGATACAGATGATTCTGAGAGAGGCCCATAATGGTCGAATGTCGATACACCCGGGTAGCACGAAAATGTATAACAATTTGAAACATGATTCTATTGGTGGCACGGCATGAAACGGATATATCTCGAATTTGTTTCCAAGTGCTTAATCTGTCAACAAGTGAAAGCTGAGCATCAAGTACCGTCCGGATTACTTCAACCAATCATGATACCCGAATGGAAATGGGATAGAATTACAATGGATTTTGTATCTGGTCTTCCTATGACACCGAGTAAGAAAGATGCCGTATGGGTTATCGTTGATGGACTGACTAAAACAAATTTCATTTTGTACCGAAGACGCATCGATTATTCACTTGATAAACTTGCCGAATTGTATGTGTCGCAGATTGTAAGGTTGCACGGTGTGCCGAGTTCCATTGTTTCTGATAGGGACCCAAGATTCACGTCGCGGTTTTGGAAGAAATTTCAAGATGCTTTAGGTACTAAACTTTATTTTAGTACAGCCTTCCATCCGCAAACAGACGGTCAGTCTGAGCGAACTATTTTGATACTTGAGGACATGTTGAGGTGTTGCATTCTCGAGTTTGAAGGTACGTGGGAACGATACCTACCTTTGATTGAATTTGCTTACAATAATAGTTTCCAATCTAGCATAAAAATGGCGCCTTATGAAGCCTTATATGGTCGAAAATGTCGCACACCGTTGTATTGGAGTGAACTCGGTGAAAACAAGATACACGGGGTTGATTGGATTAAAGAAGCGAAGAAGGTGGTACTTATTAGAAATAACTTGAAAAAGTCGCCGGATCGTCAGAAGTCCTATGCCGATTTGAAGCGTAAGGATATTGAATTTCAGGTCGGAGATCGGGTGTTCTTGAAAGTTTCTTCTTGGAAGAAAATACTTGATTCGGTCCAGAAAGGCAAGTTAAGTCCGAGATTTATCGGACCGTACGAAGTCATTGAACGTATTGGACCGGTTGCTTATAGATTAAGATTGCCCTCCAAGTTAGAAAAGATACACAATGTATTTCATGTTTCGATGCTTCGCAAATATAGATCGGATCCGTCCCATGTGATTTCACCGTCAGAGATTGAAATTAGATCTGATTTGACATATGATGAGGAACCGATCCGTATCTTAGCCCGGGAGATAAAAGAGTTGAGAAATAAAAAAATTCCATTAGTAAAAGTTTTATGGAATCGTCACGGGGTTGAAGAGGCTACGTGGGAGCCTGAAGAGACAATGAGGCAACAATATCCGAACTTATTTAATGGTAAGATTTTCAGGGACGAAAATCCTTAAGGGGGGGAGAGTTGTAACAGACCAATTTTGACCCAAATCGGAACGGTGGTTTCGGGACCATGAATCCGAGCCTGAGAGATATTTTAATATTATATTTTGTGTTTGTTACATGTGATTTAGTGAGTGTGAAAATTTCGTAGAAAAATTTAGTCGTTTAAGTGCTCAATTTGATAAAAAGGATTTAATCGAGAAAAGCGCAAAAGTTGCATGCTAAAGTGAAGAGTACTAAATTGATTGTGGCTTTTTAAGTGGGTGTACCAAAGGGCAATTAGCCCATTCACCATAGTAAAGGGACGGCAATGGGCTTTTATAAGTCCAAATTATATGTTAAATTAGCCTATTATATGTTATGTTGATATATTAGTAAATAAGGTATATTAAATGTGTTATTATAACATAAAATAATAAAGTTAAGTGGGAAGAAAGAGAACATCACATTGTTCATCTTCTTGGCCGAATGTTTGAGGAGAAAAACTCCATTTTTGGAGCTTGAAGTTTCGGCAACTTAAGGCTTGATTTGGGGTAGGTATTTTACTTAGTTTTTGATAAATTTTACGTTTTTGAGATCGTTGTTTCGTGTATTACCCGACCCATGTCTAAATTTTTGAAAATACTATGTATATAGGATTCGGCCATTAACATGTTTGGATAGTTTTGATGTTTGATGATTTTAAATTAAATGTATATTAAAGATTTACAAGTTTTGTATTGGAATTTTTGGTAATTTTGAGTATATAGGGCTAAATTGAAAAGAATAAATTTGTGAAGGATTAAAATGTCAAATAAATGAAATGCATGGACACCTATGACTATAATGAAGATTCGGTAAGCTAGGATGTTGGAAAATTTTGCATATTTTGTGTTATGTGCAAATGGGACTAAATTGTAAAAATGGGAAACATTAGGGGCAAAATGGTAAATTGCCCATTTGGGTGTTTTGGGACTAAATTGAGATGAAATGAGATTAAATGAGCTAAATTCTAATGTGTTTTAGATCAAGAGCAAAGAAAGACCGAATTAGACCAGGGAAAGACGAAGGTTCTCGAATAGCCGATTCGCACGGACTATCGACAACCGAGGTAAGTCCTTTAGTTAAATCATGTCAAAGAATTAATTATGGTTATTTTGACTATTAAAAATTTATGAATGTTAATATCCAATTACATCATGGCGAATGTATATTGACATATTGGTTGATGATTTATGTTGAGTATGTGATGGAAATTATTTTGGCTAATGCAAGGTGAATAAGTAAGTTCTTGAGCTACTTTATATTTAAAGATCATTTACATATCTAGTGAATGATAAAATTTGTATAAGCTTGGTGTAAAACCATGAGTTGGCGATTGTGATAATGATGGATTGGATTGATTTCAAATTTATTTAATGCAATGGGAATAAATGTATATGATTCGATATGTAGAGTGAAATGTGAAAAGCATGTAAAAATATTCGACATTGGGCTTCGAGCCTAGCGAGCCTCGTCGTGCGGTGACATAATCGGGCTTTATGCCTAGCAGGCCTTGTGCGGTGTTATTTATCGGCTTTTATGCCCAGCGTGCCTTGTGCTGCGGTGTTATTTATCGGGCTTTATGCCTGCCTAGCAGGCCTTGTGTGCGGTGTTATTATTCGCTTCTACGCCTAGCGTGCTTGATGCTGGTGATGTGCTTTACAAAATAGAAACCGAAATTTATGTTCAAGGCGAATTAAAGCAAATATATCGAGTTAACGGCTCGGTGAGTATGTAAAGTAGGAATGAGTTTCTTACTTAATTAAGATAAGGTAAACTAGTGATTCAAAGTTGATTATTACCAATGGTATGTATTTCTGTTCTATTGATAAATGATGTGGTATCGTGACTTTGGCCGTTTAATATGTAAATATATAAGACTAGGTGTATTCGGCCACAAGGGTGGTTATATAATTAATAACATGTTATAATAATTGATATCCAAGTATATGAATAATGGTACCTATGGTTATATGATGACACATTGGGTTTTAAAGATCGGATTACGAACGAATATTTTGATCATAAATATGTGGGTAAGGAGAAACTTTCCTATCAATTTCATACTTAGTTACATGGATATGAAATTGAAAGCTTGATAATGAAAATGAGCATAAGTATAAGTTGAGTTGTAGAAATTGAATTGTTAGTGTTTGAATGTTATATTTTTATGAAATTAGGACTTACTAAGCTAGCGAGCTTATCGTGTGAAATGTTTCCTCTGTTTTATAGATTAGGCAAGCTACAAGCTCGTCGGGATCGTTCGAAAGATCGCCCACACTATCAATCTACATTTTGGTACTCTTTCATTTTGGTTTTAAACGAAGGCATGTATAGGGAAGACTTAGTCTTTGTTGATGAACTCTTAAGGTTTATGTATGTAATAGCCATACGAATATGGCTAAATTTTTAGTAAGTATGATGTTGGGTTTCGATATGTATGTTGGTTCATGATGGCAAGGTTTATGCTTTCTTAATCAAAGTTTAATCATTTTGTTAAGGAAATGTTTATATACGAAATGAATCCTTGAATTAGGAATGTAGGTAGGTTCGGTTAGAAGCTAGTCTTTCATAAAATGCAACAAAACAGCTTGTAGTAACAGCAGTGATGTGAGTTAGAAAAATCACCAAAAATAGGGTATATTGAATTAAAAGGTGAATGAGATATGGAATTAAACCTTATTGTGTCTATTTTTATATGAAAGAAACAGAGTAGGCAAAAGATTTATATATTATGAGATAATTCAGTTTTAGTGAGACCTGCTCTGAATGAATTCGTGAGTCACTGTTCTGTTTTGGAAAAATTGCCATAAATTGTACAAAAATAATTAAGAAGCATGGTTTATATGTGTAGAACCCTTAATGAATCTATTTTTCATTGGTATAAACAATAACATCATAGAAAATTTTTGCAATGAGATAACTGCATTTTTGTAGGGACAGGTCAGAATTGTCAAGCAGTGTAATAAGGGTAACTTTGATGAATAAACTGTACTAATTGGCTACATGAAAAATTCTGGAAAACTTATGGTGAATAGTTATATGAGTCTAGTTTCAAGAAAAATTTACGGATCTAAATTTCGAGTTTTTTAAATCAAGTTATGGTCGATTTAGTCAGCGTGACGCAGTTGGACAGCTTTAAAAATTTTTACTTCCCGAGTTAATGGTCAAGTCTAGTAATGCCACGTACCCGACTCCGGCAAGGGTTTCGGGTAAGGGGTGTTACAACACGGCTTGAAGACCGACCACACAGGCATGTGCCATGGCTGTGTCCCTGTCGTGGCAAAGAACAATTTCATTCGGATTTGGATACTTTGGGGTAAAGAAACCTATTTCAAAAGCCTATGTAAACCCCCTAAGTATCAGTTGAAAAGGGGCGGTTAGCTAGACCAAGGAACCAAGCCGAAAAGGCCAGATCTGTGGCGAATCACTCGAAGATAGCCAGTTGATCCATCTCAAGAAGCCAGAATTCTACTCAAGACGGCGGATCTCTCCTTCAATTCCTTCAGGGAGTTTTAGGGATTTCTTATGTTTTGTTTTATATTTTCTTCTGAGATGTTTTCTTTATTAGTTATGAACTAAACCCTTTGGATAGCCGAAGGGGATGAAACCTATGATGAAACTTGTTATTGATTACTAAATTATATGATAAATACTTAGTTTGTTCTTAATTATGTGAGCTTAATCCAAAATTGATGTGCTTAGGTGGAGGAGCAAAAGTCCCTGCTTAAGAGTAGATCTAGCATAATTAAGCGAAGTTGATCGCACGCCTAGATATAGGGTAACAAGATTTTGCCGGATTAGGGTGAAACCTAATATGGGAGTCCATAGATCGATTTACTGTTATTCTAGGGAGTTATTAACAGAGAAAGAGATTTCCATTAATTAACCTAGGGTTAGACGTTATTCGCCTCGAGAGAGGGTTTAATATACGTTAAGGAGTCTTACGGATCAAACTAAGTGAATGAATCATCTAATTTAGTGTTAGATAACAAGTGAAGTCTAGGTGGATTCTTCCTGAGGGTATCGTCTAAATTAACTGAGTTTTTCTAAAAGTTATCTCCTCAATTTAGTCTTTTTGTCTTTGCATCTTAGCTTGGTAGTTAGTTAATTTTAGATTAAACAACCAATCACTTAATATTTAGGCTAGATAATAAGAAGAAAGCTAGTATTAGTAGTTTTAGTTCCTTTGGGTTCGAAAATTCGATCTTACCTAAGCTATACTACTGTTCAATAGGTGCACTTGCCTTAAATCGTTGTCAGAGTTAGTTTCCAGGTTCGATCATTCTTTTATAAATTTTAAAACTCGACAAAATAATGATCAAGTTTTTGGCGCCGTTTGCCGGGGAACTAAAATATTAAGGAAACTCTATTTTTATTACTCTAGACATTATTTTTTATTTTTTTATTTTCCGCAATTTATTTTTATTTTTGCTTTTGTTTTTATTTTTTTGCTGAAATTCCTTTAATTTTTATTCTTTCTTTTCCTATCAGGTACCTCTAATTTATGATTAGAAGGAACTTGAGAGGACCACTACTATACGACAATGATATTGAAGCAATCGCTCGAAGGAATCGCCAAGAAATTAGGCGAGCCCTAAATTACACAGAAGAAGAGCGAGAATCCAATCCTACTGAAGGGATGAACAAGAATAATCCACCACCACATGATGTGGCAGAAAATAATGCTCCACGTACTATGTTTGATTATGCTAAACTGCATTTAACAGGAGCAGAATCGAGTATTGTTAGGCCTGCTATAGCTGCTAATAATTTTGAATTAAAGCCTAACACTATACAAATGATTCAATAACTTGTTCAATTTGATGGTTTGCAGGACGAAGACCCAAATACACATATATCTAAGTTTTTAGAGTTCTGTGATACTTTCAAAATAAATTGTGTTTCTGATGATGCCATACATCTTCGGTTATTTCCCTTTTCATTAAGAAATAAAGCCAAACAGTGGTTAAACTCGTTACCACGAGGGTCAATCACTACATGGGACCAAATGACCAAAAATTTTTTATTAAAATATTTCCCACCGGCCAAAATGGCCAAATTACGGAATGATATCTCTTCTTTTGTGCAGATGGATTTAGAGACATTATACGACGCATAGGAGATATACAAAGACCTACTGAGAAGATGTCCATACCATGGAATACCTTTGTGGCTTCAAGTCCAAACTTTTTACAACGGTGTGAGTCTTTCAACGAGACAACTAATCGACTGAGCTGCCGGTGGAATCCTGAATAGTAAAACTCCTGAAGCAGCCTACGAGTTTCTAGAAGAGATGTCACTGAACAACTATCAGTGGCAAGTTACAAGAACAAGTCCAACAAAAACAGCCAGAGTTTACAACCTCGACGCAGTAACCATACTATCAAATCAGGTAGAATTAATGAAAAAAAAGCTTGATAGTTTGTGTTCTTCGCAGATACACCCGGCAATGCAGTGCGACACAAGTGGAACTATGGCGAATCCTGAGTACTCACCCTACCAACTGGGCACAGAGAGCGAACAAATGAACTATATAGGTAACAATTTCAGATCTAATAATAACCCTTATAGTAATAATTATAACCCAGGTTGGAGGAACCACCCAAATTTTTCATGGGGAGGTCAAGGAAATCAAAGACAACAGTCTCCTCAAAATTTCCAAAATCAGCCTTATCCACAAGAGAAGAAGCCGAACCTCAAAGAGATGTTGGCAAAACTCATGGCAGCCACCGACACTCGTATCCAAAACACTGAGACAACACTTAATGACCAACAAGCATCGATCAAAGCAATCGAGAACCAAGTTGGGGAAATTACTAAGTCAGTTGGACAGCTCGCAAAACTGATGTCTGAACAACCGCAAGGGCGTCTACCAAGCAACACTGAGATTAATCCAAAAGAGCAAATCCAAGCCATAACAGCTCAGGAAAATGCAGAGTTAGACGAACCCAATCCAATACAAGAAAACAAGGTCGAAGAAGGTAAAGTTGAGGTAACACAAGAAAAGCCAAAACCGATAATCAAAGAATACCAACCTCGCATTCTTTATCCCGAAGCGTTAAAGAGAGACGATATGGAGGAACAATTCGGTAAGTTTCTTAAACTTTTAAAGAAATTACACATTAACTTACTACTACTTGAAGCTCTTTCGCAGATGCCTGACTCTAGAAAATTTTTAAGGGAGCTGTTAACTAAAAAACGAAGGATAGACGAGGAACCACATGTGGAACTCAATGCGAAGTGCTCAGCAATTCTACAAAATAGACTACCACAGAAATTAAAAGATCCAGGGAGTTTTAAAATTCCATGCATAATTGGTAGTTTATCTATAGAAAATGCGTTAGCCAATTTAGGGGCAAGCATAAATGTCATGCCTTATAAACTGTTTAAAAAACTAGGTCTAGGGAAACCAAAACAAACTAGGATGAGCATCCAATTAGCTAATAAAACTATTATAACTCCTAGGGGTATAATCGAGAATGTGCTCGTAAAGGTCGATAAATTCGTCTTCCCAGTAGATTTTGTTGTCTTAGACATGGATGAGGACAATTCAATTCCTTTAATTTTAGGAAGGCCATTCTTAGCAACTGCCAGAACTAAAATTGATGTTGATGCAGGCAAACTTATACTTTGTGTAGGTGAGGAGACAGTCAGTCTTCAAGCCCTCGACTCGGCTAGAACATCAAGCAACAAAGGTGAGAATGTGAATTCTTTTGATAACCATTCGGTTAACCCTTCTTTTCAAGAAACACCACAAAAGGACATAATTGAACCTGATCCTAAACCCTGTAAAGAAATAACTCCTGAGGATCGAAGGATTCAGACCAATGAACTAGACGAGTGGAAGACACACTTTAAAGAGGAACCGAAACCACACAAAGTAAAATTGAACGAACTCCCAGAAGAGCTCATAGGAACATCTAACCATTTCAAAATACGAGACAAAGTACTATTAGATAAAGCTGATCCTCACATCAACACACCAAACCTAAACATGAACGAATAAATTCCTCTTGAGGTACGCAATACCTTCCCTTACGGAACAGTCGAGGTAAGCCATTCAACATTTGGCACTCTTAAGGTAAACACTTCTCGACCTAAACTTTATAATAGCACTGATAACATGAGGGAAGATATTCAAATTTTTAAACCTCCATGAACACATAAATAAGAGGAAAGTCTAGCTTAAGACTATAAACGAGCGCTTCTCGGGAGGCAACCCGAGCACTAACCCTACTTTCTTTCACATTTATTTTCAATTTCTTTTCTTTTCTTCTCTTAGTTCTAAAAACTTAGTTTTAAACTAACCAAAAGTGCAGAATTCCAGGCCACACGGCCTTGCACACGACCGTGACCGAGACCATGTGTACCTTAAGAATCTTGATACTAACATGGCAGGATGGTACAAGTCAGATTTAACTAAATTTCGACGTCACGGAATCAACCACTCCCCCACGGGCACCGACAAAGTGGCACAACCGTGCCCCACAACCGTGTGAAGCTACTGACTTGCCAACCACGGACAGAACACGCCCGTGCCTCATAACCGTGCAAACATACTAACTTGTCATAAACGGGCGTCGCTGGCAGAAAAACGGGCATGAAGAGCCCACACGCCCAGACACGGCCATGTAAATTGACACACCTTCGGTCCACGGGCGTGCGAATGTACCAGGATTGAAACTCTATTTAAACCCAACTCCCTCTCCTTTCTCTTCTCACCCACCCTCTTTCTTTCTTCATTCCTTCCTTCCCCCTCTCACAACTCTCCCCTTATCCATAACAAGTCTCTATAACTCTTGAGCCAACACCGAAACCATGTTAAAGAAGCGTAAAAGGCCAAACTCCTCAAAGGAGAAAGATTTACATGAGTTCATGCCGGCAGCTTCATCCAAACAACAAGCCAAGGGTCTTTGAGACCATTTCGTTTCTATTCTTCTTTTCTCTTTTGCTTCAATTTCCTTATCTTTACTTCTTTTCTGCTTAATTTTGTTTAAATTATTTTAGTTTCATAATGTCAGGTTCAAAAGGCTACTAGGGAATCACGCCACTTCCGCCACCGCCAGCACCTCGGCAGCCTTAGAGGTCACACCCACCTCGCTAACCATCCAACAATAAAGACCCTACGGTCCATTCATCTTTAATTTTCATTTTGTTTACATTTTTGTTTCCTTTCTCTTTCTCTTTCTTATCTTTAATTATATATTTAGTTTATTTTAAATGTGTCTTAATAATTCCTGGCTACTTCTCCGTGAGCTACCCAATTTCTTCATCTAGCGCAGGATCGTAATCCAGACCGACCTCCCCATCCTCCTGTCACTTCTAACTCAAGGAATCCATCCAAAATTCAGGGAATATTCTTTCCCCTTCTCTTTTGATTTATCCCTTAAATGTTATTATCAATCTTTGTACATTGAGGGCAATGTACATCTTAAATGTAGGGGGTGAGTAGTTATTTCGAGAAAATGCCTAACTTTGTGCATTATTCTCAATCCCTGAGAATAAAAGTGCCTAACTTTTTTCATTATTCTCAAATCCCTGAATTTAATCTTGTTCCAGAGTAATTTCCTCATATTACTAATTAGGATAAAATTTCTGAGATTTATGGTTTTTATTGATATGTTTTAGAGTAACTCATTGATAATTTTACATTGATGATTAAATTTGAAGAATACTAGAGAATCAAGCATGATAAGTCTAATTTTCAAAAATTAAAATTTTTTGGTTGTTAACCTGAATTTGAATATTACTTTGAAATTTGAAATTTACGAGGATGATATCAAAATACCCATAATTTTTGTGAGATTTTGAGCCTTACAAAGCATATATTCTTTTTCATGCTCACTTTTTGATTATGAGTGTGTCAACATTGAATTGTTATTCTAGAACTTGCCATGATTATATATGTCGAGACCACAGTTATGATTTGATATACAGAGATGATAAAGGCACTTAGGTTTTAACCCATTAACACCACTAAAAAGCCTACCTTCATAATTAACCCTTAGTGAACCCCGTTGAGCCTAACAACCCTTTTTATTGACTCACCTGCTAATATTAACCCAAAACACTTTGTTTTTGTTATCACCATTCCTTTTTAATTATCCTTTTTGTCGAGATTAGATTTTTAAAAATTTCTTAACTATGTTCTATATTTCAGTTGTAAAAGTTCTTTCTTATTATTATGATAGTTTGTTCTAAAAAAAGTATATTCGTTATTAGTTATGTGATTAAATGAGCTTATACATTAAATTCCAAATGTTGAAGAAGAAGCTCGTATCATTTGTATTATTATTTTCCAAATGATGTAATTATTTAAGATTAGTTCATTTTTCTAGTTAGGAAATTTATCAGGTCAATCTCTATTCTAACATTCTAATTCAGCCTTTATCCACACCTTTAACCCTAGCCCCGTTACAACCCTGTTAAAGACCTTTTGAGCTGTTTGTCATCTCATTTTACAGTGGTGGAGATTTGATTTTCAGGCAAGCCTATGGGATTAACTTTTCAGGTTCGACTTATGAGTGCTCTTTTCCTAAAACCTTAAACACTTAGAGTGATTTGAGTGAATCCTTAGTGACGATGTCAATCCTTGTCGGTTTTGAATTAAAGGTAATTATTTAGATAAGGGGAGACACCTATGTTTACAATTGTATGACTTATCTTGTTTGAATCTTTAGAATTCTTTGAGTTGAATTATCCATGTATAAATTATCTATGAATTATGATGAGACATTGTTGATAGGAACCATGAATCATGGAAAGTTCGTTCTAATTGTAAGTTGAGAATTTTACTTGATGACAAGAAAAAGCTTAAGTGTGGGGTATTTGATAAACCATAAAAGTAACATATTTTTATCCCACATTTAGCATGCTTTTGGATTATTTATCCCTTGATTTATGTAAAAAGGTGCTCTTAATCCTTTCTTTTCATGTTTTATACTCAGGAAAGCACCGGAGGACGAAAAGAATGAGAAACGGGCCTAAAATGAAGCAAATTGGGCCAAGGAAGAAATTGACATAGCCTGGACTTAAGCCCACACGGTCGTGCCTTACTGATCATCTAGAACACGGTCTTACCTCGAGTCACACGGCCGTGTCTCATTAAAGAAATCTGAACACGGCTTGAAGACCGACCACACGGGTGTGTGCCATGGCCGTGTCCCTGTCGTGGCAAAGAACAATTTCATTCGGATTTTGGATACTTTGGGGCAAAGAAACCTATTTCAAAAGCCTATATAAACCCCCTAAGTATCAGTTGAAAAGGGGCGGTTAGTTAGGCCAAGGAGCCAAGCCGAAAAGGCCAGATCTGTGGAGAATCACTCGAAGATAGCCTGTTGATCCATTTCAAGAAGCCGGAATTCTACTCAAGACGGCGGATCTCTCCTTCAATTCCTTCAGGGAGTTTTAGGGATTTCTTATGTTTTGTTTTATCTTTTCTTCTGAGATGTTTTCTTTATTAGTTATGAACTAAACCTTTTGGATACCCAAAGGGGATGAAACCTATGATGAATCTTGTTATTGATTACTGAATTATATGATAAATACTTAGTTTGTTCTTAATTATGTGAGCTTAATCCAAAATTGATGCGCTTAGGTGGAAGAGCAAAAGTCCCTGCTTAAGAGTAGATCTAGCATAATTAAGCGGAGTTGATCGCACGCCTAGATATAGGGTGACTAGATTTTGCCGGATTAGGGTAAAACCTAATATGGGAGTCCATAGATCAATTTACTACTATTCTAGGGGGTTATTATAGAGAAAGAGATTTCCATTAATTAACCTAGGGGTAGACGTAATTCACCTCGAGAGAGGGTTTAATATACGTTAGGGAGTCTTACGGATCAAACTAAGTGAATAAATCATCTAGTTCAGTGTTAGATAAGAAGTGAAGTATAGGTGGATTCTTCCTGAGGGTATCGTCTAAATCAACTGAGTTTTTGTAAAAGTTATCTCCCCAATTTAGTCTTTTTATCTTTGCATCTTAGCTTGGTAGTTAGTTAATTTTAGATTAAACAACCAATCACTTAATATTTAGGCTAGATAATAAGAAGAAAGTTAGTATTAGTACTTTTAGTTCCTTTAGGTTCGACAATCCGGTCTTGCCTAAGCTATACTATAGTTCGATAGGTGCACTTGCCTTAAATCATTGTCAGAGTTAATTTCCAGGTTCGATCATTCTTTTATAAATTTTAAAACTTGACAAAACAACGATCAGGTCTCGACAATTATAATTGATGCAAGTTCTAGAAAAAAATCAGTGTTGGACACACTCATAATCAGAAAGTGAGCAAGAAAAAGAATATATGCTCTACAAGGCTCAAAATCTCACAAAAATTATGGGTATTTGATGTCAACCTTGCAAATTTCAAATTTCAAAGTAATATTCAAATTCAGGTAGACAACTAGCAAAAATTTTAATTCTGAAAAATAGACTTATCATGCTTGATTCTCTAGTCTCCTAAAGTTTAAATCATCAGTACACAATTATCAATGACTTAATCCAAAACATATCAATAAAAATCATGAATCACAGGAAATTTCATTCTCATACTAATGTGAGAAAATTACTTAAAGACAATATATCATTTAGGGATTTGAAATTAATGCAGAAAGTTAGGCACTTTCTCGAAATAAATATTCACCCCCCACACTTAAGATGTACATTGCCCTCAATGTTCAAAGATATATATATGAAATTTAAGAGAAAGGGAAAGGTGAAGCTTCCTAAATTTGGATGGTTTCCTAGAGTTAGGAGTCCATTGGTGTGGTGGCTGCTACCTAGCTCTGCTCTAGATGAAGAAATTGGGAAGCTTGTAAAGAAATAGCCAGGAAATATTAAGACACATTTAAAATAAATTAATTATGTATTTAAAGAAAAGAAAGATAAAGAGAAATAGTGTAAAAAATTTAAAAAAAAAAAGAAGAAAAGATGAATGGACTGAAAAGTCCTTATTGTTGGATGATTCGTGAGGTGGGTGTGATTTCTAAGGCTGCTGTGGGGTGGCTATAGTCGTGGTCGTGGTGATTCCCTAGCAGCCTTTAGAACCTAAAACCAAGAAACTAAAATAAGAGAAACTAAATTTAGTAGAAGAGAAGTAAAGATAAGGAAAATAAAGAAAACGAGAAAAGAGAAATAAAAGTTAAATGGCCTCAAAGACCCTTGGCTTGTCGAGTGGATGAAGCGGCCGGCATCAACTTATGTAGATCGATCTCCCTTGGGGAGATTGTGCTTGGATCCTTCCGCTTCTTTGACATAGATGTGGTGTAGCTCAAGGGTTTGGTGAATAACTAAAGAAGAATAGTATGGGGAGGGAGAGATCTGAAGAATAGGATGGAAGAAAGGAGATGGGGAGTAGGTAAGAAGAAAGGCCGGGTTTAAATAGAATTTTCAGGTCTCGTACGTCCCCACACTCGTGTACCATGGGCGTGCTGTGTCACATGGCCGTATCGCACGACCGTGTTGTGCTTCGTTTACTTCTTCCACACCCATGTTTAGGTCACCATGCCCGTGTATAATCTAATAGTGTCAGCCACGGCCGCATCGGACGGTCGTGGCCTGGTAGTTAGAGTCTGTGACTCAAAGAATAATTCATTTTGACTCGTACCATCTTTGCCCTGGTAGTACGGAGATTTGTGGTGCCCACACGGCCATGGCCACGGTCGGGTGCAAGGCCGTCTGCACTTTTGGTTAGCTTATGATTAGATGCTAAAGTAGAAATAAAAATAGGAATGCAAAAGTTAATAGAGTTAGTGCTCGGGTTGCCTCCCGAGAAGCACTCATTTATAGTCTTAAGCTAGACTTACCTCTTATTCGCATATTCATGGTGGTTTGAAGAGTTGATCATCCTCTCTCATGCTATCTGTCTTACTAACAGTATATAGTTCAAGTCGAGTAGCATTTATTTTGAAAGTGCTGAATATGGGATTACTTACATCGATTGTTCTGTATGTGAAATCATTGATTACCTTAAAAGGGATTTCTTTGTTTGTATTAGGATCAGGAGGAGATATTCATGGGTCTGCTTTATCTAACAATACCTGATCTCTGACTTTGAGTTTGCCTGTCCCACGGAATGGTGTTGGTTTTGCTTTGTGTATCCCTAACTTCTCCTTGAAGTGTGTCTTCCACTCGTCTAGTTCATCGATCTGAAGCCTTCATTCCTCATGAGTTATTTCCTTATTGGTATGAGGTCTAGGGTCTCGCTCAGTTTTGTAGTTTCGTGGTGCTTCCTGAAAAGAAGGTTTAACCGAAGGGTTATTAATAGAATTTATATTCTCACCTTGACTACTTGATTTCCTTGCTGAGTCAAGAGCCTAGAGACTGATTGATTTGTTACCTACACAAAGTATGAGTTCACCTGTAATGACATAAATTTTAGTCCTGACAGTTGTTAAAAAAGGTCTTCCTAAAATTAAGGGGATACTATAGTTCTCATCCATGCCTAAAAAAACAAAGTCTACTGGGAATACAAATTTATCAATTTTCACAAGAACATCTTCAATTATATCCCTAGGAATTCTAACAGTTTTATCAGCTAACTGAATGCTCATCCTAGTTTGTTTGGGTTTCTCTAGACCTAGTTGTTTAAACATTTTATAAGGCATGACATTTATGCTT
Organism: Gossypium bickii; assembly: GCA_025503065.1. Lineage (NCBI taxonomy): Eukaryota > Viridiplantae > Streptophyta > Magnoliopsida > Malvales > Malvaceae > Gossypium > Gossypium bickii. The sequence continues at coordinate 53,282,854 of CP106713.1, read as the reverse complement.
GCCCCTAAATCAGCTAATGCATTATCAATAGGTAAACTACCAATTAAGCATGGAATTGTAAAACTCCCTGGATCTTTTAATTTCGAGGTAGTTTATTTTGTAACATTGCTGAGCACACTGCGTTTAATTCGATATGCGATTCCTTGTCCAACTTTTGCTTGTTTGTCAATAGCTCTTTTAAAAATTTCCTAGAATCTGGCATCTACGAAAGAGCTTCAAGAAATGGTAAGTTAATATGTAATTTCTTTAAAAGTTTAAGAAACTTACTGAACTGTTCCTCTGTGTCGTCTCTCCTCATTGCTTCGGGATATGGTATGCGAGGTTGGTATTCTTTGATTACCGGTTTTGGTTTATCATTTACCTCAACCTTACCTTCTTCTACCACATTCTCTTGCGTTAAATTGGGCTCATCTAAACCTTCACTATCTTGAGCTGTTATGGCTTGAATTTGCTCCTTTGGGTTAGTCTCGGTGCTACTTGGTAGGCTTCTTTGTAGTCTTTCAGAGATCAGCTTAGCAAGTTGTCCTAACTGGTTTTCGATCCCTTGACTCGATGCTTGCTGATTTTTAAGTGTTATCTCGGTATTTTGGAAACGTGTTTCTGAGACTGCTATGAATTTTGTTAGCATCTCTTCAAGGTTCAGCTTCATTTCCTGTGGGTAGGGCTGTTGTTGGAAGTTTTGAGGGGGTCGTTCTCTTTGATTTCCTGGACCACCCCATGAGAAATTGGGGTGGTTCCTCCAACTTGGATTATAAGTATTACTATAAGGGTTATTTTGAGATCGGAAATTGTTACCCATATAGTTCATTTGTTCGCTCTCCATGCCCTGTCCGTAGGGTGGGTACTCAGGATTTGCCACGCCTCCACTTGTCTCACATTACATAACTGGATGTACCTGCGAGGAACACAAACCATCAATCTTTTTACTTAGCATCTCTACCTGATTTGATAGCATGGTTACTGTGTCGAGGTTGAAAACTCTGGCTGCTTTTGCTGGCCTTGTCTTTGTAACTTGCCATTGACAGTTATTCAATGACATCTCCTCTATAAACTCGTAGGCTGCTTCAGGAGTTTCGTTATTCAGAGTTTCGCCAGCGACTAAATCGATTAATTGCCTTGTTGAAGGGTTCACACAATTGTAAAAAGTTTGGACCTGTAGCCACAAAGGTAATCCGTGGTGTGGGCACCTCCTCAACAAATCTTTGTATCTCTCCCATGCATCATAAAGTGTCTCTAAATCCATCTGCACAAAAGAAGAGATATCATTCCTTAACATGGCAATTTTGGCTGGCGGAAAATATTTTAATAAAAATTTTTCGGTCATTTGATCCCATGTAGTGATTGACCCTCGTTGAAGAGAATGCAACCACTGTTTGGCTTTATTCCTCAAAGAGAAGGGAAATAACCGAATACGGATGGCATCACCAGAAATGCCATTTATTTTGAAGGTATCACAGAATTCTAGAAAATTCGCTAAGTGTTTGTTAGGATCCTCATCCTGCAAACCATCAAACTGAACAAACTGTTGTATCATTTGTATAGTGTTAGGTTTTAGTTCAAAATTATTTGCAGTAATAGTAGGTCTAACAATACTTGACTCAGTTCCTGTAAAATTAGGTTTAGCATAATCATGCATAGTTCGAGGAGCATGATGTTCGGCCATCTCTGAAGGTGGCAGATTATTCTCAGCCATCTCTTCGGTGGTATTAGCTTCGACTTCTTGCTCTTCTTCTATGTAATTTAAGCTTCGCCTTATTTCTCTATGATTTCTACGAATAGTACCTTCAATATCACTATCGTAAAGTAGGGGTCCTGTTCGGTTCCTTCTAGTCATAAACTAGAGGTACCTGAAAGGAGTAAAAGAACAAAAATCAGCAAAAAAAAAAAATAAAGTAAGAAATTGCAGAAAATAAAAAATGGCTAAAGTAATAAAAGTTGAGCTTTCTTAATATTCTGGTTCCCCAGCAACAGCGCCAAAAACTTGATATGTGCTATCAGAGTCTTAAAAATTTATATAATGAATGATCGAGCCTAGAAACTAACAGTGACAACGATTAAGGCAAGCGCACCTGTCGAACAGTAGTATAGCTAGTGGCAAGACCAGATTGTCGAACCCAAAGGAACCTGAAGTACTAATACTAAAGACCAGATTGTCGAACCCAAAGGAACCTGAAGTACTAATACTAACTTTCTTTCTATTATTTAGCCTAAGAATTAAGGGAATTGTTGTTTAATCTAAAACTAACTAACTACTAAGCTAAAGATGCTAAGATAAGGAGAACGAAATTGGGGAAAATACTTGTGAGAAAAACCAATTGATTTAGACCATACCCGAGGGAGAATCCACCTAGACTTCACTTGTTATCTAACTCAGAACCAGACAATTTATTCACTTGACTTGATTCGTAGGATTCCTTAAGTTATGTTAATACCTCCATTGAGGCTACTAACGTCTAATCCTAGGTTGATTAATTGAAATCTCTTTATAATTAAAACCCCTAGAATTGCATTAACTCGATCTATGGACTCCCATATTATGTTTCACCCTAATCCGAAAAAATCTTGTCACCCTATGTCTAGGCGTGCGATCAACTCCGCTTAATTATGCTAGATCTACTCTTAGGCAGGGACTTTTGCTCCTCTACCTAAGCACATCACACTTGAATTAATTTTTCAGAAATATCAAAACAAGAATAAAGAACCCATAATTAAGAACAAATCAAGTATTTATCATATAGTTCAGCGAACGATAACAAGATTCATCTTAGGTTTCATCCCCCTCAGGTATCTGAGGGTTTAGTTCATAATCGTAAAAGAATACATCTCAAAAGAAAAGATAAAACAAAACATAAGAAAAACTCTACAACCCCCTAAAGGAATTGAAAAGAGATCCTCCGTCTTAACTATGACTACGGCTTCTTGAGATGAATCAAATGGCTTTCTTCGAGTAAATTCCACAATTTTGACCCCTCTGGCTCGGCTCTTTTGCCTAGCGGGGCGGCCCCTGAAGGTTGGCCTTTAGGGTGTATATATAGGCTATTGGAATGGCTTTCTTTGCCTCTAAGTACCCTAATCCGACTGAAACTCTTCTTTCTCACGTCAGGGACACGCCCATGGCACACGCCCGTGTGAATCGTGGCCAGGCCGTGTTCGAGACTATTAAGGAGGCACGGCCGTGTGGTCTTGGGCCCAGGCCGTGTTGATTTTGTGATATGGCCCATTTACTACATTTTGGGCCCGTTTCTCATTCTTTTCATCCTCCGGTGCTTTTCTGAGTATAAAACATGAAAACAAAGGATTAAGAGCACCAATTTACACAATTCAAGGCTTAAATCATCCAAAAGCATGCTAAATTTGGGCTTAAAATATGTTACTATTACGGTTTATCAAGCGTATTCTAGAGAAAACAGTTGAATCAAATAGGAAAGATTGGGCATTAAAAGTAGATGGTGCTTTATGGGCCTATAGAACAGCGTTTAAAACTCTCATAAGAACATCCCCATACAGACTTGTTTAGGAAAAAGTTGTCACCTTCCATTTGAATTAGCACATAAAGCTTTTTGGGCTATAAAATTTCTAAATTATGATCGTAAAACTGCAGATGAGAAGAGGATGATGCAGTTGAACGAGCTAGATGAATGGCGTGCTAACGCCTATGAGAACTTACGACTATATAAGGAGGCAACAAAGCAATGCCATGATGCTCGTTTAAAACAACCAAAGCAATTCAAAGTAGGAGATCTAGTTCTGTTATACAATTCAAGGCTCAAATTATTCCCTGGGAAGTTGAAATCAAGATGGTCAGGCCCTTTCGTGATCAAAGCTTTTTGGGCTATAAAATTTCTAAATTATGATCTTAAAACTGCAGATGAGAAGAGGATGATGCAGCTAAACGAGCTAGATGAATGGCGAGCTAACGCCTATGAGAACATACGACTATATAAGGAGGCAACAAAGCGACGCCATGATGCTCGTTTAAAACAACCAAAGCAATTCAAAGTAGGAGATCTAGTTCTGTTATACAATTCAAGGCTCAAATTATTCCCTGGGAAGTTGAAATCAAGATGGTCAGGCCCTTTCGTGATCAAAACTATCTTTCCCTATGGCACAGTTGATGTAACTCATCCAAATTATGGCACATTCAAGGTAAATGGTCAGTGACTAAAAATTTATAATGGTGAAGATTTTAGGGATATAAGAGAGGAACTTTAGCTCTTTGAACCTTTATTTAGAAAAAAAAAATAGGGAAAGTCTAGCTTAAGACTATAAACGACTGCTTCTCGGGAGGCAACCCGAGCACTAACCCCGTTAATTTTTACATTTTTTAATCTTTTACTTTTATTTTTTTCCTTTTCAGTACCTAACTACATACTAACCAATTTAGTAAAGCGCAGGTTTCCCTACCACAAGGCCTTGCACACGGGCGTGGCCGTGGCCGTGTGAACACCGGGAATAGGTACATAGGCGTGGCAAAGATGGTGTAAAAATAGAACAAAACATTTTCCCCAAGCCACGGGCTCCGACTAAATGACATGTTCGTGCGACGCGGCTGTGGTCGAAACTGACTAATGAACACGGGCTGAGATAAATATACACGCTCGTGCAAAGTACCAGTGGCTGATATTGATTAATTGACACGGGCGTGTGACACACCCGTGCATCCAACCCGTGGTCGATTCTTAGTAAACAACACAGGCGTGAGCCACGCCCGTGTCTTAAAACCGTGTGAGACACTGACTAAATGAACACGGGCATACAACCCTATCCACGGGCGTGGGAGAAGCGAACGAGACAATACACGGGCATGAAAAATGGCCGTGTGGCCTAACATGCCCACGTAACACGGGTGTGTGATACAATTCAAACGCGCCTAAATTAAAATTCTCGAAAACCACGGGCTGAATAAAGGGAACATAGGCGTGGCCTTTGACCGTGTTCCCCACCCCCTATTTAAAGCAACCAACACCCGTCTCCCCCAAAAATTTTCCCCAACCCCCAAAACCCTAGCCGTTTCTCTCCAAAACCACTACCCCATTCTGGCCACCAGCAAAATCCTCTCCTCCCTTGACTTCCCCTATCCCCTATCTCCATCTCTCTTTCACATACACATAGAAAACTAGTCCACACCCGTGCCAACAGAATACACGCCTGTCCAAAAAGCGACACGGTCGTGTTCCCCTATCTACTTGCAGTACACGCTCGTGCTCCGACCACAACCTCAACTGCACCACTTCTCTCCAAAAACTCTACCGTTCACCTATCCTTTTTACATTTTCCTCCATTAAACTACATTATCATAAGAATTTTATTTAGTTTCTAGTTAGTTTCTTTTTATTCCTTGATTAATTCATTTAGTTCCTGTAAAGTAAATAGCAAAAAAAATTCATGCTGATTCTTTAAGAATAAAATGTTATTCTTTATGGCATTAGGATAGATTAATATATGTCTTGGCTGGAAAAATACTTGAATTGTTGAATACTCTTTATCTTCAGGCACGTAATGACTACCCCACGCGGGCGAAAAACTGTCGTTCCCGCATCGAAAAAATGGAAGGGACATGGTGCGGCCTCTTCGAGTGCCTCCGCCGAAATACGACACCCATTCCTATGGTTCCCTTCGGGAACTCAAAAGGATCTTTATTAGATACTACGTGCAAGACCTCTCGGTGTAGGAAGGTGTATCAATTGGACCACCCTGGAGCAGGTCCAGCTAGCAAATTAGGTCCGGGCCTTATTAGTCACAGACCCGTAGGGGCAATTTTTCGACATCATTGAGCCCACATACCTAGAGCTCACTCTGGAACTCTGCTCTACTTTCCATCTCCTAACAGTGATGACTAACTTTGACGACACTGGCACTATCCAATTCTACCTTGGAGGTCTAGTCCATAAGATGAGTGTCCCATAGTTCGGAGCTGCTCTGGGACTCTACATCGACGAATTCATAGAGGATAACAAACTCGAGGACCTCCACCGCCACATCCATAACTCCTCCACGAGATGTTGGTACAATATAGCTCCCAACTCAGCCACTTATGATCCCAGTCGCTCCAAGGCGACGGCTCTCGCCCCATCCCTGAGGTACGTACATGCTATTTTAGCTCATACACTGACAGGTAGGTGAGAAAGCACCGGTGTCGTCAACACTCACGACGCCTACTTCCTATGGTGCATGGCGAACAGGCATGTTTTCGACCTAGCCTATTTCAAAGCTCGTGCCATTCAACATCAGACGGAGCAACATAGGAGAGGGGTCATATCTATGGGTCGATACATCACATGTTTGGCTCGATATTTCGGGCTCCTCAACACTACCGCTCAGATCTCTTCAATCACACTGATAGATCAGATGTCCCCACAGGGCATCCAGACGATGCTACACTTGAGGATGGTCTAACATCGACGTGGGATCGATCCTCCCCAATATCGGCTAGCACCTACCACCGAAGAGGAGGATCCTGAGTACATTACTAATAATGTCCCACACCCACATGAGGAACCACAACAGAGCCATCGCCCAGTTCATGCGGCTACTTCACTTTTAAAAATCTCTGCACGTCTCACTCAGTTCGAGCATTACTATATTCAACAATTCAATGATACACCTCGATGATTCGACGTCATTGAGGCGACTCTTCAGTAGATTTGTCATCACTTTCACATATCGCCGCCTCCACCACCTCGTGACCCAACCAATAATGAGGACTTTTGAGTCCTTTTTATTTTTAGTTCTATCTTTAATTTTGTTTTTGTTTTTGCTTTTATTTGATTTTGATGTACCCTTTTATTATAATTTGCTAGTTCACACCTTTACTTTTTATTTTGTTCTAAACTTTTATTAGTAAAATTACAATTTCTTTTATCTCTAACTCCCTAATCTTCGAGTAAATATCAAAACCCCCTAAAAATTACTAATGACTCTGTAGTTTCAAAAGGTTCAAGGTGCTACTAAGGAACTGGAATATTTTCACGTACCTTCACATCTACTTAGTTCATCATGTATTTCATCTACTCCATACCTACAAGTTTCATTCTCAAGGAATCCATCCAAAATTCAAGAAGTTTCAATTCTCTCCCTATCTTATGATTTTACTACTATATTGTTATTATATATCATTGTACATTGATGGCAATGTACATCTTAAGTGTGGGGGGTGAATATTTATTTCAAGAAAGTGCCTAACTTTCTGCATTATTCTCAAATCCCTGAATTTTGCCTTGAATTATACCTTGTTCTTAAGTAATTTTCCCATAGTATGATTAGAATGAAATTTCTTTTGATTTATGATTTTTATTGATATGTTTTGGATTAAGTCATTGATAATTGTGCAGTGATGATTTAAACTTTAGGAGACTAAAGAATCAAGCATGATAAGTCCATTTTCAAAAATTAAAATTTTATTAGGTTATCTACCTGAATCTAATTATTACCTTGGAGTTTGAAATCTACAAGGTTGATATAAAAGTTTTTGTGAGATTTTGAGCCTTTTAGAGCATACATTCTTTTCGTGCTCACTTTCTGATTATGAGTGTGTCAACATTGATTTGTTATTTTAGAACTTGCTTCGATTATACATGTCAAGACCACATTATTGATTTGATATACAGAGATGATAAAGGCACTTAGGATTTAACCCACTTACTCCACTAAAAGCTTACCCTCACAATTAACCCCTAGTGAACCCCTTTGATACTAACAACCCCTTTTTTTTTTGACTCACCCACTAATATTAACCTCAAAACCATCTTGTGTTTGTTATTACCATTCCTTGACTCCCTTTTTGTCGAGATTTGATTTTGAACAGTTTCCTAACTATGTTCTATATCTCAGTTGTTAAAGTTCTTTTTTATTATTGTAATGATTTGTTCTTAAAAAAAAAGAAGTATATTTAATTTTAGTTCTATATAAGTGAGCTTATACGTTTAAATTCCATATCTTGAGAAAAAGCTCGTATTATTAACATTACAATTTTTCAATTGATGTAATTATTCAGGAGTTGTTTATTTTTCTAGTTAGGTAAATTGTCAATTAAATCTCGATTCTAACATTTTAATTCAGCCTTTATCCACACCTTTAACCTGAGCCTCATTAAAACCCTTTTCAAAGACCTTTTGATTTTTGTATCATCTCATTTTACAGTGGTGAAGATTTGATTTTTAGGCAAGCGTATCGGATTAACTTTTCATGTTCGACTTTTGAGTGCTTAATTTTGAACCTTAAACACTTTGAGTGATTTGAGTGAATCTTTTGTGAGGATGTCAACTCCTATCGATTTTGAATTAAAGGTGATTATTTAGGTAAGGGGAAAACACCTATGTTTTTATGCTACAAAAACTATAACTTTGATTGGGTAACATCCTAAATTAGGGGCTGTGCATGTGGTGTGTTTTGTATGTATGCTATTCTTAATATGCTGGTTTAGGGTGTTTGGGGGGTCCGGGAAGGCCTAGAGTTAAGCTGGAACCTTGGCCAAAATTTTATTTTTGGACCTTAGGAGGGAAGCTAGTAGGGGGCAGCACTTAAGGTTTGTAGCTCGTGTTTGTTGACACAAGAACTAAGGTGGTAAAGTGGCAAGGAGGCGCCATTTAGGTACAGGTAGTGACGTCTCAAGGGAGCTGAGAGGGAGCAGGTTCAAGTCGCGTGGAACCCAACTTAAATTTCTTTTTTGGCGTCAAGAGGGGTAGTGGTAAAGTTCGGTTAGGACACTTCAGGATGGAGAGTGGATTAAGTCAAATATTTGAATGTGTGGCTGAGAGAAAATAAAGGAGTTTGAATCATTCAAATTGTTTTAATGAGTGTTCAGGAGTGGATTAAGGAGAAAAGAAAGGGATGGGAATGTGATCAAGGTATTAGCCGAATTTCAAACACTTGATTTAGGGGGAAATCGGTTTTGGCTTGTGTTTGGTGGGGGTGCCGAAACTTACTTAGGCCATAGGACCCTTAGTTCTTTTTGTTTTGTGTATTTTCAGCTTTGGGGGATATAGGTGCCGAAAATGCTAGCAATTTCTCTTCTTTTCTTCTCTAAATCATTGGCTGAATATGAAAAAGACCATTCATACATTTCTTGCTTCAATTTCTCTTTAGCCGAACCTTAATGCATTCTTTCCATTTCCTTTCTTTTTCCTCTCATAAGTCGAAACCTTCTACCATTCTCTCGACATTGATTTTCTTTCTTCTCATCTGCGTTACCTAAAGCCGAACCCTCCTCTTCTCATTTCTTTCTTTTTCTTCTTCTTTTCATTTGTTTCATCTAGAAGCCAAAACCCCTAAGTACTTCCAACCTCTTCTCCATTTCTTACTTAGCCGAATTTCTTTAATCCCTCTTCTTGATTCTTTAATTGCCGAAACTTATCCCTCACCTTTTCATCACCATTCGCCTTCTTCAAATAGAAGCCTCCATTGACTCTTGTTCTTTCAATATTCCATTTTAGCCGAACCTTCCTTGTCTGTTCTTCTTTTTCTTTCATTCTTGGATCGGTAGATTACTGTTATTGCACTTCTTAGTTCTTCCAAGCGGATCATATTAGATCGTGGTAAGTATTCTCCTCCCCTTTCGATTCTCTTTTCTTTATTGATGTCGTAGGCATTAATCGGGTTCTTTATTTATGGCCGATTAAAGGGGGCTTTGTCTTCGTGTTCTTTCGGCTCCTGGTCTATGATAGAAGCTTGTTAAGGGACATTCAGTTCTAGTCGACTTAGGCATTCGATCGGTGCAGGAATCAAGCCTTTTTAATCTTCAGGATTTGTCAATCTAGGTAAGGAACCTTAGCCTTTGAGCGTTTATTCTCGATTGCTTTAATTTCAATGCCTCAATCCGATCTAGTGACCAAGGTCTTTTTCATGGATTCAAATGTCAGCCAAGCGAAAGGAGGGGTTGGACCCGTGATCCCAGCCTCTAAGTTCAAGAAGCGCGCGGTGTCTGCTGTTCGAGATTGGCCACGGTGTGGGCGGCCAGTTAGAGTAAGTCGAGGTCGATAGCGGTAGTTTCTACTAGTGATAGCGTCGACATAGATAGCATAGTGCTGCTTGTAATCAAGTGTGAAAAACTCCGCACTTTAATATTAGCATGTGATACTAACTATTTGGGGCTGAAAAGCCGAAATGGCTAGATGGGTAGTCGTTATGCCTATATGGGTATGGTTGCAATACCAGGTAAGTACCTTGTTGTTATGTATGAGTTGATATATGTGTATGTCATAATGATACTGTTCATTAAAATACCATGATACTTTCAGGGTGGATATGTTGTGAAAGGGGAAGTGCTTAAGACTGTCACTACTGGTTTGGTACCACAAATGGGTTGGCCCCACATTCTTGATTCCGTGACTAAGTCTCAGTGGTTTGGAACCACCAGTGGTTTGGTACCACATACGTATGATTTTGTGACTTGTCATAGTGGTTCGGTACCACAGTGGGTTGGCCCCACATGCATGACTTCTAGGGATTGTCACTAGTGGTTTGGTACCACAAGTGGGTTGGCCCCACATATGATATTTTGTGACTCTGTCACCAGTGGCTAGGTGCCACATATGGAGTGTAGCGGATGGAGGGTTGATTGTAGAAATCCCCATGGTGTGATTGGCTGGTACGGGATGGTGTGTAGAGGATGGAAAACTAGGTTTGGGCTGGGTCATGATGCATTCATTTACCTTATGTCATCCTGAGTGGGCTAAGGCCCAATATGCGATTGTGGGCCTCGAGCCAGACTATGCGTTATAGGGGATTTAAACACTGAGTCTTGGTGACTCACCCTTTTGTTTAACCTTTCAGGTGATCAGAAGATCGTGGATATGGGAGCCGAGGCGGACTCGTGGAGGCCATAAATACTTTATTTTTTCCGTAAACTTTTCTTGCTTTACTTTAAATTTAAATTGGGGATTTTATTTGTGTAATAAGGCCTTCTTAAATTAGTATTTGGTTATGGTTTATTTAAAATTGGACACTAAGCAAACTTGATCGTGTAATTTAAAGAAAAATGGGGTTTCCAAAATACAAGTAAGTCAAGACACATGTTTCTCCCAAGTATCATCGAACAATAATGAAAATATAATATCCGGTAAGATTGGTATTTTCCCTATACTACCAAACCCCTGTTTTCAAAGACATCGTTTTAAATCAAAAAGTTTTCACAAGAACAATTTTTCCTGCTTCAAACAAAACTTCGTTTTTTTACTTCACCCTGTAACATGCCAGATCTAGTCGTAACGTATAGGTCGGGTTTGAGGTGTTACAATTTTGGTATCAGAGCCTAGGTTGCAAAATGTGGGCTGTGAAAATGGGTTCACTGATGTTTTATTAAGTTGGTCTAAGTAATTTTTAGGAATGACTTGATTGGAACATGGCATCCGAGTCCGTTGGCACTCGATCCACCCAGGTAAGTGTTCTAAAACTACTAATGATGTATGCATGAAATGACTATTAATGTAAGTGAATATGGTTGTTAGCCTTAGGAAACCAGACTTTAGAGACTGAAACCTCTAGGTTGTGATGTACTTGCGAAACCTACTCCTTAAAGCTATTTCTCATAAAATTGCTCGGTATTAAACAGTGAAAGAAATACTAATTCATAAAACTTTTAATCAGATTAAATCGCAAACATTAGTCATGAGTACTAGGGGGTGTGGACGTAATGTACGTGGTTGTGGTAGAGGCAGGATTGCTGTATCAGAACCAGTAGGATCTGGTCATGGGTCAGAAAGTGAGATACCAGTACCGGCAGCTGAAGAAGCAGGATTTCAGGACCAAATAGGCAGGGATGATGCGGTGTCTCAGGCGATGTTACGGGTCTTGGATAGAGTTGCTGGGGCAGGCATGGGCATAGGGGCTCGAAAATACGTGTCTGAACGACTCTGAGCCAATGGAGCGAAAATGTTTAGGGGCGTTTCTGATGTAGCTCCCAACGCAGCTGAATATTGGTTAGAAGCAGTTGAGCGTATAATGGATGATCTTGACTTCAAGGCAGAGGAGAATTGAAAAGAGTCGTGTCCCTTCTTCGAGACGAGGCCTATCAGTGGTGGCTCATGGTCAGGGATGGTACGATGGTTGATAATATCACCTGGGATTTCTTTAAAACAGCATTTCAAAGGAAGTACGTCGGATCAAGTTATGTGGATGCGCAGCGTAAGGCATTTTTAAATCTGGTTCAGGGGAGTAAGTCGGTGTCCGAGTATGAGGTGGAATTCTTACATTTAAGCCGTTATGTCCGGGGTATTGTGGCCACAGACGATGAACATTGTGTTCAGTTTGAGGATGGGCTGAGAGATGAGTTGCGAGTGCTGATAGCTCCACAGCGAGAAAGGGAATTTACAGTTCTTATGGAAAAGGCTAAGATAGCCGAGGAGGTGAAGCAGTCTGAAAAGCAGAATCAGGAAAGAAATAGAAATAAAAGGAATTTTGGTTCGTCAGGATCAGTTGGACGGTTTCATAAGAGACCTAGGGTTGAAGGGCCAAATCGTGTTGTGAGACCTGCGGTTGGTAGTCGGCCTTCGAGGTGTGCTCAATGTGATAAATTTCATTTTGGTGCATGTTGGGCTGGCAGTAGAGGTTGTTTCAAGTGTGGGTCTATATAGCATGAAATAAGGGACTGTCCACAAGAGAGGGGCAAAGCGCAACCAGTGGGGTAGGGTTATGTTCAGTCAGGAAGAGTTGGTCAGCAACCACAGAGAGGTCGTGGTCTAGTCAGAGGGGGTAATGGTTTTGGTCGTGGACGTGGAGCACCAGGCAGAGGTGCGGGGGCACTGATGTGAGACAGCCAGGGTTAGTCTATGCAGCTAGACGCCGAGAGGAAGGTGACGCACCGGATGTCATAACCGGTACATTTCTAATCTTTGGATTGCCTTTTTCAGCACTGATTGATATAGGGCCGATATATTCTTATGTTGCTAGTGTGGTATCTAGAATCTTAAGCATAGACTCTAAGATTTCTTCTAGGGAGATGACTGTAATTAGCCTACTAGGACAATCTGTAGTGGTGAACAAGCTTTATAAGGATGTACCTTTTGAAGTTCAAGGGTTGGTGTTTCCGGCCGATATGATGGAACTACCGTTCGGGGAGTTCAATTTGATCTTAGGGATGGACTGGTTAGTAAAGTTTCGAGCGAATCTGGATTGTGCTACTAAGCGCATGTTGGTCCGTACTCCTGAAGACGAGGAGGTGGTGGTACTAGAAGAAAGGAGGAACTATTTGTCTAACATAGTGTCCACTTTAAAGGCTGAAAGAATGATGAGAAAAGGATGTGAGGCATTCATAGGTTTGGTTTGTGCTTTGGAGGTCAAGAAATTGTCTGTGGGGGATGTTAGGACAGTGAAGGAGTTTCCTGATGTTTTTCCAGAAGAGCTTCCAGGGTTACCCTCGAATCGCGAGGTGGAATTTGGAATTGATCTTCTTTCGGGGACAACGCCTGTATCTATCGCTCCTTATAGAATGACGCTGAAAGAGTTGGTGGAATTGAAAGCCCAGATTCAAGAACTTTTAGATCGAGGATTCATCTGACCGAGTGTATCACCATGGGGAGCGCCTGTGCTATTTGTTAAGAAGAAGGATGGATCAATGCGTATGTGCATTGACTATCGTCAGCTGAACAAATTGACCATCAAGAATAAATACCCGTTGCCGAGAATTGATGACTTGTTCGATCCACTGAAGGGGGCTTCAGTCTTTTCGAAGATAGATTTGCGGTCAGATTATCATCGGCTTAAGGTCAAGGAAGCGGACATTCATAAGACGATGTTTCGTACTCGCTATGGACATTACAAATTTTTGGTGATGTTGTTTGGGTTAACCAATGCACCAGCAGCGTTTATGGATATAATGAACCGGGTTTTCCAACCCTATTGGATCGATTCATTGCAGTATTTATAGATGATATTCTGGTTTATTCAAAGTCAGAGGAGGAGGACGATTCACATCTTTGAGTGGTTTTACAAATCCGAGAGAGAAGCAATTGTTCGCCAAATTCAGCAAGTGTGAATTTTGGCTAAGCGAAGTTGCTTTTCTGGGCCATGTTGTGTCGGCAGAGGGGATTAGAGTTGATCCCCAAAATATTGAAGCTGTCTTGGATTGGAAGCCACCTAAGTCGGTGGCAAAAATCAGAAGTTTTCTTGGTCTTGCTGGATATTATAGAAGATTTGTTGAAGGTTTTTCTTTGATTGCGGCACCATTGACCAAGTTGCTACGGAAAGGGGTTCCGTTCGTTTGGTCTGATAAACAACAGGAGAGTTTTGAAAGGCTAAAGGGAATTTTGGCGGAGGCTCAGGTGTTGATTCAACCGGAGGCTGGAAAGGAGTTCATGGTTTACTGTGATGCTTCACACACGGGTTTAGGATGTGTGCTAATGCAAGACAGAAGGATTGTTGCATATGCGTCTCGGCAGTTAAGACCGCATGAGTTAAACTATCCTACGCATGATTTGGAATTGGCGGCCGTAGTGTTCGCTTTGAAAAGTTGGAGGCATTATCTATATGGAGAGAAGTCCGTTATTTATACAGATCATAAGAGCCTAAAGTATCTCCTTACCCAGAAGGAATTGAATTTGAGACAGCGGCGGTGGATTGAGCTATTGAACGATTATGATTGTTCGATCGAATACCATCCGGGTAAAGCTAACGTGGTGGTAGATGCATTAAGTCATAGGGTGATCTTGGATCTAAGAGCGATGTTTGCTCATCTTAGCGTATATGATGATGGGAGTTTGTTAGCAGAGCTTCAGGTGAAACCGACGTGGATAAAACAGATCGAAGAGAAGCAGTTGTTGGATGATGTCTTGAGTGCTCGACTACTTCAAGTTCGGAATGATGGAGTAGAGGATTTCAGTTTGAACAGTGAGGGGGCTCTTTGTTTCCGTAAGAAGGTTTGCATGCCAAAGGATGTTGAGTTAAGACAATTGATACTGCAGGAAGCGCATAGTAGCCCATATGCTATGCATCCTGGCGGGAGTAAGATGTATAGAGACTTGCGAGAACGGTTTTGGTGGCCGGGTCTGAAGCGAGAAGTAACCGAATTTGTAAGTAAGTGTTTTACATGCCAGCAGGTGAAAGTAGAACATCAGTTGCCTTCGGGTTTGTTGCAGCCGTTAAAGATTCTGCAGTGGAAGTGGGAGAGGATCACGATGGACTTCGTTAGTGGCTTCCCCTTACACCTACTAAAAAGGATTCAGTTTGGGTAGTTGTTGATCGTTTGACGAAGTCTGCTCATTTCATACCAGTTCGGGTTGACTACTCTCTTCAAAAGTTGGCTAACTTGTATGTAGCAGAAATCGTAAGATTGCGTGGGGTACCAGAGTCTATCATCTCAGATGGAGACCCGAGATTCACGTCAAGATTTTGGAAAGCTTTGCATCAAGCGTTGGGGACAAAGTTAGATTTCAGTACAGTGTTTCATCCACAGTCTGATGGGCAGTCAGAGAGGGTAATTCAGATCTTAGAGGATATGTTGAGGGGCTGTGTCTTAGACTTCAGAGGTAGTTGGGAACAATTCTTACCGTTGGCGGAGTTCGCGTATAACAATAGCTACCAATCGAGTATTCAGATGGCGCCGTATGAAGCGTTATATGGTCGGAAGTGTCGTACTCCTACGTGTTGGACAGAGTTGGGCGAGCGTCAGTTGTTGGGTCCAGAATTGGTTTTGGAAATGGAAGATAAGGTTAAGTTAATTTGGGCTCGTTTAAAGGAAGCGTCGGACCGGTAGAAATCCTATGCTAATCTAAAGCATAAGGATATAGAATTTGAGGTAGGTGACCAAGTGTTCTTAAAGGTTTCACCGTGGAAGAAAGTGCTAAGGTTTGGACAGAAGGGTAAGCTCAGCCCCAGGTTCATTGGGCCTTATCGTGTGTTGAAGCGTATGGGACCAGTAGCTTATCAACTCGAGTTACCTGCAGAGTTAAGTTAGATCCATGATGTGTTTCACGTATCAATGCTAAGATGTTATCGTTCGGATCCATCTCACGTGGTACCAGTGGAGGAGATCGAAGTAAGACCTAATCTATCCTTTGAAGAGGAACCAGTTCGAATTTTGGATCGTGATGTCAAAGTATTACGTAAGAAGAGAGTTCCGTTAGTTAAGGTGTTGTGGCGTAATCACGATTCTGAGGAAGCTACGTGGGAATCGGAGGAAGCGATGCGACAGTAACATCCTCATCTCTTTTGATCAGGTAATTTCGAGGCCGAAATTATTTTTAAGGGGGGTAGAACTGTAACATCGTAAATTAGGGGCTGTGCATGTGGTGTGTTTTATGTGTATGCTATGCTTAATATGCTGGTTTAAGGTGTTTTGGGGGTCCGGGAAGGCCCAGGGTTAAGCTGGAACCTTGGCCAAAATTTTATTTTTGGACCTTAGGAGGGAATCTAGTAGGGGGCAGCACTTAAGGTTTGTAGCTCGTGTTTGTTGACACAAGAACTAAGGTGGTAAAGTGGCACGGAGGCGCCACTTAAGGTACAGGTAGTAACGTCTCAAGGGAGCTGAGAGGGAGCAGATTCAAGTCGCGTGAAACCCAACTTAGATTACTTTTTTGGCATCAAGAGGGGCAGTGGTAAAGTTCAGCTAGGACACTTCAGGATGGAGAGTGGATTAAGTCAAATATTTGAATGTGTGGCTGAGAGAAAATAAAGGAGTTTAAATCAATTAAATCATTTTGAATGAGTGTTCAGGAGTGGATTAAGGAGAAAAGAAAGGGATGGGCATGTGATCGAGGTATTAGCCAAATTTCAAACACTTGGTTTAGGGGGGAATCGATTTTGGCTTGTGTTTGGTGGGGTGCTGAAACTCACTTAGGCCATAGGACCCTTAGTTCTTTTTGTTTTGTGTATTTTTGGCTTTGGGGGATATAGGTGCCGAAAGTGCTAGCAATTTCTTTTCCTTTCTTCTCTGAATCATTGGCCGAATCTGAAAAAGACCATTCATACATTTCTTGCTTCAATTTCTTTTTAGCCGAACCTTAGTGCATTCTTTCCATTTCCTTTCTTTTTCCTCTCATAAGCCGAAACCTTATACCATTCTCTCGACATTGATTTTCTTTCTTCTCATCTGCATTACCTAAAGCCGAACCCTCCTCTTCTCATTTCTTTCTTTTTCTTCTTCTTTTCATTTGTTTCATCTAGAAGCCGAAACCCCTAAGTACTTCCAACCTCTACTCTATTTCTTACTTAGCCGAATTTCTTTAATCCCTCTTCTTGATTCTTCAATTGCCGAAACTTATCCCTCACCTTTTCATCACCATTCGCCTTTTTCAAATCGCAGCCTCCATTGATTCTTGTTCTTTCAATATTTCATTTTGGCCGAACCTCCCTTGTGTCTTCTTCTTTTTCTTTTATTCTTGGATCGGTGGATTACTGTTATTGCGCTTCTTAGTTCTTCCAAGCGGATCATATTAGATCGTGGTAAGTATTCTACTCCCCTTTCGGTTCTCTTTTCTTTATTGATGACGTAGGCATTAATCGGGTTCTTTGTTTATGGCCGATTAAAGGGAGGCTTTGTCTTCGCGTTCTTTTGGGTTCTGGTCTATGATAGAAGGGCGTTCAGGGACATTCGGTTCTAGTCGACTTTGGCATTCGATCGGTGCAGGATTCAAGCCTTTTTAATCTTCGGGGTTTGTCAATCTAGGTAAGGATCCTTAGCCTTTGGGCGTTTATTCTTGTTGCTTTAATTTCAATGCCTTAATCCGGTCCAGTGACCAAGGTCATTTTCATGGATTCAAATGTCAGCCAAGCGAAAGGAGGGGTTAGACCCGTGATCCCAGCCCCTAAGTTCAAGAAGCACGCAGTGTCTGCTGTTCGAGATTGGCCACCAGGTTGTGGGCCAACTTCAAAGCAGAGTTGTAGGCAGATAGTGGTAGTTTCTGCTAGTGATAGTGTCGACATAGATAGCATAGTGCTGTGTGTAATCAGGTGTGTAAAACTCCGCACTTTAATATTAGCATGTGATACTAACTGTTTGGGGCTGAAAAGCCGAAATGGCTATATGGATAGTCATTATGCCTATATGGGTATGGTTGCAATACCAGGTAAGTACCTTATTTTTATGTATGAGTTAATATATGTGTATGTCATAATGATACTGTTCATTAAAATAGCATGATACTTTCATACGAGTTACATACGTGATGCGTGGGTGGATATGTTGTGAAAGGGGAACTGCTTAAGACTGTCACTAGTGGTTTGGTACCACAAGTGGGTTGGCCCCACATTCTTGATTCCGTGACTAAGTCTCAGTGTTTTGGAACCACCAGCGGTTTGGTACCACATACGTATGATTTCGTGACTTGTCCCAGTGGTTCGGTACCACAGTGGGTTAGCTCTACATGCATGACTTTTAGGGATTGTCACTAGTGGTTTGGTACCACAAGTGGGTTGGCCCCACATATGATATTTTGTGACTCTGTCACCAGTGGCTAGGTGCCACATATGGAGTGTAGCGGATGGAGGGTTGATTGTAGAAATCCCCACGGTGTGATTGGTTGGTACGGGATGGTGTGTAGAGGATGGAAAACTAGGTTTGGGCTGGGTCATGATGCATTCATTTACCTTATGTCATCCTGAGTGGGCTAAGGCCCAATATGAGATTATGGGCCTCAAGCCGACTATGCGTTATCGAGGATTTAAAAACTGAGTCTCGGTGACTGACCCCTTTGTTTAACCTTTCAGGTGATCAGTAGATCGTGGATGTGGGAGCCGAGGCGGACTCGTGGAGGCCATAAAGACTTTATTTTTTCCGTAAACTTTTCTTGCTTTACTTTAAATTTAAATTAGGGATTTTATTTGTGTAATAAGGCCTTCTTAAATTAGTATTTAGGTTTTATTTTATTTATTTATGGTTTATTTAAAATTGGACACTAAGCAAACTTGATCGCGTAATTTAAAGAAAAATAGGGTTTCCAAAATACAAGTAAGTCAAGACACATGTTTCTCCCAAGTATCGCCGAACAATAACGAATATATAATATCCGATAAGATTGGAATTTTCCCTATACTACCAAACCCCTGTTTTCAAAGACATCGTTTTAAATCAAAAAAAAAATTCACAAGTACGATTTTTCCTACTTCAAACAAAACTTCGTTTTTTTACTTCACCCTGTAACATGCCAGATCTGGTCGTAACGTATAGGCTAAGTTTGGGGTGTTACAGATTGTTTGAATCTTTAGAACACTTTTGGTTAAATTATCAATGTATGAATTATCTTTGAATTATGATGAAACACTACTAATGAATGTTATGAATCAAAGAAGTTCATTTTAATTATGAGTTGAGAATTTTGCTTGAGGACAAGCAATGCTTAAGTGTGGGGGTATTTGATAAACCATAAAATGAACATATTTTAATCCCACATTTAGCATACTTTTGGATGATTTAAGCCTTGATTTGTGGAATTTGGTGCTCTTAATCCTTTAATTTCATGTTTTATACTTAGGAAAGCACCGGAGGATGAAAAGAACGAGAAATGGGCCTAAAGCGGAGTAAATAGGCCAAAGAAAGAAATCGAAACGGCCTGAGCCCAAGACCACACGGCCGTGCTTCCTTAACAGACCCGAACACGGCCTGGCCACGATTCACACGGGCATGTGCCATGGGCGTGTCCTGATAAACCATAAAAGTAACATATTTTAATCCCACATTTAGTATGCTTTTGGATGATTTATCCCTCGATTTATGTAAAAATGTGCTCTTAATCCTTTCTTTCCATGTCTTAGACCCAGGAAAGCACCCGGGGATGAAAAGAACATAAAACGGGCCCAAAACGGAGTAAATGGCCCATATCACGAAATCCACACGGCCTAGGCCCAAGACCACACGGCCGTGCCAAGTCAATCATCTAGAACACGGCCTAACCCCTGATTTACACAGCCGTGCCTCATTAAAGAAATCTGAACACGGCTTGAAGACTGACCACACGGGCGTGTGCCATGGCCGCGTCCCTGTCGTGGCAAAGAGCAATTTCATTCGGATTTGGATACTTTGGGGCGAAGAAACCTATTTTGAAAGCCTATATAAACCCCCTAAGTGTTAGCTGAAAGGGGGCGGTCAAGCTAGGCCAAGGAGCCAAGCCGAAAAGGTCAGAGTTGTGGGAAATCACTCGAAGATAGCCAGTTGATCCATCTCAAGAAGCCAGAATTCTACTCAAGACAGCGGATCTCTCCTTCAATTCCTTCAGGGAGTTTTAGGGATTTCTTATGTTTTTTTTTTTATCTTTTCTCTTGAGATGTTTTCTTTATTTGTTATGAACTAAACCCTTCAGATACCTGAAGGGGATGAAACCTATGATGGATCTTGTTATTGTTTTATGAACTATAAGATAAATACTTGATTTGTTCTTACTTATGTGTGCTTA
Organism: Gossypium bickii; assembly: GCA_025503065.1. NCBI lineage: Eukaryota > Viridiplantae > Streptophyta > Magnoliopsida > Malvales > Malvaceae > Gossypium > Gossypium bickii. The sequence continues at coordinate 53,262,536 of CP106713.1, read as the reverse complement.
ATTCTTGTGTTAATTTTTCCTGGGATATTAATTCAAGTAAGATGTTCTTAGGTGGTGGAGCAAAAGTCCCTGCTTAAGAATAGATCTAGAATAATTAAAGTGGAGTCCTTCGTGCACCTAGAGATAGGGTGACGAGATTTTGCCGGATTAGGGTGAAACCTAATATGGGAGTCCACAGATCGATTTACTGCTATTCTAGGGGGTTATTAAGAGAGAAAGAGATTTCCATTAATTGACCTAGGGTTAGACGTTATTCGCTTCGAGAGAAGGTTTAATATACGTTAGGGAGTCCTACAGATCAAGTCAAGTGAATAAATCATATGTTTCAGTGTTAGATAACAAGTGAAGTCTAGGTGAATTCTTCCTGAGGGTATCGTCTTGATCAATTGATTTTTTCCTCTAGTTATTTCCCAATTCATTCTTTTTGTCTTTGTGTCCTTAGCTTAGTAGTTAATTTAGATTAAATTAAATCAACTTCACTTTATTTTAGGCTAAATAATAAAAAGAAAGTTAGTATTAGTACTTTTAGTTCCTTTGGGTTCGATAATCCGGCCTTGCCTAAGCTATACTACTGTTCGATAGGTACACTTGCCTTTAATCGTTGTCAGAGTTAGTTTCCAAGTTCAATCATTCTCTTTATAAATTTTTAAAGCTCTGATTCACAGTGATCAAGTTTTTGGCGCCGTTGCCGGGGAACTAAAATATTAAGAAAGCTCTATTTTTATTACTTTAGCCATTATTTTTTTTATTTTTCGCAATTTACTTTTATTTTTATTTTAGGTTAATTTTTTTTATTTTTGCTGAAATTTTCTTTCTTTCTTTTCTTAACAGGTACCTCTAGTTTATGACTAGAAGGAACCCGAGAGGAGCTTTAGTATATGACAGTGATATTGAAGCTACTGCTCGAAGGAATCGCAGAGAAATTAGGCGAGCCTTAAATTACACAGAGGAAAATCAAGAAGGCAGGTCCAATCCTACTAAAGGGATGGACGAGAATAATCCACAACCACATGATGTGGGGGAAAACAATGCTCCACGTACTATGTTTGATTATGCTAAACTGCAACAGGAGCAGCAGAATCGAGTATTGTTAGGCCTGCTATAGTTGCTAATAATTTTGAATTAAAGCCTAAGTATTGTTAGGCCTGCTATAGTTGCTAATAATTTTGAATTAAAGCCTAACACAATACAAATGATTCAACAATTTGTTCAATTTGATGGTTTGCAGGACGAAGATCCAAATACTCGTATAGCTAATTTCTTAGAATTCTATGATACCTTCAAAATAAACAGCGTTTCTGATGATGCCATACGTCTTCGGTTATTCCCCTTTTCATTAAGGAATAAAGCCAAACAATGGTTAAACTCGCTACCACGAGGATCAATCACTACATGGGAACAAATGACCGAATATTTTTTATTAAAATATTTCCCACCTGTCAAAACGGCCAAATTACAGAATGATATTTCTTCTTTTGTGCAGATGGATTTAGAGACATTATAGGACGCATGGGAGAGATACAAGCATCTCTTGAGAAGGTGTCCGCACCATGGTTTACCCTTGTGGCTACAAGTCCTAACCTTCTATAACGGTGTAAACCCCTCAACGAGACAACTAATTGATTCAGCCGCCGGTGGAACTTTGAACAACAAAACTCCTGAAGTAGCCTACGAGTTTATCGAAGAGATGTCGCTGAATAACTATCAGTGGCAAGTTACAAGGACGAAACCGACAAAATCAGCCGGAGCTTTCAACATAGACATAGTAAACATGCTATCAACACAGATAGAGATGGTGAATAAAAAACTTGATAGTTTGTGTTCTTCGCAGGAACACCCAATAATCCAGTGTGATGCAAGTGGAACTGTGGCGAATCCTGAGTACCCACCCTACCAACCGGGAGCAGGGAGCGAACAGATGAACTATATAGGTAATAATTTAAGATCCAATAATAATCCTTATAGTAATACTTACAATCTTGGTTGGAGGAATCACCCAAATTTTTCGTAGGGAGGACAAGGAAATCAAAGACAACAACCTCTTCAAATTTTCCAAAATCAATCATATCCGCAAGAGAAGAAGCCAAACCTTGAAGATATGCTGACAAAATTCATGGAAGCCACAGAAAATCGTCTCCAAGATACTGAGAAAACACTTAAAGATCAACAAACATCGGTTGAAGAGACCAAAAACCAAATCACGGAAGTTACTAAGTCAGTGAGGGAAGTCACTAAGGCAGTCGAATGACTTGCAAAGTTAATGTCCGAACGACCGCAAGGACGTCTACCAAGTAACACGGAGATTAACCCAAAGGAGCGAATTCAAGCCATCACAGCTCATGATAGTAAAGGGTTAGATGAACCCAAGTCAATACAAGAAAACGAGGTAGAAAAAGGTAAAGTAGAGGTAACATGAGAAGAGCCAAAATCGGTAATCAAAGAGTACCAACCTCCCATACCTTATCCCGAAGCCTTGAAAAGAGACGATACAGAGGAACAGTTTGGTAAGTTTCTTAAACTTTTAAAGAAATTACATATCAACTTACCTCTTCCTGAAGCTCTTTTTCAGATGCCAGATTCGAGAAAATTTTTACAACAGCTCTTGACAAACAAACGCAAATTAGACGAGGAGCCACATGTGGAATTGAACGCAGTATGCTCAGCAATGTTACAAAATAGACTACCGGAAGAAAAAATATCCAGGGAGTTTTACAATTCCATGTTTAATTGGTAGTCTAAATATTAATAATGCGTTAGCTGATTTATAAATGTCATGCCTTATACATTGCTCAAACGACTAGGTCTAGGGAAACCCAAGCAAACTAGGATGAGTATTCAATTAGCTGATAAAACTGTTAGAATTCCTAGGGGAATTATCGAAGATGTTCTCGTAAAAATCGATAAATTCATTTTCCCAGTAGATTTTGTTGTCTTAGACATGGATGAGGACAATTCAATCACCTTAATTTTAGGAAGGCCATTCTTAACAGCTGCCAAGACTAAAATTGATGTTGATGTAGGCGAACTTATAATTTGTGTAGGCGAGGAGACAGTCACTATTCAAGCCCTCCACTCGGCTAGAACATCAAGTGACAAAGGTGAGAATGTAAATTCTTCCGATAGCCATTCGGTTGACCCTTCTTTTCAGGAAGCACTACAAAAGGACATAATTGAACCCGATCCTAAACCCTGTAAAGAAATAACTTGTGAGGAACAAAGGATTCAGACCGATGAACTTGACGAGTGCAAAACACACTTCAAGGAAAAACTAAGGGATACACGAAGAAGAACCGGAACCACACGAAGTAAAATCAAAGGAGCCCCCAGAGGAGCTCGTAGGAACATCAAACCACTTCAAAATAGGAGACCAGGTACTGATAGACAAAGCCGACCCTCGAATCAGCACATCAGGCCTGAAAGTAAACGAAAAAATTTCTCTTAAGGTACACGATATCTTCCTACACGGAACAGTCAAGGTAAGCAATCCAACTTTTGGCACTTTTAAGGTAAATGCTTCTCGGCTTAAACCTTATCAAGAAAATAGAACTGTAAGCATGAGGTAACATATTCAAACCTTTAAACCTCCCTGATTTTTTTTATACGAGGAAAGTCTAGCTTAAGACTATAAATGAGCGCTTCTCGGGAGGCAACCCGAGCATTAACACAATTTATTTTCACATTTTGCTTTTAATTTATTTTTCCTTTCTTCTTTTCTTTCTGAACACCTAGTTGTAAACTAACAAAAAGTGCAGATTTCCAGACCACACGATCTTGCACACGGCCGTGTCCGTGACCGTGTGTTCCTCAAGAATCTTGGTACTAACATGGCAGGACGATACAAGTCAGATTCAACTAATTTTCAAAATCACGGACTCAACCACTCCCTCACGAGCACCAAAAAAGTGGCACGGCTATGTCCCACTACCGTGTGAAGCTACTGACTTGCCAACCACGGACAGACCACACCCGTGCCCCTAGCTGTTCAAAGATACTGACTTGAAACTTACGGGCGTGGCTGACTGAAAAACGGGCATGGAGAATCAACACACCTTGACACACGATCGTGCAAGGTGGCCGTGTACATAGACACGCCCTCAGCACATGAGCGTGTGAATGTACCAAAATTGAGCCCCTATTTAAACCCGAGCCTCCCTTCCTCATTCTTTCCACCCACTGTCCACTCCTTCCTCTTCTCCCCTTTATCTCAAAAATTTTCCCCTCTATATAATAAGTCTCTATACTCTTGAGCTACACATCGCCATGTCGAACAAGCGGAAGAAGCTAAGCGTAGTCCCCTCAAGGGAGACCCCTATACATAAGTTCATGCCAGCCGCTTCATCCAAATAACAAGCCAAGAACATTTGAGGATATTTAGTTTTTATTTCGTTTTTCTCTTTTGCTTCAATTTCCTTATATTTACTTCTTTTCTGCTTGAATTAGTTTAACTTATTTTAGTTTTGTAGTGTTAGGTTCAAAATGCTGCTAGAGAATCATGCCACTTTCGCTACCGCCAGCACCTCCCCAGCCTTAGAGGTACACCCACCTCGCGAACCATCCAACAATAAGGACTATTCGGTCCATTCATCTTTAATTTTCATTTTGTTTACATTTTTTGTTTCTTTTTTCTTTATCTTTCTTATCTTTAGTTATATATTTAGTTTATTTTAAATATGTCTTAATAGCTCCTGGCTAATTCTCTACGAGCTCTCAATTTCTTCATCTAAACGCAGAGCTCGAAAGCAGCAACCATCCTGCGGGGAAACCATCCAAAATTCAGGAAGTATTCTCTCCCCTTCTCTTTTGATTTATCTCTTAGATGTTATTATCTATCTTTTTACATTGAGGGCAATGTACATCTTAAGTGTAGGGGGGTGAATAGTTATTATGCCTAACTTTCTGCATTATTCTCAATCCTTGAGAATAAAAGTGCCTAACTTTTTTTCATTATTCTCAAATCCCTGAATTTAGACTTGTCCTAAAGTAATTCCCTCATATTACTAATTAAAATGAAATTTCTGATGATTTATGGTTTTTATTGACATGTTTTTGAGTTAGTCATTGATAATTGTACATTGATGATTAAATTTGAAGAATACTAGAGAATCAAGCATGATAAGTCTATTTTTCGTTGCCTACCTGAATCTGAATATTATCTTGAAGTTTGAAATTTACAAGGTTAATATCAAAATACCCATAATTTTTATGAGATTTTGATCCTTATAGAGCATATATTCTTTTTCGTGCTCACTTTATTGATTATGAGTGTGTCAACATTGAACTGTTATTCTAGAACTTGCCTTGATTATACATGCCAAGACCACAGTTATGATTTGATATACAGAGATGATAAAGGCACCTAGGATTTAACCCACTCACTCCACTAAAAAGCCTACCTTCATAATTAACCCTTAGTGAACCCCGCTAATCCTAACAACGCTTTTTATTGACTAACCCACTAATATTAACCCAAAACCCTTTGTATTTGTTATCACCATTCCTTTTGACTACACTTATAACGAGATTTGATTTGATTAGTTACATAATTATATTATTTCACTAGTAGAATTTATCCTCTATTACTTAGTTTGTTCTTAAAAAAAATCAATCAAAGTATATTCAGTATTAGTGTTATGAAGAGTAAGCTTATACAGCTAAAGTCTAGTTATCAAAAGAAAAAGCTCGTATTAAATAGTGTTATAAATTTTCAATTGATGTAATTAGTTTAAATCAGTTTATTCTTCTAGATAGGTAAACTTGTCAATTCAATCTCGATTCTAACCCTCTAATTCAACCTTTATCCACATCTTTAACCCTAGGCCTGTTACAACCCTGTTAAGGACCTTTGATCTGTTTGTCATCTCATTTTACAGTGGTAGAGATTTGATTTTCAGGCAAGCCTATGGGATTAACTTTTCATATTCGACTTATTGAGTGCTTAATTTTGAACCTTAAACACATTGAGTTATTTGAGTGAATCTTTTGTGAGGATGTCAATCCTTGTCGATTTTGAATTAAAGGTAATTATTTAGATGAAGGGAAACGCCTATGTTTTCGTGCTACAAATGTATGACTTATAATGTTTGAATCTTTAAGACTTTTTGAGTTGAATTATCCATGTATAAATTATCTATGAAGTATGATAAGACATTGTTGATAGGAATTATGGATCATGGAAAGTTTGTTCTAATTGTAAGTTGAGAATTTTGCTTGAGGACAAGCAAAAGCTTAAGTGTAGGGGTATTTGATAAACCATAAAAGTAACATATTTTAATCCCACATTGAGTATGCTTTTGGATGATTTATCCCTTGATTTATGTAAAAAATTGCTCTTAATCCTTTCTTTCCATGTCTTATACCTAGGAAAGCACCCGGGGATGAAAAGAACATAAAACGGGCCCAAAACAGAGTAAATGGGCCATATCACGAAATTCATAGGGCCTGGGCTCAAGACCACACGGCCGTGCCAAGTCAATCATCTGGAACACGGCCTAATCCTCGATTTACACTGCCGTGCCTCATTAAAGAAATCTGAACACAGCTTGAAGACCGACCACACGGGCGTGTGCCACGATCGTGTCCCTGTCATGGCAGAGAGCAATTTCATTCGGATTTGGATACTTTGGGCGAAGAAACCTATTTTGAGAGCCTATATAAACCCCCTAAGTGTTAGCTGAAAGGGGGCGGTCAAGCTAGGCTAAGGAGCCAAGTCGAAAAGGTCAGAGTTGTGGGAAATCACTCGAAGATAACCAGTTGATCCATCTCAAGAAGCCAGACTTCTACTCAAGACAGCGGATCTCTCCTTCAATTCCTTCAGGGAGTTTTAGGGATTTCTTATGTTTTGTTTTATCTTTCTTGAGATGATTTCTTTATTTGTTATGAACTAAACCCTTCAGATACCTGAAGGGTATAAAACCTATGATGGATCTTGTTATTGTTTTCTAAACTATAAGATAAATACTTGATTTGTTCTTAATTATGTGTGCTTAATTCTTGTGCTAATGTTTCTGGGATATTAATTCAAGTAAGATGTTCTTAGGTGGTGGAGCAAAAGTCCCTGCTTAAGAATAGATCTAGCATAATTAAAGCGGAGTCGTTCGCGCGCCTAGAGATAGGGTGACTAGATTTTGCCTGATTAGGGTGAAACCTAATATGGGAGTCCACAGATTGATTTACTGCTATTCTAGGGGGTTATTAAGAGAGAAAGAGATTTCCATTAATTAACCTAGGGTTAGACGTTATTCGCTTCGAGAGAAGGTTTAATATACGTTAGGGAGTCCTACAGATCAAGTCAAGTGAATAAATCATATGTTTCAGTGTTAGATAACAAGTGAAGTCAAGGTGAATTCTTCCTGAGGGTATCGTCTTGATCAACTGAGTTTTTCCTCTAGTTATTTCTCAATTCATTCTTTTTGTCTTTGTGTCCTTAGCTTAGTAGTTAATTTAGATTAAATTAAATCAACTTCACTTTATTTTAGGCTAAATAATAAAAAGAAAGTTAGTATTAGTACTTTTAGTTTCCTTTGGGTTCGATAATTCGGTCTTGCCTAAGCTATACTACTGTTCGATCGGTACACTTTCCTTTAATCGTTGTCTGAGTTAGTTTCCAGGTTCAATCATTCTCTTTATAAATTTTTAAAGCTCTGATTCACAGCGATCATGTCCTTGTCGTGACAAAGAGGAATTTTACACGGATTAGGGTACTTAGAGGCAAAGAAAGCCATTCCAAAAGCCTATAGAAACACCCTAGAGGCCAACCTTTAGGGGGTGTGCAGTTAGGCCGAAGAGCCAGGCCAGAGAGGCCAGAATTGTGGGATTTACTCGAAGAAAGCCAGTTGATTCATCTTAAGAAGTCGGAGTTATACTCAAGACGAAGGATCTTCCCTTCAATTCCTTCAGGGGGTTTCAGGGTTTTTCTTATGTTCTGTTTTATATTTTCTTCTGAGATGTATTCTTTGATGATTATGAACTAAACCCTCAAATACCTGAGGGGGATGAAACCTAAGACGGATCTTGTTATTGTTTTTTGAACTATATGATAAATACCTGATTTGTTCTTAATTATGTGTTCTTAATTCTTGATTTCATATTTCAGTATATTGATTCAAGTATTGATGTGCGTAGGTAGTGGAGCGAAAGTCCCTGTTTAAGAGTAGGTCTAGCATAATTAAGCGGATTTGATCGCAACCCTAGAAATAGGATGACGAAAATCTGTCGGATTAGGGTCAAACCTAATATGGGAGTCCATAAATCGAGTTAATACAATTCTAGGGGTTTTAATTAGAAAGAGATTTCAATTAATCAACCTAGGGTTAGACGTTAGTAGCCTCGAAAGAGGTATTAATATAAATTAGGGAATCTTACGGATCAAGTCAAGTGAATAAATAAATGCAGTTGAGTTAAATAATAAGTGAAGTCTAGGTGGATTCTTCCTCGGGTATTGTCTTAATCAATTGGTTTTTCCCACAAGTATTTTCCCCAATTCATTCTCTTTGTCTTAGCATCTTTAGCTTAATAGTTAGTTAATTTTAGATTAATTAATAATTCCCTTAATTTTTAGGCTAAATAATATAAAGAAAGTATTAGTACTTTTAGTTCCTTTGGGTTCAACAATCCGGTCTTGCCACTTAACTATACTACTGTTCGATAGGTGCACTTGCCTCAATCGTTGTGACAGTTAGTTTCTAGGCTCGATCATTCTTTATATAAATTTTTAAGACTCTGACACACGATCAAGTATACCTGTGCAAATCCTAATGTTCAACCCTTTCCACCCCCACCTATTCCTCAACCAGCTCCAGTAGCTCCTCAAGTGGTTGAGTTAGTAAGAAGAGAAAGACATTCGGTCAATAAGATTCGGAAGCAAGGAGCTGAGAAATTTTGTGCTAGTAAGGATGATGATCCGGAGAGAGTGAAATTCTGGCCCGAGAATACCATCAAAGTATTCAATGAGTTATCATGCACGCCTGAGGAATGCTTGAAGTGTACGGTATCTCTCTTGAGAGATTTGGCCTATCAGTGGTGGAATACCCTTGTGTCGGTGGTACCAAGGGAGAGAGTTTGTTGGGAATTCTTCCAGGAGGAATTCCGGAAGAAGTATATCAGCCAGAAGTTTATCGACCATAAAAGGAAAGAGTTATTGGAATTAAAACAAAGTCGTATGTCAGTGACCGATTACGAACGGGAGTTTGTAAGGCTTAGCAAGTATACCCGGGAATGCATGTCTACCGAGGCCATCATGTGCAAGAGATTCGAGGATGGGTTAAATGAAGATATCCGTTTATACATTGGAGTCCTTGAACTAAAAGAATTTGTAGTGTTGGTAGATAGAGCCTGTAAGACTGAAGAGTTGGCTAAAGAGAAAAGAAGAGCTTAGATTGAGTCTCGTGACTCAAGGAAAAGACAAATGAACAAGTCACTCCAATCCTCATCTAAGAAATTGAGTGATTTCGCTACTCGATCAACCACTTTAGTCGGGTTTTCAAATCGAAGTAAGGGCAAACAATTTTCGAGGTCTAAAGCGCAGACCACATCAGTTGCTAGTACGGGCAACGTTCGACCGAGTAGGCCAGAATGACCGCAGTGTGGTAGGCGCCATTCTGGTGAATGCCGAGCAAATGAGAAGGCTTGTTTTAGATGCGGGTCCTTAGACCACCTTATCAGAGATTGCCCTGATGTGGGCGAGAAAAAGAAGTCCCAAAATGCAAGACCGGGAAGTGCTGCTAGAGGAATACCATAGATACACCCGGGAATGAAATGGGTAACAAGAATCCACCCAGAGAGCAGACTACAAGAATCGAGGGTAGAGCACCGGCGAGGACATATGCCATTCGTGCTCGTGAAGAGGCATCTTCCCCTGATGTAATCACGGGTACATTTTCTCTTTATGATACTTATGTTATAGCTTTAATTGATCCGGGATCTACCCACTCATATATATGCATGAAATTAGTCTCTAGCATGAGCATGTCTATAGAGTCTACTGAATTTATAATAAGAGTGTCTAATCCCTTAGGCAAGTATGTGTTGGTTGATAGAGTTTGCAAAGGTTGCCCTTTGATGATTAGGGGTCATTATTTCTCGGTTGATATTATGTTATTGTCATTTGATGAGTTTGATGTCATCATTGAGATGGATTGTCTAGTTATTCATGGTGTGATTGTGAATTGTGGAAAGAAGCTTATTGAGTTGAGAAATGAAAATGGGGATTTTATTCGTGTTGAATCAGATAAGCAAGATAGATCACCAGCAGTGATATTAACCTTTTCGACTCAGAGGTATTTAAGAAAAGGGTACGAAGCTTACCTTGCCTTTATGATGAATACAAAAGAGACTAAATTGAGAATTGAGTCGGTACCCATAGTATGCGAGTATCTAGATGTTTTCCTGGAGAAATTGCAAGGGTTACTTCCGGTTAGAGAGATTGAATTTGAGATTGAGCTAAACTTGGGTACTGCCGCCATTTCTATTACTCCATATAGAATGGCTCCAACTGAGCTAAGAGAGTTGAAAGCACAGTTTCAAGAGCTAACAGATAAAGGTTTCGCAAGATCGAGTTTTTCTCCGTGGGGTGCTCACGTTTTATTTGTGAAGAAGAAAGATGGTTCTATGAGATTATGCATAGATTATCGGCAACTAAATAAGATAACTGTGAAGAACAAGTACCCGTTGCCAAGAATCGATGATTTATTTGATCAATTGAAGGGAGCCACGGTATTTTCCAAGATAGATTTGAGGTCCGGGTACTATCAGCTGAGAGTCAAGGACTCGGATGTACCAAAAACTGCATTTAGGACTAGGTATGGCCACTATGAACTTTTGGTCATGCCTTTTGGTCTAACGAATGCTCCTACCATTTTCATGGACTTGATGAACCACATTTTTCGGCCATACTTGGATAAGTTTGTAGTGGTCTTCATCGATGACATCCTGATCTACTCTTGGGATGAGAATGAACATGTCGAGCATTTGAGTATGGTTCTGTAAATTTTGAGAGAAAAACAATTGTATGCCAAGTTTAGCAAGAGCGAATTTTGGCTTAAGGAAGTAGGATTTTTTGGGCACATTGTCTCGAGAGACGGAATTAGAGTCGACCCGAGTAAAATATCATCAATTGTTGATTGGAAACTGCCGAGGAGCATAATCAAAGTAAGGAGTTTTCTAGGCCTAGCCGGCTATTATAGGCATTTTGTCAAAGGGTTTTCCATGATAGCTACTCCAATGACAAGATTATTGCAAAAAGACGCGAAGTTTGATTTGACAGAAAAGTGTCACCTGTTTTGGTGCAACCTGAACCTGGAAGAGAATTTGTGGTTTATAGTGATGCATCTCTAAAACCCTAAACCCTAAACCATAAACTATAAACCCTAAACCCTATTACCATAGACTTTGTGATGGGTTTACCATTGATGTCCAAAAAGAAAGATGGTGTGAGGGTCATAGTCGATAGACTCACGAAGTCGGCCCATTTTATACCAATGCGAGTCGATTATGCACTTGATAAATTGGCGGACTTGTACGTGTCAGAGATAGTAAGACTTCATGGTGTGCCGTTGTCGATCATTTCGGATAAAGATCGAAGATTCACGTCATGGTTTTGGAAAAAGCTACAAGAGGCCTTAGGCACAAAATTGAGTTTTAGTACAACTTTCCATCTGAAAATCGACGGACAGTTGGAAAGGGTGATACAGATACTCGAAGACCTGCTTCGATGTTGTGTCTTAGAATTTCATGGTAATTGGGAGAAATACTTACCGTTGGTGGAATTTGTCTACAACAACAGTTTCCAGTCAAGTTTGAAAATGGCGCCTTATGAGGCATTGTATGGGCGTAAGTGGCGAATGCCCTTATATTGGACAAAACTCAGAGAGAAATAGATACACAGGGTCGATTTGATTAGGGAAACTGAAGAAAAAGTAAAGGTGTTACGCGAATGTATGAAAGCCGCCTCAGATAGACAAAAGTCCTACTCGGATTTAAAAAGGAAAGAGATTAAATTCCAAGTCGGTGATAAAGTGTTCCTGAAAGTATCACTATGGAGGAAGGTCCTCAGGTTTGGCCGGAAAGGCAAATTAAGTCTGTGTTACATTGGACCTTATTAAGTTACCGAGAGGATAGGACCGGTAGCTTATCGGCTGGCCTTGCCACCTGAGCTGGAAAAGATTCATGATGTCTTTCATGTATCCATGTTGTGCCGATATCGTTCAGACCCTTCACATGTCATAGTACCAACAGAGGTAGAGATACAACCGGATTTGACTTATGGTGAAGGGCCGGTCAAAATTTTGGCGCATGAGGTCAAAGAGTTAAGAAACAAAAGTATAGCCCTTGTGAAAGTACTATAGCAAAGGCACGGAATAGAAGAGGCTACATGGGAGCCCGAAGAAACTATGAGAAACCAATATCCCAACCTTTTCACTGGTAAGATTTTCAGGGACGAAAATCCTTAAGGGGGAATTGTAATAGCCAGATTTAGGGGCTAGCTGGAACAGTGATCTCGGGATCACTAATCTGAGGTTAGAGAAAATTATTTCCATGATATTTTATGAGTTATAGTGTGATGGTATAAGTGTATGAAAATTTTGGCGCTTTAATTTTATCGATTTCTTAATTGCGAAAAGGACTAAATCGCATAAAGTGTGAAAGTTCTATTTTATAAGATAAAGGAACCAAATAGCCATAGATTACAAATTGGAGGTCTTTAAAAGGCAATTATCCCCATGGTAAATAGTTGGCCGGCCATAGTAGATCATAGGAGACAAGAATTGACAAATTGGTCAAGGTTGGTAATAGTTGTTGACTAATTGATTAATAGAATAAAATAAAGAAAAGATGATATCCACCTCTTCTCTTCATCTTTCTCCACCAAAAATAGCAAGCAAATAAGGGCTTTTGAAAGCTCAAAATTTCAGCAAGCTTTTCTCCATTCAAGTAAGTGATTTTAATTATTTGCTTGAAGATAGTTCTACTTTTAGAGCCCCTAGAGCTTAAGCTTTCAAATGAGGGGACTAAATTACAATATGGTGAAAAGTTTAGAGTTTTGCCATGAGAGCTTTCATTGTTATTTGCTGCATTTTTATGGAACAAATTGAGTCTTAGTTGTTAGATGAACAACTTTTGTGAAAGGTGTGGTCATGAAAATACCTAAAAAAGGACCTTGTTGGAAAGGTTATAAAAATCGTTGTAAATGTGTGAAATGTTGGGTTTTGATGATAGCCATAAGAGAAATAAATGTTCACCTTGGCTTGTTGAAGATAGAAATTTGATTAGAATAAATTTTCAAGCCTAGGGGTAAAATGGTCATTTTGCCAAAGTTTAAGGGCAAAATAGTAATTTTCCAAAGCATGATTATTAAAATGCTTTTATTAATGTGATGATTGAAACGAGCTAATTTGCTATTAAAGAGCAAGAAGAACCAAGAATCCACCTCGATCGGGGAAAGAATAAAGTCTCAAACAAGATCGACGATCTAGCTTATTTTCGAATCAAGGTAAGTTTGTATGTGATAAATTCAACGTTATGTTAGCATGTTTGAGAATATTTGGTATTATATTGATACATGATGTTCTACTAAATTGAGTACTTGATGTTGAATGAGTAAGTTGAGATCTTGAAGTCCTAGTGGACTATAATGAATGTAAAAATGCTATCATCGAGACATGAAATGGATAAGGTCCCGTATAAGACCATGTCTGGGATATGGCCTCGGCACTGAATTGAGATCCCGTATAAGACCATGTTTGGGATATGTCTTCGGTATTGAATATGAGAATCGTATAAGACCATATCCGGTATATGGCATCGATACTTAATGTGAGATTTCCGTATAAGACCATATCCGGGATATGGTATCAGCACTCAGAGGTGACCCCATGTAAGACCACATCTGGGGTGTGGCATTGGCTTTGTACTTATATTAATGACGATGAAAATGCGTCTTTGATTATCACTGGTGATTAATGGGATATATAGATGAGTTTGGAAATAGAAATGAGATTAGAACTAAAGATGATAAACTGTAATAGTAACATATTTTACGCCTACATTTTGCATGCTTTTGGATGATTTATCCCTTGAATTGTGTAAATTGGTGCTCTTAATACTTTGTTTTCATGTTTTATACTCAGAAGAGCACCGAAGGATGAAAAGAACGAGCGCTCCTCTGGAGGCAACCCGAGTACTAACTCTATTAACTTTTACATTCCTTTATTTTTATTTTTACTTCTACTTCAGCATCTAATTGTAAGCTAACCAAAAGTGCAGATTTTCATGCCACATGGCCTTACACACGGCTGTGGCCATGGCCGTGTGGACACCACGAATCTTTGTACTGACATGGCAGAGATGGTACGAGTTAGAACGAATCATATCTTCGAGTCACGGACTCCAACTACCATACCACGGTCGTGCAATGCGGCCGTGGCCGACACTGTTAGATCATACACAGGCGCGGCACCCTGAACATGGGCATGGAAGAAGTAAATGAAGCACAACACGGCCGTGTGATACGGTCGTGTGACATAAAACGCCCATGGTACACGGGTGTGGGGACATACCAGACCTGAAAATTCTATTTAAAACCCCCTTTCTTCTCACCTACTCCCCATCTCCTTTCTTCCATCCCATTCTTTAGATCTCTCCCTCCCCATACTTTTCTTCTTTAGTTATTCCCCAAAACCTTGAGCTACACCACATCTATGTCAAAGAAGAGGAAGGATTTAAGCACGATCTACCCGAGGGAGATCGATTTACATAAGTTCATGCCGGCCGCTTCAGCTACTAGACAAGCTAAGGGTCTTTGAGGCCATTTAATTCTTCTTCTTCTTTACTCTTCTCCTTTGTTTTCCTTCTTTTTGACTCTCCTATGCTTAAATTAGTTTATTTTATTTTAGTTTCTTGGTTTTAGGTTCAAAAGGCTACTAGGGAATCACACCTCAACCACAACCACCACCCCACAACAGCCTTAGAAATCATACCCACCTCGCGAACCATCCAACAATAAGGACTTGTCAGTCCAGTCATCTTTCCTTTTAGTTTTATTTCAATTTTTATACTATTTCTCTTTATCTTTCTTATCTTTAAATACATAATTAGTTTATTTTAAATGTGTCTTAATATTTCAAGGCTAATTCTCTACAAGCTTCCCAATTTCTTCATCTAGCGCAGAGCTCGGTAGCAGCCACCACACCACGGGACTCCAAACTCAAGGAAACCATCCAAATTCAGGAAGTTTCACCTCTCCCTTTCTCTTAAATTTCATATATATTTTTGTACATTGAGGGCAATGTACATCTTAAGTGTGAGGGGTGAATATTTATTTCAAGAAGGTGCCTAACTTTCTGCATTATTCTCAAATCCCTGAATGATATCTTGTCTTTAAGTAATTCCCTCATATTATGATTAGAATGTAATTTCCTTTGATTTATGATTTTTATTTATGTGTTTTAGATTAAGTCATAGTTAATTGTGCATCGATGATTAAATTTGAAGGAATCAAGCGTCTATTTTACAAAAAATTAAAATTTTTGCTAGGTCGTCTACTTGAATCTAATTATTACCTTGAAGTTTGAAATTTACAAGATTGACATCAAATATCCATAATTTTTGTGAGATTTTGAGCCTTTTAGAGCACACATTCTTTCGTGCTCATTTTTTGATTATGAGTGTCTCAACATTGATTTGTTATTCTAGAACTTACTTCGATTATACATGTTGAGACCACACGTTTGATTTGATATACAAAGATGATAAAGGCACCTAGGTTTTAAGCCACTTACTCTACTAAAAGCCTACCTTCGTAATTAACCCTAGTGAACCCCGTTGATCCTAACAACCCATTTATTGACTCACCCACTAATATTAACCCAAGACCCTTTGTATTTGTTATCACCATTCCTTTTGACTACCTTTTTGTCGAGATTTGATTTTGAACAGTTTCCTAACTATGTTATATATTTCAGTTCTTAAAGTTCTTTCTTATTATTGTAATGATTTGTTCTTAAAAAAATGAAGTGTATTCAATATCAGCTCTATGCAATTGAGCTTATACGTTTAAATTCCACATCTTGAGAAGAAGCTCATGTTATCAGTATTTCAAGTTTTTAGTTGATGTAATTATTTAGGATTAATTCATTTTTCTAGTTAGGTAAATTGTCAATTCAATCTCGATTTTAACCCTCTAATTCAGCCTTTATCCACACCTTTAACCCAAGCCCCATTACAACCCTGTTAAAGACCTTTTAATTTGTGTATCATCTCATTTTACAGTGGTGGAGATTTGATTTTCATGCAAGCCTATGGGATTAACTTTTCATGTTCGACTTATGAGTGCTTTTTCTTGAACCTTAAACACCTCGAGTGATTTGAGTGAATCTTTAGTGAGGATGTCAACTCTTGTCGGTTTTGAATCAAAGGTAATTATTTAGGTAAAGGGAAACACCTATGTTTTCATGCTATAAATGTATGACTTTGATTGTTTGAATCTTTAGGTCCCTTTGAGTTAAATTATCAATGTATGAATTATCTTTGAATTATGATGAAACATTATTGATGAATATTATGAATCAAGGAAGTTCATTTTAATTGTGAGTTGAGAATTTTGCTTGAAGACAAGCAAAAGCTTAAGTGTGGGGGTATTTGATAAACTGTAATAGTAACATATTTTAAGCCCACATTTAGCATGCTTTTGGATTATTTATCCCTTGAATTGTGTAAATTGGTGCTCTTAATCCATTGTTTTCATGTTTTATACTCAGAAGAGCAACAGAGGATGAAAAGAACGAGAAACGGGCCCAAAATGATGTAAATAGGCCATATCACGAAATCAACACGGCGTGGGCCCAAGCCACACGACTGTGCCTCATCAAACAGACTCGAACATGGCCTGGCGTAAGAAAGAAGAGTTTCATTCAGATTAGGGTACTTAGAGGCAAAGAAAGCCATTCCAAGAACCTATATATACACCCAAAAGGCCAACCTTCAAAGGGAGTCCAGTTAGGTGTCCAGCGAGGCCAAAGAGCCGAGCCAGAGGGGTCAGAATTATGGAATCTACTCGAAGAAAGCTAGTTGATTCATCTCAAGAAGCCGGAGTCATACTCATGACAGAGGATCTCTCTTCAATTCCTTCAGGGGGTTTTAAAGTTTATCTTATGTTTTGTTTTATCTTTTCTTTTGAGATGTATTCTTTTATGAACTAAACCCTCAGATACCTGAGGGGGATGAAACCTAAGATGAATCTTGTTATCGTTTGCTGAACTATATGATAAATACTTGATTTGTTCTTAATTATGTGTTCTTAATTCTTGTTTTGATATTTTCAGGATATTAATTCAAGTTTGATGTGCTTAGGTAGAGGAGCAAAAGTCTCTGCCTAAGAGTAGATCTAGCATAATTAAGAGGAGTTGATCGCACGCCTAGACATAGGGTGATGAGATTTTGTCGGATTAGGGTGAAACCTAATATGGGAGTCCATAGATCGAGTTAATGCAATTCTAGGGGTTTTAATTAGAAAGAGATTTCAATTAATCAACTTAGGGTTAGACGTTAGTAGCCTTGACGGAGGTATTAACATAACTTAGGGAATCCTACGGATCAAGTCAAGTGAATAAATCGTCTGGTTCAGAGTTAGATAACAAGTGAAGTCTAGGTGGATTCTTCCTCGGGTATTGTCTTAATCAATTGGTTTTTCCCAAAGTATTTTTCCCAAATTCATTCTCTTTGCCTTTGCATCTTTAGCTTAGTTGTTAGTAAATTTTAGATTAGATAACAAATTCCTTTAATTCTTAGGCTAAATAATAAAAAGAAAGTTAGTATTAGTACTTCAGGTTCCTTTGGATTTGACAATCCGGTCTTGCCACTAGCTATACTACTGTTAGATAGATGTGCTTGCCTTAATCGTTGTCACAGTTAGTTTCTAGGCTCGATCATTCATTATATAAATTTTTAAGACTCTGACAGCACACATCAAAAGACATGTGAATGAGTGAATATAGGTACTCGTGAATGATTCACGAAGAAATAATTACGACATGTGGCATGGTATGTGCTAAATAAGTGCAAGTATGAGTAAGCATGGCAAGTAGCCTATAACCTTGTGTATGGTTAATTATTGTCATGGATGGATTTTATCATAAGCTTATTGTTGCTATTTATCTCCATGCAAAATTACTAAGCTTTATGCTTACCCCTTTTTATTGCCCTTTTTCCTTGTAGTATTGCCAAGATAACTCGAGGAACGTGGAACGTTGGAGTTCAAAAATCACACTATCGATATCAATTTGATATAACAATTTAGACTTATTTTGAGTATGGCATGTATAGGACTTGGGTATTTTGTTAGGTCGTAATTGTTAGCCAAAGTGTTGGCTATGTATGTTATTAAAGTCATTTGGTAAATGGTCATTGGAATTGGGCCAATACTTGATAAGCATATATATATTCTATGAGGATGAAATATGAAGTTTATGCTTGTGTGAATGTTTTGAATCGAGTTCTTGGATGTGCCTTTGGGTTATGAGTTGTGTTGAGATGAGTTGGAATAAGTATGTTTGTTATGTAGGGTGGCATTTGGCTTGGAATATAGCCTTTTTAATGTTCACACGGTCAGCCTCATGGGCGTGTTGATTGGCCGTGTGTCCCCTTGCATGCTAGGCTTGCAAGTCAGTATGCTCAGTAGTAAACACACGGACAGAGACACGGCCGTGTGTCTCAGCCGTGTGGGAGGCACGGCCTTGGACATGGGCGTGTACCCAGGTCATGTGAAGTCTGCACTTTAAATATGGAATTTAATTTGACACACGGTCTAAAGACACGGGCGTGTGCATTGGCCATGTGACCATAGTAAGATGATGACGTCATAAAAAGAATGCCAAGGTTTTGGCACACGGGCTAAGACACGAGCGTGTCGAGGCCGTGTAAGGCACACGGGCCAAGGACATGGGTGTGTGTCCGGCTGTGTGAAATAAGTCAGTGTCGACCACGGGTGAAAGACACAGGCATGTCTTAGGGGCACACGGGCGTGTCCCTAGGACAACACGGGCGTGTGGCCCCTATTTTAATGAAGAATTTTCTAAGTTCGTAAAAATTACTGGTTTAATTTTGAAACCTCTCGGAAGTATGTTTAGGGCCTCGTAGGCCAAGAATGGGCAGAATATGGGTTTATATGGAAACTCTTTATGGTAAAAAGAAATTCTTTTTTTTATAGCCCAATTTGATATGTTTAAGCAAGTTAAGTTAGGTACTGCCTCAAATCCGATTCCGTCTTCGAACACGGGTAAGGGGTGTTACAATCATGCTTCGTTAACCAATCCATTCCCAATATAACATCAGATTCCCGAAAAGGTAGTAACATCAAATCAGTAGGGAATTCACAGCCTTTTATTTTCAATGGACAGTCATGACACACCAAATTAACTATTACACTTTGACCTAATGGACTAGTGACTTGAACATCATAATCAGTAGGTTCAACAGACAATTTCTTTTCTAATGCTAATGCAGTGCAAACATAAGAATGTGTAGGCCCATGGTCAATCAATGCATACACACAAACATCGAAAAAGATAGAATGTACCAGTAATTACATCTGGAGCTATAGCTTCCTCTCTCGCTCGGATAGCATAAGTACATGCAGGTGCCCTAGCTTCTGACCGGGCAGCCGAATCTCTCATACCCGAACGAGCAGTCCCAGTAGCACTACTTTAGCCTAAATGTTTACTTCTTTGAGAAGTGGCTAATTACTTTTCTTTTTGTTCTCCCTCCTCCTTAACCAGTTGAGGACAGTCTTGAATAAAATGATCAGTGGCCTCGCACTTGTAACAAGCTCCTGCCTTACCTCTACATTCACCGAAGTGATTTTTCCCACAATATTTGCATTTAGGCCTGGAAGCATTTTGCACACTACCCACACTAGCTGCAGGTTTAATAGTTATCCCAAAACCCTGTTGAGTCACCTTATTCTTATTTAATTGTTCCAGCATTGAGGTAGGTCGACTGGTATCATCTCTAAATTTTATAGCCGAAAATGCTGAAAATGATTTGGAGGAGCTTCTTTTGTAGGATTCTTTATTCCTTCTATCCCGTTGCATTTTTCTATTGTACATCTCTTCCATTTTCTGAGCACAATCTGAAAAAACAACAAATTCTCGTATTTCCTTGCCCCCAATCATCATTTGGATTTCATCATTTAACTCTTTCTCAAACTAAATACACATTTTTTCTTCAGTTGATACAATTTCCCGAGCATATCTGCTGAGATATACAAATTCCCTTTCATACTCGGCTACCGATCTATTACCTTGTCGTAAGTCAAGAAATTCCCTCTTCTTTTTATTGATAAACCGTAAAAGTAACACATTTTAAGCCCACATTTGGCATGCTTTTGGATGATTTAAGCCTTGAATTATGTAATTTGGTGCTTTTAATCCTTTGTTTTCATGTTTTATACTCAGAAGAGCATCAGATGATGAAAAGAATGGAAAACGGGCCCAAAATAGAGTAAATGGGCCATATCAAAAAATCCACACGGCCTAGGCCCAAGACTACATGGCTGTGCCTCATTCAATAGCTTCGAACACGGCCTGGTCACGACTTACACGGACGTGTGCCATGGGCATGTCCCTGCCATGAAAAAGAAGCGTTTCACTCGGATTAGGATACTTAAGGGCAAAGAAACACATTTCGAAGCCTATATAAACACCATAAGTATGACCTAAAAGGGGGAACCCAAGGCTTTAGTCAGTGGGCGTCCAGCTAGGCCAAAGAAGGAAGATTTGTGGGGATTTACTCGAAGATAGCCAGTTGATTCATCTCAAGAAGCCAGAATAATACTCAAGACGGAGGATCTCTCCTTTAATTCCTTCAGGGGGTTTTAGGGATTTCTTATGTTTTGTTTTATCTTTTCTTTTGAGATGTTTTCTTTTATTATTATGAGCTAAACCTACAGATACCTGAGGGGGATGAAACCTAAGATGAATCTTGTTATCGTTTGCTGAACCATATGATAAATATTTGGCTTGTTCTTAATTATGTGTTCTTAATTCTTGTGTTGATATTTCTAGGATATTAATTCAAGTTTGATGTGCTTAGGTGGAGGAGCAAAATTCCCTGCCTAAGAGTAGATCTAGCATAATTAAGCGGAGTTGATCGCACGCCTAGAGATAGGGTGACGAGATTTTACCGGATTAGGCGAAACCTAATATGGGAGTCCATAGATCGAGTTAATCAATTCTAGGGGTTTTAATTAGAAAGAGATTTCAATTAACCAACCTAGGGTTAGACGTTAGTCGCCTCAAAAGAGGGATTAATATAACTTAGGGAATCTTACGGTTCAAGTCAAATGAATAAATAAATGCAGTTGAGTTAGATAACAAGTGAAGTCTAGGTGGATTCTTCCTTGGGTGTCATCTTAATCAATTGTTTTTTCCTAAAAGTTATTCTCCAAATTCATTCTTCTTTGTCTTAGAGTCTTTAATTTAGTAGTTAGTTAATTTTAGTTTAGATAAACAATTCCCTTAATTCTTAGGCTAAATAATAAAAAGAGAGTTAGTATTTGTACTTTTGGTTCATTTGGGTTCGACATTCCGGTCTTGCCCGAACTATACTACTGTTTGATAGGTGTGCTTGCCTCAAATCGTTGTCATAGTTAGTTTCCAGGTTCAATCATTCTTTATATAAATATTAAGACTTTGACATCGCATAAAACAATGATTAAGTTTTTGGCGCGGTTGCTGGGGAACTGAAATATTAAGAACGCTTAATTTTTATTACTTTAGCCATATTTATTTTATTTTTGCAATATACTTTTATTTTTAACTTTTTTAAATTTTCTTCCTTTTGTTCCTTTCCGATACCTCTAGTTTATGACTAAAAGGAACCCGATAGGACCCGTACTTTACGATAGTGATATTGAAGGCACAGTTCACAGAAATCGCAGAGAGATATGGCGAAGCTTAAACTACATAGAAGAAGAGCAAGAAGCCGAGATTAATACCACCGAAGAGATGGCTGAGAATAATCCGCTCCCTCCAGAGGCGACAGAGCATCATGCTCCTCGAACTATGTATGATTATGTTAAACCTAGTTTAACAGGAACTGAGTCAAGTATTGTTAGGCCTACTATTTTGAACTGAAACCTAACACTATACAGATGATACAACAGTTTGTTCAGTTTGATGGTTTGCAAGATGAGGATCCTAACACACACCTAGCAAATTTTCTAGAATTCTGTGATACCTTCAAAATAAATGGCGTTTTGATGATACCATCCATCTTCGGTTATTTCCCTTTTCTTTGAGGAATAATGCCAAACAGTAGTTACATTCTCTTCCACGAGGATCAATCACTACATGGGATCAAATGACCAGAAAATTTTTATTAAAATATTTTTCGCCGGCAACAAAGGCCAAGTTGAGGAATGATATCTCTTCTTTTGTGCAGATGGATTTAGAGACACTTTACGATGCATGGGAGAGATACAAAGATTTGTTGAGGAGGTGCCCACACCACGGATTACCTTTGTGGCTATAGGTCCAAACTTTTTACAATGGTGTGAACCCTTCAACACGGAAACTAATCGATTCAGTCACCGGTGAAACCCTAAATAACAAAACTCTTGAAGCGGCCTACGAGTTTATAGAGGAGATGTCACTGAATAACTATCAGTGGCAAGTTACAAGAACAAGGCCGACAAAAGCAGCCAGAGTTTTCAACTTCGACGCAGTAACCATGCTATCAAATTAGGTAGAGTTGTTACATAAAGAATTTGATGGTGTATATGGTTCTTCGCAGGCACATCCAGTTATGCAGTGCGACGCAAGTGAAGGAGTGGTGAATCCTGAGTACCTATCTTACGGACAGGACATGGAGAGCGAACAAATGAACTATATGGGTAACAATTTCCGATCTAACAATAACCCTTATAGTAATACTTATAATCCAGGTTGGAAGAACCACCCCAATTTCTCATGGGGTGGCCAAGGAAATCAAAGACAACAACCATCCCAAAACTTCCAAAGAATGACTCTATCAACGGGAAAAGAAGCCAAACCTCGAGGAGATCTTTGAAAAATTCATGGCGACTCTGTAAACACGTTTTGAATCTTTGAGACATCCTTTAAAAATCAACTTGAAAAATTGACATAGGAGCTCAAGGATCAAATTGGGTAACTTGCTAAGCAGATCTCTAAGAGACCACAGGGAAGACTACCGAGCAACACCAGGACTAACCCAAGAGAGAAAATTCAAGTCATGATAGCTCAAGATAGTGAAGGGTTAGACAAGCCCAATTTAAAGCAAGAGAATGTGGTAGAGGAAGGTAAGGTTGAGGTAAGCCATGATTTACCAAACCTGGTAATTACAGAGTACCAACCCCGTGTGCCATACCTCGATGTGACAAAGAAAGACCACACAGAGAAACAACTTGGTAAATCTCTTAAACTTTCAAAGAAATTTCATATTAACTTGCCGGTTCTTGAAGCTCTTTCGCAGATGCCAGATCCTAGACCTCGTGTCGATAAAGAAGAAATTCATGAGGAACGAAGGCTTTGGATCGATGAACTAGACGAATAGAAGACACACTTCAAGGAGAGACTAAAAAAACATGAAGCAAAAATGAGGCAACTCCACAACGAACTTAATGATGGTGTAAGACCCAATTTTTGCCCAGCCCATTTTTAAAACCAAACATAAAAACTAAAATCAATTAAAACCCAAAAAATAGATTATTATTAATAAAGTTCAATAACAGTCTGTTTTACAGGCCCAATAACAGATTAAACCACTCAACCCAGATGCTAATTACAGCAGACCAGATTAATGGCCCAAATGCAAATCCAAATACACAGTTACAAACCCATTAAGCCCAATTATCTTAAATTTTTCTGGAAACCCAAGGGTTTCCAGAATATTCCAGTGCCGCAACAGTCTCTTTTGCACGTGCCTCCATGCACGCCGCAGTCCACTCTTCCATGCCAACACACAGCCTCCGTACGTGCCACGCCCACGCCTCCGTACTACGATGGTCGTACCTACACTACGACAACAAATAACAGCAGAGAATAACGGAGAAAAAAATAGTGTATTTAGATTTTATCTTCATTTTTATTTTTGATTTCAGCCTTTAAAAGGATCAAAACCAACCCTTGTAATCGGCTTCACGATTTTGAATACAGAACATAAAAAGAAAATTAAAAAAGGTGGTTTCTTATTTTTGATTATTTCTTTTTCGTTTCACTTTTGTTTTTAAATCGGGAATAAACGAACAAAAAGAGGCTTCACGATTTTAAATAGAAAGAAATACAGAGATACAGAAATCAGGCTGAAAAAAGTTTTTTTTATTTCAGATTTTTTATTCTATTTCAAATCCGGCTCTATTGGCATTCAACTATTTTTCTTCCTTTGCATGTGAATAAACAATTAAAAAAGGAAGGAAGTTTACCTTCACAAAAAGGGCCGTCGGAGCCCTTATCTCCTTCGTCGAAATCGAAGCTCAAGATGAGGATTTCGGATTCGAAATAGATAGTCTTTGAGTTTTGGGTCTAAGCGAGGGCAGGAGAGTGTTATTGTGCATCATCATCCATCGATTGCAGTGTCGGAAGGGTGGTCGGACAGCACCGAAGATCCTCAAGGTCGGCTCCTAGGGCGAAACCCTAGCAAAGATTTGGGAGAGGGTTTGTTTCTGCCAACTTTGGGAAAATGGCAGATAGCCATTCTTTTTTGGTTTTAAGAGCCAACAAAAGAAGGCGTCGTTTAGTTTTTTTTAGGGATCAGGCGTCGAAACGGCACCGTTTGGTGCTAGCTCCGACCCGACCCGATTTGGTCTCATAAAGATCCGCGCGTTTCTGCTCTAATGGGAAATTTGTGCATTTGGTCCTTTCTTCTTCATGTTGTTATTTGATTAAATCGACATTACATTTATTTGTTTTTTTAATTAGCCTCTGTAATTTATGCGCACTTTTAATTTAGTCCTATTCGAACGCAGCGTTTTCGCAATCTGGAATATTTTCATTTTTAATCCTCCTTGGTTTGCGCGCATCATATTTTGGTCCTTATTTCTATTTCAATATTTCGTTTATTTGTTAATTAACCCTTTGATTTTGTTATAATTCAAATTTTGTCATTTTTATCCCTTTTGTGATTTTTACTACTACTACTATTATTATTAGTATTGTTATAATTATAATTATTATTGTTATAATTATAATTATAATGTATATACTTTATTTTATATAAATATAATTGCTCATTTAAAGATCTTATTTTAAAATTATGTATTTATTTATTCCAATTACTTTTATATATCATTTGTATATTTTTATTTATATAAATGTTTAACTTCAAATATTTTTATGTTTCTTGTTTTAAAGAATTGCAGGTTAATATTAAAATTATTATATTGATTTCGTAATATTGTTGATGTATGTATTTTATTATTCTTATTATTTTGCTTATCACTGATTTAATGTTTGATAGTTATTGCCATTACGTGTTTTTTAATTCTCGTTTTATATTTACTTGCTGTTTGAGATTCAATAGCATTGTATTTCATTTGTAAATAATCGCTCTAAATTGTATGTTATTATGCCATAACATTATATTCACTCAAAATGTCATGTTCCAACAATATTTGAGCTTTAAAATTATTTTAATTAAAGTTTCAAAGTAAGGTAACATTCGTGCGTTTGGAAATTCGAGAAGATCGTGCCCAATTGTGCTGGGTGTGGTTTTTTTTGTTTAACCAAATAAACAAATACCCTTTCAAATTTTGCCCGCAGTTCCCAAACAAGGTAATATTCGTGCGTTTGGAAATTCGAAAAGGTCGTGCCCAATCGTGCTGGGTGTGGTTTTTTTATTTTGTTTAACCAAACGGACGAGTACCCTTTCAAAATTTTGTCCATATTTCCAAAACAAGATAATATTTGTGCGTTTGGAAATTTGAAGAAATCCTGCCCAATCGTGCTGGGTGTGGTTTTTTTGTTTGTCCAAACAATCAAATACCCTTTCAAAATTTCAATACATGTGCTTGAAGAATTTTGGGATGATCATGAATTCGAGGATTCAGATTGTCGTGTCCAATCGCGCTGGATGTGATACTCTATTCCTTCGGAACAAGGGAATCTCAATATTCAATCAAGTTATTTAAAATTATAGAATTTCAAAACTATTTCAAATTTTTCAACATTAGGACATCAATTAGTCAATTTGGTACCAATTTTAGGCATTGCGAGGGTGCTAATCCTTCCTCGCATGTAATCGACTCCCGAACCCGTTTTCTTTGTGAAATTCGTAGACCAAAATTTATTTTATTGGTGACCTGACACCTAAACTAAAAGGATTGGTGGCGACTCCATGTTTTTAAAGTCGATTCCCATTTTTCAAAACTCGATAAAAAAAAAGGTTTCGACAGCTTGGCGACTCCACTGGGGACCGGTTGAGAGTCAGGCCATAAATTGATTAATTTTTGTCCTTTTGATTGAAATTTGGAAAATTGTTTTGAAAAATCATGTTCCTTCGGACGCATTTGTTTGTGTTATACTTTCGAGTTTCATGAAATACTTTGGCATTGCATTACATGACCATTGTGGTCACACCTTTAAGTGCGAGTGAGAAACTAAGCTTTCGTGAGGTTTTCACCTCCGCATGGGCTAGTGGACCGCTTCCGAAATACATCCGTACCTATGTGTTTCGTGAGGTTTTCATCTCCGCATGGCCATAGGGAAATGTAGTCCCCTGAACTAAACTCGATCTATATGAGCCTATAATGAGTGAGGATCGAGGAATCTGCTGGTTCAGGTACCCTCTCGTTAGAACCAAACCGCATATAGCGAAACCTAAAAACAGACCCTAGGTAGAGCCGTGTTAAATCCTAGTGGTCACCCATTTAGGTTGAAACACCCCAAACCTGGCCCACGAGACTTGACCGAATCTGGTATGTTCCTTAAGTAAAACATTTTCAAAATTTATTTGTTACTTTGGAAAACTTGGGTGGTTTTGAAGAAAATTTATGTTGAAGTCAGGGATTTATTAAAATCTTGTTTTTAAATTAGAAGATAGGCCGAATTCATTAAAGATTTAACTTTAAGTGGGAAATCATTTGTACTTAGATGTTAAAACATTTGAAGGTTTATTAAAAAAAAACAATTTAGAAAACCTTTGACTTAACAATAATAGTATCGTGATAAAACAAATAAAAGCAACCATAAAACAATTAAGTACTATTGGCCTTATTACAAATGAAAACAATACCAAAATAAATCCAAATACTTAAAATGTAAAAGTCCAAAATTAAATAAACTCTGAGCTGAGCATGGCCACCACTAAGCTCTTGTCGACCCGGTCCATCACTGGGCGTCACCTGAAAAATATCCCACAACGGGGTGAGTCATACTGACTCAGTGTGTATAACCAACACTAAGTCCTAAATGATTTAAGTATGTCATATCGTATCTTACATACATAACAAATAGAGATAATGATGCAATCCCAAACCCAAACCTAGATAACCATCCGCTACACATCACCCGTACCAACCATCACACCGTGGAGACTACTAAGTCAACCCTCCATCCGCTACACATCATCGAAGGCAGTCGCTGCAGACGACGTGCTCATCGCCCTTATATTATTGTGGCATTGCCACCAGATAAAATTGCGTAACATGAGTCACCACATTCAGATTATGTGACCAAAGTCACCACATTCAGATTTTTGTGGTATAAACCACCAGATCACTTCCCCTTTCCGTATAACCCATATGCCCCATGTCATACAAATATGCATAAACCATGTCATATTTCTTATTCACATTCTTATAATTTCACATATGTGCTGTACAGTTCATATAATACTCATAGTAGGAGTAGGTAAACGTACCTGAGTACTTTGTACCATTGCGTGGTACCTTAGCCCACTTTGCGTGAGTACTTTGTACCATTGCGTGGCACCTAGAAAATTTCATGATGGGGCTTGGAAGAAGCTTTTCCCATGCAAAAGGAACTTCAGAATAAAGTGAATGCCAAACTGGAAGGATCTTATGCAATAAAGAAGGCATATTCTAGGGAAGCATGGATATCGTCCAAGATCGATGGCAAAGACCTGCCCAATCTAGTGTATTCAGTCAAGAAGTATTTCACTTCAAAAAAAAAAGCAAAAAAAAATTCAGTCGAAAGAAAGAAGGAGAGGCCAAGGTAAAAACCCGCAAAGGGCGCTTTGAGACCAAAGGGGATTTGAGTTGAAAACCCGAAAAGGGCGACTCAAATTTTGATCAAAATTGGGGCATACAATAGTCTTGCTATGCCTGAATTAACAATGAAGAAGTATGTTACGTTTGGGGCATCGACAAAGTACTCCAGATCCCCTAAACACATATTGAGCTTAAAATGGTCCTCAAGAAGTTTGAACAGAGAAGCTCAGGCTGCGACATCTGGGGCACCTATTTTTCCATCTTATCCATTTTCAATTTGCTATATTTGATTACCTTATTCTTTTCAAGATACGCCTTCAACAAATTCCCTATTCAATTGCGCTTGCTAGCTTTGATTAACTTATTTGTTTCGAGCTATGCTCCTAATTAATTTCCTTCTTGTCCATGGTTATGATCTTTTTCAGGCATTTTGCATTGAAATAATGATTAGTGGACTAATAATACTTTCACGAAAGGAGTTTCGCATATTACTCTAGAAGCTTCTGAATAATACAAGAACCCGAAATAGGATTATTGTTTAAAATTCACCAAGTTTAAGGAAGAGTCTAAACTGAGATTTTCTCTCCGAATTTTCGTCACAGACGGTGCTTGAGCAAAGTAACAAGATATTGCACCAGTGATACAAATCTTGAAAAAAAGGGGCAATGTTAACCCAAATGAAAAAGGGGAATCATCCGCAAAAAAATTGATATCCTGCATTCATGCGAGCATCATGTATACACATCTGGTTGGGTCACCCGAAGAGTGATCAGTTGATAGAACAAGTTACAGACCTTATACCCCGAGTTATAGTGCGATAGATGGAAGTTGATACAGATCCTATACCTTCGAATAGTAATGGGATGGATTGAAGAAGAAACAAATCCTACATTTTGAAATCACAGTGAGATGGATGGGAAAAGATTCAACTCCTATACCCCTAAGTCATAATGAGATAAACCCTGAAGTTACAGTGGGGCAAGTCTATTGAGCAAGATATTGGTTTTCTCGGGTTTTCTGTCAGGAATACCAGCCGAACAGGAGGGCAGCATATTACCCTGGTGAACAATGAACAATGACACCTTAAGTAGGGATCATTCTCATGAAATTCTGCATTCATGCAAAACACATTTAGGAGCATTTGATTCATTCTGATCATTGCATCCTAATCATTATAAGAAATCATTCTCATGACATTTTGTATTCATACAAATCTTATCCATAAGACACATCTATTTAGGGGCATTTGATTCATTCCGATCATTGCATCCTAATCTTGGTGAAAAGACCATTCTCATGACATTCTGCATTCATACAAATGTCTTCTATAATGCATTTAGTTAGGAGCATTAGATTCATTCTAATCATTGCATCCTAACTATTTTGCATAAGCATAAACACAAAACTAATTTTACAGGACAGGTCCCCTAGAGGACGTTGCCGCAACATCGGTGAATTCGAAGATCTTGCCTTTCTGAGTGAAGCAGATTGAATATAGCAGGTTTGGCATTCCTAAAGCCGCAAAAGCATATCGAAGCCATACAAGTCTTAGTTCCTCAAAGTTCCAGTAGAGTAGGTTGAAATTACAAATCTCGTCTCCTTGAGTTTACAAAGAGGATCCAACTTTATTTCCGAGAAGTTTCAGTAAGAAGATTGAAGTTACAAATCTCTTCTATCTGAATTCTTATCACCTCAAAGTTCTAGTGGAGTAGGTTGAGGCTACAAATCCCTCCTCCCTGAGTTTACAATGAGGATCAGTCCGTATTTCTTTGAAGTTTCAGCAAAGAAGAATGAGGTTACGAATCTCTTTTCCCTCAATTTTTATCCCCTCGAAGTTCCAGTGGAGTAGGTTGAGGCTAGAAGTCCCTCCTCCCTGAGTTTACAATGAGGATTAGTCTGTATTTTTTTGAAGTTTCAGCAGAGAAGATTGAGGTTACGAATCTCTTTTCCCTGAATTTTTATCCCCTCGAAGTTCCAGTGGAGTAGGTTGAAGCTACAAGTCCCTCCTCCCTGAGTTTACAATGAGAATCAGTCTGTATTTCTTTGAAGCTTCAGTAGAGAAGATTGAGGTTATGAATCTCTTCTCCCTGAATTTCTATCTCCTCGAAGTTCCAGTGGAGTAGATTGAGGCTACAAATCCCTCCTCCCTGAGTTTACAATGAGGATCAGTCCGTATTTCTTTGAAATTTCAACAGAGAAGATTGAGGTTACAAATCTCTTCTCCCTGAATTCCTATCTCTTCAAAGTTCCAGTGGAGTAGATTGAAGCTACAAATCTCTTCTACCTGAAATTTCCATGAGTGGATCGAAGCGATAGTTCACAGGCCCTTGAAGATACAACGGGATGGAACAAAGCTACTCGAAGAAGAAGAGCTCTGAATGAGGCATGACTGGACAAAATTGGCTCTTTTTGAGGTCTTTGCTCTATTCTCGGTACACAACAATAAGCAAAGTGGGGCAGCTATAAGACCCAATTTTTGCCCGGCCCATTTTTAAAACCAAAAATAAAAACTAAAATCAATTAAAACCCAAAAAATAAATTATTATTAATAAAGTCCAATAACAGTCTGTTTTACAGGCCCAATAACAGATTAAACCACTCAACCCAGATCTTAATTATAGCAGACCTAATTAGTGGCCCAAATGCAAACCCAAATACACAGTTACAAGCCCATTAAGGCCAATTATCTTAAAATTTTCTGGAAACCCTAGGGGTTTCCAGAATATTCCAGCGCCGCAACAGTCTCCTTTGCACGTGCCTCGATGCGCGCCGCTGTCCACTCTTCCACGCCAACGCACAGCCTCCGTACGTGCCCCGTCCACACCTCCGTACTACAATGGCCGTACCTGCACTACGACAACAAATAACAGCAGAGAGTAACAGAGAAAAAAAGTGTATTTTGATTTTATCTTCATTTTTATTTTCGATTTCGGCCTTAAAAGGATCGAAACCAACCCCTGTAATTGGCTTCACGATTTTGAATACAGAACACAGAAAGAAAATTAAAAAAGGTGGTTTCCTATTTTTGATTATTTCTTTTTCGTTTCGCTTTTGTTTTTAAATCGGGAATAAACGAACAAAAAGGGGCTTCACGATTTTGAATTGAAAGAAATACAGAGATACAGAAATCAGGCTGAAAAGAGTTTTTTTTATTTCAATTTTTTTATTCTATTTCAAATCCGGCTCTATTGGCATTCGACTATTTTTCTTCCTTTGCATGCGAATAAACAATTAAAAAAGGAAGGAAGTTTACCTTCGCAAAAAGGACCGTCGGAGCCCTTATCTCCTTCGTTGAAAATGAAGCTCGAGATGGGGATTTCGGGTTAGAACTAGATAGTCTTTGAGTTTTGGGTCTAAGCGAGGGCAGGAGAGTGTTATTGTGCGTCATCATCCACCGATTGCAGTATCGAAAGGGTGGTCGGACAGCACTGAAGATCCTCAAGGTCGGCTCCTAGGCCGAAACCCTAGCAGAGATTTGGGGGAGGGTTTGTTTCTGCCAACTTTGGGAAAATGGCAGATAGCCTTTCTTTTTTGGTTTTAAGAGCAAACACAAGACGGCATCGTTTAGTTTTTTTTAGGGATCAGGCGCCGAAACGGCACCGTTTGGTGCTAGCTCCGACCCGACCCAATTTGGTCTCATAAAGATCCGCGCGTTTCTGCTCTAATGGGCAATTTCCGCGTTTGGTCCTTTCTTCTTCACGCTGTTATTTGATTAAATCCACATTACATTTCATTGTTTTTTCTAATTAGCCTCTGTAATTTATGCGTACTTTTAATTTAGTCCTATTCGGACGCAACGTTTTCGCAATCTGGAATATTTTCATTTTTAATCCTCCTTGGTTTGTGCGCATCATATTTTGGTCCTTATTTCTATTTCAATATTTCATATATTTGTTAATTAACCCTTTGATTCTGTTTTAATTCAAATTTCGTCATTTTTATCCCTTTTGTGGTTTTTACTACTACTATTATTAGTAGTAGTATTATTGTTATAATTATAATTATTATTATTTCTACTTGTGATATTATTATTGTTATAATTGTATTTATCATTAATTTCATATTATTTATGCATGTATTTTCTTTTAAATCCATCTATGTATATACTTTACTTTATATAAATATAATTGCTCATTTAAAGATCTTATTTTAAAATTATGTATTTATTTATTCCAATTACTTTTATATATCATTTGTATATTTTTTATTTATATAAATGTTTAACTTCAAATATTTTTATGTTTCTTGTTTTAAAGAATTGCAGGTCAATATTAAAATTATTTTATTGATTTCGTAATTTTGTTGGTGTATGTATTTTATTATTCTTATTATTTTGCTTATCACTGATTTAATGTTTGATAGTTATTGCCATTATGTGTGTTTTAATTCTCGTTTTATATTTACTTGCTGTTTGAGATTCAATAGCATTGTATTTCATTTGTAAATAATCGCTCTAAATTGTATGTTATTATGCCATAACATTATATTCACTCAAAATGTCATGTTCCAACACTATTTGAGCTTTAAAATCATTTTACTTAAAGTGTCAAAGTAAGGTAACATTCGTGGGTTTGGAAATTCGAAAAGATCGTGCCCAATCGTGGTGGGTGTGGTTTTTTTTATTTAACCAAATAAACGAATACCCTTTCAAATTTTGCCCGCAGTTCCAAAACAAGGTAATATTCGTGCGTTTGGAAATTCGAAAAGGTCGTGCCCAATCGTGCTGGGTGTGTTTTTTTTTTTTTTGTTTAACCAAATATATGAGTACCCTTTCAAAATTTTGTCCATATTTCCAAAACAAGGTAATATTTGTGCGTTTGGAAATTCGAAGAAATCGTGCCCAATCGTGCTGGGTGTGGTTTTTTCGTTTGTCCAAACAATCAAATACCCTTTCAAAATTTCAATACATGTGCTTGAAGAATTTTGGGATGATCATGAATTCGAGGATTCAGATTGTCGTGTCCAATCGCGCTGGATGTGATACTCTATTCCTTCGGAACAAGGGAATCTCAATATTCAATCAAGTTATTTAAAATTATAGAATTTCAAAACTATTTCAAAATTTTCAACATTAGGACATCAATTAGTCAATTTGGCACAATTTTGGGCATTTCGAAGGTACTAATCCTTCCTCGCATGTAATCGACTCCCGAACCCGTTTTCTTTGTGAAATTCGTAGACCAAAATTTATTTTATATGACCTGATCACACCTAAACAAAAAGGATTGGTGGCGACTCCATAAGTTGATTCCCGTTTTTTAAAACTCGATAAAAAATAGTTTCGACAGATGGGACAATCCAGCTTAAGATAGGAGATCAGGTACTCAAAATCCTCCCAGATGGAATAGTCGAGGTAACTAGTCCTAAAATTAGCACCTTTAAGGTAAACACTACTCGACTTTAACTTTATATCAATAAATGAATTAATCGCATGATAAAGGACTTTCACTGAAACACCCCAAACCCGGCCCACGAGTCTCGACCGGATCTGGTATGTTCCTCGAGCAAAACGATTCAGAACTTTTTAAATTACTTTGGAAATTCGGATGGTTTTGAAAGAAATCTTACTTGTGTTGGGCTCGAGTTGAAACAAGTTTATCTTATTTTGAAACCCATTTGTTTTAAAGTGTCATTTTGAGTTTATTTTTAAAATAAACTTACATAATCTTTTAACTTGATTAAATTCGTAACATAATGAATTCAAATATAAAGCATTCATAAAACAGCTCAAACTTTGGCCTGATTACATCAAAATTTAAAACCCGAAATAAATTCAAAGTATTTAAAATATAAACATGTCCAAAATCAAATAAAATCCCGAACTGAGCATGGCCACCATCAAGTTCCTGCCGACCCGGTCCATCACTGATCATCACCTGAAAAATATTCCCACAACGGGGTGAGTCATACAGACTCATTGTGTACAACCAACATTAAGTCCAACAGTTTAGGCATAACAATCCATACAAATACATTTAGCAGAGTAAAGAGAATGATGCAAACCCGAACCCAAAACCTAGGTACCATCCGCTACACATCACCCGTACCAACCTGCACACCGTGGGGACTACTAAGTCAACCCTCCATCTGCTACACACCATCGAAGGCAGTCGCTGCAGTCGACGTGCTCATTGCCCTTATAAAATTCGTGGCATAGCCACCAGATAATATTTTGTGTCATGAGACACCACATTCAGATAATGTGACCGAAGTCACCACGTTCAGATACTGTGACCAAAGTCACCACATTCACTTCCCCTTTCATAATAACCCATATGCCCATGTCATACATATCATGCACAGATTATGTCCCGTTCTTTATTTCACATTCTTATAATTTCACATATGCTATAACAGATCACATTATAATCCTAGTAGGAGTAGGAAAACGTACCTGAGTACTTTGTACCATTGCATGGTACCCTTGGCCACATTCACATTAATATAAACATATATATTTATTAAGTTTATTGCCTTAAATCTATTAAGAGATAGTGTGGGGTACACACCTGGTATACTTATCGAGTTCCCTGAATCCTGAAAATCCCGATCTAAGCTTTAGATCCTTTAACTCCTTGCTGCCGATTTTACTGCTAACCAAATCCTGAAACTTCATAGAGTTTCTCCTTTGCAATCAGCTATACACTAAATCACTTGGCTTGGTTAGTTTCGGCTTTTGAACATTTAAGAAACATATCTAAGTCACCAAATAGGCCTTGACCGAATATACATGTACACTTACCGTGCGATTTTAAATCCCGAAAAGTAGTCTCTTGGCTTATGGGGATGTCGAAATCCTACAGGGCACATGTTAGATCTAGTTCTAACATTAAATCATAATAAATGGCCCTTGGCCGAATATCAAAGCTCCCTTACCTTGATTATCTAAATCCCGTGATCGCTTCTTGATCTATGGAGATGCCGAAATCTCTGCATAACCGTTGTTAATGTCGATTTTAACACTTAATGGACCAAAACAATTAGCCTTCAACCTAAACTCTTACTTGCTTACCTTAGATCTGAAATCCCGAAAGATCCTTCTCTGAAGTCGACAACACTTAAACCCCGAAGCCTCCTTCCAAGATTCTGCCAAAGATCATTAATGGTATTAGAGTTTTGATTTCGGCTAAAAGAAAAGAACTAAAAACGATGACAATAGCATCCTCACCTTAATATTGAACTCGGCAACCCCTTCACTTGAATCCTCAAAGCTTTTCGATTATGGCCTAGGTATGAATCAACAATTTCGGCTCCAACAAGAATGATAAGAGAGGAATATAAAACTCAGGAAAATCGACTATGAAGAAATTTTGAGAGAGATATTCGGCTAGACCAAAAGAAAAGAGAAAGAATGATGATTTGCAGAGAAAGAGAGAATTCGGCAGAGGCACAAGAGGAAAAAAAATGAATGAAGAATGGCCTCTTTTTTCCTTTTTCAGCCGAAATTACTACCCCAAGAATCCCCTAATTGGCCAACACTATCAAATTCCTTGCTTTTCTCTTTATCTCTTTATTTAAAATTAAAGAAAAATAATCCATCATTTATCTCTTAAAAATAAAAGGATAAAAACTCCTAAAATTTAGCCTTAGTCTTTGTCCCACTACTCCCCTCTTTTTGACGTCAATAAGCAAAAATAAAAACCTTAAAATTTTGCTTCCCACGCGACTCGAACTCAAGACCTGCACCAAGCTTGTGGCGTCATTTCCAGAGCCTTAAGTGGCGCCTTGTAGCCACTTTGCTAAGCCCAATTTCATGTCAAATTTCCCCTACATTTTCTCTTAAGACCACTTTTCTTCAATTCCCTCTTTTAAACTTTAAACTTAATATTTTATAAGGCATTTCTCTACATTCCAAGGTTCCAAAAATTCACATAACATATTCAACACACATAGGACATGCTAACTCATATAATTTAAGCAAAAATGCATAAGCCAAATCTCAGGATATTACATTCACCTCCTCAAACCACCATGATTATGCGAATGAGAGGTAAGTCTAGCTCAAGACTTTAAACGAGCGCTTCTCGGGAGGCAACCCGAGCACTAACCCTACTAATTTGTATAGTTTTATTTATTTCCATGTTTAGACGCAGGTTTTCCATACTCACACAGCCTTGCACACAGCCGTGGCCATGTGGGCACCATAGGTAGGTAAAAGGGCATGGCCGTAGACGTGTGGCAACAGGACAAACTTTTTCCCAAAACACGGGCTGCATCTCTATTTAAACCTTCTTCCTTTTTCTTTTTCAGTTGTCTTCTTCTTTCATTTTTCATTATTTACTTTTGTTTTTATTTTTATTTTTATTTTTATTTTCTTTATCATTTTCTCCTTATTCATGCCTTTTAGATTTAGCTTAGGATACAATAAAATCAGGCCAGCTGCTTCGAGAAATCAAGTTCAAACGGCTCGAGGCACCCCCTACGGTTCTCTTCATTAACTCCATCCGAAATTCAAGAAGTTTCATTTCTCTCTCTCTCTTTTGATTTTCTTACTATATGATCATTACCTACCGTTGTACATTGAGGGCAATGTACATCTTAAGTGTGGGGGGTTAACTATAGTATTTTTTGAAAATCCCTGAATTATGCCTTGTTTCTTAAGTAAGTTTCTCATCTTATGATTAGAATGAAATTTCCCTTGATTTATGATTTTTATTGGTTTGTTTTGGATTAATTCATAGTTAATTGTGCATTGATGATTAAACTTTAAAGATACTAAAGAATCAAGCATGATAAGCCTATTTTCAAAAATTAAAATTTTGTTAGGTTGTCTATCTGAATTTGAATATTACTTTGAAGTTTGAAATTTACGAGGTTGACATCAAAAACCCATAATTTTATGTGAGATTTTGAGCCTTATAGAGCATATATTCTTCTTCATGCTCACTTTTTATTATGAGTACGTCAACATTGATTTGTTATTCTAGAACTTGCTTCGATTATACATGTCAAGACCACACCTTTGATTTGATATACAGAGATGATAAAGGCACCTAGGTTTTAACCCACTTACTCCACTAAAAAGCCTACCTTCATAACTAACCCCTAGTGAACCACGTTGATCCTAACAACCCTTTTTATTGACTCACCCACTAATATTCCCCCATAACCCTTTGTATTTGTTATCACCATTCTTTTTGACTACCCTTATATCGAGATTTGATTTGATCGGTTGCCTAATTATTATTTTTTAGTAGTAAATTCATCCTTTATTATTATTTGACTTGTTCTAAATAAAAAGTAAAAAATCGAAGTATCTTCATTATGAGTTATGCGATTAAATGAGCTTATACATTTAATTTCCAATTGTTGAAGAAGAAGCTCATGTCATTAGTATTATTAGTACAAATTTTCATTTGATGTAATTATTTATTATTAGTTCATGTTTCTAGTTATGTAATTTGTCAGGTCAGTCTCGATTCTAACCCTCTAATTCAGCCTTTACCCACACCTTTAACCTAAGCCCCGTTACAACTCTGTTAAAGACCTTTTGATTTGTGTATCATCTCATACTATAGTGGTGGAGATTTGATTTTCATGCAAGCCTATGGGATTAACTCTTCATGTTTGACTTTTGAGTGCTTAATTCTGAACCTTAAACACTTCGAGTGATTTGAGGGAATCTTTAGTGAGGATGTCAACCCTTGTCGGTTTTGAATCAGAGGTAATTATTCAGGTAAGGGGAAAACACCTATGTTTTCATACTATAAAAACTATGACTTTGATTGTTTAAATCTTTAGGACTCTTTGAGTTGAATTATCCATGTATGAATTATCTTTGAATATGACGAAACATTATTAATGAATATTATGAATCAAGGAAGTTCATTTTAATTGTAAGTTGAGAATTTTGCTTGAGGACAAGCAAAAGCTTAAGTGTGGGGGTATTTGATAAACCGTAAAAGTAACATATTTTAAGCCCACATTCGGCATGCTTTTGGATGATTTAAGCCTTGAATTATATAATTTGGTGCTTTTAATCCTTTGTTTTCATGTTTTACACTCAGAAGAGCACCAAATGACGAAAAGAATGGAAAACGGGCCCAAAACGGAGTAAATGGGCCATATCACGAAATCCACACGGCCTGGGCCCAAGACCACATGGCCGTGCCTCATTCAACAGCTTCAAACACGGCCTGGCCATGACTTACATGGGCGTGTGCCATGGGCGTGTCCCTGCCGTGAGAAAGAAGAGTTTCACTCGGATTAGGATACTTAGGGGCAAAGAAACATATTCCGAAGCCTATATAAACACCTTAAGTATGACCTAAAAGGGGGAACCCAAGGCTTTAATCAGGGGGCGTCCAGCTAGGCCAAAGAAGGAAAATTTGTGGGGATTTACTCGAAGATAGCCAGTTGATTCATCTCAAGAAGCCGAA
Source organism: Gossypium bickii (assembly GCA_025503065.1). Lineage (NCBI taxonomy): Eukaryota > Viridiplantae > Streptophyta > Magnoliopsida > Malvales > Malvaceae > Gossypium > Gossypium bickii. Next base: position 53,223,983 of record CP106713.1, on the reverse strand, counting down.
ATCATACTCAAGACGGAGGATCTCTCCTTCAATTCCTTCAGGGGGTTTTAGGGATTTCTTATGTTTTGTTTTATCTTTTCTTCTGAGATGTTTTCTTTTATTGTTATGAACTAAACCCTCAGATAGCTGAGGGGGATGAAACCTAAGATGAATCTTGTTATCGTTTGCTGAACCATATGATAAATATTTGACTTGTTCTTAATTATGTGTTCTTAATTCTTGCGTTGATATTTCCGGGATATTAATTCATGTATGATGTGCTTAGGTGGAGGAGCAAAAGTCCCTGCCTAAGAGTAGATCTAGCATAATTAAGCAAAGTTGATCGCACGCCTAGAGATAGGGTGACGAGATTTTGCCAGATTAGGGTGAAACCTAATACAGGAGTCCATAGATCGAGTTAATGCAATTCTAGGGGTTTTAATTAGAAAGAGATTTCAATTAATCAACCTAGGGTTAGACGTTAGTCGCCTCGAGAGAGAGATTAATATGACTTAGGGAATCTTACGGATCAAGTCAAATGAATAAATTGTCTGGTTCAGAGTTAGATAACAAGTGAAGTCTAGGTGGATTCTTCCTTGGGTGTCGTCTTAATCAATTGGTTTTTCCTAAAAGTTATTCTCCAAATTCATTCTTATTTGTCTTAGAGTCTTTAATTTAGTAGTTAGTTAATTTTAGTTTAGATAAACAATTCCCTTAATTCTTAGGCTAAATAATAAAAAGAGAGTTAGTATTAGTACTTTTGGTTCCTTTGGGTTCGACATTTCGGTCTTGCTTTAACTATACTACTGTTCAATAGGTGCGCTTGCCTTAAATCGTTGTCATAGTTAGTTTCCAGGTTCGATCATTCTTTATATAAATTTGAAGACTTTGACATCTTATAAAACAATGATCATTTATCCAGATACCTCTTGCCGACATATTTCTTTTTAAATTCACGTTGAAAAAATTCCCAAGTTATTTTCTCTTTCGGCGCTACAACTACAACGGTCATCCACCAATTATATGCTTCTATTTTCAGTAAAAAAATAGCACATCTCAAATAATCATTTTGGGAAGAATCCATTTCTTCAAAAACTCTTACTGTATTCTAGAGCTAATACTCAGCTTTGACTAGATCATCATCAGACCTACCCTGGAATTCTTCAGCCCTAAACTTTTTGAGTTTTTCTATAGGAGTACATTTACTGGATTCAATTACCGAAGGAGGTGGAGGTACAGTCAGAGGTATTGCAGATGGTATAGTTAGGGGAGGAGGTTACTGAGCCTGATTTCTTTCTTGCATAAACTCATTAAACCATTGGTTCATAAACCCATAAAACATATTTTTAATTTCTTGCTCTTGCATTGGAGAAATTGGGACACTACTACTTGTCCCATGCTCAGATGTTTGTACTCTGTTATTAGCTTCATCACGTTCAGCATGTTCGGATCTATTGACATCTTTACAATTTATAAGAAAAACAAGGATTAGATCGAATCATACACATCACACTATCACAGATTTATATGGCATGTATTTTTAGACACTTTACACGTTACATTCGTTTCGAGAATCAATTAACTGAAGTTCTGATACCAATAAATGTAACACACCTAACCCCATATCCGTTGCTGGGGCTGAGACACGGTTATGAAGCATTACTGGACTTTACAGATTAATTACGAACATTTCATAATCTTTAATACATATATCGTAACTCATTCATATAACACTCATATGGTCCCTTATATAGGTCATCGAAGCCTAAAATAGGCGTTAGAAGTAAATCGGGACTCGACCAGAGACTTCAAGAATTTTCAGCAAAATGTCAAAAATTTTCTTAGAAACAGGGGACACACGCCCGTGTGGCCAGACAGTGTGGCTCACACGACCAGGAGACATGCCTGTGTTTTGGGCCGTGTGGGCATTTGATGTGAGACACAGTCCGTGTCCTAGCCCATGTCCTTACCCGTGTAACTCTCTGGCTTGTGCCACACGGCCAACCACACGCCCGTGTGCTAGGTCGTGTGCAAATTGCAGGGGTCACACGGCCAAGTCACAAGCCCGTGTGCTAAGCCATGTGCAAAAACCTAGACATTCTGTTTTGAAATTTCAGAGTGCAGGGGACACACGGCCAGATAACACACCCATGTACCGGGCCGTGTGTCACACACGGCTGAGACACCCACCTGTGTCTCTGCCCGTGTGGACGAAAATAAGCCATTTTAAGGCCACTTTTCTCACCCTTTTTAATATCAACCTGCACACAACATTTAAATACACTAATATGTCTCAACCAAGCAATCCAATACAAGCCAAAAATCATATTTCAAACATAATATATCATCACAAAACTGATTTGCATAAACTTACCAAAACAACTTCATTCTTTGATTTACTAAAATCTACTACTAACTACATGCATACAAATATAAATGTGTGTGTGTGTGTGTGTGTGTGTGTGTGTGTGTGTGTGTGTGTGTGTGTGTGTGTGTGTGTGTGTGTGTGTGTGTGTGTGTGTGTGTGTGTGTGTGTCATTCAAAATCATATTTCTAGACTAACTCTTTTCTAGTTAAACCCTATACATGCCATATAAACCATAATATGTATAGCAAAGTCTACCGAAGTAATCTGGATAGTGTGGCTCGATGTGTTGATTTGATCCTCCGAACTTCTTGAGAATCTACAAAGAACATTCAATGATATAAGTAAGCTTAATGAAGCTTAGTAAGTTCATTGGCTTTAAAAATAAATCTTACCAAACATGCTATAACAATAATTCATTAAATAAGCATTTCACTAACATTTCTTGCCAATCACAATTTCAATTAATAAAATCTACTTGATTGAGCTCAATATCAATAACTACATAAATTCTTCCATATTAATTTCATATAACACTTACCAATACTTGTCAAATTAGAGAACGACTTACAGATTTTAGTACATCATTTTCTTTATGCCATAGTCCAACTATGGTTTTACACATGTATTGCTATGGCCCTGCCATGGTCTTACATTCATAGTGCCATAACCCAGTTATGGTTTTACCATCAGGATGCCATAGTCTAGCTATGGTCTTCCACACATATATATATATACTGCCATGGTCTAACCATGGTTTTATGTCCAAGGTGCCATAACCTAGTTATGGTCTTTTCATTAAAATGCCATAACCCAGCTATGGTCTTACATTTAAACATTTTGCCATGACATTTTGCCATGGTTCAACTATTGTCTTATCCATCAATTCATCTTGTGTCACGGAACGATCGTACTTAATCCTGCGTTCCACTTAATTTGAACTTTCAATTCAATTTCCATATTTTTACAATAATCATAATTCAATAACAAAAATATGAAATAATACATTATATCATTTATAAATTAACAATTAATCATGAAAATTCAACCAATGAACTTACCTAGGCTAATTTGTAGAATTTGTTGTAATTTAGAGACTATTCAGCTAATTTCCCTTTTCACGATTTTCTTCGGGCTCTTGATCTATAATATAAAATCATTCATTCATCAGCGTCTAATTCAATTCTAATTCACTTCACAATTTATTCCTTTCAATTTTTTGAAATTGTACATTTACCCCAACTTTTACAATTTTTACTATTTAGTCCCTTATCAATTTTCCCACCAATTGAACTAATTTTTCTCAATTAACAATTTATTCCATTATTCTAAGCTATTTTACAGCCTTTGATTCATAGAAATTTAACAGCAAACCCTAATTCTTTTATTCTTCACAATTTAGTCCTAATAATCAATTTCTATTGAAATTACTTGATAAAATCATCATATAATAAAATTAAAGCTTCAATTCCATGTTAATTCATCATAGACTTCCAGCACCCATCAATGGTAACTTTAAAAATCACCCATGAAATCAAAAACTAATGAAATAAATAGTTGGAGCTAGTTGTAAAAATCTCAAAAACATAAAAGTTTCAAAGAATAAACAAGAATTGAACTCTCTTGAAGTAAGATTATGCAAAATCAGCTTCTAAGGATCTTCTTTGGTGTTTTTGGCTGAAGAAATATGAGGAATTTGCTAGAAACCCTTTTAATTTTTTATTTATTTGTTTAATTTTGCAAAACTTACAATTTTGTCCCTAGTTCACATTATTTCCTTACTAATTTCTATACCCATGCAGCCCAGCCTATATAATTTAGGCTAAATTGCTCTTTAAGTCCTCCTCATTTACTTTTTAGACTATTTAATCACCATTTCCTTAATTTTCAAGTTTTGCACCTTTTTCAATTTAGTCTTTTTTACTAAATTAACTATCAAAACGTTAAAATTTTCTAATGAAACTTTAATACTAACTCAATGATACTCCGTAAATATTTATAAAAATATTTATGGCTCGATTTATGAAATTGAGGTCTCGATTCCTCATTTTCAACTTAATTTACCTATTAAATTCTTTTAAATCACAAATTTACTAATTCAAAAGTTTCCTAAAGTCATACTTGACTCATAAATAATAATTAAACATTAAAATTTTCAAACTCACTTGTCAAATTTAGTGGTCTTGAACCATTATTTCTGATACCACTAAAAATTGGGGTGTTACACAAATATAATTAAACTTATGTCTAATTGGTCTTATTCCATCCAAACACATTTAACTCAATTTCACATCAAAGCATACCAAAATTGATCACATTGCAAACATACCAACACTTACCACTTTGGTCATAAAATCATGCTTCAACTTGACCATATAAAAACTACACCATCACATTCCAAATTATTCTGTAACAGCCTATTTTTAGTCAAATCAGAATGGTGGTTTCAAGACCAAAAAACTGAGGTTAAAATATTTATTTTATTATTATTTTATGGTTTACAGCATGATGCAATGATTGTGTGAAAATTTCGTTAAGTAATTTTGTAACACCCCAAACCTGGCCTAGACGTTATGGCCGTATCCAGCAATGTCACACGATATTGTTTTTGAAACCTCGTTGTTACGATGAAAACATTCCATGTTATTATCTTTAGTAAACCTTTGTTAAAACTTAGGAAGTCATCTTTATTCATTTAAAACATTTATTTTGAAACATCCCTCGTTGCGGAAGCTTTAATAAAATAGTCTAGCTGATCATGCGTTTAGAAATTACTTTAACTTTTGAAATCTAAATTTCCTATGACCAGCAGGTATAAATTCATAAAGCAAAATAAATAAATAAAAACCCAAATTTAAAACCAAAGTCCCATAGGGTCTTTAATTTACAACCCAAATAATCAATAATAATCAAATCGTAAATCGTAAATTGAAAACCATGAAGTCCAAAAATTACTATGGTCACCGCTGAGTCCTCCGTCGCACCGATCCGTCTAAGTCTGGGGATTACCTGTGAAAATTAAACAAAAAGGATGAGTTTACGTAAACTCAGTGTGTAATCCCGCAGAAAAAAAAAACAATCAGTATTCACGTGCACAGTTGAATAGTCTTGGGTCTAAGCCCTTTTCAGTATCAATGACAGTTTGGGCCTTAGCCCATCTCAGTATAGTGTCAAAAATGCAGTAGGGCCTTAGCCCATCACGATGTCGATGAGCGATATGATTATGCAAGAGCAAAATCCTACCCAACCAGCTTCTACACACCATCTCCGTCCAGCCCTACACTCCATGTAGGGATATAATCAACCCACCCATCCCTACACTCCCAAGTAGTACCGAATGCTGCACAATACAGTACACTTCCTCCGAATAACAACCCCCAACCCAATGCAACGGAACACACAATGGATGACATGCTATTATGAAATTTCAGTACATATATTCAGTTCAGATATTAACATGCCCAGTACAGATATCATTCAGTAAATTTCACACATTTAGGGTTCTAAGTAGCGCTTACCAACCCTACAGTAGGTTTACAGTCGACTTGGGCGACCTATGCAACCTAAAAAACATTTCGATAAAAATGGGCCCACACGCCCATGTGATCTGCCCGTGTGGCCCACTCGGCCCAAATTGGCGTTGGCCATGTGATCTATTTTTAAAGTAACCCATGCTAGCTCAATACTCATATATGTTTTCACTATTTACTTATATGTTCATTCAAAGCTGTCTACTTGAGTCATTATCACTAAAGTATTTATATCTTGAGCTAAAGAATTCCAAATTAAGATCTGCTTGATGTTTTTGAAACTAGACTCTACTAAATTTCTACCATAAAATTTTTAGAATTTATAATTTATCAAATAAGTGACAGCTTCATCCTTTCCTTACTAAAAATTATTTATCTCTTAGTATAGAATTTAGATGATGTTTCCATTTGTTTATCTTGAAAATAGACTCATTAAGTATTTAAGCATATAAATTTAAGCCCCTAATTATTTTTTTACAATTTTTTATGATTTTTCTAATTCAGAACAGGGGAACCCACAATCATTCTGACATTCTCTCACAAAATTTATTATATCTCATGATTTACAATTCTATTGCTTACACTGTTTCTTCCATGAAAAACTAGACTCAATAAGTTTTAATTTCATAGTTTATTCAACCTCTAACTCAATTCCCACTATTTTTGATGATTTTTCAAAGTTAGACTACTGTTGCTGTCCAAAACTATTTTAGTGCAAAATGTTGATTTCCAAGTTTATAACACCCTTATTTCCTTTCTCTACAATTTTTCACAACATTTTCTCTTATTTCTCTTACTTCTTGACAGCAAGCAATTTTGGCTTTTCGTCCAATCCTGTTTTCTGCGTTTCGGGTACACACCTGGTATTGTTTCTGATGGTGAGCACTCCTAAGCCTCCAGAACCTAAAATTCGACCAACATATCTCCAGATTAATCACTTAATTCGTTTTTAACCAACCAATTGCAGAAGGAACTCAACTAATAACCTAGAAAAACCCTTACCTCGCTTGAGTAACCATGACTTTGCACAACCACAGCGTCGATTCAAAGCCACTAGCCCCTTGATTAACTCCTAAACACCAAAAAGGAATCTCTCTTTTAGAGATTAACCAAGAACGATCAACAATAGACAAAACTGTTACTTACCAAACTTGCGTAACCGATGATGAACAACTGAATCAATTGGAAAAAAAGAAGAAGAAATTAACGAAAGGGGAAAAATAATGAAAATTTCGGCAGCAACTAGGAGAAAGAATCGGTAGATGATGAAAAAAAGGAGAAGAAGAAAACGCCAGAAAAAGTTTGGAGAATTGGAGAGAAAACCGAAACTCTAATTTCTTTTTTTTTTGCAACAAAAAGATAATCAGATTATTTTCTAATAACCTCTCCCCAATTATCTCTTAAAATCACTCCTTATTAACCCATTAAAACACAACTACTCAGAATTTTGCCCTAACACAACTCTTAGCCGAAATTGGAGCAAAAATATTATCCTACATGCTATCACAGAGAATTGAACACAAGACCTCCAACACTCCAACACTCCACTTAATCACCAGACTAGTAGGCCTATTCTGATATAAACTTACCAACAGTTAGACTTAATCCCTTTCCACAAGGTTAAGGCTTTATTTATAAAAAAAAATACCAAAATTTGCCCAAGTAAGGCTTGAACTTGGGACCTCATACACACACCCAGAACACATAACCACTGAAATAGATAGACATTATGTGTCACACATACAAAAAATCAAAAATTACAATTTTGGGGCATTACAAATTTTATCGTTTAAATGGTCAATTTGATAAAAAAGACTAAATCACGTAAAGCATAAAATTTGAATTCTAATAGCTAAAGGTGTCTAATAGCTGTAGAACCTTTAAGTTAAGGTCCTTATGTGGTAATTAGACAATTATTCATTTGAGTGGACATATATGGACATATTAACATATGTATTAATGGTTCATTATAAAGGTTAAATTGGTAATCAGTATTATAAGTTAATTAAAATAAAACAAAACATAAAATTTAGGCATTCATCATCTTCATCAACCAAATTTTGGAGGAAAGAAAAGCCATAAGCTAGGTTTCATATTCGGCCAAGCTTCCTATCTCAATTGTAAGTCCGTTTTTGTCCCGTTTTTAACGATTTCCATGTTTTAAAAGATCGTTGCAGCTACTACTAGCTAGCCCAGACACTAATTTACAAAACTTTTAAAGATTTTGAAAGTTTCCATTGATGAATATATGTGTTCTTTGATGTTTGATGATGAAATATGAAATCTTGTTGTTAGATACACAAGTTTTGTAAAGTGATTTTTAGAGAAAATGCAAAATAGGGATTAAATTAAGAAATGTGTAAAGTTAGTGGTTAAATGGGTGAAAAAGTGATAAATATGGGATACTAGGGGTCTTATAGAAATTCGGCTATAATGGTTATTAAAGGAATTTCATGAATTTGTGATTTTGTGTAATAAGGACTAAATTGTAAAAATGTGAAAGTTTAGGGGCAAAAGTATAAATGTGCCTTAAAGAGTGTTTTGGAATAAATTGAATGAATAGATGATTAAATAAGTTAATTTTGAATATATTTAGCTCAAGAAAAGCGAATATGGACTTAGATAGGGGGAAGAACAAGGTTTTGAATTAATTGACTCGTGTTGTCATTTTTACATCCTAGGTAAGTTTGTATGTTAATCAGCATTATTATAATTGAGATTTAATGCTTCATATTAAATTTTTGATGAATACAATTGTACAGAAATATTAGATGAAGCTTCGGCTATGTATCGGCATTTAGTATACAAGATCGAGATAGCTTCGACTATGTATGGCACTTGGTGTGCGATTTAAGATAGCTCTGGTTACGTATGGAATTTAGTGTGTGATATCTAGATAACTTCGACTATGTATGGCACTTAGTGTGTGAGATTAAAATAGCTTCGGCTATATAATGGCACTTAGTGTGTGAGATTAAAATAGCTTCGGCTATGTAATGGCACTTAGTGTGCGAGATATCGAGTATTCGACAGTATTTCGAATAGGTATGAGTTGGTTACGAGTTTGTACATGTATGTACATGGAAAGTGTAAACTTCAATTAGAGGAAGTTATGAATTTGCATATAGGTATTTGATTAAGCATATGGAAAGCTTGTTGTTACCATGAATTACATGTTAAATAGTTTAAGTTGTTGATTTATGTAATATGATTTGTTGAGTTTAATTCATACGAGCTTACTAAGCTATAAAGCCTTCTTTGTTTATTTTTCCGTGTTTTATAGTTAATTCAAAGCTAGCTCAGATTTGGGGATTGTCAGAGATATCGTCACACTATCCAACCATCACTTTGGTACTTTTGAGCTTATGGTTTGGTCATATGGCATGTATAGGGATTTTGAATCATTTTTGGTTATGTTTTTGGTATGGATATCGGCCATTTTGATTGGCTTGTAAAAGTTTATGTTTTGGCTTGTAAATATAGCCATGAGAGTTGGCTTAATTTGGTAAATTTTGGCTATTTGCATTATATGTGAATATATGGTTGATATTAGATGTGAATTATGTTTTTGAATTGGTTTAAAATAATGTATGTTTAGTAAAGGTATAGTTAGTTGAATTGGTATTTTTTGATGGAGTAAGGTTTGAGGTTATAAGCATGTTGAATGTTAGCATTGAAAATGGTATGGATTATTCTTGGTTGTGGCTGAATTGAATGTTATTTACGCTATGATTTGGTACCATTTGAGCTTGTTTAGGTATGTGCAAAATGGGTGGCAATATAGCTTGGTAAATAGCCTATTTTTGTCCACACGGTCAGAAACACGGGGGTGTGTCTCAGCCATTTGTGACACACGATCAGGTTACACGGTCGTGTGTCCCCTGGTGTTGAAATTGAAAAGAAGTCAGTATGCTACGCACGGTCTCACACACGGGCGTCTGATCGACCGTGTGGCACAAGTCAGTATACCCCCTAATTGGCACACAGCCTAGCACACGGGCGTGTGTGGCCACTTCGAATGGCACACGGGCTAGACACACGGGCGTGTGGTTGGCCGTGTGACCCAAGTCAGTAACCTCACTTGTTTGAACACGGGATAGGACACAGGCTGAGACACGACCATGTGCTCCCAATTTGAATGTCCACACGGCCTGTGACACGAGCGTGTCTGGTGGCCGTGTGAGACACACGGCCTAACCACACGGACATGTGTCCCCTGTTTTGAGAAAAAAATTGTTAAGTGTTGAAAAATTTCCTGAGCTTCGAGTTTAGTCTCGAATCACTCCTAATGCATGTTTAAGGCCTCGTAGGCTCGTTTAAAGGACACTATGATTGATTGTATTTGAATTGTATTTGAATTTATAAATTGTATATGAAATGTATGTTTAAAGGTGTTGAAAGTCCGGTAATGCTTTGTAACCTTATTCTGAAGGTGAATATGGGTGAGGGGTGTTACATTTATTGGTATCAGAGCCAGTTTTAGTCAATTTAAGGATTGATGTAGTGCATGTGAGAGTCTAGCTATACATTCCATATATAAACTGTGATAGTGTGATGACTTCTGACATTTGAAAATGTGCTTTATATAGAAAATGGATCCCAATCGAGCGATAGCTGATGAGGTTGAAAGTAATATGAGGTTGAAAGTAATGTGCTTACTCCCGCTCAAGGGACAACGTCATCTGATTCTAAACCCGTAACGAGCAGTCGGGGAGGAGAGGCTAAAGAAGCCTTCTTCCAAATGATGAACGAATGGTTCATGCAATATATACGAACTAACCCAGCTACTTAACAACCTCTACCCCCTCCTAATCCCCAACCTATACCCTTAGCTCCTTAAGGAGTTAAGCTTTTAAGATTGAATAAGCCTCCAGTTGACAAGATCCGTAAACACGGGGCTGAAGAGTTCAAAGCTAATATTGATGATGACCTTGAGAGAGCCGAGTTTTGGCTTGAAAATATGATTCGAATGTTTGACGAGCTTTCTTGCATGCCAACTGAATGTTTAAAGTGTGTTATATCCCTTCTGAGAGATACCACGTATCAGTGGTGGAATATATTAGTATCAGTGGTGCCGAGGGAGAGAGTCACTTGGGAGTTCTTTTAGACTGAGTTCCGAAAGAAATATATAAGCCAGCGGTTTCTGGATCAAAAACACAAAGAGTTTCTAGAACTGAAACAAGGTCGTATGACTGTAACTGAGTATGAGAGAGAATTTGTGTGGTTAAGTAAATATGCTCGAGAGTATGTTTCTACCGAAGAGATTATGTGTAAGCGATTTGTTGACGGGTTGATTAAACTTTTGATCGGAATTTTAGATTTGAAAGAATTCGTGGTGTTAGTTGACCGGGCCTGTAAAGCTGAAGATTTTAGTCGAGAAAAGAAAGCTGATTCGGTGGTTAAAGATTCGAAGGAAACATCAATGAATAAACCTTATCATTCTTCATTAAAGAAATTCTGAGATTCTTACAGTAGATATAATGCATCATTGGGATATCAGAATAGAGATCATAGAAATTAACCTGTGAATTCTAAATCTCAAGCTACATCAGTATCTAGTGTTGGAACGTAAAAGATATCAAGCCCGAGTGTCAACAGTGTGTAAGACGACATTTTGAAGATTTTTGGCTAAAATATAATAATAGAAATTGTTACAGTTGCGGTTAACAAGATCGTTTTATTAAAGACTGTCCTGAGATGGTTGACAAAGATAGACCTCAGAATATGAGACTGAGTAATGTCTACTAGAGGAAGATCACCAAGAAATGTTGGGAATGTGAGTGGTAGTCGAAGGGCGACAAGGGACTCTACTGTGAGATCTGATGCTAGAGCACCTACCAGAGCCTACGCTATTTGCACTCGCGAAGAAGCGTCATCACCAGATGTTATTACCAGTACCTTCTCTCTTTATAAAACTAATGTGATTGTTTTAATTGACCCTGGATCAACACACTCGTCTATGTGTATGAATTTGGTGTTTAATAAGAGTTTGCCTGTTGAATCTACTGAGTTTGTGATTAAAGTATCGAATCCCTTAGGCAAGTATGTTCTAGTTGATAAAGTTTCCAAGAATTTTCCTTTAATGACTCGGGGTTACTATTTTCCGGCTGACTTGATGCTTTTTCCATTTGATGAGTTCGATGTGCAAAATGGGTGGCAAAATGGCTTGGTAAATAGCCTATTTGTGTCCACACGGGTAGAGACATGGGCATGTGTCTCAGCTGTGTGTGACACACGATCATGTTACACAGCCGTGTGTCCCCTGGTGTTGAAATTGAAATGAAGTCAGTATGCTACACAATGTCTCACAGACGGGCGTGTGATCGACCGTGCGGCACAAGTCAGTATACCCCCTAACTTGCACATGGCCTAGCACACGGGCGTATGACTTGGCCGTGTTGCATAAGTCAGTATACCCTACAGGTTTGGCACGGCCTAGCACACGACCTGCATACGGGCGTGTGTGGCCACTTCGAAGGGCACACGGACTAGACACACGGGCGTGTGGTTTGCAGTATGACCCAAGTCAGTAACCTCACTTGTTTGAACACGAGGTAGGACACAGGTGGGACACGGCCATGTGTTCCCAATTTGAATGTCCACACGGCCTGTAACACGGGCGTGTCTAGTGGCCGTGTGAGACACACGGCTTGACCACACAAGCGTGTGTCCCCTGTTTTGAGAAAAAAATTGTTAAGTGTTAAAAATTTTCCCGAGCTTCGGGTTTAGTCCTGAATCACTCCTAATGCATGTTTGAGGCCTCGTATTCTCATTTAAGGGACACTATGATTGATTGTATTTGGATTGTATTTGAATTTACAAATTGTATATGAAATGTATGTTTAAAGGTGTTGAAAGTCCAGTAATGCTCTGTAACCCTATTTTGATGGTAAATACGGGTGAGAGGTGTTACATATTCATTCGAAATATGCATCAACTTAGCCATAATAACATCAAGCATCAAGGCACCAAAATACCAAAAGTAGCACAACTCAAATCAACACTTACTTACCATAAACATCAACTAACCCTTAAACATAAGTCCACCTATACATGCCATTATAACCTTGACTATAACATCAAAATCTACCGATATAATCTCTGGATAGTGTGATAGTTTTTCGACAAGCTTCCAAACAGATCAAAATTCTGATAATCTGTAAACTAAAGAAAAATAACTACTTAAGCAATGAATGCTTAGTAAGCTTGTATAAACTTTAAACATAACAATTCATTTCAATAATGAACTTTATGGGGTATTTATAAACCTATACCAATACCACAAAGTTTATCAAACTTTTAACCATCAACTCATAAATGAGTAGGTTCATCAAGTAAGTTCATCAATATCACATGTACTTTTCATTCCTAACATAATAGGCTTTATAAAACATACTACTCAATCATTAACCTTTTCATAATACTATGAACAACTCCATTTACTTTCTTATCATTCCATTTACTTACTTTCCATTTCATTTACTTAGTATAAACTTAAATAACAACATCAATTCACTAATTAGCATATTTGTTCATGAATTAGGTAAATTCATCGATAGCATATGTAAGTTTCTCACATATAAGTACATCATTCAACTCATCAATCCCTATTTCATCATATTACATCTTAACTTTGAACTTACTGTTTCGTTACCTTTTCTTACCTGTTTCATTAGACGTAAGTATAAACATCAACCACATAAAAACCATTTCATTAGAAAATACACCTTGATTCTTACCACCCTTTCATGAACATAAGCATATTTCCATTTGGACACTTACCATTTCAATGCATAACTTTTAAAATAAAACATAATACAATCCAACCAATAGCTTGGCACAAGCTTAAGCATCATCAACAACACATATTAGCATATTCAAACACAATCCACATGAATTTAACATAGATAAGCCATTTCACATTAACATAATTCATTTGAACTCATCATTTTCCTTAACATATCATACTTGCAATGAAACTTACCATTTCAACCTTTTCATAAATACATGACATAGTTTCTTTTGAACACTTATCATTCATTTCCTTTTCATGCCCGTTGAACCACTTAGAATAATATCGGATACGTGGGAAAGCTCACACAAAGTGTGCTAAACATATGGTTGAAACCATTCCTTTTCATCATTGCTCACTCGAGCCATAAATGGGTCTGCTCACACAAGCTGATGATCAGAATGTAGCTACAAGATGCCGCTCACACAAGTTGACGAGTATCTGCAACAAATGCTGGAACTTAGCCATCAGTAGGACATTCAGGATCAGCACCAGAAACATGGTAACCCTAATGACATGTCATTTGTATCCTATATATTCCTAAGGTTCATACGGGGCTCGATAGTCGTTGAAACATCATTGGATTTCCATCATTTCTTTACATGATAAATTTCATAATAACATATAACATATATATATATTGATTCATTTACATTAGAACAACACATTAAACATTCAATAACATTTAAGTGTTTATAGTTCATACAAACTTACCTGGCTAAATTGCAGCAATGACAAAGTACAGGGGCTATTTGGTAATTTTCTCTTCTCCTCGATTTTCCACTCGTTCTTTATCTAAATTAATAATTTCATTCAATTCATTAATTTAGATAGTAAAACCCATTAATTTTATGCAATTTAGTCATTTTTGAATTTTTTACAAGATTGCCACTAACATTTTACTTTTATTCAATTTAGTCCCTGAGCTTAAAACATGCAAATTAACCATTTTTATTGCAAACCCATGCCAATAGAATGTTCATATCTGCCAATACAACTCATATTTATAAAAATTTCACATCAAGTCCTTGCATTTTTACTATTTCAACAATTTAATCCCTAATCGTTAAATTTATCAAAAATCACTTAACAAAATACTTATAAATAACAACTAATACTTCAAATTCATTATTTAACATCTAAAATCACAAATATTCAATAACATTCAAAATTTTTAATAGTTTCAAAAACGAAAGTACGGGCTAACTAGACCTAGTTGCAACAATATCAAAAACATAAAAATTTTAAGAAACAGGTGAAAAACGGACTCACGTTCATCCATTGAAGCTTGACCGAAGCTTCAAAATCATCAACAATGGCTTCCAGACAATGTAAAAGAGAATAAATTAAGAAGATAACCTTTTCTTTATTATAATAAAAAATTAAAAGCTTAAAACCGTCCCACCATCTTAGGTATGGGTAAATTATCCATTAAGGCCATACAATTGTGATTCTTTAATCAATTAACACTTTTAAATTAATAGCGATTGGCTTTTTCAACTTTTACGATTTAATCATTTTTGCTTAATTAACTATCAAAACTTTAAAATCTTAACAAAACTTTAACCCAATCTTAATAACACTCCGTAAATATTTTTATAAATATTTACAGCTCGGTTTATAGAAACGAGGTCCCAATACCTTATTTTTTAAAACCACTTAACTTTAGGGTCTTACCACTTGAACTTAATTAATCATTCATATAATATAAATTACCATATCAAAAACCTTTTTAAAACCATAGTTGACTCGCAAATATCAAATAATAATATTTACGAACTTACTCGTCGGATTTGTGGCCTCGAAACCATTGTTTCTGACACCATTGAAAAACGGGCTATTACACACCGATTGCACACAATGGAAACAGTTAAGCGGAGAAAAATTAATTCTCTCTACGGGCTAGAAACCTATGTTGAGCTCTCTCGATGAATAGAATTTATTTGTAGAATAAATTTCACTATAAAAGCGCAACATAACAATGCTCACAGTGGTATATTTTGACCTAGCTCACAGTCTCTATTTATAGTGAAAAATTATAAGAGTTTTAATTGAACAGGAGATAACAAAATAACAAGAGAAAAATCATTGTACTATGGGCGGCCACCCCCTTCTTGGACTAGGGTTTGTCGCCCATCATTTATTAGATGGGCTATTGGGCCTGTCTCATATATTGTGTATAGCTATATGTGTTATTTGAACTTTAAACAAACGCATAATTTATCCGACCCAATAACGAATTTCTTATTCCCAAAATATTATTTATTTAATTAATTGAAATAAATTTAACTAATCCACTCAATTAAATTATTTTTTCAACCCAATTTTAATTTCATTAAAGTCATGATGACTTTATCATACTAGAACCTATGAGTAAACAAATTTAATTATCTTATTTAATAAAACTGTGATGAATAATTTTTTTTTTTTTAAATTTCAATTATTTAATAATAATTCGAAGAAATTAATTTAATCTCTAAGTTGCTCATAGCAAGAAAGCATATTCATTGCGAATAGTAATACATGTGATCTATTTTTTACTTTATTAAAAATTATGATAATTAGAATTAGGATTTACTTCAAAATTATCAGTTAAGAAATTTGACATAAAAAATTTGTGATAATTTTATTGATGTAAAATAGAATTATTATTTAAATAGAACTCTAAGCATTTTAATTATCATTTAATTAAAGTTCGAGTTATAGATCAATTAAGTTTTAAGTTTAGGTTTATAAATAGCATCTAAGAAAATTACTAATAAAAAAATAGAGATCGTTAGAATTAATAAGTTAGATTTATATAAAAAAATGGACTATTAAAGTAATAGTTTTTTGAAAAAGCAATATCAAATCATATTCAAATAACAACGATGCGAGAGAGCGATATAAAATTGTCTTAATTAATGATGAGGTAATATAAAATTATGATATTTCTTTTAAAGTTTTTTTGTAAGTTATTTATACTATGCAAAGTAAGCGCTTTTAAAACTGTTTTTTTCTTTTATTTATATCATAAATAAGTTATTGATGGGATGGGTCAGATTAAAATTAAAAAAAATAAATATCATAAATATTAATGTTAATATTAACACCATATATATATATATTATTAAATACTATTTTAAAAAAATAAAAAAAAATGTATTTTTTGAAGGAAAAATATTAAAATATATTATTACATAAAATTATATATAATTTAATATCATCAAATAAAATTATTATATTAAATTATTTTTATATATTTTATTACGATATTAATATATGTTATTAAGATATTATTATAATTTCAATATATTATTAAAATATTATCCACATAAAGTAAGGATAAATTTATCATTTTATACATATTCCTCAATTACCATTTAACCAACCAAATAAGATAATACTATTATCAATACCCATTAATTCTCTATTCTAATCCCATTGAATTACTATGCAATTCCTTCCTTATTCAATGCAAGATAAATTATCACTATAACAATAATTAAAAATATGTTGTTTAAAAACTAATAAAAAAATTAAACTCGTAAAATAATATGCAAAGCTTGTGATCAGTGGCGGAATTAAGATGTTAACATTGAGAGGATCAAACTAAAATTAGATGTGCTATGTAATTTTTTTTTTCATATAACACACATTATATATGTTAATTATACTACAAAAAATTAGATAAAAATTTTGTTCCACATTATATTTTTCTAAATATATATATATTAAAAAAGATAGATGAATACATATTTAAAAAGAGTGAGGATAACTCTTTTCATATTTCAATTTAGCTTCTTCAAGAAGATTTTTTTCTTTATTTTTATTAAGAATAATTTTTTAATATTAATTTTATTATTCTAAAAATATTGAAGGGCCTATTTCTATATTAAAGAAGGGCATAGTATATATATAAGGGAGGAAATTGAAAAATCTGAAACTTTAGGGGGTATGTCCCTTGGTCACCACTGCATGTCACATTAAAAATTAATATGAATAAATCATAAAGGATGAAAATTATTATTATCAAAATATTAATAAGAAAATATTTAAAAGGACTATAGATACGCAAATGTGTACTGTACTGCCAAACTTGCAATGTTGGGCGGATAATTGAATCGGAGTGCAAAGGCCCCACGAAATTGATGCCATTTGTCGTCGGCTTATGTGCCATCTCACTTTCTAGATAGGGAGGTGGGTCTCTCTCCTCTCTATTTATTATTTCAAGGCAAGGAATACAATACACGTGCATAAACCTGGCTAATAATACGTTTATATTTTATAGTAAAAGAATTTGAGATTTATTGTATATATTGTGCGTGAGAGAGTTTTCAATTAACTATTTGTAATAACTATATTTTATAATAATTACTATGGTAAAATTATCAAAAAACTCTTATACTTTACCTTGAATTGTATTTTAGTTTCTTTATTGAAAAAATAAGTAAATTAATCATTATACATTAGATGAATGAGAAAAACAGCTTATCCGTTAAAATCGCACTATTAAATGTTTGTTTTGGTGTTTATATATAAAGTATAATAACATATTTGGCCCTCAATCTTTATACATTTATTCAATTTGACCCCTACTCTTTTATCGGGTTGATATTGAATAAAAGAGTAAGGGCCAATTTGAATAAATGTGTAAAAGTTGAGAGCTAAATTTATTATACCTTATATATAAATACCAAAATTTAACGGATGAGTTGTTTTGCTAACTCATCTGATGTATATGGGCAAATTTACCCATTTTTTTCAATAGAGAAACTAAAATGCAATCCAAAATATAATGCATAGAGTTTTGTGGTACTTTTACCTATCTACCATCTATGTAATGCCTCAAAATTTTGATTTTTATTATTGTAAATGTGTGACACAAATTTGTATCTGCTTCAATGGTTAAGTGTTTTAGGTGTGTGTGAGAGGTCCCAAGTTCAAGTCATGACTTGGGCAAATTTTAGTATTTTTATGAACAAAGCCCTATCTCTGGTTAGTAGGCTTTTAAGTAATTATTGGTAAATAATTAATAGAATTGGCTTGCTGGTCTAGTGGATAAGTGGAGTGTTGGTGTGATAGAGGTCCTGTGTTCGAATCCCTGGATAGACAATATTTTTGCTCTGGGCGTGTGGCGTAGTAGAGTCTGATTGAAATTGAAATACTGGACTGTTTGAATTGTGGTGTAGTGTGTAGTTGAAAGTATCAAATCAGTTTTGATTCTTTTCCCAAATTTTCCGTATCTGACGTTTTTCCCTGTTACTCTCCCTCTCCACGTTTTTTTCCCTTCTCTTTTTCTTTTTGGTTCTTTCATTCTATATTGCAGCTACCCCTTCCATTCCTTTGCTGTTATTTTTCTTCTTTTGACCTCCTATTTACTTCCAAGTTTCTGTGGATCGTTATTCGGCTTTCTGGCTCGCTATTGGTAAATTTGGATTTTGCTATTCTAAATGTTTTGTGATCTTTCTAATAGGGGTTTCCTTTTTGGTGTTAGGAGTTAATCAAGGAACGATAAATCAATTCCAAGTGACGAATTAAGTGCGAAGATTACTCGCTTCGCTTAAAGGTGAGGGTTCTGTTAAATTGTTAGAAGTATGCATTTCATTTAGATGTTGAATATCGATTTAAGAGTTTAATTGAGTGTTATTGGTTGTTTTAGGGTTCTGGAGGCTTAGGAGTGCTTGCGCATCAAAAACGTTATAGGTGTGTACCCGAATCGCAAGAAAACACGTTTTCGAAAAAAGTCGAAACCCTTTCTGTCGACACCACACGACCGTGTGGTCGGCCGTGTGACTTAACACGGGCGTGTGGTCGACGAAGCCAGGTCATGCACACAAGATATGGCTGTGTGATGGCCAGGTAGGCCGTGTGTGACACATGGGCTAAACTGATTTGGGTCGTGTGGGCCTACAATGATAGTCCACACGAGCGTGTGGGATTCTGGGCCAGGCTGAGTAACCTACAGGGCTAAGGAAAATATAGACCGTGTGAGCCACACAGGCATATGGGCCCTCACGGGCAGACCACATGGGCGTGTGGGCGTTCACGGGCAGGCCACATGGGCGTGTGAGCCTATTTTTACTGAATTGATTTCTAAGATTGCACGGGTTGCCCAAGACGACTGTGAACCTACTGTAGGGTCGGTAAGCACTACTTAGACCTCTGAAAGTATGATACTGATTGTATGATATTTGTATCGAGCATGTTAATAATTTGCATGTAAATGAATTAAGTGTATGTACTGATAATCACTTGATAGCATGTCATCTATTGTATGTTGCATTGCATTGGGTTAGGATGATATAATTTGGAGGAAGTGTAATGAAAGGCTCTTAAACTTAATATACTGGCAGCTCAGCTGCAAACTACTATTTGTGCCGCATTCGGTACTACTTGGAGTGTAGGGATGAGTAGATTGATTTAATCCCCACATGGAGTGTAGGGTTAGACAGAGATGGTGTGTAGGGGCTGGTTGGGTAGGGCTTTGTTACTGAATATTGCATGGTGCATCGATCTTGTGATGGGCTAAGACCTATTGCATATTTGATAATCGCATCTTGAGATGGGCTAAGGTCCAAATCACATCGATCATTGGAAATGGCTTAGGCTCAAGACTATTTTGGTTGTGCACTGGGCTTGCCATTATTTCTTTTTGAGGGATTACACACTGAGTTTACGTAAACTCATCCTTTTGTTTAAATGTGCACACGTAATCCCTAGAGCTAGACGGATCGATACGGCGGATAACTCGACGGTGACCATAATTTTGGGTTTGTTATGGATTTAAATATTATTCTTGGTTTTAATTCTATTTTATTTTTATTAGTTTAACTTTTGGGTTTTAAATTGGACTTTTGGACTTTTATTTCATTTTGGGGTTTTTGTTTTTCTTTACTTTATGGGTTTTTAACTACTAGTTGTAGGAAACCTTGGTATTCAAAAGAAACAAATGTTTTATCAAAAAATACACGATTACTTAAACTGTTTTAAAAAGCTTCCACAACAAATTATGTTAAAATAATCGATTAAACGATTAAATATTTTGGAATTAATGAGAGATAATAAGAGTAATAAACGAACGCAGTTTTAAGGTAATATATTAGTTTTCAAAATTTCATTCCTTGTGACATCGCCAGATTCGGCCATAACATCTAGGCCTAGTTTGGGGTGTTACATTTAGTGGTATCAGAGCCAGTTTACAAAACTCGGCTATGGATTATGTGTTTTAAAATTTGGTTTTGAAGAATTGATTACGAAATTATTTGAAATGTTTTACTGAGTAAGTGGTACATCGAGTCTCCGGCGCCGATCCTGTAAGTATTCTAAACTATGAATTGTTTTAAACTAAAACTATTATTGATAGTATATTCTGAAACTACTATAGGTAGTATATGCATTGAAAATACTTCAGTTAGTGTATACTGAAAACTGTAGTGAAACTGCGATATACAGAAACAAACTCTCAATTATCGATAATATTTTGCATAAAACATCTGTTAATAAATATTGAGCTGTAACTGATTCATAAAATTTCTAAATACAGATAATTTGATTAGATATGAGCACACGAGGTATCTGCGGACGGGGTGCTAGAGGCCATGGTAGAGACCGAATAGGGGCTCGAGTTGAGTCATCATCTTCTAGCAACCTACCTAACTTGGATACTAATGAGATACCGGTTTCACCTGTGATAGATACTGGGTCTCAAGACCGCATATCTGGGGACAACTCACTGTCTCAGGCTATACTTAGGATTTTGGAGAGGGTCGCTGGACCCAATACCGGATCTGTTTGCCGAGGGTTAGTTACAGAACAACTCCGGTCCAATTGGGCTGAGTTATCCAGGGGTGTCACTGGAGTCAACCCTAATATGGCCGAGTACTGGATTGAGGCCACAGAGAGAATCATGGATGACTTGGATTGCACCCTCAAGCACAAATTTAAGGGTGCAGTCTCACTGTTGAGGGATGAGGCTTATCAGTGGTGGCTTACTGCTAAAGAGGGCACTCAGCCCGAACCTCTGACTTGGGAGTTCTTTAAGAACGCCTTCTAAGGGAAATATGTGGGAGCCAGTTATGTGGACACTAGTAGGAAGGAGTTTCTGAATCTAAAATAGGGAGATCGTCAGTGGCCGAGTATGAGGCTGAGTTTCTGAGACTGAACCACTATGCACGAGGTATGGTGATATTTGACTACGAGCGATGTATCCAATTTGAGGATGGCCTCAGAGATAACTTGTGGGTTTTGATAGCTCCGCAGAGGGAGCGGGATTTTTCTGCCTTGGTTGAGAAGGCGAAGATCGCCAAGGAGGTTAAGCGTGTTGAGTGCCAAAATCAGGATAGAGAGAGAGGTAGGAATAAGAGGGATTCAGAGCCCTTGAGTGCGGTGTAGAAGCCCAAGAAAAAGGCTAGAGTTGATGGGCCAGTTAGAGTTGGTAGACGTCATCAGAGCAAGTGTTGGAAAAGGATTGGGGCATGCTTGAGATGTGGGTCGTTGGAATATCGCATTAGAGAGTGTCTACTGAGGGTTGATCAGAGGCAATCTTCGGGTACTGGTACTGTATAGCCACCCAGGGGAGTTTAGCAGCTACCGAGGGGCCGTGGTCAGGCCAGATGTGGTAATGGTATGGGTCATGAGTAGAGAGCATCAGGCAGAGGTGCCAGACAGACTGAGGCGAGGCAGACGGCTCTAATTTATGCTGCTAGTCGCCGAGAGGATGGAGATACTCCAAACGTCATCACGGGTACGTTTCTTATTTTTGATGTACCATATACTGCATTGATAGATATAGGATCCACTTACTCCTATATAGCTTGTACTGTGTCTGGAAATTTGAGGATCTTGGTTGAGAGCACTATGAGTGAGGTTACTGTACTGAGCCCATTGGGGCAATCTGTAAGGGTTAACAAGCTGTTTAGAGACGTTCCTTTAGAGGTTCAAGGAGAAATTTTTCTAGCTGATCTGATGGAGCTTCCCTTTGGGAAGTTTAATTTAATTCTGGGGATAGACTGGCTGGTTAAGCATCGTGTTAGCTTGGACTACGCGACTAAGAGGGTCGTATTAAGGACTAAAGAGGATGATGAGGTAGTCATGATTGGAGAGCACCAAAATTATTTAACTAATGTGATTTCTGCACTGGTGGTGGAAAAGTGGGTACGTAAGGGATGTAAGACGTTCTTGGCTTACGTAAGTGTTTCAAATTCTAGAGATTCCTTTGTTAAGGGCATCAGAACAGTAAAGGATTTTTCGGATGTCTTTCATGAGAAGCTATCTGGTTTACCTCTGGATCGTGAAGTGGAGTTTGGTATTAAGCTCCTACCTGGTTTACCTATCGAATGACACCGAAGGAGCTTGTGGAGCTAAAGGCTCAGATTCAGAAGTTATTGGATCGTGGGTTCATCCGCCCTAGTATGTCTTCGTGGGGAGCACCAGTACTATTTGTGAAGAAGAATGATGGGTCCATGCGGATGTGTATCAACTATCAGTAACTGAACAAGTTGACTATTAAGAATAAGTACCCCCTACTGAGGATAGATGACCTGTTTGACCAGTTTCGAGGATCTTCGGTGTTCTCTAAGATTGATCTCCGGTCTGGGTACCATTAGTTGAGAGTTAAGTAGGCTGATGTGCATAAGACGGTATTTAGGACTCGTTATAGTCACTACGAGTTCCTAGTGATGCCATTTGGACTGACTAATGCACCGGCAACTTTCATGGATCTGATGAACCGAGTATTTCAGCCTTATCTGGATCAGTTTGTAGTGATATACCGGTTTACTTGAGGACAGATGATGAAAATGACGAGCACCTTAGGGTTGTTCTGCAGACTTTGAGAGAGTAGCTGCTCTATGCTAAGTTTAGTAAGTGCGAGTTCTGGCTACGTGAGGTGACATTTCTAAGACATGTGGTTTCTGCTGAGGGGATTCGAGTATATCCTTGAAAGATTGAGGCGGTGTTGGAGTGGAAGCAGCCTAAGAACGTGTCTGAAATCCGCAGTTTTCTGGGATTGGTGGGTTATTATTGACGATTTGTAGAGGGCTTCTCATTGATTGTAGCATCCTTAACTAAGCTGCTACGTAAGGGTGTACCATTTGTCTGGACTGATGCGCAGCAAGAGAGCTTTAAAAAGTTCAAGACGGTATTGACTGAGGCCTCTGTTCTTATACAGCTAGAGTCTGGAAAGGAGTTCACGGTTTATAGTGATGCGTCACAAGTCAGTTGTGAATGTATGTTGATGCAGGATGGTAAGGTGGTTGCATATACGTCTCGCTAGCTTAAGACTCATGAGGCAAATTATCCGACGCATGATTTGAAGTTGGCCACCGTGGTATTTGTACTGAAAATCTAGAGGCATTATCTGTACGATGAGAAGTGTATCATCTACACTGATCACAAAAGCCTCAAGTATCTCCTTACTCTGAAGGAGCTGAATCTTAGGCAGCGTAGATGGATTGATCTGCTCAAGGATTATGACTGCACCATTGAGTACCACTCTGGCAAGGCCAATATGGTCGCTAATGCACTGAGCCGTAAAGCTATGACCGATTTAAGGGCGATGTTTAATCACTTCAGTTTATTTGGTGATGGTAGTCTGTTGGCTGAGCTTCATGGATTGAGCAGATTAAGGGTAAGCAGTTGGAGGACGAGTCTTTGGGTCTTCGATTCTGAAAAGTTGTGAGTGGTAGCACTACAGATTTTAGACTGGATAGTAATGGGGTACTCTGCTTTCGTGGGAGAATCTGTATATCGAATAATACTGATTTGAGGTAGTTTCTACTGAGAGAGGCGCATAGTAGCCCTTACGTTATACATCCTGGCGGAAATAAGATGTATCGAGACCTTCGTGAATTATATTGGTGGCCAGAATTGAAAAGAGAGGTTACTAATTTTGTAGCAAGATGTCTAACGTGCCATCAGGTTAAGGCTGAGCATCAGTTACCTTTGGGTTTGCTGCAGCCGGTTAAGATTCCTCTATGGAAGTGGGAACGAGTAACCATGGACTTTGTTAGTGGGTTGCCCTAACCCCAACTAAGAATGATTTGGTATGGGTCATCGTGGACCGATTGACCAAGTCTGCACACTTTATACCGGTTAGGGTGGATTATTCCCCGCAAAAGCTGGTGAAACTTTATTTTATGAGATAGTGAGACTGCATAGGGTACCGGTTTTGATCATCTCTGATAGGGATCCTCGTTTCGTGTCTCGATTTTGGAGAAAGTTGCATGAGGCTCTGGGTTCAAGGTTGAACTTCAGTACTGCGTTCCATCATCAGACCGATGGTCAGTCTGAGAGGGTGATTCAGATATTGGAAGACTTGTTAAGGAGCTGTGTTATTGATTTTCGAGACAATTGGGAGGATTATCTGCCGTTAGTGGAGTTTGCCTATAATAAGAGCTTCCAATCTAGCATCTAGATGGCACCTTACGAGGCACTGTATGGTCATAAGTGTCGCACTCTTTTATGTTGGATTGAGTTGGGCGAGCGACGTGTTGTAGGTCCTTGGTTGGTTTCTGAGATAGAGGATAAGGTTAGACTGATTCGAGATCGTCTAAAGGCGGCTTCTGATATTATGCTGATCTGAAGAGACGAGAGATTTAGTATTCTATGGGGGACTTGTTCTTTCTTAAGGTCTCTCTATGGAAGAAGATTTTAAGGTTCGGTCGTAAGGGCAAGCTGAGCCCTAGGTTTATTAGGCCGTACCGGATTCTAAAACGAGTGGGACTGGTCGCTTGTCAATTGGAGCTACCTCCGGAGTTAGATTGTATTCATGACGTGTGCTACGTCTCTATGTTAAGGCGCTACTACTCTGATCCTACTCACATTGTTCCTGTGGAGGAGATTGAGGTTAGGCCCGATCTGACCTTAGAGGAGGAGCCGGTTCTGGTTCTGGATCGTAATGTAAAGGTTCTTCAAAAGAAATCTATTGCATTAGTGAAAGTGCTGTGACTGAATCACAACAATAAGGAGGCCACGTGAAAGCCTCAGGACACGAGGCGTCAGCAGTATTCTCATCTGTTCTAATCAGGTAAATTTCGAAGACGAAATTTTCTTTTAGGGGGTAGAATTGTAACGCCCCAAAATTTTGATTTTTATTATTGTGAATGTGTGACACAATTTTGTATCTACTTCAATGGTTAAGTGTTTTGGGTGTGTGTGTAAGGTCCAAAGTTCAAGTCATATCTTGGGTAAATTTTAGTATTTTTATGAACAAAGCCCTATCTCTGGTTAGTAGGCTTTTAAGTAATTGTTGGTAAATACTTAACAGAATAGGCCTACTGGTCTGGTGGTTAAGTGGAGTGTTAGTGTGATGGAGGTCCTGTGTTTGAATCCCTAGATAGGCAATATTTTTGCTCTGGACGTGTGGCGTAGTAGAGTCTGATTGAAATTGAAATGTTGGAGTGTTTGAGTTATGGTGTAGTGGGTAGTTGAGAGTATCAAATCAGTTTTAATTCTTTTCCCAAATTTTCACCATATGACGTTTTTCTATGTTACTCTACCTCTCTAAGTTTTTTTCCTTTCCCGTTTCTTTTTGGTTCTTTCATTTTCGATTGCTGCCGCCCCTTCCATTCCCTTGCTGTTATTTTTCTTCTTTTGACCTCCTATTTACTTCCAAGTTTCTATGGATCGTTATTCGGCTTTTGGGCTAGCTATTGGTAAGTTTAGATTTTTCTATTCTAAATGTTCTGTGTTCTTTCTAAGAGGGGTTTCCTTTTTGGTGTTAGGATTTAACCAAGGAACGATAAATCAATTCCAAGTGACGAATTAAGTGCGAGGATTGCTCATTTCGCTCGAAGGTGAAGGTTCCGTTAAATTGTTAGAAGTCTGCCTTCGTCTAGACGTTGAATATCGATTTAAGAGTTTAATTGAGTGTTATTGGTTATTTTATGGTTCTAGAGGCTTAGGAGTGCTTACGCATTGAAAACGTTATAGGTGTGTACCCGAATCGCAAGAAAACACATTTTCGGAAAAAGTCAAAAACCTTTCTGTTGATGCCACACGACCGTGTGGTAGGCCGTGTAGTAGGCCGTGTGACTTAACATGAGCATGTGGTTGACGAGGCTAGGTCGTGTGCACAAGACACGGCCGTGTGATGGCTAGGTAGGCCGTGTGCGACACACGAGCTAGACTGATTTAGATCGTGTGGGCCCACACAGGCAGGCCACGTAGGCGGTGAGCCTGTTTTTACTGAATTGATTTCTAAGATTGCACGGGTCGCCCAAGATGACTATGAACCTACTGTAGGATCGGTAAGCACTACTTAGGCCCCTGAAAGTATGATACTGATTGTATGATATTTGTACCGAGCATGTTAATAATTTGCATGTAAATTGAATTGAGTGTATGTACTGATAATCACTTGATAGCATGTCATCTATTGTATGCTGCATTCATTAGGTTGGGATGATATGATTTGGAGGAAGTGTACTGAAAGGCTCTTAAGCCTAATATCTTTGGTAGCTCATTTGCAAAACATTTGTGCCGCATTCGATACTACCTGGAGTGTAGGGATGGGTGGGTTGATTTAATCCCCACATGGAGTGTAGGGTTGTACGGTTTAGGCCCAAGACTGTTTTGGTTGTGCACTGTGCTTGCTATTGTTTGTTTTTGAGGGATTACACACTAAGTTTACGTAAACTCACCCTTTTGTTTAAATGTGCACAGGTATTCCCTAGATCTAGACGGACTGGTGTGGCGGAAAACTCGAGTGTGACCATGGTTTTAGGTTTGTTATGGATTTCAATATGATTCTTGGTTTTAATTCTCTTTTATTTTTATTCGTTTAACTTTTGGGTTTTAAATTGGACTTTTGGATTTTTATTTGGTTTTGGGGTTTTTGTTTTTCTCTACTTTATGGGTTTTTAACTGTTAGTTGTAGGAAACCTTAGTATTCAAAAGAAACAACCATTTTTTCAAAAAAGCTTACGCAACGAATTATGTTAAAATAATCAATTAAACAATTAAATATTTTGGAATTAATGAGAGATAATAAGAATAAGAAACGAACGTGGTTTTAACGTAATATATTAGTTTTCAAAATTTCATTCCTAGTGACATTGCCAGATTCGGCCATAACGTCTAGGCTGGGTTGGGGTTGTTACAATCTATTAATAAAATTGTAAGTTTAAACTTTAAAAAAAAACTAGAAAAATTGTGTAACGGCCTAAAATTCTTTATAATTATTTTCGTACGTTGTTGTTACACAAATATCTGTCTGCTTGAGTAGTTAAGTGTTCTGGGAAGTGTCTTAGAGGTCCTAAGATCAAGCCTTAGCTTCGGCAATTTTTTTGCTTTTAAATGAATAAACCCCTATCTCTAATTAGTAGGCTTATAAATAAATGTTGATAAAATATAAAATAATAGGCCTGCTGGTCTGGTGGTTAAGTGGAGTGCAGGTAAGTAGGAGGTTTAGAGTTCGAGTACTGACGCAATCATAGAATTTATTTTTACTGTTGGTGCCGTGAGAGTGTTGTGGTTTGACCAAAACACTAAAGAGTTTGAGTGGAATTTGAATTAGGTGGTTGAGGGAGGGGTGGACGATTTTGGGGAGAAGATTAAGGGATTTTGGTGAGGAAATTAAGGAGTGAGGAGTTTGAGCACATTCAAACTGTATTTGCAAGTTCGAAAATCCCTCTCCCTCTTTCTTTTCTGACGTTACTCCCTTCTCTACCATCCTTTTTTTCTTTTTGCCTCAATAGCCGAATTCTATACCTCTTTCCCCCACCCCTTTTCGTTTCCCCTTTGACTTCTATCTTCCTGTGTTGCTGCTGAATTTTAAGTGCTTTCCCTTCTACTTGCTTATTTGTTCCCTCTCCATCCTTTTCCTTTCTTTTTATTTAGCCGAAATTCCCCATTGCTGTTGTCTTTCTCTCCAATTCTCTCTTGTAGTTGCCGAAACTTTAGGTGTTCCCCTTACCTTTCGTTTTCGGTCTATCTTGCTCTTTGCTGAATTAGTATTCCATTTCTATTCTAACGGTTTGTGCTTTCAGTAAGTGGTACTAGTTTCGACTTAGACTGTTCTTTTAAATATTCTTTTAATAGGGGTTTCGACTGGAATTGCAGGAATTAATCGAGGAGCTTGTGATCATTCTTTTCCAACGATTTAAGTGAGTAGGGCTTAGGCTGTTCAAACAAGGTAAGTGGTTGTTGATCAATTGCATAAGTGTTGGAATAGGGATCATTTTAAATTTGTTTGAGGTGCGATTAATTGTGTGATCATGGTTAAACATAGATTTCAGAGTGCTCGAGGATTGTGTGCCATCTTTCGTAATCAGGTGTGTAAACACTGTTCTACAATCGAAAATCGGCAAAAAGCCGAAAAGTGTGAATCGTCAACGCCACACGGGCTTGCGGCTACCCGTGTGGTAGGCCATATGACTAAACATGGGTGTGTGATCGACGAGGCCAGCCATGTGCAATTTCATAGGCTGGGCTGAGCTGGGCCGTGTGGGCCCCACATGAGCAAACTACACGGGCGTGTAGAAATTATTGGGCCAGGCCGTGCATTTCACACGGTCAAGGCCATTTTAGACCGTGTGGGCCACATGGGCGTGTGGGCCCACATGGGCTAGCATCATTGGCTCATAGCCCCATTTTCACTGTTTGACTGCTAAGGTCGCACGGGTCGCCTGAGTCGACTGTGGACCTACTGATTAGGTCAGTAAGCTTACTTAGACCCCTAATTAACTGAATGACTGTTATGCCCCTGTGTGATATAGATATGTATATGTACATGTATGACTGTATTTTAGCATGCTATTTAAATTGTACTGAATACATATATGATACCATGGTATGGCATGACATAATGGCATGATGCATTGCATGGGGATGGGTTTTACATTGATCGGAGGAAGTGTACTGAAAGGCTTCGAGCCTAAATTACTGGCAGCCCAGCTGCGTATTACTGTATAGTGCCGCATTCGGTACTCTCTAGAGTGTAGGGATGAGTGGGTTGATTATATCCCCACATGGAGTGTAGGGTTGGACGGAGATGGAGTGTAGAGGTTGGATGGGTAGGACTTGTGTACTGCTTAAATCTGTTACTGCATTGATCATTGATACTGTAATGGGCCAGGGCCCAAACACCTGACTGTTCTATACTGACATGGGCTAAAGCCCAAACTGATATTGGCACTGATACTGAAAAGGGCTTAGGCCTAGTCTGTGTTTGTTTTCTGTCTGTTTGCTTATATGGGATTACACACTGAGTTTTCGCAAACTCACCCTTCTGTTTTAACTGTACAGGTAACCCCCAGACATAGACGGATCGGTGCAATGGAGGACTCAGCGGTGGCCACACGACCTATCTAGTCTGTTTTAGTGTTTTATGATTTCGATTTAATTTTTGGGGTATTTACTATAATAATGGCCTCATTGGTTTTTTTTTTTTACTTAATTTGGGATTCTGGTCATTTTGATTTATAACTGCTAGCAGTAGAATAAGACGCAAGTTTTCAAAAAGACAAATGTTTTAGAAAAATACCACGAATACGTAATCTATTTAAACACGTTTTGAAAATTAATAACGTTTTAAAAGTGAATAACTTTTTGATAACGACTCACGTTTTGAAAATGAATGACACGTCATGGAATCATCATAAAATAACACAAAGAGGTTAAATAGAAAAGGGGTTTTTCATCGGTATCACACTTTACGAAACACACTTCAATGTGACATCGCCAGATTCGACCATAGCATCTAGTCCGGGTTTGGGGTGTTACAAATTGAATCTGAAATATATTTTTCAAAATTATGTTAAATATATTTGAAATTCAGATCTTTTCTATATAACCTTTCTGCCCTTAAGATTAAGATTTTATAATAATAATAATTTATATTATTAGTTAAACTTTAAATTGAGTTGGTGTTACAAGTTAATCCAACATTAATTTAATTAGAAAATAACTAAAAATTATTATTTATATAAAATAAACTATATTATTATGAAAATGTTCTTTCTTTTTAATATATTTTTCATATAAAATCAATAAAATTTTACAATTTGTGAAATTTAATCTTAAAACACCATAATTTTTAATATTCAACTTTATAATTTTAACTAAAGCTTTCGTTTTTACATAAACTTTTAATATATATTTTTTACATAACTTTTTTCACTGAAAAAAAGATTTTAACTAAAATAATAATAGTAATAGATTTTTGAAAAAAAGAAAAAGATAAAGTTTCAGTCATAGTTGCTTGGCTATGGGCTTTAACTAAAATGCAGTAGTGTTGGTAGTTATCATAACCGATAACTTAGGTTAGTGTTACGAGACAATTGAGTATTATCTAAGTTGAAAATTATTAAATATTTTTTTTTATAAAGTAACAAATAATAATATAAAGGTTTATTGTTATAAAATAATACTATAATAAAGATTTGAAGTTAAGATATATGAGTTTTAAACTTTTAACTTAATCATTTCAATTAAGGTCTAACTTGATTTTGGTATAATTTTGTATAAATATAGTTTATATATAATTTTTTTCACCCACAATGTGTGTGCTATAAAACTAGTATTAAATTAAAAAAAATAATTACGGGTGTTTAATATTAAATAAAAAAATATAAGAGAAGAATAATGATATAAAAATAAATAATAAATAATATAAAATATGTAATATTATTGCTATTAGATCTATAATATTTTAATAATATAAAATATAAAAGTATATAAAATGACATTTTGAAGTTTTTATTTTTTAATTTAGAGTGAGACTTCACCTATTTAGATATATATATTTTTTTTAATAATAACTAAGCAACCAATTCTTGCGACATGGGTATGGAGTGAACACACTTGGTCAATGGACCAATTTAAAAGTATATATTAAAAATAAATAAAATGATTAAGTTTTTTAAAAAAAATTAGTTATAGATTATGTGTATTAAATGAAATGAAATTATAATGGATTTTGAAATATCACCTCTTTAGGTAAAAAAAAATTTTACAACCACGAGTAGGCATTTTTTATGATTTAATCCCACAACGTGAGTATGTAAATATACACCCTTAACCAATAAATTAAATACTAGAGTTTTCTTTATATAAAATCTTTTATATATGTGTGTACATATACCTTCAATATATAGAAGTTTTAAACCTGTGGTGTGTACATTATATTTAATTCAATAAAGAAATTATATATTATGTGACTACTTTTATTAGATAATACTTAGGGTACATTTGGTTCACTATAATGAAATAGGGCTGTAATTGAATAGAGCTGTAATGGAATAGAGCTGTAATCAGTAATTCAATTGTTTGGTTGAATGGAATGGAATAGAACTGTAATAGTATTCTTGTGTTTGGTTGAATGGAATGATATTGTAATAGCATAAGGAAAAAAAACTAAAATGACCAGAATTCCTTTAGCAGATTTTTTTTAGGTAGATGATTATTGTTATTGTTATTAAATTTTAATAAGATTATTATTAAAAATAATTTAATAAAAATAATAAATAATTTAACCATATTTTAACATAATTATTATTAAAGATAATTTAATAGAAAAATATAATTTAATAACATTTTTAATATAATTATTATTATATGAATTAAAAAATCATAATATATAATATTATAAAAATAATATATAATCTAGTTTATTATTTTTAAACTGCAATACATATTTAATGTGCTAAAATATCATTAGTGAAACAAATAATTTAATTATTCTACAATAAAAAACAAAATATTAGAAGTAAAAAATAACTTGAGAATTATACTTTACATCCAAGCATAATATTCATATATTAACAAAAAGTTACATGATTTCATTAGTTTATATGTCATAATCCATATGTTTTAAAATTTTACAACATCAAAATGTTACAACATTGTAATGACATTCTATCATGTCATTATATCATCCAAATATTCAAACACAAAAAGTTACCAAAATATCATCAACACAACCATGATTTTTAATGGTCAGCAAGAAATCTTCTGACCCATTCCAATCACACAGCAGAAGGTAAACTAAAGACAATGAGCATTTGCGTTGGATGATCTGAAATTTTGCTCAATGCGCGATAGCGCTCATCCTCAGTTAAACCTTCTACTTCACATAATGTTGGATATAATTTCAGAGCACTTTCTTGAATGGTCATTTCTGACTTTTGTTGAATTAGCACTTCGAAGGCAATACTCTTACTGATTTCAAGGCCAACGGTCCGTATGTTTTCCGCCAATAAAGTGGCAGCATCATTAAATGAAGTAGAAGAATCACTTGTATCAAAAATGTTTTTTTTTCTTCTTTGAAAATGTGGAATCACCTTGGTTTCTAGCTGGTTGTGATTGTGTAGCTGAAAGATCCATGTCATCCAAAGAAACATCAACTTCGCATCCATGGAAATCATTTTTTTCTTCATGAGTATTTGTAGTAGCTACATCCTCAACATCTATTTCTTCAATAATATCAGCGGCTGTTTGAGCATCTTTCCCAGTGGCTCGATCTTTTACGTAGATGGCAGTAAGTTGGTCATAATAAAGGAAACTCCGATGTTTGAATTGAGCGGCTTCTTTATGACTTAATAAAAATGAGGAATTCATATTAGATATAAGTTTGGTCAAAATAAGATAATAAAGACTTGAAATAATTCTTACATTTATATATGAGTTCCACACAGCATCTTCAGCAACAACAAGCTGCCTATGCTCATCCCAACCAAAGCCGCTATTGTTTTTTCCACTAAGCATGTCATAAACGATTGACCAATCCCTTTTCAATGTCCTAATCCTCGATTCAAGATTAGGTTTAGCCTTCAACATGGTGGGGGGTAAAACTTTTTCTAACATTTTTTCCAACTCATTTAAATAACCGGCTTTGAATCCCGTATCTGCATTAAAGGTTCCAACATTGTGCAAGTCGACCATACAAGCAACTAACGCAGCATCTTCTTCTGGAACCCATTTCCTTTTGGTTCCTCGAGAATTTTGGGAAGAAACACTTGATTGTGAAAAACATGACATAACTATCTTAAAAAAAATGTAAATTAAAATTAAGTTCAATATTATGCATCAAAAGATCAACACTTTATAAAATTATAACACATGATGAATCAAAAGAAAATAAATTATCATTCAACAAGTCTAGTACAATACAAAAAACAATTCAAACACCACCAAAGTTTCATAAACTAGATACATGAAATAATATAAACAACTTAGCGTTTACTATTTTTACCCTAAACCTAATTAATATCTAGATCCTTACCATTCATCGAACATTTAGTGGGCTAGTTCCATCCTCCAAGTAGCCCATGCATCCGGTGGATGAATATTTACTATATTTGGTTCATCGTCATCTATCACATTACTAGGTAATCTTTTTCTATCAAAAGAATGATTGAGATTATTAGGAAGCATTTAGTCTAATTTGAATAATACCAAATTCATGATTGATGGGAAGAATATTGTTCTGAAGTAATTTTTCAAAAGTGTTTCCGAGAAATTCTTTTCAATTTTTTGCATTACTCTGGACGAGCAATGAATTAAGTTTGGGGGTGTGGAAACACAAAAATATACACACTTTTTCATACCATTTTTAACTCAAATTCATGCAAGTTTGGTAAATTCTTTTCGAAAAATATATAATTATTATAAAATAATTATCTTGTACTTAAATTATTAACATAATGAAACTTAATTAATTTAATAATTAATTTTGATTATTTTCGACAGATTTGCACAAAGGGCGAAAAACGGCTCGGCAGACACTATTAGAAGTGCAAAACTGAGAAACAATTTTTGAAGCATCAAGGCGAATTAATTTTTCAGCCTAAGACGGTCCAAATTATGTGTATTAATTCATAATATAATTAATTTTAATTTATATTCAATTTAATTTGGTTTAAATAAATTATTATTAATTAATTATGAAAAGTGACCCAATTGAGCTGAACCGAGAAAACTGAACTGACCGAGTACTGGTCAGCCCAAAAACGTCCCACATGCTGACCCAATCAGCTTGATTGGCTTATTAATTAGTTTGAAAAATGACCCTTGAAGACTTTTTCAATTTGCAAACAAATCCCTACACTATTTATGTCTTTCTAGATTTGCCCCTACCTTAATATAGCAAGTTTGAAAACTTCAAACTTGCCACATGTGTGGCCGGCCAAGGGAGGGCTCTTTGGCTGCTGATTTTGGCTATTTTTAGCAGCCCTCTCAACCTATAAAACCCCCATTGGCTGCTCATTTGAAACACACCTCAACTTTCTCATCTCTTCTCTTCTCTCTCAATTTTCTCTCTTCATTTCCCATCCATTTTTCTTTATCCTCTTGTCGATTTCACCTCTTGAAAAAGGTTCATTCATCCACCATTTGGAGCAGTAATAAAGTTTTCGTAGCAGCCTCAGTTCGACAAGCACAAGTGAAGAAGGAAGAGTGGAGCAAACCAGTCAAGCCACGAAGAAACACCAGATTTGATTCTTGTTCCCTATCCTTTTAATTTTTGTTGTTGTTATGATGAACATGTCTATGAATATTTGTGATGTTGAAATGTTTAATTTAATTGATATGGCTTGAATTTAATTCGTGTTAGGTTGATTGCATTTTGTCTACTTAATTTATTAAAATTGTGTTTGTGTTGTTATAGGCCTCGGTAAGATGTTTGATTAAGTAAAACCATGACTAAGTTATTCTTGCATTACAATTGTAAGGTAACTATTGAATTAATTATTTAAACAGATTTTAATTGTAATTAATAGACACGATACTTAATCAGTGCATGTTTAATCATCTAAGGTAGCTGAGGGTTAAATTAGCAATGGTATCTAGCAATACATTTGCCTTACATAACTTGTAAGATTATTGTGATTAAACTGTTTTAAGGTAGAAATACATTGTTACCTCACGTAATCTTTTATGTGCTTATGAGATTGAATTAATTGTTTGAATTGACATAGAGATATGTACAAGAGATTATTTTGATTTCATAAGTATGTATGTGCATTAACACATTTTCTTATTGAAGTCTGTATAATCGGTTGAATTGACATAGAGATATAGTCAAGAGATAAATGGATTTTGGTAGGTAAGTATGTTCATAAGTTAGCAAATTACCGAGTTGCCGTGAATTTATTCATAACAACATAAACACGAGTTTAATAATTCTAAGTTAAGAAATGTAATTAATCTAACACAATTATTTTATCTTGATTAAAATCATCTTTTGAAATCATGCATTGGAACTTTTATTTTCTCTTTATTTATTTTACTTAGTTAAAAATCTTAGTTTTTAATCACCTCCTCAAATCAAAATATTTTTCCTCACCAAAGTGTTTTAAATTGATTCATAAATATTCCTTTTCACAGTCCCTGGGTACGATAACTCGACATTTACTTGTCATTTTATTACTTGTTGCGATTGTGTACACTTGCACATTTTCGTCGTTCCAACCACCAGTACATCTGTTTCATATCACCATACATCTTCATACTACCTGGATGAATAGAATACGTACTACTGTAAGCTTCAGAAAGAATATCATGTTTCAAATCTAGATTATTCGGAACATAAAATCTATCATGATAACACAATGTACCATTATCATCAACACTAAATTCTGTACTCAAGTTATTCTGAACCATTTGTTGTTTCAGTATCAACTACGGATCTTCATCTTGCAATCCTCGAATTCATTGTAGAAACAGGGGCTTTGTTCTCAACTATACTAATATAGAACCATATTCATTTAGAACTAAATGAGCGTTCATCGCTTGAAGTGCAAACAATGACAACTTTTGCTTGAGTGCATCCGCAACTACATTAGCCTTTCCCAGATGATAATCAATAACCAGATCATAATATTTCAATAGCTCTAACCACCATCACGGTCTCAAATTCAATTCTTTTTGAGTCATCAAATGCTTTAAATTTTTGTGATTTGTGAACACATGACATTTCTCATTGTATAAATAATGTCTCCAAATCTTCAAAGCAAATACAATTGCAGCCAACTCGAGATCATGAATAGGATAATTTTTCTCATGCGACTTTAACTATTGAGAAGCATAGGCTGCTACCTTTCCTAATTGCATCAGTACACAACCCAAACCGTTGAGAGACGCATTACTATAAACAACATACGCTACTCCAGATTCAGGTTGGGTCAAGATTGGGGCTTCCGTCAACATGCTCTTCAGCTGATCAAAACTCTGTTGGCACTTATCGGACCAAACAAACTCAAAATTTTTTTGTAATAATCTGGTCATCGGCGAAGCAATAATCTAAAAGTTTTTAACAAAACGTCGATAATAACATGCTAAACCCAGAAAACTTCACACTTCAGAAACATTCTTTGGAGTCTTCCAATTTATCACAGTAGAAAATTTACTCAGATCAACTCAAATCCCATCGGTTGATACTATGTGAACCAAAAATCCAACCTCTCGAAGCCAGAATTCACATTTACTAAACTTTTCGTACAACTATTTTTCTCTCAAAGTCTGTAGTCTAATTCTCAGATGTTGAGCATGCTCAGATTCTGTCTTGGAATAGATAAACATATCGTCAATAAACACAATAACGAATCTATCCAAATGAGGTTGAAAAACCCAATTCATTAAATCCATAAAAGTAGCAAGGGCATTAGTCAAGCCAAATGGCATTACCATAAACTCATAATGACCGTAACGAGTTCTAAGCAATCTTTGACACATTGCAGTCTTTAACTTTCAATTGATAATACCCGGATCTAAGATCTATCTTTGAGAACACTGTGGCACCTTTCAATTGATTAAAAAAATGGTCGATATGTGGCAAAGGGTATTTATTTTTTATCGTGACTTTGTTCAACTATCTGTAATTTATACATAATCTCAAAGAGCCATCTTTCTTTTTAACAAACAATACAAATGCACCCTAGGGAGACACGCTCGGTCGAATAAACCCTCGATCTAATAACTCTTGCAACTGTGCTTTCAACTCTTTTAATTCAGTTGGTGCCATACAATAAGGTGATACCAATATCGGTGCAGTACCCAGAACCAAATCAATCACAAACTCAACTTCATGATCAGGGGGGTAAACCCAGCAACTCTTCAAGGAGCACTTTAGTAAACTCACTAACCACTGATAACTTATCTATCTTTGATTTTGAATCTTTGGTATCAAAAATGTAGGCTAGAGATGCTTCATTACCTTTACGTATCAATTTTTGAGCAGAAATAGCTGAAATAATTCGAACAGCTTCTTTCGAAGTCTCAGAATCGACTGAAATCATCTCTCCTATCTGACATTTCAAATCAATTTGTTTCTCTCTATAGTTCACTACAGCATCATGCAACTATAGCCAATCCATTCCCAGAATAACATCAAATTTCGGAAAGGGCAACAACATCAAATCAGTAGAGAATTCACAGCCTCTAACTTTTAGTGGACAATTACGACAAACTAAGTTAACTATCACACTCTGACTTAGTGGATTAGTAACTTGAATATCATAATCAGTAGATTCAACAGGTAATTTCTTTTCTGTTACTAATGCAGTACAAATATAAGAATGAGTTGACCCGGGTCAATCAATGCATACACAGTAACACAAAGAGATAAAATATACTAGCAATCACATCAGAAGCAAAAACTTCCTCTATACCTCAAATAGCATAAGTACAAGCAGGTGCTCCAGCCTCTAAGCGAACAACGGTGCCTTTAGTCCCAGAACGAGCAGTTCCAACAGCACTACTCTGACCCGAACATCTACTTTTCTGATATGTTGATAATTGCTTGTCATTTTGATCTTCATTTTCTTTTAGCTATTTAGGACAATTCCAAAAGAAATGATCAGTCAATCCATATCTATAACAGGCTCTCATCTTAGTCTTACACTTGCCAGGATGATATTTCCCACAATGTCTACAACTGGGCTTCGGAGCATTTTGTACACTTCCCACACTATCAATTGGTTTAGTAGGAACTTTAAAATCATGCTGAACAGTCTTGTTTCTGTTCGGATGCTCCGACACTGAGGTAGCTCTACTAATATCTTCTTTAATCTTCTTTTTAGGTGATGCAGAAAATGACTTAAAATAACTTATCTTATGAAACTCTCGAATTTGTCTATCCCGGTGTATCTTGCGATTGTAAACTTCTTCCATTTTCTATGCATGATCAAATAAAAAAAAAACAAATTCTCGAATTTCATTACCTCCGATCATCATTCAAATTTCATCATTCAAGCCATCTTCAAACCGGATACATATTTCTTCTTCAATAGGTACAATCTCTCGGGCATACTTACTGATATATACAAACTCTCTCTCATACTCGACCATTGATTTATTTCCTTGACGTAGCTCAAGAAATTCTCTCTTTTTCTTATCCAAATACATTTTCCCAACATATTTCTTTTTAAACTCGATCTGAAAGAAATCCCAAGAAATTTTCTCCCTTAATACCACGACCACTAGTGTAGTCCACCAACTATATGCTTCATCTTTCAGTAATGAAACAACACATCTAAGATAATCATCCGGACGGCAAACTATTTCTTCGTAAACTCGAAATATGTTCTATAGCCAATACTCGGCTTTAACTGGATCATCTTCTGATCTACCTCGAAATTCCTCAGCACCACACTTTCTAAGCTTCTCCGCTAGAATTCGTCGACTAGGCTCAATCACAAGTGGAGGTGGAGGTGCAACCAGAGGTACAAAAGGTGGTATAAAAGGAGGTACAATAAGGGATGGAGGACGTTGACCTTGTTCCGCAAATTTTTGATCCTCAAAATGTTTTAAGCGCTTGTTAGACCTATTTTTGACCTACCTGTAATGCATTAAGAACTTGGTTAGTAAAGTATACAGTTAATACATTTAGTAATAATCAAACGATGGGAAGATGTTAGGTCTTGCTGCCGGACTTATCAGTCAACTCAGTCAAGATGCACTGGGTTATCCTTGTGATTTGTTTCTATTTGTATTAGTCCAACACCCATCATGCCATTCTATTTGTTCGCGGTTGTCTCTTTCTCTAAATTTACCTTTTTGCCTTACTTTCATGACCAACAACTCTTTTCGTATGTCATAACTATTAGTGATTTGCAAACCCACGTACCCATACAACTTCTTTAATTGATGTTCAGTATTCGTGCTTTGAAAAATGTTGAGGATTGTGGTTCATAATTGTTGTCTATAGTGTTTCTTTCCTTCTCATTGATCAGGTATGGCTTTTCAAGAGTACTTTTTAAAATGGTTTGCAGAGGAATAGGGAAAAAATATTGTATTGTGCTACTGAAGTTCTATTTCAGTGGGCTTTTCAATTCATCCATCAGCTTATAGATAATTCCCTTTGATGGTTCTCGTAAGACTCAAACACTCTGTAACGATCGTAGCTCGATCCTTATACACATCGATTGTTTAATTTGATTGAAACCTGTTATATGATCGTAAGTTCTATCAATATATATTTGTCTCACTCTTTTCAACATCTGGCAAATTCCCAGATCTATAAACTTTTGGGGTGCTTGTGTAACGCCCTTAACCCGTATCCATTGCTGGAACAGGGTTATGAAGCATTACCGAACAAATAGAATAGTAAACCATTCAAATCATACACTAACACAAACATAATAAAATATCATTCAAATACATTCATAATTTCCCTTAATCGAGCCCTCGAGGCCCTAAAAATACTATAGAAACAATCTTAGACTAAATCAGAAACATTTGGAAATTTTAGGAAAAAGTTGAAAATTTTAGACTGCAGGGGTCACACGGCTGTGTGCCAGGCCGTGTAACAACCTGACATGCATGCCTTGAACCTACAGGAGACACACGACCGTGTCGCATGGCCATGTGTCACACACGACTAAGACACACGCCCATGTCTCAGGCCATGTGGACCTAAAATGTACCTTAATCAACAAGTTTACCATTTCAAACTTACTTGGAACCTAAGAAAACCATTTACCAATCAAAATACCTATCCAAATTGACTTAAATCATGCCAAAAACATACCAAAATCAACCTAATTCAGTGCCTAACCAATGTACACTCATTGGTGCCACAAGTATATATATTTATATTAAAACATATCATCAATTCAACCTATTAATTCATTCAAGATTTCACCTATAATCACTAACTCAATCATACCATATCTTAGCTACTTAACAACCAATTCATCACATACACTTTTATCCATTCCAACAAGTATCAAATGGACATACTAACACATATGGATAAAATACCAAAAGTACAAAAAGAAAATCAACCAAAGCAATTTGTACAACCAAATTCATATTTAAATATTTACATAACCAAAACATTAGTATCGTCATCCAACCTATTACATGCCATATAATCTGAAGTAAACGCTCAAAAGCTACCGAATTAATCTGGATAGTGTGACTTCTGGGCTGATCCGATCCTCCAACTTTCCGAGTATATACAAGAATAAAGTTTAACACAAGTAAGCTCAATGAAGCTTAGTAAGTTCGACGTATTAAATCGATAAATCTTACCGAAATGAATACAAAAATTCAAAAAGTAATATAACAACCATGAAAGTTTCCTATCATCCACAATCTCAATTGTTGATTCATAACTTATCAATTTAAATTTCAAGTATATATGAAAAATTCATCAGAGTTACTCAACAAATTAACTTACCGAGATTTTCAACTCAAAGAATGGCTTACAAATAGAAGTGCATCATCAGTCCAACCAAACACACCAGATGCTCACTCGGGCCAATCCATCCATCACACCAATGCTCATAAGAGCTAATCCAACTAACACACCAAAAATAGAGTATAACACGAGAGTTCGCAACAAATGCTGAACCTCGGTTTACTTAGGAAATATACAAATATATCCCTCCAATATCATCTCCACTCCAAACCACCATAACATACCAAAACACAACTGTACTCTATCCCGCGTTCAAATCAAGCCAAGGATCAAGTTCAATATTAAACCACAAATTACCATCCATCATCATCAATTAAAAACAAATATAAATTGTATCATGTTAGACTACACAATAATTCATTTTTATGTTAAATTCTAAGCCCTACGAACTTACCTAGACCAAATTGTAGGAGTTGCAGAAGTTTAGGGACTATTCTGTAATTTTTCCTTTTCCATTAGTGTCTACGGGATCTTGACCCAAAATGTAAAATTCTTTATTTATCAGCATATATTTCATTTCCAAACCATTCTATAATTATTACCTTTTTACTTTTCAAAATTACATATTTACCCTAAACTTTTACAACTTTTACAATTTAATCCCTTAACCTTAAATTCATCAAATTAACCATTTTTTTCTCCAATCAATATTTTATTGAAATTTACTAGGTCCTCAATCAGCCCTTAACAAACATCTAATTCACTATTAAACCCTAATATTTTGACATTTTCACAATTTAAACATAAAATCAAAATCTAATAGAAATCAATTTACAAACTCATCAAGTAATAAAATCAAAGTTCCCAATACATGGTATTCATCAAAAACATTAAATATTCATCAATAGACACTTCCAAAATTTTTAACAGAATTAAAAACGGAGTTACGAGCTAGTTAGACCTAATTGCAATGATCTCAAAAACATAAAAATTACAAGAAACAAAATGAAAATGGACTTACACGCAATGAAATAAGCAAACCAAAGCTTTCTCCCCACCTTAGCTATGGCATTCGTCCATTTGAAGAAGATAATGTAATGAATTTTGTTTTACATTCTTTTAATTTAACTTAATTTTTATTAAACTTCCATTTATTTACAAAATTGCCATCCAATTCACATTATTTTATTATTTTCCATTTAATTATCTTCCCACTATTCTAATTAATTCATAATTGTTTCTCAATTCCTCCCACATCTATTATTTAAACCATTTGATCACTTAATTACTATAATTACTATATTTTGCACCTTTTACAATTTAGTCTTTTTTCTTTAATTAACTATATAAACGTTAATATTTTCAAACCAAATTTTAATACGAATTTAATAACTCTATAAATATTCTGAAAATAATAATTACGAGTTGAAATGACAAAAATTTGTGACTCCAAAATTACTGTTCCGTCACCACTTAAAATCAGGTTGTTGCAACTTGTTTTAGAACTAAGTATGTGAAAAGGATGGTCAATTCAGTCTTATCCTTTGAGACTGTCGGTTTCTCTTCATTTTGTTCTGTGAATTTTTGAATTGATAGACATTCCTCTATTAACTCAGTCCTAACCATCATTGTCTCTGTTTGTGGGTCTATATTATATTGTTCTTGTAGTTTAGCTTC
Source organism: Gossypium bickii (assembly GCA_025503065.1). Lineage (NCBI taxonomy): Eukaryota > Viridiplantae > Streptophyta > Magnoliopsida > Malvales > Malvaceae > Gossypium > Gossypium bickii. The sequence goes on along the minus strand of CP106713.1, from coordinate 53,181,078 downwards.
GTCAACACTACCAGAGATTTATGGGATGATGAGCTCCATGTCTATTTGATTCTTCGATTCATTGTCCATATCCTCTACTAGCGCCATATCTTCTCTTGCCAAAGTTCCATTTGATTCATCTGAATATTTTTCTTTCTGCTGAAGTGGATAATAATCTGGGAGTCCTCCTTCTACACAAGCATCTATGATGATATTCTCCTCTTTGCTTAATTTCAGGCTTAGCACCTCTTGGTACGCTTCTAATTGCATATTATCGTGGTCATTATCATCTTAGGGAAGAACTGGAGTTTCTCCTAATAGTTGACTTAATTCAAGCATTAGTAATTGTTGGTTCTCCTAGATCTCCCAGTCAGCATAGACTCCTTCTTCATAAATATCTTTCATAATCGAAGTCTACATCGAACCATATATAATAAAAGTCATCCATGACTTTGTGCTGACTGATTATTTGGTTGATAGTGTCTAGGATTCCAAAAAAATTAAAAATAACAAATGTTAGAAGTGTTAATTGAAATTCGTAACTATACCTACAAATTTCCTAATTATTCTTTTAAGATGCAAAAATGAAAATCAATCTAGTGACGTTGCCTCCCCAGAAATGGCGCTAACAACTTGACCACCTCCAAACGTACTAACGTCCAGAGTGTGAAAACTACAATAAGATATAGAAATATGATGCAGTATCTGAAAGTATAAGGATCGAGTTGTAATATAATTTTTACAATGGAGTAGGTGAGTACTCCGAGGATCATACCCAAGGGAGGTGAATGCTAGGTAAACTCTAATCTAAACACTAAAATGATCTAATTAGTACTTTAAATCAATTATAGTACGAAGACACAAAAAGGGTGGTTTAAAGGTTTTGATAATAATAAAATAAATTAAATAACATAAAAGAAATAAAAGTTCAAGAGATAGAAAAGTAGAATGAATCAAATCTCGATTATGGGTGATTAGCTCGCTTCGGCAATCCTCATCAACTGTTTTTTCAAGCTCCTCATCAATCAACTATTCACTATCCTAACAGGATCTTTTGATCTTCCACTAACATAACGAGTTAGCAAGAACTACTTATCTTCCAACCTCACAGTCTAGACTAGCTTGGGGTGAAGGTGTTCACGGATGGGAAATACCAATTTTGGGTTAATTCCCACCTTGATGACTTTCGGGATTGTCAGGCATGAGGTTTATTTCTTATTCTTCCTTTCCCAAACAGGTGATCCGTTAAGTAACCCTACAAAATAGTTAATAGATCATACCTCCACTCGCTAACCCCTTATAGAGGGATTAGTTTCTCATGGTTTTCAGAGACAATATGATATTGATATAAAGAGAAAGCATGCTAATTAAATAGACAAGATAAAGTAAATGAAAGAGCCTGATTTTATTGAGATTTATTGCGAATCCACAAAGTTTGAATGCTTCCACAATTTAGATCTCTTGAAATTAACAAACACAACTGAAATAAATCTAAAACCTAAGAACGAAAGAAAACTAAACTATATTTTACAAAGAGAATTTAGACTAATTGAATTATGTCTATCACATGTGCTAAAGGAGCCTATTAATAGGTTCTAAGTGGTCGTTATCCTTAACCCTAGGCTAGTTGACGTTCTCAAGCTTTAAGTTTGATTGTGCAGACCAAAACGCCCCTGCTTCGTGTTTAATATTTGCCACAAATGTCGCGATATACCAAAACCTGTGTTATGACATGGCAATCAGTATACACCTCCTGGGCTATCTTCAGGGTTATGTCGTGACACCCTCAATCTGTGTCACGACATCAAAGGTAGTCTTGAGCTTTCTCCATTTTGTTCCCTATATTGCAACATCGAACATCCCGTGTTGTGACATAGTGACCAATATCAGTTTAGTATACCTTCTAAAGGCTTCTTACACACTCACAAAATATGTTAGCTCTCCCTTAAGCCTCACTCGACCCCTAAGGTTAATAAAAGAATCAATTTGCATATTTTATAGAATGTAAATAAAACTAAGAAAACATAACGAAAATGCTTGTATTCAAGCTCCATAAATGTGAAAACTTGTTTAAGCTTTTTCTGTGTTGCTATAGTCTTTAACTAAAGTAAATATTTATAATACTACAGTATTTTTTCTCACCAAACAGTATAATTAAAGTAGAAGTACTTATAGGATCAGCGTCGGAGACTCGGTATTACATAAACTCATTTTTCATATTTAAACAGAAATAGCATTTTTCATAAAAATTTGAACCCAAAATAATAGCCCAAGTTTTGAACCTGGCTCTAATACCACCAAATGTAACACCCCAAGCCCAACCTAGACATTATGGTCAGATCTGCAGAAGTTACCACAACTCATTTGAAAATGCAGAGTCTATTTGACTTGTAAAGATGACGCTAGCTATTGTTAAGTAAAAATCCAATTTTTGAGAGAAAATATCTTTCTTATCTAATTTGATGAAACTTTTGATTATTTTATACTTTTAAAACATTTAAGTTCACAGCGGAATTCTTAATTTAGTTCGATTTTGTAAAATGCGATTTGTTTTTGGAAAACCATGGTTTTGCAAATAAATTGAATATCATAATATATACACTGAAATAAAATATGAATAGCTTAAAAATACACAATAGTAGTAAATAATTGAGCTCTCATTGCATTGAATCGCCTAAGTCTGAGGATTACCTGAGAATCAAACAAACCGAGAATGAGCTTATAATCTTAGTGTGTAACATATTATAACAAAATCAACAGTTATGATTTCAGACATGCTTTTAGATTTCAATCAAATATATTTCATATACGGAAACAAAATCAAAACATATCAAATGTAGATATACAATCCTACGCCCATTCACTACACACCATCTCTGACCATCCCTACATATAATATAGGGTATTACATACCCATCCAGCCCTACACACCGGTTAGTGATTGTATGTCACTTTTCAAAATATTTGCAGTCTAGCTACCAGATCATAAGGCGATAATTCGCCAGTAAAAGAAATATATGTGGATGAGCCACCAAATACGGCAGATAGATTAAACTTCTCACACTTCTTCCTCAAACATAAATCCCACCCCAAAGCACATGCAGAAATAACAGATATAAAAAATGTATATGACATACATGCTTATTATAACAGATACAAATCATGCTTAATAGATAACAGATTATAAACAACTTATACAGATTATGCTTAACACATATAACTTATTAATCATGCGTACATAAATCGAATTTACCACTGACAAAACATTAGAAGTCATGCTTTGAAGCCCAATTTATATTATACGAACCCTACGGAAAGCCTATACTCAACTCGTATGACGAATACGACCCTAGGGAAAAAGTTCAGAACTTGGGCCCATACGCCCGTGTGGCCCACACAACCCAGTTAGCCCAGACTGTATGACTCACAAGGTATAGCACACGGCCTGTCACGAGGCCATCTCACACATGGCCTACCACACGACCTGGCACACGACTGTGTGGCTTTCGCTATTTTCACAAGTTTTCGTTACACATCTGGATGTTTTCAAACATGAGTTCCAGAAATAGGTAATGTAATACCCTTTGAAAAATAGCAACCTTAACGAAGCCTCAAATGTCAAAGGTAAGTTGAATGCTTCCCAATTATCACCCACAAAACGATAGAGATTCGACAGCCTTGAATGGAATAAAATGACAACCAAATAATACACACAAACTAAAAATTAATTTGGTAGAAACTTTCTCAAACAATAAAAGAAAAAGTAAGGACAAGAAGGTGAAACAACCAAATATTTGTTGAACGTGGAATTTGGGGAAAAAGAGAAAGCCGACATAATTGTGAGAGTGGTTTGAGAGATTCTAGGGGAGGATATTTCTCAAAAATCAAATAAAATAAAGTTTGAAGTTTTTTTAGAAAAAAACATTAGAATTCCAACCTACCAGATTCTCTACTAACTTATTAGTTTGATCAAAATTTGAATTTGACCCAACCACAACACTACATAGGCGGCACATTAAAAAATAGCAAAAATATTACCAATTCACTCTTGTAGGGATTTGAACACAATTCTAAAGGGTAAACTAACACCTTACCACTGAACCAGCAAGCTCATTCTATCTCATGTTGAACAAAAATAATACTTAAGCCAAAAAAACAAAGATAGGGCTAAGAGAAAAAATAACTGAATTTTCGCAAAATAAATATTTAAACCTAAGGACTCCCACACACAATCAAGGCCCTTAACCACTGAAAAAGATACTTACGACAAAATTTAACAAGTCAAATATTCAAATTTTTAGGGCGTTACAGGTGGCCGATGGCAGGTACCGATGACGACGGCAAATGGGGGTTCGATGGGGATCATCGATGATCTAGTAGTGGGAAAAAGAGACAGCACGACAGCAGTGGTGGCATAACAATGGCAACGACACTACAATGGTGACAGCAACGTGAACCTGTGTGACAGCAAAATCCTGTGGTGTCAAACTAGAATACCCAGTGTATGCTTTGGGGTGACTTTTCTAATTTTATTTTTTCTAGGATGGAATCCTGGAAACTTTTACTGGTCAAGGTCATTTAAATTTTATGCTTTTAATTTTAATAGCATGATGATATTTATTTGACTACAAATATATGTTCATGTATTGTAACAGTCCGGTTTAAACCCTAGTCGAAACAGTGGTTTCGGGACCACAAATTCGAGTCCATATAATATTTTAATATTATATTCTAAGCCGTTGATATGTGTTTTAGCATATGTTAAATTTCCGTAAGTTAATCTATCTGTTCGTGTGTTTAATTTGCAAAATGATGAAATTGCATTGAATGTGAAAGTTGCTTGCTATTTGTTAAAGTATTAATTTGTGGTGGCTTTGTAAAAGTGAGGGTCTTATGTGGCAATTTGGCCAAAATTATAGATAGTGGACGGCAATGTGTAAACACATTATGTTTATATATGATTATTTTATATGCTATGTTAATATACATGTATTTTATATTTATATTAATATGTTATAATAAAAGAAATAAAAGATGATAGTGGATAGTCATTCATCCATTTTTCCCACCGAAAAACACCAAAAGAAAAAGAAAGAAATTTGAGCTAAGCATTCGGCACTTCCAAGCCAAAATTAAGGTACGATTTGGTTTCAGTTTTTGATAATTTCTACATTTTTGTAATCGTTGCTTCTCCTACTATCAAGCCTATGTTTTAATTTGATGAATTGATGATGTTTGTGTGAGATACCATTGATGATATGTCAAGCTTTTTGATGATTTTTGGTGTTACATGAAAGATATGAGCTAGATGAACATATTTTGTTCTTGAATTTTTGATGAATTTAGCTAAATATGGCTAAATTGAGAAAATAGAAAATTGAGGGACTAATTTGTGAATTTGATGAAAAATGTGGGCTTGAATGTGATGTATATGTATTCGGCTAAGCATGTGTATGTGTGGATTTTGTGAATTTGATGTTTTGACAAAAATGGACTAAATTGATAAATTGTGCAAATATGAGGGTTAATTTGCAAATAGACCTAAATGTGTGTCCTTGGATTGAATTGAATGAATTGGTGAATAAAAGGGTTAATTATGAATATGTTTAGATCAAGAACCGAGGAAAACGGACTTAGATCGCGGGAAAGCGAAAAATAACCGAGTAACCGTTTTCATTCCGACATATCGAATCCGAGGTAAGTTAATATGCAAATAAATTTATATGTATGCATTTGTAATTGTTCATATGATTAATGATGATATTGAATGCTTATGTTATGAGAGGTTATGTATTTGAATTCCGAGATAAGTTTGATATAGTGATTAAGTCCGAGAAGCCCCGTACGAACCTAGGAATAGATAGGATTGACTACGTCACGACATAGACATCTGTTCTGTTGTTATCATGTAAGACCACGTCTGGGACGTTGGCATTGATTTGAGATTCGTGTAAGACCCTGTCCGGGACAGTGGCATCGATATCTAATTATGTGTAAGACCACGTCTGGGACGTTGGCATCATTATGATCCTTACGTGTAAGACCATTTCTGGGACATCGGCATCGTTCTGATTCGTGTAAGACCCTGTCTGAGACAGTGGCATCGATATCTAAGTACATGTAAGACCTCGTCTGGGATGATGGCATTGTACTATTATACCGAGCTTCTGAGTATCCTACTGGATTCCTTATGGTTCAACAGGCAAGTCTGTGTTATGAATTGTGAATCTGAGCCATGATCAAACAAGTGAATGAATATCTTTTTCAGGTACATTTGGTATATATATACACAAGTGTGTATAAAAAGGTAAGTACCTATAAGACTTCGACTTGAATAAGTGTATGTATAAATGTGAAGAATGAGAATCTTAAACTGATGAATGTGGAAAATGTGGCCACAAGTATGTGAAACAAAGCATAATTGTGATATATGCTAAATGGATGGAATGTGCCTATGTATCTATTTGCAATATATGCATTTTATGCTAAGTTTGTTTGTATATTGACTTACTAAGCTTTTAGAAAGCTTACTTTATGTGTGTTTAATCTGTTTTATAGGTTATCAAAGCTACTGAAGGCTCGGGACCATCACGGATCGTCATCACACTACTAAACTTATTTTGGTACACTTTGAAAATGTATAAAGATAGATATGGCATGTATAGGCTAGTATTTTGGTACAAGTAGTTATGTGATCTTAGCCATGTGGTTTGGCTATTTATGAGTTGAGACATTGCTTAAATGAATGTGATATATGATGCATAGCTTGGTATGGTTCAAGCATGTAAAATGGCCAAGTTTTGAGTGAGCAAATGAATGAATTATGTTTGTAATGATATGAGTTTTAGTCTTTGAAATTGTCATGGTTGGAATTGATATTGAATGCATGGTTTGGATGATTATTTTGGTATGTTTTTTATGGTTATATGTGTATGAGTTATCTTGATAAAAATGGCTTGTAGGGATGACCCTTATGGGTGGGCATTTTGGCCTTGTAAATGGCCTACAATGTCACACGGTTGTGGCACACGGGCGTGCCTAAAGACCGTGGGCGATTAGCAGGATGTAGCTTAGTAGTACACGGCCTCGACATGGGTGTGTCAGTTGGCCGTGGTGTGCAAGTCAGTAGCTAGCTAAGAGCACACGGCCATGGCACACGGGCGTGCCTAGTGACCGTGTTGATATAGTCAGTATATAGACACGGATGGACACATGGGGGTGTTTAGAAGCCGTAGAAGGTACACGGTCTCCTCCCACGGGCGTGTCTCCCCTGTATTTTAGAAAAGTTTAAATTTTTCCATGAGATTCTGTATGTGTTTCAGTTTAGTCCCAACTCGGTTTATATGCATGTTTAGGGTCTTGATGACTCATCTAAGGGACACTATGATTGTTAATGATGAATGTAATGTATGAAACGTTATGTAAGTTTTCGGTTTGTCCGGTAATGCTCCTAACCCTAGTCCGGCGTCGGTTACGGGTTAGGGGTGCTACATATATATGTATGATAAGCATGTCATATAGTTTAGGGAAAGAATGCCAAATGTATTTGTCATGCATTTATTAATAATTCATGATTGAAGGTCCTTAAAGAAGACCTACAGCCTCCATTATTGGTCTCTTGTAATGACATGACAATTTAACTACCCCGCATTAGACTGTCATGTGGGTTTTACTGAGGAGATTTCTGTAAGTAAGAAGAATTATCATGTAATCATATGATAGCTGGTCGGCCAAGTTATAGGTATTATTATACGATATAACAAGAAGTTTTTCTTCAAAGAGGACAACTAATCATAGCATGTCACTCAAGATTGTACCACGATGACTCATTTGTGGTTATACACTCAAGATCTTCTAATTAAGTAACTTCCTACGAAGCTCTACTTAAGTTAGAATGATTGTCAAATGTTAAACAATTATTAGTATGTGTGAACACCTAAGGAATTAGGTTCATGTATTAATTGGATGGAAATCCATGTTCTTACTAGTTTATTGAGATTACCCCATGGTGGCTCTATTCAATGGGTGTAGGAATTATCGTCACAACAACTTACAAATGTTTTCAAGGTTTAAGGTAAGACACATGCATTATCTTAGTGCATATAATTTGATGCAAAATGTTTTCAAAATATTTGTTTAATACAAAGATATTAATGAATAGAAATTTTATTTTCAGTTAAAAAATGACTCTTACTCCCTTACAAAACATACTCACTGTGAAAAATTGAACGGGAATAACTATAAGGAATGGAAAATGCTTACGATTGTCCTGAGCTATTAGAAACTCAAATAAGTCCTAGATAATAAATGCCCTCCGACCACACAAGATGAGGCTAGAAAATGTATGGAGGAGTCTAATGAGATAGCTCATTGCTATATATTGGCAAGCATGACCAACACCCTTTATAAGCAACTAAAGAGCTTAAGACTGCCAAAGTGATTCCAGACAAACTAAGGGACATGTTTAGAAGACAAGTTGTCTTGACTCGACAGTCGGCTATAGCTAGTCTGATGAATGCCCAGTGAAAACCCCACATTTTGTTCAAAAACCATATGATTACTCTTATGGGATACTTTTCCAAGGCTACGGATAATAAGGCCAATCTAGACCAAAACACGCAAATAAAAATGGTGTTCAAAAGTTTTCCAAGGATTTTGTAAGCTATAGGGTCGCATATAATATTGGAAATAAGAATTTGACACTTACACAACTCATGAAGGAATTACAATCCTATGAGTTGATGTTGAATGGTAATCAATCAGTAGGAAAAGTGACCGCATACTAGCCTCTGGTGCGCGAACATCGTGGCTGGGCGTAGAATTAACACTAAAACAAATATAACTATCACAACTTTACTAAAAGTGTTACAGGTCAGTTGTAATATTTATAATGTTCAATAGAACACTAGAGTATTCCAAGGATTGAACCCACAGAAGTCGATGATTAAGCAAATTCCTAAGCTAAGAGCATGCAAATCGAGGAGTCTAATTAACTACTCTTTAAATAGCATAGTACGACAGGCCATTCAAAGGTTTGGTTATACTAATTAATTATTGAAATTAACTAAGGACTAAATTGTAAAGAAAGCAAACTACGCAACTATCAAATACGACTAGATATGATAATAGGGAGCAGTTGGTTGATTTCCATGCGGTTGGTTGACTTTTGAATTAGGGATCTAAATTGTTAGTACTCCTAAATTGGCTTCATTTTACATTTCAGCCTCAACATTACCAATTTCTACAAATTAGTCTGGTTTATCTCTTGACCTCACCAAACTAACACGGAACTTATCAAATTGATGCCCAGTAAGTTCTCCTGTAACACTCCTTACCCGTATTTAATGACGGAATAGGGTACGAGGCATTACTAAACTTAACTTGCTTGAACATATAACTTTGGACTATAAAATTTCATTCCAACTTAAAATTTCCCATTCACTCTCATACCATCCTCATTATGGGCCTACGACGCCTTAAACATGCAAACGGAGGGTCTCGGAATCAAACCGGGAACTTTTGTATACTTAGAAAATTTTTGCCTAAACAGGGCCACACGCCCGTGTGAAATGGGACACGCCCGTGTGGGCAAGCCGTGTGGTCACACACGCCCATGTCCCTAGCCCATGTGGAATTTGTTTTTTCATTTCGAACCTATAGGGATTTTCACATGGCCGGGCACACGCCCGTGTCTTTGGCCCGTGTCCTCACCCGTGTGTAAAAACCTGGATATTCTGTTTATGACGTCAGCAACCTCATAAGGGACACATGGCCTAAGCACACGCCCGTGTGTTTAGCCCGTGGTCGACACTGACTTTCAACACTAACATGCAGGGGACACACTACCCAGTCATATACCCATGGGACTGACCGTGTGTCACACACGGCCTAGACACACGCCCGTGTGCCTACCTGTGTGGACAAGAACAAGGCTATTTGCCAAGCTTTTTTTATCACCCTAACTCATACAACATAAATCACATTCAACCATTAACCAAACAACCCAATTATGCATCATACACATTCATGAATAACCTCATCTTTTCATATATTAATAATAATGAGTCATCAACTATGGCTATTTACAAGAATGTTCATCTTTAAAAATAGCCAACACATTTGGCCAAAATAATATAATATTTCTCTAAGTCTAGCCCCTATACATGCCATACTCAAAATGATATGCCTAAATATACCGAGATGAGCTAATAGTGTGGATGATCTTCTGATTATCTTCGTATCCCGAGCTGGCTCTTTGACACTATAAAACAAGGGAAAAGAAAGAGAGTAAGCTTTAAGATTAGTAAGTTTACGTGTAAATAATAAACATCATACCATATGTAAAGCAACCATAAACATTATATATATTGTGTAAGAACAATTCATATTTTCATAATCATGCTTACTCATCTCATTTCTTACCACCTTCCAACCATATACATATATATTGCTCTCATTTACTTGCACATATTCCCTGCACTCATCACCACAAGCCACATGAAATATATTTACTTAGACAATTTCTCGATGAACCCTTTGGAATGATACTAAGTACCCGGTGGTTTCGCACACAGCCCACCAATAGTCAATAATAGGGTGGTATCGCACATAGCCCACCAACAAGAGTAATTAAGGTGGTTTCGCACATAGCCCACCAAATGATAATATAAACGATGGTATCGCACATAGCCCATTGTGAATAAATAATAAGGTGGTATCGCACACAGCCCCCCAAATAAGAATTACAGATATTTTTCCGCACTTACATTTCTATTCCGAGGCTCATACGAGAATTACTCACTATCTATCAATTTCAATCAATCTCACTCATAATTTATCTCATTCATACAATGCATCAATAAGTAACAACATGTGTGTTTAAGATGTATCGTTTACACATAAACTTACCCCGGTGCAAAATGTATTAATCGACGACTTAGTCCGTAACCTTGCCTTTTCCTCGGTCAAGATTGTTTCCACACTCTTCTTGAACTATAATAATAAAATTTACTCATTCAGTCACTTTATAACTCATGATACATCAAAAGTTCTACTTAGGAAAAAAATGACCATTTTTCCATTATACTTTGGCAAAATTACAATTTTACCCTTAGGCTCGTAAATCATTTTTTCATCACATTTTCTTATTAAACAAGCCTAGTTGAACATTTATTCATCTTATAAAAATTCATAAAAACCCACCATTTCATGCATTTATTACTCATTTACATCTTTTACAAATAAGTCTTATTTAGGTGTTTTCATGGTACCATCTTTCACAAAAGTTGTTCCTTAACCCACTAACATTCATTTTCTTCCATAAAAACTCAGCAAACAACATGAAAACTCTCATGGAAAGTCTCTAAACTTTCAAACATTTAACAAAATAGTCCCCTCATTATCTAGCTTAAGCTTTAAGGGCTCCAAAAGTATAAAAATTATCAAGAAAGACCTCTAAAATCACTTACATGTAAGAGAATAGCTTGGCTGAAAGTTTGAACTCCAAAATCACCTATTTTCTCTTCAATTTTCAGTGGAGAATAAGTGTGAATAGTAAAAGATGAAAACTTTTTTATTTATATTATTTTATTCATTTTTAATCACCTAATTTCACCAAAATTTTGACCAAAATTAATGCACTTGTCTCCCTTGTCCCTATGGCCGGCCAACACCCTTTTATTAGCCTAATTTCACTTTAAGGACCTCCAATTTAATGTTCTATGGCTATTAGACACCTCTACCTTGTATTATAGAACTTTCGCACTTTATGCGATTTATTCCTTTTTCACAATTAAGCATGAAATCACCAAAATTAATGCAACAAAATTTTCATACATCCTTATAATCATGCTATAACACATAAAATAATATCAAAATAATTTTCTTCAACCTCGGATTAGTAGTCCCGAAACCACTATTCCGACTAGCCCCAAAATCGGGCTGTTACATCTCCTTTCGGTCTCACTTATCTTAATTTTCCCTTAGGAGCATCAATCCTAAGTTTTTAAGTCTATTTGATCTAGTCCACTTTTGTAATTTAGTCCCCAAAAATTTTCATCAACCAACCGGTAGATATTTTTCCACTCATGCTTGTATTAAAACCCATTAACAATAAAAAATAAAACAAAAATAACATTAACTTAAACCCTAATAAAATCAATATAAACCCAAGCTTTTTTACAAAAGCTTGGATAGAGCAACAATGGTAGCAGAAAAAGTAAACAAGAACACTAAAGAAATTCTTTTTAGTAGAAGAAATGTAGCAAGGCTAAATGGCATTAAACTAATGGATTAAAGTGTAACTACAAGAGAGTTTGAAGGAATAGATAAGTAAGTAGATCCTAGCTATATTAGTAACCAACTTAACTAAAAAAAAAAAAAAAAAAAAAAAAAACTAGAAATGAACATAAAAGTAAAACCTAGACTATGAAGAAGAAGGCTAAAACCCTAAAAGATTAAAAGAAAATACTCTAAAATTAAAAATGTGTAGTGTGTCCTTTGTCTCAGCCAATTTGACCAATTTTAGCAGAGTTCACGTCAAAAATCTTGACCAAATTTCCCCTAATCGTCTAATTTTGGTTCGGGACATGTTGGACAATGATTGCCCTTACAGTAATTTTTTGTCTCCTTCGACAACAATGTCACGATACCCAGTACCTGATATCCCGACATCATCAGGAGTATTGAAATTAGGGGACATTGGGAGCTTTGGATATCGCAATACCCTAGGGCCAATACCGCAATACCACTCTTGGTAGCTCAATTTTTTTTTGTTTCAACACTGTCAAGGGTATCACGACTTTCATGCTTTGATTTCACGATACCCCCTTCTCGGTGATGTTCTCGCTCTATTTAGGCCGTCGTTAAACTCCCTACATCATCCACTAACCTCATTAGATGCCCCAGATGCCAATTGGTCATCTCGGGTCTCAAAATGACATAAAATGCACAGTAATCACTTATTAACACAAAGAAATAGAACTAAGCAAAAACACGAAAAAAATAAGTAAATTGCTTGGGAACAAAATCATTAAACGTAATGGGGAGCCTACGTCAAATTACGATAGATCAAGTAGAAAAAAGACTTACTAGTTGCTTATTCCTCTAAAGGGAATGGAAAACACACTAAAAGAAACAAGGTTAAGTCATTTGGGTCACTTCAAGTGGAAAGGAAGAGAACCAAGAAGCCTAAAGACTTATCCAAGTCTAAATGTTTCTTCTGTAATAACAAAGGGCATTTCAAGGCAAATTGCAAAAAAGTAAAACATTACCTAGTCACTAAGGAAAAAGGTATGAGATTCTTTACGATAAAAGCTTGCTTAGTGGAAGATTAATCACTGGTTATTAATTCTAGAGCCACTAATCATGTGTGTTTTTCTCTATAGGGGTTTGAGGAAACATAAGATCTTAGAGATAAGATCTTATCATTGCGGACCGAAAATGGGACAAGTTTCGCAGCTAAAGCAACGGGAGACGTACATCTTTATTTTGATAATTTAGGAAGATTATTTTAAAAGATGTTTTCTATGTTCCAAGCTTCAAAAGGAACTTAATTCCTGTTGCATTTATTTCAAGATGACTTGACCATGACTTTTAATAATAGTATTGCAATATTTAGAAATCGCAATCTTATCTATAATGGATGGATGTAAAATAATCTCTATTTTATCAGACCAAAGATGTACACGTTGCTTGAAACTGACATTTCAAATAAAAGACTTAAAACTTCTCACTCTAATGAGTCGTACCTTTGGCATTTGAAACTTGCTCATATTAACTAAGAAAAAATCACTTGACTTGTGAAAAATGATACTTTATGTTCGCGTAAACAAGTTGATCTTCCACAATGTGAATCTTACTTGGAAGGTAAGATGACTAAGCAATCTTTTAATGAAAAAGGATTGAGGGCCATGAAACCCTTAAAAGTTGTGCACATTGACGTATGTGGCCCCATGAACGTCAGTGCAAGAAGTGGTTACGAGTATTATGTAACATTTGTTGATAATTATTCTAGATATGGGTATTTGTACCTAATACACTGCAAAAGTGAAAACTTCAATAAATTTAAACAGTTTCAAGCAGAAGTAGAGAAACAATTAGGTTTACCTATAAAGATACTTCGTTCTAGTCGAAGTGGGGAATATTTATCAGATGAGTTCTTAGAGTATCTCATAGAGAATGGAATTCTATCCTAGATAATCGTGCCAGTAACTCCCCAATAGAATGGTGTGGTAGAAAGAAGAAATCAAACTTTTTTAGGCATAGTTTGATCGATATTAAGTTATTTGAAGCTTCATATCTCCTTTTCGGGAAATACATTACAAATGGCTTGCTATATTCTAAATGACGTACCAACTAAAGTAGCATCTAAAACTCCATATGAATTGTGGCTCGAAAGAAAGCCAAATCTAAATCATTTTGGTTTTTTGGGATGCCCAGCCCACGTATTGGATAAAGATGTGAGGAAGTTGGGTTCATGTATGAACTTATGCATGTCTTTGGGATATCCAAAAGAAACAATGAGTGGTTTGTTTTATAACCCAAAAGAGCAACTAGTGATAGTGTCAACTTGTACTACTTTTATTGAGGAAAGTTACATGAATGACTTCATACCTTGAAGTAAAGAAGTACTCAAAGAACTTTTGATAAAAAGACAAAGCCCTATAGAAACGGTTCCAAAACCAACTCCTAATAGTAGACCTGCAAATGATCAACATCATAGGGTGCTTCGTCTTAGTGGAAGGGTCTCTTATAAGCCCAAGTTCTTTCAATCTAGAGGATGTGTTTTAAACACTGAGTCTACCGAACATGAAGATGATGACCCACTCACATATGATAAAACGATACAGAGTGCCGATTCCAAGTTCTATAAAATAGCTATAAAATCTGATATGGATTCTATGAGTACCAAATCAGTGTGGGAACTTGTAGACTTGCCGAAAGGCATAAAACCCATAGGTGTAAATGGGTCTACAAGAAGAAAAGAAGTGTGAATGGAAAAGTGGAAACTTATATGGTTAGACTTACAGCAAAAGGTTATACTCAAACAAAAGGTATCACACGAAGAGACATTTTCTCCAATTGTCCTTCTCAAGTCAATTCGCATATTATTATCCATTATGGCAGCTCTCGATTACAAGATCTAGAAAATTGATGTCAAAACAATGTTTTTCAATGGCTATCTTGAAGAGAGCATCCATATATGCAACCCACCAGATATATAGCTAAAGGAAATGAGCATAAAGTTTGCAAACTACTTAGATCCATATATGAACTTAAGAAAGCATCTCGCTCATGGAATCAAAGATTTTATCTAGCGATCACACATTTGGATTTGAGAAAAATGTAGATGAACTTTGTGTTTATAAACATATTGGATATGGAGATGTGGTCTTTATCATTCTGTATGTCAAATACATTCTACTCATTGGAAATAATGTAGGGACATCGTCATCGGTTAAACTATGGTTAACTTAACAATTTAGCATGAAGGATTTGGGAAAAGCTAACTTTATTCTAGGTATTTAAATCCTATGGGATAGAAAGAAAAAAGTGATAGCATTATCACAAGCTTCATACATAGACAAAATGTTGGAACATTATGCAATATTCGATTCAAAGAAGGGATCTCAACCTTCTGTACAGGATTACATCTTTCTTTTAGAACTGTCCTAAGACAGCAGAAGAAAGAAAGAAAATGAGAAAGGTTCCTTATGCTTCTACGGTAGAAAGTCTCTGTTGGATTTGGTATCTTAAGTGTAGTATTTTCGTCTATGTACACTTGTATTTTTTCAAACAAATTGGTTAAATAAAATTATCCATGAATTACATTAATACCCTTTATAAATTGTCCTTAATGGTTTTGCATGCAAAGAAAAATGGAAGCAAATATTAGCACATTGGTTGTCTAATGTTTAACTAATACTAAGCGATATTACGTAGTCAGATCGTAATACAGAAAAAAAGCTTATATTAGTATACGAACCTGAACTTGTCCTTAGTTTAATAAAAAATGAGAAAACATGTTGAAAGACTAATATATCGTCTATCAAGTCCAATTGAGAAGATGATTTGTCTTGGTCATCGGAGCGAATGACTCCCAAAAGGTAGAAACATAGATTTGACTGAATGGACTGATAGTACATCGGATAGGACCCAAGTAGAATAGATTCTAAATCTGTTTATGGATTTATTAACTTCTGACGTTCATAGTGTAACATACCTCCTGAGTGGATGATGGACTATTTATGCATGACTCGTATACTTTAATAGAAGTAAAAGCCTATCTTTGAATATATAAGGAACCGAAAGCTAGTGTGTAACACCCCTCGTCGACCCAATCGCCAAGTCCGAGCTACAAGATGTTACAGTTGCTAACGGAATAATTACAGACATTTAACGAATAAAATGATTTGAAACCCAATAATTTCAATCATTTAAATCATTCAAGGCAAATTAAAACCTTTTCCGAGTCTTATACGAGCTTACGTAAGCTTTAAAGTTAACCCAAGATTAAATAAGAACCAAACTGCAAAGAATTCAAAATTTCAAAATGACATTGCAACATGACTTCCTCCACGTCATGAAGTCACCAAAATAGTTTGTCACATCACGTCATCGGACCACTTGACGTCAGGACATCACATTGGTGCTAATACACAACAAGGCCATATGAACCATTACAAGCCACACAAGCTACTTATACCATTCAAACCCAACTCATTTTTATTTTCAATATATATATGTATACTATATAACATTCAATCCATGAACATAAGCAAATTGGCATTACCATAAGAGTTCATATTCAACTATGTCTTAAGGATTCTGGAAAGAAGAATGGTAAAAAAGAGTAATCATGAGGTGAATGAAGTCCTGGTTGAATCAGTCAATATGTTTCTCGAGGATTCAACTTGGGAGAAGCTACAAGACTTGTAGTAGCAATATCCTGGTTTTGATCCTTGAAGACAAGCATCCAGTTCGTAAGAGGAGCAATTGATACGGACCAAAATAGAAATTCCACTATTTTTAATTCTATTTATTTCAGTTATTCTATTTTCTAATTCAATTGTGTTACTTCCTTTTTAAACGTTGTATTTTACCTTTTCCCTTTAATGATATGAAACGTTTTTGGGGGTGTCAGAGGTACAAGGATCGTTTAATGACACAGTGTGTTTTGTCCTTTTGTAAGACAACTGTTCTGATCGTTTTCTTTCTTCTTTTTAACCTCCATTCATGCAGAGGAGTTAGTTATGAAACTTGGCATTGGTTTTTCCTATCCGTCTTCTTCTCTCTCAATCCTCAATCTCTCTCTCTTTCTCCCTCACTCTTCTTTTTCGTTCCTATTCTATCTGTTTAAATTCTCCGACAGTAACATATTTTTATAATTTTGAAGATTTTTTCATAATTTCTGAATTTTTTTAAAAATTCTTTCTTTTTAAAAATTTTTTATAAAATTTTATAGATTTTTAAAAAAATATATTGAAAATTTGAAAATATTATAATTTATATATTTATTTTTATGCTCTCTTTTTTTTTTTACTTTTCATTAAATTTGGAACTATTGTCATTTTTAATAATTTTTGTAAAATTTTAGATTTTTTATTTTTTATCTTATGTTTTTTATAAAAATTTGTAGAGTAAATTTTCAGTATTTTTAGACCTTTTTAAATTTTTTATGGAAGTTTAAATTATTTATTGGTATGGCATATCGATAAAGATGACAAACCCATTTTCTATACTATAAATAAGATCGATTATAATAAATCACACGCTCATATTCTGAAAATACAAAAACAAACAAATTTCGTAGTTAAACTATTGAATAAAATGAGGTTAAAAAATCCAAGAACTAAAAAGGTTTCACTTTTTTGTATTGAAAAATAAGGCTTATTAATTCTTATGAATCTAATTCAACGAAATTTCATCCAATAAAATGAAAAAATTATAAATCTTCAAAATAATAGATAAGAAAATTGTAAATATAGCCATTGCGACACTCATCAAAGGAGTCAATTCCTCATCTAGGGGCAATAAAATACTTCTATGGTATATAAAGCAATTCGAGATAAAGTGCAATGACTTTTATGGTACTTTTACTTAAATTAGAAAATTCGATCATTGGCTAAGAATTAGATCCAACATAGTAGAGGTCGATGAGGCCTTGGCTTAATCCCACCAACTATAGATCTTGTCTAGATTATTATTTTTATTCAAGTCTAAATATATTACAATTTCATATAGATTATGTTATGTAATGTTGACTATTTAAATATGTATTATTTGTAAAAGTTAATTGCATCAAATATCCTCAAACTATGATCTTTATTTTAAATTGATTCTTAAATTTCAAATCATTTTATTTACATCCCTAAACTATTGATATTACATTAATTAGGTTTTCTCGTTACTTAAATCGTTAATCTAATTGTTAAATAACATATAAGATGTTATTTGACATTTAAAATGAAAACTTTAATGAAAATTATAAAAATAGATATTTTAAAAAATCTTTGTTCCAAGTTTTTCAAAACTCGTTTTTTTTTTTTTTAGTTTTACATTATTTTTTAAAGTTACGTAATAGCATGCTCTTTTTTTAAAATTTTTATTTTAAACTTAGCTACATAAAATTTAATGTGTTATTCAAAATTAAATTAATAGTTTTAATAATAAAAAGAGCTAATTGATAATTTAAAGAAATAACTATAACATGCAATTTAAAATAAAAATGATTGTATGTTAAAAAAGAAAACAGATGGGAGATAATAGAATTGCAGGTAAGGCATAAATGCAACCAGCAATGTTGGACAGACAATTACGTATAGTATAGGCGTTAAAACATTATAGTTGCTGTCAACACAAATAATCCGAAAATAAGAATATGTTTAATCATTCATCCATCCCTTCTAAGCAATCAAATTGGAAGAAATCCCTGAAATGATAAATTTCCAACCACCACGTTGTGGGTCTGTCACACCTCAGCTAATCTTCTTACTTCTTACTTCTTCCTCTTCCTGCTGTCATTTTCATATTTTCAAACCCTAATTCAATTGGTCAGCTTGTCACGGTTACGTATCCAAACCATCAAATCAAACCTTCATCTGGAGTACCTTTTTTAAATAGGAAAAAGAAAAAGACAGCTACCACATGTGTAGTTGGCACTAACAAATATATCCTACTTTTTTTAATGGAAACTTCCCAAAGCCAAGTGATGTAAGTATTGACTTTCAAGCTTTTATTCAGACCCACCAAACTGTTTACAAACCTAACTAATACATAAACTCAAGAAAGAGTTGATAAACTCGAACCTTAATCAGTTGATTCATGCTATCACTCGGTTTTTATCCTTTCTCTACCTCTAGGAAAGAAACCAACCTTCCTCTATCTCCAACCTGCAACTTATTATTATTTTAATAAAGAAATGAATAAAAAATGATTCAACAATAATTATACATTACAATAGAAAAAATGATTAAAAGAACATGATACAATCTTTCTTTCCCTCCCTCTCCTCCCCAAAAACCCTATTTTTCCCTCTGTAAATACTCCATCAAACAAAACAAATCATTCGGTTAGCTGTTGAAGAATATAATAAGAAACAACAAGAGTTCTTTTGGCTCATGTTTAGCCCAACAAAGTAAGAGAACAATCCAAATAAATAAACATAATACGACCATAATACACTCCGTTATCAACTCGACAGCAACTCAACCTGACCTTCCTTTTTTGTGTGTGTTTTTTGCCCTCGTAACATTTTTTACAGTACATACCTCTTCAAAATTATGCCACTTATCCTATTTCCATCACCGACCATCAGATGAGCTTAATGTGTCCGAAAATCCCGAGGGTTTTGCAGGGATACTTGATTGGGTTTGGGAGTATGATATATCACCATACATTGTTGAAGTACCTTCATCTGCTTGCCATCTTAGTAGAGCCTGAGGAAGGCTCATGTGAAGGTCAATGCCCGAGTTTTCGTCATCCTCTTGGGTGGTAGGTTTCCACAGCTCAACAAGGGGGCCCAACACATTTACAGCATGCCCCATGTCAGGTCGCTGATATGGTTCACGAGCTGTGCAGTGTCCTGCCAGCTCAGCCACCTTGAAGATACTTGCCATTGTCTCCTCATCACAGTTGATTGTTTCATCAACCACTTTCGGAATGTTGTCTTTGTTGGTAAGGACCCTGCGAAACCATGTGACCAGATGTGACCTCTCATCGGGTAAGGTCTCGTCTAAAGCTTTTCTGCCAGTTATTATCTCCATCAAGACCACTCCAAATGCATAAACATCCACCTTCGTAGTCACCCTTCCAGTTGCTGCTCAGATTAAAACAGATCTCTATTTAGAAAAATATAACATTTAACCAAACAACAAAAATGAAAACGTTGCGAAACAGCCAGGCGAAAGGCAATAACAATACCATTCAACCCAAATATCAAACATCAAATGTTATAAATGCTAATCAGAAGACAATTGTTTCAGTCAATCATGATTTTTAATCTTTTAGCGTAAGAATACCGAATATGGCCTCATAATTTATAAAGTACGCTGTTTAAGCTAGCTTGATAATACCATGTAGAGCCCCGATCATTTTAACAGCTAATATCTTAGCTATTCCGGGGTTGAGACATTAAGGATACATCTAAATTACATTGAAAGGTTTAATTTGCCTAGAGAAAATTATCACAGAATATGTATAACTAAGCAAGTAAGAAGCTCATATAAAATCTTAAAGCATTTGAAGACAAAAATTCACATACCAGCATATTCAGGAGCAAGATATCCAAACGTTCCTGCCAATCTTGTCTCCACAGAGTATTTGCCTTCAGGTGCATTTTTAACCAGTCCAAAATCGGCAACCTTTGCTCTCATGTCATCCCCAAGGAGAATGTTGGAGGGCTTCAAATCTCTGTGAATGAAACTTTGTTGTGCCAAAGAGTGCAAATACTCAACCCCTCGTGCAACATCCAGTGCAATGGTGACTCTCTGCTTCCAGGTGAGCGGAGCATATCCATTTTCCCGCCATTCAAAGAGATGCTGACTTAGGGTACCTTGAGGCATATACTCGTAAACCAAGAGTCTCTCATTACCATTAATATAGTAACCCAAAAGTGCAACCAGATGCCTATGCCTAACTTTTGTAAGCACTGCGATTTCTGCCTGAAACTCATTCATTCCTTTAGTACCGGTCGATACACATTCCATCCTTTTGACAGCAATCTGTGTGCCATCATGCAGTTCCCCTTTATAAACAACCCCGAAACCACCTCTTCCTAAAACATTGGTCTCACTGAAATTATCTGTCACTTGTCTTAGTACTTGGATTGAGATCACTACATTTCCACCCTCAAAAAAATGGCGGTCACTACGATCCCCACTGCTTTGGCTTAGCATTTCACTGGGAACTCCCCCATTCCCATTCATTCCGCCACCGTTTGCTGGACTCTTAACCACACCCCTCTCAGCGTCACTGCCCTCCACCTTACCAAATTTTCCGTACCTCTTGTTCATAACATACTTATAAGAAACAAAGCAAACAACAGCAACAAAAATCAATACACCAGCAATAATACCAACAATCATAGCAATCGAATTCTTACTATTGCCACTTTTCAAGTTACCATCCGAACCTCCAGCGGATGCTCCAGATCCTGAATCTCCTCCATCACCAGAACCACCAGATTTTCCAAGTAAACTATTCCCCGAGTACGAGAATTTTACTGAATTCGAAAATTTCGGAATGTCTCCACTAAGATTGTTATTAGACACATCAAGAAGCTGCAAACTAGTCAACTTAGTCAGACTATCAGGAATTGAACCGGTTAATCCGTTACCATTCAGATTCAAGTTCTTCAATGAGGTGAGATTGGCAAAGGCCGGAGAAATCGTCCCGCCCAAGTTTTTCTTTTCCAGATTCACTGTAATCACATTCTTTTGTGAATCACAAGAAATAAAGGACCATTCGCAAGCATCATTCCCAGGCCAATTATCAGAAAGAGACACAGGGTACCCAAAACCCCCAGCAATCTCAAGCAATGTAGTAACTTGAGGATTACAAGGATCCCCATTACTATTACAGAAATTATTGTTTCCATCAACAACTTTTTTCTCAACTGAGGTAGGAAATTCTGGGAAAGGACCCTGCAATTTATTATTAGACAATGAAACATTCTTCAACTTTGGAAGATCAATTAAAGATTTGGGAACCGGCCCTGTCAACTGATTGTCTCTAAGCTGAAGATCGAAAATATCCAAACATTTAGACAAATCTGGGATCGGACCCGTAAACAAGTTTTTCTGAAGCCAAACCTGAGACAACTGTATCATGTTGGATAAAACTTGTAAAGTACCAGTGAACCCAACATCCTGATTGTTGATCCAAAGATTCAGAACCATTGAACCACCGAGAGAAGCCGGTAATGTGCCGCTCAAATTGTTGTAAGACAACCTTATACTTTTCAAGCTGTTCATAGAATCGAATATATCAGGCAAGGAACCGAACAAGCTGGTGTTGTCTAGTTGAAGTTCAACGAGCCCCGTCGATTGGGACAAATCTGGGAAAGTCCATGGACTTAAACCGGCATTGTCACTCAAACTCAGCTTTTGCAAGCTGGTTAATCCGGAGAAGGCGTTTGGGGATATAGAGGTGAAGGCGTTGCTGTCAAGGTAAACCTCTTGTAAGCTGGAGAGGTTGGCGAAAGATGGGATGGTCCCGGACAAGGCGTTGCGTTGGAGTGACAAAGTCTGGAGCTCCGACAAGGCGGCGATGTCGGGGGAAAGGGTCCCAGACAGGGATTTGGAAGAGAGGTTGATGGAAGTAACGCTGTTGGATTTGTCGCAATTTATGCCAGGCCACTTGCAGTAGTTGTCTGAAGAAGTGGAAGACCACCCAGTGGGAGGAGGGCGGAAGGATGAAGCTATCTTGAGCATGGTTGCGCCGTCGTCCCCGGCGGCGAGAAGGGAGGAGAAAAGGAAGATGGGAAGGAGGACATGTTGGCGGTTAAGCATTTTTGCTTTTGGATTAGTTTCGGAAACCAAAACAGTTGGATTATCCAACAACGATGGTGTTTGTTGGATTGTTCTTTGAATATGGTTTTTTTTCTTTTTTTCCTAACAGTGAAAAGAAAGAACTGTGTTTTAGGGCAAGGGAATACTTGGGGGAAAGACAAAAGAAATAATGAAAGGGAATTTTCTTAGTTGGAATTTTTTAAAAAGATAGAATATCTTACCTGTTTTTTTTTTTTTTACCTAATAAAAAATTAATATGTAGAGTACTAAAAATAATTTAAATTTCACATACATCCCTATCAATTTTAAATATAAGCAAAATGGTCCATCTAAAAATAAAGTACTTATGTCCGTACTTTTTAAAAATGGATAAGAAAAAAAAGAAAATAGCGTCCATTATTATCCAATCCAACTCTGAATTTTGAATTTTTTTTAAGTATTATATAATAAAAAAACAAAAAGTCCATACATTATTAAAATTAAAAAACTAATAAAATTATAAAAATGTTTTAAAATAGTATATATTAAAAATAAAAAAATATTACTAAAATACTCCGAAGTTCCGAAAATTTAAAACAAAAACTTTAAACTAATCTTAAAAATTATTTTCTATAAAAACTAAAAAAATTTATATACAATTATAGAAAAAATTATAAAATTTATATTAATTCAAAGATTATGAAATTATAAAAAAATAAAAAAAATCTAAATTTTAATTTTATAAAAGAAATATAGTTTTAATATTTCTTTTTGTAAATAGTATCGCGTAACTTTTAAATTTTAATAAAAAAGCGTGAAAATTCTAAAAACAAACTATAAGAATTCAAAAGATCATAAAAATCCAATATATATATATATATATATATATATATATATATAAATGTTCGAAAAATATCTTCAGAATATGAAAACAAATAAAAATAAAAGCTCCAAGGTTTGAAAAAATTATAAAAAATTTCCAACAAATATGTTTTTCTCAAAATTAAAAAGGAAACTTTATATAATATATATGCAGAAAAATATTCTAAACTTTATAAAAATTTAAAAAGTATAGAAAATAATGAATTTTTTGAAATTTTAAAAATAAAATTAATTTTTACTGAATATTTATATATTTTTATTTTATAATTTTTTGAAAGAATTTTGGAAAATTTTTAATTTTTATTTTTTCAGAAATTTGGTAATTTTAATTATTTTATTATTATTTTATGAGGTTTTGAATGTTGGGCATTATTTTAGAAATTTTAACAATGTTTTATTAAATTATTAAAAATTCAAATTTATACAGTACTGTTTGCAAAAAAACTATCAAAATAAATATTTTCTTTTATAGAACTTTTAGTACTTTATTCATATGTTTCGAAAATATAAGTTAAAGATTTTTTAGAATTTTTTAAATATTTTTAATATTTTCTGGGTGTTTATGCGTGTCATTTATATGGGTGAAGTTGTGTATTTATATGATATGGTTACTATTCATAGATATGATATCGTAGGTAGGTTCTATGCATGTCGACACGTACTCTACTCTAGGTTTAACATGTGTTTATACGATGTAGGTTCGCCCATGTGATGGCGTGTGAACCCACATCGTGCGGTCTCATAGAGGGGTTTGAGTGCCTTACATGTGAACTCATAGTGTCACACGAACTTGAAGTGCGAACTGTGTAAAACTTGACCTGAACCCAATCAAGTTACGAGTCGGTAATAGTGAGTATAGTGAGTATCATAACAATTTGTCCCCCACCTAGTTTGAAGAAGGGTTATAAAGTGACTCTTATTGGAACCTAGTTCTATAATATGAGAAGTAACACAAGAAGAAGCTTATTACACTTTATACCTTAACTTGCAACGTACACTTCGCCACGTGTCAAGAAGGGGTACAACTATAAACAGCTGATTGTGCCCTTATTCTCGGATATATGAATCGTTAAAGTGTAAAAAGCCCTTTTAAAAGGAAGTTACTTGAGCCATAAAAATTACATTGTTTGAATTAGAGATTTTAGAGAAGAAACCATTGTTGAGAAAAATGGTTTCAGAGGTAATTTCCCTAAAATTTCCATCGTTCCTTCGATTTTTTCTCGGTTTTATTAAAAAACCATGGCTAGGACTAGAATAAACGGTTGAATTATTCAAAACATATTTTCGCGACACCATGAAGCAAGTACCCCGATGGAGGCTAAGGCCTATGTTTGCACTACGAAGGTGGAAGAAATGAATCCTATTTTTCAAATACCGAACTTTGCTTATGACTTCTCAATCCATGAATTATTAAATCGGTTGAGCGACACCAATGACAGTAGTTTTTTACTTCCATTGCACGTGATAAAACTAGGTTTCCATTTACCACTCCACCCCTTTTTCTGTCACTTTCTCGATGAATACAAGATAGCTTCGAGGCAGTTATCTTGTTTTTCATGGTGGGTTGCAATAGCATACTTCATTGAATGCAATCGGCGGAAGGAAGTGCCATTGATTATCATTTTTCAGAATTTGTACCAATTGAAGGCCTACAATCGAGGGGGTTCGGTGGGTTTATTTTATTTCTCACCTTGCAAAGATGTGGAACCCATCATTACTAACTGGTCTTCAGACCTTTGCCTAAATCGCTACAAGTACATACGGGTTAAGTACAAGCTTAATAGTAGCTTTGACTTTCCAACTGAGTGGTCGATACCTAGTAAGGGTATGTGTCTAAGGAAGCGAGAAATTATTACAGAAGTAGGTTGGGGACAGTATTATAGACTTCACAAGGGTCGCACATTAGATTTGGCGAAAGTGCTAACTATTAGGAACATGTTTTCAGCACTAACTCTTAAATCTTAGTCTCAATAGATGAAGGCAAGAATGTTGATGATGGTGCGGACACCGTTGGATTACTACCCGTACAATTCGTCTGGCCACATGGTGCTACTGATGAGTTAAGGCTTATATTGTTGAAGAGAAAAGAGGAACCTAGAAATTATTATTATAGCTTTTATAAATTAAAGCCTTATCCATGGTCTTCGAAATCTTCAGGGAATGTAAAAAGTGGTGCAAACCCCCTTATGCTAACTCTTGGTGCTGATATTACACTTGTTGGTGATACAGACAGAGTTCACGGTATTGAAGAAAGTTAAAAAGAATCCATAAGCTTATCCAAGAAATCGAAAAATACATGGGTGTACGATATTTTATGCAAAATGTGTGAGGTGATCCCTCTGGTACTGCTATTGGGGAAGGGAGTGCGAGCAATAGAAAGAAGCAAAAGACTACTGCGGGAACTGCCAACATCGTACTAAGTAGTGAAGATGAGGGTAGTCCAATAGGAGAGTTTCGTCGAAATAAAAGGAAAGATCGTGTTGGAATATCTAACAACTTAGCCCTTATTACTATAGTTCCTGCCATTATTTCATCTTCTCCCAACTCTCCTATTGATCCTCTACCATCACCAAGACTAACAGTTGATGATGCCTTTGGAGTAATTGTTGATTATGACCCTCCTAGTGGCTCCATGAAATTCACTGCTTCTAGTGGTGAGAGAGGAACATTATTTCTATGGAGTGAACATCTCAGCATGTAGAAGTTTCCCTACAGTCCTAGTGAGATGAGCAAACAATGGAAAATTTCCATGTCTGAAAAAGCGAATGAGCATATCTGTCCTTCTAGATCTTCCAGTTGTACAAGGAAACCTTCCTTGCAAAAGTTTATACTTTCCCTCCAAGTCTTAGTTGAAGCTGACATGGTCAGTATGGGGCTCATTGAGGGTATTGGTGAAGCAAAATTGAAAAAGAAATAAACTGAAAAATGTTTATCACTCTACCATAAGGCACTAAAAAGGGCTCATGAATTATATACAAGCTTGGATGAAGAGAACTAGAAATTGTTGGGGCAGAATAAGAGACTACAAGAGTGTCTCGCCTTTGCTGAAAAAGAGGTTGAATGTTACATAAGGAGATTGTAAGTAAGCGAGCCGATAAATGTGTTTTGGAAGCAACCATAAAAATTATGGATGAACAACATAAAGTTGTTATGGCTAATCTGGTGAAGAGCCATGAAGAAGCTTTGGAGAAGTACAAGAGGGAAACAATGCAAAGCTTCCAAGACTACTTACCTGATTTAAAGTATAACTTCTTATTGCACACTTAAGTAGTTGACAGTCCTTTCGATGCTCATAGGGTAAATTTTGATGCTTTTAGTAATCTCATTAATGCTCAATTGGATTTCGATGTTCACTTCCCTTCTTGAGCAGCTTGGGAAGAATTCGTGAAAAATGGAAGAATTCCAGCAGACTTTACTTTGCTGAAGATCCTGCTGAGACTAATATGGCTCCCACAGTTGGATGTGAATGTGATGGAAATGAAGGAGAAAATGAAGAAGATGATGAAGTGCTCGTCGATCCCCAAGATACCAGCTCTAATTCTTAATTTCCTTATTTTTATTGTACTTGTTTCTTTTGAATATGAAATGAAAATTCTTTATTTGTTTTATATTGAAACGGTGTTATGTTTTAACTGCAAATTTATTTAAGTAAACTACATAATCAAGTTGTTAGCATAAATGAGCTAAGAAATAAAGATTGCAAAATTAACTAACATAGGTTGCGATCTTGAATCAACGAACCTTAATAATATTAGCTACAATATTAAATCAGCTAGCTCAAATAAAATTGTTCATGGTCTTAAATCAAATGAACTTAGGTTGCGATCTTAAATCAGTGAACTGTTTGGAGTTGCTATCTTAAATAAACTAACTCAAGTGAAATTGTTCATGATATTAAATCAAATGAAATTAGGTTGCGATCTTAAATTAGTTAACCTTAATGATACCAGTCGTGATCTTAAATCAGCGAGCTATTCGGAGTTGCGATCTTAAATCAACTAACTCAAATAAAATTGATCATGATCTTAAACCAAATGAACTTAGGTTACGATATTAAATCAGCAAGCTATTCAGAGTTACGATATTAAATCAACTATCTCAAATAAAATTGTTCATGATTTTGAATCAAACGAACTTAGGTTGCGATCTTAAATCAACTAATCTTAATGATATTAGCTGTGGTATTAAATTAGTGAGTTGTTCGGAGCGATATTAAATCAGTTAACTCAAATAAAAATTTTCATGATCTTAAATCAAATGAACTTAGGTTGTGATCTTAAATCAGCTAATCTTAATGATATCAGCTACGATATTAAATCAACGAGCTGTTCGGAGATGCGATCTTAAATCAGTTAACTCAAATAAAATTGTTCATTATAGATAAAATAGACAACATTTGCAGATAATGTATCTTTAATGAAAAAAGGATAGATCATTCATACATAAGATTTTATTAAGTGGCGTGCATTCCATGTACGTGGTAGCACAGAAATCTCCTCCATCTTTGTTATTTTGTAAACTTCATAACCTATCTTTTCTACCACTTTATAGGGTCCTTCACAATTTGGGGTTATTTTTCCTTGTTGCAATGCTCACCAACTTGAAACTTCTTGTTCTTGACTTTAGAATTATAATATCGAGCAACTTGTTGGGCTCGTGCATCATTCTCAATGTATGTTGTCTCTCTAGCTTCATCGATGAGATCTAAGTTGAGTCAAGTGGTCTCTTGATTAGAACCATTGACAAAATGAATTATTATATGAAATCGCATATAAGTGAGGATGCAGTCTCTTTTAACCAAGCACCTTTGGCCTCATTAACCTTTTTATTCAAAGGTATTAGAATATTTTTATTCATCGCTTATACTTGACCATTTGTTTGGGTGTCTTTACAAAACTTTAAGTGAGAGCAATCTGTAGATCCTTAAAGAAATTTTTTAATTTTCCTTGAAATTGAGTTCCATTATATTTTATAATCAGGCATGGGATGTCAAAACCTACAAACAATGAATTTCCAAAGAAAGGACTCATTTCTTTCTGTGATTCTAGAGCTTCAACTTCCATCCATTTATTGAAATGGTTTACAACAACTACTATGAATTTCTTCTAAGCTGTAGCTATTGTAAATGGGCCCAAAATATCTATTCCCCAATTTGCAAATGGCCAAGGGCTAGACATTATTTCAAGAGTTCTACTGGTGACCGCTGCAACTTAAGCATATTTTTGGCAAGAATCACAAGTGTTAACCATATGGTGTGCATCCTTCTGGACAATTGGCCAGTAATTCCCCTGCCCGAGGACCTTTTGTGCTAGCAGTACCCCACCTAGGTGATCATCACATATTCCCTCGTGAATTTCTCTAATAACATACTTAGCTTTCGAGGGAGCAAGACATCGCAATAGTGGTTGGGAGTAACCCTTTCTGTAAAGCACACATTTTAACAGAATATATCTAACTGTGGTATAATAAAATAAATGGTTTTAATTGGATGAGAGATGAATAATTTTCAAATAGAAATATATTTGAAATGTAAATAATAATTTCGTACCTTGTAACTTTATGTTGTAGTTTAGTGAGCTCCTTCTTATTGAGATGGTGAATTTATCATTGTAGAGTTTGTACAATTGGGGTCATCTACGTTTCTTCTTAGTTCAAACTGAAAATTTGTTGGATGTCACAGCTCGGGACATCTCTATATTCTTAAAAAAAATTTCTTCTCTGTTCAATAATAATAGAAAATGCTAACTTTGATAAAATATCAACTTTGGTGTTCTTTGTTCTTAATAGTTGTCTAACATGTGCTTTATCAAATTTAGTGAGTAGTTGAGCTGCTAGGGAGTGGTATTTCTTCAAGTTTTTCTCTTTTACTTCATACTTACCATTAATTTGCTTAAGTACAAGCTGAGAATCAATATGTATGATCAGTTCCCTTACCCCTAGCTGTAGAGCCAATTGTAATCTTAAAATTAGTGTCTCGTACCTTGCAGCATTGTTAAATGCTTGGAAGCAAAAAGATAGTCTATATAGCCACTCATTTTCATCAGGATCTACCAGAAAAACACCTATTCCTAACCCGGTCTTCATTCTAGAGCCATCAACATAAACTATCCAACACTTTAGCTTCGTAATTGAACTTGTTTACCCCTGTGATGAGCTAACTACTACATATTATGTGATAAACAGAAAAAGAATTTTAGAGGCAAATGTGTATTTATAATAAAACATCGCAAGACAAAGTATATGTCAAGTAAAATTCCAATAATCTTGTGTGAATGATAATGTTCGAAATTAAAAATTACCTGTAAGGTCTAATGGTTTATTAAAAGAGCATTCCACCATAAAATCGATTAGAATTTGAGCCTTGATCGCTATTCTTGAGGCATATTCTATTCCAAACTCAGCTAATTCAATTCTACATTTGGTTATTCTACCTGGATTATTTACTTTAGACAGAATATCTTTGATAGGCTGATTAGTCATGATAATCATAGGATGAGCCTGAAAATAATGATGCAACTTGTGGGCTACCACAATTAAAGCGGAAATGAGCTTTTCTGTCTTTGAATACATTTTTTCACCATTTTGTAACACCTTGCTAACATAATCTATTGGAAATTGGCAAACCCCTTCTGCTTTGATCAAAACTGCTGCTACTGTTTCATCCGAGGTCGCCAGATAAATATAAATAGCTTTCCTCACAGGAGACAACATCAGAAGTGGTGAGGATGTGAGATATGATTTGAGCTTCTCGAAATCAACCTGTCATTCTTCTATCTAACTAAAAGAAGCTCTCAAGGCTTTGAAAAATGGTAAGCATCTGCCATTCTGAAGACGAACCTGTTAAGTACAACCACCCTTCCCTTTAGGCGTTGAATATCCTTGAAGGTCCTCGGGGGAGGCATATCTAAAATGGGTCGAATCTTCTCTAGGTTTGCTTCTACCCCTCTCTGAAACCAAGAAGCCTAGAAATTTGCTCGCTCTTATACTAAAAACACATTTCTCCATATTCAACTTCATATGTCCCTTCAGAATGGAGCTCTTTAGCAACATATCATCAAAATAAACCTCAACACTGCATCCAATTTGCTCTCTGAAAATCCTGTTAACCAATCTTTGGTAGGTCGCACATGTATTCTTTAACCCAAAAGGCATAACTTGATAGTAAAACAAGTTTTCTTCTTTGATAACGGTTGTTTTATCCTAATCTTCTAGGGCCATGAAAATTTGGTTGTAACCCGAGAATACATCCATAAAACTCATGAATTTATGACCTGAGGATGCATCAACCAACCTATCAATCAAGGGTAAAGAAAAATTGTCATTGGGGTAAGCTTTGTTCAGGTTGGTGAAATTAATGCATATTTTCCACTTTTCATTGGCTTTCTTCACCATCACAACATTCAAACCCAATCAGGGTACGCCATCTTTCTGATGAGCTCCGCTGAAAACAGTTTTCCTACCTCCTGCCTTTTGGCCTCTATAACCTGTGGAGCAAATCTTCTTTTCTTCTGCTTAATTGGCTTGATCTTAGGATATACGTTTAACCTATGAACGATCACTTGAGGATCCACACTAGGCATGTCTACAGCTGACCATGCGAAAATGTCAGAGTTCACTCTTAAACACTGAACCAAGTCATCCTTTTCCTCCTCTATCAATGCTGAAGAAATCTTTACAAAATTATATGTGTTATCATACAACAGCTATAAAGTTTTCATGACTTCTACTGCTCCTGGCTTACGAATTCTTTCCTCACCTCTAACATCCAAACTATCCAAGTCTAAAGCTTGACCAACCACTCATGTTTGCTGCGAACTTTGTCCTTACAGCACCTGTTCGTATGTTTGTTTGATTGATAATATGTGGCATTGCCTAACTGTTCACTTATCAGACTTCATAAAACCTATCACTGCCTTTGTAGG
Source organism: Gossypium bickii (assembly GCA_025503065.1). Lineage (NCBI taxonomy): Eukaryota > Viridiplantae > Streptophyta > Magnoliopsida > Malvales > Malvaceae > Gossypium > Gossypium bickii. The sequence continues at coordinate 53,149,307 of CP106713.1, read as the reverse complement.
AAACTTAATCTTCATACAAAAGGTTATAACCATCATCTTAGCCATTCTCATTATAGGACGTCAAAAAATGACATTATAGGCCATTGAATGGTCTACTACAAAGAGCTAAACATGTTTTGTTGTGGTGTACTCGCTATCTTCTAAGGTAACGGGTAAATTGATTCATCCTTTCACCTTGACTAGATGGTTCACAAAACCATACAAAGGGCTTGCCATCTTCAAATCTTGCTCTTTCAACCCCATTTTTTGGTATGCATCCCAAGTCAGCACCTCAACTGCACTGCCACTATCAACCAAAATTCTCTTTACCTCAAACCCTGTTATAGTTGCTGACACAATCATTGGATCATTTCCTTCTTTATTACACAGCAAATCTTTGTCCTCATCATTAAATTTCACTTTTCATTTTTCTTGTTAACGTAGCATTTTCAATGAACTGATTGACATTACATTTCTAAGATGAGCCTTTCTCTTTATATTAAAGGTCGTCCACTCTTCATCTGTACCAATTATCACGTGTATTGTACCTCTAACTTTTTGCTTACCCTTGTCATCGCCTCGTGAAGTTTGACCTGACAATGTAGCATCCCGAGTCACAAAATCTTTAAGCTCACCATTCCTCACTGCTTCTTCAATAACATCTTTCAAAGAAGAATAATCTTCAGTCTTATGTTCTCTGTTATTGTGAAAATTACACCTATCCCTCGAGTTTGACCTTGACTGATTACGTAGCATGGGTGGAGGACTTGGCAAGATGCCTAAACTTTTAACCTGACTAATAATATAGGTACGCGTAGCATTTAAAGGAGTATAGGTTTCAAATTTTCCATGAGGAACATACCTTATTGTGTGCTCAACCTCAAGTCTTTGAAATGCTCTCGACGATTCATTCTACGAATAACCCATATATTGTCCCCCTCTTTGTACGTGTAAAATCTGAGAAGAAGGGCCCTAATGACTGCAAATGCTCTGTCAGTTTCTAAACTGTCTGTCATCCCTTTGGAAGGTATTGCGAGTCACTCTCTTAATTTCTTCTACTTCAACGAACTTATGAGCTTTCTCATACAAATCTGCCAAATTTTGTGGCTTATATCAATGAATGAATATTGCACGTGTTCATTCTGAACACCCATGATAAAGGCATCAATGGCCCATTGATCCTCTAAATTTTTTGTGTTTAACGTTGCTGCATGGAAACATTTAACATATTCTTGTAAGGATTCCCCATCTTCCTGCTTTACTGACATCAAGCTCATAAGAGTGCTTATTATTATTCTATGAGCTTGAAATCTTCCCAGGTTCATTTGGCCCAATTGTGAGAAGCTCTAGGTAGAGCCCTAGGGTAGAAACAGATACCAAAATTTTGCATTCCCTTTAAAGGTCGTCGAGAAGGCTTTATAGTTATTAACATCAAAGGCCCCTGGTACATTCATGTAATCGTTATACTGCGTGAGATGTGCATGATGATCTATTCTTTCTTCGAACATTTCCTTTGAAACCTTAAACTCAGCCGGTAGGCTCACAGTCGCTATCTTAGGAGCCAGTGAATTGTTAGAACAAAATAACCAATCCATATCCTCGGCATCAGGACGCAATGCTCACACATCTCTACGCAAAGCATCTATTTCATTCTGTCATGGTATTGCATGTGCCCTTACATCCTCCTCCTAGGTCTTATATCCTCCTCCTAGGTAGGTGTGACATGCTCTTGAAGATTGGAGTTGTCAAATTGCATTTTCCTTCTCAATTATTCGTTCTGCCTTAACAATTCTTACTGAAACACTTGTTGCTGTTCGAACCTAGCACTTTGTTGGGCCATTTGCTCTTTCATCAACCTCAGCTGCTCTTGCAAACTGAACAATTGTTGTGGCAATCCTCCCTGATCAGAGGGAAATAATAATCCCTGACCAGAGGGAGTGTTAAGATTGAATGAGTTGGAAGCACCTACATGGCTTGAATTACCCAAATTCTTTAGTCGGTCAGCAAACCAACCAGCAAAAAGGTCTATCTCACTAGGTTAATTACTAGTGCCAGAACCTACTGCCTGGCTTGAAGAAAAATCAGTGGGGAAATTCTCATTGGGGTGAGTCATTTTAGTTTTTTAAGTAATCTAAACATCTGAAAATCAAAAGTCTGTCCACGCTCACCGCACCAAATTGTTGAGTATTTTTGTGTGCCCTTAGATGAGTGGAGTTGTCTATTTATATGATATAGTTACTGTTCATAAAAGTGATATCATAGGTAGGTTCCATGTATGTTGACACGTACCTTACTCTAAGTTTAACACGTGTTTATATGATGTGGGTTCACCTATATGATGGTGTGCAAACCCACATCGTGCAGTCTCATAGAGGGGGTTCGAGTGGCTTACAGCGAACTGTGTAAAACCCGATCCAGACCCAATCATTTTACAAGTTAGTAATAGTGAGTATCATAACAATATTATATATATTTTTGATAAGAATATTATATATTTTTAATGTTTACTATTTTAATATATTTTATTTTTCTGATTATTTTGAATTATTGTAATTTCTTTTTTAAACTTTGGAAAATTTTAGTAATTTTTCATTTTAAATAATTTTTTTTAAATTGTCAATATTTTTGTACTATTTTTTAAAATTTGAATTTTTCTAATAACTTTTTTGAAACTTTGAAAAATGTTACTGTTTTTCTATAGTTATTTATGATTTTTGGGTTTTTAGATCTAGGTTATCTAATATTATATAATTTTTTGAATTTTTAAATATTTTAGATTTCAGCCAACCATAGTTGAATTATTTAATGTCATAATATTTAAATATTTTATTTCTTGTAGAATTATATAGTCATTATTTGTGTAATTTAATATTCCTAGATTTTAACTCGTTACTTGGATGTTGTAAATGTGGGGGAAAAAGGTTCTTACGACAGAAAAAAAAATGATAACTTGCATATATTTCACTTTTTTTTGGCAAAAAAGAAAATTCTTCAATTTTATAATCATGGAAATTTTTCGTCCACCAAGTAGAGGTGACTACAATGTGGATTGAAGGAATATTAAAAAAAAAATATATTTGATACATTTCCAATAATATTTTTAGATTTCACAAACAGAGTTAAAGGTTAAAAAAATATTTTATAAGGTTATAATAAAACATAAAAAAATATTAAAAAAAGAGACACGTGATAATTTTTTAAGATTGTTTGTAAAATTAAAAAAAAATACATTACCGGTATATCACATATTAACCCTTAAAAAATTAAAAATAAATTAAAATATACATGTATTATGTACTAAACTCTACTTATGGGATTAAAAAAACTCTAAATTGTAGTGGACAAAATGCTAATCCACTTAGGAAATTATATTCAAATATTACATACAATAAATTAATCAACTAATCAAATCAAACAATAAATAGGTAAATGAACTTTTCATTTTATACTTAAATAAATTTAACATAAAAACAGACTAAATCCGCAAGTATAAGATAATAAACTTAAAATATTAATGCTTTAATTTTACTTAGGATTAAATCATATTTTGGGTTTAAATTTGGTAATTTTTTTTTTCACATTAGGTTTGAATTCTTTTTGTCTAAATTAGGTTCTGAATTTGGTAATTATTCTCATATTGGAATCTATATTTTTTTTTTGTCCAAGTTAATTCTTGAAAATCCTAAAGTTCAAGCCTTAATGTGAAAACAATTGCCAAATTTGAGGCTTAACTTGGACCAAAAAAATTTAGGCAATAATATGAGAAAAGTTACTAAGTCTAGATTCCAATGTAAAAATAATTACCAAGTTTAAAACTTAATTTGGACAAAAAAATTCAGATCTCGATATAAAAAAATTACTAAATTTATGTCTCAAATAATGATTTAACCCAAAAGCATTTCGAAAAGTGGGTTTGGGTTCGGGAAAAAATAGATTTGGATGTCAAACTCGAGAAATAATGCATACATTTTACATTAAATCAAAATATATTTTCATTTTCATTAATATTAATCATTAACTCATTAATTTTTTTTTTACTTGCGAGGTTAAAATTTTGAAGATGCACACTTTTTGTTTTTTGTTTTTTTTTTCCCTTTTTCTTTATTTGCTATTAAAATAGAACAAAGTATATCATCACCATACAAAATAAGAATTTCCTAAATAAAATAACTATTGAAATTCCTAAATAAAAGATGTTGTTCCTAACTAACTAGAATAAAATATCATTCCAACAATTATTCTCCAATCAGTTTCATTAAATATTATTGTTTATGAGTTAAATAAAAAGAATTTATTTCTCAATTTAAAATTTCGAATGAAATTATTTTTATTCCCAATAATAACTTCTTTAATTATAAGCATACCAACTTTTTTACATCATATTAGAGCGATCGGATGAATTAAAAATTTATTGTCTTAATTTATTGATAAACTTTGAACTTGTTAATTTTATATTAAAGAAAAAAAACCCTTAAATCATATATTTTTATTAAATTATTTACTATTACTATAATATTTCTTTAATATTAAAATTAATTTATCAATATTTAAAAACTCAATTAAAATGAATGGATAAGTTAAATGAATAAACCAAAAACTATAAATCTTTCACATTCAATCCCGTTATTTCAAACTTAAATTAGTATGATTCTCTATTCACCTTATTTTTGGACTAAATAGTTGAAATTTAAAAGTTATAATATGTTCCAAGTTTTTATACTCTCTGGATATTTGGAATTTAGTCTTTGTATTTTTATTTTTAGAAGTTTTTATACTCAAATTTTATGTTAGCATTTTAATCAGAATAAAATATTTAGATTAACCAATGACATTATAAAAATTGAGGTACTAAATTATGTTAAAAATTAAATTATAAAAAAATTAAATCTTAAATTTGAGTATAATAAGCGATTGAAATTGAAATTTGACCCTTTTTATATAATCTAAAAAAACATAAAGGGACGATTACTTTTAATAATGTAAATCAAAGAAGGCCTTAGGGCCTTGTATAGATTTGGAATAAATCCAAGTTTTGATGCAGAGTAAACTATAATATCTCACTTCTGCCAACTAAAATATACAATTTAGTGCAGATTCTTTCTTTTTACATAATTCCAGGGTTCAACATTTTCCTTTTAAAAATATACAACACAAATTTTTTTAATATAATATTTATAACTACTTATAATTTCTCCTCACTCTTAACTAGGATAATAAATGCGCTTTAGTACACTTAAATTCACATTTTCTACTCTGATAATAATATTAATACTAACAAAACTATTAAAAGATGGGTACAAAAATACATCAATTTCATATTGTAAAGAATACTATATTAATATATAAGTTAATGACAATCAATATTTTATTTTATTTTATTTTATCAATTTATGTATTTGTGTTGCGATTGTGTATTCAAGTTGGGATTTTTTTATATTTATATGATTTTTGAGATCTATATATTATATTATTTATATTTATAATTGAGTTGGTGTTATAATTTAATTGGACATCAATTCGATTAGTGAAATTAAAAAATGTTCTTTCGTAATTAAAATAAGATATATTATTCCGAGTACTTTAATTCCTTTTATATATGTATTTAAAAAATTCAATAAAAAATTTGCATGTGCTGAAATTTGAACGCATACTATTTACATGTAAAACCTTAACTTTATCAATAAACAAAAAGCTTATTTTAATAAAATATTTACATTGTAATTGTATTATGCATAATTTATTACCTCTATCAATTGTATATATTGATAATGTTGATTAGCTTGTGTCACAAGTCAACTCGACACTAACTCAAAATTGATGGCAACACCATGATAAACAATTATAGTATATTCAATATTCTTAATATTGTGTATCTACGTGTTTAAATTTCATTTAATCTATTTTTATTTTAATATTGTACATTTTTCATACGTTATTATTAATTAGTTTCAAATCATACGTTTCATTATTTATTGTACGCTATTTTCAAACTAACATTTGTGTTTTATATACGTAGTTTCCACAAGCATATAAGTATGATAAAATTTCTAGTATCAATAATTTGTGTTATTATTGCAAAAGAAAAGCTATAACTACAACTTCAAACAAATCCCAGGATATCAACAAGAGGAGGGATCCATTTACGACGATGTAAAGCTAAAGTAGTATTACATCTGTCCTTATATTTTTGTACGATTAATATTTTAACAATCAAACTATCATATTTCATTTATATAGATGATGATATATTAAAATTTCTAATTGCTTATTTTATAAAAAAAATTTTGAATTGTTCCATAAGTGTTAATATAGATATTTTTTTATATCGACATGGTAAAGATATCGAATCGCTTTTAAAATTTACATGTATGACAAGTATAATTATATTGATAAATTCAACGGTTTAATAACTAAAATATTAATTTTACAAAAACATTAAAAAATAATATTACTTTAATTTTATATCAATACAAATGAATGATTGAGTGTAAGTATATATTTTAATAATTATGGTGATAGTTTATAGAATAAAATCATATGGTGTCGAATACCACGTAGCGGCGTAGGGCGATAATGGTAGAATTAGGTGGAGGAAATGCGGTGCGGTCCCACCAAAGGGACAGCACAGCTGTTTCTTAGCTTAAATATATACATATATAAAACAAATCAGCTACGCCAACGCACCTGCACCGCAGGTTTTGCCCTTCTTTGTTTCATCCGAATGTCTGAAAACCAATGGCCTTTTTTATGCCTTCAGCTCCTGTAATTTTTGGATCTTTAATATTTAGTCCATTTATTTTTATTTCTAATAAATTTTTTATACATTATTTCCAATAATTTAATCATTTTATTTTCTAATCTGAAAATTAAGTTTCAATTGATATTTTTTTAATGAACTTTTGTTAAATTTGAATATATGCTATTTTAATATTCAAAATCTTGATTTAGAAATTAAGGTACACTTGATAATATATATATATTTAAATTTGAAATATGTCAATTGATAATATTATGAGTTGGACTTTCATTTTTAAATCAAACAAGTAGAGAAACTAAACTTATGAAATTAAAAGCAAAGAGATTAAATTTCAAGTATTTGAAGAGTACAAGGACTAAGAGCATAATTAAACTTTTACTGTCTTCGCATATGGTTGGTCTTGTGGGTAACCGTTCTTTTCCGCTTTCATTGTCTTTGACAACTAGTTTAGTAATAAAACCATTTTATCCAATAAGTCAATTTTTTATATCACAAAAGTTGAATTTTGCTTTACTTTTTTTATTAAATTTAAAACTAATTTAGTTTTTTTTTTTTTTCATTTAACAGCGTGCTTGCAGTGAAATATTGTATTTGACTTTAAACCAATAACAATGCCAAGCAAAGTAGTTTCAGTTTCTTTTATAGGTTTGTTGAGTACCGAATCTTTCTAGAGAAATTTTTGAAGTGTTGTCTATTAGATAATTAGTCAGACTTTCAATAATGGTTGGTATTGCCCTTAGGTCGTCCCGGAGTTTTGTCTCCTATCTTTATTGAAAATTGTGCACGATTCATAAAAGGGAACACTTTAAGGCAACGAGTTGTATGTAGACACACAGTCAATCAATCGCTCACCAAGGGGATGCGAATATTTGGCTTATATCCCTTAGGTTGGTGGCTCAAGTCCCCTAAGTGCATGTGACAATATAATTAATATTACACACTATATTAACACCTTTACTGTGAGTCTTGCAAATCGTATCACTAAGTCTCCACTAATTGAAGCACTCCCCCTCCATGAACCTTACAAGACTCTTAACGAAGGTGGGAGATAAAACCCGACATGGGGATAATAATTTACCATTGTTGGGAGTTCGACAAGCTGTCTGTGGAAGATACTTCGAAAACTTCTCTTGAAAGAGTTTACTTCTCTCAACAAAGTTAAGTGAGATTATTGGTGGGACTTAAACTCTTTTATTTTCTAGAGTGTTAATGGGTATTCAATCAACTTAACTAACTCATTCGGACACAAAATTTCAATTATTTGTGGTTAAAGTAAATTTAAAGTACCTGCACTCTTTGTATATTAGGAATTTAGTCTTTCTATTTTTATTTTTAGGATTTTAGTTCTACTTTTCAAATTTCAATATTTAGGTCCAACTGTTAACACCGTTAAAATTCTTTTATTAATTTCTTTAGTGTGACATTTTGAAATAAAAAAAAAATTCTCTTGGTAGCAATACATCAACACATATGATGTTGTAATGAACTTGAATTTAACGAAAGAAATTTAACAATATTAATAATTAGACTTGTATTTTTAAACAGAGTTAACTGCACCAAACATCCCCAAACTATGACCTCATTCTAAATTGGTCCCTAAACTTCAAATCATTCTAATTACATCCTCAAACTATATATGTTATAACAATCATGTCCTTCTATTACTAAAATCGCCAATTTAACTATTTAATGACACATCAGATCTTATACAACATAAATTAAAATGAAAATTGTAAAAATAGATGTTTTAAAAATCTTAGCTTTGAAGTTTTTGAAACTTTTACAAAAACTTTATCATTCACTCTTTATTCTTCTTTTTTAGTTTTTACTTTTAAAAGTTACATGACAACATTATATTTTTCTTTAAAATTTTTATTTTAAAATTAGCTACATAAGATTCGATGCATCATTGAATAGTTAAATTAACAATTTTTAATAACAAAAGGACCTGATTGATATAACTTCGATAGGTTGAGGATGCAATCAGAACGTTTTGAAGTTTAGGGACCAACTTAGAACAAGGGTCATAGTTTGGGGAAGATTGGTGCAATTAACGCCTTTAAATATGAAAAATTGAGACACTAAATTCCTTGAGAAAAAAGTAAAATAACTAAATTCTAAATATACAAACAATAGAAGTAGTTGAAGCAAAATTTAACCATGATTTTTTTATAATAATTTGGACAGGTAACAAATAACTGACAATAAGGTTTCTTTATTTTGAAAACTCCATGAACAATAATTACAAAAGTTTGACATAATTATAGTGAACCAAATTATTAGAGTTGTAAGGTTTTTGTTGGTAATTTGCACAAGCCATTGATCCTCCACCTTTGACTTCACCCTATTAACTGATAAATCCTGTGGGTTTGGCAAGTTGAAAGCTTCCATCCAAAATTGCCATTCTCGTTAATTCCTACTACTGTAGTCAAGGCCTGCCATTCCCACCCACTAATTATCATATATCATAGCCTTTTCCCTTGGATTCATATCCATTTTCCTCCATTAAATATTCCATACAACCTTTTAAATTTAAAACATAATTATCAAACTATTTTAATACAATCACATCTCTCATTCTCCCTAACAATATTTCATTATAATGTACCAGATTTGTTGTAGAACCAATTTTTTATTTTTTATTTTTACTACCTTTTCATCCATAACAACAAACATGAAATATATTGTTTCTACTTTTAAATGAATTAAGATATCATTTCAATAAAATATTTAAATTTATATAAAATATTTTATTAAAATTATATTTGTAAATTTTATTAAATATATAATCTAAATCTCTCTTACTAATATTATTATCATCAATATATTATAGTTTGAAATTTAAAAATTTTAAATATGTCCTAAATCTTAAATGTTGTTATAGGCATATAACAACCATCTCTCTAAAACATCCAAAATTTTGACATATAATTAAGCCTCTTGTAGGGAGGGTTGATTGTATTAAAAAAAGGTTAAATTATCTCGTTGGTCCCCCAACTTTTAGAGTTCTTTTATTTTGGTAAAAAAATCCTTGTTATTTCATCACTTAACTTTTAGGGGTGCTTTCATTTTAGTCAACAAGCGTTAAATCCTTAATGGTGGCTTATTGTACACGACAAATCATGTGCACATCATATTCACACTCTCATTTTGATCACCCAATTTTTAAGCCGCTTTCATTTGGTCTCCGAATTAAAATTTTGTCAAATTGTACTTGTTTATCTCATTGTCAAGATCTCTATTTTTTTTTCCAATCTTAAAATTTTAAATTTCAAAATATCAAAATCAATTATTAATTTTTTTAAATCTCTTGATAATGCCAACCGATTTGTTACTATAATATTGAAATTAATTAATTAATTTAATCTCATTCTAAATTTTAAGGGGTAAATCCCAAGATTATACATAAACTTTAATTTTGCACAATTTTATACATGAAATTTTGATTTGATCCAAGTTTTTTTTAAATTATTAACACAATTATTGATATAACATCATTTTATGTTTATATATTGCATACATAAATAATTATATTTATCCAATGTAAAAATAAATTGATGTGTTTATTTCTTTAAACGTGTATGATTAAATCAATATTAAAGTTTCAAGTATACATTTGAACCACAATTAGAGTTTCACGTGTGTTATTGCATCAAATTAAAGTTCATGTATACAATTGTACTGTAGGACCCAATTTATGCCTGAGGCCCAATAAAACCAAACAAAATAAATAAAGTCCAAACAATCCATTTTAATAGTTTTTTTAAACCCAAAAACAAACCCAATACACAGCCCAATGTCTAAACCTAGCCCAAATCACTAAAAAAACAACAACCAAGAAACCTTAGGGTTTCCCCTTTGCGCCGCCAGCCTCCAGCGCCGCACCTCCGTACTCGCCACATCCACAACCTCTGTACCCTTGCCCACTGCACGTCACACACCTACACAAGGAAACCAAACAGCAAAGAGAGAGGATAGCAAAGAAAAGACAAATAATTGTATATTTTTATTTTTGAATATTCGGATTTAAAAGCCAAAAGAAAGGATATGTAAATCTGGACATTTTTTTCCGAATACACAATCAATACAAAAAGCAGACGAGCAAAGGTTTTTTTTTTTATCTTCTTTTTTCTTTTCGAAATTGTTTAAATATATTTACAAAGATTGTTATTTTTTTTCTCTAAAACTATACACATATAATATATAAATATAGTATAAAAAAAGAAAAAAAACTCACCTTTTTGGACTTCGACCGCCATGCACGGCGGAGCCGACGGCGATGACGGCGCCGGAATTCTCGCCGGAGCCTTCGCCGGAAATCGTCAAACAGGGAAAGAGGAGAGAGCTTCTCTCTTTTTTTTTTTTTTTTTTAAGAATGAAGGAAGAATGAATTTTTTTTCCTAATTTTTGACTTATATATAGCATGTAAAACGACGTCGTTTTACCTTGGGTGCTTTTGCACCAAAACGGCGTCGTTTAAGACCTCTGACCCGATTACCCGACCTGAATGCCAGGGAGATCCGCATGTTTTTTAAGCAATGGTCTTATTGCACTTTTGGTTCTCTGCGTTTTCTGTCTTTTTAATATAACTTATTTTTGTTTTCAATTTTGCCCTATAATTTTTCTTCTATTTCAATTTAGTCCCGTACAAAGTGCAGCGTTTTGGAGGAAGGGGATATTTTCCCCTTTAGTCCCTCCTTCTTATTCGCGCGTTTGGATAGGTCCCTTTCTTTTTATTTATTTTTTAGATTCGCCCCAAATGTTTGTTTTAAGTTTAATTTAGTCCCTTTTTTTATTTTCTTTTATTATTTTTTCTATTTTTGTCATTATTTTATTATTGTTATTATTTTTAATAATATTATTATTATTTTATTATTATTATTATTACTTTTCTTCTTCTTCTACTTCTTCTTCTTCTTCTTATTATTATTATTATTATTATTATTATTATTAATAATTTTGTTACCATTATTACTATTATTATTCTTACTGTTTTTTTTACTATTAATAATCACTACTATAATTATTTTTATTATTATTATCATTATTATTATATTATTAAATTAATATATTTCATATTTCATATCGAATATTTATTTTTGTTTATTTTTTAATAGATTTTTTATTATTTATTTATTTACTATTACTTTCATTATGACATTTATTCATTGTTGATATCTTTTATCAAATGTTAGATTATTTATTTCATTTTCTTTTTTGTTATCATTATTAACATATTATTATTTTCATTATTTTTACCTAAATTCCATATTAGTTTTACTAATTAATTTATTTTATTATTTTACTTATAAAATACTTAAATCTAATATCATATATTTGTTTCATTCATCCACTTATTCTTTTATTTATTTATTTATCTCATTATTTGTTTATTATCTTACTTATATATATGTGTACATATTTTTTATTGTTTATTTTTATTCTTGAATTTCTAAATAGGCTCATATTTTTGGTTTATTGTATTTTTATTATCACGATCTTTATGCTCTATTAATTTATTAGATTTATGTTGCATAATTGTTCTTTAAATATGAGATTTTTATTTTGAAATAAGCAAACACTCCGCGTTCTAAGGTTCGAAAGAAATCGTACTCTAACTTACTGGGTTTCAATTTTTCTCATCGAATCTAAAGAACCTATTATTTTCCTTTTAAAATCAAAGCACATAGGTTAAATAAAAACTTATTATTGGGAATTCAAAAGTGCATAGGTTAAATAAAAACTTATTATTGGGAATTCAAAAGTGTTGTGTCCTAACTCACTGGATGTGACATTTTGTTATCTCGAGGTAAGGATTTTTAAAAACAAAGGCAATATTTTGTATTTGGAATTTTGAGAAATTGTGCCCTAACTTACTGGATTTCTATTTTTCATTTGACCAAAATAACCGAATATCTTTCTTAATTTTAAATGTACGAGTTTTGAATGGCAAAAGACAAACTTAGCTTTGAGGATTCGAAATGTCATATCCTAACTCACTGGGTATGATACTCCTTCAAAATAAGCGGGTCTCGGCATCCAGTTTAATTTATTCAATTTTTATTTTTAAAATGAAGAGGATTGTATTTTAAAATCTTTTCAAATTTTCGACATTAAGATGTTAATCAATCAATTCGGTACCAATTTTAGGTGTTACGAGGGTGCTAATCCTTCCGAGTGCGTAACCGACTCCTGAACCCATTTTCTCGAATTTTGTAGACCAAAATCATCATTTTAATAAATCAAAATGTTTTAACGATCAATCTCAAGATAACCCGATCACACTTCAAAAAAAAGATTGGTGGCTACTCCCATATTCATTTTCATTTTCAAAACCAAAGTCGACCTCGTTTTCTAAGCGAAAAAAATGGTTTCGATAGCTTGGCGACTCCGCTGGGGACACCATAAGAGAGTCAAGCCGTAAAATTAATTTTTTTCTGTCTTGTTGTCGAAAGTTGAAATCCGATTTGAAAAATTACGATCCTATTATTGCATTGGTTCTTATTCCTATTTCATATGATTATTGTGGTTTGAGTCTCGCATCATATTGCATAAGGACCGTTTTGGTCTTACCTTTTTAAGTGGGAGTGAGAAGCTACTCCTTCGTGAGGTTTTCACCTCTGTGCAGGATAGTGGATCGTTTTCGGGATACATCTGTACCTATGTCTTCGTGAGATTTTCATCTCCGTGTAGCTATAGGGAAATGTATTCCGCTGAACCGAACTCGGTCCTTATGAGCCCATAATGGGTGAGGATCGAGGAATATGCTGGTTCAGGTACCTCAACTTTAGAACCCAAACTGCATGTAAAAGACCTTAAGAGCCTACCCTAGATAGTACTGCGACAAACCCTCGGGGTCACTCGAATAGGTGCTCTATTTGTTTCTTTCTTGCTTGCTTTTACTTTGTAGTAACGTGTTTCATTTTTTTTTTGCATTCATGCATTAGCATTGCATTGCATCATGTACAATAAAATTAAATAAAAAAATTCAATAAAAAAAACCTAAAAAGAGTTGGAATTCTTTGAAGAGGTCAACGGCCCGGAATAAATGTTCGGAAATGTTCACATGAAGAAATCATTGAAAGGGGGACCTAGTCAGATATCCGCCCTTATGAATCTTGGAGTGTTTTGAATAACTGGACTGCAGAAGAAATTCTTTTTAGAGCTTACACAGAGTAATGTTCAAAACACACTTGTTGCTTTTAGCCTAGAAGCAATAAGAATTCCTTTGTGAAATAGGCTTATGTCCGAACATCATTATGAAATACATAGCAATAAGAATTCCTTTGTGAAATAGGCTTATATCCGAACATTATTATGAAATACATACTTGAGATCATTTTGAGTAAATATTCTCTCATTCTTTAAGATTTTTTCATTCTTTCTATCCAAATAATTATGATAGATTCCTTCATTCCTCGGATCTTTTTCCAAATCATTCGTTCATTTCATTCATAAGCATACCATACGAATAATTAATCTTAAATTCATTCGTTCTTTGTATATTTCTTTGTACCTACAACAGGTCCCCAGATATCAATGACATGAGTAACGTTGTTACAGAGTTAGAACTTTCTTTTGAGCAAGATATGTGTTTAGAGAGATCCTAGGACTTTGAAGATGACAAAGACTGTGGCTTATCTCCGGACTTGTTAAGAATGGTAAAACAAGAGGAAAAACAAATTCTACCTAATTAAGAGACAGTAAAGATGGTGACCTTGTTCCATGGTGTGATGCACAAAGAAATCGAAGTTTATGTCGATGATATGATCGCAAAGTCCCGAATAGAAGTGGAACATATCCAAGTTTTGAGGAAGTTATTCTTAAGACCGAGAAAATTCCAATTAAAACTCAATCCAACAGAATGTACTTTTAGAGCTAGATCGGGAAAATTATTAGGCTTCATAGTCAGCGAGAGGGGAACTGAGGTTGACTCAGATAAGGTCCGAGCTATACAAGAATTGCATCCGCCGCGCACTCAAAGAGAAGTCCGAGGTTTCCTTGGGAGGATAAATTACATTACTCGGTTCATTTCACAATTGACTGAGAAATGTGATCCCATATTTCGTCTTCTTAAGAAACACAATCCAGGCTTGTGGGATGATGAGTGCTAGAAAGCTTTTGATAAGGTTAAACAGTACTTGTCGAGTCCTCCAGTCTTGTCACCTTCATGCCCAGATAGGCTATTAATACTGTATTTGACAGTGTTTAACAACTCTATGGGATGTGTGCTGGGTCAACACGATGATTCGGGAAGAAGAGAAAAGGCGATATACTACCTCAGTAAGAAATTCACTGAGTGTGAAATGAGATATTCACAAATTGAGAAAATGTGTTGTGCCTTGATTTGGACAACTCGGAGGTTGAGACAATACATGCTGTACCATACGACCTGACTAATCTCGAAGTTGGATCCTCTAAAATATATGATGGAGTCAACTGCTTTGAATGGAAGGATGGCTAGATGACAAATTCTCCTCTCTAAATTCAACATAGTTTATGTGAGCCAAAAAGCTGTGAAAGGAAGCGCAATAGCAGATTTTCTGGCCAGTAGAGCTGTAGAAGATTATGAGCCTCTAAACTTTGACTTCCCCAATAAAGAATTAATGTATGTGGCAACTACTGAAGAAGACGCTACAAAAGATCACCTTTGGAAATTGAACTTCGACGGAGCATCAAATGCTGTAGGTAATGGAATTGGGGCAGTCTTGGTATCCCCAAATGGATATCATTATCTGTTCACATGCAAGTTGGATTTTGATTGTACAAATAACATGGCAGAATATGAAACATGTATCATGGGACTCCGTGCTACCATAGAACGCAAAATTTTAATTTGATCCAAGTTTTGTAAATTATTAACACAATTATTGATATAACATCATTTTATGTTTATATGTTGCATACATAAATAATTATATTTATCCAATGTAAAAATAAATTGATGTATTTATTTCTTTAAATGTGTATGATTAAATCAAAATTAAAGTTTCGAGTATACATTTGAACCACAATTAGAGTTTCACGTGTGTAATTGCAGCAAATTAAAGTTCATGTATACAATTGTACATTAAATCAATGTTTATGTATAATTTTGAGACTTATCTCAAATTTTAAAAAATTATTTTGTTTTGAAATTATCATTAATAAAATCAACTCAAATAACTCATATTTAATAATTGTCTTAATTTCTTTATTATATGATCTTGAATCTTTTATCCTAAGCTAAAAGTAAAGAAAAGTAATTGTAATTAATTAAATTAATTGCCTACTTTTCATTTGGGTAAAGAAGTGATGAAAGATAAATTTAATTAATTGCAATGATTCTTTCTTTGCTTTTAGCTTAGCATGGAAAATTTAGGATCATATAGTCAAAAGTAATTTGGGCTTCATTGACAATTATTAAAGATGAGTTATTTGATTTGATTTTAATTTTGAAACATAAAATAAATTTTAAATTTAAAAAGGGATCAAATTAATTAATTTCAATATTATAGTAAAAAATAGGTTGATCTATCAAGGGATAATTTTTTTTCAATAGTTTATTTAATCGAATTTGATGTTTTGAAATTTAAAATTTTAATATTGATTTTTTTTACCTCAATTAATATTGGAAAAGGGATTTGTTTGGGTGATCAAAATGAAAGTGGCCTAGAAGTTGGGTGACCAAAATGGAAATGTAAACATGATGTGGCATGTACAGTCAACTACCGTTAGATATTTAATGCTTGAGTGATTAAAATGAAAGCACATTAAAAGTTAAGCGATAAATTGCAAGAATTTCTTTTTAGATGATCAAAATGAAAATGTTTTAAAAGTTGAGTGGTTAACCGGGTAGTTTACCAAAAAAGGAAAATCATTTCCCTTAGCCAGTTAGCCTATGCTTCTATTTCAATACTTATTTTCATGCAATAAAATATTAAAATGTACTTACATTTTTCACTTGATTTCTTTTTGTGTTTAATTTTAAATTTTTTATCAAGTAAAGCTAGTTAGATTTTAATCTTTAATTCTTTTGTTTCATATTTAATAAGTATTTAATTTAATGGTACGTTATTAAAAAATTAATACTTATAATCTCGTAAAAAATCATAAAAGATCTCTTCGTGGTTAATTTTTTTATCATTTTTAAATTATTTATAATCTCCAAACTCTTGAATTAAAAGGCATCACGCACGCAAATAACTTTAAACTCTAAACTTTCAAGTTATTGCAATGATATTGGTATCAATTAATTAATCTTAATTAATTTGTTTTAGTTTTTTTTTTCAAAAATGTATTTTGAAGGATTACTCCAGATTTTAAGTTTCATCACTTGATATGTGTTGACTTTTTTTGCTCGACATTTGTGGTATTTTATTTTAGGGTTTTCTTAATCTTATATTTGACATGTATGGTATGTGGTAAGTTAATTTAGAATTTATATTCAAATTATTATTATTTAAATAAAAGGATGATTAGCACCATAGAAAAGGCATTCATAGGCTAGGTTCAACTTGAAAATATTGCATTTTTTGGTTAATGTTGGAACAAAACCAAATCCAAAAAAATACCGCAGAGGCACAATCAATATTCTTTCACATTCACTCTCGAAAGAAAATTGATTGTGTTTTTGTGATATTTTATCCCCACAAATTGGTATCAAAGCTTGGTTCTTATGTTTGGTAATCATATAAATTAGCACTAGTAAGATGATTTATGTTGAATGACAAAAATTATCAACTTTAGAAGAACAAAATAAAAAATGTTTTGCTTTTGAAGGCTTTGCATCTTTCTATTTTTGCTACTAAAAAACTTGAGTGAAAAAATGATCAAGATTGAGAATCTGAGCATTAGTAAGCGTGTAGTTTAATTTGGCAATTTGTTGAAGAGAATGTCTACAATCATATTGATCAAGAGACACATGCAAGCATATTGTGGAATAAGCTTGAAAACTTGTATGCTTTGAAGTTAGGCAGTAACAAATTGTTTATGCTCAAGGGAATTATGACATTTAATTACAAGGAAAAGACTTTTATAGTTGACCGATTGAATGAGTTTTAAGGCTTGTTAACTAAACTACTTGGTATGGGAATCAAATTTGATGATGAGATTATGGGGCTTTGGTTACTTGCTACTCTACTAGACTCTTGGGAAACGTTTTGAGTTTCACTCATGAATGCTACTCCGAAGGGTATTATGACATTGGAAATTGCTAAGAGTGGTGTTGAATGAAGAGGAGAGAAGAATGTCTCAAGGTTCTTCATCATATTTCAAGGATCTAGTTACTAAAAGTAGGGGAGAAGCAAAAACAAAGGTGAAAATGGTAGAGATAACATTTAAAGTAAATCAGGATCAAGATGCAAGGATCTTAAGTGTCACCATTACGACAAGAAAGGCCACATTAAGAAGTATTGCTACAAGTGGAAATGAGAGAATAGAGGCGATAGTGATAAAAAAGAGAGAAGGGATAATGAGAAATCCAAACATGTTACTACCGCTACTACTGATGATTTTTTAGTTTTTTGTGATGAGAATTTGTTCAACCTAGTATGCAACAAGACTTGTTGGGTGATAGGCACTAGTCTTTCGCTTCATGCTACATCACAGAAGGAGTTCTTCACATCTTATACTCCTGGTAATTTTAAGGTATTGAAGATGGGTAATGACGACTTGGTACAAGTTGTTGGCATGGGAGATGTTACCTTGGTCACTAATAACGGAACCAAGTTGACACTTAAAGTTGTTAGGAATGCACCATATATTTGTTTGAACTTGATTTTTGTAGGAAAGCTTAATGATTATGGTTTTTGTAACACTTTTAGTGAGGAGAAATGGAAATTGAATAAAGGCTCCTTGGTTGCAGCTCAAGGGAAGTAGAGTTCAAACTTGTATTTGATGTAGGCTTCAACTTTCTGAGGCATGGTGAATGTAATAGAAGATAATGACTCAATAGAGTTATGGCATATGTGACTTAGTCACCTGAGTGAGAAGGGGGCTTAATTGTTTGGTCAAGAAGAATCAAATTTTGGGTTTGAACAATGCTACACTGAAGACTTGTGTTCATTGTATAGCTAAAGTAAAGAAGAGTTTCTGTAACAGCTTGTTTTCAGTGAAATCAGAATAGTGGTTTTGGGACCACAAATATGATGAGTAAATTATTATTTTATTATTATTTTAAAGTTTATGGGATTTTAGTAAGGTCGTATTAAAATTTCATTAAGAAATTTTAATGTTTGCATGCTTAATTAAGGAAAAAGGACTAAATCGAAAAAGGTGTAAAAGTAGAGTTCTACTAGTTAAAGGGGTCAAATGGATATGAAACTTTAAATTGAATGGATTTAAATGGTAATTATACCATTCATAAGGATGATAGGAAAAAATAGGCATGCTTTAGTTAATTTTTAAAGGTTAAAAACAAAGGTTAATATGGTAATTAGTAAAATCATCATAAAACAAATAAAAGAAAATTTTAGTGCTCATCTTCATGAGCTTCCTTCTCCACCAAAAATAGGTTTAGAAAACCCTTTTTTTGAAGCTTGAAAGTTCGTTTGAGCTCTTGTGATTGTATGGTATGAATTTTAACTCCGTTTTTAATGATTTCTATGTTTTTAAAGTTGTTGTAACTTAATCTAACTAGCCCAGGGATTAATTTGTAAAATTGTTAAAAAAATTAGGGTTATGCCATGAA
Source organism: Gossypium bickii (assembly GCA_025503065.1). Taxonomy (NCBI): domain Eukaryota; kingdom Viridiplantae; phylum Streptophyta; class Magnoliopsida; order Malvales; family Malvaceae; genus Gossypium; species Gossypium bickii. The sequence goes on along the minus strand of CP106713.1, from coordinate 53,129,901 downwards.
TGAGCTTGTGTGATTCTTGATTTTTAATGGTAGATTATGAGTCCTTGTTGATAAATAAACAAGTTTTGTAAAGTGAGTTTTGATGGAAATTGTATTTAGGGACTTATTTGTAAAAATGGTAAAATTTTATGGTAAATTTGTGAAATGATGATTTATATGGATTGATTTAGGTCCCTATAGAATTTGGGTAGCATGAGAAGAGGATTAAAATGTTTAAATTTCAATTTATGAGTTTAAGGACTAAATTGTAAAAAGTTAAACTATTAGGGGCAACATAGTAATTTTACAAAAACATGAAATATGGATTGAATTGAATAATAGAATTATTAATTGGATTGAATTTGTCTATTTAGATCAAGATAGACCACGTATAGATTTGGATCCGGGAAAAGCTAAAGCCACGGACTAGTTCGACTTCTTTTTACGCCTCTGTCGTTGAGGTAAGTTCGTAGTGTTTTAATATGTAAATGAATTTCTATTTGTGTATTTATATTATGATGCTTCAATTATTTTGTATTTGGAAGAATATTGTTGAATTGCACATACATGCCCTTGTTTGTACATCGGTACCCCTGAATTGTGTATACTTGCCCCTGTTTGTACTTTGGTACCCTTGAATTACATATACGTGCCCCTGTTTATACTTCGGTACCCCTGGATGTACTTTTTTACCTTGTTTAGACTTCGTTAATTTTGAATTGAATAATATATGAATCGTATTCAATTTATTGTTAGATTAAATGATATGCTACGTTCTTATTAAGTTCTATAAGCTTATTCATTCTTGTGAATTGTTTTATAGATCGTTGTTGCTGACATTTTGGATGGATCAAACCTTTAGCTCACACTATCCATCAATATTGATAGTTTTTGTATCTCCTAGGGTAGTGGCATGTATAAACATAAGTAGTTGAATTTATGGTTGAAATGTATTTAGGATGTTTGAAAGTGGTGTTTGATGAATATGTATAAAATAACTAAATGTGTTTGTGTTTTGGTAATATATATGCATAATAAGCTATAATGCTTGTTTTAAAAGGTACCTTTGGTCACTTTTGGTAAGGGATGAGAATGGTTTTTTAGTAACATTGATGGTTTGTGTTATTGTGCTATTTCATGTTGCATGTTTGAATATGGTAAGATTATGGTACGTTTTGAAAGGCATTGGCATTTGCAGTTGATGTTGGAAATGGCTTGATTTTGGCCAAATTCATGTCCACACATCCTGGTGACATGGGCGTGTGACTTAGCCATGTGTCTTTATAGATTTTTTTACATACAAGTCAAGTTGTTACACGGCCTAACACATGGCCTGTCAGACGGGCGTATGACACAGCCGTGTGACCTACTTAGAGAGTTACCACTACAGCAAAACAGACTTTTAGCGGCATTTTTTTAAGCCTTTAGTGGTGTAACACCCCAAACCCGACCTATGCGTTAAGACCAGAATTGGCATGCCACACCAATCGAACATACATCTAGTTATCAATGATTTAAAGAAAACAGATCTTCAAAACTATTTTGGAGGTGAAGTTCATCAAAAACCGTAGTTAATTTGAAATCCATGATTTTAAAACATAATCGTTTATAATTTGATTTTCAGAGAAATAATTGGTTAAAATTTTAAATAATTGGTTGAAATAAATTCATAAAAGAGTTTTCAGAGAAAATTTATAGGTTAGTGATATTTAAGAAAAACCCCCTTTTTATACGCAAGTTTAAGAAAACATTTAATAAAATTAAACAGCCCCATTTAAGTATCTAAAACATATTAAAATCCATCCACGAAATAAAAATCCATGAAAACAATACCAAAGGCCTTAATACATTGCAACTGAAATAATTCTTAAATAGAAATACTTAAAAGAAGTTCAAAGTTTATAAAAACCATCAATCGTAGCATGGCCTCCACACGAAGTTATCCCCGGCCCAAGCCTCCATCAATTATCATTACCTGAGAAGGGTAAGATAAACGGGGTGAGTTAATTAGAACTCAGTGTGTAACCCACTTACCATGTCCACTGGGCCAGAACCATTTAAGCATATAATTGGGCTTGAGCCCATTTACAAATGTACAATATATATCAAATATAAAATGCATGCGATATGCAATTCCTAACCAAACCTAAATTTCCATCCGCTACACACCACCCGTACCAACCAGCACACCTGTGGGGATCAAGTCAACCCACCCCGCCAACACACCAATCGCAGGCATAAAGCCATTTAAAATGTTTGTGGCTGAGCCACCCGAACTAGATTGTGGCAGAGCCACTGAACTAGATTGTGGCAGAGCCACCAGAACTTCTCTTCAATTTTTATCCCAACCCATGCAATCATGTATGCATATACAAAGCATAACAATATTCATAAGATAATTTCAACATAAGGCCCATAATACAAGTTGGCCCATTAAGCAATCTAGCAATTTGGCCCTTTAAGCAGACTAGCAATTTGGCCCATTAATCAATCTAGCAAATTGGCCCATTAATCGATCTAACAAATTTGGCCCATTAATCACATGAGGCCCTTTTCAAAATTTTCACACTTTGGCCAATTTATCAAATAATTTGTATGGCCCATTTATCACATGAGGCCCAAAATATCACTTTTTAACCAAATAGCCCATTAAGGGCAATTCCGTAATTTCTACAACTTTAATACCGATTTCATGTATTTACACAAAAAAGTGTTAATATATCGTTTTTTTTTTCAAATTTTAACAACTTTACAATTTTTATTATATTGTTTACGGTATAATATCTAACCCATGAGATAAGTGTGAAATTACACACCTGATTACGGTGAGAACTAAACTTTCCCGCTCGTCGATACCAAAATATTTGTCACGTTTGATTAGAACACTAATATTTAATATAAATCTATACTAAAGATAAGCGATCTAGATCTTACCCTCGAAATTTTGAACAACAACTATTTGTGGTTTCTCCCCGATTGATGGATCATAACCCGTTGAAGAACCACGAACAGTCAATGGCTCAGGAGTACGAACGACTTCAAATAATTGATTTTCACCAGAAGAGGGTCCACAACCCGGTGGAAAATCTCGGATTGCCGAAACAGCCCTTTGCTTGAATCTAGAGGGAATAGCAGAACCGCACCTCTTCCGAACACTATTTACCACCCTTTTCGACCCTATCTTGTTTGCCTCCATTGACAAAAGATTATTAGTCCAACTACTATATTGGAATTTAAGACTATTGGTTTTAAAGCGAAATCGGCTTACCACAAAAATATTTTTGTGTTTGCGGAATGAAAATCGAGCGTTAACGTCTCTGGGATAAAATCGATTAATAACCCAGCTTTGACGAGATAACGAAATAATATGGAAGTCCTTGATAGGAATCCTTACCTTTACACTTCGATTCGATTTCTAGCGAGTCACGATGATTATGAATACTTCGAGTTCGGCCTTCTCTATAACACTATTAAGACGAAAAGATCGTCTAAGAGAAAAGAATAGAGGATGCTATTTTCGGTCAAAAGACCCTCCCAAACTAATATATTTTCTGCTAAAGAAAAGAAGAGAATAAAGATTCGAAAAGGGTTCTTATCGATTGATTAAAACGAAGGTTGAAAGAATAATCAACAAAAATAATATAAGTAAAGAGAAGATTCGGCTTTGAAGGAAAATTGGAGAGAATGGTGTTAGCACCATTCGGCCATGGGGAGAAAGAGATGGGAGACAATGTGTTTTGGGTTTTTCAAATGTGAGAAAGGAGCAAAGAGTGAGATTTGGGACAACGAAGCATTCGGCAATGGTGAAGAGGAGAAGAAAAGAAAAATGGCCTTTATGCTTTGGTATTTCGGCACAAGGGAGGGAGTGTCTTGAGATGTTAGGCAAAAAATATGACCAAATGGTAAAAATAAAATGAAATGGCCAAAAGAAACAAAGCTTACCAATTGCTCAAATTCGGCTAGGAGAAAGAGTTTGGAGAGAAAAGAAAATTTTACACAAAATGCTAAGAATGAACCAAAACTAACTCCTAATCCTAGCCAAACTACTAACAACATTCGGCCATTCCCCCTAGCCACAAAACCGTCCATGTACATTGGCTAAAAGTCAAAGATTTAGCCACCCAAAAGTTTCCAAAACAACACCCTTAAAATATGCCTTGTGTTCCCCCTACCTTCCATAAGCTTAGGATTTCTTTCCTCAAGTTCAAGCTTACCTTAACCATTAGCCACCTTACCATAAAAGAAATGGTCCAACCTTACCATAAATAAGGCTTGACCGACACATGCCATAAAGATGCAAAAATTAAAGTCACCAAAATGCAATCCATGGAATTCGAACCTCTCCCCTCAAGCAACACATATGACGCCAACTCCACTTTACTACTAGCTCATCTTATGCTAGTTTTTGACACTTAATTTCCTTAAATATCAAGGTCACTTGTTCCACTTCAATAAAATACTCATTATTAAAATTTATTCTAATTACGAATAAATCTCGAGCCTTCTTAAGACTATATTAAACATACAAATTGAATCATTCACAAGCTAAGCACCAAAAACATGCAACATATCGATACTCAAATTTTTAGGATGTTACAAGTGGCGCTTATAAAGAAAATTTCGTCCTCGAAATTTACCTGGTTAAAAGAGGTGAGGATATTGTTGCCGAATTGCGTCCTCAGGCTCCCACGTAGCTTTCTCCATTCTGTGATTACGCCATAAAACCTTAACCAATGGCACAGTCTTCTTTCTAAGCACCTTAACATCACGGTCTAAGATTTTCACTGGTTCCTCCTCGAAAGACAAGTCTAGCCTTAACTCCACTTCTTCTACCAGTACTATGTGAGATGGATCCGATCTATAACGCCTCAGCATAGAAACATGGAAAACCTATGAATTTGATTCAACTCTGGAGGTAATTCAAGATGATAGGCCACTAGTTCTACACGCTTCAACACACGGTATGGTCCAATGAACCTAGGGCTCAACTTACCCTTCCTTCCAAATCTGAAAATCTTCTTCCAAGGTGAGACTTTCAGAAAGGCCTGATCTCCTACCACAAACTCAATATCCTTACGCTTCAGATTCGCATGCGACTTTTGTCTATCTGAAGCTCGAATCACCTTTACCTTTACCTTTTCTTCCGTCTAAGATATCAAGTCAGGACCCAACAACTATCGTTCCCCTAATTCAGTCCAACAAGTAGGGATACGACACCTACGACCGTATAACGCTTCATAGGGCGCTATTTGGATACTGGATTGGTAACTATTGTTATACGCGAACTCTGCCAGCGGTAGAAAATCCTCCTAACTACCTCTGAAGTCAATCACGCAACCTCTTAACATGTCTTCCAAAATCTAAATTACTCTTTCTAACTGACCATCTGACTGAGGATGAAAAGCCGTATTGAAGTTTAACTTTGATCCCACAGCCTCATGTAAAGCTTTCCAAAACCGTGATGTAAATCTGGGATCCCTGTCCGATATGATAGACACTGGTACCCCATGCAACCTCACAATCTCAGATACATACAGCTTAGCCAACTTCTGCAGCGAGTAATCCGTATGAACTGGTAGAAAATGAGCAGTCTTTGTCAAATGATCTACTACCACCCAAACGAAATCTTTCTTAGTAGGTGTTAAGGGTAACCCACTACCAAAATCCATCATTATCCGCTCCCACTTCCATAAAGGAATCTTTACCGGTTGTAATAAACCCGATGGTAATTGATGTTCCGCCTTCACTTGTTGATAAGTCAAACATTTTCCCACAAAATCAGTAACCTCCCGCTTTAACCTTGGCCACCAATACTGCTCACAGAGATCCCGATACATCTTATTTCCTCCGGGATGCATAGCATAAGGGCTACTATGCGCCTCTCGTAGAATCATTTGTCTCAAATCCGAATCCATGGGCATATAAACTCTTCCACGAAAACACAACACGCCATCCTTGTTCAATCCGAAGTCCCCTATTATACCACTTTCAACTTGTTACATTAAAGGACCCAACTTTTCATCTGATAACTGCTTTTCCTTGATCTGCTCTAACCACAATGGCTTCACATGAAGTTCCGCTAACAGATTGCCATCCTCATACAAACTGAGATGAGCAAACATTGCTCTTAACTCCGATACTACCTTACGACTCAACGTGTCTGCCACCACGTTAGCCTTTCCAGGATGGTATTCGATTGAGAAGTCATAATCCTTTAACAACTCCACCCATCTCCGTTGTCTCAGGTTCAACTCCTTTTGGGTAAGGAGGTACTTAAGACTCTTATGGTCCGTATAAATTATCGACTTCTCACCATAGAGATAGTGCCTCCAAATCTTTAAGGCAAACACCACTGCAGCCATCTCCAAGTCATGAGTAGAGTAGTTGACTTCGTGCAGCCTCAACTGTCGAGAAGCATAAGCCACCACTTTTCCTCCTTGCATCAGCACACATCCCAAAATCGTGTGTGACGCATCACAGTAAATGATAAACTCTTTTCTAGCCTCAGGTTGAATCAGTACTGGCGCTTCCATCAAAATCTTCTTTAGTTTCTCGAAACTTTCTTGTTGTTTATTGGTCCACACATACGGTACTCCCTTTCGCAACAGCTTGGTTAGAGGTGCAGCAATCAACAAAAACCCCTCAACAAAGCGTCTATAGTAACCAGCCAAACCCAAGAAACTCCGGATCTCAGCCACTGACTTCGGTGGTTTCCAATCCAGCATAGCCTCTACCTTCCGAGGATCAACTCTTATTCCTTCGGCTGACACCGCATGACCCAGGAAAGTCACTTCCTTCAACCAAAATTCGTATTTACTGAATTTGGCATAAAGTTGCTTATCTCGCAAAATTTGCAACACAATGCGCAAATGTGAGTCATGCTCTTCTTCATTCTTTGAATATACCAAGATATCATCTATGAACACCACTACGAACCGATCTAGATAGGGTTGAAAGACTCGGTTCATCATGTCCATAAATGCAGCTGGTGCATTGGTCAAACCAAACGGTATCACCAAAAACTCATAATGTCCATAACGAGTTCGAAATGCCGTCTTATGAATATCTGCCTCTGTAACCTTGAGTTGATGATAACCCGATCTCAAATCAATCTTGGAGAAAACTGAAGCTCCTCTCAATTGATCAAACAGGTCGTCAATTCTCGGCAATGGATACCTATTCTTGATCGTCAATTTATTCAACTGCCTATAATCAATGCACATACGCATCGACCCATCCTTCTTCTTGATGAACAAAATCGGTGCTCCTCATAGAGACACACTCGGTCGAATAAATCCCCGATCCAACAATTCTTGAATTTGAGCTTTAAGCTCCGCTAACTCCTTCGGCGCCATTCTATAAGGAGCAATAGACACTGGAGCCGTTCCAGGTAAAAGCTCAATACCAAATTCTACTTCCCGATCTGGAGGCAGACCCGGAAGTTCTTCGGGAAAAACATATGAAAATTCTTTCACCGTTCTCACACCTTCCACCGATAATTCCTTGGCATCCAATGCACCAATGAAGGCTAGGAACGCTCCATACCCATTCCGTACCAACTTCTCTGCCTTTAATGCAGATGCCACGTTTGCCAAAAAGTTCCTTCGCTCGACTATCATTACTACCTCCTTATCATCCACAGTCCTTATTGACATCCGCTTTTCAGCACAATCCAATTGCGCCCGGTGCTTCACCAACCAATCCATGCCCAAAATAAGATCAAACTCGCTGAAAGGCAATTCCATCAAGTCCACCAAAAATATTTCTCTTTGAATTTCCAAGGGCACGTCTCTAAACAATTTATTCATAATTACAGACTGTCCTAAGGGATTAATTACCGTCATCTCTCTATCGGTAATCTCAAATTTAATATTCAGGTTTCCAGATATGGCACTAGCAACATACGAGTGGGTAGACCCGATATCTATCAAAGCAGTAACAGGTACATCAAAGATGAAGAATGTACTAGTTATCACATCAGGTGCATCGCCATCTTTACGACGCCTAACCGCATAGACCAACCCCGGCTGTCTTGCCTCCGCGTTACCTCTAAAGCCATTTTCTCGACCCGGTGCACCTTGACCACGTCCGGTACCATTACCACCATGACTTGATCCACGACCTCTCGGTGGCTGCTGAGTATCTCTAGCTGGCTGAACATCAGGGTTATGAGCTTCCTGAGTCAGATCAGTCCGTCGAGGGCAATTCTTATACTGATGATCCTTGGAACCACATTTATAACTGGCACCAGTTTTCCTCCAACATTCCCCGAGGTGTCACTTCCCACAGTCAGCACAGTCTCGACTCTTATTGGTAATCACAGGTGCTCTAGCTTGAGCTGGCTCATCATTTCGAGGCCTCTTCTAGAACCTTTTAGAAGAACCCGAGTATTTAAAATCCCTCTTGCCTCTGACTCTTTCTCGGTTCTGGCGTTCTGAGTTCTTAGCCTCTTTGGCTATCTTGGCTTTCTCTACAAGCGAGGCAAAAATTCGTACTTGTTGTGGGGCTATCAGTACTCGCAACTCATCATTCATCCCATCTTCAAAGCGTACACAGCGTTCATGATCAGTCGGCATTATTGTGCGAGCATAACAGCTCAAGCGAAGAAATTCTGCCTCGTAACCTGCCACCGTCTTATTTCCTTGAACCAGATTCAGGAATTCCTTCCTCCAGGCATCCACATAACTTGTCCCCACATACTTCCCTTGGAAAACAGCTTTGAAGAAATCCCAATTGACAAGTGCAGCCTCAGTGTCTTCTTGAACCGTAAGCCACCATTGATACGCCTCGTCCCTTAGCAAAGACACCGCTCCTCTCAGTTTTTGCTCGACGGTGCACACCAAATCATCCATAATCCACTCTACAGCCTCAAGCCAATATTTCGAACCATTCGGAGCTACACCGGAGACACCTCTAAAAACCTCGGCACCACTTGATTTAAGTCGTTCCGAAATTGATCCATGAACTGCTGGACCAGTTCTAGTCCCAGCAACCCTTTCTAGGACTTGCAACATTGCTTGAGTCAAAGCATTATCCTCACTCGTATGGTCATGTGATCCAGTCTCACTCCCGGGTGACGCAGGTGCATCCATTTCCGGTATATGACCCGGCGCTTCAGTTGCACCCCTAGCACCTCGTCCTCTACCACGGCCACGTCTACTGCGTCCACGTCCACGTCCACGTCCTCTAGTGCTCATAATGACTAATTCGGTTTAATCTGATTACAAGTTTTATGAATCAGAATATTATTTCAGTGTTTATTAACGATATTTTATGAGTTATAAGGGATAGAGTTGTTTTCACAATCACATCCTATAGTCTCTATCTCTACCGTTTTCAACACCTAAAACTAGAAGTTCTAGAGTGTTCCTATGATCATATCACAATAATAAACATTCAATATACAAATACTTACTTGACTTGGTATCGGATGCTCGTGGTGCCATACTACCTTTAAAACATAAAGTCTAAAAATTTAAACAGTTTTAAACAAAAATTGTTGTTGAACCTAAATCACAGTCGAGTTTTGAAACTGGCTCTGATACCATAAAATTTAACACTCCAAACCCGGCCTATGCGTTAAGACTAGACTTGGCATGCCACACCAATCGAACATACATCTAGTTATCGATGATTTAAAGAAAACATATCTTCAAAACTATTTTGGAGGTGAAGTTCATCAAAAACCGTAGTTAATTTGAAATCCATGATTTTAAAACATAAGAGTTTATAATTTGATTTTCAGAGAAATAATTGGTTAAAATTTTAAATAATTGGTTGAAATAAATTCATAAAAGAGTTTTCAGAGAAATTTTATGGGTTAGTGATATTTAAGAAAAACCCTCTTTTTATACGCAAGTTTAAGAAAACATTTAATAAAATTAAACAGCCCCATTTAAGTATCTAAAACATATTAAAATCCATCCACGAAATAAAAATCCATGAAAACAATACCAAAGGCCTTACTACATTGCAACTAAAATAATACTTAAATAGAAATACTTAAAAGAAGTTCAAAGTTTATAAAAACCATCATTCGTAGTATGGCCTCTACACGAAGTTATCCTCAGCCCAAGCCTCCATCAATTATCATTACCTGAGAAGGGTAAGAAAAACGGGGTGAGTTACTTAGAACTCAGTGTGTAACCCACTTACCGTGTCCACTGGGCCAGAACCATTTAAGCATATAATTGGGCTTAAGCCCATTTACAAATGTACAATATATATCAAATATAAAATGCATGCGATATGTAATTCCCAACCAAACCTAAATTTCCATCCGCTACACACCACCCGTACCAACCAGCACACCTGTGGGGATCAAGTCAACCCACCCCGCCAACACACCAATCGCAGGCATAAAGCCATTTAAAATGTTTGTGGCTGAGCCACTCGAACTAGATTGTGGCAGAGCCACCAAACTAGATTGTGGCAGAGCCACCGAACTAGATTTTGGTAGAGCCACCAGAACTTCTCTTCAATTTTTATCCCAACCCATGCAATCATGTATGCATATACAAAGCATAACAATATTCATAAGATAATTTCAACATAAGGCCCATAATACAAGTTGGCCCATTAAGCAATCTAGCAATTTGGCCCTTTAAGCAGACTAGCAATTTGGCCCATTAATCAATCTAGCAAATTGACCCATTAATCGATCTAGCAAATTTGGCCCATTAATCACATGAGGCCCTTTTCAAAATTTTCACACTTTGGCCAATTTATTAAATAATTCGTATGGCCCATTTATCACATGAGGCCCAAAATATCACTTTTTAACCAAATAGCCCATTAAGGGCAATTCCATAATTTCTACAACTTTAATACCGATTTCATGTATTTACACAAAAAAGTGTTAGTATATCATTTTTTTTCAAAATTTACCAACTTTACGATTTTTATTCTATTGTTTACGGTATAATATCTAACCCATGAGATAAGTGTGAAATTACACACCTGATTACGGTGAGAACTAAACTTTCCCGCTCGTCGATACCTAAATATTTGTCACGTTTGATTAGAAAACTAATATTTAATATAAATCTATACTAAAGTTAAGTGATCTATATCTTTACCCTCGGAATTTTGAACAACAACTATTTGTGGTTTCTCCCCGATTGATGGTTCATAACCCGTTGAAGAACCACGAATAGTCAATGGCTCAGGAGTACGAACGACTTCAAATAATTGATTTTCACCAGAAGAGGGTCCACAACCCGGTGGAAAATCTCAGATTGCCGAAACAGCCCTTCGCTTGAATCTAGAGGGAATAGCAGAATAGCAGAACCGCCCCTCTTCTGAACACTATTCACCACCCTTTTCGACCCTATCTTGTTTGCCTCCATTGACAAAAGATTATTAGTCCAACTACTATATTAGAATTTAAGACTATTGGTTTTAAAGCGAAATCGGCTTAGCACAAAAATATTTTTGTGTTTGCGGAATGAAAATCGAGCGTTAATGTCCCTGGGATAAAATCGATTAATAACCCAGCTTTGACGAGATAACGAAATAATATGGAAGTCCTTGATAGAAATCCTTACCTTTACACATTTCGATTTCTAGCGAGTCACGATGATTACGAATACTCCGAGTTCGGCTACTTTCTATAACACTATTAAGATTTAAAAGATCGTCTAAGAGAAAGAATAGAGGATGCTATTTTCGGTCAAAAGACCCTCCCAAAATAATATATTTTCTGCTAAAGAAAAGAAGAGAATAAAGATTCAAAAAGGGTTCTTACCGATTGATTAAAACGAAGGTTGAAAGAATAATCAACAAAAACAATATAAGTAAAGAGAAGATTCGGCTTTGAAGGAAAATTGGAGAGAATGGTGTTAGCACCATTTGGCCATGGGGAGAAAGAGATGGGAGACAATGTGTTTTGGGTTTTTCAAATGTGAGAAAGGAGCAAAGAGTGAGATTTGGGACAACGAAGCATTCGGCAATGGTGAAGAGGAGAAGAAAAGAAAAATGCCCTTTATGCTTTGGTATTTCGGCACAAGGGAAAGAGTGTCTTGAGATGTTAGGCAAAAAATATGACCAAATGGTAAAAATGAAATGAAATGGCCAAAAGAAACAAAGGTTACCTATTGCTCAAATTCGGCTAGAAGAAAGAGTTTGGAAAGAAAAGAAAATTTTACACAAAATGCTAAGAATTAACCAAAACTAACTCCTAATCCTAGCCAAACTACTAACAACATTCGGCCATTCCCCCTAGCCACAAAACCGTCCATGTACATTGGCCAAAAGTCAAAGTTTTAGCCACCCAAAAGTTTCCAAAACAACACCCTTAAAATATGCCTTGTGTTCCCCCTACCTTCCATAAGCTTAGGATTTCTTTCCTCAAGTTCAAGCTTACCTTAACCATTAGCCATCTTACCATAAAAAAAATGGTCCAACCTTACCATAAATAAGGCTTGACGGACACATACCATAAAGGTGCAAAAATTAAAGTCACCAAAATGTAATCCATGAAATTCGAACCTCTCCCCTCAAGCAACACATATGACGCCAACTCCACTTTACTACTAACTCATCTTATGCTAGTTTTTGACACTTAATTTCCTTAAATATCAAGGTCACTTGTTGCACTTCAATAAAATACTCATTACTAAAATTTATTCTAATTACGAATAAATCCCGAGCCTTCTCAAGACTATATTAAACACACAAATTGAATCATTTTCACAAGCTAAGCACCAAAAACATGCAACATATCGATACTCAAATTTTTAGGATGTTACAAGTGGTGCTTATAAGGGCCACTAAAGCGCCGCAAAAAACATCGATAAAACAAATGCCGCAAACTTTAGCGGCGCTTTTCCCACAAACGCCGCTAAAGGTCCTGACTTTTAGCGGCACTTTTCCCAAAAACGCCGCCAAAGAACATAACCTTTAGCGGCGCTTTTCCAAAAAACGCCGCTAAAGAACATATCCTTTTGCGGCGCTTTTCTAAAAAATTGCCGCTAAAGAGCATGAAAAATAAAAAATATTAACAGAAACGCCACATACTATTAGATGTTCATTTTCAATATACATTTTAATCTGATTGAATAAAGTAAAGCCTATTTTAGGCACTAACTGATTGCAAATAACACACTAACTGATTGAATAAAGTAAAGCCCATTTTACATTTTAATCGGATTAACTTTTTTAAACATGGGATTGCAAATAACACAGTGAAAAACTCTGGTGAAAATCCCATGGCCCTTTTAAATAAATCTCAATTGTCACTGGTCCAACAGCTAAAATATATCTTATACATTCATCTAGTTTCTCAAAGTGAGCAGAGAAAATTTCCTCTGCCAAATTCTTTATCACCTTTGCCCTTGGATCATAGTTTTTGCATACGCGGTGGCCAAAACCAGACATTTTCCTCTTCCTGAAGAAATGAATATATATGCAAAAATAAATAAAACAATCACAAGAAAATATAGCAATGCATGTTGAACCTTTAGCTTGAACTAACAGTAAAATCATATATACAATATTCACCTGTTTTTGACACCTTCAATGAACTCTGTTCATCAAAACCACAATCTGTAAAAAAAGCAGTAATATCCCTTCCAGATATGTACACGCGAGAATAGATATTCTGCCTCTGTTTATCAGACTGACTCTCCTGCCATAATGATTAATTGTTTAGGCAAATAAATTTAATTAATGGCAATTTGAGAGGTCAATAATTAATACACGTACCATGGTATGCAATGTAAAATGACCAAAATCCAAAAGAAAATAGCTCTGACATTTGGAAGTGCCACGTATCCTTAGAGGAATCCTAACTTTTGGAGCATCAAGATCAATGTCCAGAGCAAATCTGAGAAACAAAGCAGAAAAGTAAATAACCATATAAAAGTTATCATGCTTTTTCTCTTAAGATGAAACTAGGAAAAAGAAATAAAATCCAGCATAGCAATAGTTACTCTAAGTTATTTCCCAAGATAACAACTTGAATTCTACCATGCAGAAATTTTTCTACTATGTAATCCAAGCTTAAAATCAAGAAAACAAGACGTAACAAACTAATAAACCAAGCATTGGTCCAAAACATAAACTCAATTATTTACCCTTCACGAAATAATGAACAAAAATTAAGAATGAACCATCCTGCATCTTAAAGTTTGCAGAAAAAAATTCAAATGTCAATCCAAGCTTATCAAGGAGAGAGAGAGAGAGAGAAGGTATGCATAAAAAGGACATGGGGATACTCCACTTTTGGGGGGATTTTAAAAGACCGTTCTGTTTTAGAGTAATAATTACAACTGCACAAAACCTAGTTACCTTCCTTTTCATTGTTTGGCTAGTTTAATATTGTTTTATATTTACATATCTTTTTTACCAAACTACACTGACGTTGACTTCATGTCATTTTGAATGCCCAAAGTATTTCAATAGATACAGGGTCAACACAACAATACCAAACCATGCATCAATTTAGTTTTTACTTCAATCATATGAACCTTAGCCTCACTTGAATCAAGTTTATATAATGGCATAGCAACCTCCAAGCAACATGACCTGTACTGACATGAATAACATAGCCAACCCTTAATAAACAATCATTTCATAGACATGTTCCTCAACTTCAAGCCCTTTTCAATAGAATGTATCACCTGCCTTCTGCCCATTGTAGATGTTCCAATTGGTATATCAAATAAGATAACATAGCTTAAAACATAATATCAAGGAAAAAAAAAGCACCAATAAAATGATCAAACAAATGAGATATGAAGAACACAATTGAAAGTATAAACAGGCATTTAACCTGCTTTGTTCCTCTAACACTGTTTGAAGCTACTCCTGTGCTCGACGAGTCACTTTTTCAATCTTCATCTATCATTGGTTTTAAATAATTATCAGCACATGAAAAAAAACTTGAAAAAAAAAGATATATATATCGGATAGTATGAGTATCCACACAGATACACGAGTACAAGTAAACATAGCACACTAAAAGTATCACAAAATAACATCAATGATTAAGGACATTAATAGTAACATTAATAGTAACATCATGGCTAGCTAGACCTTGCGCTTATTTAAATGTGCAGGCTGTGCGACACCCTTTCATGCCCAATTGCTACAATACCAAAGATATACTTCCAGATAATGTATTTTTATCGAACTGTTTGGTTTTATTTTCAAGATAGCACCAAAGTATCTAATTAAAGTAGATGAATCAATGCAAAGAAATAATTATTATGAACCACATAAAATCAAAATATAGTGTACTTTATAGGCATGAACATATCAAAGTGTTAATTCTTGAGCACATTAAGGTGAAATGACATCAGCATTGACCACAAAAGATAAAAGAAAGAAAGAAGCATATGCACAAAGTCACAGGGATGGAGAATGAGTAGGATGTTGGCAAAAAGAAAGTAATCAGCAATCAAAAAAGCCACACCTTGATTATAATTGGTTTTCTATCTTTTATTGCCTTTTTTAGATCCCCATTCAACCCTAGGAAATAAACAGCACAAAACAAAATCAATAGTGAATATACCTTTACAAAAAAATACAAATAAAACATATAAGAAGCTATTTGGGTCTTATATGTCTCTAGGCAACTATCCTCCTATTTATGACCGATGATTTCCTAAAACGATAAATTTTCTATTAGATCCTTTAAACTTTAAGAAATTTCAAATTAATATAATAGTAAAATTACATTTCAGCCCCTAAAATTTATTATTCATCTCTAGGCCCTTTAAAATAATTTTCTGGCTTTGCCTCTATTTGAATAGCTCTAGTATTATCAAGAGTTTAACTATGTTAGTGTCATCCATCATTTGTAAAGTCACCAAACCTTTTTTTTTTTTGCAAATCAATAAATATTATTTTAAGGATATTTATACTTTTTTATATTTTAATAAATTTAGAAAAAAAACATACAAATAAAAAGAAAAAGAGATTTGACATTATAATTTTCATTATATTTTTACAAATAAGAACAAAGCTTTTACTTTCCATGTATGATATAAATGTGGTGAAACAAATAAAAATTGCTTCTAATCATAACTTAACTTCAATTCAAGATAAAATAATCATGTGTTGCAAGATGTTTACTTTATGTACGCAAAATAGCAAATTCACTTACCTGGCATGTAGAAGACAAGAAACCAAGAATATATAAATCAATTGCGTTAAAAAACTACTCATGTTCAGTGGCTAAGTACGACTTTGATCTCATATTTATACTCCTGCTTTTGACAGTCTAGTACCCTCCTTACGTAGGGAATAAGGGCCAAAGCTATAGGGCGATTTAATCAAATATTCACCATATCATACTGTTTCAACGGCTTAAGAAAACACTAGCATTGTTAACTGAAAAGGGAAAAAAAAATACTGCAACTGCTAAAATTAGAGATGCATGATACTGTGTTTAAATGCAGAGATTCTCATTGCTAAAAACCACTAGTTGCTAGATAAATATATTTATACCTGATATCAGTGACGAAAAAATAGGTGTGATAGGCAAATGTAAATGTAAACGACTTTCCATCAGTGTTTGTATTTCGAATGCGAGAAATTAGCATCAAATCACCTGCAGGTCCTAGAGCTACCCTTAGCTGAAGCTCATACCTGCACACAATTGCACATCCCTTAGTCCACTTGATAGGACTTTAGTATCCATCTCACTTGCAGATGACAAAAACTGGAATAGAGGATATATAATCAGGATACCAACTCGGGGACTGTGTTAAATAAATCAAAATTCATATAGAGCAATACACCAGTGAGACCAGATCTTCGCCTCTTCTTCAGAATGCCTAAGAATTAAGTCGATGAAAGCCCTGCTATTAGTATGTGATGAACATGGTGGGGGATCAGGATCAACACTCCAAAGTTGATTTCCTGCAAATCCATGTTGCTCAAGAGAGTCGAGATTTCTGAACTGCATGGCTATAATGATTAAATTTGAATCAAAGATGTAAAAATTGCAAAAAGGAAAAGATAAAGCTTTGGAGCACATACTTGAGGGAAACAGATTGGTATACTTCCACGAATAGGCTTAGGTAGCTAAAAAAGAGCCTGCAGAAAGAACACACAATTAATTGAAAAGCCAACCACAAATAGTTGGTCGACCCATTCAAATTGCTAGTTTTCTTCCTACATAAAAATCAATATGCATAAATTATTTCAATTAGAAATTCTTTCGTTCTTTAAGAAAAATTAAAAACATTGTCTATATTTAAAGGTAAGTATACAAATGTGGCGGGCATTTTGACACTCCCCTCAAAGAATTCATTCCCCCCTCCCCCCAAATAAAAAAACAGCTTTCTGAACCCTAACCTCTTCACAACGTAGCATTAGCTTTTAATCAGACACTTGGAAAATACTATAAGTAGAAGTAATTAATCATTAAACTGCACAATCAATGGTAACTTTTAGTAGCATATATTTGGAACGCGGTAAATTTTATTTCATGAACCATTGCGTGCGCATTCTAGGACTATCACGAATGGTGAAGTTTAGAAATTTAGATCGTTAGTAGCAGGAGAGAAGGTAACTGAAATTAATTAAATTCTTAATCTAAATGGTTTCTAACAAGAATAATTCTAAAACAGATGCCTTACTACTAAGGAAGAGCAACTCCTCCCGACGTTCATTCTTCCAAGGAAGAGCAATGCACCTATGGAGGAGGTCCAGAGAGAAGGTGGCGCACATTTTAGCGATCTATGGTGAGGGAGTTCCAGTCAACGAGAGCCTCCGGAGACTTGAGAAATTTTGGGGACTTAGGAAATTTAGGGTTTGGGGAAATAAGAATCGGGGATAGTGAAAAGAGAAAAAACGAGTTCTTTTATATGAAATTTTGCGGCGTTTTTGAATAAAACGCCAGTATAACTTATTTTTTGCTATTACACAATTTTAATTTTTTTTTTCTATTATTAACCTATATTTTTTTATGTTTTTTCTTTCAAAATTTTTGTGTTGAGATTATCATTTTTTTTAAAAATTTTTATTTTTATTATATTTTGAGTATTGAACTTTTTAACTAAAATATTAAATATTAAATTTTTAAGTTTTTAAGTTTTTAATTTTTTATTATTAAATCTTAAAAATTTAATTACCATATCAACTCTTTTAGGAATTTTTTTTCTTTCTTTTTACATCAACATTATTCTTTTAAGTATGGTCTGCATTAGTTGTTTAGATTTTTATATAAATGGCATTTAATTATATGAATACACCTAAATTTTGATATAGATACATCTCAGAATTATATATGAATTTTGGTTTAATGTGTAATTCTAGATGTGAAATTCTAATTGTGGTTTAAATGTATAGTTGAAACTTTAATTTTGATTTAATCATACACATTATTTTAAAATATAAATACCTCAATATATTTTTATATTGAATAAATATAAATTTCTATGTATGTAATATATAAATAAAAAATGTTAATTATATCAATAATTGTGTTAATATTTTAAAAGATCTGGATCAAATTAAAGTTCATGTATACAATTGCACACTAAACCATTGTTCATGTATGCTTTTGGGATTTAACCCATTTTGATATATATTTTTTTAAAATAATAATTTATATTTATCTTATTTTGATTTATATTCTAAAAAAATCCAAGATTAATCCCTAAATCATAAACCCTAGACGTTAAATATTATACCCTAAACCACAAACACCAAACCTTAAACCCCAAACTCAAAACCCCAAACTCTAAAAAAATGCAATCTCACCATTTTTATAGCATATATTTTTATAATTTTTTAATGATTAAATCAAATTTGATATTCTGTCTTCATTCGATAAACCCTAAACCCTAAACCCGTGAAACTTAAACCATACACTCACAAACTCATAAACTCATAAACTCAAGCCATAACCCTAATCCTAAGACTAACCGTAAACCATAAAATCTAAACACTAAATCTTGAAATACTGAATTGAAACCCTAGTCAGCCCATACAAACCACTAAACCCTTAATTATAACCTTAAACCCTAAATTATTTAGATAAATTTTGAATATTATATATTCTTTCAATAATTTAGGAAATTTAAATAACATTTTCAATTTACTAATTAATTTTGTTTCTCTATAGATGCATGGGTTACCAATTTTTTTTAATTTTAATATATATAAATCTTATCTATTATCTCTAAAATAATTTAAACTATAATATATATAAAGTCTATTTTCTTATAGTGGCTAAACTCTAAATATAAATTTTATAAGGGACAAAAGTAATTAAAATAGAATGTTCATGCTTACATAGACCCTAAAATAAATTAATTTTTTATTCATAACCCTAACCCCTAAAGCCTAATACCCAACCCCTAAAATCATAACCCTTAAATTATTTATTTTTGCGGCATTTTTTTTAAAAAAATGCAGCTAATGACATACTTTTTGCGGCGTTTACAAAAAAATGCCACTAATTCTTGATCTAGCAACTATAGCTCAACTACAAAACATCGTCGTATTGATTAACATCTTTGCGGCATTTTTGGCGAAGCGCCGCTAATGATCAGATCTTTAACGACGTTTTTTCAAAAGCGCCGCTAATGCTCAGATCTTTCGTGGCGTTTTTCTAACAGCGCTGCTAATGCTCAGATCTTTAGCGTCGTTTTTACAAAAGCGCCGCTAATCCGCTAAAGATCTGAGCATTAGCGGCGTTTTTTTAAAAAGTGCCGCTAATGCTCAGATCTTTAGCGCTCAGATCTTTGGCGGCGTTTGGGAAAAAACGCCGATACTGCTCAACTTTTTGCGGCGTTTTCTTTCAAACGCCGCTAACGTATAATATTTGCGGCATTTTTCATTAAAACGCCACTAAAAACGTCGTTAAAAGTCTGTTTTGGTGTAGTGTACATAGGTGAGGGCACAGGCTGGGATTCGGTCGTGTGTCCCTATTTCGATTGTTACTTGGCTTGAGAAACAGGCGTGTGACCCTTGCAGTCCAATTTTTTTTAACTTTTTCTTGAACTTTTCAATTATTTCCAATTTGGTCACGAATTATTTCTAATGTATTTCTTGGGCCTCGAGGGCTCAATTTAGGGACGATATGTATGTGAATGAATGATTTATATCATGTTTATGTTAATGTATAAAATGTATGTTTTAATGTTCAGTTTGTATGGTAACGTTTCGTAACCCTATTCTAATGACGGATACGAGTTAGGGGTGTTATATTTAATGGTATCAGAGCTACGATTTAGTCTACTCTAGGATTAATGTAGTGGAGTAAAGTTTAGTATACACATGCCACATATACCCTGTGATAGTGTGATGCTTTTGATCTATTATAATATTGTATTTTCTTATAGATTCAAGATGTCAGTTGAGTCGAATCGAGCTATAGCTAATGAAGCTGAAAGTAATGTTCAAGCTTCGAATCCTGAAGGCAGTAATAGTGTGTCTATTCCACAATCCATTGGTGATGATATGAAAAATGTATTCCTTGGAATGATGAATCAATGTTTCAATGAGTTCAAGCAAGAAAATCTTGCAACTCTGCCACCTCTACCCCCTAATGTGTCTCCTCTGGCACCCTTGGATACTCCAAACACTGTACTTGTGATGGTTACCCTAGTATCAGTTGATAAAATTCAAAAATGTGGAACGGAAGAGTTCAAAGGTAAGGTAGATGATGATCCTTCAAAAGCCGAGTATTGGCTATTAAATACAAAGAGAGTTTTTGCAAAATTATTGTGCAATCTCGAAGATTGTTTGAGATGTGCAGTATCCTTACTGAAAGATGATGTAACAACTTAATTTTCAGTGGTATCAAAAACAGTGATTCGAGATCACTAAATTCGACGAGTAAGCTTGAAAATTTAATAAATTAATATTTATGAGTCAAATGTGCTTTTAGAAATATTTTTGAATTAGTGAATTTTGTGAATTAGAAGAATTTATTAGGTAAATTGGGTCGAAAATGAGGTACCGAGACCTCGATTTCATAAACTGAGCCAGAAATATTTTTATAAATATTTACGAGTGTTAGTGAATTAGTATTAAAGTTTCGTTAGAAAATTTTAACGTTTTGATAGTTAATTAAATAAAAAGGACTAGATTGAAAAAGGTGCAAAACTTGCTAATTAAAGGAATAATGATTAAATAGCATAAGTGATAATTAAGGGAGGACCAAATAGGTAATTAGGCACATGGGCAATGGCTGGATGGCATGTGAGAAGAAGAAATAGACAAAATTGGTGTGAACTAAGGGCAAAATGGTAATTTGGTTAGAATTAAAAATAAAACTAGTGACCAAATTGAAATTCTAGACAAATCTTCATGTTTCTCCAGCTAAAAACAACCATTAAAGAGTTTCTCTAATCTGGTTTTTCATATTTTTGCTACAAGTAAGTTCAATTCTTGATTGTTTCTTGTAATTTTTGTGATTTTGATACTTTTACAACTAGGCCCAACTATTGAATTCATTAGTTTTTGATTTTATGAGTGATTTTGAAAGTTACCATGGATAAGTTTTGGAAGTTTATGATGAATTAACATGGATTTTAAGGTCTAATTTTGTTATCTGATGATTTTATTAAGTGATTTAAATAGAAATTGATTTTTATGACTTAATTGTGAAAAAGTTAAGAATTAGGGTTTAGTGTTGAAATTATAATTCTCAAAGGTTGTATAGTCATTTAGAATGATAGAATAAAGTGTTAATTGAGAAAAATAAACTCAATTGATGGGTTAATTGATCAAGGATTAAATTGTAAAAAATTGTAAAATTTAGGGTAAAAGTGTAATTTTGAAAATTAAAGGGTATAAATTGTGAAGTGAATTAGAATTGAATTATATGCTGATGAATGAATAATTTTATATTATAGATCAAGAAACCGAAGATAAACATGGAAAAGAGAAATTAACGGATTAGTCCCTAAATTTCTACAACTTCTATAATCTACCCCAGGCAAGTTCATATTGTTGAAATTTTGTGATTATTTTTTAAATTAGGAATGATATAATGTATTATTTCATATGTTTGTTATTGAATTGTGATTATCATAAAAATATGAGATTAGATTGAAAGTTCAAACTAAGTAGAACGCAGGATTGAGTACGATCGTTCAGGGACAAATGGCGAATTGACGGATAAGACCATGGTTAGATCATGGCAAAGTGTTAAATGTAAGACCATAGTTAGGCTATGACATTTCAGTGAAAAGACCATAACTGGGTTATAGCACCGAGAACGTAAGACCTTGGTTGGACCATGGCAGTATATGTGTATACGTGTAAGACCATAGCTGGGCTATGGCATCCTGATGATAAGAACATAACTGGTTATGGCATTACAAGTGTAAGACCATGGCAGGACCATGACAATATATGTGTAAGACCATAGTTGGCATCAAGAAAATGATGTACTCAATTTTGTAAGGCGTTCTTTAATTTGATAAAGATTGGTAAGTGTTACCTGGATTAATGTGATAGAATCTAAGAAATTATTGATATTGAGCTCAATCAAGTGAATTTATTTAATTGAAGTTGTGATTGGCAGGCAAAGTTAGTGAAATGCCCTGTTTAATGTTTTATTATAGTTTGTTCGGTAAGATTTATTTTTAAAAACATATGAACTTACTAAGCTTCTATAAGCTTACTCTTGTGTGTTTAATGTTCCTTGTAAATTGACGTGGATTTGGAGGATCAGATCAACACATCAGGCCACACTATCCAGATTTCTTCGATAGATTTTGTAATACAACTTATGGTTTATATGGCATGTATAGAATTAGACTAGAAATGAGTTAAATTTGGAATATGTTTGTGAATGATATATATATCACTACAGCAAAACAGACTTTTAGCGGCGTTTTTTTAGGCCTTTAGCGGCGTTTTTAAGCGCCACTAATAGAGCTTGCGGCGCTTTGAAAAACGCCACAAAAAACGCCGCTAAATGAGGCGCCGCAAAATTTAGCGGCGTTTTTGTGAGAAAAACGCCACAACAAACCATGACTTTTAGCGGCGTTTGTCCTTAAAACGCCGCTAAAAGTCATGTTTTTAGCGGCGCTTTTATTTAAAACGCCGCTAAAAACCATGTCTTTTACCGGCGTTTTAAGGACAAACGCCGCTAAAAACATGACTTTTAACGGCGCTTTTATTTAAAATGCCGCTAAAAACCATGACTTTTAGCGGCGTTTTAGGGACAAACGCCGCTAAAAACATGACTTTTTAGCGGCGCTTTTTTATTTAAAACGCCGCATTAAAAACCATGTCTTTAGCGGCGTTTTAGGGACAACGCCGCTAAAAACATGACTTTTAGCGGCGCTTTTTTTTAAAACGCCGCTACAAACCATGACTTTTAGCGGCGTGTTAAAAACAAACGCCGCCAGAACCATGACTTTTAGCGGCGCTTTTTTTTAAAACGCTGCTAAAAACATGACTTTTAGCGGCGCTTTTATTTAAAACGCCGCTAAAAACAATGGCTTTTTAGCGGCGCTTGTATCACAAACGCCGCTAAAGTTTTGGCTTTTAGCGGCGCTTTTGCCCATAAACGCCGCTAACTTGTACAAATTTAAAATATTCAATTTATACAATATCATACCCCTCCTGCACTAAAACCAACCAATGACAACAAATATAGTATATAATTTCAACCCAAATAACAAATGTAGCATAAAAATTGCACCAACTACATTAATTCTAAATGATATTTTAAAATAAATAAAAGATATATGATATCGTACAAAATATCCTTATAAAAATGTTAAATGTAATAATGTTAAAATCATCTTACAATAAGAACATAAATGTCTAAGATGGCGGCATCTGCGACTGTTGCAACATCTTCATCATAGCCTCAAGTCAGAAATGAAGTTCTTCATACTTCTCGCTCGCATTCGCTCTCTTTGCTGCTTTGCGCTCCGCTTTAAGTAGAGAAATTTGCTCGCCTCCTCGTCGCTTGCCGCTGCCTCGCCTCCTCGCTTTGTCTCTCGGCTCTAAGTTGAGAAATTTGCTCAACTGTGCTAGCTTGCATTTGAGCTATCGGTCTTTTAGCCTCTGAACTTCAGCATAAGATTGACTCTCGGAAGACATATATTGTTGGGAGTCAGATCCAAAATATTGGGTCGGAGTAACACCAGATCCTTGAAGTCGAACCCGACCGTACCTTTGAACACCCAAAACATTAGTGATAATTTTATTATAAATATACTCAAGATTAACAGAACTATCGATCGAGCGATCGTACTTTCGGGACCCAAAACATCGGTAATAATTCTGTTATCGACATCCTCAAGATGAACAGAACTATCACTCGAAGCAGCCGCTTCATAAAGTGTCTTCTTCTCCTTTAGTTTCTCCTAATTAATTAACCAAAAAGTTAGAAATGAAATATACAATAAGAAGGAATGCATCATAACTTAACATTATTAATTTAAAACTACTAATGAAGAATTAAACTATTATAAGTAAACATTATAAATCCATTTTTAATAAATCAAATTTTATTAAGTAAATATACCATAATCTCTCCAGCTTCGGGTGTCATCGGAGACCCATCCTTCTTCCTATGCGTAATGTCAAAAAGCTGAACGCGTCCAACTTTTTGACCGGTGGAGAGTTCCTACAGTGTTGTATTACAAACATAATTTAATAGTATAAAGTCATTAATATTTGATGTAATTAATAAATTATAATACCTCGGCTTTTCACTATGAAGCAAAACTTCTCGATCCTGCCGTGTGCGTGAATTTTTGTTTCTGCCTGCTTGTTCCGACACGCTCACGGTCCTACATAACGATATTATTGTTATGTATATAGTAAATAATATACACCGAAAAATTTATAAGAGTTTAGAAGTAGGTAATACCTCTCCTTTCTTTGAGTTCCAGAATCGAACCGCATCTTCCCATTGATACCTCAACATTCCCGGTGGGACATTTCGCAGTTTATCCTCGAGGCTTATTTCTTTCTTAAAATATTCTTTTTTCAATTGCTTTTGTTGTCTCTCCATTTTTTTCCCAATATCTTTTTTATATAGTCATCGGAGACCTCCAAATTAAACCTCACCTAAAAAAACATAAATTTAAAAAGTAAATATAAATGAAACTTCAACCAAAGTATTATAAATTACATTCATGTTTTGTTACCTTAATGTTCTCAAGAGCTTGATTTTTGTTTGCGTCAGGCATGTTATGCCATGACTCGTAATTGATGGGCAACATATTTGCATTACGTGCAATAATGCCCAAATAGCCTGCTAGAACTCGAGCTTCAGAGCCAATAGGCTGGCCATGACTATTTCTCCTTACTTTCACACGGTCGCCGGAATTTAATTCGTATAAACCTTTAAGCAGCGAACGTCCGCGACCTTTACGCGTCCCACCATTCTCAGCTGACCAATGATAAATTATTGTTATATTAAAATTGAAAAATAAATCAATAAAAAAAATCAACATCCATGTAAAATAATTTAATTTTACTTTGTACTTCTGTAGGCTCATCATCTAAGTCAGGCACATTAGAGGATCCAACTATTGTTCGCTGTACACTATTGCCCTCTCCGGAATTTATAGTATCATGTACAATATTTAAATCTCGCATTCTTCTTCTACTCATTTTCGCTGCAATACACATAAAATAGTTGAAATATTAGTAACAAATAACAACAATAATGGTACATATAAAATATTTAAATTACATAAAATGACCATGATTAAAATTATAATATTACATATAAATAAAAAATAGTAAAATCTTACTACATCATAATTCGTAAATATCTTCGTCCACATCCTGACGAACCCATTGAAATTGTGCACTAGTACTAGGGATATTTTCATTTAAGTTTTGTTCGAAAAAGCAGAGTTTCGATATTTCGACGATGTCATCTCTACTTCCATCGCCCATGTCGAACAAGTCTCTAGGAGTATTTCAAGTACAATATACCAACCTCATCGCTTGGATCTTCCGAGTAAAAACTTGTTTCACTTGAGAAGAAAACACATACGGCTCGTCTATCGCTTGTTCTCCGGTGTGAATCAATCGAGAGAAATTCACCATTGTAAAACCATATTGATCTTTTTTAATTTCATGAGCCGTATTCACATCAGCCCATTCACCTCGAAACAAGACAACTTTCCATTTGCCGTAATAATCCAACTCAATGATGTCGTAATAAGTCCGTAATACTGCAGATTCCCTCGACGGGATTATTGTCCCTAGCACTAGAATAACTCGTAATTGAAGAATTAACAACAATTCCACAATTTTGGGTTCTCCTCAACCTCTCGCGATACCTTGTATGAAATCAGATCCGTTGATGAGGAATGCACTATATCTTTTCACTATTCGGTTTGGACCTTGTGAAAGCCATTTAACTTCATCATTTACTTCATTTCTACTCCAAACCTATTGAATCAAAAGTAAATCGAGTAATTATAAATGTTGTGCGAAAACATTATTACTTGTTAATGAAAACTTCAATTGCATACCGTTTGGCTTAACCATTCATGAAATGATTCTGTGAACATCTTATTAATTTCTCGTCGATGTAACCTTCGGGACCGTGAACGAGCTCTCAATACTTGTTTGTACTCACTATGTTAAAAAATGGTTACTTTGTTAAAAGACAAAGAAATTATAAGTGATGAGTATTTATCAAATTCTAGAACTTACTTCCATAATGGTTCCATTGAATCGTGATGAAAAAGAACGTATCGATGTGCTTGGACCCATGATCTGTCGTCTAATTCTGCAATTTCGACTTTGCCGATCGGTTCTCCGAAACTTTGAAATAAATAAGTTCCGGCCAAGTTATGATCTGTGAGCCCAGCATTTCTACTTGGTCTGTTCATTCTTGTTTCAACATCTTCCAAATACCTTGAACAGAAAGTCATACATTCTTCTGCCAAGTAGCCTTCGGCAATTGATCCTTCCGGATAACGTTTATTGCGGCAATAAGACTTCAATTTGGAGAGGAACCTAAACACGGAATAGAACATTATCAAAAGTTGGAACTAAAGGCATTTAGGTGAATGAAGGAATAATTTACAAATAAATTAAGACCTTTCAATGGGATACATCCATCGATAGAACGGGTCCACTCAAGTATCGCTTCACGCGGAGATGAATTAACAAGTGCACCATAATTGTGAAGAAGGAAGGCGGGAAGATCTTCTCCAGATTGCATAAAGTCAGTGCGGCTCGATCTTGTAGTGTCTCAAGTTCTTGAACGTCCAAAACTTTGCCACAAATGCCTTTCATTATGTTGGACAGTTCAATTACACAAGACGTCACCTTTTTTAACATACAACACCGCATAACAACTGGCAGTAAGTCTTGCATCAAGATGTGATAGTCATGCGATTTTAAGCCATATAGTCTTCGATCTTTAAGACTAACACATCGAGATATATTTGATGCATATGCATCAGGGACCTTTATATCCTTCAACACCGCATGAACACTTCTTTTCCATCTTCGACATTGAATAAATAGCAGGCGGTAACCGATATTTCATATTCGGAAGTGCTTGAGGATGAAGCTCACACCGAATTCCCATGTAAACTAAATCAAGTCGACTTTGAAGATTGTCTTTTGATTTTCCATCGACATTCAAAATAGTCCCAATGATGTTCTCGCAGACATTTTTCTCAATGTGCATGACATCAAGATTATGGCGTAATATCTGATGCTCCCAATAAGGCAACTCAAAAAAATACTTCTTTTTTCCACAACTCCGCCTCATTAGGATCATCCTTCGCCGTCGATTCATCATCGATTCATCCCTTTCTCTCAGTTTCTTTTCGGCTTGGCTTGGTTGATTCATCTTCCCATAAATAAAATTTATATCTTTCAACATGAATAATATTTGGATCCACCTGTCTGCGATGGAGCTTCTTTGAATTCTTTCAGCATCACAAACCGAGCACTCGATATCTAAATCTATGATTTTCTCGGTAACCACCGACGATGCCCCATATAAGAGAACTTCTTCCCATTATATAACCATTTCGAACATGTCTGCGCAGCACAACAAGAACAAGCATAACGTCCCCTAGTACTCCAACAAGATAAATTAGCATAAGCCGGGAAGTCATTAATAGTCCATATCAAAGCTGCACGTAAGTTAAAGTTCTCTTTTCTCATTGCATCGTATGTCTCAACACCAACCCATAGTTGTTTTAACTCTTCAACAAGTGGCTGCAAATATATGTCAATATCATTCCCGGGCCCTTTCTCTCCAGGTATAATCATAGATAAGATAAAAGATGACTGTTTCATGCAAACCCATGGAGGTAAATTGTAAGGAACAAGCATCACCGGCCAAGTACTATACGCTGTACTCATGAGTTTGTAAGGGTTAAATCCATCTGATGCTAGCCCAAGCCTAACACTCCGAGGATCGCGTGCAAAGCTTGGAAATTTTGAGTCAAATGATTTCCAAGCTAAAGAATCTGCGGGGTGCCTTAACAATCCATCATCGGTTCGTCCATCATGGTGCCACGTCATTGACTCGGCTGTCTTCGACGACATGAAAAACCTTTGAAGCCTTGGTATTAGCGGGAAATACCGCAAAATCTTAACCGGTTGCTTCCTTGACTGTGTATCCTGTTCGTCCTCGTTACCATCCTCTGCATTTCTTTTAATCCAACGAGATTCACCGTAGACATGACAGCACTGTTGGTTTATCCGGTCGCCTCAATACAACATGCAATCATTTCGACAACTATGAATTTTGTTGTAGCCAAGACCCAAATCCTTTATCAGTTTCTTCATGTCTTTGGACGATTTAGGGATTTTCGCAAACGGGAACATTTCTTGCAGAAACTCTAACAGCATTGTCAACGAGTTTCCAGTCCATCTTCCCAAACATTTCAAGTGAAAAAGATGAATACTGAAAAGACGATTTGGAAAATTTTGATCCTCATACGCTTCTTCATTCATTTCACCAAGTAACGTGTAGAACCTTGCCGCTTCTTCATTTGGCTGTTCATCTTGTACAGTTCTTCCCCCTTCGGTGAAAGTATTTCCACCAAAACTATAATCATCGGTTGTACCCATGTCAGGTGGAAATGACCCGAAACCATCACTGTGCATATTAAAAGCATCCCGCAACATGCCTTCCATGTTATAATCTCTAACATTCTGATTGTAAGCACTATGAGGATAACCTAGATTCATCGATGATGATGCTCCACTAGATGTACACTCTCCATGAAAAATCCATTTTTTGTACCCCCGAACAAAGCCATCAACAACTAGATGTTCGTAGACAACTTCACGGTAATGCCAATTGGTATTGCAACACTTCTCACACGGGCAAAGAATCATATTCTCTTGGCTTGCATTTTGAAATGCGAAATTCAGAAAAGTTTCTACTCCATTTCGATAACCGTTGCTTACCCTTGACAAATTCATCCAAGTCCTATCCATTTCGTAGTTGTTGAAGTCTAATGTTGACAATAAATTACACGGCTAAATTGTTAATTTATAATTTACGTAAGTAATGATAATTTCATATATATAACTGAGTACTATGTAAGTATTATGTAAGTTATGTATTATGTAAGTTATATATTATGTAAGTTATGTATTCTTTAAGATTCAACATACGTGGCATTGTTACACCTAGGGAGGATCCGTTATATCTAACAGTGAGATATAAGGCAACCCGTCAGGTTTCCAGCCTATATACTTTGAATCTCTTTTTTTTCTATACAAGTATTATGTAAGTTATGTATTATGTAAGTTATATATTATGTAAGTTATGTATTCTTTAAGATTCAACATACGTGGCATTGTTACACCTAGGAGGATCCGTTATATCTAATGATGAGATATAAGGCAACCCGTCAAAGTTTCCAAACCTATATACTTTGAATCTCTTTTTTTCTATACAAGTATTATGTAAGTTATGTATTATGTAAGTTAAATAATGTGATAAAAGCTATGTAAGTTATGTAAGTTATGTACACGTAAGTTATGTAATTTTATGTTAGTTATGTATTATGAATTATGTAAGTTAAATTAAAATTTCAAATCGAGAATAAGTTAAGGTCATAAAATGTTATTATATGGTTTTTTATAATTGAAATTTTTTGTGATGTTGTTAAGTTTACAAAGTTTTTAACTTACTTCTTTTAAAAAAATTATTTTCTATATTAAAACATATGTCAATAATGATCTATATTATTATATTGATAACAATATTAAATTTAAAAAGTTTTTAAATTACTTCTTATAAAAAATAATTTACTTTTTGTAATTAAAACATATTTAAGTAATGATCAATATTATTATTATACTGATAACAAAATATTATTACCAATTTGGAAAAAACTGAAAATATTAAATATTAAAAGCAAACATTATTAATATAAAAAATTAGTAATTAGTAATTAGTAATAAACCAAAAAGCCATATAAATGTAAGTATTCTTAAAAAAAAATATTTTTTACTTTTAAGGGAAGATAAAGTAATAAAACATTCTTTAATATAATATATAATATATGTAATGACAGGTTTGTATTAAAATATGTTAATATCTTCTTAACTTGCAAATATTTATTAAAATATGACATTTATGTTAAAAAATTATAACATACTTTAACAATTTACTTTTATATTTTGTTTATGTTATTTTTTATATCGTACCGTACCCTAAATTTTAAAAAATAATACACGGAAGCTAGTAAAAAAATCTAAGCGGCATGAGTAGATAGCAAATTGGAGGTTGTTCAAACATTATTAATAATAAACAGCAATAATAAACAGCAGTTTAGGCAGAAATTCTTTAAGATTCATCATACGTGGCATTGTTACACCTAGGGAGGATCCGATATAAGGCAACCCGTTAGGTTTCCAGCCTATATACTTTGAATCTTTTTTCTCTTTTTTGGGACAGCAATAGAACAAACAGCATATATACTTTAAGTCCAAACGAAAGATTGTCTAATAAACGCATATACCTGTACTTGAAGTCCAAAAGAAAGCTTGTCCAGAAGAAACCTTGTCTACTAACTTTATTGAAAAAAGGAGGAAGATAGACAATTATGATCAAATCAGAAAGTACTAAATATCAGTTCGCAAGGTGAAACATGATAGTAAGCAATGGAATTTTCGCATATACCTTGATAAATTAAGCCTTTTTCGTGAAGTCTAATAAACGCTCAGATAATGTGCCTCTGCCGCAATGATGTATACAAGGTTCAGAACACAAACTTACTTCATAATACAAACACCTAAAACAGCCATCAATTTAACCATATTCTCACCCTAATTTTTTTTTACTGTCCACTTTCTCAATTTTTTTAATTTAATTTTCAAAAATTACTAACAATATTATTAAATTAGTACGATTTTATGTTAAAATGTTACATATACAAAAATTATATTAATTCAACATATATATATAAAAGAAAAAGAAATGTATGTATTCACTGGGTAAAATTGAATTAAAATCAAAATTTAAATCAATGTTTATATGTTCCATTTAATTTTTATTTTATTTAAACTTATATTTTCTAATAACAATGATGTATATTGAATGCTCTTGATTGAGTCCCCGAAATGAAAGAAATTATCAATGCTCATGACTTTGGGAAAAGGGCGATTTTGAGGAGGAAAAATATTCCGGCATGAACTTACGGTGCTTGTGCAGAACTTCTTGGGTGATTTGGTGGAGATGTTCTTGCTCTCGAATCGAAAATTTTGAAAACGCTTTCCTGAATTCCTTCATGAGAACAATCAAGTCGGTAAGAGAATATTATCAAACCTTCAGGACATCACTATAAAAAATCTACTATACATGCTAAAGATCCAGATCAAGAAGTAGTGATCGGCATACCTAAATCCCACACTTGAAATTTGATGTTATTGTACTGCACTGTTTCGACATTGAATCCAATTCATCGCACCATCAAGAACAAAGTAAATCAAATAACAATTCTTAAACAGAAAGAGAAACCCATTGATCTTCTTAATTGCAAATATTAACTTACTTCTCACTTATACATCGAAATGCTAAATAATTCCCTTTAAAACAATATAAAACGACCATACAGACTTCAACTATAAATAAAGAATCGGTATCAGATGCTTTTGAAGACCTGAAGAAAACTATAAAATAACAAGATTCATTAATTTATTATATTATACTAGGCAGGGATGTTTGACCATTACTACCAATATATTATTAGCCTAATGAAAATTATTTTTAACTTCAGGAAGAAGATTTAACTACTTTCTTAGAGAAATCATACATATAATCCAATTTTTATAATAGATCTTAAAAAAAAACAACAATTAGTAAACTTCTCAAATTCTGTGCATAATATATGATAACTAGAAGCACAATTTACCTGGTATAATAGATAAAATATGAATTCTATGACGAACCCCATCAAATGGTTTTTATGACGAAAGGATTAAAGCACTATTACATTTGAATGTCAATAATTGATTATAGAATACATGGCAATAGCTTTTTAATATCTCTATCTGGCCTACTGAATTTGTTTATACTGCTAAATAACAACCCAGTAAATAGAACATTGATTCTAAAGGGGCAAGCCATTTCCAAGAACAAGCTGCATGACCTTATTTTTTATTGTCAATAGCACCTAAAGAACATTATACTCTCTATTAATAATTTTTGTTACTGCATGGTTTTCTAAAATAGATTACAAAACATTGTACCCTAGCAATGAGATTTAGCACTTAACATTATGAAGATTTTGGTCAAACTTCCATCTAAGGAAAACAAAAAAATTAAAAATGCTTTTAGAACTAATAGTAGCTATAACTAAGAAGGCAATGGAGCTGATTTCTTAGCCACTGGAACAAATTTTGCTATGAACATTCTTGACCAGTGGATCCTACTAAACCAGCAAATCTCCAATACTTTAGAACATTCTTTTTCTTAGGAAAAATCTGGTTTTAATCCTCTGGAATTTCCACACATGATACCTTACTGCTTAAAAAGAAGTTATGTACTGATTACTGTGCTTGATTTGTAAAATATCAGCCAAAATTCCACATACATAAAAACATTTTTCTATTTCAAAACAGTATATACATTGTGATTCCTCAAAGTTATATTCAATTCAAATAATAACAGCCAGAGCCTAAATTATGAGGGCATTATGCAAATAAAACCGCATCTGGCACATTTCTATCTGCTACTAATTTTAAAAGCAAAAAAACACAAATGTTGAAGCACATTTCTATCTGCTACTAATTTTAAAAGCAAAAAAACACAAATGTTGAAGCTTAACATTGATCACGCAATGTATATCTCAAAGGTACACTCCAATTCTCACAAAATTAAACGTAGCAACAGAAGAGAAAATTTCTAATAAAAGATTCAAAGAATAAATCTGTTGTATATAAATCTGTTGTTAGAGAGAAAGAGAGAGAGATGGTTACCTTGGAGAAGAATCGGAGGTGTGGCCTCTAAGAGAAGCGAAAAGAGACCTTCGAGAGCAAAAGGAAAGGCAAGGTGGCGGTAGTTTTAACGACGGAAGAGAGGGAAGCAGAGATGAGAATGGGAAGAGCAAAGAGATGAGAGAGTACTTAGGGATTTCGGGAAATCAAAAAATGGGGGAAGAGCAAAGAGATGATCAGAGAGTACTTAGGGATTTCGGGAAATCAAAAAATGGGGAAAGAAGGCGTTAATCAATTTTACGCTAACAATACTGGCGCTACGCTTTTTAACTAAAATAAAATGATTATTTGCGGCGTTTTTGAAACGCGCGCTATTTATTATTTTCTGCATGCGTTTTAAATTACAAACGCCGCTAATATTCTTGATACTAATATATTTTTAAAGATTTAATCAAATTTTTTCTTTATTTTAAAGTTTAAGTAATATTTAAAACAACTAGATAAATTTTGAAATTTTTAAAATTTAAAATTATTTAATATATAAATTAAAATACAATTACTCATATACTCAAAAAAAAATTAAAATATATTTTAAATAATAGTATTTTATTTTTTTCATTTTTAACATTTATTTTTTAATGTTATTGGTTCTAAATTTTTCTACATTACAAATAATAATAGATCGATTTAATATATAAATTTTTAATATTTTAAAAAGTAAATTACAGATAAATTTTATATTAATTAATCAATATAAAAAATTAGATAAATAATAATAGATCGAAGAGGATGAACGAGTATTGCATGAGTTTTCGAAAATAATCAACACTAGTTTGTTTACATCCAAACCATAAGTCGGCCCCTAAACCCAAAAACCTATAAAACCTTAAACACGTAACCCCAAAATCTAAACCCTAAACTATAAACCTTTATAAACTCTAAACAACTAAAATCCTAAACTATAAACATTAACCCCTAAACCTTATGACCTAAACACTAAACACTAAATGCTAAACCTTTAACACTAAGGCAAAAAATTAAACACTAAACTTAACCTAAACCCTAAAACCCTAAACCCTAAACCATAAACATTAAACCATAAACCCTAAACCCTAAACCTTAAACCCTAAACATCAAACCTTAAACCCTAAAACCTAAACCATAAACCTTAAATCATAAACCATAAACCCTAAACCCTAAACCCTAAACTCTAAACCCTAGGACAAACTTAAACCGCAAATCATAAACTATAATCCCTAAACATTAAAAAAGTAACTCCTAAACCTTACACCTTAAACTATATATGTTAAACCATAACCCCTAAATAATCATGAGAATTAATATTCAATATTTTCAAATTAATACTATCTCTTTTACGATTATATAAGAAATTATTTAATATTTTTTTTCATTTTTAACAAATATTTTTCTCTTAAATAATTTAAACTAGAATCATAATTTTAATGTATTAAAATTAATGTTATCTCTTTTACAATTATATAAAAAATTATTTAATATATAAATTTAAAAACAATAAGTCATATATATATCCAAAACAAACTTTAATTACTTTTAGCGGCGTTTTTGGGAAAGCGCTTAATGATCAGACTTTTAATGGCGTTTTTAGGAAAGCTACCGCTAATGACTCAGACTTTTAGCGGCGTTTTTGGGAAAGCGCGCGCTAAT
Organism: Gossypium bickii; assembly: GCA_025503065.1. NCBI lineage: Eukaryota > Viridiplantae > Streptophyta > Magnoliopsida > Malvales > Malvaceae > Gossypium > Gossypium bickii. Next base: position 53,094,915 of record CP106713.1, on the reverse strand, counting down.
TAGACTTTTAGCGGCGTTTTGGGAAAGCGCGCTAAAAATCTGATCGTAGCGGCGTTTTTATGAAAGCGCCGCTAATGACCATACTTTTAGCGGCGTTTTTATAAAAGCGCCGCCAATGACCATACTTTTAGCGGCGTCTTTGTAAAAGCGCCGCCAATGACAAGACTTTTAGCGGCGTTTTTGTAAAAGCGCCGCTATTGACCATACTTTTAGCGGCGTTTTTGTAAAAGCGCCGCTAATGACCAGACTTTTAGCGGCGTTTTTGTAAAAGAGCCGCTAATGACCACTTTTAGCGGCGTTTTATAAATAAACGCCGCTAATGACCAGACTTTTAGCGGCGTTTTCTTTCAAACGCCGCTAATGTATAAAATTTGCGGCGTTTTTCTTTGAAACGCCACTAAAAACGCCGCTAAAAGTCTGTTTTGGTGTAGTGTATGTTTGTATATGAATATGTTAATAGTAGTCTTTAGTAAACAATGAACGAAGTTACCTTGGTAAATTTATGCAAATGAGTTTTGTGATGATTTAATAAGTTTAAAACAAGATTTTTGGCTTGTATTGGTTGCTTGTGAAATTGTTGTGTGCAGGTTGATAGTAAAAAGGGTGAGAAAAGTGGCTTTAAAATGACCTATTTTTGTTCACACAGGCAGAGACACAGGGGTGTGTTTCAACTGTGTGTGACACATGGCCGTGCACATGGGCGTGTAATTTGGCCGTGTGTCCCCTGCAACTTAAAATTTAGAAATAGAATGTTCAGAATTGAACACACAGGTAGAGACACCGACGTGTGTCTGAACCGTGTGAGGAACACGGCCTAGCATACGGGCTTGTGGCCTGGCCGTGTGAAAACTGCATCTAATTTTTAAAAAATAAATTGACCACGTGGCCTAACACATGGGCGTGTGGCTGACCGTGTGACCCAAGTCAGAGAGTTACATGGGTAGGACACGTCCTGAAGCACAGGCATGTCATAAGGCCACACGGGCGTGTCTAGTGGTCACACGGTTGTGTGTGCCCTGTACTAAGAAATTTTTTTAGAATTTTGTGAAAAATTCTCTAAGTTCTTGATTTAGTCCCGACTTGTTTCTAATGCTTAAATTGGGCCTTGAGGGTCCATTCAAGGGACGACATGATTAGTTTCAAAAAATGAATAGTAAATGACATGAATTATCTATGATTATTCTGTAAACTCCGGTAATGCTTTGTAATCCTATTCTGGCAACGGACCTAGGTTAGGAGTATTGCATTTATTGGTATCAAAGCTTTAGTTTAGACGATTCTCGGAACGAATGTAACGTGTAAAGTGTCTAGAAATACATGCTATAGAAATCTGCGATAGTGTGATGTGTATGATCCGATCTAATCTTTGTTTTTCTTATAGATTGTAAAGATGAGTGTGATGTGTATGATCCGATCTAATCTTTGTTTTTCTTATAGATTGTAAAGATGTCTGATAGATCCGAACATGCTGAACGTGATGAAGCTAATAGCAGAATACAAACATCTGAGCATGGGACAAGTAGTAGTGTTCTAATTTTACCGATGCAAGAACAGAAACTCAAAAATATGTTCTATGGATTTATGAACAAATGGTTAAATGAGATGAGCAAGAAAGAAATCAGGCTCAACAACCTCCTCCCCTTATTGCACCATCTGTAGCACACCCGGTTGCTCCTCCACCTCCTCCGATAACTAAATCTAGTAAGCATTCTCTGTTAGAAAAGCTCAGAAAGTTTGGGGCTGAGGAATTTTGAGGAAGATCAGATGATAACCCTATCAAAGCTAGGTATTGGCTCTAGAACATGGTAAGAGTTTTTAAAGAAATGGCTTGTACTCCAGATGATTATTTGAGATGTGTTGTTTCCTTATTAAAAGAAGAAGCATATAATTGGTGGGAGACTATAGAAGCTGTGGTACTAAAGGAGAAAATCACTTAGGAATTTTTCCACAATGAGTTTAAAAAAAATGTTGGTAAGCAGTATCTGGATAAAAAGAAAGGGGAATTCCTCGATTTGCGACAAGAAAATTGGTCAGTAGCTAATATGAGAGGAGGTTTGTATACCTCAGCAAATATGCTTGAGATATTGTACCAACTGATGAGGAAATGTGTATTCGATTCGAGGAAGGGCTACATGATGAGATAAGAATGATGATTAGGGGCATAAAGATACGAGAATTTGTTGTTCTGTCAAATCATGCTCAAAAGATGAAAGATGTGTACAATAGAAAAATGTAGTGGGAAAGAAGAAATAAAGAATCTTATAAGAGAAGCTCATCCAAGTCATTTTTAGCATTTCCGGGTAAAAAGTTTAGAGATGATTATAGCCGATCTACTTCAATGCCGGTACGATCAAATAGGAATAAAGCAACTCAGTAAGAATTCGGGGTAATTGTTAAACCTACAACTAGTGTTGGCAGTGTACAGAATGCTCCTAGGCCTAGATGCAAATATTGTGGGAAAAATCATTTGGGTGAATGTAGAGGCAAGATAGGAGCTTCTTACAAGTGTGGGGCTATTGATCATTTCATTTGAGATTATCTTCAACTGTTAAAAGAGGAGGGAGAACAAAAAGAAAAGCAAATAGCCACTTCTCAAATTAGTAGACGATCAGGTCAAAGTAGTGCGACTGGGATTGCTCGTTCAGGTATGAAAGATTCTGCTGCTCGGTCAGAAGTTAGAGCACCTGTATGTAATTATGCTATTCGAGCGAGAGAGGAAGCTACAGCTCCAGATATAATTGCTGGTACATTCTATCTATTCAATGTTATTGTGTATGCATTAATTGACCCTGGGTTTACATATTCTTATGTTTGCACTGCATTAGCATCAGAAAAGAAATTGTCTATTGAACCTATTGATTATGATGTTCAAGTCACTAACCCATTAGGTCAAAGTGTGATAGTTAATGTAGTGTGTCGTGACTGTCCACTGAAAATAAAAGGTTTTGAATTCTCTGCTGATTTGATGCTATTACCTTTTTAGGAACTTGATGTTATTTTGAGAATAGATTGGTTGACGAAGCATGATGCTGTAGTAAATTATAGAGAAAAATGGATTGATCTGAAATGTCAGACTGGTGAAATGATTACTGTTGAGTCTGCAAATCCGAAAGAAATTTTCAGAATTATTTCAACTTTATCAGCTCAGAGATTGTTGCGTAAAGAAAATGAAGCATTTTTAGCTTACATTCTTGATACTGGGGGTTCTGAATCGAAGTTAGAACAATTACCAGTTGTTAATGAGTTTACTGATGTGTTTTTTGAGGAATTGCCGGGTTTACCACCAGATCGTGAAGTTGAGTTTGTGATTGATGTGATTTCAGGAACAGCTCCGATATCAATAACACCGTACAGAATGACACCGGCTGAGTAAAAAGAATTGAAGACACAGTTGCAAGAGTTATTAAAAAGGGTTCGTCAGACCGAGTATGTCTCCTTGGGGTGCACCTGTCTTGTTTGTGAAAAAGAAAGACAGATCTTTGAGATTGCGTATAGATTACAGACAGTTGAATAAGGTTACAATTAAGAACAAATATCCATTGCCACGTATTGATGATTTGTTTGATCAGTTGAAAGGTGCTACAATATTCTCGAAGATAGATCTTAGATCTGGGTATTATCAATTGAAAGTTAAAGAATGTGATGTGCCAAAGACTGCTTTCAGAACTCGGTATGGTCATTATGATTTTTTGGTAATGCCTTTTGGTTTGACTAATGCTCCTGTTGCTTTTATGGATTTAATGAATCGGATTTTTCAGTCTTATTTGGATAGATTTGTAGTTGTATTTATTGATGATATACTGATCTATTCCAAGATAGAATCCAAACATGCACAACACTTGATAATTGTGTTACAGATTTTGAGAGAAAAGCAGTTATATGCAAAGTTCAGCAAATATGAATTCTAGCTCCACAAGGTTGGATTTTAGGGCCATATTGTGTCAGCTGAAGGGATTCATGTAGCTCTGAGCAATCTGCAGTGGTGAATTGGAAAATTTCGAAGAATATAACAGAAGTATGAAGTTTTCTGGGACTAGTAGGATACTATCGCTGTTTTGTTAAGAATTTCTCGATGATTGCTTCACCGATGACCCGATTACTACATAAGAATGTCGAATTTATATGGTTTGATGAATGTCAGCAGAGCTTTGATCAATTGAAGAAGATGTTGACAGAGGCTCCAATTTTGACTCAGCCAGAATCTGGAGTTCCATATGTTGTGTACAGTGACGCGTCTCTGAATGGTTTGAGTTGTGTGTTGATGCAGTCAAGAAAAGTAGTAACCTATGCTTCTCGGCAGTTAAAACTGCATGAAAGGAATTATCTTACACATGATCTTGAATTGGCTACAATTGTTTTTTCTTTGAAAATTTGGAGACACTATTTATATGGTGAGAAATGTTATGTGTATACAGATCATAAGAGTTTGAAGTATTTGATGACTCAGAAAGAGCTGAATTTGAGACAGAGACGGTGGTTAGAGTTGCTAAAATATTATGATTTGGTTATTGATTATCACCCGGGAAAGGCTAATGTGGTTGCAGATGAACTTAGTAGAAAACCGTCATTGTTTGCACTTCGGGCGATGAACGCTCATTTATTTTTAAATGAAGACGGTTCTGTATTAGTAGAGTTGAAAGCAAAACATATGTTCCTTCAGAGGATCTGAGAGTTGCAGGATGATTACCACATAAATGGGTTAATTACCACATAAAGACTTTAAATTTAAGGTTCTATAGCTATTAAATACCTTTAGCTATTAGAACTCAAGTTTTACGCTTTACGCGATTTAGTCCTTTTTATCAAATTGACTATTTAAACGATAAAATTTCTTCACAAAATTTTCACACATACATGCAATCATGTTGTAAATATTAAAATAATAATAAAATAAATATTTTGATCTCGAATTTGTGGTCCCAAAATCGCTATTCAGATTTGACTAAAAACGGGCTGTTATAGATAATAATTGAAAAGAAACCTTTTTGAATCGATGTGAGATTAAAGTAAGTAGTTTTAATTAATTTCTAAACTTCAATAGATCTATTAATTTGGCAATTCGGTTTATTTGTATATTTTTTAATTGAATTTTATTTTTTGTGGAATTGATTAGATGGGATCCTGATCAGGTTTAATTTGTGATAGAGTTAATGATTTTGTGTTTGAATTGGGCCTTTTGATGTGTTTGATTTTATGGGTATTTGATTTTGAACCACTTCTCTTTATTAAATTGTTTGTTTTATACTACAACGCTGGAATGGATGTTAGCAAAGATGAGTGATTTGTGGTCACCCTTAATTTTGTAAAATGGATGAAATAGCTAAATCTTTGTTTGGTAGGATTACTTATTTTTATCCTCTGCTTTGCGTTTCTTGATTCATGATGAATAGTGTTGTGTGCGTTGCCTGATTATATTTTGTTTATCTCCCATGTATGAGAAATAGACTGGAGAAGTTAGTTCTTTATGTGCTCCTCCATGCACAAAAAATAAGGAAGGGGAAACACTTATGGAATGCTTCTAAATCTATTAGGACAAAAGAAAATTCAAGTAGGTTAAAAAGTTAATATCATGGTTTGATTTTATAAGATAGATACTGATTTCACTTGGAGTTTGAGGTCTCTGGCTTTATCAGATTCCAACTCCAATATTTGGTCTTCAGTCAGCAGAATCAGGAAATGGTTAAAAGGTTAGTCCTGCTGTTTGCTTTTAGAATGATCGAGTGTATGGAAAGAATTACATGAAGGGGATTTCTGGTCTCTTTTGTTGTTGCCTAGGTATGGAGTGTATTGATGTGAAAAGAATATCATGTTGCAGTGCGTAGACGAATTGAAGCATTTATTTGCTTCAGTGGTGCAATGATGAGATAATGATTTGTACAAGCAATCAAGAGGTCTTGTTGATCCCGAACTTCTTGCAAGAGAGACCATTTGTATGTTATCATTTTTTCTTTTCTTTTTAAATACTTTTACATATTGCTTATGTGATAAATTCAAAGCTTTTTCTTGATTTAACATTTGTTCAGTCTTTGCCTGTGTTATTTTAGTTCTTGAGTCATTCTACTGAAATTTGTTTTTTGCTTATCTTCATGGAGTTAGTGTAAGTCAAATAGAAGCACTTTATGAGCTTTTCAAGAAGATAAGCAATGCTGTTATAGATGGTGGGCTGATCAACAAGGTCTTCTTTTTTTCGTAGTTCCCATTTTGTTATATAATTGATATCTTTTGTTATGTTTGTCAAGTTTTTTGGCTTGATGATCACTCCTTGTCTTGATTTGATTCTTTCCTTCTCATCTTTGTAGCATTTAAGTTTTATTTATTTTACTATTTGATAGGAGGAGTTCCAATTGGCGTTATTCGAAACAAACAAAAATGAGAGTTTATTTGCTGATTGGGTATTTTTATCTAATGTTAATTAATAATGTCTCCATCCTTAAAAGAATAATTCTTATTAGCATAATATTGCTTGAGTTGTTGTCAATATATTTCTGATTTCACTGCAAATATTTGACTTGTTTGATACAAAGCATAATGGAATTCTAGGTTTCGAAGAGTTTGCTCGTGCTCTTTCTATCTTCCATCCAAATGCGCCCATTGACGATAGGAATGATTGTATGTGTTAAATATTTTAGTTATCTGTACACTTCGCCTTTCTGTTTACCTCTCTTGTTGTAAGTCATAATCATGTTAACATAGTAGTTGGATGTAAATGACTGGTATAGAAATGGAATTATGGACTTTTGTGCATAGACGATGTGTCTAAACTATGTATTCTTGTGTATATATATTCTTGTGTAATCTATTTTCTTAGACTAGGGAATTTCTTTTTGTAATTGATTTTTTTTCTATTTGAATCATTTTCTTTGGCACTGGTTCTTAATGTTTAATTTGATGAATTTATTTATAAATAAATCATTGCGTAAAATATAAATTTAATATATATAAAATAAACTCAATCAAACAATGAGAAGACAATAAATTCTTAAATGTATGTTTGTTTCATTTAAAACAATTTTTATAAAATATTTTCAAAAAATCTGCCAAGTCATAGAAAATATTTTACATAGATCTATCCAAACACCAGAAAATATTAGTTTTTCCAAAAAAGTAAGCCATTTTCCTAAAATTATTTTCTGGAAACCATTTTCAGTCAAACAAATGGTCGTTTTTAGGATATTGAAATATGATTATTAATTTGTTATACATGAACCCCGGTTTTTATTTTAAATATATATAAAACTTCGCTTTTCTGTTGCTAATTTATAATTTAAATTTCGAGAATAATTAATCGGTATTTAACTAAGTTTTCTACCAAAATTAAACAAATGTTTTAAAAATAATTGTTTTCAAAACTTCGATAGCTTACTGGGTTATTTCGGTGGCTATTGTAATCTTCCAAATTCGGGTCTAATGTTTATGCTGAGTTGGGGAGGTTAGATTAGGTACCCAACTGAGAATTTTTTATTTGAAGCATGGCATTATGAGATGAAGTATAATTTATGGGCTTAAATAGTATATTAACCCAAAGTTTAACTATGATCATGACTTGGCCTTTTAAGTTTGGTTGTAGAATGTTATGTTAATAGTTGGTGTACACGTGGAAAACCAAAGTCGGCTGTTTCACTTTGAAATGAGAAGAGAGAGAGAGAGAGAGAGAGAGAGTTAAGTCGGCTTAACTTCAACTATCTATAAGAGCATAAGATGAGAAGAAAAGGCGTCGCTCCTTAGTTAAACACAAAACAACAATGGGAAAATCCTCAGGCAGAAAAAGCTGGAGTTTCTCAGCTATGGAGATGGACGTAGCTGGGCAGCTCATGCAGCTTTGCCAACACTACATTAGCAGCAGCACGGCTGAACAAAGGAGACAAACCAATCCCGGGCCGGGATGCTTGAACAAAGATCATCCGCCGCCATTAATGGAGGAGCTTGAAGAAGAAGAAGAGCATCTCCAGCCAAAAAAAAGGAGGTTTAAGTCCATTGATTTCATTTACAGCTCTACCAAGCCTTTGATTCTTAAGAAAATGAAGGTGTAGATTAAGCTCTTTCGATGCTTGGATCTGCTTAGTTTTTCTCCAGCACTCCAAAGCTTCTGTTGGGGGTTACTTTTGCACCAAGATTTTGTATTATCCTTAAATATTAAATTAATGTAATTTATAGTTGTAGATATTAATTAAAATAATACGTTTGAGTTCCATGTAAATTGTGAGATAATTATATGATTGAATATATTTTTAGACGAAATCATTATTGATTTAATATCTAATAATATATAGTCGTTCTAAACTTAAATATTAGGTTAAAATATGCTCTAATTTTTATAAATTTGAAACTTATTCTTTGTTTTTTTATTTTTAAAATAGTTTTTTTTAGATTTTAAAAATTAAGTTATTTTTGAAAATTTCAAATTATTTTATTAAATTAATATTAAATTAGTATTTTTAATTTTAAAATATCACATTAATAAATTTAATAAAAAATAAAAATTTTATTTTGAAATTTGAAATGTGAAAAATAAAAATTCAAATTTATAAAAATAGAAAGATTTATTAACTTAAATATGGTTACCCAATTAACTTTGGTTTTCACAATTTATATTTACTGATAAAGCAGTAGATTATTTTGATAACGTGGTAAAGATGAGATGAATTTGAACAAATTAAAGATTTTGGTTAGAGAGTTATAGTGTAGATTATTAAATAATTTTTTATTTTTATTTTTATATTTTTAAATGTTTATATATATTTAATAAAAGAAACACAAAGACGTCATGTGACATTTTGTTAGAAGGATTACGTCAGAGTGTTGCTATTATTGTGAGTTGACTGTTTTGTTCTGTATTATGTATGACTCTTAAAGGTGACGTATGATTGTATTTTAGAAATGATCTATATTAAGAATTAATTTGATAGTACTTAACTTTTACGAGATTTTAAGTAAATATCAATATTTGAAATTGAATTATTATATTTTCTTACTTATTAAAAAATTATACATCAAATTGTTTGTACGTTATTTTAAACCGCTAATGACGACATTCAAAATTTAGTAAGCAGCAACCATTATATATTTTATATCTTTAACTTTGTAAAATGTTATAAAACTTTTGCCAAATATTTTAAAGTTGGTCTGATTTTAAGTTGTGACATATCATACTTGAATCTAATTATTGGATCGAGTTTCGCGTTTTATAGAATCACTTCATTGAACACCTCATTTGGAGGTTTGATAGTAACAAAATCGTCTGATGGAAAAAAAACTCTAAAATTTGTTTAAAAGACGAATCAAAAAGATTCTTTCAAGCAAGAGCTTGCAAGGAGTACATAACACAAAATCAAAGTCAAAAGGCAACAAAAGAAACACAAAATCAGCAAGAAATTGAATAAAATCAAGCCAGAGAACCCCTAAAATCAAGAAGCAGCAGCAAGGAACAAAGAGAATTATAGCATGCCAAAAACCTACTAATGTGTATCTAGAGGATTCTCTTCGCCTTTCAATTTCATAATGCACCATCATTAGTGTTCTAAAAAAATCAAGAATTGACTTGAATGGAATTTGCATATGCTTGAAATGATGATAATAAATATTATATATTGAGAAACTCTGTATAAAAAGGAATTCTCAATTATATTTAGGAAAATAAATATTATACATTGTGGAACTCTGTTTAAAAGGAAATTCTCAATTATATTTGGCAAAAAACTATAAAATATAGGAAATACTCAAATCTAGTTATTAATATGAAAAAATGATTATGACAAATATTACATATTAAGGAACTCTATGATAACATTTGTTATTTTTTCAATATATATATATAATTCTCATAAGAGGTTTTCCACTTTTTAAATCAACTTATAAATTAAATGTTGGAAACTTTATTCATAAATTTTAATACATAAATTTAACAAATTTTAATAAATACACATTGTAATGGGCCTATTTTACCCGGGCCCGATTAACAGAATAAGACCAAAATAAAAAAGACAAACAGAATAAAAAAACTAAAATTATAAAAACTCAAATCCAATAACAGTCCATTACAAAAATAATAAACACAAGCCCAATTAAATCTCAGCCCAAATGGCTTAAACCTATTACAGTGGCCCAACTACGTGGCCCAAAAGACCCAAAATTTTCTAGAAACCCTAGAGGTTTTTGGAACCCCCGCACGTCGCAGCAGCTAGGCCCCTACGCTCATGCACTCAGCCACGTCACCCCGCAAGCCTCTAAGCCTCCTCCACGACGTTTTCACTTTCGCAAAAGAAGGCAAAAAGAAAACAGCACAGCAAAATATAACAGAATCCAGAGTTTTTGTATTTTCTTTTTTATTCCTAAATTCGACTATAAAAAGGCCGAAGCATCACTTGTAATCGACTACAATTTTTAGAGATAGGGGGAGAACACACTATTTTTACGAATACACACAAGAGCAATACAGAGAATAGATTCGCAAAAGGTTTTTTTCTTTATTATTATCATTTTTCGAAACTGTTCATACATAAAAAGATTTATTCTTATTTTTTTCCCTTTAACTGCATATATACATATTAAAATAAAAAAGGGGGAAAACTTACTTTTTGGGAGTTTCGGCCACCGTACATGGTGGCCGGAGGCGGCAATCTACGGTGGTGACCGGTCGACCGATGATCGGAGCTCTCGCCGGAGCCCAAGGCCGGATTCGGAGAAAGCAGAGAGAGTTTGAAGGATTTTTTTTAAAGGGGCTGAAATGAAAATTTTTGTTTGATTTTGGTATTTATAGTCCTCTCCATACGACGTCGTTTTGGAGCAAGCCACTAAGGACCAAAATGGCGTCATTTCATGGCTACCCGCACGCGACCCGACCCGCTATCATAGGATCCGCGTGTTTTCTATTAAATGGACAATTTGCGCAACAGATCCTTCCGCTTTTGCGGCATGTCACGATGTGATCCTCTTTTACTTTTGATTTTGGCCTAAAGTTTTTCTTCTCTTTCGATCTGGTCCTTCGGCCATTTAATGGTGGATATCAGAACGGCGCCGTCTTGGTGATAGGGTCTAATTGCCCAATTGATCCCTATGATACGTCGCGTGTTTTAATCCAGTCCTCGTATAACCTTTTTTAATTTTTTTTATTCTTTATTATTTTACTCAAATTATTTTGTTCTATTTCATTAGGTTATTTTATTTTATGTATTTTCTACTTATTGTATATATTATATTTTATATTTTACGTAATTTTTAACTTCATTTTAATTTAGTTTTTTGGATAAGTTATTTTATATTATTATATATTATTTATTTTATACTACAACATAAATGTATATGTTTTTTATTTTAAAATTTACTATATTTTTAATTGTTTTGTTATCTACTATTATTATTATCCTGTTATTACCACTATTATTTTCATTATTATTAATATTAATATTATTATTACTTTTAATATTACTAATATTATTATTGCTATTTTTTATTACTATTATTTTTTGTTATTATTACTATCAATTTTAATATTATTACTATTATTTTATTATTACTAATACTATTTTTATTTTTACTATTACTTTTATTACTATTATTATTATTATTATGATTATTATTATTACTCTTATTTATTTATTTTTACTATTATTATTTGTTTATTAACCTATTTTTATTATAATTCATTTTTATCATTGTATTTTTGTTGTTGTTGTTATTATTATTATTATTTTACTATTTTCAAACTATTGTATATAGTACTTATTTATTTATTAATTTACTATTAGCTTTTATGTTTGTCATTGTTTTCTCTGATTTTATTTTATTTGTTTATTTATCTTTGATTGTATTGTATTTTAGTTTTACCTTTGTTGTTGTTATTTATATTTTTATCATCATTATTTTGTCATACAAATTAGTATTGTAATTTACTTTGCATTTATTTATAAAATCATATCACCTTTTACCCGATTTTCAAAATAAGCAAACACTCCGCGTTCTAAAGTTTGAAAGAAATCGTACCCTAACTTACTAGGTTTCGATTTTTCTCATCGAATCTAAAGAACCAATTATTCTCTTAAATCAAAGCATATGAGTTAAATAAAAACTTATCCAATTATTCTCTTAAATCAAAGCATATGGGTTAAATAAAAACTTATTCTTGAGAATTCGAAACGTTGTGTCCTAACTCACTGGATGTGACATTTCGTCATCTCGGGATAAGAATTTCTAAAAATAAAGGCAATGTTCTGAATTTGGTATTTTGAGAAATTGTGCCCTAACTTACTGGGTTCCGATTTTTCATTTAACCCAAATATCCGAATATCCTTCTTAAATTTAAATAGATGAGTTTTAATAGTCAAAAGACAAGCTCAGTTTCGAGAATTTGAAATGTCGTACCCTAACTCACTGGGCATGACATTTTACTTCTTCGAAATAAGAGAGTCTTAGCATTCATTTTAATTTATTTAAGTTTTCTTTTAAATAAAAAGGATCGTATTTTAAAATCTCTTCAAAATTTTGACATTTAGACATTAATTAATCAATTCGGTACCAATTTTGGGCGTTTTGAGGGTGCTAATCTTTCCTCGTACATAACCGACTCCCGAACCTGTTTTCTCAAATTTTGTGGACCAAAGTCATCGTTTTAATAAGTCAAAATATTTTAACGATAAATCTCAAGGTGACCCGATCACACCTCAAAAAGGATTGGTGGCGACTCCATTTTCATTTCTAAAGTTGACCCCGTTTTCCAAACAAAAAAATTGTTTCGATAGCTTGGCGACTCCGCTGGGGACCGATAAGAGTGTCAAGCCGTAGAATTGATTATTTTTTTTCCTTTTATCGAAAATTAAAATTTGATTTTGATTCTTTCATCGCAGGAATTTGTGTTTTATCATATGTTTATGGTGTTTTGAGTCTCGTAGGATATTCCTGCATCATATTGCATGACCGTTGTGGTCACACCTTTTAAGTGGGAGTGAGAAACTATGCCTTCGTGAGGTTTTCACCTCCGCATGGGCTAGTGGACTGCTTCTAGGATACATCCGTACCTATGTCTTCGTGAGGTTTTCACCTCCGCATGGCCATTACGGAAATGTATTCCCCTGAACTGAACTCGATCCATATGATCCTATAATGGGTGAGGATTGAGGAATCTGCTGGTTCAGGTACCCTTCCTTTAGAACTAAGCCACATATAGTGATCCTTAAGAGCCCGCCTTAGATAAAGCTATGCTGAACCTTAACGGTTACCCAGATAGATGTTTGACACTTTTTCTATTTACTTTGGTTTCTATTATTCGATACTAACTTATTGTGTTTTGGCCATGGTTGCATGTCATTTCATATTAAAAATGTATCGATTCCTGTTTGGTTACTAAATTAGAAAGCTTGTCATGGAGAACGAACTTCTTGATAAAATAGAGGACAATGCGGCTGTCCGTACATGGTCAGGGAAGATGCAACTTGAGAAAGGGGATAGTCTAGCCGAGGGATATACGTTGGAGTTGTGGGACTTCACTCGTATCAGTGTGACACAGAATAAACTCCAGGAACTAAGAGATATATGGGCCCGCTGGGATAATGAGACTAGGAAACTATTCTATTGTAATTATGGCAATCTACCCTACCTGTTTGGCATCAAAGTAGACAAACACTTATTTCAGGCTATGACTCAGTTTTGGAACTCCACATATAGCTGTTTCACGTTTGGAAAAGTGGACTCGGTGCCTACTATGGAAGAATACACAACCTTGCTTCATTGTCCAAAGGTTCAAGTCGACAAAGCTTATTCCAGGACCGCTAACGTACCAACTTTTGTAAAGAAGCTGATGAGTATCACTGGGATGAGTGAACAGTGGGTCACGACCCAAATTCAGCAAAAACGTGAAGGAAAATGCATTCCTTGGGTGAGTTTGATGGACTTGATTGTAGCACATCCAGATATGAAGAAGCGAGTTGACATTTTTGCCTTGAGCATCTATGGTTTAATGGTTTTCCCTAGGGCATTAGGGTATGTAGATGAGGCGGTCTTGGATCTCTTCGACCGACTTGGCAAATGGGTCACACCTATTCCTGCGATCTTAGCCGAGACATTTAGATCTTTGAATGCATGCAGGAGAGGCGGTGATGGCAGATTTATAGGATGTGCATATTTATTGTTAGCTTGGTTCCATAGCCATTTCTGGAAGGTGGATAAAGTTTCTTATCGGGTTTTTTCCGAGAATTACTCCCCGTTAAAGGAGTTAGTAGCCACACCTAGGAGAGATGACATATCAGAAGAAAATTGGATTGCGTTCCTTTAGAATCTCCAAGAAGAGGACATTGAGTGGAGAGCTCCTTAGTTGGTTCTCAACGAAATTCTTTACCGATGTGGGAGTTTTGATTGGGTCTCTCTGCTGGGAATTTGGGGAGCCGTTGGGTATGCTCATTTGCTTGTACTGAGGCAATATAAATCAAGACAGTTTATACCAGAAACGCATGGGATAGCTGAGTTTGAATTTACATTTGGAGGATATAACTACAAGAAAAGGGTTAAAAGGATTTCTAATACTTGGAATCAGACTCGCCGGATGAAAAGAGTTGCTGAAGGTCCAATGACGACCCTCGAATATGATACGTGGTGGAGTAGAAGAATCAATGATAATATCCCAAGAACGAGGCAAGATGGCGCTCGACCGATGGAGGAATACCTACCAATAGTCCTTTTCGAGTTGAAAATCATAAAACAAGACTTTGACAAGAGAAATTCAGAGTTAGGAAAGAAAATAGAGCAATTGGAGGAGGAAAAGATACATTTGAGGTTAGAGGCCAATGTTTAGAAACTCGAAGCCAAGAAGTTGAGAAAAGGGAAAAGGAAGGCCGAAGAGGACTTGGATAGTTTGAAGACTGATTACAAGAAATTACGTATGTCGATGAGAACAGCCGGGTTGGAAAAGACATCAGATCAGTGTCGACAAGAAATTCAAGAAGAAAGCGCTAGGGCTGATTAGTTGGAGAAGAGGTTCCATGATGCTCGAGCACGCGAAAACGCCTTAAAAAAGAGCTTGGTTGAGGGCCAAGATGAGAAGTAGATGTTAGAGGCTCGAGTAGCGGAGTTAGAAGAGGCACTGCATCAGCGTCATGGTCGTAACTCCAACATTGAATTAATAGCCAGCCTGAGCAGGATCGAGGATTTGGAAAGAAAAGTTGAATAACTCGAAATTACGCTACAGAACTTTGAACTTCAAATTAAATTCCTTGAATCAAATAATGAGCAATGGCAGGGACAGCTTCGTCTATCTTAAGACTAGGTCAGAGAAAGAGATTACGTCATGGGCAAAGCTGTGGCTTAGATACGAGAAGTGGCTGATCATTTACAAGCTTTAGCGGTTTAGGCTGATGTGTTAAGTGTGAAATATGAGCTAGAGTCGAATCGGGGTCGAGAGTTAGCTTGGCTTCTTAAGAAAGTGAAAGCTTTGAGTATAAGGGCTAGGTCGTATATGTGATTTTGTTTTATGTAAAGGATTTTATTTTCTTATAAAGTTATTCTAAAAGAAATTGAACCAGAATCGAAATTTTTTATTTTTGCATTCATATCATGCATTTTCATTACATCGCATCATATGCATTAAATGTCATAAAAGAACCCTATTAACTAGATATTGTATTATAGTTACCCTGGAACATCACTACTACACTCGAAGAAAAACGAAAGTTATGGACCAAAGGTTAGAACAGATGCAGAAAGAGATGGAGGACCAATTGCAAACTTAGATGCAAGAATAGTTGGCTAAGATCCAACATGATATGAGGGATCAAATGCTGGAACCCCAGTGAAGCATGATGAGCCAGTTAACACAATTGTTGGTTGGAGGGCCTGATAAAGGAAAGAGCCCTATAGTCGATACCAGAGACGATAATGAAGACTCTGCTTATCCTCCAGGCTTTGCCCCGGTAAGTTCCCAAGTACAACCACCAAGAGTGTTTGTTAATATCAAACCTCAGTATCAATCCAGTACCTCAGCACCTGTAAACTTCCCAACAGCCTCTAGCTCTAATCCCAGAGATAATTTGGTAAAACAAATGGTCCCTGACTTCGATGATGCAGCATAAGGGGAAAAAGCAAGGGCGGAGCTCCCAAAATAGTTTGAAGATCGATGCAAATGGTTGGAGGAGAAGTTCAAAGTATTGGAAAACGCTGATTACCAATGCGAACTGGATGCTAAGAAGTTGAGTCTGGTCTCAGATCTGGTACTCCCTCCAAAGTTCAAGATGCCAGAGTTCGAAAAATA
The DNA here is from genome assembly GCA_025503065.1 of Gossypium bickii. Lineage (NCBI taxonomy): Eukaryota > Viridiplantae > Streptophyta > Magnoliopsida > Malvales > Malvaceae > Gossypium > Gossypium bickii. Next base: position 53,078,684 of record CP106713.1, on the reverse strand, counting down.
CAATGGGACCAGCTGCTCTGAGGCCCATATTACAATGTTCTGTCAGAGAATGACGGGACATGTCAGCAACGACCAGTTGTTGATTCACTGTTTCCAGGATAGTTTGACTGGGGCCGTGGCCAAATGGTACAATCAGTTGAGTCGTACTCAAGTCAAATCATGGAAGGACTTAGCACAGGCCTCCATGAAGTATTATGGCCATGTGACAGATATAGTTTTTAACAGAATCATGTTACAGAACATGGAGAAAAATTCGGGTGAAAGTTTCAGAAAAAATGCCCAGAGGTGGAGGAAAGTCGCTACACAAGTCTAACTGCCACTACTGGAAAAAGAAACAACCATGCTCTTCATTAATACCTTGAAAGCACCTTTTATCAATCATATGTTGGGGAGCGCAACTAAGAGTTTCGTAGACATAGTGGTGTCTGGTGAAATGATAGATAATGCGATAATGTGTGGAAAAATAGAGGTTGGAGAAAGCACAAGAAGATTAGCTCCGAAGAAAAGAGAAAATGAAGTAAGTAATGTGAGTTCGGGTTATTCAAAACCCATTACTATCAATCAACCGAGAGCGGTAGCCATGGGCCAGCAGGCCTCACCAAGGCAGGAGCCCAACACGAAGCAAAATACTGAGAAGTTCCACCTTACTCCCATACCAATGACGTATAGGGAGTTGTATAAAAGCCTGTTCGATGCACATGTTGTAGCCCCTTTCTACTTGAAACCGTTGCAACCCCCAAATCCTAAGTGATATGAAGCAAAGGCTCAGTGTGAATACCATACGGGAATCGGAGGACACTCGATAGAAAACTGCACCTCATTCAAAAGGCTAGTCGAAAGGCTTATTAAGGCGGCTATTGTAAAATTCGACGAAGCACTTGGTGTGTGAAATCTGTTACCCAGTCATACTGATAAAGGGGTAAACGCGATAGTCGAGAATATGGGGAGAAGAATCAAACTGAATATTGCTGAAGTAAAAACTCCATTGAGGGAGGTTTGGAAGGAAATGCGGGAAAGTGGGTTAGTCTCGCAAGGGTTGGGGAGCAAATCCCAAGATGCGAGGAACTACTGTGAGTTCCACAATAAAGAGGACCATGAGATCCAATGATGTAGCGAATTTACGGCCCTAGTACAAGGGTTAATGGATAACAAAGAGCTGGAGTTCTTTGACTCTACTAAAGGAGAAGACGTCTGCACTGCAGAAGGAGGGTCAGTAGAGAAGGTATTTGAGGTCAATCATCCAGTGGTGATCATCACACGATCGAGAATCAATGAAGCAGGAGCGAGAGTGACACCCAGAGTTGTAATTCAAAAACCCGTGGCTTTTCCTTATAAGGATAGGAAGAGGGTGCATTGGGATTATAACTGTAGTGTGACAGTTTGGGGAAAGGAGAGTTCGGCCAGCACGCCAAACACAAAAGCTGAACCCATAAAAAGGAAATTCTTTATGACCAGACAAGGAAAAGAGAGGTCAGAACCACTAGTTAATGAACTAGTAGTAGAAAATGAAGTTAAAGAGTTTTCAAAGTTCCTAAAACACAGTGAGTATAGTGTTGTGGAACAATTACACAAGCAGCCGACACGCATATCGGTACTGGTTTTATCTTAAACTCGGAGGTGCACTGTAGCGCGCTAGTGAAGGTGTTGAATGAAACATATGTCGTTGATGACATTTCTGTAAACAAGCTAGACCGTCTTGTTAGCAACATAAGCGCCGACAACTTCATCTCTTTCCGTTACGATGAAATACCGCTAGGGGGCATGGGATCTACCAAAGCTTTGCACATCACCACCCGCTGTAAAGGGTATACATTACCGAGGGTACTAATCGACAATGGTTCGGCATTGAACATCTTACCTCTATCCATGTTGAACAGATTGCCTGTAGACAGCTCTTATATGAAAACTTGCCAAAACGTAGTGAGAGTATTTGATGGTACCGAAAGGAAAGTAATGGGAAGGATAGAGATACCTCTTCTGATTGGGCCAAATACATACGAGGTAGACTTCCTAGTGATGGACATTAAGCCCTCCTATAATTGTTTGTTGGGGAGGCCGTGGATTCATTCAGCAGAGGCAGTACCATCATCGTTGCATCAGAAGTTAAAGTTGGTAATAGAAGGTCGGCTAATAACGATAAACGCGGAGGAGGACATTATCGCATCCGTTACCAGTGATATGCCATACATAAAGAGTGATAGTGAAGCAATTGAATGTTCTTTTCGGTCATTAGAGCTTGTGAATGCCACTTTTATCACCGAGGGAAGCAAGATCTCGGTGCCCAAAATCTCTGAAGCAACAAAGATGGGCCTACAGCTGACAGGGGAAAATGAGCGTTACCTGGAAGAGGACTAGGGAAATACCTCCATGGACGGGTCAAAGTACCGATCTTGACTAGCAAATGGGACCATTTTGGCTTAGGGTATAAGCCAGATGCCAAATAGAGAAAGAAAGAGCTGGAGAGGAGACAAGAGAGACGAAAGGCACGATTGGATGGGTCAGAGGTCAAGTGGGAGCTAATGACCTTTCCCCATATATCCAATACATTTGTGTCAGGAGGAGTTATCTATCCGAGACTAGAGAACACAAATGAAAAAACGGCTGAAGATATGATAAAAACTTTGAGCATCAACGCCGTATTTGAAGAGGGACCAAAGAATGGAAACTTAGTTGGCATTCGCCCTTATGATCCTAGAAGTGTTTTGAACAACTGGACTGTAGAAGAACTTCCTGTGGTTTTTAGAGCAAATACAAAGTAATGTTCAAAACACGCTTATTGTTTTTTAGCCTAGGAACAATAAGAATCTGCTGTGAAACAGACTCATGTCCAAAATGACTTTATTTCAATATAAATGCATCGAGCAATTATTCTTTTATTCCTTTTCATTCCATTCATTATCATACAATACAAATAAGTTATTCTTAGATTCATTGGTTTCTTTGGGTATTCTTTCGTATCTACAATAGGTCCTCAGATATCGATGTTATGAGCAACGCTACTATAGACCCAGAACTCTATTGTGAACATGACATGTGCTTAGAGGGATCTTATGATTTTACAAATGATAGAGATTGTAGTTTATCCCTGGATTTGTTAAGGATGGTAGAGCAAGAAAAGAAGCTGATTCTACCTCACAAAGAGACAATTAAGAATGTGATCTTGGAAGAAGGGAAATAGGTGAAAATTGGCATTTGCATAAATGAGGAAACAAGGCAGGATCTTTTTAAACTTTTGCAAGAGCTCAAAGATGTCTTCGTATGGTCATATTAAGACATGCTTGGGCTGAGCACCGATATTGCGGTACATCGTGTCCCCATAAAAGAAAAATGTAAGCTGGTTCAGCAGAAGCTCTGAAGGATAAGACCTGATGTTGTAGTAAAAATAAGAGAAGAGGTCAAGAAGAAATTTGATGCTGGGTTCTTACGGGTGGTGAATTACTCAGAATGGGTAGCTAATGTCGTCCCCGTTCCTAAGAAAGATAGAAAAGTACGGATGTGTATAGATTACAGAGACTTAAACAAGGCCAGCCCAAAGGACAACTTCCCACTGCCTCACATTGACGCTTTGGTGGATAACACGGCAGGTTATTCATTATTCTCTTTCATGAATGGTTTCTCTGGATACAATCAGATAAAGATGCATCCTGAAGACATGGAAAAGACCATATTCATAACCTTGTGGGGAACTTTTTGTTACAAGGTGATGCCATTCGGGTTAAAGAATGCAGGAGTAACATACCAAAGAGCCATGGTAACCTTGTTTCACGACATGATGTACAAGGAGATCGAGGTCTATGTCGACGACATGATCGCGAAATCCCGAACAGAAAATGAGCATATACAGGTTTTGAGGAAACTATTCTTAAGGTTGAGGAAATTTCAGCTAAAGCTAATGATAAACCGTAAAAGTAACATATTTTAAGCCCACATTTAGTATGCTTTTGGATGATTTATCCCTTGATTTATGTAAAAAGGTGCTCTTAATCCTTTCTTTTCATGTTTTATACCCAGGAAAGCACTCGATGATGAAAAGAACATAAAACGGGCCCAAAACAGAGTAAATGAGCCAAATCATGAATTCAACACGGTCTGGCCCGGCAACCACATGGCCGTGCCATGCCTAATATCTAGTACACGGTCTCTCCCCCAATTCACACGACCGTGCCTCAAGTTAGAAATTCGAACACGGCCTGGAGTCGATCCACACGGGCGTGCTACATGGCCGTGCATCTGTCGTCAGAATGAGCAATTTCAGTCGGAAAAGGATACTTGGGGAGAAAGAATCGCATTCCAAGAGCCTATATATATCCCCTAAGTACCACCTTTGAAGAGGCGTCAAAGCTAGGCCAAGGAGCCAAGCCGAGAAGATCAGAGTTAGGGAATAACGCGAAGATAGCCAGTTGATCCATCCCAAGAAGCCGAGATTATACTCAAGATGACGGAATTCTCCTTCAATTCCTTCAGGGAGTTTTAGGATTTTCTTATGTTTTGTTTTATCTTTTCTCTTACGATGTTTTGTTTATTCATTATGAACTAAACCCTTCAGATACCTGAAGGGGATGAAACCTAGATGAATCTTTTTATTTAATTTTTAAGTTATATGATAATTAATTAGTTTGTTCTTAATTATGTTACTTAATCCAAATCTAATTGCATAGGTGGAGGAGGAACAGACCCTGCCTAAGAGTAGATCTAACATAATTAAGCGGAGTTGATCGAGCGCATAGAGATAGGGTTACGAGATTTTACCGGATTAAGGTGAAACCTAATATGGGAGTCCATTGATTGATTTACTGCTATCTTAAGGGGTTATTATAAACGAACGAGAGTTCCACTAATTAACCTAGGGTTAGACGTTATTCACCTCGAGAGAGGGTTTAATATAGGTTAGGGAGTCTTACGGATCAAGTTAAGTAAAAGAAATCATATAATTTAGGGTTAATTAATAAGTGAAGTCTAGGTGGATTCTTTCTGAGGGTATCGTCGTAATCAACTGAGTTTTTCTTCCAAGTTATTCTCCTATTCGTCATTTTTGTCTTTGTGTCCTTAGTTTAGTCTTCGTCTAAAGTAACTTCACTCTAATTTTAAGGCTAAATAATAAAAAGAAAGTTAGTATTAGTACTTTTAGTTCCTTTGGGTTTGATATCCGGTCTTGCCTAAGCTATACTACTATTCGATAGGTACACTTGCCTTTAATCGTTGTCAGAATTAGTTTTCGAGTTTTGATCATTCTTTTATAAATTTTAAAACTCTGATTTACAGCGATCAAGTTTTTGGCGCCGTTTCCGGGGAACTAAAATATTAAGAAAACTCTATTTTTATTACTTTAGCCATTATATTTTATTCAGCAATTTATTTTTATTTTAGGATAAATTTTAATTTTGCTAATTTTTTTTTCTTTCTTGCTTTTCTTTTCAGGTACCTCTAGTTTATGACTAGAAAGAACCCAAGAGGACCTTTAGTATACGAAAGTGATATTGAAGCTACCGCTCGAAGGAATTGTCGAGAAATCAGGTGAGTCCTAAATTACACAGAAAGAGAGAAAGAAGACAGATCCAATCCTACTGAAGGGATGGACGAAAACAACCCACCACCACGCGATGTGGGAGATCGCAACGCTCTACGTACAATGTTTGATTATGCGAAACCACATTTAACAGGAGCGGAATCAAGTATTGTTAGGCCTGCTATATCTGCTACAATTTTGAATTAAAGCCTAACACAATACAAATGATTCAACAGTTTGTTCAATTTGATGGTTTGCAGGACGAAGATCCAAACATGCATATAGCTAACTTTTTAGAGTTCTATGATACCTTCAAAATAAATGGCGTTTCTGATGATGCCATACGTCTTCGGTTATTCCTTTTTTCATTGAGAAATAAAGCTAAACAGTGGTTAAACTTGTTACAACAAGGGTCAATCACTACATGGGATCAGATGACCAAAAAGTTTTTAATGAAATATTTTCCACCGGCCAAAACGGCCGAAACACTATATGATGCATGGGAGAGATTCAAAGATCTCTTGAGGAGGTGCCCACACCATGGCTTACCCTTGTGGTTACAAGTCCAAACATTCTACAACGGTGTAAACCCCTCAACGAGGCAACTGATTGATTCAGCCACCGGTGGAACTCTGAACAACAAAACTTCAGAAGTAGCCTATGAGTTTATTAAGGAGATGTCATTAAACAATTATCAGTGGTAAGCTTCGAGGACTAAACCAACGAAATTAGCAAGTGTCTTCAACGTCGACACCATGACCATGCTATCAATGCAGCTTGAGATGATGAATAAAAAGCTTGATAGTTTATGTTCTTCACAGGTATATCTAGTCATGCAGTGTGACGCAAGTGGAACCGTGTAAATCCTGAGTACCCACCCTACCAACTGGAAGCAGAGAACGAACAGATGAACTATATAGGTAATAATTTCTGATCCAATAATAATCATTATAGTAACACTTACAATCCAGATTGGAGGAACCATCCAAATTTTTCATGGGGAGGTCAAGGCTATCAAAGAAATCAAGGGCAACAACCTCCTCAGAACTTCCAAAATCAGCTCTATCCATGAGAAAAGAAACCACCCTACGAGGAGGAACTAAAAAAATTAGAAAACACAGAAAAATACATACAAGATATCGAAAGAACCCTTAAAGATCAACAAGCGTTAATTGAAAAATTTACTGAGTCGTTTGGGGAACTCACTAAGGCGGTTGGAATAATTTATAAAATTATCTGTGAAAATCGAGCATAAATTTTTCCTAAGGGAACAAAACAGGTAAAAGCAGTCACACTAAGAAGTGGAAAGGAATTAGGCGAACTGAAGAAATAAAGCCCAAACGAGAATAACAAAGTAAGAAATGAGGGAATGGAAGAGGTAACTCCATTACGCAATGAGAACAACCCACCAATCCCATATCCAATAAAGTTCAAGAAGGAATGAATTGATGCCCAATACGGTAAGTTTCTTGAACTTTTTAAACAAATACATATTAACTTACCTTTCGTTGAAGCCATTTCACAGATGGTGAAGTATGCAAAATTCTTAAAAGAACTCTTGACGAATAAACGAAAACTTGAAGAAGTATCAACGGTGAAACTCAATGAAGAGTGTTCAACCATTCTCTAAAATAAGCTACCAACCAAATTAAAAGACCTAGGAAGTTTTATTATCCCTTGTTTAATTGGTAGTTTAAACATTAAGAAAGTACTAGCTGATCTAGGCACTAATATAAATTTAATGCCTTATAAAATGTTTAAACAACTAGATCTTGGGGAACCAACACCCACTAGGATGAGTATTCAGTTAGCAGATAGATCCATTAAATATCCTAGAGGAGTTATCGAAGATGTCTTGGTAAAAATTGACAAATTTATTTTCCCAGTAGATTTTGTTGTGTTAGACATGGATGAAGACATTAATGTTCCTTTAATCTTAGGGCGTCCATTTTTAGCCACTGCTAGAGCCGTTATTGATGTAAGTGATGGTAAACTCGCGCTTAGGATAGGTGATGAAGAGATTACTTTCCAAATTTATGATGCCGTGCGATACTCTAAAGAACAAGATGATTCCTATTATTTTCTTGATACTACTGATCACATCATTCAAAATTCATTACAGGAAATCATACATGACGACACGTTGGAACTGTGCCTGACTCAAGAAGATGGGGAAGAAGATAAAGACGATGAGTTGAATCTGAATACTTCATCATCTAGACAAATGAAAGAAGAAAGCATTGAAAATGATAATAAAATAAAACAAAAACCCTCTATCGAAGAGCCACCAAAATTGGAATTAAAACAGCTGCCAAAACACTTAGAATACGCATTCCTTGGGGACAATTCTACGCTACCGGTAATTATCTCTTCAGAACTAGAACCTAAGGAAATAGAAGAGCTGATAAAAGTACTAAGAGAACACAAAAAAAGCCATAACTTGGAAAATTTCTGACATCAAAGGAATAAGCCCAGCATTTTGCACCCAAAATTTTAATGGAAGAAGAATATAAGCCGTGTGTGCAACCCCAGAGACGGTTAAATCCTAACATGAAAGAAGTGGTCAAAGCCGAGGTAATTAAACTTCTGGATGCAGGAATAATTTATCATATTTCTGACAGTACTTGGGTAAGTCCTGTTCAGGTAGTTCCAAAGAAAGGAGGAATGACGGTAGTGCCCAATGAAAAGAATGAGTTAATTCCCACAAGAACAGTTACAGGTTGGAGAGTCTGTATTGACTATAGAAAAGTGAATGATGCCACCAGAAAAGATCACTTTCCTGTACCCTTCATTGATCAAATGTTGGAAAGATTATCTGGACATATGTACTATTGCTTCTTGGACAGACTCTCCGGTTACTTTCAAATCCCCGTAGCTCCTGAAGATCAAGAAAAGATGACATTCACATGCCCATACGGTACGTTTGCTTATCGTAGAATGCCTTTTGGATTATGTAATGCTCCTGCTACTTTTCAGCGTTGCATGTTAGCAATCTTTGACGAACTCGTGGTAGACATCATGGAGGTTTTTATGGATGATTTTTTGGTATTCGGTAATTCTTTCCATCTCTGCCTTAAAAATTTAAAACGAGTTCTAATGAGATGTGAGGAAACAAATCTTGTCTTGAATTGGGAAAAATGTCATTTTATGGTTAGAGAAGGAATTGTGTTAGGGCATAAGATTTCTAGTAAAGGGATTGAGGTAAATAAAGCAAAGGTTGAAGCCATAGAAAAATTACCTCCACCTAGTTCTGTTAAGGCCATTAGAAGTTTTTTAGGACATGCAGGATTCTATAGAAGATTTATTAAGGATTTTTCTAAAATAGCTAAGCCTTTGACAACATTACTAGAAAAAGATGTTCCTTTTAATTTCAGTCATGAATGTTTAGATGCATTTAATATCCTTAAGGATAAGCTAATAAATGCGCCGATTATCTTGCACCTGATTGGAACTTACCCTTTGAACTAATGTGTGATACAAGTAATTTTGTAGTAGGTGCAGTTTTGAGACAACAAAGAGACAAGCATTTTCAGCCAATTTATTATGCTAGCAGAACGTTAACACCCGCGCAAGAAAACTACACCACCACAGAGAAAGAATTGCTAGCTGTAGTTTGTGCTTTTGATAAATTTAGGCAGTATTTAATATTATCCAAAGTTGTCATTTATACCGACCATTCAGCTCTTCGTTACCTTTTAAACAAATCTGATGCAAAACACAGACTCATACGATAGGTTTTACTCTTACAGGAATTTGACTTAGAAATACAAGATAAGAAGGGAGCTGAGAATCTTGCAGCGGATCATCTTTCTAGACTTGAAAATCCACACGCCAAAGAGCTCGTCGAAGGTGAAATAAATGATTCATTTCCCGAAGAACAACTCTTTTCTATATCACATTCTGAGGTACCATGGTTTGCAAATATTGTGAATTATTTAGCAGCTAACATCTTACCAAGAAAATTAACACATCACCAAAAGAAGCGGTTCTTTACTAATGTGAAAAATTGTTTTTGGGAAGATCCCTTTCTTTTCCGCATTTGTGCAGATCAGGCAATTCGAAGATGTGTTACAAAGACAGAAGCAAACAAAATCTTGGAGCATTGCCATTCAGGACCATCCGGAGGACACTACAGTGGTGTTAAGACAGCACACAAAATACTCGAATTAGGTTTTTATTGGCCCACTCTATTTAAAGATGCCAACAGGTATGTTACCTCATGTGATAGATGCCAACGAACAGGTAATATCTCTAAACGTGATGAAATGCCTCAAACATATATGCGATCATGTGAAATATTTGATGTATAGGGTATTGATTTTATGGGACCATTCCCTAGTTCGTTTGGAAACAACTACATCTTAGTAGCAATTTATTACTTGTTAAAATGGGTAGAAGCAGAAGCTTTACCTACCAATGATGCTAGGGTAGTAGTTAAATTTCTAAAAAAACTATTTTCTCGATTTGGCACATCAAGAACCATCATTAGTGATAGAGGCACTCATTTTTGCAATACTTAGTTTGAAAAGGTTTTAAAAAAATATGGAGTATACCACAGGACAGCAACCCCTTATCACCCCCAAACCATTGGACAAGTTAAGGTAGCAAACCGAGAACTTAAACACATTCTAGAGAAAACGGTTGAATCAAATAGAAAAGATTGGGCAGTTAAAGTAGATGACGCCTTGTGGGCATATAGAACTACATTTAAAACACCTCTAGGAACATCCCCATACAAACTTGTGTACGGGAAAAGCAGTCATCTACCATTTGAATTAGAACACAAAGCTTTTTGGGCAATAAAATTCTTGAATTCTGATCCTAAAATTTTAAGAAAAAAGTGAATGATGCAGATGAATGAGCTGGACGAATAGAGAACAGACGCATACGAAATTCAAAACTATACAAGGAAGCAACGAAGCGACGTCAAGATAATCGTCTCAAAAGATTGAGACAATTCAAAGTAGGAGATCGGGTTCTATTATACAACTCAAGGCTTAAATTATTCCTGGGAAAACTAAAGTCAAGGTTGTCGGGCCCATTCATGATCAAAACAATTTTTCCGTATGGCACCATCGAGGTAACCTACCCCATGAAAGGCACTTTCAAGGTAAATAGACACCGACTTAAAATCTATAATGGTACAGATTTAGGCAATATGAGAGAGGAGCTTAGGCTCCACGAACCTTCTTTCAGAACCGAAAACAGGGAAAGTCTAGCTTAAGCCTATAAACAAGCGCTTCTCGGGAGGCAACCTGAGCACTAACTAAACTAACAAATTAAATCCACTCGTTAACCACACTAAATTAGTTCAAATGCATGCAGGTGTTCCAAGCACGCCCTTGGCACGGGCGTGTGTATAACCGTGCATAGCCAGGAAATAGACCACGGGTGTGCCAAGCATCGTGCCTAAACAGGGTAAAAATTTCTTCGATGACACGGGCCCTACACCGCAGTGCCGCATAACCGTGTGAAAATTCTGAAGATACTGACTTGTTATACACGGGCTACACACGCCCGTGGGACCTCACTGTGCCTACCGTTTACTTTGTCAAGCACGGGCGTACCAAAGAGACACACAGCCATGCCACGAATCCTGAACTCTCCTAATCCTGAAAAACGCGAAAAACACGGGCGATTTCAAAATGACACAGGCGTGTCGACAAACCGTGCCCCCTCCCTTATAAATAAAACTAACCGTCATCTTCCCCAAAAATAAACCCTAAATTAGATTTAAATCCCTCTTCTCCCCAACTCCGACCAAACAACCACTCCCCACCCCTAAAACCCACCTCTCCTCAACTTTTCTTTCCAAAAACACAGCAAAAACTTTCCGCACGATCGTACCACAGTTGTGCCACCCAGCCACATGCCCACGCCACTGCCGTGCTCACACCACAAACCCTGCAACACCGCCGTGCGCGCTACCCGTGCCCGTCATTCACCACCAATTCTGGTTCTCTTTTTCTTAAAATCTTCCTCCCATTTTTGCATATTTATCCTTTTGGTCATTTTGTGTTTAGATTAGACTATTTCTTGTTTAGTTTACACATACTCTTGATCTAGTTCATTTTTTAATTTTTCTTTGTCTTTCTTACTACTTTATTTTGCTTATATAAATTTCAATTGCATGATTTTCAATGTTTGATTCATTTTTTTAATGCATGATTAGAATCGATTGTTGCAGGATTATTCTGTTCTTGGAGAATTAATGCTCTGATATTGGTACAATTCAATTGTGAAATATTACAATATATTGGTTGAACTAGAAAACTTGCTTTACATTTGATTTGCAGGAATATGTCGTCATCACGAATTAAACGAGCCGTCCCAAGAAAGAAACGTAAAGGACCCGGATCCTCTTCTGCAAGCGCCGAACCTAAACACCCGTTTTTCCGTTTTCCACAAGTCGCTAAGGAGGACCGGTACAAAGCCATCAGGGATAGGCCAATAGGCACTGGACGACGAATTGATTGGGAAGCCGTCGGATAAGTAGGGCTTGCTACTGATATCCAAGCACTACTGTCGACTGATCCATGGGAAACCTTCTTTACAATTAATGAGCCTACATACCTTGAGCTTACACTTGAGTTCTGCTCCACATTCACGTTACAAACAGTGATGGCTCAATTCAACGACCCAAGCACCATACAATTCCGTCTCGGGGACGAAGTACGTTGATTGAGCGTACCCCAATTCGGAGCAGCCCTTGGCCTCTACATGGTGGAATTCATAGAGGAAAACCCACTAGCCGATCTAAACCGAGAACCTCACAGCCTTCCGTTCGACTGCTGGCTCAACTCAAACCCACGACGGCCATCTACAACCTCAGTCAATCTAAAGCGATAGCCCTTCCTCCAGCCCTACGGTACATTCATGCCATACTCGCGCATACCATCACAGGTCAAAAGGAGAGCACCGGCGTCGTCAACAAACACAACGTTTACTTCCTATCTTGCATGTCTATAGGACATGTGTTTGACTTGGCATATTTCATCGCATGTGCGATGCAGCATCAAACCGAATCCCATAGGAAGGGGATTTTATCGATGGGGCCCTATATTACGAGGTTGGCTCGACACTTCAACCTCCTCAACACTGACGACCAGATCACCGCTCTAACATTGATGGGTAACATGGTACCCCAAGGCATCCAGACGATGCTACATATGAGGATGATCACAAAACATCGCGGAACCAACCCCCCTCAGTATCGACTACGAAAACCCACACACGAGGGGGAGGACGAAGACATTCCTAATGAGGTCTCAGAGGAGACGCCAAACCCGAGCCAGTGGTCGCACCGAGCAGCACCATCATTGGAGGACATCTCCGCACGACTCAACCAATTCGAATTATACTTCGCCGACAACGCTCGACGCTTTGATGGGATAGAGGCCACGTTACAACAAATCTGCCAGCACTTCCAAATCTCACCCTCAGCACCACCACCGGACCCAACCCGCGACGAGGATCTCTGAGTCCTTTTAATTTGTCTTGTTTGTTTTTTTTTTCATTTTATTTTACAAACTTTATTTCTAATTCTTATTTATTATTAAACTTTTATTATTAGGGTGCACTTTAAGATGGATATCTAAGTATTCCAACATTCCTAACCACATATCTAAAAACACTGAACAGTGACTTTGCAGAATAACCTATTCACTATACCTACAAGAAAGTACAACTAGGGAAAATCAACAAACCAATTCATGCCACATATTTTCCACATTTTCCAAGGAGCCCATGAGTAATTCAGGGAGTTTTGTCTTCCCCCCTTCTCTTTTGATTTATCTTTAAAGTGTTATTATTTATCTTTATACATTAAGGGCAATGTACATCTTAAGTGTGGAGGGGGGGAGAATAGTTACTTTGAGAAAATACCTAACTTTCTGCATTATTCTCAAACCTTGAGGATAAAAATGCCTAACTTTTTGCATGATTCTCAAATCCCTGAATTTAAGCTCGTTTTAAAGTAATTCTCTCATATTACTAATTAAGATGAAATTTCTAATGATTTGTGATTTTTATTGATATGCTTTTGAATAAGTCATAGTTAATTATGCATTGATGATTAAATTTGAAGAATATTAGGGAATCAAGCATGATAAGTCTAATTTTCTAAAAATTAAAATTTTAGGTTGTCAACCGGAATTTGAATGTTATCTTGAAATTTGAGATTTACAGGGTTGATGTCAAAAATACCCATAATTTTTGTGAGATTTTGAGTCTTACAGAGCATACATTCTTTTTCATGCTCACTTCTTGATTATGAGTATGTCAACTATGAACTGTTATTCTAGAACCTGCCTTGATAATACATGTCAAGACCACAGTTATGATTTGATATACCAAGATGATAAAGGCACCTAGGTTTTAACCCATCAATTCCACTAAACAGCCTACCCTCGTAATTAACCCCGAGTGAACCCCGTTGATCCTAACAAACCCTTTTTATTGACTCACCTACTGATATTAACCAAAAACCCCTTTGTATTTGTTATCACCCTTTCCTTTGACTACTCCTTAATCGAGATTTGATTTGCTCAGTTACATAAGGATATTATTCTGATAGTTAAAATTATCTTGTATTCTTTTAGTTTGTTCCTAAAAAAAAAATCAAAGTATATTTAGTAATTAGTTTTATGGAAAGAGAGCTACACAATCAAACACTATTTTCAAAAGAAAAGCTCATATTAATAGGATTATTATTTTCAGTTTATGTAATTGTTATCTTAGAAATTTTTAGGTTGGTAACTTATCAATTCAATCTCGATTCTAACCTTCTAATTCAGCCTTTATCCACATCTTTAACCCTAGCCCCGTTACAACCCTAACAAAGACCTTTTGATCTGTTTATCATTTTATTTTACAGTGGTGGAGATTTGATTTTCAGGCAAGCCCATGGGATTAACTTTTCAGGTTCGACTTATGAGTGCTTAATATTGACTCTTAAAACACTTTTTGAGTGATTTGAGTGAATCTTTTGTGAGGATGTCAATCCTTGTAGGTTTTAAATTAAAGGTAATTAATTAGATGAAGAGAAACACCTATGTTTTCGTGCTACAAATGTATGACTTATCTTGTTTGAATCTTTAGGAATCTTTGAGTTGAAATATCCATGTATAAATTATCTATGAATTAGGATAAGGCATTGTTGATAGGAATTATAAATCATGGAAAGTTCGTTTTAATTATAAATTGAGAATTTTGCTTGAGGACAAGCAAAAGCTTAAGTATGGGGGTATTTGATAAACCATAAAAGTAACATATTTTAAGCCCACATTTGGTATGCTTTTGGATGATTTATCCCTTGATTTATGTAAAAAGATGCTCTTAATTTATCCCTTGATTTATGTAAAAAGATGCTCTTAATCCTTTCTTTTCATGTCTTATACCTAGGAAAGCACCCGAGGATGAAAAGAACATAAAATGGGCCCAAAACGGAGTAAATGGGCCATATCATGAATTCGACACGGCCTGGCCCGATGACCACACGGCCATGCCACGCCTAACATCTAGTACACGGTCTCTCCCCCGATTCACACGGCCGTGCCTCAAGTTAAAAATCTGAACACGGCCTGGAGTCGATCCACACGGGCGTGCTACATGGCCGTGCCTCTGTCGTCAGAATGAACAATTTCAGTCAGAAAAGGATACTTGGGGAGAAATAATCTCATTCCAAGAGCCTATATATATCCCCTAAGTACCACCTTTGAAGAGGCGTCAAAGCTAGGCCAAGGAGCCAAGCCGAGAAGGTCAGAGTTAGGGAATAACGCGAAGATAGCCAGTTCATCCATCCCGAGAAGCCGAGATTATACTCAAGACGACGGAATTCTCCTTCAATTCTTTCAGGGAGTTTTAGGATTTTCTTCTGTTTTGTTTTATCTTTTCTCTTGCATTATGAACTATACCCTTCAGATACCTGAAGGGGATGAAACCTAGATGAATCTTTTTATTTGATTTTTAAGTTATATGATAATTACTTAGTTTGTTCTTAATTATGTTGCTTAATCCAAATATAATGTGACTTAGGTGGAGGAGGAATAGACCCTGTCTAAGAGTAGATCTAACATAATTAAGCGGAGTTGATCGAACGCCTAGAGATAGGGTTACGAGATTTTGCTGGATTAGGGTGAAACCTAATATGGGAGTCCATTGATTGATTTACTGCTATCCTAAGGGGTTATTATAAGTGAACGAGAGTTCCACTAATTAACCTAGGGTTAGACATTATTCGCCTCGAGAGAGGGTTTAATATAGGTTAGGGAGTCTTACGGATCAAGCTAAGTAAAAGAAATCATATAATTTAGGGTTAATTAATAAGTGAAGTCTAGGTGGATTCTTCCTGAGGGTATTGTCGTAATCAACTGAGTTTTTCTTCCAAGTTATTCTCCTATTTGTCCTTTTTGTCTTTGTGTCCTTAGTTTAGTCTTCGTCTAAAGCAACTTCACTCTAATTTTAAGGCTAAATAATAAAAAGAAAGTTAGTATTAGTACTTTTAGTTCCTTTGGGTTCGATATCCGGTCTTGCCTAAGCTATACTACTGTTCAATAGGTCTTTGGGTTCGATATCCGGTCTTGCCTAAGCTATACTACTGTTCGATAGGTACACTTGCCTTTAATCGTTGTCAGAGTTAGTTTTCGGGTTTTGATCATTCTTTTATAAATTTTAAAACTCTGATTTACAGCGATCAACTCAATCCAACCAAGTGCACCTTTGGGGCTAGGTCAGGAAAATTGCTTGGTTTCGTAGTCAGTGAAAAGGGAATTGAGGTCGACCCAGATAAAGTCAAGGTTGTACAAGAATTGCCTTCGCCACACACTCAAAAGGAAATTCGAGGTTTTCTAGAAAGACTAAATTATATTGCCCGGTTCATTTCGCAATTGACTGAGAAATGTGACCCCATATTTCGTCTTTCTAAGAAACACAATCCAGGCATTTGGGACGATGAATGCCAGAAGGCATTTGACAGAATTAAACAATACTTGTCTAATACTCCAGTACTAATGCCACCCAGTCCTGATAAACCATTGATTCTGTATTTGACGATATTCGATAGTTCAATGGGATGTGTGCTCGGCCAACATGATGAGACAGGAAAAAAAGAAAAGGCGATATATTACCTCAGTAAGAAATTTACTGAGTGTGAAATGAGATACTCGCCAATTGAGAAATTATGTTGCGCCTTGGTCTGGACAACTCGGAGGTTGAGGCAGTACAAGTTGTACCATACGACTTGGTTAATCTCGAAACTAGACTCTCTTAAGTACTTGATGGAGTCAACCACTCTGAATAAAAGAATGGCCCGATGGCAAATTTTGCTCTCTGAATTTGACATAGTCTATATGAACCAGAAAGCTGTAAAGGGGAGTGCAATAGTAGATTTTCTAGCTAGCAGAGGTCTAGACGATTACGAGCCCTTGAACTTTGATTTTCCTAATAAAGATATGATGATTGTAGTGGCTACTGAGGAAGATACCCTAGAAGATCATCCTTGGAAATTGAACTTCGACGGAGCGTCAAATGCCGCTGGTAAAGGAGTTGGGGCAGTCCTGATATCCCCAAACGGAGATCATTATCCATTCACTTGCAAGTTGGATTTTGACTGCAATATGGCAGAATACGAAGCATGTATCATGGGAATTCGAGCAGCCATCGACCGCAAAATCAAGGTGCTAGAGGTTAGGGGTGAGCATTCGATCGAATCGAATCAAAAAATTTCAAGTTAATCGAATTTTCGAATCGTATTTTATCATCCTAACTTAATTTGAAATTTTTTCGAATCGAATCGAGTGAGACGAAATTCGAATCGAATCGAATCGAATATATTTGTTCAAATTAAATATTAAAAAAATGACTTTAGTGTTGTTTATTTTTATGTAATTTTTCAAAAAAAAATAATTTTCTTTAAAGTTTTTTAAACATGATCATACAACAAAAAATTGAAGTAAATAAGTGAATAAATAAAAGCAACATAACATCGACCTAAATAAACAAAATGGGTCCAAATAAATGACAAAAACAATACAACAAGATTATAATAAAAAACATAAGTAAAAATCCAAGTAAACAACATGAGTCCAAGTAAACAACAATACAACATGATGTAAACAACAACATTATAATTAAAAAAAACATAAATAAGTAAAAGTCTAAAATGTAATAGAAATCTACACCAGTCCAAACAAACAAAAAAAAGAACACAACAAAAGTCCAATTAACCAACAACAATAACAAACCAAACCAAACTAATAACAATAACACATCAGTTCGAAAACCATTATAGAATAGTTTAAGTTTATTCTTGTGCTTCAAACAACGTTGGCATTGATAATCTTGAAACATCTAGTAAAAATATTGAATGAGTTAGTTAAATGATAAAAATATTCGCAAAAATAAATTAAATAAACATTTAACTTTATAAACTAATGCTAAGTATATTACCTTCTTGATCTTCGAGTATTTTTAACAAATCTAGCAAATTTAAAAACAAAAGTGTTAGTTAAATTATGCTTACTAATATAAATAACACAAAAGCTTATTTTATAAATTAAAATTTATATATTACCATCTTCCATGGTTTGAAGTTCATCAACATAATCTTCAAGATTGATGGCATCATTAGATTTTCGAAGCCAATCTTGTGTACAAACCAAAGCCTCGACCATGAGAGGAGTTAGAGAACTTCTAAAACTATCGAGAACACGTCCACCCGTGCTAAATGCACTTTCCGAGGCAACCGTTGAAATAGGAGTAGCAAGAATATCTCGAGCCATTTGTGAAAGAATAGGGAATCTAGGACTGTTCATTTTCCACCACAACAGTAAACCAAATGAACTTGTATTGTTTACTTCTTCATCCTCACCCAAATATCTATCCAACTCAGATTTGCTTTCTAATCCAACTTGTTTCTTCTTTTGAAGGTATTTTTGTTTGGCCAAGCCCGTTTTCATTTCTGACGGATTTATTTCCATTGAACTACAAAGATTTGTCAAAAAACTAGATCTACCTTCAACCAGATGAATTCTCCCGGCATTAGAAGAATACTCGTTGAACAAACAATGCAATTCTCTATCAACCATTCTCATAATGTCATTAGCAACATTAGGAAAAAGCAAGTTGACCCCAAAGTCCAAAAAACTCATTTTACATCGTGGATCAAAGATGACCGCCAAGTAAACTAGCATGTTGATCTTGTTTCCTTCACCCCAATACTTATTATATTTATCTCTCATTTTGGATGTCATAGAAATTATGTCTAGATCTCCACAACTTTGCCACCCATCGAAAAGACAATGCACATCCGTCAATACTTCAAAAAGTGAATGAGAAGTAACATGCAAAGATCCGGATACCTTCAGTGTAAGATGATAAAAAGGCTCTAATACTTTTACAACTCTTCGAACAATTTCCCAATCATCAAATGTAGGAACTTCATCTCCAGCAGTAAGGTCAAGAAAAAAATTATGGTCATCACGTACATATGATTCAAATGCACACTCATATTTTTCGGCCACCTTTAGCATCATATATGTTGAGTTCCATCTAGTAGGCACATCTAAACACAATTGAGCCTTACTATCTATCATTTCTTCTTTTACCCGTTGGTTGAATTTTATCAACCTCGATGGTGATGCTTTTATATACCTCACAGCACTTCTAACTCGATCCAAAGACACAGAAACATCCTTAATACCGTATTGCACAATGAGATTAAGAATGTGTACAACACATCTCATATGAATAAATTTTCCATTTGCAACAGAAGCATTTCGATGATTCAATTTCTTTCTCAAATATCCAATGGCAATACTATTGGCGGATGCATTATCAACAGTAATAGTGAAGACCCTCTCAATCCCCCAATCTCAAAGACATTTTTCAATAGCTTGACCTATGCTTTCACCTCTATGAGCGAATATTGGGCAAAAATTTATAATTCTTTTTTGCAACCTCCACTCATCATCCACCCAATGTGCTGTTAAAACCATGTAAGATATCCTTTGTAATGAAGTCCAAGTGTCTGTCATAAAACAAACTCTACTTATATCTTTTTCAAAACAATTCTTCATCACACTCTTCATAGAGTTAAATAAATCAAGACATAGAGTTAAATAAATCAAGACAATCCCTTCTAATTGTCCAACGAGATGGAAGACTAAATCATGGGCATGCTATAGAAAGAAAGTAGTTAAAACCCTCTCCCTCTACAATTTTAAAAGGTAGTTCATCCACAATTATCATACGTACCAATGCTTTTCTAATAGCATCTTTATCAAACACCCAAGTTGATAAACCCGTTGTTTCTTGGCTAACATTCACAAATGTTAATTCTGATTGCTTCAGATCAGAAGTATTACCTCGAGGTCTTTTTAGGCATGTTTTCAAATGGTTATTCAAATTTGTTGTAGAACCCGAAGATGTTTCCATGGTGTAAGTAACATCACATGCATTGCACCTTGCTCTCTTCTCCCCCTCTTTAGTCACAAACTTGGTGAAATGGTTCCAACAAGCTAACCTTGGAGTAATCTTTTTTTGAACATTTTTCTTGGTGGTTGTTTGATCATCTCTACTTGGGGAAGAATTTTGTGAACTTTGAGTTGAACCATCTCGCTTTGGATCACTCATCTACAAGTAAACATTTGTTGCAATCACTAATGATGACCAATAATTGATTTAAAATCAAACTTAATAACATTTATGCTTTAATTCATTTTCTGAACCAAAGTTATCATCTAACTAATTCACCAGAAATGGAAAGCAAGTTAACTCCAACCATTTAAAAATAAACAAATATGAGTAAATAATCAATATGCAAACAGATCCGATTGCCTACCAAAATAAAATTGAATTTGATCTTCGAGACTTGGTTTGGAGAAGACACCAGTGACAAGTTAAAAGAAGTACTTTGAGGATGCAGCTAGACTTACATGCATAGTGTGCGTCTTCCTACTACTATTAACACCATAAGCGAAAACAGTTCCTATAATTCATACAAGCTAATATTAGTTCCCATTAGATACAACATACTTGTAACCTTTTTTCTATTTTTACTTTTTTTTAGTTTCAATACTTATAAAATGTAAATCTATTCATGCTTTTATTTTTAGTTTTTTTAGTTTTTTGATAGATAATGTAAACCCATTAATGATTTACCTATAACATTGTTTTTATTTTTTATTTACAGATAATATAATTGGTTTATAAGATTCTTTAAATATATTTATGTCTGCTTTCCATTATTCATCAAAATATTGAGCACATATATGAATGTTGTCCTTAGTCCTTACTTACTATGATGACTTAATCAATATTTTAATGTCCTTTTCAATAGCATGTTGATGACTGAATTGTTCTGGGAATTTTTCCAATGGGTTCAGATTTGCATCGCTATTATTTTGGATCTCATTTTCTAAACTACCTTTTTATTAACTGTTTGAAGTAATTTCAGAATTGAAACAGACCTACAATTTCTAGCAACATGATAATAAATGACTTTGAATCAAATAAACTTCAGAACTTTTCAGTGAAGTGTCATGTGACATTAACTTTACATCAGTAGGTAAAACCTTGTACTAGCAAAATTAGCATAATAATAACAATAATAAATTAATCAACCCCACTGGCCAAAAAAAATAAAAAAAATCAACCCCCAAGTATTCAACTTAGATTGACCCCCAAAAATGCAAAGTTGAAGATAAAAATATTTGAAAACCCAAATCCTATGGATTGAATAAAAATCCAAATTTTTATAATTAATGCATTCTCTCTACTGAATTTGGAATAAAAGGAAAGCTCATAAATATCAATCCAACCCGAATCTACATAAAATTAAAATAATTAATAAAGTATATATATTAAGGTATATTAAACTTAGAAAAAACCTCGTCTATGGGGTGGAGGGCCTTTGGTTTATATATATTAAGGTCAGTGGGAGGGGACGCTATTCTTCTTCTTCTTCTAATTCTCTCTTTCACTTTCCTTTGATTTGTTTAGACCTAAAACAAAAACTCTCTTCTTCTTCTTCTTCTTCTTCTCACTACCATCTCTCTCGACTGGAGAATTCGCCTGTTGAATTTTGCTTTCCTTTTTGTTGCATGTATGGATCCTTCCAGAGGACTACACCAGATATATACTGATATTTGATAACCAAAACATGTCTCTATTATTTTATATTGACATACGTATATATATGTTTTATGAAGTCACAAATTTACTTTTGTTTTTGTTGATTTTCTCTTGTCTGAATATTCAAACGGGTTTGTAAAACTTCTAAACAAAGCCTAATGGATGATCTCTTGTGGAGGCTTTTTTTTTAACTATGAATATGTGTTCTTTTATCAATTAAGTAATTTTTTTTCCAGATTTGATATCAGCTTCTCATTAATTCATGCTTACGTTAGTTAATTTCTGTAATTTGAATTGAAATCCTCTTTAACTTTCTGTTCATCTCATACCAAATTTCTTCATTTATTTGCGATCGTTCTCAAAGATATATACTCAGAAAGACCAGATATTGACAATAAAATGTAGAAAGAAAATTAGCAATGAATTTCATTCCTAAAAGTCAAAGATATATACTCTGGAATTCCCTTTCACTATAGCCAGATAAAGTAAAAATGAGCAAACAAACCAAATGAATTGCAGTACCTAAAAATTAAAACTCCTACAACAATCAAATTGAAATTAGACAATTAGACAACTTACCAGTGCACGATAAAATTTTTGGGGTTTGGAGAAGAAAATCTACAACAGTGTACGATGAAATTTTTTACCTGCTTCTAGGTTTGGGGGTTTGCTTTGGGGAAGAAGAAGAAAATAAGAATCGGGGGTTTGCTAATTGCTTTAGGGGAGGAAGAGGAATTGGGTCGGGAACTTGGGTTTTGGGAAAAAAAATTGGGCTGAGTGGTGATGGGCTTGGGGGGAATGGGTTTTGGGAAAAAAAAAAGCCTAAAATTTTAAAAATATATAGTTTATATATATTCGGTTTATTCGAATTATTCAAATTCGAAAATTCAATTCGATTTGAACTCGAAATTTGAAATTCAAAATTCGAGTTGATTCGATTAACTCGATTCGAATAATTCGAAATTCGAATTTTTTTTCAAATTTTTCGAATCGAATCGAGTTTTGCTTACCCCTACTAGAGGTATATGGAGATTCTGCATTGGTGATCTATCAGCTCAAAGGTGAATGGGAAACGAGAGATCCCAAATTGATCAATTATTGAAAGTTAGTTTAGGAGTTAATTGAATAGTTTGATAATATCACCTTCTTTTATCTCCCACGTGATGAAAACCAGATGTCGGACGCCTTTACCACATTAGCTTCTATGATCAGAGTAAATGGATAGAAAGGTATGAAGCCTATCCAAATGAGTATCTGTGAGGCTCCGGCTCACTGCTGTAATAACAATGAAGAGGAGAAGAAAGATGATCATCATTGGTATCATGATATTCTGCGACATGTGAAGAGCCGTGAATACCCTGATCAAGCAACTAAAAATGATAGGAGAACATTGAGAAGACTGGCCAATGACTATGTTCTAGACGGAGAGATCCTGTATAAAAAGAGGAAGGACCAAGTGCTGTTAAGATGCGTTGATGCTGTTGAGGCTAAGAAAATCCTGAAAGAAGCCCATGAAGGTGTCTGCGGGACGCATGCCAATGGGTTTACAATGGCCAGGCAAATCATGAGATTCGGGTATTACTGGTTCACGATGGAAGGAGATTGAATCCATTACGCCAAGAAGTGCCACAAGTGCCAAATTTATGGAGACAAGATCCATGTGCCTCCTTCACCTTTTCATGTTATGAATTTTTCATGGCCTTTCTCAATGTGGGGCATAGACGTCATTGCGTCGATTTTGCCGAAGGCTTCTAATGGACATCGATTCATTTTCGTGGTCTCGTTTACTTCACCAAATGGGTAGAGGCAGCTTCATATGCCAATGTCACTAAGACGGTAGTTAGCAAGTTTTTAAAGAGGGAGATCATATGTCGCTATGGTATGCCGGAAAGGATCGTATCTGACAATGCATTGAACTTCAACAATAGTACGATAGCAGGGGTCTGCAGTCAGTTCAAAATTATGCACCACAACTTGTAGCCATATCGCCCGAAAATGAATGGTACAGTTGAAGCAGCTAATAAAAATATCAAGAAAATTGTGGGGAAAATGACTGAGACCTACAAAGATTGGCCTGAAAAGTTACCGTTTGCCCTCTATGCCTATCGAACATCTATTAGAACTTCTACTGGGGCAACACCTTTCTCATTGGTTTATGGGATGGAGGCAGTTTTGCCCATTGAAGTTGAAATTCCTTCTCTCTGGGTTTTATTAGGGTTGAAGTTAGATTAAGCGGAATGGATCCAATCTCGGTATGATCAACCGAATCTAATTGAGGAAAATAGGTTAAAATCCATCCTTCATGTCAAATGTACCAGAAGCGAATGATGCGACCTTACAACAAAAAGGTCCACCCCAAAGTATTCTATAAGGGAGACTTGGTATTGAAAAAGATCTTCCCTATACAAAAGGACTTCAGAGGAAAGTGGATGCCTAATTGGGAGGGACCTTATGTTAGCCTTTTCTGGAGGAGCATTGGCGTTAGCCGAGATAGACGGTAAGAGTCAGCCAAACCCAGTTAATATGGACTCAGTCAAGAAGTACTTCGCTTAAGAAGGAAAATGGGCCAAGGCGAAAACTCGAAAAGGGCATATTGAGTTCAAAAAAAATAGAGAAGCCAGGGTGAAAACCCGTAAAGGGCACTTTGAGACCAAATGAGCTTTGAATTGAAAACCCGTAAAGGGCAATTCAAATTTTTGATGAGAAATAGGGTATGCGCTAGCCATCCTATACCTAAGTTAACAATGAGGAGATATGCCACATTTTAGGGGCATTGACAAAGTACTATAGATCTCTTAGACAAATGTTGAACTCAGAATGGTCTTCAAGAAGTTCGTACAGAGAAGCTCAGGCTGTGATATTTGGGGCACCAATTCTATCCTTACTCATTTTTGTACCTTAGCGAAATTTGCTTCCTATGCTCAATCCATTCTTTACGGATTTCGTCCCGCATATATTTCAGTTTTATTCATCTCCATAATCTTTTTCAAGCATTTAATATCGAAATAATGATTAATGAACTAATAATGCTTTAACAAAAAAAGTTTTGCATATTACTCTGAAAGCCTCTAAATAATGCAAGAATCTAAAACAGGACAATTATTTAGAACTTACCAAGCTTAAAGGGCTGGGAACACTTGAGAGATAAGGATCTAAGCAATGACTACATATTCAGATTCTCTGTTGAAAATATCAGCTGAACAAGAAGACATACGTTAGGGATATCACCTTAACAAACGGCGAGCAATGACAGCCCAAATGTTAAAAAATGGATCATGCTCACGACATTTTGCATTCATTCATATAAAATTCATAATACATCTGGTTAGGAGCATTTTTCGATCATGATATCCTAATCATTTGGCATAAGCATAGACCGCATGAAATAAATTCTATAGGTAGGTTCCCCAGAGGACGATGTGGCAAAATTAATTAGAATTACAAATTTCAGTGAATCTTATCTCCATGTATCGGCAATGGAGCAGATTTAAGCCACTAGCTTTATCTTCCTGAGATAGCAAGGGAGCAGGATGAAATTACAAGTCTTATCTCCATTTATCAGCAATGGAGCAGAGTGGAGATTGTAGATCTTGTCTCCTTGAGATAGTAGTGGGGCAGATTGAATCTAAACAAATCTTATCTCCATGTATCGATAATGGAGTAGATTTAAGCCACTAGCCTTATCTTCTTGAGATAGCAAGGGAGCAGGCTAAAATTACAAGTCTTATCTCCATGTATCGGCAACGGAACAGACTGAATTGTAGATCTTGTCTCTTCGAGGTAGCAGTGGGGCAGATCGAAGTTGGCGAATCTTATCTCCATGTATCAGCAATGGAGTAGATTTAAGCCACTAGCCTTATATTCCTGAGATAGCAAGGGAGCAGGCTGAAATTACAAGTCTTATCTCCATGTATCGGCAATGGAGCAGAGTGAAGATTGTAGATCTTGTCTCCTCGAGATAGCAGTAGGGCAGATCGAAGTTGGCGAATCTTATCTCCATGTATCGGTAATGGAGCAGATTTAGGCCTCTAGTCTTATCTCCCGAAGCAGTAGTGGAGCAGATCAAATTTAAACGAATCTTATCTCAATGAAGTAGTAATAGAGTGTTTTGAAGCAACAATTTTTATACCCCCGAAGATGTAGTGGGTTAGAATGAGGCTACTTGAAGAGAAGAAACACCAAGAAGTCAAGACTCGGTAAGATCAGGCAAAATTGGCCTTAGTAAGTCTTTGTTTCGTTCTCGTTACACGACAACGAGTAAAGAGAGGCAGCTGTAATGGGCCTATTTCGCCCGGGCCCGATTAACAGAATAAGGCCAAAACAAAAAAAGCAAACAGAATAAAAAAACCAAAATTATAAAAACCCAAATCCAATAACAGTCCATTACAAAAATAATAAACATAAGCCCAATTAAATCTCAACCCAAATAGCTTAAACTAATTATAGTGGCCCAACTATGTGGCCCAAAAGACCCAAACTTTTCCAGAAACCCTAGAGGTTTCTGGAACCCCCGCGTGCCGCAGCAGGCAGGCCCCCACGCTCATGCACTCAGCCACGTCACGCCGCACGCCTCCAAGCCTCCTCCACGACGTTTTCACCTGCGGAAAAGAAGGAAAAAAGAAAACAGCACAGCAAAATATAACAGAATCCAAAGTTTTTGTATTTTCTTTTTTATTCCTAAATTCGGCTATAAAAAGGCCGAAGCATCACTTGTAATCGACTACAATTTTTAGAGATAGGGGGAGAACACACTATTTTTACGAATACACACAAAAGCAATACAGAGAATAGATTCGCAAAAGGTTTTTTTCTTTATTATTATCATTTTTCGAAACTGTTCATACATAAAAAGATTTATTCTTATTTTTTCCCTTTAATTGCATATATACATATTAAAATTAAAAAAATGGGAAAACTTACTTTTTGGGAGTTCCGGCCACCGTGTACGGTGATCGGCGGCGGCGATCTACGGTGGTGACTGGCCGACCGAGTTTGAAGGATTTTTTTTAAAGGGGGCTGAAATGAAAATTTTTGTTTGATTTTGGTATTTATAGTCCTCTCCATACGATGACGTTTTGGAACAAGCCACTAAGGACCAAAACGACGTCATTTCATGGTTACCCGCACGCGAACCGACCCGCTATCATAGGATCCGCGTGTTTTCTATTAAATGGGCAATTTGTGCAACAGATCCTTCCGCTTTTGCGACATGTCACGATGCGATCCTCTTTTACTTTTGATTTTGGCCTAAAGTTTTTCTTCTGTTTCGATCTGGTCCTTAGGCCATTTAATGGTGGATATCAGAACGTCGCCGTCTTGGTGATAGGGTCTAATTGCCCAATTGATCCCTATGATACGTCGCGTGTTTTAATCCAGTCCTCGTTTAACTTTTTTAATTTTTTTATTCTTTATTATTTTACTCAAATTATTTTGTTCTATTTCATTAGGTTATTTTATTTTATGTATTTTCTACTTATTGTATATATTATCTTTTATATTTTACGTAATTTTTAACTTCATTTCAATTTAAAATTCATTTTAATTTAGTTTTTTGGTTAAGTTATTTTATATTATTATATGTTATTTATTTTATACTACTACATACATGTATATGTTTTCTATTTTAAAATTTACTATATTTTTAATTGTTTTGTTATCTACTATTATTATTATCCTGTTATTACCACTATTATTTTCATTTTTAGTAATAATAATATTATTATTACTTTTAATATTACTAGTATTATTATTGCTATTTTTTACTATTATTTTTTGTTATTATTACTATTAATTTTAATATTATTACTATTATTTTATTATTACTAATACTATTTTTATTTTTACTATTATTTTTATTATTATTTTCATTACTATTATTATTATGATGATTATTATTATTACTCTTATTTATTTATTTTTACTATTATTATTTATTAACCTATTTTTATTATAATTCATTTTTATCATTGTATTTTTTTGTTATTATTTATTATTATTTTACTATTTTCAAACTATTGTATATAGTAATTATTTATTTATTAATTTACTATTAGCTTCTATGTTTGTTATTGTTTTCTCTTATTTTATTTTTTTTGTTTATTTCGCTTTTATTTTATTGTATTTTATTTTTACCTTTGTTGTTGTTATTTATATTTTTATCATCATTATTTTGCCATACAAATTAGTATTGTAATTTACTTTACATTTATTTATAAAATCATATCACCTTTTACCCGATTTTCAAAATAAGCAAACACTTTGCTTTCTAAAGTTTGAAAGAAATCGTACTATAAATTACTGGGTTTCGATTTTTCTCATCGAATCTAAAGAACCAATTATTCTCTTAAATCAAAGCATATGAATTAAATAAAAACTTATTCTTGAGAATTTAAAATGTTGTGTCCTAACTCACTGGATGTGGCATTTTGTTATCTCGGGATAAGAATTTCTAAAAATAAAGGCAATGTTTTGAATTTGGTATTTTGAGAAATTGTGCCCTAACTTACTGGGTTCCGATTTTTCATTTAACCCAAATATTCAAATATCCTTCTTAAATTTAAATACATGAGTTTTAAAAGTCAAAAGACAAGCTCAGTTTCGGGAATTTGAAATGTTGTACCCTAACTCACTGGGCGTGACATTTTACTTCTTCGAAATAAGAGGGTCTTAGCATTCATTTTAATTTATTTAAGTTTTCTTTTAAATAAAAATGATCGTATTTTAAAATCTCTTCAAATTTTCGACATTTAGACATTAATTAATCAATTCGGTACCAATTTTGGGGGTTTCGAGGGTACTAATCCTTCCTCGTACGTAACCGACTCCCGAACCTGTTTTCTCGAATTTTGTGGACCAAAGTCAACGTTTTAATAAATCAAAAATATTTTAACGATAAATCTCAAGGTGACTCGATCACACCTCAAAAATGATTGGTGGCGACTCCATTTTCATTTCTAAAGTCGACCCCGCTTTCTAAACAAAAAAATGGTTTCGACATACATTCTTAGCTCATGCATTTCACATGTATGTACACAAATTAGTAAATAAATAAACGAGACATTTGACAATGTTTTAACCTTTCTTGTGGAATGAAAAGAATTTACTACTAGTGCATCAAATAACAGTCAATAAAAAGATGACACATGGTATCATTTCAAGCCCACTTGTAGATTTTTTTTTATTTCATATAAAACAATTACATGTAAATTTGAGGGCAAATATCCAGAAAATACCAAAAAAATTAAAAATTACCGGAAAGGACATGTTTGAAAAATATTGACCGGAAAGGGCAATTTCCCCAAAAAACGCATCCACGTCAGTGCGTTTTTTGGGGAATCATCCCGTCCACTTGCAATGTGAAAAATGAAATAAGTTTTTGTGCAGTAGTATCCGGCAAAATAATTTTGAGGAGACGTTTCAGAACAAATCGTGGCCGAAAACACTCCCACGTGGACGCGCTTTTGCTACAGTGGTCTCAGTAAAAATGATTTTGAGGAGACGTTTCTGAACAAACAGTGGCCAAAAACGCTCTGACGTGGACGTTCTTTTGCTACAGTGGTCTCCGGCAAAATTATTTTGAGGAGACGTTTTTGAACAAACAGTGGCCAAAAATGCTTCCAGCAGGGTACACTATTAGCAGGAGTACTGAAAAACGCTCCCACGTGGACGCGCTTTTGCTACAGTGGTATCCGCAAAATGAGGCTATAAATCAGCCAAATTTCATTCTCAGTTGGTAGAAAGCAAATTCAGGCAAAAGGAAAAACAAAATTGAAAATGAGTGAACGTATTAATGCTGTTATTTACTACGATGGTGAAGTGCGTGACACCAAAAATGGTGTTGTTTTCTTATCGGAGAACACAGCGCGATTGAGTTTTAATCAGAACGTCGATTTGGTAGAACTTCGCAAAAGAATTAGGCGTAAAATATTCGGAACAACGCTAATGAAAGTTCAGTCTATTAAGTATAGATTTTGCGCTTCGGTTGACCCGGTGAGATATGACTCATTCGACATCAAAGGTCCTCGGAGCCTTGAGGCAATGGTGGAGACTCATCTTGCCAGTGGTTCACCCTATATCGAGGTATATGTA
This sequence comes from Gossypium bickii, assembly GCA_025503065.1. Lineage (NCBI taxonomy): Eukaryota > Viridiplantae > Streptophyta > Magnoliopsida > Malvales > Malvaceae > Gossypium > Gossypium bickii. Next base: position 53,048,959 of record CP106713.1, on the reverse strand, counting down.
GAATTTTCATCTCCAAGTAATCTGTCTGCGACCTCAACATCTAGTATCATTCGAGGGGAATACACGACCCCAAGCCGACACTCTGTAAGTGGGAGGCAAAACATAGAAGTGCCCGTGTGCGGTGGTAGTATGGAAAACATAACCCCTGCACGACACTCGATTGGTGGATGGGACATGCATATTCGTCATTCGACGTCGGATGACAAAAATACGTATTGGGGGACGTCATCAACTTCTAGTGGATGGCAATCCACATACGATTGGGATCTTTACGAAAAATGTTTAAGGCGGGATGATGTACTACCGACGATATCCACCAGTGAGGGGCCCTCATTTGTTGCAGGTTATGGAGGATCAGACGATGAATCCGATGTGGATCCACCTCGGGAGCCAGGGCCTGACGGTGCAGAAGTTGGATTATTTTCTGAACCGGAGCCCGTTCTAATTGTACCTGAAGACATTGAGGGCGGTTCAGACGAAGAAGAAGAAGATCTGCTATTCAGGGCATACTCACCTCCAGCGCACATGCATAATGTCGATCTATCTTAAGATGATGCATTGGAGTTTCCTGAACTACCACACCGGATGCGTGACCGTACAAATTCTTCATTGGATTCGGACCAATTAGAAGTTGGTAACCAATTTTCCAACAAGAATACTTTTCTTGCTGCATTGAAACAATACAGCATCAGGAACGGGGTTAACTACACTATGGTTAAATCAAAGCTCGATAGGTACGAGGCGAAGTGTACAGTGCAAGACGGCACATGTTCATGGAAAATCATGGCATCGTTGAGGAAAAGGACAGGGATGTGGGAGGTGAAAAAGTACAAAAGTCCGCATACATGTCTTACTGGTACAGTACCACTATATGTTCAATGATTTCAAATAACATGAATATTATGTAATGTTGCATTATTTAACGTACTTCGTTGACAGGTGTAACACAAGATCATCTGAGGATGGATTCAGACATGTTGGCTGATTTAATAATCCCGACGGTGAAGGCCGATCCTAAAACTCTGAAGGCGGCCTTAATTGGCAATATTCGTAGCCAAATGGGGTACACGCCTCTTCTGTAGAAAGGCTTGGATAGCCAAGCGGCGCTTGGAAAAGTTGCACGCGGTCGGTGGGACGCTTCATATAATGAAGTGTGGCGGTGGTGTCAGTGTTGGAGACGTATGTCCGAGCAAAGACAATGAGACCTTGAAAGCGAAACCGGCATACTACAACGATCGTGCGCTCCGTGGATGTGCAGTGTTCAAGCGTCTGTTCTGGACATTTAAGCAATGCCGAGATGCTTTTACATACTGCAAGCCATTGGTACAAATTGACGGTACCTTCATGTATAGTAGATATACGCATCGGCTATTGCTAGCTGTGGCACAAGACGGCTGTGGGAGAATCCTTCCGATTGCGTTCGCAATAACACCAGGGGAGTCAGCTGATGACTGGGACTTCTTCCTATCTAGGTTAAGGAGGCATGTCTGCCCTCAACCTAACATATGAGTTATATCAGATCGGGGCCCTGGAATACTTGCGGCAATAGAACGCTAGGGAAGCATGTGGCATCGCACACACCATCGATATTGCCTGAGGCATATTTCATCCAACTACTATGGGCAACACCGATCTAAAAGACAAAAACGGCAAGTGACCGATATGGGTATAAAATATATATGAATATAATTTCTTTTGAAATTTTCAATTTATTCGCAATTGAATAGTGGTATGTAATATTCACTATCAACGTATATTGGCAGGGTACGAGATCAATAAAGACTATTTTCACAAGATGTTGGCCAGTTTGCGCGCAGATAACACCGAAGGCGCAGAGTACCTGTGCAATATTTCTTTTGAACAGTGGACACAAGCATATGACGGTGACCTACGATATGGTCATATGACCACAAACCTGACCGAATGCATAAATTCTGTGTTAAAAGGAACCCGTCATCTGCCGATTACAGCGGTCATGCGGGAGACATATTTTCGTTTAGCGGCACTATTTCTGAAGAGAGCAGCGAGTTATCGAGGGCAGATGCAAGGAGGCCATGTATGGAGCCTGAAGGTCTTGCAAGAAATTAACCGTGGGAAGGCACGGGCGAACACCATGCACACAGTGTGTCACGACCGTGACAACCTATGGTTTCGTGTCACGGAGTTTGACAGACCGAACCAAGGTATTGTTGGCGGGCATTATCGTGTACACTTGACAAATAGGACATGCGACTGTGGGATATTTGATGCACTTCATTACCCATGTGCTCATGTACTTGCAGCTTGTCATAATCTTCGTCTTGATCCCATGAGCTATGTCGATGAAGTCTACAAATTAGAAAACATGTACAACGTGTGGAGACATGTATTCCCACCAGTCCCAGATGAATGTAAGTGGCCATCAGTATCGCTTGCACCGTATAAGCTGTTGCCGGATGGAGAATTGAGGCGCAAACCAAAAGGTCAACCTTCCTCGACTAGAATACGCAACAATATGGATATCCGAGAACCGACCAACCAAAGTCGGCGGTGCGGGTGGTGTAGGAACCCGGGCCATACATCTCGCTCGTGTCCAAATCGAAATAGTTGACCGTGTTCTTAGCTTGTTTGTCTCTTGCTGGCAATGTAATTTCTGTTTTTTGGAGGAAAACGGTGATCTTTTGTACAATAACTCAAATTTATTAAATATAAATTAATTAAATTGCAAAAACTAAAAATTAAACCATTTCTTTTTTATCAAAGAGATTAAAACTTCTTATTTATTAAATATATTAAAACTAAATTACAATAAAATAAAAAATAAAGAAAACTTCTTATTTTATTAAAAAATTCAAATTAAATTACATACAAAAAAATAAACAACTTCTATTTTAGTGAAGATATTAAAATTAAATTACAAACACAAATAAAAAACAACTTTTTTTATTCAAAAAATAAAAAAAATTTATTACAATTTAAAAAATAAAAAAGCCCATCCTAATCAATGTTGATGCCGGTGGGAACCGATTGCTCTGGGGCGGTCGTGATTCTGTATTTGGATTCCTCCTTCTTCTAGCTTCCGACGGGGGTCGTGGAACCTCGGGCGGAGAATCGAGTTCCTCCGGCAGTGGGTCTGGTTCTGGGTGTTGCGATGATGACCCACCGTGATAAAATAATGATGCCGGAGGTGTTTGCATAAACCACGGCGGAGGTGACTGCATCCCGTACGGCGAAACAGTATGGTAGAAAGAACTGCTTCCCGATGGCGTCTCCTCTAATCCCACATGCGATGTCGGTCTCACGATCGGCTGGCTTTCGGGAGTAGTTGGGGACGGGCTTGAACCCGGCCATGCATTCCAACCTGGGGTGGGAGTAGGAAAAGGAAACATATATGGGTTAGGAGGATACATATAAAGGGGTGGTACGCACTGGCATAAATCGTGGACGATTGTGATGTCGGTGTTGTCGGTGAACCGATGGGCCCGATGATTGTGTAGGCGCTTGTTGATGGGCTTGGTGACTGTGTAGGCGCTGTTGATGGGCTCGTGGATCGTGTAGCGGCGTTGATGGGCCCGGTGGATCGTGTAGGCGCCGCCGCTTTGGGCCGATCTCATCACCTCTTCTCCTTGAATGCAAAGGGGCCCGACGTTCCCTTCGCTCGCGAATTTGCCGACGCTTCTCTTCATCCGACAACAGATACGGCTTGCCATGGATTCTAAACCATGGCATGTACTCCGGCACGCACGCTAACTTAGGAACTATGATCGGTTCCCGGTTAGGTAAAAAGTCATACCGGTTCTCCCACGCCTCGATATGACCGACCAAAATCTTGGCCAATCCGTGTGTCGCGCCAGTAAATCCACCGTGGTGCTCATCATCGAGCACCTCGGGAGGCACGGAATCGCTTGCCGGCATCTAAATTGCCGCAAAGACCCGATCCGATGGTACATCTCCACGGTCGCGTAGGTGATTAGCGGGACCTTAACGTGCCAACTGTTCGGATTTTGGAGGAACTCTCGGAATTCTCGCCGAATTTTGGGATCCTCAAATGCGTGTCCATTGAAACTATATTAACATTACCAAAATATTAGTTATATACATAATACTAGACACTACATACGAAATACTAAATTATAATAACGAAATTCGAAACTTACTTGTGATTCTGACCGTTGTTCCAATAGGAGCCGTATATCCTCAAGCGAGTTAGGTATTCCAACATGACTACATGAATGGTTCCACCTAATTAAATAAACTTTTAGCATGCAATTATACTATAAATCTACGAAATAATTGTAAAATATAATAGTAAATTTACCTCGTTATCAGTGGGAATGAATATGGCTGGTCGAGTCGAGGACGTAAAAATGGAAATCGAAACTATGCCCATGATTGCAGTAGTGATAGGCAACCTCCGATTTTTGCTTTACTCGGCAGCGTCGCCCCGCACATCTCCCGGTACAACCTCGATAGCACGGCAGACCCCCAACTCAGTTCACTTGCTGCTCTGAAATCAACAAGTTTCAGGAGCCATCTCAAGTGGACGAGGTTTCTAGAGAGGTCCGGCATCAGATAGCCTCCAATTATCTAAAGCATGTATGCCCGCGCATACTGTATTCTTTCTTCTTCGGTCGAACCTTCATTTGGCTACGGGAATGCGTCTCGTAACCAAGCCATATCGATCCGAGCTCCTTGAATTCTATCCAGAATGGTACCCAGAAGCTCGTAGCATACTGCCATCCAATCGAGAGATGTTACGAACCCGGTGATTACCGACCCGTCCACCGGTAATCGCAACTGTAACTGCACATCTTCTAAGGTGATGGTACACTCTCCGCATGGCAGATGGAAAGTGTGCGTCTCGGGTCTCCACCTCTCCATCAACGCGCTGATCAAAGGCGGGTCCAACTTGAACCCTCGGCCTATCGTGGCCACGTGCCAAAAACCCGCTTCCCGCAGGTAATTCTCGATCAACGGTGATGGGGGACCAGGCATGTTGCGAATATAACATTGCAACACCCGATCTACAGACTGTTTAAAAAATTATAAAATTCAAAATTAATTAAAATTGCATAATTAAAAAAATTTAATAATATTGAAAAATTAATATTAAAACTTACCATTTTCATTTGCTCGACGGCAATGTGCTTTTTGTCTAGGCGACGTAATTCCCCGGCCATTGTAATTCGATAAAGAATTTTAAAATTTTCCAAAAAATAGATATATTAAAAAAATTATAAAGGGCTTTTTCATAAATAGTAAAGGACTATTTTGAAATTTGAGCGTAAATTTCAAGGACTTTGAGAGAAACTTGAGAGAAAATTGAGAGAAAAATGAGAAAGGATTGAAGTGTGAAAAAAATAAAGGGTTGGGGGGTATTTATAGTTTTTTTTTTTGGACCTTTGGGGGGCCAACGGTCAAAAAAAATTTGACCGTTGCAGCACGGGCTAAAGCGCACCCTCAGGGACGCGCTTTAGCCTATTTTCCCCAAAAAACGCGCTGACGTGGATGCGTTTTTTGGGGAAATTGCCCTTTCCAGTCAATATTTTTCAAACCTGTCCTTTCCGGTAATTTTTAATTTTTTTTGGTATTTTCTTGATATTTGCTCTAAATTTAAGGTATTTTGAATTCATATTGGACTTAAAACTAATTCATATAAGGTGGAGAGCAATTTAAAGTAAAGCACTCCCAATAAGTGGACATCTCAACTAATCTTAAAAATTCTTTTAATTTAGCAATATGCCATGTTTCATGTGTTCTAGAAATAATTCTTTTTTTTATATATATATCTTATATTTTTTTAACATTTTCCATCTTTCTTTGAATTTTACGTATATATATTTTTAAAAATTATTTTTTATAATTTCTAGATTTTTTTTGTAAATGTTATTTCTCTTTTTATTTTTAAAAAGAAATTGAGGCATTTTCTGAATTTTTTCTGTTTTTTTATTTTTCTTATATTGTTTTGAATTTTCATCTTTTTATTTTGTGTATCTTTAAAAACATAAAAATAAAAATTATAATTATAATTTTATAATTTTTTATCTTTTATCTTTTTTAATTTTATTTCCCAAAAAAGTGAAATTTTAGAAACAAATAGAGAAAACATTTAAGGTTATTAAAATGTAATATATATATATATATCTTATTTTTTTCTATATTCTTTTCTACATATTTCTCTTTATTTTGAATTTCTCTTTTTAATTTATTTTATTTATTTTTTAAAAAAATTATATTTTATAATTTCTGATTTTTTATAACTTTCATAACTTTTTTTCTGTTTTTTTATTTTCTCATTTTTTTTCTATTTTTTGAATTTTTTTTAAAAATAGAAATTGTGCAATGTGACACACTTTTGACTAAACTACACCATTAATCACTAAATTATAGATAAGTTTTTATTTTGGTCATTTAACTAAAAAAGTTACAATTTAATCAGTAATGTTTTCGAATTTTTTTTTTTGTCACTCGATTGTTAAGTGAAACTTTTTTTAATTGGTATAATAATATTGTCCCTAATTATATATCATGATAAAAAAAATGAAATTCTTTCTTTAAAATGTAGATAATTCTAAAATTAAAAATTATATAAAAGTACATAAATTTTTTCAAAAGGAAATAATGTGAGAGAAAATAAGGGAAAATTATTTTTAAACCCTCCAAATTTTCTCTTTGTATTATCTGTATGGAAATATCCAATACCCAATCTTAAAAAATAACATAGAAAAAAATAAAAACATTAAGTGTTGGGGATCAATCTGTATAAACAACTAACAATAATAAAAAAGAGAAAACAAAATTGGGCACACAAATAATTTACTTGAAAAACTCCTCCGGAAAGGATAAAAACCACAGGCAAAAAGAGGCTTCGGGTTTTCACTAAATGAGTAAACAAACGAGAGTACAATATAGAGAAAATAAACCTAATGTACTAATCGTACAAACCCAAACCCCAAATAAAAAACATTAACTTGGGAACAAAATTCTCTCCATAGTTACCACGAAACTCTCACTAAAACTCATATGCGGCTACATCTTGTCCCCTTAAAGAAAAGCTATTGTTGATTGGCGTGTTCGAATCAAGGTTACAAAGGCCCTTTAAATAGACTAAGATTAGAGGTTTAATCATACTAAAATAACCTTGAAATAATCAGAGTCCAATTGGGAGAATAAGTTCTACTTGGAGTCTAAAACGCAACTATTTTAGGTAAGATATCGACGTGACGTCACGACTCTACTTGTCATGGCATCGCCCCTGCTCCTGTCTCAAGAGGTTGTCGCCTCATCTCGACGACCCTCGTCGTGCCGTCGTCTCTTGCTCGCCACATCGTCACAACATCAGATATCTCCTCATTATGCATCGCGCATCTGTCTCCAATAAGTGTCTGTAAAATGTCCGATAATTGCGAGGCACATCGCACATTAAGCAACATTATTGGTTCTCCAATTTTTACTTCTTTTGTCTCTTGACATAGCTTTTTTTCATTATAAGAAAAAAAAAAAAGAATATAATTTGTTTTTACAATTTGGGTTTTGAATGAATTGGAAACTTGAATTGAGTAAAAAAAGAAAAGAAAAGAAATTGATGTGGTATATTTTGTAAATTTTATCTTAAAAAATTGCATTAGAGTCGATTCCACAAACTTCTGTACTATTAATTCAGAATGTTCTTCAAGAACTCAACTTGAAGATATTACTAATTTGGTTTCTAGAAACACTAAATAAGCATGTATTTTGTTTTGTATTATTTTTAATTTGTCATTGGATTTTATTGAATGATAATTTTCTTTGTTTCCAATACATATTAGTTCTTCAACAAAGACATATCAAAGAATTTATTTTTATAGAATTTTTACATATGATTTTCTATTTTTAAATATTTTTTATAGAGTTAGAATTAAATTGACAGAAAATACTAAAGTTAAGGAATAAAATTGTTATTATACAAACTAAAAAAGTTGTAACTTAATAGCCGGAAAAAAAATTAAAAAAGTTAGTTTCCAAATTCAAACTTTTTTAATTGACTAATAATGTAGTTTATCTTTTTTACAATGGAAATAATAAAAATCGACCGGGTATAAGGTTTGAAAACTTCAAGCACCAAATTGATATAAAATAATTAGATGCTTAAATAATGCATTAACCCTCTTCCCTGGTAGTAGGCTACTTCAGTTTTTCTACTAAAAGAATTAAATTGTCACTCATGAAAAACATACATATAAATAAATATCCCACATGTTGAATAAAAAAGTCAATACATTACCTCCAAAAAATCAAACATTCAAATCAAGATTAAATCTGCACTAAAGTGGCACGTTTTTGTCTAGCAAAAGTCTAGGGTTTACCAATTGAAATTCTGCAATTTATCTTTATCGTTCTCGATTCTGCAAGTGGATTTTACAGCCTAAAAAAAAAAAAAAATCCTTTAAATTAACTAGGTTTTTCACGCTTTAGATTTTGATTTCCTGATTTGGATTGTTAAAATCAAAATTAAAGTGTTGATTTGGGGAATCATGACGGAAGAGCAATCGATGGAGAAAGAATTGGAAGAATTAAGTCTTGAAGTAGAAGAAGATGAAGGAATGCAACTTATCTATGGAGATTAGGCCACAAAAATCTGCTTTTGAGATGTGTTTAGTGGGCTATTGTCTCACTGCAAGTGTAGTGAATTTTCCGGCATTAAAAAATACTTTAGCAAATCTATGGCATTCGTTGGGAGGAATTTAAATCTCTGATCTAGGAGATAAACGATATTTATTCCGAATTTTTTTATGAGGTTGATGTGGAGAGGGTAATGAATGAAACGCCATGGACTTTTAATAATCATCTTCTTCTACTTCATAGATTACAAGAGGGTGATGGTCCAAATTTGGTACCTTTGTGTTATGCTAGGTGCAAGTCCACGATCTACCATCAGGGTTTTTCTCCAATTGTGTGGCAAAACAATTGGGGGATTTCATTGGGAAGTTCCTGGAACATGACAGAAAACAGGTTAGTCAAGGTTATTTGAATTATATGCATATTAGAACCCAGATTGATGTTAGAAACCATTAAAAAGAAAAAAAATCATGATTTCCCAATCGAGTTTTGTTTATGTTAAATTTCGTTATGAAAAATTATCTTTATTTTGTTTCCTGTGTGGGTGCTTGGGGTATGGAGATAAATTTTGTCGAAAAAGGATTAATTTAGGTCTAAAGGAAGTAGAATATGGATGAGATATTTCTTTAAGGGCTCAATCACGAAGAGCCAGTGTTATTCCTAGCATATGGTTGAGGGACGATAAGATGGATGGGAATTTAAAGGAAATTGAAAATAAAAAAACAACCATGAAGAATAATAATGGGGAATACAATATGGGCATGCGTCATAATAAGGGTTTTATTACCCAAACTGTAACACCCCCTAAAATATTTGCACTATTGGTCCTTTAACTTTTTCATACTTACACTTTAACCCCTCAAATTTTGAGTATTTACACTTGGGCAACAATACTTTTCTCACTTTACAATTTAGTCCTTTCTTGAATTAATAATGTAATATATCATAATATACTTCCGAATATTGACATAATCTAATTTTTTTTTTTTTGGGGTATTACATTTCTCTCCCCCTTAAAATAAATTTCGTCCTCGAAATTTCCTTATTTTCTTTTGATCATGAACTTATTATTTCTTTAATTCTATAGTTCCTTTTTGCATATATTTACTTAGCTTATCACTTGTATCTATTTTCTATTCTTTCATTTCACAATTTATTTTTAATTCAATATTTCAAACATGAATCAGAGATAATTCTTCACCTTGTAACGAAAATTGTTTTCCTTTTTAGCAGAGGCCTAGTAGAGTAAACAGGACACTTAGAATATACGGAACTGATATAGGGGTACATTATTATGCACTATTAAACAGAAAGCAAAAAAAAATGCTAATATTTGAAAAGCACTAGCGTGCCCTTAATCATTAAGTGTGTTAAGGTCCATTAATGACGTATCACTAATGTCTTAGTAATTCTAATCTCGTCTACTTGGGCAAATTATATCATACACACATATTACTTTTACATTTTTTTTTTCATAATGCGTTTACATTCTTTACAATATAACCCTTGTTCCAATAATCCATATACTTATATTTTCATTATCTTTAATACATGTAAAATATTTTAAAAATTCATTGTTCATCCGTAATTCACTAATGATCTTTATCATGTACTTCACATATTACTTTTGTATATTTTGTAATTTAACCATCAGTACAATATTTGTTATAGCAATTTAATTTTTTTTTTTTTAATAACACCTATAACATAACGTTCATCATCGACATGTATTAGAAAACATTTATTCATACCTTTATGAATTCTGATTTATCATAATCAACTTTTTACTCATATACTTGAGCATCGTTTTAAAGCATTATTGGAATTAGCTCGATTGGAAAGCATCTCATTTTATAAGTAAAACAAATCTTATCAGAGTTGGAAAATATCACACTATCATAAATTATATAATGACATGTATTTCTAGACTTTCACATATACTACATTTAGTCCGAGAATCGACTAAACCTTAGCTCTGATACCACTAATTACTCTATGAGTTTATATTACAGGGGATTTAGCCTGGACTGGTAATCCCGCTGTAAGGATGAGGTTCATGGAGTGTGCTCTCTTACTGAGGATTTAGCTCTGACCGGTAATCCCACCATAAGGATGAGGTTCGCGAGTGTGTGCTCTCGAAATGGAAATGCGCACATGAACATGAATTGACGGACTGGATTTGTACACTATAAGTGTACTACTAGAAAATCCATCGAAAATTCGAGAAATTCAACGGGATAAATATAGAAAATGACAAGTACTTGAAATCATGAAATTAAACTTGAAAGACATAGAAATGATAATTATTTGATACATTGAAATATGGCATGGAAAATACATGTATGTGAAATTTGCTCGATAATTATGCATATTCAAGATTATGAATCACTCATTGGAATAAATATACACTAAACTCATGAAAATGATGGTACATGAAATATTGTCATAATAAATTGAACAATTTATATTTATGAAGAAACAATAAGAGAATGATATGTATCATGACATGTAAATATAATACTATCTTTGATACGTTGATACAGGAAAATTATGTGTATTAGGACAAGTAATAAGTTGAAGCGAGACATGTCGAGAAAATAAGTTTGTTAATATTAAAGTACGTTAACCAATGTAGGAAAGTTTTAGGATTTTGCGAAAATTCCCTATGATCCCGATTTAATTAGGTTAGCTCTAATGTATGTTTTGGGCTTCGAGGCCCAATAGAGGGACGTTATGATTATTTTCAGAATATGAACAATAAATGACTCAGAATTATTCGAAAATGTTCAGTAAACTCTGGTAATACCTCCTACTCTATTCCAATAACAGATACGGGTAGGGGGTGTTACACAAACCCTAGGAATTAATTTAGAAGGTAGGAATAGGTGCGATAAAGGAAAGGGAATTGTATGGAATAATGAGGATAAGGGTGAAGATATGGATGAAGATGGTGAGGAAATATCTCTAGTGAAAGATGAAGGAAAGAAAAGACACCGGTCAAATGTTAATAATTTTGGTCGAATTTTATCAAGAGAAGAGGGTAGATTAATAGACCAACAAGAAATTAATGGCATAAATCAAATATCGGCAGCTGCCAATAGGCTAGCCAACTGACCATAATGAAAATCTTAAGTTGGAATGTTCGTGGATTGGGGAGTCTACAGGGTGTTAGAAGGCTTCATCATGCGCTGAAGTCGAATACTCCCCAAATAGTCTTCATTATGGAGACAAAAATTGACAAGCACCGAATGGAAAGAACTAGACGTCGTTGTGGCTTCCAATTTGGCTTTGATGTACCGGCAGTTGGAACACGAGGAGGGTTGAGTCTTGGATGGAAAAAGGAAATATCACTAACATTAAGAAGTTATTCAAATAATCATATTGATGTTGACATCGATGATCTTGAGGCTAGAGCTAAATGGCGAATGACTGGATTCTATGGAGCCCTAGAGACAAGAGGAAGGGGAGAGACATAAGATCTTTTGAAGACGTTGGGTAGAGAGTCAATCACACCTTGGTTAGTATGTGGGGACTTCAATGAGATTTTATACTTTTTTGAAAAAGAAGGCTGTCGACCTAGAGATGAAAGATGCATGGAGGAGTTTCGTAACACTCTTAATTCATGTCAACATGAAGACGTGGGTTTTTCAGGCAAATGGTTTACGCAGGAAAGAGGGAACCTTCCGGAAACAAACAAACAAAAACATCTTGATCGAGGAGTGGCTAATTCTGAATGACTCCATCTTTTTCTTAATTATACTATCCGACATTTAACACATTCCTTTTCGAATCATTACCCTTTGTTATTTCAAACAAAGTAAGATGAGTTAAGTAGAAGAATGAGAGGGTTTAGATTCGAAGCATGGTGGGTCATGGAACAATCATGTGAGGAGAAAATAAAGCGTCTATGGGAAACGAGTAGAGGAGGAGTTGTGGAAAAATTAGAGTATGTAGGAAACGGCCTACGAAGATGGTCAGGGAAAATTAAGAGATCTCGTAAAGGGCTATTAATGAAACTTCTTACTTGTATTGCAGAATTAGATGAATTGGAAATAATAGAAGAAAATTTAGAGGAGCTTATTGATATAAAAATTCATCTAAATCTGGAAATTGATAAAGAGGAAAGATATTGGGAACAACGAGTGAGAATGAATTGGCTAAAAGAATGTGACAAGAATACTAATTTTTTTCATACCTTTGCCTCTCAAAGAAAAAGAGCTAATAAAATTGAGGAGTTGGAAAACGAGAGAAGGCACCTTATTATTGACAAAAAGGAGATGGCCGATGTAGTGAAAGAATATTTTCAAGAGCTATTTTCATCAGGAGATATAAGTAATCAAGAGTACATTTTATTTGGAATTGAAAGTTGCATTTCAGAATCCATGAATAGTATGTTAATGGAAAATTTTACTTTGGAAGAAATTGTTAATGCTCTTAAAAACATGGGGCTGACTAAAGCTTCTGAAAAAGATGGATTTCCAGCACTCTTCTATCAAAAGTATTGGCACATCGTAAGAGAGGAGGTGTAACAGCCCGATTTTGGGTCTAGTCGGAACAGTGGTTTCTGGACCAGAAATCTGACGCAGAAAAATTCATTTTTATTATATTATTGTGGTCTATGATTTTATGGAACGATTTCACGAAAATTTCGTTTGAAAATTTTGAAGTTTGGGCACTCAATTTAGTTAAAGGGACTAAATTGCAAAAAGTGCAAAACTTGAATTCTATATGTTAAAGGTGTCTAATTTCTATGAAATTTTAAATTAGAGGTCCTTAAATGGTAATTAGACCATTGGTTAAGTTGGTGGACAAAAATGGACATGGTTAGGTATGATTCTAAAGTTTTCATTAAGGGTATTTTAGTAATTTGGTTATTAAAATGAATTAAAAAGCAAAAATCAAGCCAAAATTTGTCCATCTTCTTCCCCTTGGCTGAATTTTACATGGAGAAGACATGGATAGGGTTTTTCAAGCTTCCAAGCTCGATTGTAAGTCCGGTCTAGCCCCTTTTTTAATGATTTTTATGTTTTTGAAATCCTTGTAACATGATCTATTTATTTCTACCACTAATTTAAGAAATGATCAAGGTGTAGGGTTTGAACCATATTATACATGTGTGTATTTTGATGTTTGATGGTAGAAAATGCATGTTTGTTGTTTGTTAAACGACTTTTGCTAAGTGATTTTCGGTAAAAATGTCAAAAAGGACTTATTTGTAACAGTTATAAAATATGGTATAAAAATGTGAATAAATGAAAATTGTGGGCTGCTATGAGCATGAAAAAGATTCGGCTAAGCTTGGGTAATGAAGAAATCGAATGGAAATCATTTTACGAGGCTAAGGACTAAATTGTAAAATGTCAAAAATTTAGGGGCAAAAATGTAATTTTTGTCATAATGTGATTTTGGGTTGATTTGAATAGTATAATGATTAAATAAGTTAAATGTGATATTATAGATCAAGAAAAACGAGGTTCGAACCTAGAACGGGGGAAAAACGAGTATTTGACGATTTAGTCCTTTTTGCCATTTTTATGCCGAGGTAAGTTCGTATGTTTAATAAGCATTAAAATTATATGTATATAAATACTTGATTGATATAATTGTGGTAAATGCTACATTATTGAAATGAAATGTGAATGCTATTGAGTACGACACTACGGAAACGATCGACGGAGATTCGATACAGCGAAAGTCCTGATTGAACATTAGGAATAGATAGGATACAAATGTCATGACATTAGGATTACTGTGATTATGTGTAAGATCATATCTGGGATATGGCATCGATATGAGACTTCGTGTAAGACCATATCTGGGATATGGCATTGATATGAGACTTCGTGTAAGACCATAGCTGAGCTATTGGCATTGATACGAGATTACATGTAAGACCATATCTGGGATATGACATTGGTACGGTACTGTCTGTACGAGATTCCCGAGTATCCTTTAGTATTCCAAATGGTTCAACGGGAAATTCAACGAGTATGTCAAACAAGAGAAAGGGTCTATAGTAATTACGAATCGATACAAGTATGTACGTAAAGTTTATAAGCATAGGCTTCATGAAATTGTGAGTTCATGATTTCCACAGTGATGTTTTTATGAAAACCTTGTGATTATTGGTCAATACATGGTAAATTCAGTTGACGGTTATGTGTTGGCTTTCGGGCTAAATTGAGTTATGATATAGCATGTTTTATTCACACAAATTGTGATTTATTGGATATGAGAAAAAGGAAAAACTGGCATAATTGCCTATTAAAATGGTTATGGAAGTAAGGGAAGGTAATGGTTTAGGCAATTGAAAGATATTAAGACATATGCTCGGAAACATGAGTACACATAATTAATGAGCATGTTTACTATAAGGTTTGAAATGATTTGTTATTTGCTGTAATATATTACAAAGGAGAGATTATGGTTGTTAGGCTAATGCCAAGATATGTTAAATTATGTTTATAATTTGATAGAGTAAATATTATGATTGAATAAGAATTATAATTGTGAGATTTATAGTAATTTGTATTATCTTGTGTTTAAATTGTTGGACTTGATAAAAGATTGGTAAGAGTTGCTTATTATTTTCGTACGGACTTACTAAGCTATATAATATAGCTTACCCCCTTCCTTTCCAAAGTTTTATAGGTTAAGCTAGCTCGGGTTGAAAATCGTCGGAAATTCTATGACACTATCAAGCTGTCATTTTGGGTATAAATGAATTCAAGTACTTTAAGTCTATGGCATGTATAGGGACTAGGTCAATTTGTTGTATGTGTCATTATTAAGTTGGCCATATGTGTTGGTTTGTAATTGTTAATACTTCATCATATATATAGTCATGAATGATGGCTTATGCTGATTATAAGTTTATTCATATGTTAATGCCCTTTTGTGAATATGAAATTAGTATGTTTTAATGGGCTAAGTATGATGTTTTAAGCATGATAAATGATGGTATAAGAATGGTATGTTATAGTCTTGTTTGTGGTTGTTTGGTTGCATTTACATGCTTGAATTTGTTTCATGTGATGTTGTGTAGATGTGTGCAAGTAAGGGTGGCAAAATAGCTTGGTAAATAGCCTTGTTTTTGTCCACACGGGTAGACACACAGGCGTGTGTCTAGGTCGTGTGTGACACATGGTCTGCTCCACGGGCATTTGATCCAACCGTGTCCCCTGCACCTTAATTTAAAAAAAAAACAGACCCGTGTGGCATGGCCGTGTGGCAGGCCGTGTGGCACAAGTAGAAGGCACCCTAATTTGAACACGGTCTGAAGCACGGGCATGTCCCTGAGGTTACACAGGCGTGTCCCTTGGACCACACGGGCGTGTGAGCCCTGCTTCTAGCAAAAATTTTCTAAGTTTTGTAAAAATTTCTAAAATTCTCAGTTTAGTCCCGAACCACCTCCAAAGCATGTTTTGGGCCTCGTAGGCTCGTAATAGAGACTTCATGATAGAATATGAATTATTTTAATTTGTATACAAATTTTATGACTCGAAATTGTGTAATTGCTTGTGATGCGAGTCCGGTAATGCCTCGTACCCTGTTCTGGCGTCAAATATGGGTAAATGATGTTACAGGAGGTTAGTAATTTTTGTCTTAATATTCTAAACAGGGGCAGTTCGATTGAAAAGATTAATATGACATCTATTGTCCTCATCACTAAAGTATCAAATTCGATTAATCTTAAAAACTTCCGACCTATCAGTCTTTGCACAGTTATTTACAAAATTATTGCTAAGACAATAGCAAATCGATTCCAAAAAGTTTTAGATGCTTGTATTGACAAAGCCCAAACTGCATTTGTGCTTGGGAGACTTATCATAGTGTAACTCCCCTCACCTGTATTCAACGCCGGAATAGGGTTAAGGAGCATTACCAGACTTACAACTCAATTATACATACTATTAGTATACATTTCATCAATTCAAACATTCATCAATCAACCTAAATCAATATGTCCCTAATACGAGCCTACGAGGCCCTATTCATGCATTGGAAGTGGTTCGGGACTAAACTGTTAACCTTAAAAACAATTTGAGCACTTAGAAAATTTTTCTCCAAAACAGGGGACACACGCCCGTGTGACCAGGCCGTGTGACACGCTCGTGTCACAAGCCATGTGGACATTTGAAATGAGATCACATGGCCGTGTCCCAGCCCGTGTCCTATCCCTTGTCCAAACAAGTGAGCTTATTGACTTTGGTTACATGGCCAACCACACGCCCGTGTGCCCTTCAAAGTGGCCACACACACCCGTGTGCCAAGCCGTGCCAAACCTGTAGGGTATACTGAC
Organism: Gossypium bickii; assembly: GCA_025503065.1. Taxonomy (NCBI): domain Eukaryota; kingdom Viridiplantae; phylum Streptophyta; class Magnoliopsida; order Malvales; family Malvaceae; genus Gossypium; species Gossypium bickii. Next base: position 53,032,080 of record CP106713.1, on the reverse strand, counting down.
TTATGCAACACGGCCAAGTCACACGCCCGTGTGCTAGGCCGTGTGCCAATTAGGGGGTATACTGACTTGTGTCACACGGCTGATCACACGCCCGTGTGTGAGACCATGTGGAGCATACTGACTTCATTTCAATTTCAACACCAGGGGACACACGGCCATGTATCATTACCATGTGTCACACACGGCTGAGACACACACCCGTGTCTCTGCCCGTATGGATAAAAATAGCCTATTTACCAAGCCATTTTTCCACCCCATTTGATACACTCCTTCACCTACACATATGGCACCAAAACAAAGCATAATAGTCAACCCCAAAACAACCAAATCAAATATAATTCCTACCATTTCATCTAAGCATTTCTTAGCCTAAACCTCAATCACAAACATCATCAATTCATCAACCATTTCCAAGCAATATTAAACACATCACAAAATAGCATTAGCACATCTATAAACATTTACCAAACATATATCATTTTGTACCAAAATCACAAGCATGATATTAATTCCACAACTCTCATAATATAAGTCATATATTTATATGTACATACACTAGACTCAAACATACCAAAACAAGCCAACTTTCATGGTTATATACACAAACCAAAACATATACATTTACAAGCCATCCCAAATGGCAAAACTCACTACCAAAACATAACCAACATGACCATAGTTCCTATACATGCCATATGACCAAACCATAAGCTCAAAAGTACCAAAATGATGGTTGGATAGCTTAGTAAGCTCGTATGATATAAACTTAACTAATTACAAATACACCATTCATCAATTTAAACATTTTAACATGTAATTCATGATTACTAACAAACTTTTCACATGTTTATTCATATGCTTATATGCAAACTTCATAACTTCTTCGGTTTAAAGCTCATACTATGCATGTACATACCTGTACCAATCCGTAGCAAGCTCATACATACTTGGAATACCATTGAATACCTGATATCTCGCACACTAAGTGCCGTACATAGCAGAAGCTATCTCAAATCGCACACTAAGTGCCATACATAGCCGAAGCTATCTCAAATTGCACACTAAGTGCCATACATAACCGAAGCTATCTTGATCTCGTACACTAAGTGCCATATATAACCATAGCTATGTCAAATCGCACACTAAGTGCCATATATAGCCGAATCGTCGTCAAATATAACTTTAATCTCGTATACACAATTTATGCAATATCAAAGTATTTAAAGCATAATTATAATAATCCTTGTTATATACGCACTTACCTCGGATGTGAAAACGGCGAATCTAGTCGATTAGTCAATAACTTTATCTTTTCCCCGATCAAAATCCGTATTTCGCTTTTCTTAACCTAAATATATTCAAAATTAACTTATTTAATCATCTATTTATTTAATTTAGTTCAAAACACTCTTTAAGGCTTATTTATACTTTTCCCTTAAACTTTCACATTTTCATAATTTAATCCTTATTACACAAAATTATAAATTCATGAAATTTCTTTTATACCCATTATAGCCGAATTCCTATAAGACCCCCTAGCAACCCATATTTATCAATTTTTCACACATTTAACCACTAACTTTACACATTTCTCAATTAAATTCCTATTTTACATTTTATCTAAAAAATCACTTTACAGAACTTGTATATCTAACAACAAGATTTCATATTTCATCATCAAACATCAAAGAATACATATATTCATCAATGGAAACTTTCAAAATCTTTAACAGCTTTGCAAAATAATCCTTGGGCTAGCTAGTACTAGTTGCAACGATCACAAAAACATAGAAATAACTAAAAAACGGGACAAAAACCGTACCTTAATTAGCTTTACAAGCTTGGCGGAATGAAGAACACAACAATGGTGTTATTCTATCCCTAATATTCGGTTCATGCATAAACAAAATATTTGTTTCATTAATTTATTTTACTTTTATTATTAAATTACAAAAATAACCTTATTATATAATCATTTTAAACATATCATAATATGTCCATATATGTCCACTCATGATTATAATGGTCTATTTACAACATAAAGACCTTAACTTTAAGATTCTATTGCTATTAGACACATTTAGCTATTAGAACTCAAGTTTTACGCTTTACGTGATTTGGTCCTTTTTATCAAATTAACTATTCAAAATTTCTTCACGAAAATTTCACACATACATACCATTATGTTGTAAACACTTAAAATAATATTAAAATAATTTTACAACCTCAAATTTGTGATCCCGAAACCACTATTCCGATTTGACTAAAAACGGGCTGTTACACACAAACAACATTCTATTCACATACGAATTAATGCACTCTCTGAAACAAAGAAGATAGAGTGGAATAGGAATTCATTGAGAGAGTCATGCAGAAAATAGGTTTTGCTGATGCATGGGTGTCTTTAATTATGAAATGTGTCAAGACAGTGACTTATGCAGTGTGCATGAATAATAAGATGGGGGAAGTGAAGGTCTTTCGTCTTTAATGCATTTAGCATTGCGTTAGGGAACCATAAAGGGAGTTAAAGTTTGCCGAAGGGGCCCAAGTATTACACACTTATTATTTGCGAATGACTGCATCTTATTTGGAGAAGCTACGGAAAGAAGAGCGCAAACCCTCAAAACCATATTAAGAGAATATGAACTATGTTCAGGTCAATGTATCAATTTTGAGAAATCATTAGCTTATTTTAACTCAAATGTGACCGAACAAGGGAACAAATTGCGACTTTATTGGGCGTGCGAACATCAAGAGATCCAGAAAAATACTTGGGGCTGCCAAATATGGTGGGGTAGTGCTCGTTTCTTATCCATGAGAGGGAAGGAAGTTTTCATTAAAGCAATGTTACAAGCAATACCTACCTATGCTTTGGCATGTTTTTTATTACCAAAATCTTTAGAAAATCTTATAGGAAGATTTTGGTGGCAAAAACAGCATAATAAATGAGGAATCCATTGGTGCGATTAGAGGAAACTTGGGGATTTAAAAGAAGACGGGGAATGGGCTTTAGAGTCATGTCAAAGTTTAATATAGTGTTTCTTGCAAAACAGGGCTGGCGGTTACTTTATAATCCAAATTCGTTATTAGCAAGATCGTTAAAAGCAAAATACCATCCACACTCGGATGTTTTGCAAGCAAGATTGGGGAATTTACATTCTTGTACCTGGAGGAGTTTATGGGCAGTAAAAGATCTCCTAGAGTTGGGTCTGGTGAGCAGATTTCAACTCGGAATGGAGAGTGGGTCCCAGGTGCTACAAATTATAAAATTCAATTATCAAATTTTAATCCAAATTTCGTGTATGTTTCAGAGTTAATTCAACAACATGAAAACAAATGGAAAGAGGATTTGATTATTACAAAATGATCAGGAGATTAATTTACAGACCTTACAAAGCCAATACAAACCTTTATACAAGAAAAATTAAAATTCTAGTGTGGAAATCCCTAAATAATTTCCTTCCTACTCAAACTAATCTTTTTCGACGAAATCTGGTAAGCTCCACAATCTGTCTAAGATGCTCGCAAAATGAAGAAACGGTGGAACATGTGTTCAGAGATTGCCCTCTGGTACATGATATTTGGGCAAGATTAGGAATTGGTTGGACCCTGGAGCAAAACCAATTTCAGTTCAAGGATTGGATCAAAGTCATATTCGAAAATCAGTCGAATCATAATACGAACTATTATGTGTTCATGAAAAACAAAAGCAAAATAGTGACAAACTGACTCAATTCATCCTTACCTACTTGCGAGAGCTGGATGGAATATGTAAGCAGCCACCTGTTAACAAGCTGATGAAGGAAAATTGGCGTCGAAAATTATGTTAAAATCAATTTTGACGCTGCATACGATAAACAACAAAAAAAAAAATCATGCACTGGAATTGTGATTAGAAATTCAAGAGGGCAAGTTTTAAAATTTAAAGTTCACTTTAACAAACACATTCCTTCGGCTTTTGCGGCAGAAGGTCTCGCATGTGCTCAAGCAACCCAGTTCGGGGTTGAATATGGCTTCTTACGGAGCGACATCGAAGGCGATGCTCTGTCAGTAATAAAGAAGGTTAACAACGAAGAAGAAGACAGATCAGAAATTAGGGCTTACATTATAGATGCCAAAAGATTAAAAAATTACTTCATTTCCTGTAGATTTAAACATGCAGAGAGACAAATGAACAAAGTGGCACATCATTTAGCAAAAGAAGGGATCAATAAGGAAGAAGACACTTATCTGAGAAACGGGCTCCCCAATTCTGCTGCCCAGGCCGTCGAAGAGGATAAACGCAATGCAAGAAGAACAAAATCGACGAGTCCAAATGAGGGATAAGGAACCATCGACGATGATAAAAAAAGGGGATACCTTTATTTGAGTCTTCGGAAGATTGGGGAAAAGAAAGTTTTTTGACAGTGAAGATATGTGGCTCAATTTGCTCACATATCAGAGCAACTAATTAGCGAATAAATTCGCTATCTGAAGGGATATCTGAGTCATTGCTGCCTTAGTTGTTTCACAAATCGCCCCGGAAACAAAATGAAGAAATGAAGAAATGAAGAAAGGGATTCGTCAAAAAGATTGAAGAACTGGCTGCTGATTTTTTAGGGACTGTTTTGGTTTTCTGATTTTGTTTTTAGGAGCTTAATTTAACGCTTTGGGCCTTGGCCTTTGCCCTTTTATTTGTTTTGTTATACATTTGTTTATCTATTTTCTTTAATAAAGCAGGCCAGGTTTTTTTTTCTCAAAAATAAATAAATAAATAAATATCCCACATGATATAACCGTTAAAGGTTCAAATTTCAAAAACCCTATCAATATAAATATATCCGTTAGATCTCATTTAACACTATTAACCACAATTTTCAAAGAGATATAACCTAAAGAGACAAAAAGAAGCAATGAAACACCAGCTGAGTTCGTCATCTTCTTCAATGAAATCGACCACCATTACCATGGAAGATGATGTCCGTACCGAAACCCGAGACAGCAACTACTTCCCAGGTTGCAGAAAAGACGCCAATTGCAAGTGCGAAATCTGTTTGGCTAGCATCAATGCCACTCTCGATCTCATGCCCCTCAGCGTTCAAAAGAGTTCATTCAGTAAACTCTCTGCTTCCAAGCCTAAATACGCAAACCACTCTCCCATCTCTTTCGATCCTTCCATTACATCCACACCCACATCTAGTTCATGTTGCTTGGTGGAATCTCCGGCTCTTAAATCAACTGCCAGATTAAACTTGAGAGAAAACAAGGAGAAAAAGAAGAAGAAAGAGGGGGGGAAAAAAGGTGGTTTCCAAAGTGTATTTTGGAAGTTATTAATGGGTTTGAATTTGGTTTTCGTAATGGAGGTTGGGTTTTCTTGGGGTGTAGGTGGGTTTTTGAAGCCGGTTTTAACAAGCGATGTTGCGAGAAGCATTGGTGAAAGGGCTTCAATTATGCAAGATTTGAATGGAAAATTGAGGTTCTTGCAAAATGAGTTGAAAGGATTTCATAATCTCAAGGTTTCTAATTGCAGCAATACGGATTCCGTATGGGAAATTGATCAGGTTCAAACTTTTTTCTTTTAATTTCCCCCAAGTTATGTGCTTAAAACCTATGGCCTATTACTGTTACTCGAGGGCATCTTATACATATTAGAGTGTGTAATTACTTGTTACCATTTTCATCTCTGTCCAACAAAAATATTTTAAGAAAGAATGAAAAGCCGTGGTAACTTTTGGAGTAATAATTGCAGGGTAGTTTGCTTCTAAATTCGCATTGTTTGTTGTATAAATCCGCAATGGAAGAGGTCAAGATTTGGGGGTGGCCTTTGCAAACTGCTGGATTGCTTACTACTGGGTTTTCTTCCAAATCATTTACTATCTTATCTGGCAGAGTATCTGAGGTAAATGCCAATCTATTTATCCTTGTTTTTCTTTTTAATTAATAGAAAAAGGACCCTTAGGATCAATTTGATTGTCATGGCTGCTGCCTGTTTTGGATTTGCTAGTGCTTATGTTATCATAAATTTTCTTCTTTCTTTTTCTTTTTTTTAAATTTTGCAGTGGTCCAATGGAAGGAATGGATTTATTATAACAAGGCAGGCAAATGCATCATGGGTACAAAGCAAATGGGGTGCCTCTGTAATACAAATGGATCCCAACACATGGATCTTTGAGTATCAAAGGAGCTGGATATTGGACAACCCCAGATTAATTTCAGCAACACTGCTGGAGCTGTTGAAAGATAGGTTGACAAAAATGGTGAAAAAGATGGGTGAAGAATTTTTGCTCTTCTTTGTTTTTGATAACCAATTCATTGAATTTTCAAGAAATGAAGATCAACTTATGATCCCAACTTGAAAGAGGGCGAATTCTGGATTTCAGTTACTAGATCTCCACTTCTCATTCCTTATGAGCAGCTTTTTATTAGTTTAATTTTTCCTCCAAATTTCTTTACTTGAATTTGGTTCTGTTTATGACTAGAAACTTGAATCATTATGTCTGATTGATGGTTCATTAAGATGCTAGAAAATACAATCATCATCCGTATTGGCCAGAAATTTTATTTCAATGTCCAATAATGAAGAAAAAAGTCTCATCTCCAAAAAAAAAAAAAAAAAAAAAACGTAGTTATATTCCATTATATTATCCCTATATCCCCCTAAACCATAAAACCAATTCACATGAAAAGGCCCACCCACAAGGCCTCCAACAGCTAAATGGGGCCACCAGCACAACCGGTTGTTGCACCAGCTGGTCTCTGTGATGCACATATATTGTGGGTATCTTATCCCCATACCCCACAAGAAAGCTCAGTTTCAAATGGCTACTACTGCTCAGGACATAAACAAGCTTTTTACTACTAATGTTTTAGCTGCATCTTTTAGTTCAAATGAAACAAAGAAAAAGGTCGACTTCCTTACGAGAGTAGAATGAATCAAACAAGGGACAACTAGGAAAATTTGTCAAAGGTGGAACCCCCCAAGAAGACCCTGTGAAAAAATCCCTTGACCTAAGATGAACCTGCTCAGCTAAAGGATGAAAAGCAACTTGCAAATTTACGTCTCTTATGATGTAAATAACATACCTGTCATCGACCAAACTTGGTTTGAATGAATGCCAAAGCAACAGGATGCTACAGAGCATTCCATTCACTGACCTATATAATACTACCTGCAGCACAAATCCTATCACTGTAAATAAAACTGATACCAAAGATCAGAGTGAATTCAGCTTATACGTAGCTTAGCAATCTGCGAGTATGCTAATAATGGTCTGACAGCAATATTTCCAGCTCATTAGTATGAATTTGGTAAACAAGATATACTGTATTTAATCTCAGGCCAATCAATTTGGTAAACTAGTCTAATATATAACTAGATATGGATTAAGGAACTTTCTTCTAACCATGTCTTTTTGTTGAACTAAAAATCTACACAAACAAATATGAATCCAGTTCACAGCCTTAAAGAAAAATTATCGTTTGATACGCTGGATGCGGCTATTTTCTCAAAAACTCACTAGATATTAGAAGTAATGTTTTCTTAATGTATTCCTAAACAATGCAGATAAATAATAAGCATTTTAAGGAAAGAGAGAATCCAAGAGGCACCTGCTCAAGTTGCTGATTGAGACCAGCCATTTGCTTCAGCTTTTGGCAAGTGAAGCTTTGAGCTTTTTGTTTTTTAACTTCTTCAGTTTTAGTGTTGAGGATTTGCTCACAGTATTCCCATTGGTGCTGAATAAGAGCTCCAATTACCAGGAAACAGCCATCCCAATGAAGAAAGGTAAAGGTGAAGGTACCGATCTAAGAAAACATTTCAGATCAAGATGGATTCATCAGATCGTAAGATCAGATCCAAAAATAAAGTGGCAGTGCGTAAATCTGCAGAAAAGCCCTCACCTACCATTTCATTAAGAACTTGTGTTGCCTTAGAAGTATAGCTGTTTCAAAGAAACCCCTGGATCATTATCTCCCGTGCTCCTAAACAACAGGTATGCTTCATCTGGCAATCCCTCTTTGCAAAATCCATTAATCATTATAGAATGTGTAAACACTGGGCTTCAAACCATTGACAGAAAGTTTATGAAATAATTCCTTTCCAACTTCAATATACCCAGATTTGCATAAGCCATCAATTAGAATATTATAACAGACAATATCAAGTTCCAACTTGCTGTTCCGCATTGCTTGAAAAAGTTCCAAAGCCTCTTCGAGTTTATCACATTTGCATAAACCATTTGAAAAAAATGAACAGGTCAATAAATTTGGAACTTGTCCAAAAGCAATCATCTTCCTCAAAAGTTCACATGTAGATGAAATTGTCCCTTGTTTACACATACCTTGCATAAGAGTGTTGTGCGTGAAAATATCCGGGATTGGTCCTTTTTGGGATATTTCATGAAAGAGTTCCATTGCTTCCTCTATCCTTTTAGCTTCACAATATCCATTGATCATGATGTTGTAACTAAATATATCAGGTGCACAACCCTTCTTAATCATCATCTGAAATACCTTTCTAGCTTTATACATCTTGTTTTGCAAGCAATGACCGTTTATTAATGCACTATAGGTAACAACATTAGGCTCAATGTTATGCTTTATCATTGCGTCAACAATATCTTCAGCTTCAGAAACCATTACTTCCCTGCAATGCGCATCAACCAATATATTATATATAACAACATCGGGCTCAATGCCTTGCTTTATCATTGTGCCAACAACATCCTTAGCTTCAGAAACCATTCCTTCCCTACAATGCGCATCAACCAATATACTATATGTAACAACATCAGTCTCAATGCCTTGCTTTTTCATTGTGTCAACGGTATCTATTACTTCAAAAATCTTCCCATCCTTGTAATGTGCATCGATCAATATATTATTCCATTTAGTGATCCCTTCTTACAAAGACCGTCAATGACAGTGCTATATGTTACAATATTGGGTTCGAAACCACTTTATTCCATCATCCTTAGAAGCCTGACAGCTCTATCAGTATTCCCGATTTTACATTAGTGTATTGTAAACAATTAAATTAGGTTGATACCCATCCATTTATCAAAGCGGATAATGTTACAACATGAGGCTCAACACCTAACTTCAGTATGTTCCCGAAAACAGAAAAACCAAGATCAATTTGACCTAATTGACAAAAGCAGTTAACCAAGATGCTCAAAGAATAAACATCCCAGGAAACTCCTAATAATTCCATCTGGCTACACATCGATACAGCAATGGCATAATGTTTCATTCTAACAATGGCAGCTAATAATTTAGTGAATTCCACAATTGATGGCTTTGGGTACCTCTGAATCATCTTATTAAACAAATTAAAAGCATCATCAACATTATCAAAGCGATAATACTTTTTTTGGGTTTCCCCTTACATACATGGAATTCTTAGTGAAAGGTTGGATGTGGGTAGCAATGGTTTTAGAAGAAGAAGAAGAAGAAATAAAAGAGCAGAAAATATAAATATGCTTTCCACCGTTAACAATAGAAGGAAGAAGTAATGAAGAATGAAGCTTACCCATATATTGAAATTAAGCGAAATGGAAAAGCCAGAGAAGTGAGGTTGAAATAAAAGTAGAAGCGGTGGCGGCACTACTAGAAGAATGTATGTTTGGTACTCAAATAAACAACTCTGGGGAGAGTAGGGGTCGGGTGGAATATGATTTTAATGGGAAACATGGATGAAATGAATCCGTTTTTTTTTTTTTTTTTTTTGGGGGGAGGAGGTAAGAATAGAGAATAATTCTATGAGCAAAGTTGCCACCTAACTGCTAGCACCTTTTGGAATCTCCTCAAAAAATTTTGTGCATATTAAAGGTCGTTTTAATCAAGCAGTTAATAATTTTATTAGAGTGTCTAAGAAACTGTTGAATATCTCATGAAGGTAGAGTTCGCACTTGAGAAAGAAGAATCTTTAATTGTTTTGACCATCTTCAAGCTATCGATTTGTATCAATACACCATCATAGCTCCCGTTATGAATGAAAGCCAATCTACCAAGAATACCTAACAGTTCAGCATCAAAGATTGAGTATTTGCCCAAATATATGTTGTATCCCATAATTCACTATCCGTTTTCATTTCTTATGACTCCTCCTGCTATAGCATCACCCGAGACAATTTGAACTGCCCTATCAGTGCATAAATTGATCCAACTTTTTGGCATCTTAGCTACTAACCTTTGTTCCTTCTGTCTAGATATGTCCTCCCTATGAAAAGAAACAAATTGTTTTGCCCAAATATATGAAATCTTAACAATCTCACCTATGCTCTAGGAAACGTCCTGAAAAAGAAAAATGTTTTCGATTTTTCCAAATATGTCAGATTAGTAAGCCAAATAAACATGACCAATTTACCTCAATGACAATTGGATTCGTAGGATTCTGCAAATTTTACTTAACCCAAAGAAGAAGGTTCCCTGCAAAGAAACTCCCATTGGATTCATCTGAGATAACTTGCCTCATATTTCTTTAGTTGTCGGACAACCACAGATAATATGCAGAATATCTTCATAATGATAACTGCATATGCCACAAGTGGTATCATACCCTATACCCCTCTTAACACGTTCCATGTTAGTCATCAACTTCTGTTTTAAAACAATTATATAAAGAATCTAACTATTTGGAGTCCCTAAAATTTCTAAGGTATATTCTACTACGCATCATTTAGTATCCATGACCTTTCCCAAATATGCCAATAAGCACTTTTAAGAGAGAGAATACCATTTGAAGTCTAGGTCCAAATAATCTTGTTAGAACCTGCAGATGAGTAGGGTGGGGGAATACCCACAATACGTTTGATTATTACCCCCGGCAACCATAGACAAAATAAAAACCATGTTCCAAGAACCTTAAAAATATAAATATTTACAAAAATGACCCAAGTTGAAAAAAATTACAATGTCAGGCGGTGTCGATATCCAAGTCAATCAGTGTGTAATGATTGCTTATTGATTGAGACAGGGTTTAGAAAAAAAAATTGGTGCTCTACTTTTTGAAAAATATAGGTATTTTCTTATTCAAAAAATTATTTTTTATTAGGTGTCGACTTCTATGTGGCTGACATTGGGAAAAGAAGTTCAATTTTTTTTGGTACTTTTTTGGTGCCGGCACTATGGTGGCTGGCACCCTTGTCAGGCAAAAAAAACTTTTTTTTGGGTCCCCTATTTCTCGAGGCCGGGACCCGGGTAAGAAAAATAGTTTTTTTTTTGTGTCTGCCTTCTAGTTGCCAGAACTGGTATTTTGTCAATAAAATAATTATTTTTTTGGTGTCGACCTTCCATTTGCCTACACTCGTGCTTGAAAAAAATGATTTTTTTTTGCGTGTCGACTATCTCATTGCCTGCACAAACAGGCTATATATATTGAATTTTTCAATTCTTTGGTTGAGGGTTTTTTTTTCTTTAACAGTTTAAGAGAAAAAAAAAACAAAGAAATATTAGTGTTTTGTTAAAACATTCCCCAAATTTTGTTGAAGATGAATAACCAAATGTTGTTAGTATATGTTCATTTCGATTGAGAAATGATAAATACAACTAAAAAAGGTTTTGTATTTCAAAGTCGCCTAAAAATATAATGAGATTCAATAAGCATGTAATGCTCGCAAAACTGAAACGGAAGATTAGTGCAAAGACAACTACCCGTTATGGGAAGCAAATGTCAAGATTGTTTTACAAATTTCCATTTTCAATAGATCCGTTGAAGTTCTCGTATATGGAACCTGTAGATGATGATGTGGCCACAATAATCACAATTTATTGCCCACTTGAGATCAAGAACCCCCGACCGATTGAGTTATTTGTAGAGTTAGTCGATCCCGAACTCGTTCAAATTGTCCCTCTAGTAAGTCAACATCATGGGTTTGATTTTGATCTTAATGTCTGTTTGGAAGATTAGTTGAGCTGTGGAGGGACGTCGCAAACGCCCAAAAATCCCAACTACGATGGATATTCATATAACAATCCAATCTCAGGTCCCCATCTAGAGATACATCTAGAGGTGTTGGGCACCATAATAGATGGTGATGAAGGGTCCGATAATGAAGATCAGTCCTACCATGATCTTGAAAATTTTAGTGACCCCGATTCAGATAAGGTCTCAAAAGCTATCAATGATGAAGACGTGGTGGAGGGTTAAGATGTACACCCCCTTTAATCAAGAACACAAAATATGGTATAGTTATAGGGAATGATCTTGGGGCCCACATGTTGAGCATAGACCCTAATGCGATGCTTGCACGTGAGTTCCCTGAATACCTAGATATAGTACCTACTCACCTGATAGGGGAAAATTTAAAATTTAGAGAGTTGTTCATAGGCCAACAATTCGATAATAAGAAAGATTGTGTATATGTCATAAAACGATACAACATAAAGTTATCGATGGACTACAAAGTATCGAAGTCTACACAAACTTTATATGTTAGGGAATGTTGGAGGGCCGACAACAGGTGCAACTGACGGGTTCGGACTACGTTAATGTAAAGGACTCAAATGTGGACAATCAGAAAATTAGAAGGGTCCTTTATATGCATGGCTGCACGTATGACGCAAGACCACCGCAAACTAGATACAAAAACAATCAACAACTGCATCATACTGCTGGTAAAAGACAGGCCTACCATTCTTGTATTAGTCCTTATTATCGACATGTGATTCAACTACAGAGTGTCTTACAGAAAAGCATAGTGGGCGAAACATATGGCAGTGGAGCAGTTGTATGGTGACTAAGATGCGCCATACAATGAACTTCAAATGTGGATGGTTGCGATGTAGGAGTATGTGCCAAGTACCATGATTAACTTACAAACACTGACTGAAAAAGGCCTGGACGACGAACTAGAAGCGGAAAGACTAGTTTTCCACCTATTATTTTATACGTTCAATCCCTGTGTTAAGGCATTCTCTCATTACAAGCGTTTGGTGCAGGTTGATGGTACCTAGATTTATGGTAAATATACGCAAATACTCTTGATTGTAACTGCACAAGACGACAACTAGAACGTATTTTCTGTTGCTTTCACCATCGTGGAGTTTGAGAACTTCGAATCATTGGAATTTTTCCTAAAGAACTTGTGGAGGCACGTTGTCAAGCAAGACAATATTTGCATTATCTCCGACAGATCGAACAGACTAGTTGCGATTAGGAGTTCTGGAGTTCCGTGAAAGTCCGTTTACTGAATCTGTCACATCGCTGCAAACTTCCACAAGGAGTACAGAAATAAATACTAGTGCAAAGAAGTCATGAACATGGGTAAAAAATCTCATTTCTAGATTTATTTGTTGACATTTTATTTATAATCTCGTTTCTAAATTTATTTTAAATATTTTATTTTTAAACTTGTTTCTAATTTATTAAATATTTTGAAACACTGTCATATCGAAATTCATACGCAGGGTACGAGCTGGAACCATGTCGATTCAAGAAAAGGTTAGCAAGGCTTGAGGCTGAAATGGTAGGGTTACCGACTTCATTCCAGCAATGGTTGGGTAGCATGGAGCCATGGAAATTGGCTTAATGTTATGATGACGGGTATCGATATAGTCATATGAGGACCAACCTCATAGAGGCGGTTAACTTTGTCTTGAAGCGTACACGTTATTTACCAATTTTGTAACACCCCTTACCCGTATTCAACGCTTGAATCGGATACGAGGTATTACCAAACTTATCTTGTTTAAAACTTGCAACATCAGGCCATAAAGTTTCATTCTAACTTAAAACTTTTCATTTATAATCATAACGTACCTATCAAGGGTCTACGAGACCCTAAACATACATTTGGAGTGATTCGAGACCAAACCGGAAACATTCACGCACTTAGAAAAAAATTTGCTTAAACAGGGCCACACGTCCGTGTGAAATGGAACATGCCCGTCTGGGCAGGCCGTGTGATCTCACACGCCCACGTTCCTAGCCTGTGTGAAATTTATTTTTCGTTTCGAACCTACAGGGGTTTTCACACGGCTGGACACATACCCTTGTCCCTGGCTCGTGTCCCTCACATGGCCTTGGCATGCCCGTGCCTTAGCCCGTGTGCCAAAAACCATGGCATTTTGTTTATGATGTCATCACCTCACTATGGTCACATGGCCAAGGCACATGCCCATGCCCTTAAACCGTGTGTCGAATTAAATTCCTAATTTTAGGTGCAGACTTTACACGGTCTAGGCACACACCTATGTCCATGGCCGTGGCTCCCACACGGCTGAGATACACGACTGTGTCTCTGCCCTTGTGTTTACTGAGTTTACTGACTTGTAAACCTAGCATGCATGGGATCACACGGCCAACCAACACGCCCATGGGGCTGACTGTGTGTCACACACGGCCTAGACACATGCCCGTGTGTCTACCTGTGTGGACATTTGAAAGGCTATCTACCAAGCCAAATGCCACCCTATACGGCAATCATACTTACACCAATTCAATCCAACATATATCAGGACTATAAAGCACTTCTAAAGACTCAAAATCAAGATATCCATACAAGCATACACTTAATGAATTTCATCATCATTGAACATATATAAACTTGTCAAGCATTGGCCCAATTCCAATGACCACTTACAAAATGAATTTAACAACATTAATAGCCAACACTTTGGCTAACAAATATGACATAACAAAAGAGACTAAGTCCTATACATGCCATACTCAAAATGAATCTAACTTTGCTATACCAAAGGGTAGTCGATAGTGTGATTTCTGAACTCCGACGTTCCACGAATTCTCAAGCTAACTTGGCAATGCTACAATGAGAAGAGAAATGAGAGGGGTAAGTATAAATAAATAACAACATAAGCTCACAATGTCATCCAACCATGGCATTGGATAAAACATAAAGTTTTAAGCACTTTGGCAACACTTACTCATGCTTATTCTTATCGAATCCATACCATGTCACATATCGTGAACATTTCTCGTGAATTACTCACGGGTACCTGTGATCACTCAATCACATCACTTTAGCACTAATCTCATTTCTATTTCAAGGTTAACTATTTATCCCACTAAATCAATTGGGATATTTGATGATACCTATTCATCGTCATTCACATAATACGATGCCAATGCCACATCCCGGATGTGGTCTTACATGGGGTCACCCATGAGTGCCGATGCCATATCCCAGATATGGTCTTATACGAGATCTCATATAAATTATCGATACCACATCCCGGATATGGTCTTATACGATTTTTATTATTCAATGTCGATGCCATATCCCAGATATGGTCTTAAATTGGATCTCAATTCGGTGCCGAGGCCATATCCCAGACATGGGCTTACACGGGACCTTATCCATCTCCTATCTCGTTAATAGAGTTCTCACATTCACTATAGTCCCACTGGGACTTCAACATCACAATTTTCATCATTTTTCTCATTCAACATCATAACTCAAATTTATAGAAATATTACACATCACTAATATCAAACATTTAGAAACTTAATAACATGATGTTGTACACAAACTTACTTCGATAATCAAAATAGGCTAGATTGTCGATCTAGTCCGATGCCTTGCTCTTTCCTCGGTCGAGGTTAATTCTTCGCTCTTCTTGATCTATAATAACAATTTAGCTCATTTAGTTGCCACATTATTAAACACATTTCAATAATCACATTTTGACAAAATTACCATTTTGCCCTTAAACTTTTTCAAAATGACTATTTTACCACTAGGATCGGAAATCAACTCCAATCAAATTTCTATCTTTAATGAGCCTAGGTGAACATTTATTACTCTTATGGAAACTGTCAATACTCATTATTTTCCACATTTACAACCTATTTTGCAACATTTACAAAAATGTCCTTTTTGGTGTTTTCATGGTAGCACCTTTCACAAAAGTTGTTCATCTAACAACTAAGACTCATTTTCTTCCATAAAAATGCAGCAAACAACTTAAAGCTCACATTGAAAAACTCTAAAATTTTCACCATTTTGCAAAATAGTCCCCTTTTTAGATAGCTTAAGCTTTAGGGGTTCCAAAAGTACAAATATTATCAAGAAATAATCACTAAAACACTTACTTGTAAGGAGAAGAGTTTGCTGAAATTTTTGAGTTTTCAAAAACCCTATTTGCTGCTAGTTTTTGGTGGAGGAGTGAAGGAGAAAAGATGATATCTTTTCTTTATTTATTTTATTCTATTTCATTAATTTAATCACATACTACACCAACTTTGACTAATTTTGACTTCTTTGTCCCCCTATGGCCGGCCACCTCTTAAAAAAGGGCCTAATTGCACATTTAGGACCTCCAATTAATATTCTATGGCCATTAGGCACCTTGAGCTTGTAAAATTGAACTTTTGCACTTTATGCGATTTAGTCTTTTTTCGCGATTAAGCATGAAATCGCTAAAATTAAAGCACCAAAATTTCCATGTACCTATATAATCATGCTCTAATTCATAAAATAACATAAAAAACAAAAAATTCTCTGACCTCAGATTAGTGATTCCAAAACCACTGTTCTGACTAGCCCCTAAATCGGGCTGTTACAATTTTCCCCCTTAAGGATTTTCGTTCTCGAAAATCTTACCAATAAAAAAGTTGGGATATTGGTTTCTCATAGTCTCCTCAGGCTCTTATATAGCCTCTTCTATTCCATGCCTTTTCCATAATACTTTAACAAGGGCTATACTTTTGTTTCTTAACCGTTTGACTTCTCGTGCCAAAACCTTAATCTGCTCTTCACCATAAGTCATGTCCGGTTGAATTTCTACCTCTGTTGGTACAATCACATGTGAAGGGTCCGAACAGTATCGGTGTAACATAGACACATGAAAGACATCATGAATCTTTTCCAACTCAGGAGGTAAGACCAAACGATAAGCTACCGGCCCTATCCTCTCAGTAATCTCATATGGTCCGATAAAACGTGGACTCAATTTGCCTTTCCGGCAAAACTTGAGTACTTTTCTCCATGGTGATACTTTCAGAAACACTTTATCACCTACTTGGAACTCAATATCTTTCCTTTTCAAATCCGAATAGGACTTTTGTCTATCTGAGGCCGTTTTCATACATTCACGTATCACCTTTACTTTCTCTTTAGTTTCGCTGACCAAATCGACCCTGTGAATTTGATTCTCTCTGAGTTCTGTCCAATACAAGGGCGTTCAACATTTACGCCTATACAATGCTTCATAAGGCACCATTTTCAAACTTGACTGAAAACTGTTGTTGTAGGCGAATTGCACCAACGGTAAGTATTTTTCCCAATTACCTTGGAATTCCAAAACACAACATCGAAGCATGTCTTCAAGTATCTGAATTATTCTCTCTGACTGCTCGTCAGTTTGCAGATAGAAAGTTGTACTAAAACTCAATTGTGTGCCTAAAGCCTCTTGCAACTTTTTCCCAAATTGTGACGTAAATCTCATATCTCTATCTGAAATAATCAACAACGGTACTCCATGAAGTCTTACTATTTCAATCACGTACAACTCCGCTAACTTATCAAGCGAGTAGTCGACCCGCACTGGTATGAAATGGGCTGACTTCATAAGTCTATCAACTACAACCCATACAACATCTTTCTTTTTTGAAGTCAACGGTAAACCTGTCACGAAGTCCATAGTAATACGGTCCCACTTCCACTTGGGAACCATAATAGGCTGAAGTAGACCTGAAGGTACTTGGTGTTCAACCTTCACTTGTTGACAAGTTAAGCATCTGGAAACGAACTCGGAAATGTCTTTCTTCATACTCGGCCACCATTACCATTTTCTCAAGTCCTTATACATCTTCGTACTGCCTAGATGCACAGAAAAACATCCATTATGTGCTTCATGAAAAATCTTCCAAATAAGCTCATTATTTCTGGGTACACTGACCTTATGTCAAAACATCAAACATCCATCAGGACTTATCCGAAAGTCTGACTCTATATTTGACTCACATTGAACTCTTTTGGCTTGTAAGTCACTGTCACCTTTTTGAGCTTTACAAATCTCTTAGAGAAACAATGGTCTAGCCCTAAACTCTGCTGGAATAGAACCATCATCTGACAAAGCCATCCGTGTATTCATGGCTCTCAGTGCAAACAAGGATTTTCTGCTCAAAGCATCAGCGACCACGGTCGCTTTTCCCGGGTGATAGTCGATCACTAGCTCATAATCCTTTATCAGCTCTAACCATCTCCGTTGCCTCAAATTCAATTCCTTTTGTGTCATCAAGTATTTTAGGCTTTTATGGTCGGTGAATATCCGACATCTTTCACCATATAAATGGTGTCTCCATATCTTTAATGCAAACACAATGGCAGCCAGCTCTAAATCATGGGTCGGGTAATTCTTCTCGTGCAGTTTTAATTGTCTAAAAGCATATGCAATCACCTTGCCCTCTTGCATAAGTACACAACCC
This sequence comes from Gossypium bickii, assembly GCA_025503065.1. NCBI lineage: Eukaryota > Viridiplantae > Streptophyta > Magnoliopsida > Malvales > Malvaceae > Gossypium > Gossypium bickii. The sequence goes on along the minus strand of CP106713.1, from coordinate 53,013,713 downwards.
ACTCCATTCATGGATACATCATTGTAAACCACAAATTCTCTTCCCGGCTCAGGTTGCACTAAAACAGAAGCCTCGGTCAACAATGCCTTTAGCCTCTCAAAACTCTGTTGGCACTTTTCTATCCAATCAAACTTCACATCTTTTTACAATAGCCTCGTCATCGGAGTAGCTATCATGGAAAAATCCCTTGACAAATCGCCTATATTAGCCAGCTAGGCCCAGAAAACTCCTAACTTCAGTTACGTTCCTTGGTGGCTTCCAATCTATAATTGCTGAAATCTTACTCGGATCGACTCTAATTCCATCTCCCGAGACGATGTGCCCTAAAAATCCAACTTCCTTAAGCCAAAATTCACTTTTACTAAACTTGGCATATAAATGTTTATCTCTCAAATTTTGCAGAATCGTTCTTAAATGTTCAGCATGCTCGTTCTCATCCCGAGAGTAAATCAATATATCATCGATAAAGACCACCACAAATTTATCCAAATATGGCCAAAAAATACGATTCATCAAATCCATGAAAACGGCAGGGGTATTTGTTAAACCAAAAGGCATGACAAAAAATTCATAGTGGCCATACCTTGTCCTAAATGTGGTTTTCGGTTCATCCGAGTCCTTGACTCTCAACTGATAATATCCAGACCTCAAGTCTATTTTGGAAAATACTGTGGCTCCCTTCAATTGATCAAATAAATTATTGATTCTTGGCAACGAGTACTTGTTCTTCACTGTTACTTTATTGAGTTGCCGATAATTTATACATAACCTCATGGAACCGTCTTTCTTCTTCACAAATAATACAGGAGCACCCCACGAAGAAAAACTCGGTCTTGCGAAGCCTTTGTCTTTTAACTCTTGCAACTGTGCCTTCAGATCTTTTAGCTCGGTTGGAGCCATTCTGTATGAAGCAATAGAAATGGGGGCAGTACCAGGAGCTAACTCATCCCAAATTCGACTTCTCTAACTGGAGGTAGCCCTGGCAATTCCTCTGGAAAAACGTCTAGATAGTCACGTACTATGGGTACCGACTCCATTCTCAACTCAGCCTCTTTAACATTCATCACAAAAGCAAGGTAAGCTTCGTACCCCTTTCTTAAATACTTCTGAGTTAACAAGGAAGATATCATTACTGGCAATCTGTCTTGCTTATTAGATTCAACATGAATAAGATCCCCACTTTCACATTTTAAATCAATAAACTTCCTTCCACAATTCACTATCACATCATGAGTAGTTAACCAATCCATCCCCAGGATAACATCGAACTCATCAAATGATAATAACATGAGATTAGCAGGAAAATAATGACCCCTAATCATCAATGGGCAACCTTTGTATACTCTATCGACCAATACACATTTGCCTAGGGGATTTGACACTCTTATCACAAATTTAGCAGACTCTATAGGCATGCTCATGCTAGAGACTAATTTCATGCAAATATACGAGTGGGTAGATCCCGGATCAACTAAAGGTATAACATGAATATCATAAAGAGAAAATGTACTCGTGATCACGTCGGGGGAAGACGCTTCTTCACGAGCACGAATGGCATATGTTCTCGCCGGTGTTCTACCTTCAACTCTTGCAGTCTGCTCTCTAGATGAATTCTTGCTACTCATTTCATTTCCCGAGTTTCTTTGTGGTCTTCCTCTAGCAGTACTTTCAGGTCTTGCATTCTGAGGCTTCTCTTTCTCACCCGTCTCGGGGCAATCTCTGATAAAATCTAGAGATCTACACTTGAAACAAGCTTTCAAGTTTGCTCGACACTCGCCGAGGTGACGTCTACCATACTGCGGGCACTCCGGTCTACTCGATCGAACGTTGCCAACACTAGCAACCGAAGTAGTCTGAGCCTTAGACTCCGGGTACTGTCTACCTTTACTTCTGTTTGAAAACCCAGCTGAAGTAGTTGATCGAAAAGTAAACTCTCTAGACTTCTTGGATGAGAATTGGAATGACTTACTAACTGCCTCTTCTTCGAGTTGCAAGACTCAATTTCAGCTTTCTTTTTCTCTTTGACTAATTCCTCAGCCTTACAAGCTCGATCTACCAGCACCACAAACTCTTTTAGTTCGAGGACACTAACAAACAAACAAACATCCTTATTTAACGCATCCTCGAATCTTTTACACATGATAGCTTCTGTTGATACGCACTCTCGAGCGTATTTTATGAGCCTTACGAACTCACGCTCATATTCAGTCATCGTCATTTGGCCTTGCTTTAACTCCAAGAACTCATTTTTTTCTGGTCGATGAATCTTTGACTAATGTACTTCTTTCAGAATTCCTCTTGGAAGAATTCCCAGTTAACTCTCTCACTTGGTACCACCGACACAAGGGTGTTCCACCACTGATAGGCCGAATCTTTCAGGAGAGATACTACACACTTCATGCACTCTTCAGGCGTGCATGACAACTCATCAAATACCCTAATGGTATTCTCGAGCCAGAATTCTGCCCTCTCTAGGTCATTGTCTTTACTAGCTCGAAATCCCTCGGCTCCTTGTTTCCGGATCTTATCGACCGGAGGCCTTTCTCTTCTTACTACCTCTACCACTTGAGGAGCTACAGGAGTAGGCTGAGGAATAGGTGGGGGTGGAGGGGGTTGAGCATTAGGGTTTGCTCGAATAAACTCGGTATATCAATTGCTTATCATATGGAGAAAGGCTTCTCGAGCCTCTTCTCCCTGACCCATAGTCTTGGGTCTACTCTCTACTGGGGCGGTCCCTTGCGCGGGAGCCGACACATTACTTGCAACATCATCGGCTGTAACTCAGTCAAGATAAGTATCCATTTACTATATAAAAACATAATTCAACTCATCAGGAGTCATTACACTATCATTACACAAATACTCTTACGTATGGCATGTATAGCTAGAGTCATACTTACGCAACGTTATTCCGAGAATCGATTAAATTGTAGCTCTGATACCATTAAATGTAACACCCCTTACCCGTATTCAATGCCTGAATTGGATACGAGGTATTACCGAACTTAACTTGCTTAAAACCCACAACATCAGGCCATAAAGTTTCATTCTAACTTAAAACTTTTCATTTATAATCATAATGTCCCTATCAAGGGTCTACGAGACCCTAAATATACATTTGGAGTGATTCGGGACCAAACTGGAAACTTTCGCACAATTAGCAAAAATTTGCTTAAATAGGGCCACACGCCCGTGTGAAATGGAACACGCTTGTGTGGGCAGGCCGTGTGGTCTCACATGCCCATGTTCCTAGCCCATGTAGAATTTATTTTTTGTTTCAAACTTATAGGGGTTTTCATACGGCTAAACACACGCCCGTGTCCTTGTCCCGTGTCTCTCACACGGCCTCGACACGCCCGTGTCTTAGCCCGTGTGCCAAAAACCATGGCATTCTATTTATGACGTCATCACCTCACTATGGTCAAACGGCCAAGGCACACGTCCGTGCCCTTTGACCGTGTGTCAAATTAAATTTCTAATTTTAGGTGCAAACTTCACACGGCTTGGGTACACACCTATGTCCTTGGCTGTGCCTCCCACACGGCTAAGACACACGGCTGTGTCTTAAGCACTTTGCCATCAAACCATGGCATTGGATAAAACATAAAGTCTTAAGCACTTTGGCAACACTTACTCATGCTTATTCTTATCGAATACATACCATGTCACATATCGTGAACATTTCTCGTGAATTACTCACGGGTACCTGTGATCACTCAATCACATCACTGTAGCACTAATCTCATTTCTATTTCAAGGTTAACTATTTATCCCACTAAATCACTTAGGATATTTGATGATACTTATTCATCGTCATTTACATAATACGACGCCAATTCCACATCCCGGATATGGTCTTACTTGGGGTTACCCCTGAGTGCCGATGCCATATCCCAGATATGGTCTTATACATGATCTTATATCCATTATCGATGCCACATCTCGAATATGGTCTTATACGGTTTTTCTTATTCAATGCCGATGCCATATCCCAAATATGGTCTTATACGAGATCTTAATTCAGTGCCAAGGCCATGTCTCAGACATGGTGCACGAGACCTTATCCATCTCCTATCTCGTTAATAGTGTTTTCACATTCACTGTAGTCCCACCGGGACTTCAACATCACAATTTTCATCATTTTTCTCATTCAACATCATAACTCAAATTTATAGAACTATTACACAACATCACTAATATTAGACATTTAGAAACTTAATAACATGATGCTGTATTTATCACACACAAACTTACCTATAATCAAAATAGTCTTAGATTGTCGATCTAGTTCGATACCTAGTTCTTTCCTCAATCGAGGTAATTCTTTGCACATACATTAGATCTTCATTAGGGAAATTAAAGTTCAAAGGCTCATAATCTTCTAGAGTTCTACTGGCTAGAAAATCTACTATTGCGCTCCCTTTTACAGCCTTCTGGTTCACATAGGTTATGTCAAATTCAGAAAGCAGAATTTTCCATCTGGCCATCCTTCCATTCAAAGCAATCGACTCCATCATATATTTTAGGGGGTCTAGTTTCGAGATAAGCCAAGTCGTATGGTACAACATGTACTGCCTCAATCTCTGAGTTGTCTAAATTAAGGCGTAACATAATTTCTCAATTGGCGAATATCTTATTTCACACTCAGTGAATTTCTTACTGAGGTAGTATATCACCCTTTCTTTCTTTCTTTCTTGTCTCATCATGTTGGCCAAGCACACATCTCATAGAATTGTCAAATACTGTCAAATACTGTCAAATACAATATAAATGGCCTATCTGGACTTGGTGGTGACAGCACTGGGGTATTGGACAGGTATTGTTTTACCTTGTCAAAAGTTTTCTGGTATTTATCATCCCATACGCCTGGATTGTGTTTCTTAAAAAGACAGAATATGGAGTCACATTTCTCAGTTAGTTGTGAAATGAACCGGGCAATGTAATTTAGTCTTCCTAGGAAATCTTGAACTTCCTTTTGAGTGTGCGGCAGAGGTAATTCTTGTATAGCGTTGGCTTTGTCTGGGTCAATCTTAATTTCCTTCTCACTGACTACGAAACCTTGTAGTTTTCCTGACCTAGCCCCGAAAGTACATTTTGTTGGATTGAGCTTTAGCTGAAATTTTCTCAACCTCAAGAACAATTCCCTCAAAACTTGCACGTGCTCCTTTTCTGTTCGAGATTTTGCAATCATATCATCGACATAAACCTCGATTTCCTTGTGCATCAGGTTATGAAACATGGTTATCATGGCTCTTTGATACGTTTCTACTGTATTTTTTAATCCAAATGCCATCACATTATATCAAAATGTTCCCCACAGGGTTATGAATGTAGTTTTTTCCATGTCTTCAGGATGCATCCTTATCTGATTGTATCGAGAGAAGCCATTCATAAAGGAGAACAGTGAGTAGCCTGCCGTATTATCCACTAAAGTGTCAATGTGAGGCAATGGGAAATTGTCTTTTGGGCTGGCCTTGTTTATGTCTCTGTAATCTAAACACATCCATACCTTTCCGTCTTTCTTAGGGACGGGGACAATGTTGGCTACCCATTCTGAGTATTTAACCACTTGTAAGAACCCAGCATCAAATTGCTTCTTGACCTCTTCTTTTATTTTTACCACAACATTGGGTCTCATCCTTCGGAGCTTCTGCTGAACTGGCTTGCACTATTCTTTTATGGGGAGGCGGTGTACTACAATATCAGTGCTTAACCCAGGCATATCTTGGTACGACCATGCGAAGACATCTTTGAATTCTTGAAGTAACTCAATGAGGTCTCGTTTTGTTTCTTTGGCTATACAAGTTCCAATTTTCACCTATTTTTCTTCTTCCAAGATCACAATCTCTACTGTCTCTTTGTGAGGTAGAATCTGTTTCTCTTCTTGTTCTACCATCCTTAACAAATCCGGAGATAAGTTACAGTCTCTATCATCTTCAAAATCCTGAGATCCCTCTAGACACATGTCTCGCTCAAAAGGAGATTATGGGTCAGTAGTAGCATCGCTCATGTCGTTGATATTTGGAGACCTGTTGTAGGCACGAAGGAATATCCAAAGAACAAATGAATCTAAGAATAGCTATTTGTATGGTATGGTTATGAATGAAATGAAAAAATAAAAGAATATTTGCTCAGAGTGATACACAAAAATGTATATTTTTGTTGAAATAAAGATGTTGGACATGAGCCTATTTCACAAAAGGATTCTTATTGCTTCTAGGCTTAAAGCAACAAGCACGTTTTGAACATTACTCTGAATCAGCTCTAAAAAGTACATGAATCTCTTCCGTAGTCCAGTTGTTCAGAACACTTCCAGGTTTATAAGGGCGGATGCCCGATAAGTTTTATTCCACCATTCCTGTAACAGCCCAGTTTAAACTCTAGTCGGAACAGTGGTTTTGAGACCACAAATCTGAGGTCAGAGTAATAGTTTAATATTATTCTTGGTGTAAATTATATGTGATATAGCCTGTGTGAAAATTCTATGTGGTAATTTGATCGACTGTGTGTCGAATTATGAAAAAGGATTTAATCGCATAAAGTGTAAAATGTTGTGTGCTGATTGCTAAGTGCTTAATTGTTGTTGTCTTTATGATAAGGAGGCCTTAAGTGGCAATTAAGCCATTTATGAGTAAGTGGATGTATATGGTCAAGAATGACCTTATATGATATGTTTTATGTATTTGGTATTAAAGGTAATTTTGTACTTTGATAATTATGTTTAATTAATATACTAAAAACATGAAATGACCATCATCTTCTTCCTTGTTTCACTGAAATTAGAAAGAAAGAACAGGGTTAGGAACTTTGAAACATTCGGCTAGCTTGAAGTATAGATTAAGGTATGATTTTGACTCGCTTTTTGATAATTTTTATGTTTTCGTAATCGTTGCTTCGTGCTCTAGCTAACCCATGTCTTAATTTTGTGAGTTGATAATGTTTTTGAAATATACCATTGATGAACATGTTAGTTCTTGAATGTTTGATGGAGGAAAAGGAAAGATATATGTTTGATTAAGATAGTTTGTCTTTGGAATTTTGATGAATTTGTGTGTTTTGGGTTAGATCGAGAAAAGTGTAAGTTGAAGCATTAAAATGTGAAATAAATGAAATGTGTGGGTTTAAATTAGCATGGGAAGAATTCAGCTAAGCTTGTGTGAGTAGAAATTTGATGTATTTTGTGATTTTGTGTATTAGGGACTAAAGTGTCAAAATGTGAAAATATGAGGGCTATTTTATAAAATGCCCTAAATATGTGTGTTTGGACTAAAATGAATGATGTGGTGATTGAATGGATTGAATTTGAATGTGTATAGACCAAGAGAGGAGAGGTTCGAATCGAGATCGAGGCAAAGATAAAGTGCTCGATTAATCGACCGTATCGGTATTTCGACATCCGAGGTAAGTTCAGATATAGTACAAGTTGTTAATTTATGTTCTATGTGATGTAAATTGAATGAATATCTATATAACTATGAGATTAGAAATGCTATGTGCTGAATTGGATTAGAAGGCACTAAGTGTACGAAATTAGAAACGGGATAGAGATGATTGGCACTGTGTGTGCGAGATGATAGAAGCTTTGGTTTATTAAATTGGCACTATGTATGCGATAATGATATAAGTTCGACTTAATGTATTGGGACTAAGTGTGTGTTGACAATTATGTCTGTCTATAAGTTGGCACTAAGTGTGCGAATAAAGTAAGAGAATAGCAAAGGTTGATCGAAATGTAAAGTCGAGTGGTGAGTAGCATTGTTGGTGACTAACTATGTGTTGGCAAAGGTATGTATGATACCTATGTGGTTGATGAAATTTAAAGTAGATGAATGGGTTGCTATGTGAGTATTAGATATGGTTAAATTCATATAACAATGATAAATTATCTATGTGATGGTTTACTGAGTATATTGATTTGATTCAATGAATTAATTTTATTGTATTTCGAACTTACTAAGCTTTGGGAAGCTTACTGTATGATTTGTTTCTTTTCTTTGCAGTGTCAATAAAGCTAGCTCGAATCCGGGGATCGTCAGCATCTCAATCACACTATCGGCAATCTATTTTGGCACCTTAGAAGATGTGTATATGTGAATATGGCATGTATAGGCTAGTTGTTTTGAAATACGATTGAGATGTGTAAATAGCTATGAGATGTGGCTAGATAAATGTTGGAATTATGCATATATGAATTTGGTATGTGAAGTATGTTTTAGGATGTTTTGTTGGTAATAAGAATGTCTTATAAATGGTAAGCTTAGTAATGGATTGATGCTATTATAACCTAGTGATGTTATTGATGAATCATGCTTGTTAATGCATGTGTTTAGTTGTGAAATTTGGTTTTAAGTAGACATGATTAGAAGTGAGACTGAATAAGATGATATGTTGATCATTTGACATGTTTTTGGTTGTCAATAGTACATGAAATGAATTGGTATATTGTTTGTAGGCATGATCCTATTGTGGATGGCAATTTGGTCTTGCACATGGCCTGTTTTGCCTACACGGTTATGGCACATGAGCGTGCCTAGTGAACGTGGGATAAAGTCAGTAGCTAGCCCAAGTATGCATGGCCACAGCACACGAACGTGCCAAGTAGCCGTGTGAATAAGTCAGTATATTGCCTGAGAGTACACGACCTTAGCACACGGGCGTGCCTTATGGCCATGTGAATAAGACGGAATACATGCTCTGTTTTGACACGGCCTGGACACATGGGTGTGTCTGATAACCGTGGGAGGCACACGGCCTGACTGCACAGGCGTGTGACCTCAACAGTGTTGAAGAATATTTAAAATTTTGAAAACTTTCGTAAGTGTTTGGTTTAGTTCCGACCCCTTTATATCATGTGTTTAAGGTCGCGTGGACCTCATTAAGGGACTAAATGATTATGTTGTGATATGTTTTAATGATGATTGACTTTGTGTCATGAAATGGATATGAAATGTTCTGATTGTTTGGTAATGCCTCTTAATCCTATTCCGACAATAGTCTCGGGTTAGGGTGTTACAATTCCCTCTTCAGATATGGCATTGATGCTCATATTTCCCATCATATCTTCAGCAATTTCTTTCCTTGTCATCTTCTGTTCAGGGTGAATAATTCCTCCTGACATGAATGTTCTGGATATATGGGGGAAGGTCATTGGTTCCCACTTGACCTCTACCCCGCTTAATCGCGCTCTTCTTCTCTCCTACTTCTTCTCCAACTCCTTCTTTTGTTTCGAGTCTGGCTTATACCCCAAGCCAAAGCGATCCCGTTTGTTAATCAAGATTGGTACTTCGACCCATCTATGGAGGTATTTCCCAAGTCCCCTTCTAGGCAGTTCTCCTTTTCCCATTGTCAGTTGTAAGCTCATCCTCGTAGCTTTGGATATTTTGGGCATTGGGATCTTGTTTCCCTCGACGATGAAGGTAGCGTTCACAAATTCCAGCGATCTAAAGGAACATTCTATCGCTTCACCATCAACCTCTATGTATGATGCATTACTGGTAGCAAACGCAATAATATCTTCTTCCGCATATATCGTTATCAGTCGGCCCTCCGTTACCAACTTTAGCTTTTGGTGCAGTGATGATGGTACTGCCCCTGCTGAATGAATCCAAGGCCTCCCCAATAGGCAATTGTAAGAAGGCTTGATGTCCATCACTAAAAAGTCTACCCCGTATATGTTTGGACCGATCAAGAGAGGTATCTCAATCCTCCCCATTACTTTCCTCTCGGTGCCATCGAATGCTCTCACTATGTTTTGGCATGTCTTCATTTGAGAGCTATCCATTGGCAACTTGTTCAATGTGGACAGGGGCAATACATTCAGTATCAATCCATTGTCAATCAGTACCCTCGATAATGTATACCCCTTGCAGCGGGTGGTGATGTGTAGAGCTTTTGTGGATCCCATGCCCCCAACAATATTTCATCGTTATTAAAAAAGATATAATTATCGGTGCTTATATTGTTGATAAGACGGTTTAGTTTGTTTACGGTAATATCATCAGCGATGTAGGTTTCATTTAACATCTTCATTAGCACGTTACGATGTGTCTCCGAGCTTAAGAGTAAAGCCAATACTATAAGCGAGCTGGCTACTTGTGTAGTTTCTCCACGACATTGTACTAGTTGTGTTTTAGGAATTTCAAGAATTGCTTAGCTTCTTTCTCATTTACCAGCTCATTAACAGGTAGTTCTGGCTTCTCTTTCCTTTGTTCGATCACTAAGGATTTCCTTTTTACAGGTTCGACTTTTGTATTTGGGGCATCATAACATCTTCCGCTATGTGTATTGAAACCCACATCTTGGCCTTCCTTTGGCGTGTTGACCGGGCTCACCTTTCTCGGGATTATCACAATGCAGTCATAGTTCCAAGGTACCCTTTTGCTATCTTTATAAGGAAAAGCAACGGGTTTCTAGATTACAACACTTGGTGCTATTTTTGCTCTGATTTTGCTGATTCTTGGTCGTGAGATGATTACCATCGGGTGGTTGGCCTCATAGACCTTCTCTGTCGACCCTCCCTTTGAGGCGCACACCTCTTCTCCTTCGGTATACTCAAAGAACTCTAGCTCCATATTGTCCATTAGACCTTGTACTAGGGCCCTGAATTCATTGCATTTCTAAATCTCATGATCTTCTTCATCATGGAACTCACAATAGTTCCTTGCTTCTCGGGACCTATTCCTCGAGTCTTGTGTGATTAACCCTCTTTCTACCATTCTCTTCCAAACTTCTCTCAACGGGGTTTTCACTTCTGCCATATTCTTCTTGATTTTTTTTCCGTATTCTCGACTATCATATTTACCCCTTATCAGTATGGTTGGGTAACGGATTTTCTACACCATATGGATCATCAAATTTTATGATGCCCATTTTGATGAGCCTTTTGACTAACTTTTTAAAAGTGGTACAGTTTTCTATCGAGTGTCCCGTGATTCCCGCATAGTATTCGCATTGGGCGTTTGCATCGTACCATTTGGGGTATGGGGGTTGCATTGGTTTTAGGTAGAAAGGGGATACATGTGCATCAAATAAACTTTGGTACAACTCCCTATACGTCATTGGAATAGGCGTAAACTGGAGTTTCTCTGTATTTTACCTTGTGTTGGACTCTTGTCTTGGTCGGCCTTGATGGCCAGTGGTTACCGTTCTCGGTTGGTTCATAATGATTGGTTTCGCATAACCCCTGTTATACGTGCTCAAATTATTTACCTCATTTTCTCTTTTTCTCGGGGCCGACCTCTTTGTGTTTTCCCCGGCCTCTATTTTTCATACCTTATTGCATTCTCTATCATTTTGCCAGACATCACTATGTCCGAGAAACTCTTTGTTGAGCTTCCCAGCATGTGATTGATAAAAGGTGCCTTCAGGGTATTGATGAAGAGCATGGTAGTTTCCTTTTCTAGCAGTGGCGGTTGGACTTGCGTGGCGACTTCCCTCCACCTTTGACATATTGCCTGAAACTTTCATTTGGCTTTTTCTCTATATTTTATAATGTGATTTTGTTAGGTGCCATATATGTCACATGGCCATATTGTTTCATGAAGGCATGTGCCAGGTCCTTCCATGAACTAATTTTGGCATGATTTAGCTGATTATACCATTTGGCCGCAGCACCAGTCAAGCTGTCTTGGAAACAGTGAATCAATAACTGATCATTACTGACATATCCGGACATGCTCCAACAGAACATTGTAATGTGAGCCTCCGGAAAGCTGTTTCCGTTATATTTTTCAAACTTCGACATTTTTGAACTTCGGAGGGAGCACTAAGTCTAGGACCAGGCTCAATTCCTTAGCATCTATTCCACAATGGTAATCAGTGCTTTCCAACGCCTTGAACTTCTCTTATAGCCATTTGCATTTGTCTTCTAGTTACTTTGGAAGCTGCACTCTCGGCTTTCCCATTTTCACTATATCATCAAGGTTGGGGACAACGAGATTTGCTGGATTGTCTCTAGGGTTGGAGCCTAAACCCGTCAGGAAGTTTATCGGTGCCGAAATACTGGAATGATATTGAGGTCTGATGTTGACGGACACCCTTTGTTGTTGTGCTTGGGTGTTCGTTGGGGTGAAGCCTAGAGGATAAGTAGGGTCATCGTTGTTGTCTCCGGTATTGATCATAGGGCTTTTTCCTTTTTCTAGCCCCCAAGCCAGTAACTACGTTAACTGGTTCATCATGCTTCTCTGGGATTCTAGCATCTAATCCCTCATATCCTGTTGGATTTTGGCCAACTATTCTTGCATCTGTATTTGCAGTTGATCCTGCATCTCTTTTTGCATTTGTTCCAATCTTTCCAACCTTAGGTCCATGGCTTTAGACTTTCTTCGTGTATCGTAATGATATTCCAGGTTAACTGCCACGATTTTAGAGTCTCTTTGTGAGTTTTTGTGCACACGATGTAATGCAATGCTAATGCGTGAATGCAATAAATGCAAAAAGAAAAATGCATTGATTCTGATTCAACTTCATTAGAGTAACCTTTCTAGAAAACAAATTTCTTTACATAAAATAGATTACATATATGGCTTTGCCCTAATGCTTAAGGTCTTGACTTGCTTAAGAAGCCAAACTAACTCTCGGCATCGATCTGGCTCTGACTCATATTTCAAACTCAGTACATCAGCCTGGACCGCCAAGGTTTGTAAATGATTAGCCACCTCTCGTACTTGAACCAAAGCTTCTGCCATGACGTAATCCCTATCCCTGACCCGGTCTTGAGATAGATGAAGTTGCTCTTTCCACAGCTCATTATTTACTTCCAATAGTTCAACCTGGAGTTCAGAGTTTTACAGTATAGTTTCAAGTTCTTTTATCCTCCCTTTTAGTTCCTCAATCTTACTTAGGCTAGCCCTTAATTTGATTATAGAATTGCAACTACGATGCTGGTGTAGTGACTTTTCTCACTCCGCCACCAGAGCTCTTAACTTCTCCTTTTCATTTTGGCTCTCCAACAAGCTCTTTTTTAAAACGTCCTCCCGTACTCGAGTATCATAGAACTTTTTCTCCCACTGATCAGCTCTAGTCTTCTCTTCTTGGATTTCTTGCCGCTATTGCTCGGACGTTTTACCAAAACCAACAACTCTTATAGACATACGCAGCTTCTTGTAATCCATTTTCAAACTGTCCAAATCTTCTTCGGCCTTATTCTTTCCCTTCCTCAGTTTCTCGGCTTCTAATTTCTGGACATCGACATCTAACCCCAGCTGCATTTTCTCTTCCTCTAATTTTTCGATCCTTTTTCCTAGTTCTAAACTTTTCTTCTCAAAATCCTATTTGATGATCTCTAGTTTATCGAGACCACCTGCAAGTGTTCTTCTATTGATCGGATGTTTTCTTGATTTGACGTAGGGATGTTGTCGTTGATTCTTTGACCCCACCACCGGTCATACTTAGGGGTAGTCATTGGATTAGCAGAAAACCTTTTCATTCTAAGAGTTTGGTTTTAGGCATTCGATATCTCACGAACTTTCTTTTTTTAGTTATCTCCCTTGTATACGAACTCGCACTGAGCTAACCCTTGTGTTACTGGCATGAACTGTCTTGGCCTGTATTGCCTTAACATGAGTAGGGGAGCATACCCGACATCTCCACATATCCCAAGCAAGGGAACCCAATCAAAATCTCCACATCGATACAAGATCTCATTGAGGACCATTCAAGGGGCTCTCCAGTCGATGTCTTCTTCTTGCAGACTTTGGAGAATCATTATCCACTTTTCCTCCGTAATATCATCCCGTCTCGATGTAGCCATGATCGTTGTTTTATGTAATGTCAAAGTCTTAAAATTTATAAAAAGAATGATCGAACCTGGAAACTAACTATGACAACGATTTAAGGCAAGCGCACCTATCGAACAGTAGTATAGTTTAGGCAAGAATGGAATGTCGAACCCAAATGAAACAAAAGTACTAATACTAACTCACTTTTTATTATTTAGCCTAAGAATTAAGGGATTTGTTTATCTAATCTAAAATTAACTAGCTACTAAACTAAAGACTCTAAGACAAAGAAGAATGAAATTGGAGAAAATAACTTGAGGAAAAACTAATTGATTAAGACGACACCCAAGGAAGAATCCAGCTAGACTTCACTTGTTATCTAACTCTGAACTAGACAATTTATTCACTTGACTTGATCCGTAAGGTTCCCTAAGTTATATTAATCCCTCTCTTGAGGTGACTAACGTCTAACCCTAGGTTGATTAATTGAAATCTCTTTCTAATTAAAACCCCTAAAATCACATTAACTCAATCTATGGACTCCCATATTAGGTTTCACCCTAATCCGACAAAATCTCGTCACCCTATCTCTAGGCGCATGATCAACACCGCTTAATTATGCTAGATCTACTATTAGGCAGGGACTTTTGCTCCTCCACCTAAGCACATCATACTTGAATTAATATCCCGGAAATATTGACATAAGAATTAAGAACACATAATTAAGAACAAGTCAAATATTTATCATATAGTTCAGTAAACGATAACAAGATTTATCTTAGGTTTCATCCCCCTCAGGTATCTGAGGGTTTAGTTCATAATGATAATAAAAGAATACATCTCAAAAGAAAAGATAAAACAAAACATAAGAAATCATTAAACCCCCTGAAGGAATTGAATGAGAGATCCTCCTTCTTGAGTACAATTCTGGCTTCTTGAGATGAATCAACTGGCTATCTTCGAGTAAATCTCCACAACCCTGATTAAAGCCCTGGGTTCCCCGACAAAAGCCCTGGCAGAAGGCTTCTGCCGAACTCCCTTTAAGTTGCCCCCTTGGGTGTTTATATAGACTTTGAGATGCCTTACTTGGCCCTTACGTATCCTAATTCAAGTAGAATTCCTACTAGGGTGTTTGAATAGGCTTTGGAATGTGTTTCTTTGCCTCCAAGTATCCAAATCTGAGTAAAACTTCTCTTGGCCGTGGTAGGCACACGCCCATGGCACACGCCCGTGTAAGTTATGGCCAGGCCGTGTTCGAGACTGTTGAGTGAGGCACGGCCGTGTAGCTTGGGCCCAGGCCGTGTGAATTTCGTGATTTGGCCTATTTACTCCATTTTGGGCCCGTTTTCTGTTCTTTTCATCATTCGCTGCTCTCCTGGGTATAAAACATGAAAACAAAGGATTAAGAGCACCAAATTACACAATTCAAGGCTTAAATCATCCAAAAGCGTGCTAAATGTGGGCTTAAAATATGTTACTTTTACGGTTTTTCAAGCCACTATCTCTTTTAGGGGAGAATAGCTTTCAAAGAATATTTGATATGAGATCTTTTTCCACTTTCCAAAAATGGCTGTGGAACCATGCCAACAAAAGTTACGCATACCCTATAAATCTGCCCTCGCTCGCTCTCCGACATGCGTTCAAGGATCTGAATGTTTCAGCCAAAATCGCAGGAACCAGTGTGACCTTTTTGTTGAGTCGATCAAAGAGATCCGAGACTGCTTTATCTATGTGCCCTAATGCCTTGGGGAAGATGACCAAACCGTAGATATTCAAAGCGAAAACATCAACCCTTTTCTTCATATCCAGATGTGCTAGAATCAAATCCCTCAAGTTTTTCCAAGGGATACACTCACTCATCCCTGTGATGCTCATCAATTTCCTCAAAAAGGTCTGGACATTAGCGGCTCTTGAATATGCTTTGTCGGCTTGAATCTTTGAGCAACGAAGTAAGGCCATATACTCCTCCACGGTAGGTACCAAATCAACTTTCCTAAAAGTGAAGCAACTGTAGGCAGGATTCCAGAATTAGGCGAGGGCTCGAAATAAGTGCTTGTCCACCTTCATGTCGAGCAAATAGGGAAAATATCCATAGTTACAGTAAAACAGTTGCTTGATCTCATCATTCTGTTGGTCCCATATCTCCTTTAATTCTTGAAGATTATTCTGAGTCACACTGATGCGGGTGAAATCCCACAACTCTGATACGTATCCCTCAGTCAAACTATCACCTTTTTCTTGCTGTGCTGTCTCGGCCCAAATCCAGACGGCCACATTATTCTCTACTTTATCAAGAAACCCCTTTTCCATGATAAGTTATCTATTTAGGAACCGAATGTGAATCAACACATTTTTTGAAAATGCCATCCAATTACAATCAAAGCAAAAACAAAGCAAGTCAGTACGTCATACACCGTTTAAAGTAAGCAAAGAATAACAAATAAAGCACCTACTTGGGTGATCACTAGGGTTTGGCGTGGCTCTATCTAAGGTGGGTTCTTAAGGCTCGCTATATGGGGTTTGGTTCTAGAGTAAAGGTACCTGAACCGACAAATTCCTTGATCCTCACCCATTATAGGCTCATGCGGACCTAGTTCAATTCAGGGGAATACATTTTCCTATTGCTATACGGAGATAAAAATCTCACGAAGACATAGGTACGGATGTATCCTGAAAGCGATCCACTATCCTAGACGGAGGTGAAGACCTCACGAAGGAATAACTTCTCGCTCCCACTTAAGAGGGGTAAAATCGAGTGAGTATGCAATATGATTCGCGAAAATATACTAAGAGACTCGAACCAAAAGCAAACATATCAAATGACGCAAACCACGAAAATGAAATCAAAAGATCGTAATTTTAAATCAGATTTCTAATTTTCGAAAAAAGGACAGAAAATAATCAATTTACGGCTTGACTCTCGTGAATCCCTAGTGGAGTCGCCAAGCTATCAAAACCATTTTTTTTAAAAGGGGTCGACTTTGACTTTAAAAATGAAAACTAAAAATGGGGGTTGCCACCAATCCCTTTTTTTTTATGTGTGATCGGGTCACCTCGTAATTCGGTCATGTTAATAATAGATTTGATTTATTAAAACAACTGTTTTGGTCTATGAAATTTAGAAAAATGGGTTCGGGAGTCGGCTACGCACGAGGAAAGATTAGCACCCTCGTAATGCCCAAAATTGGTACCTAGTTGATTAATTAGTGTCTTAGTGTCAAAAATAAAAAATTTGAAGAGATTTTAAAAAATACGATCCTTTGTTAAAACATTGCTCAATAGAAAAATTTTCTGAGAAGAGGGCATATTTCACATTAATCAAGAATAAAGAATTACGTCCCGTAAGTTAGGGCACAATATCTTAAAACCCGAAATGAGAATAAATACCAAAAAGATTGTTTATTTTGAAAGACATTCAATTATCTCGGTTTTAGAAAGAACTCATATTCCGTAAGTTAGAACATGATTTTTCCTAATTCTCGAGAATGTTTAAAAATTTATGCTTTAAAATTGTTCATTTATTCGGATTTATCGAGAAAATTGAAACCCCGTAAGTTAGGGACCGACTTTTCGAATCTCGAATTATGAAAGATTGCTTATTTAAAAAAACGAAATTTTATGTATCGGGCAAAGATTAATGTGACGCGGATTTGTAATAATAATGACATAATGTGCTTGATAAAATATAAAAAGTCATGGTACTAACATGCATAACAGAATAATAATGAATACGATAACATAAATAACAATAATAAGAGAAAAAATAATAAGATAAGGCAAATAATAATATATAAAATAATAAAACAAACCAATTGTATATAAAATAAAATAAAAAGAAAAGTAAATGAACACATAAAAACTAAAATTTAATTTAAAATTTTAATAGTAATTACTAATGAATAAAGAAAGAAAGAAATATTAGGTAAAGTAGTTTAATAATAATAATAATAATAATAATAATAATAATAATAATACTAACCTAAAGTTTGAAATTATTTAAAAGGATATAAATAAAATAAATGATAAGATGATAATAATAAGAGTAATGATATAAATAAAATAAAATAAGTGTACTAAAATAATAATAATGAGAAGTAAATAAAAAAGGAAATATAATAATAGTAATAATAATATTAATTTAATTAATTTAATAATAATAATAATAACAAAAAGGGACTAAATTGGAATCAAAACAGAATTTTGGGTAAAAATCGAGAGTGAAAAATAAGGTGGAGGACCGAAATGGAAAATATCCCCGCCCTCCAAAACAGTGAGACTTTTTTCTTTTGTTTTTTATTTTCTTTCTTAAAATAATAAAATAAAATAACGAAATAAAAAAATAAAAAAGAGCAGATAAACCACCTTTAGAAACGATTGTTGTATTTGTCTTTGTATCTGTATTCAGTGTTTTTGTATTTCAAAAAATATCTATGTGTAGAGGGAAAAAAAACATTGTCTGTTCATGGCTTTTTATAGTCGAAATTAATTACAAAATTTGTTTGATTTTTGCTATTGCTTTCTGTTGTCTACCCTTGTAGGTACGGAGGCGCTGACGTAGAGGTACAGAGGTTGACAGCGGCGCAAGAGGGTGCGACAGCGACTGAAGGCTAGCCCTAGGGTTTTTGTATTAATTTGGGTTGTTAGGGTTTAATATTGGGCTGAATTGTTTGGGTTTAGTTGGTTTTTTATTGGGTTTGTAATGGTTTTGGTTTAATTTTCTAATTGGGTTTGTAAAAAAACAAACTGGACTTTTTTTTAAATTTGTTTATTGGGCCCCAGGCTAAAATTGGGCCTTACAACATTAAATTTAATATCCCGAAAATATTAAAACAAGAAATAAGCACACATAATTGAGAACAAGGATCAAGTATTTATCGCGTAAAACAGAAATTAAATAATAGAATAAATCATATGTTTCATCTTCCCTAGGTATCTAGGGAATTAATTCATAATTCTGTATGAAAACATTTCAAAGTTAGAAAAACCACAAGATACAAAGATACTCATAAAAACTTCAAAAGAAATTAAAAGGAGGTCTTCGATCTTAATGGGAATTTACTTTAGAGTTGGCTCCAATGGTGTTCTTTGAGTTGTTTTCTTCAATATTCTCTTATGGCTCCCATATCTCTTCTTCTATTCGGTATTTATAGACTTTAGAATGCTCAAAAAGCCTAAAATTTGTGTTTTTCCACGTATTTGGGAAGCAGATTGTGAATTCGACACGGGCTGGCACACGGCTGTGTGTCCAGGACGTGTGGCTCACACGGGCGTATGTTCAGCCCGTGTAGGAAAGCCCAACCCATGTGGCTCCTAAAATTTACTCTTTTTGTCTGATTTTCACTCGATTTTCGCTCTTTTTGCTCCCAAATGCTCACTTAAGTATAGGAACATGAATTCAAATGATTAGGAGCATCAAATTCACCAATTTGCATAAATAATCATCCAAAAAAAGCATTAAGAACGAGATTAAAATATGTTACTTTTATCATTTATTAGTGAACTTGAGGATAGCGGAGAAAACTACTCTGTCGATTCGCTTATCCTAGATGAATAAAAAAAATTTTAATTTTGATTAAGTGTTTATTACTTTAGATATCACAACCAAGATCTTATTTTGAAAATTTTTTTAAAACTCTATTTTCCCTAAATTTATTTTCCATTGCGTTTTCCAAATCCGTTTTTTTCCAACACACACAAGTTGTTGCTAGTGGATCCACGTTGGAATGATAGCCACAACATCTTCCCCCGAATATGGAATCCACACAAACTGCATAGTATTGACAATTTATATAGTTAAATAAATCTATTTGAAATATTGTAATTAAATAAAAATGCATAGTATTGAAATATTGTAATTAAAAAAAAAGTAAAATTGAAGCTAATATTTTACTTTGTCCTCGAAGTGCACCTTAATCATTTGGTGGTATATGACCACTGTCTCCAACCTCCCAATTCCCGGAGGCGTCACCCATCTGAAAAATAAATCGTAATTTTTTAGCAAGTTCGCACACATAAAATAATTTTATATTGCAACCAACTTTTCAAATTGTTTTTACCTATTAACAAGTGGCCACACGGGTGGTTAGTGACTCACTGATGCCAGAAATTGCATCTTGTATAGTGTCCAAGACTATAGTAGAATAAGGCAACCGATTATGTTTTGCATTTCATGCTTTGTCACTCGACAAAGCTCACGATACAACGTCGCGAAAACTGCTGAGCCCCAACTATAGGACCGGTCATTGTTAAGATCTGCCAATAAGGGAAAGTACATAATGTGGATTCTATTTTGATTTGAGTTCGACATTAGTACCTTACCTATCAATTGCAAAACATTTGCTCAAGCAACACAAATGACCTCAGACTCAGTGGATTGCTCGATAATGTTTTGAAATTTTCTTTTAACCAAGAAAATTTTAAAGTGGTTAATCTTCCTTCCCCACCATCGGGAATGCGTCTGAGCAATTGGTAGCAAAAGCTTTAAGGATCAACCACTTTACTAGGCCCCGTGACTGCAACTCCATCAACCGAGAGCCCTAATTGAACTGATTCATCTTCCAATGTGATCGTGCACTTCCAAGTGTGGGTCTTTAGGCACCATCGCCAACTAAGGCAGATATTAAGTCCGACCTTAAGTCGAACATCCAAAAGAATGCCGCTGTGCAAATCTGGCGGCATCCAAGTATGGTATAATCTGATCGTTGGGAATATATCCCAGACCATGGAGTTGAGACCTTAAGATATGATATTTATCCTGTACATAGAATAAAATTGATATTTGTTAATTTTGACAACTTGAATATTCACAACTAATGAGTAATTGTTTTTTTTTTTATCATTTCACTACTAATGAATAAATTTTTTTATCGTTTACAAACTGACTTGAACAACATTTAAAAAAAATTAAATGGTTTTATTAAAAACTGACTCGAACAATATTTACCGGCTCATTAATCATTAGTGCTATGTGGTCGAAAGCTCATATAAGATAACTTATCGCGATTTCTGCATAATTAATAATAACATTATCAATCACCATTCAAATTAACGACAATTAATTAAACGAATTAAAGAATATTAACATATTAACTTACCTTAACACTTCAAAGTTAATACACAAAAAAAAACTTATACTTCAAAAAAAAATCGGTGAAGGGGTCTCAGCTGGCCAGTTGGTGGTGGAGGGGGTCCATTGAGATATGTAAAAGGAGGGAAGAAGAATAAATACAAAGAAGAAAGAAAAAAAATGTAACAGTTGTTGCATGACCGTCTAGTCATATCGGGTCAGGTGGTAGGCCGGTGCCAACAAGCTCCTAGCCGACACTAGCCTAACACCTGACGCCAATGTTGTAACACCCCAAACCCGGACTAAACGTTACGACCGGATCTGGCATGTCACATAAAAGGGTGATTTATAAACTGCATTTGTTAAAAATTTCGAGTTTAAATATTTATTCGCTGGTAATCTTTTATTTAACATTTTAGAAAACGATTATTAAGAGTTTAGGAAATTCCCGTATTGAACATTTAATAATAATAGGCAGTAATCAAATTAAAAGCTATACCAAATAAAATACCAAAATTAAAGTTATAGTGGCCTTATTACATAACAAAAACCCAAATAAAAATAATTCCAAATAAAAGAAACGAGTATACGAGAAAACATTGCATGGCCACCACAAGTCCCCTATAACACACAAACGGTTCGAGGCCCACAATCGCATATAGGCCTTAGCCCACTCAAGATGACATAAAAATAAAGGAATGCATCATGTCCCAACCCAGACCTAGTTTTTCCATCCTCTAGATGCCAACCCATCCCAGCCAATCACACCGTGGGGATTTTTACAATCAACCCTCCAGCCGCTACACGCCACTTTGATAGTCCTGCTGCCAGTTATAATACCAATCACTATGTGACCTTAAAATCAACTGTGGCTTAGCCACCGATCACAATGTGACCTTATAAACGGATGTGGCAGAGCCACCGATCACTATGTGGCCTTATAAACAGATGTGGAAGTGCCACCGTTCACTATGTGACCTTATAAACAAATGTGGCAGAGCCACCGATCACTACGTGACCTTATAATCAAGTGTGGCAGAGCCACCGATCACTATGTGACCTTATAATCAACACTTCCCCTTTATCATAACATCCCAATATCCCATGCAATATGACATAATAATTCGTGTATGCAGTATGTCATGTATGCAAAACATATATCAAATATAAGTATAACATGAATTACCATCATAATCAGATAGACATAATACAACATAATCAAGCTAATCAACCTCTAAGGGTATAACCGTAATTTTACCTAGCAACGGTATTTTTGTAATTTACCTATCGAGGGTATTTCAGTAATTTCGCACCTGCAATGGCCTTTTCGAAGGCCTAATGTCTCCCCGAGCGATTCAGCTACCATTTCCGGTCGTACCGGACTATTGGGCCTAAAACCCGATTTCAGCCCATTCGAGCCCACACGCTTGTGTGGCCAACCTAACACAAATCTAGCCACGTACATAAGATTCACCTAGTCTAGTTCACTATATACTACACCATCATACAATTTTATTCAATTGGGCCTACTTCGGCCTATCGTGCCCACTTTGGCCCCATCGTGGCCCAAGCAGCCTCAACCCACAAGAATACTACTGATGGCCTCAACTATCGAGTCGAAGCCCCACACTTGCGCTCGTACGCTCGTGTGGCTACTATTACTGTGACCGGCACTTCGACATTTGCCGCTCTACAACTAGAGTAGAGAGAGTTACACACCTGATAGGAATCTGGTGCTAATCCGCGCTCAGACCACTCCTGTGCCCAAACGCTCTCCAAGGTGTATTCATCCTTCTCCTAGAATACTATATATATAGCTAGCTTCTCACCTTCCTTCTTTGTATCTTTCCGATGTGGGATCCTTCCGTCAGCAGAGTTTAAATCCAACTCAAACTCTTCCTGTCCAATTCACAAAATAAATACTCCCTTGCTTTTCATGAGATTCGAACCCAGGCTCCCTTGCAACATAATCCACGCCACTAACCACTTGGCCACAAGCTCTTCTTGTGTCTTAAACCATGCGCAACTAAATATAAATCTATAGCCAAATACTAAGGTCCATGTAAAAAGAAAACCAAAATGCAAGAGCTAAGACTTGAACCTTGGACCTCCTTCCTTCCTTGTGGCGTCACCCCTTGTCTCTTATGTAGCGTCACTTTGCCACTACACCACACACTCCACTTGTGTCATTTTTCTCCATATTTTATTCTTAAGGCCTACCTACTAACTCCCAGGGTTTTTCTCGCATAAAACTAAAATTTCCCTAAAGCCAAAGTTTGATCCCGAGACTTTATAGAAGCCCCCTAACATTCCAAAATCACTTACCTAATAGGTCCAACTTGCATTTAAGCCGATCTCGTGTTCTCTAAAAATTTAAACTCTACTACGCTCAAGGCCTATTGGGCCCAATCCTACTAGGCCTAATTTCGGGATGTTACAAATCTACCCTCCTTAAAGAAATTTTGTCCTCAAAATTTCCAACTACTAACAGTCGTACGTCCCAACCTACAACACTGCGCTCACGCTGCGCACTCTGATTCCAATAACACTAATATACTTTTAACTAGAATTTAGAACTCCCTACACATACTCAAAAACACCTAGCCATTAAAGCAGACAAATCTTCCACATGCAACCAATTCTATATCCGAACATTCATCCAAACCAAACACACAGAATTGATACCAGAAATACAGCGTATAATAAAGCAAAGTATCAGGAAACTTACAGTGCGGATTGGTGCCGGAGACTCGAGTGCCATACTTCCAAAAAAAAAACAACAGATATATTTTTTTCTAAATCATTTTCCAAACCATCCTTTGAAAATATTTTTGAACCCAAACCCACAGCCGAGTTTTTGAACCTAGGCTCTGATACCATAATTGTAACACTCCAAACCCGGCCTAAACGTTACGACCGGATCTGGCATGTCACATAAAAGGGTTGTTTATAAACTGCGTTTGTTAAAAATTTCGAGTTTAAAACTTTTTTCACTGGTAATCTTTTATTTAACATTTTGGAAAACGATTATTAAGGGTTTAAGAAATTCCCGTATTGAACATTTAATAATAATAGGCAGTAATCAAATTAAAAGGTACATCAAATAAAATACCAAAATTAAAGTTATAGTGGCCTTATTACATAACAAAAACCCAAATAAAAATAAGTCCAAATAAAAGAAACGAGTTTACGAGAAAACATTGCATGGCCACCACAAGTCCGCCTCAGCTCCCAAATCCGCGATCTAATGATTACCTGCAAAATTAAACAAAGGGGTGAGTCATCGAGACTCAGTGTGTAAATCCCCTATAACACATAAACGGTTCGAGGCCCACAATCGCATATCGGTCTTAGCCCACTCAAGATGACATAAAAATAAATGAATGCATCATGTCCCAACCCAAACCTAGTTTTTCCATCCTCTGCACGCCAACCCGTACCAACCAATCACACCTTGGGGATTTCTACAATCAACCCTCCATCCGCTACACGCCACTTTGATAGTCATGCTGCCAGTTATAATACCGATCACTATGTGACCTTAAGATCAACTGTAGCTTAGCCACCGATCACAATGTGACCTTATAAACGGATGTGGCAGCGTCACCGATCACTATATGACCTTATAAACAGATGTGGCAGCGCCACCGATCACTATGTGACCTTATAAACAGATGTGGTAGCGCCATCGATCACTATGTGACCTTATAAACAAGTGTGGCAGAGCCACCGATCACTACGTGACCTTATAATCAAGTGTGGCAGAGCCACCGATCACTATGTGACCTTATAATCAACACTTCCCCTTATAATCAACACTTCCCCTTTATCATAACATCCCAATATCCCATGCAATATGACATAATTATTCGTGTATGACAGTATGTCATGTATGGAAAACATATATCAAATATAAGTATAACATGAATTACCATCATAATCAGATAGACATAATACAACATAATCAAGCTAATCAACCTCTAAAGGTATAACTGTAATTTTACCTAGCAAGGGTATTTTTGTAATTTACCTATCGAGGGTATTTTAGTGATTTCGCACCTGCAATGGCCTTTTCGAAGGCCTAATGTCGCCTCGAGCAACTCAGCTACCATTTCCGATCGTACCGGACTATTAGGCCTAAAACCCGATTTCGGCCCATTCGGGCCCACACGCTTGTGTGGCCAACCTAACACAAATCTAGCCACGTACATAAGATTCACCTAGTCTAGTTCACTATATACTACACCATCATACAATTTTATTCAATTGGGCCTACTTCAGCCTATCGTGGCCCAAGCAGCCTCAGCCCACAAGAATACTACTGATGGCCTCAACTATCGCGTCGAAGCCCCACACGTGCGCTTGCACGCTCGTGTGGCTACTATTGTCGTGACCGACATATCGGTATTTGCCGCTCTACAACTAGAGTAGAGAGAGTTGCACACCTGATAGGAATCTGGTGCTAATCTGCGCTCCGACCATTCTTGTGTCCAAACACCCTTCAATGTGTATTCATCCTTCTCCTAGAATGCTATATATATAGCTAACTTCTCACCTTCCTTCTTTGTATATTTCCGATGTGGGATCCTTCCGTCAGCAGAGTTTAAATCCAACTCAAACTCTTCCCGTCCAATTCGCAAAATAAATACTCCTTGCTTTTCATGGGATTCGAACCTGTGCTCCTTGCAACATAATCCACGCTGCTAACCACTTGGCCACAAGCTCCTCTTGTGTCTTAAACCATGCGCAACTAAATATAAATCTATAGCCAAATACTAAGGTCCATGTAAAAAGAAAACCAAAATGCAAGAGCTAAGACTGGAACCTTGGACCTCCTTCCTTCCTTGTGGTGTCACCCTTGTCTCTTATGTATCGTCACTTTGCCACTACACCACACACTCCACTTGTGTCATTTTTCTCCATATTTTATTCTTAAGGCCTACCTACTAACTCCTAGGGTTTTTCTCGCATAAAACCAAAATTTCCCTAAAGCCAAAGTTTGATCCCGGAACCTCATAGAAGCCCCCTAACATTCCAAAATCACTTACCTAATAGGTCCAACTTGCATTTAAGCCAATCTCTTGTTCTCCAAAAATTTAACTGCTACTATGCTCAAGGCCCATTGGGTCCAATCCTACTAGGCCCAATTTCGGGATGTTACAAATGTGACCGTGAAACGCCCTAAAAATACTTAAATTTATTCTCGTATGTTTGTTACACAAATGTGTATCTACTTCAGTGGTTATGTGTTCTGGGTGTGTGTGGGAGGTCCTAAGTTCAACCCTTATCTTTAGCCAGTAGGCTTATAATTATATGTTGGTAAAACATGTCAGAATGGGCCTACTGGTCTAGTGGATAAGTAGAGCGTTGACGTGTTGGAGGTCCTGTGTTTGAGTACTGGTGTGGGCATTATTTTTGCTAGTGTGGACGGCTAGAATTTGTATTTCATTAAAAGTCTGAGTAGTGGGAAGGTTGGAGAGAAATCTAAGTAGTGGGAAGGTTGGAGAGTTTTTAGGGGAAGATTTGGGGATTTTGAAGTTATCCCATATTTGGTTGGCTGAAAATTTCGGCACTCTTCCTCTCACTCTTACAATTCTTTCGGTTTTGGCAATTTTCTCTCTTTTCATCTTGTTTGCTTTTCTACTAAAATTCACCCTTTTTCTTTGATTGTTGACTTTATCTTTTGGTTTTTTTTCTCATCCTTCCTTGTAGCCGAAACCTACCTCTTCTTGCCGTTCTCTTTTTGTTCTTTGTCTAATCAGTTTTTGGTGCACAACGGTTGTTTCCTTACTCCCTCTGCTGAAGTGGTTGCTTCACCAAACACCTCCCTTTTTGCTGCCGATTTCACTACCTACAATCCCTATTTTCAATTTCTTTCTTCTTATTTATTTATTTTGGTTAAGTTGCCAATTATTTCTAGGGGTGTGGTTGTTCTATCTTTTGTCTCTATTGAATTATTGTGCTTTTAGCCTTCTTTTTAGTTGTAGGCCGATAATTTCTTTCCCCTATACATGGATTTGCATTTTCGGTACTAACCGTGGAGCTAGTGATCACTCTTTATCAACGATTTAAGTGTGTAAGGCCTCAGTTGTTCAAACAAGGCAACTGGCAGTCGATCTTTTGGACAAGTGTTTTGAAGAGGGGTTGTGTAATCCAATTTTTATGTGATTTGTTGTGTGTTATGGTTGAAACATAGGTTTGGAGTGCTCAAGAATGGTGTGCGCATTTTTCATAACCGGGTATGTAAAACACGACTCTGGAAATGAAAATCGACAAAAAGCCGAAAAACGTAGAAGTCGACGCCACATGGACGTGTGGCCACTCGTGTGGTAGGCCGTGTGACCGGACATGGGCGTGTGATCGACGAGGCATGCCATGTGCGATTCATGGGCCGAGTCGAACTGGGCCATGTGGGCCTGTGGGTGTGTAGGCCCTACAAAAGTGAACCACACGAGCGTGTAGGATTATTGGGCCAGGCTATGTGATCCACATGGCTAAGGCCATTTTGGGCCTTGTGGCCCACATAGGTTGCCCGAGTCGACTGTGCACCTACTGTAGGGTCGGTAAGATTACCTAGATCTCTAATTGACTGAATGACTGTTATATCCATGTACTATATATATACATGGATGACTGTATTTTGAGCATGCTGTTAAAACTGTACTAAATGCCTATATAATACCATGATTTGGGATGACATGATTGTATGATGCATTGCCTGGGGATGGGTTTATATGGATCGGAAGAAGTGTATTGAAAGGCTTAGAGCCTAACTTACTGGCAGCTCAGCTACAAACTACTGTTTAGTGCCGCATTCGGTACTTTTTAGAGTGTAGGGATGGGTGGGTTGATTATATCCCTACATGGAGTGTAGGGTTGGACAGAGATGGAGTGTAGAGGCTAGCTAGGTAGGACTTGTATACTGCATATTTTCATACTATACTGATTACTGACACTGTAATGGGCCAAGGCCCAAATGCATGACTGCCTTTGTACTGAGATGGGCTAAAGCCCAAACTGATTCATCACATCGATTCTCGAAAATGGCTTAGACCTGCATCGTGATTGATTGCCTCATCATCTGTTTGTTCTATATGGGATTACACACTGAGTTTTCGAAAGCTCACCCTTCTATTTTAACTGTACAGGTAATCCCTAAACATAGGCGGATCGGTGCGACAGAGGACTCAGCGGTGGCCACACGACCCATTTCGTTCTATTTTAGTACTTAATTATAATTTTGATTTTATTTTGGGGTAATTTACTATAATAATGGCCTCTTTGGATTTCCATGGTTAATTTGAGATTTCTATTATTTTGATTTACAACTGCTAGTAGTAGGGTTAATCGAGTTTTCAAAAAGAATCAACTGTTTTAACAAAATACACTCAAATACGCAAACTGATTTACAAAGCTTCCGCAATAAGTGACGTTTTGAAAATTAACAATGTTTTGAAAAAGAATAATTTTGTGATAATGAACTACGTTTGAAAATTAACGATGCATCCTAGAAATAACAATATTTTGTATAGAGGTTAAATAGAAAAGAGGTTTTTTTACGACAACTCATTTATTTCGAAAAACGCTACCATGTGACATCACCAGATTCAGCCATAACGTCTAGGCTGGATTTGGGGTGTTATAGACCGAACGGTCAACTGTTCCTTTTTTTTCCTTACTTCCTTCTAACTTTTTTTTCCATAATACTAATTTTTTTAATTCACTTAATCTATTGATATAGCATTGTTTAATATCAAATTCTTTTATTATAATATTGGATTTTAGTTGAATCATTTTTAGTTAAGTTTTTCATTCTTAAATTATTGCAACTTTTTCAATTAATTATACTTTTCTATTACTTGAATATATGTTTATAATTAAGGTTCATACTTATAAAAAATAAAATTTTTTGTTTATGATTAATTTTCTAAACATTGCATCACTATTTTTATTATTCTCGATTTTATATTGGTTCAGCTGCAGATTTTCGACCTTATGAACAATTTTTTTTCCCTAATTTAAAAAAAGTTTCCTTTCTTTTTTATCATACTAATATTTACTTTAAAAATTGTTCAAAAACATATTTGCCTCTAAGATTGTCAGTTTTTAACAAAATTGACTCAACTAATTTCATAATTTATGGGAATTCTCCAGGTGCAATAATACTGACTAAATTTGGATTAATCAAACTACACAGTTGCTAATGTATTTTAAAAACTATTTTCTTCAGTTCATTCATATTTTGCTTGAATGAGGTCTATTGAGAATCTCGTAAAAATCAACTTTGCTTATTTCCATCCATTATGAATTCAGTGACCTAATGGTGTAGGTGGAAGGTCTACAGATAACGACTCTAACAAGAGAGGAAGAAGCAACACAACCATGGTCCGCAACTTTTTTAGGGTGGATGTAAGTGTGGAGATCTTGAAGAAAGAAAACAAGGATTTTTAGGAAGGTGAGGATAAAAGTGAGGGATAAAGAAAGTAAGGTTTATTTTTTTGTATGTATCTTTTTAAGATTAATTTATTATTTTAAATAAATACAATGTAATTTTTTAGATTTATATATATTATAATTTATTATAATTTTTTGAAATTTTTTTGTGTATTTTTATTTTTTAAGAATTAGAATCAATTTGAGATTATTTGTAGTGTTGAGGGTTAATTTTTTAAAAATTATGACTAAATTGACACAATATGTAAAATTTGAAGATTAAATTTATTATTATAATATTTTTGTCTTTTTATTTTTTAATAAAATTAACTTAATTTAATAAATTTATTGAGATTAATTATATGTATTAATTAAAATATATTAATCATTTTAAAATATTTAAATAAAATTTTTTCCAATTTGTATTTAAATGAAGTACAAAATTTAAATATTTTTATATGCATTAAATAATTTGCTATAAACATAAACTTTCTAAAAATTTAAAAGTATGTATATTAATTATATATTTAAAAAAATTTCTTTTATAAATTTATGTAAAATTTTATTTTATATGATCTCTTTCTATTTTACCTAATCAATGATTATATGAGGAGCCTAAGTCTGATTTGATAATACCAACTCTTACGGAGTGAGAAGAAAGAGAAGAAGCAAGAGAATGGTCTGCTAAGAGGGAGGAAATTGCATAAACTATGTGGACTAATTATATGGTTAGAAATATTAGGTAGGTTTAGGGCTTAGAGTTATTATTTCTATGTTATGTATGTTTTAGTATTAAAATTGTTCTGGTTGAATATTTATATTGAAATTAGTTTGTTGGATTTTGAAATTATTTTGTTTTAAATTTATTAGATATTAAATTTATTATATTTTAATCTTGTTAGATATTGAAATGATTGACAATGACAATTATTAATGTAGAATGAGTAAGGGCAACAAAGAACGGACAACCAAGCAATTCAAGTGGACGAAATCGATGGAACATCTTGTTTTCAGAATTCTAGCAGAGGAGGCCCGGAAAGGAGATAAGTCTTTTAACACTTTCAAAGTATTTTCTATTAATCGGGTTGCTGTAGTTATTTCTGAAAGATTTCAAGTTCAATGCGATGCGAAGCATGTGGAAAATCATTTGAGGACTGTAAAAAACCAATGACAGATTATATGCACAATTCAAGCTGAAAGTGGTTTTGGATGAGATGATAACATGAAAATGATCACATGTGATAGAGCGACATATGATGCAGCAATGATGGTATTATATGTATATATAAGTTAAGTATATTCCAATTGTTTTTTTTTCTTGTTATTCTAATTGTGTATAATATCCAATAGACACATAAGAGGTATGAACCAATTTTGAATAAAAAAATTGATTATTATGATGAAATGACTTTGGTTGTTGGCAAAGATATCGCAAGCAGTTTTGCCAAAACATTTGTTGACATAGACTTGGATGATGGTAACCAACATTCAGTGCCTATAGACTGTGACAATGAGGAGATTGAGGAGGTTTAAAAAAAAGCATCTTCATCTGGCACATCTAAACACAAAAGAAAAAATGATCAAGAAAGTGTCGTTGATGAACAAATTAAATTTATGGGTGAATAACTTGGGTAAAATTGCTAATGCTTTGGAACAATTTACTGAGGATAAGACACCACATTTTTACGAAGAAGTGATGTCGATGGAGGTAGAAGGATTTGATGACGACTTCCTTTGTAGTGTGTTTGATTATCTTGTGAGTCTTGAATCCGAGGCCAAAGCTTTTTTTAGTCAAAAGTAAGAAGCATAGAAAAATTTAGCTTCAAAAATTTTCTCAAGGTTAAAGATATTGATGCTTTAATGTGGTGTAATATTAGTTATGCACTTGGACAATGTTATTGTTATCATGTGGTGTACTACTAATTATGCACTTGGATAATATTATTAATTTCTAGTATTGATTGTGGTTCGGAAGCTAATTTATTATTATCCAATCTTTGTTTTTTTTTATAGCACAATTAGGAATCATCTATTCGCTTTGATTGTTTTCAATTTATGACGGTTAATATTCTAGCTTAATAATTGAGTATTATTATATATTTAATTTTATTTATTTATTTATAAATAAATTATTGCAATATATGTAAAAACAATGTAAAATATAAATTTATTAATAGATATAAAATAAACTCAATTAAATAATGAAAAGATAATGAATTCTCAAATGTATGTTTGTTACTTTGAAAACAGATTTTATGAAATATTTTCATTAAATCTGCCGAACAATAGAAAATATATCTAAATACCCGAAAAATAAATTATTTTCCAGAAAATATTTTACTGGCAAACAAACGGAGTCTAATTTTTTCACCATTTTACAAATTACATTTCTTTACTAAATTTCCCTTCATATAGGCTTTTTATTTTTGTTCAATATTTTTATAATTTTCAAAATTTTATACAATTGTTTAATGAGTAAACTACATTGTTGGTCAATTTAAAAGTCAATTAATTTTTTTCTCAATTTAGTCATTCTAATTAAAATAATTATCTAAATTAATTATTATCGTTAAAAATTAATCATTTCCATTAAAAATTCTATTAATTTTTCAACGAATTATTGACATGACACCTTAACTCATTAATTAACTGACACGTAAAAAAATTTTGGTAGAAACACAAGACACTTTTTTTTCTTTCCCTTCTCTCGCTTTAATTCCTTTTGTTTTGATTTTTTTTTTTCGTTTTGGGTCCGAAAAATTATATAATGAACTAAGCATAAAAGACAATCCTATCTATAAAGTAAAACTTCCAATGAAAGCCTAAAAAATTACTTTTAAATAAAATAACTCCACAAAGGTACATAATCATATGCTTTTTGTTCTTCCCATTCATCGTTATGGCCAGAACGAGGAGATGACATCATCATATCGGCGGCCATATTTGCCCAAAATCTTTGTCCCAAACAACACTTCTTCAACCAAATAAAACCCTTTCTCCATCCCTATGTTTTCACCTCTCTTTGTATTATTTCTACAATTCTCGTTCGATTGCTCAACCGTTCTAAAACTCTCCACCACCTTAGCAACCATCTTTTGGATATCCTTTGGGTTGGAAAAAATTGGTATCAGAAGATGTAACAGCCTGATTTTGGGGCTAGTCGAAACAGTGGTTTCGGAACCACTAATCCGAGGTCAGATAAAATTATTCTAATATCATTTTATGGGTTATAGCATGATTATATGAGTGCATGAAAATTTTGGTGCATTAATTTTAGTGATTGTATGCTTAATTTTGAAAAAGGGCTAAATCCCATAAAGTGTGAAAGTTTTATTCTATTAGCTAAAGGTGTCAAATAGTTATAGAATATTAAATTGGTGGTCCTTAATGTGAAATTAATCCTTATTTAGGGTGATGGCCGGCCATAGGGACAAAGAAATGACATAGTCAAGGTTAGGTGAAGCATTTGGTGACTTAATTGATTTTTAATCATAAAATAAAGAAAAGCTATCATCTTTCCCATTTTTCTTCTTCTTCCACCGAAAGTATCAACAAGAATAGGGGTTTGGAAGCTTGAAAATTTTCAACAACTTCAACCTTTGCTAGTAAGGGATTTTGGTGATCATTCTTGTTAATTTTTGTACTTTTGGGACCCTTCTAGCATTATCTAGCTAATGAGGGGACTATTTTACAAAATGGTTGAGAGTCTAGGGTTTTTCCATGATAATATTTATGTTGTTTTCTGAATTTTTATGGAAGAAAATGAACCTTGGTTGTTAAATACACAACTTTTGTGAAAGGGGTTTCCATGAAATCACCTAAATGAACATTTTCGTAAATGTTGTAAAATAGGTAGTAAATGTGTAAATAATTGGAATTGTGAGTTGCTATAAGCTTAAATATATTCAGCTAGGCTTGATGAGTAAGGAAATTTAATGAAAATTGATTTACGAGCCTAGGGGCAAAATCGTAATTTTGTGAAAGTCTAAGGGCAAAACGGTAATTTTGCCAAAGCAGAAATTTTTAAAACATCTTGATTTATGTGGTGATTAAATAAGTGAAAGTGTCATTATAGATCAAGAAACACGAAGTCCAGACCGAAATCGAGGAAAGAACAAGGTGGTGGACTAAATCGAACAAATATACATATTTTGGTACCGAGGTAAGTTTGTGTGTAATAAAGCTACATAATGTTATTATGTTTTTAAATGCTTGATAGCATGAGAAATGTATATTATCTCTATGAAATTGGTTGATGATGTCTCGATGAAAGTATGATGAATTTTTTTTTAAGTCGAAGTCCCGATTGAACCTTAGGAATAACAAGGATACCATTGTCACGACATGAGATTAAGGAGGTCCC
This sequence comes from Gossypium bickii, assembly GCA_025503065.1. Classification (NCBI taxonomy): domain Eukaryota; kingdom Viridiplantae; phylum Streptophyta; class Magnoliopsida; order Malvales; family Malvaceae; genus Gossypium; species Gossypium bickii. The sequence goes on along the minus strand of CP106713.1, from coordinate 52,980,133 downwards.
GTATAAGACCATGTCTGGGACATGGCCTCGGCACTGAAAGGAGATCCCTTATAAGACCATATATGGGATATAACATTGACATCAAGCAGTAATTCTGTGTAAGACCACGTCGGGGACCTGGCTTCGATATGTAATCGTGTAAGACCATGTCTGGGACATGGCATTGATATACGATCCCTTGTAAGACCATATCTGGGATATGGAATCAGCATCGAGATGTGATCCCATGTAAGACCATATTTTGGATATGGCATTGGCATCGTATTACGTATATGATGATTCTTGTGTATCCTCAAGTATTCCAAGTGGTTCAACGGGCTAAGGAGTTAAGTTTATGTTGAAGATGAAATTAGTGCTAAACTTATGTGATGAGGTGACACAGGTACATGTGAGTAACTTACGAGAAATGAGTCTGATATGTGATATGTGATTGGTAAGAGTAATCATGAGTAGGTTATGGCAATGTGCTTGAGAATTTGTGTTATTACTTAATGTAATGTATGGATGTTATCATAAGCCTTTATGTTGTTATTTATTTCATGCAAACTTACTAAGCTTTATGCTTACCCCTCTTTTTTCCATTTCTTATAGTATTGCCAAGCTAGCTCGGGGATCGAAGAAAGTCAGAGGCTCGATCACACTATTAATTGGAACATTTGGTATAGTTAGACTTATCTTTCTGAGTATGGCATGTATAGGGAATTAGTCTTTGTCAAGTGACATAGTGTTTTGGCCAAATGTATTGGCATGTCTTGGAGAGTGATTCATTTTGTATAAGGCCATGGATGATGGCTATTACTTGTTATTGATATATGAAAATGATGATGTTTTCCATGAATGTGCAAATTGCATGGTTGAGTATTTGGTATATTGATGCATGAATGAGTAGGTTATTCGATGTGGTTTATGTTGGTGCAAGTAAAGGTGGCATTAAAGGCTTGGTAAATAGCCTTGTTACTGTCCACACGGGTAGACACACGGTCATGTGTCTAGGACGTGTGTGACACACAGTCTACCCTATGGGCGTGTAGTTAGGCCGCGTGTCCCCCTGCACCTTAAATTGGCAAAACAGAATGCCAAGTAGTAACCACACGGACTGAGACACGGCCGTATGTCTCGACCATGTAGAGGACACGGCTATAGAACATGGGCATATGCCCAGGCCGTGTGAAGTCTTCACTTGAATTTAGGAATTTAATTCGCCACACGGGCTAAGGAAACGGGCGTGTGCCTTGGCCGTGTGACCATGTAAGGTTGCTGACGTTAGAAACAGAATGTCAAGGTTTTCGCACACGGGCCAATACATGAGTGTGTCAAGGCTGTGTGAGGGACACAGGCGTGTGCCAGGCCGTGTGAAAACCCTTGTAGGTTCGAATTGAGAAATAAATCCACACGGGCATAGGACAAAGGTGTTTCCCTATATGCTTAGGCCGTGTCAGTCACACGGTCCTTCAACATGGTCATGTTATCAGGTCACACGGGCGTGTTGACCTTCCACACGGGTGTGTGCCTCTGTTGTTAGTGACTTTTTCCAAAGTTTACTAAAGAACTTGATTTGGTTCGAACCGTTTATAAAGTGTGAACTGAGCCTTGTGGGCTCCTATTAAGGGCTTTAAGATGTAGATTGAAAATTTTTAATTTTGAATGCACTTTAATGACCCGAAAATGTATGGGAGTATGTGTTTAAGTTAGGTAATGCCTCGTACCCTATTCCGATGTCAAACACGGGTAAGGGGTGTTACAGAAGATTCTAAGCTGAGTCCGCGAAGTTCAAACAAGCTGACCTCCCTCTCAGTGCTATAGTCGCTACATGGTGAGCATGTGCCGCCATCTCTGCCATAGGGAAAGTTTCAAGCCAAATCCTTGACTTTTTATTAGGCCCCCTCATTTCAGAAACCCACTTCTAGGGATTCTTTCTGTAACACCCCTATCCCGAGTCCATCACCGGATTAAGGTTAGGAGTGTTACCAGACATATCGAAAATGTTCACAGACAAAATCATACATTCAATCATCGTTCTGAGATATAATGTCCCTTAAACGGGTCCTCGAGACCTTAATCATGCTTAGAAGTCGAGTCGGGACTAAACTGAAACACATATGAAATTTCCTGAAAATTTAAAACTTTTCTAAAATACAGGGGAGACACGCCCGTAGGAGGAGACCATGTGCCCTCCACGGCTTCTAGACACCCCTGTGTGTCCATCCGTGTCTATATACTGACTATATCAACACGATCACTAGGCAAGCCCGTATGCCATGGCCGTGTGCTACTAGGCCATATACTGACTTCCCCACCACGGCCACCAAGCACGCCCGTGTGCTCTTAGCTAGCTACTGACTTGCACACCACGGCCAGCTGCCATGCCCATGTCGAGGCCGTGTACTACTAAGCTATATCCTGTCAATTCACCCACGGTCTCGTGCACGCTGGTGTGTACAACTGGCAGTGTGACATTATAGGCCATCTACAAGGCCAATATGCCACCCATAAGGGTCAAACCTATAATCAACATATATCATCCCATTTCATTCACCTATGACCATAAAAAAACATACCAAATAGCCAACCAAATCATGCATATTTGTCAACTAAGGTAATCACACTATAATCCATTCAATATACATTCAATCTAACCATTCAAACCAATTCTAAACATACCAATTTGCATGATCAAATCTCAATTATGCTCAAACACCAATCATCTATATACTTACCATTTCAAAACCATTTCATATATCTACTAATCATACCAAAACAACTTCACATATCATACTTCTTTAAGCATATATCAAAACATATCTAGCCAAATCACATAGCTAAGTTCACTTTACAACTTATACTAAGACTAGCCTATACATGCCATATTGAGCTATATACATTTTCAAAGTGTACCAAAATAAGTTTTAGTAGTGTGATGACGATCCGTGTAATGATCCGAGCCTTGATGAGCTTTGACGACCTATAAAACAGATTAAACACACACACACGCAGAGTAAGCTTTCCAAAAGCTTAGTAAGTCATATACAAATAACTTAACATAATTCATTCATAAGTATGGCAATTTGAATTCATTAACATATCCTTAATTCAAGCACATAAATGAACTCTTTGCTCACTTGGTTTGCCATTTCTTACCAATCCACACATCCCCAAAGATCTCATTTGCTTATATCTCAAACATACATATATCTCAAATGTTCATTTGCATTAATGCATATACATACTTACCTTTTATGCTTATACAAAGCATATATATATCAACGTACCTGAAACAGATGTACATTCACGTATTTGTTCCTAGCTCAAAATTGTAATTCGTATCACAGATTTGCCCGTTGAACCATTAGAAATCTAGTAGGATACCCAGAAAGCTCAGAATAATCGTACAATGCCAACGTCCCAGACGAGGTCTTATATGCACTCGAATATCGATGCCACTGTCCCAGACAGGGTCTTATACGAATTAATACGATGCCGATGTCCCAGGCATGGTCTTACACGTAAAGCTCATATCGATGCCAACGTCCCAGACGTGGTCTTACTCGTAAAGCTTATATCGATGCCAACATCCCAGATGTGGTCTTACATGAAATCTAATATTGATGCCAATGTCCCAGACGTGTCTTACACGAGTCTCAAATCAATGCCAACGTCCCAGACGTGGTCTTACATGATGAAACAGAATAGGTACCTATGTCATGACAAAGTTAATCCTATCTATTCCTAGGTTCGAACGGGACTTCTCGGATATCGTTGCTATATCGACCTTATCTCATAATTCAATTACTCAACATCTCATAAACATTCATTATCATTATTAGTCATATAAACATTTACAAATTCATACAAATACATTTATTTGCATAATGACTTACCTCGGATTCAGTTTATCGGAATAGAAACGGCTACTCGTTTACTTTCGCCTTCTCGCGATCTAAATCCGTTTTCCTCGGTTCTTAATCTAAACATATTCAAAATTAACCCTTTTATTCACTAATTCATTCAATTCAATCCAAGGACACACATTTAGGGCTATTTGCAAAATAACCCTCATATTTGCACAATTTATCAATTTAGTCCTTTTTTCTCAAAACATCAAATTCACAAAATCCACTTATACACAAGCTTGGCTGAATATATACACATCACATACAAGCCCACATTTTTCACCAAATTTACAATTTAGTCCCTCAATTTTCCATTTTCTCAATTTAGCCCTATTTAGCTAAATTCATCAAAAATTCAAGAACAAAGTATGTTCATCAATTACATATCTATCATTTAACACCATAAAACATCATAAAACTCAACATAGCATCAATGGAATTTTACACAAACATCATCAGTTCATGAAATTGAGACATGGGTTTGATAGCTCTCGAAGCAACGATTTCAAAAACGTAAAAATTATCGAAAACCTACCGAAAACATACCTTAATCAAAGCTTGGAATAGCCGAACCTAGTTTAAGGTTTTCTTCTTTTTCTTTCTTTGATTTTCGGCTAACAAAGATGATAACAGTGGCCATTTTCATGCTTTTCTTAAACATATAATCATTTATTACAAAAAGACATTTTTAACCTTTAAAACAATTATATCAAAACATATAATTCAAGGTCATTTATGACCTTAGCCGTCCACTAGCCATGGAAATGGCTAAATTACCACATAAATCCTCACATTTTTAAAGCCACTATACATAAGCACTTTAACAAATAGCAAGTAACTTTCATGTTTAATGCAATTAAATCCTTTGCTCAAATTTAACACACAGACAGACAGATTAGCTTACGAAAATTTACCACATGCTCAATCACACATCAACAGCACAGAAAATAATATTAAATTAATATTCGGACTCAGATTTGTGGTCCCGAAACCATTGTTCTGACTAAGGTATAATCCGGACTGTTACACTTTCAGCATCGACATCGGAGCATGAACCATTGTTACTGGTTAGCTCACAGGACTTCACTATCTAGCACCTTAAATCCCAATCCTGATTCCAACCAACCTTGGCATGACGCCTATGAAGCATGGACATGGACATACAATACGGGTACGACACGATACAGATACAGTGACACGGTAAATTTTAAAAAATGATGATATGGATACGGTAGGATACAACAATAAATTTTTATTATTATTTATATATATTTTATGTTAAAATACTCAATGTAAATGAAAATATTGATAGTTTTCATTAATATATAATTAATTCTTTTCCATTAAGCTCTTTTATCATTACATAAAATATGAAAAAAATATAGTAATACATTTTTCAAGTTCATTACACAAAACATGTCATATCAAATCTAAATTTGAAGTTCAACCTATATCCTTAAGAAGGCTTGTACAAAAAGAAGCAGAAAGAGAACAAATTTCTAGTTCAATTCACAACATTAGCATTTTCCATATCTTCTTCTTCATTGGAAAAAATTACCATCTCCATATCTGGTTCATCAAGAGATAAGCTAGCAACTCCAAGAATTTCAACTCCTTCAAATGAGTCAAATACATCACCTCCAATTCATCTTGTTCTCTCCTTCTTTATAATGAACAGTTTTTTTAAAGTAATTGAAGATTAGTATGAGCAAATACTAAATCTTCGGCACATTGAGGATTAATCTTATTTCTCCTCATGGAACAGATAAATGAATATGTACTCCAGTTCATCTCACAATAAGATGATGAAGAAGGTTGTTGTTAAGTATGACTCCTATTTCAGTCAAATTTGAGAAATAATCTTCTAGTTAAACTCTGTTTATTTATTTCAATCAAACTCTAATTAGTAGAGATTATTTTATTATTATTTGACCTATGAATTTATCCTATAAATAGGCTCTTTTACAACTTTAGAAAACACACCCATTACATATTAGAACTCATATCACATTTAGAGATATTTGTCTTTACTTTTTGAGGGTTAATTGTTTTTGGGGTTTAGTTTTATCTCCATATTTTGTACTCTTCGTTCTTTTTGTCATTATAGTAAAATTATCTTTGCCCGTGGTTTTTTATCCTCTTTGGAGGGGTTTTTTCACGTTAAATTTGTGTGTTTAATTTCTCAATTTCTTTCGTTATTTTTACTTGTTCGTTGCTTAAACGGGTCGATACTCAACAAGTGGTATTAAAGCTAGTTCAATTTTCGTAGATCAGCCTATTCAGAGATGGCAACAACAAGGTTTGAAATTGAAAAGTTCGATGGTGAGACAAATTTCAATCTGTAGCAAGTTCGAATGATGGCAATTCTAGTTCAATCTGGCTTGAAAAAGGTTGTTACAGGGAAAAAGCTTGATAATCTAAATAAAATAGAATGGGAAGAGCTTGATGAAAAGGCTTTGTCTACAATCCAGTTGTGCTTCACGAATACAATATTGCAGCAGGTATTAATGGAGAAGACCTCATCTGCCTTGTGGAAAAGGTTAGAAACTCTTTATGCGACTAAGTCTCTAGCTAACCGATTAGTGTTGAACAACGTCTATTTACATTTCGTATGAACGAATGTGAGCTTCTTAGAGATCACATCAGTCAATCCAGTACTCTTTTAAATCATTTAAAGAACGTTGAGGTTTAGATTGACAATGAAGATCAAGCTATGCTATTATTGTGCTTTTTACCCCCTTCATACAAGTCTTTCAAGGAGACCTTGATTTATGGCATAGAAAAACTATCGTTCGAAGATATAAAGGGCTATTTTTTGAATAGAGACAAACTCAATAATGAGTATGGTTTGAATAGCAAGATAGATAGGCAAGTTTCTGTTTTGGTAACATTAAAAAAATGAGACAAAATGTGTTTTATTGTAAAAAGTTAGGTCATATCAAAGCAGATTGTTATAAACTGGGAAAAAAAGAGCTGCTGAGAGTAACGAGGAAGATGTAGCTGGTTCTAATTTGGTCGATGAAAGCGATTATGATTTCTTGTTAGTGTCAATGAGAGATAACTCCAAGCTTACGTCAGAGTGGATCCTTGATCCGGGATGTTCTTTCCACATGTTCCCTAATAGAGAATGGTTCTCCACATACAGTTCGGTAGAAGGTGGAATTATGCTCATGGGAAACGATTCATCCAATAAAATAATTGGAATTGGTACTGTTAAAATTAGAATACACGATGGGACGATTAGGACATTCTTAGATGTCAACTATATACCTGATTTACGAAAGAATCTCATCTCCTTGAGTATTTTAGACTTGAAAGGATATAGAATCAACATCGAGTCAAGCAACATTAAAGTATCTCGTGGAGCTCTTGTTTTGTTAAAAGGTAAAAGAATCGACAGTCTTTATATTCTAGAATATTCTATAGTGACTGATGAAATCGGACGTCCCTTGTCTGTTACGGATTCGAAGTAAACTCGTTTGGAGCGGAGGCAACTTGGTCATTGGAGGAAAAAATGCATGACTATTTCGTTGAAGAGATGTTCTCTTTTGGATGCAAGTTTTTAAAAAGTTAGGGTACTGTGTTCGTGAAAATCAGACTCGGGTTAGTTTTGGTTTGGCAGTGTACAAGTTGAAGGCTAGAAGTCTTCCAATTTCTAAGCATAAATTCGACTCAGTTAATTCCCTGCATAGTTCAAAATAGGCCCGTGGCGGGCTTTGGCAAAGATGGCGTTGTTGAAATATGAGTCAAGGTAGAGATTTCTTAAGTATGTAATAGCCCGATTTTGGGGCTAGTCGAAATAGTGGTTTCGGGACCACTAATCTAGGATTGAAGAAAATTATTTTTAATATTACTTTGTGTGTTATAACATGATTATAAGGATATATGAAAATTTTGGTGTTTTAATTTTAGCCATTGTATGCTTAATTGCGAAAAAAGACTAAATCGCATAAGGTTCGAAAGTTTCATTTTAAAGCTAGGGGTGTTTAATATATATGGAATATTAAATTGGAGGTCTTTAAAGTGCAATTAGACCATCCTAAAGGTGATGGCCGACCAAGGGAGACAAAGGCATTAATTTGGTCAAAAATTTAGTGATAGTAGGTGACTAAAAATGAATAAAATAAGATAAATAAAGAAGATATCATCTTTTACTATTCACATTTCTTCTTCCACCGAAAATTGTAGAGAAAATAGAGGTTTTTGGAGTTCAAACTTTCAGCCAAGCTATTCTCTTGCAAGTAAGTGATTTTAGAGGTCTTTCTTAATAATTTTTGTACTTTTGCAACCCCTAAAGCTTAAGCTAGCTAATGAGGGGACTATTTTGCAAAATGGTTGAAATTTTAGGGACTTTCCATGAGAGTGTTTATATTGTTTACTGAGTTTTTATGGAAGAAAATGAATGTTAGCGGGTTAAAAAATAACTTTTGTGAAAGGTGCTACCATGAAAACACCTAAATGAGACTTATTTGTAAAGGTTGTAATTGAGTAATAAATGCATGAAATGATTGGTTTTGTGAATTGTTGTAAGAGAAATAAATGTTCAGCTAGGCTTGTTTAATGAGAAAATGTAATAAAAAATGATTTACGAGCCTAGAGGTAAAATAGTAATTTTGCCAAAGCATAAGGGCAAAATGGTCATTTTTGCCTAAGTAGAGATTTTGATGTGTCATGAGTTATATGGTGATTAAATGAGTAAAAATTATTATTATAGATCAAGAAGAGCGCTGAAACAACTTTGACCGGGGTAAAGGTAAGGTTACAGACTAAACCGTTGATTAACACATTTTGCACCTAGGTAAATTTATGTCTAAACGATACATCTTTAATACATATGTTGTTACCTATGATGCATTGTATGGATGAAATTACTTATTGGTGAGATTGATTAAAAATGATAGGTAATGAGTAATTCTCGTATGAACCTCGGAATAAAAATGTAAGTACGAATAAATATCCGTAATTATCGTTTGGTGGGCTGTGTGTGATACCACCGTAATTATCATTTTTGGTGGGTTGTGTGTGATACCACCTTATTATTTATTCACGATGGGTTGTGTGCGATGCCATCGTTTATATTATCATTTGGTGGGCTATGTACGAAACCACCGTAATAATACTAGTTGGTGGGCTATGTGTGATACCACCCTATTATTGATTAAAGGTAGGCTATGTACGAAACCACCTGGTACTTAGTATTACTCCGAAGGGTTTATCGAGAAACTTGTCTAAGTAAATATTTCATGTGGATTTATGGTGATGAGTGCAGGGTACATGTGCAAGTAAATGTGAGCAATATATATGTTATATGGTTGGAATATGGTAAGAGATGAGATGAGTAAGCATGATTATGAAAATGTGAATTGTTCTTACATAATATGTAATGTTTGTGATTGCTTGGCATATGGTATGGTGCTTATTGTTTACATGTAGACTTACTAAGCTTAAAGCTAACTTCCTTTCTTTTCCCTTGTTTTATAGTGTCAAAGAGCCAGCTCGAGATACGAAGATAATCGTAATATCACCCACACTATCAGCACATCTTGGCATATTTAGACTTAGCGTTTTGAGTATGGCACGTATAGGGACTAGACTTAGGGAAATGCCATGCTGTCTTGGCCAAGTGTGTTGGCTCTTTTAAAGATGAACTCTTTTGTATAATACCATTTGGCTTAACAAATGCTCTTGTGATCTTTATGGATTTAATGAACCGTATCTTCCGGCAGTATTTGGATAAGTTTGTAGTCATTTTTATTGATGACATACTAATTTATTTTTGGGATGAGAGTGAAATGCAGAACACCTGAGAGCTGTGTTACAGACTCTAAGAGATAATCAGTTGTATGCTAAATTTAGCAAGAGTGAGTTTTGGCTCCGAGAGGTCAAATTCTTAGGACACATTGTGTCGAGTGAGGGCATTAGAGTTGATCCGAGCAAGATCTCGGCTATTGCGGAGTGGAAACCGCCAAGGAATGTGTCAGAGATTAGAAACTTTTTGGGTTTAGCAGGGTACTACACACAGTTCGTAAAAAGGTTCTCCATAATTGATACCCTGATGATGAAACTGTTGCATAAAGATGTTAAGTTTGAATGGACTGAGAAATGACAACAAGTTTCGAGAGATTGAAAACATTGTTGACTGAGGCGTCAGTTTTAGTACAACCTGAGTCGAGGAAGGAGTTTTTGGTCTACAATGATGCATCATTAAATGGTCTTGGCTGTGTGTTGATACAAGAGGGTAAAGAAGTAGCTTATGCCTCGAGATAGCTAAAGCCACAAGAGAAAAATTACCCGACCCACAATTTGGAGTTGGCAGCGATCATTTTTGCTTTGAAGATTTGACGTCATTATTTGTATGGTGAACAGTGTCGAATCTTCACTGATCAAAAGAGCTTGAAGTACTTGATGAACCAAAAGGATTTGAATTTGCGACAACGGCGGTGGCTCGAATTATTGAAGGATTACGAGCTAGTAATCGATTACTATCCGGGAAAAACAAATGTAGCTGCGGATGCCTTGAGCAGAAAATCCCTGTATGCTTTGAGAGCTATGAATACGAGTTTAACATTGTCTGATGATGGTGCTGTATTGGTCAAGTTGAGGGCTAGGCTATTATTTTTTCAGTAGATATGTGAAGCTCAAAATAATGATAGAGAAATAGAAGTTAAGAGAGCTCACTGCAAATCAGGAATTGACTCTAATTTTTGAGTTAGTTCAGATGATTGCTTGATGTTTTATGATAGAGTTTGTGTACCAAAGGGTGATGAGTTAATCCGAAAAATTTTACATGAAGTACATAGTGGATGTTTATCTGTACATCCGAGCAGCATAAAAATGTACAATGATTTGAAGAAGTTGTATTGGTGGCCTGGTATGAAAAGAGACATCCCCAAGTTTGTTTCTAAGTGTTTGATTGGTCAACAAGTGAAAGCCGAGCATCAAGTACCTTCGGGATTACTTCATCCAGTGATAGTTCCCGAGTGGAAGTGGGATCGAATCATAATGGATTTTGTAACGGGGTTGCCTACGACTCTGAAAAAGAAAGATGTTGTGTGGGCTATTGTGGATAGATTAATGAAGTTTCCTCACTTTATACCGGTGGGTGTGGATTACTCACTTAATAAGCTAGTCGAGTTGTATATTGCGGAAGTTGTAAGATTACATGGAGTACCTATATCTATTATCTTAGATAGAGATCCAAGATTTACTTCAAGGTTTTGGAAGAAGTTGTAGGAAACCTTAGGTACAAGATTGAATTTTAGTACTGCGTTCCATCCACAAACCGATGGCCAGTCCGAAAGAGTGATTCAAGTTCTTTAGGATATGCTCCGATGCTGTGTGTTAGAGTTTGAAGGTAGTTGGGAAAAATATCTAACTTTGGTTGAGTTTACCTATAACAATAGCTATCAATCGAATATACGGATGGTACCGTATAAAGCTTTATATGGTCACAAGTGTCAGACTCCCTTGTATTGGACAGAGCTCAGTCAGAAACAAATTCACAGGGTTGATCTAGTTAAAAAAATCAAAGAGAAAGTGAAAGTGATCTGTGATAGTCTGAAAGCTGCTTCAGATCGACAAAACTCATACGCGGATTTAAAAAGGAAAGAAATCGAGTTTCAAGTGGATGATAAAGTATTCCTGAAAGTATCCCCGTGGAAAAAAATATTGAGATTTGATCGAAAGGGCAAGTTGAGTCCATGATTCATAGGACCGTATGAGGTTATTGAAAAGATTGATCCAGTAGCTTACCAATTGGCTTTGCCAGCAGAGTTAGAGAGAATACACAACGTGTTTCACATGTTGATGTTGCGGCAATATCGTTTCGATACTTCGCATGTGATCCCTCTAACCGAAATTGAGATACGACTGGACATGACATATGAAGAGGAACGAATTAAGATTTTGGCTCGATAGGTTAAACAATTGAGGAATAAGAGCATAGCCTTAGTGAAAGTGTTATGGCAAAAAGACGGAGTAGAAGAGGCTACATGGGAACTAGAAGAAGTCATGAGAGAACAGTATCTAAACCTTTTTACCGGTAAGATTTTCGGGGACGAAAATCTCTAAAGGAGGGAGAGTTGTAACAGCCTGATTTTAGGGCTAATCGGAACAGTGGTTCCGGGACAACTAATCTGAGGTTGAAGAAAATTATTTTTAATATTACTTTGTGTGTTATAACATGATTATAAGGATGCATGAAAATTTTGGTGTTTTAATTTTAGCAATTGTATGCTTAATTGCGAAAAAGAACTAAATCGCATAAGGTGCGAAAGTTTCATTTTAAAGTTAGGGGTGTTTAATAGCTATAGAATGTTAAATAGGAGCTCTTTAAAGTGCAATTAGACCACCCTAAAGGTGACGGCCGGCCAAGGGAGACAAAGGCATTAATTTGGTCAAAATTTTGGTGATAGTAGGTAACTAAAAATAAATAAAATAAGATAAATAAAGAAGATATCATCTTTTACTATTCACATTTCTTCTTTCACCAAAAATTGTAGAGAAAATAGAGGTTTTTGGAGTTCAAACTTTCAGCCAAGCTATTCTCTTGCAAGTAAGTGATTTTAGAGGTCTTTCTTGATAATTTTTGTACTTTTGGAACCCCTAAAGCTTTAACTAGCTAATGATGGGACTATTTTGCAAAATGGTTGAAAGTTTAGGGACTTGCCACGAGAGTGTTTATGTTGTTTGCTGAGTTTTTATGGAAGAAAATGAATGTTAGTGGGTTAAAAAATAACTTTTGTGAAAGGTGTTACCATGAAAACACCTAAATGGGACTTATTTGTAAAGGTTGTAATTGAGTAATAAATGTATGAAATGATTGGTTTTGTGAATTGTTGCAAGAGAAATAAATGTTCAGCTAGGCTTGTTTAATGAGAAAATGCGATGAAAAACGATTTACGAGCCTAGGGGCAAAATAGTAATTTTGCCAAAGCATCAGGGCAAAATGGTCATTTTTTCCTAAGTAGAGATTTTGATGTGTCATGAGTTATGTAGTGATTAAATGAGTAAAATTTATTATTATAGATCAAGAAGAGTGCAAAAATAACCTTAACTAGGGTAAAGGCAAGGTTACGGACTAAACCGTCGATTAACACATTTTGCACTGAGGTAAATTTATGTGTAAACGATACATCTTCAATACATATGTTGTTACCTATTGATGCATTGTAAGGATGAAATTACTTATTGGTGAGATTGATTGAAAATGATAGGTAATGAGTAATTCTCGTATGAACCTCGGAATAGAAATGTAAGTACGGATAAATATCTGTAATTATAGTTTGGTGGGCTGTGTGCAATACCACCGTAATTATCATTTTTGGTGGGCTGTGTGCAATACCACCTTATTATTTATTCAGGATGGGCTGTGTGCGATACCATCATTTATATTATCATTTGGTGGGCTATGTGCGAAACCACCGTAATTATTCTATTTGGTGGGCTATGTGCGATACCACCCTATTATTGATTAATAGTGGGCTATTTGCGAAACCACCGAGTACTTAGTATTACTCCGAAGGGTTCATTGAGAAACTTGTCTAAGTAAATATTTCATGTGGCTTTATGGTGATGAGTGCAAGGTACATGTGCAAGTAAATGTGAGCAATACATATGTTATATGGTTGGAATGTGGTAAGAGATGAGATAAGTAAGCGTGATTATGAAAATATGAATTGTTCTTACATAATATGTAATGTTTGTGATTGCTTGGCATATAGTATGATGCTTATAGTTTACATGTAGACTTACTAAGCTTAAAGCTTACTCCATTTCCTTTCCCTTGTTTTATAGTGTCAAAGAGCCAGTTCGAGAAACGAAGATAATCAGAAGATCACCCACACTATCAGCACATTTTGGTATATTTAGACTTAGCGTTTTGAGTATGGCATGTATAGGGACTAGACTTAGGGAAATGTCATGTTGTCTTGGCCAAATGTGTTGGCTCTTTTAAAAATGAACTCTTTTGTATAAGGCCTTAGTTGATTGATAAACCATAATATATACATATTTTAATCCTATATTTAGCATACTTTTAGATGATTTATCCCCTGAATTGTGGAATTTGGTGCTCCTAAACCTTTAATTTCACGTTTTATACTTAGAAAAGAACCTGAGGATGAAAAGAACGAGAAACGGGCCAAAAACGGAAAATATGGGCTAAAGTACGAAATCGATACGGCCTGGGCCCAAGCCACACGATCGTGCCTCCTTAGCAGGCCCGAACACGGCCTGGCCTCGACTTACACGGGCGTGTCCCTGCCACGACCTGTTTCAATTTCACTCGGATTAGGATACTTAGGGGGCGAAGAAAGCCATTCCGAAAGCCTATATAAACACCCTAAGTGTAACCTAAAAGGGTGCGGTTCAGGTGGGCCGAAGAGCCAAGCCAGAGAGGCCAGAATTGTGGGATTTACTCGAAGAAAGCCAGTTGATTCATCTCAAGAAGTTGAATTCATACTCAAGACGGAAGATCTTCCCTTCAATTTCCTTCAGGGGGTTTTAGGGTTTTTCTTATGTTTTGTTTTATATTTTCTTCTGAGATGTATTCTTTTATAATTATGAACTAAACCCCTCAAATACCTGAGGGGGATGAAACCTAAAACGGATCTTGTTATTGTTTTCTGAACTATATGATAAAAACTTGATTTGTTCTTAACTATGTGTTCTTAATTCTTATTTTGATATTTCAGGATATTGATTCAAGTATTGATATGCTTAAAGAGTGGAGCAAAAGTCCCTGTTTAAGAGTAGATCTAGCATAGTTAAGCAGAGTTCATCGCAACCCTAGAAATAGGATAACGAAAATCTACCGGATTAGGGTCAAACCTAATATGGGAGTCCATAGATCGAGTTAATGCAATTCTAGGGGTTTTAATTAGAAATAAATTTCAATTAATCAACCTAGGGTTAGACGTTAGTGGCCTCAAAAGAGGTATTATTATAAATTAGGGAATCCTCCGGATTAAGTCAAGTGAATAAATCGTCTGGTTCAGAGTTAGATAACAAGTGAAGTCTAGGTGGATTCTTCTTCGGGTATTGTTTTAATCAATTGGTTTTCTCAACAGTATTTTCCCCAATTCCTTCTTTGTGTCTTAGCATCTTTAGCTTAGTCGTTAGTTAGATAACAAATTCCTTTAATTCTTAGGCTCAATAATAAAAAGAAAGTCAGTATTAGTACTTTTGGTTCCTTTGGGTTTGACATTCCGATCTTGCCATAGCTATACTACTGTTCGATAGGTGCGTTTGCCTCAAGTCGTTGTCACAGTTAGTTTCTAGGCTCGGTCATTTGTTAGATAAATTTTAAGACTCTGACACACGATCAAGTTTTTGGCGCCGTTGTCGGGGAACTGAAATATTAAGAACGCTCAATTTTATTACTTTAGCTATATTTTATTTTTGCAATTAAATTTTATTTTTACTTTTCTAAATTTTCTTCTTTACTTCTGGAAGGTATTCTAGTTTATGACTAGAAGAAATCTGTCGGGACCACTACTTTACGATAGTGAAATTGAAGCACAGTTCGCAGAAACCGAAGAGAAATTAGGAGAAGCCTGCAATACATACAAGAAGAGCAAGAGAACAAAATTAATACCACCGAAGAGATGGCTGAGAATAATTCGCTACCTCCAGTGGTGGCCGAAAATCATGCTCCTCGAACTATGTATGATTATGCTAAACCTAATTTAATAGGAACTGAGTCAAGTATTGTTAGACCTGCTATTGCTGCAAATAATTTTGAACTAAAACCTAACACAATTCAGATGATACAGCAATTTGTTCAGTTTGATGGTTTGCAGGATGAAGATCCAAATAATCACTTGGTGAATTTCCTCAAATTTTACGATACTTTCAAAATAAATGACGTTTCTGATGATTCCATTCATCTTTGGTTATTTCCCTTTTCTTTGAGGAATAAAGCTAAACAGTGGTTGAATTCTCTCCCACGAGGATCAATCACTACATGGGAACAAATAACCAAAAAATTTTTCTTGAAATATTTTCCGTCGGCTAAAACGGCTAAGTTGAGGAATGATATCTCTTCTTTTGTGCAGATAGATTTAGAAACACTTTACGATGCATAGGAGAGATACAAAGACCTATCGAGAAGGTGCCCACACCA
This sequence comes from Gossypium bickii, assembly GCA_025503065.1. Taxonomy (NCBI): domain Eukaryota; kingdom Viridiplantae; phylum Streptophyta; class Magnoliopsida; order Malvales; family Malvaceae; genus Gossypium; species Gossypium bickii. The sequence continues at coordinate 52,964,119 of CP106713.1, read as the reverse complement.
TGGATTACCCTTGTGGCTACAGGTCCAAAATTTTTACAAAGGTGTGAACCTCTCAGCCAGGCAGTTGATTGATTCAGCCGCCGGCAGAACCTTGAATAATAAAACGCTTGAGGCTGCCTATGAATTCATTGAAGAGATGTCACTGAATAACTATCAGTGGCAAGTCATGAGGACAAGGCCAACAAAAGCTGCCAGTGTTTTCAACCTCGACGCAGTAACCATGCTTTCTAACTAGGTAGAACTTTTAACTAAAAAGATTGATGGTTTATGTGGTTCTTCGCAGGTACATCCAGTTATGCAGTGCGATATGAATAGAGGAGGGATGAGCAATACAGAATATCCACCTTACAACCCGAGCGCTGAAAACAAGCAAGTTCACTATATGGGTAACAATTTTAGACCTCAAAATAACCCTTATAGTAATACTTACAATCCAGGTTGAAGGAACCATCCCAATTTCTCATGGGGTGGTCAAGGAAATCAGAGACAACAACCCCTCCCAAACTTCCAACAATAGCCCTACCCATAGGAAAAGAAGCCAAAATTTGAGGATATGCTAGCAAAATTCATTTTAGCGTCAAAAATTCATTTTTGCAATACTGAAGCGACGTTGAATAATCAACAAACATTAATTCAAGAGCTTAAAAATCAACTTGGACAGCTGACCAAGGTAATCTCAGAAAGGCAACTAGGAAGTTCACCTAATAATACCAAACCTAAACCACAGGAGCAAGTAAAGGCAGTAACATTAAGGAGTGGGAAGGAATTGGTTGAAACAGAAAAGAAGATGCCACAAGAAACTAATAAGGAGAAAAGTGAGGAAATCGAGAATGTAACACCGGTACATGAAGAAATTAAGTCACCGATACCATATCCAGCAAAATTAAAGAAAGATCACTTAGACGCACAATACGGTAAATTTCTTGAACTTTTTAAACAGTTACATATTAACTTACATTTTGTTGAAGCTATTTCGCAGATGCCGACGTACGCAAAATTCCTAAAAGAGCTTCTAACAAATAAAAGGAAGTTTGAAGAGATATCAACAGTGGAACTTAATGAAGAATGTTCAGCAATCCTCCAAAATAAACTACCAACCAAATTAAAAGATCCAGGAAGTTTCACTATTCACTATTTAATTGGTAGTTTAAACATTAAGAAAGCACTAGCTGATCTAGGTGCCAGTATTAATTTAATGCCTTATAAAATGTTTAAGTAACTTGGTCTTGGGGAACTAAAACCCACTAGGATGAGTATTCAGTTAGCTGACAGATCTATTAAATATCCTAAGGGATTTATTGAAGATATTCTAGTAAAAGTTGATAAATTTATATTCCCTGTTGATTCTGTTGTGCTTGACATGGATGAGGACGTTAAGGTACCTTTAATGTAGGTGATGGTAAACTTGCACTAAGGGTAGGCGACGAGGAAATTATTTTTCAAATTTACGATGATATACGATATTCTAGAGAACAAGATGATTCTTGTTATTTTATTGATGCCATTGATCATGTTATTCAAGATTCTCTACAGGAAATCATACATGACGACACGATGGAACTGTGTCTTACCCAATGTGAGGGGGTAAATGATGATACCAAGGAGTTGAATTATAATACATCTTCCTCTAGACAAAAGAAAGAAGAGGGCATTGAAATCAACAACGAACTAAAACAAAAACCCTCTATTGATGAGTCACCGAAATTGGAATTAAAACAGTTGCCAAATCACTTAGATATGCATTCCTCGAGGATAATTCTACGCTACCAGTAATCATCTCTTCAGAACTAGAACCCAAAGAGAAAGATGAGTTGCTATAGGTATTAAGGGAACATAAAAGAGCCATAACTTGGAAAATTTCTGACATTAAAGGAATAAGCCCATCATTTTGCACCCACAAAATTTTAATGGAAGATGAGTATAAACCGTGTGTGCAACCTCAAAGACGATTAAATCCCAACGTGAAAGAAGCTGTTAAAGTCGAGGTAATTAAACTTCTAGATGCTGGAATAATTTATCCTATTTCTGACAGTACTTGGGTAAGTCTTGTGCAGGTCGTTCCAAAGAAAGGAGGCACGACTGCTGTAGCCAACGAAAAGAATGAATTGATACCTACAAGAACAGTCACAGGTTGGAGAGTCTGTATTGACAATAGAAAGTTGAACGACGCCATCAGAAAAGATCACTTCCCTTTACCCTTTATTGATCAGATGTTAGAAAGATTATCTAGGCATATGTATTACTGCTTCCTGGACGGACTCTCCGGCTACTTCCAAATCCCAATAGCCCCTAAGGATCAAGAAAAGACAACATTTGCATGTCCATACGGTACGTTTGCTTATCGTAGAATGCCTTTTGGATTATGTAATGCTCCTACTACTTTTCAGCGCTGCATGCTGGCCATATTTGATGAACTGGTGGAACACATTATGGAGGTATATATGGACGATTTTTTGGTATTTGGTAATTCTTTCCATCTTTGCCTTAAAAATCTAAAACGAGTTCTAATGAGATGTGAGGAAACGAACATTGTTTTAAATTGGGAAAAGTGTCACTTTATTGTTCGAGAGGGGATTGTTTTAGGACACAAAATTTCTAGCAAAGGGATTGAGGTTAATAAAGCAAATGTTGAAACCATAGAAAGATTACCTCCTCCTAGTTTAGTTAAGGCTATTCGAAGCTTTTTAGGACATGCTGGATTTTATCAAAGATTTATTAAGGATTTTTCTAAAATAGCTAAGCTTTTAAGTGCTAGAAAAGGATGTGCCTTTCAATTTTGATCAGGAATGTTTAGATGCATTTAACACCCTTAAAAATAAATTAATAAATGCCCCAATTATAATTGCACCTAATTGGATCTTACCCTTTGAACTAACGTGTGACGTGAGTGATTTTGCAGTCACTACAGCAAAATAGACTTTTAGTGGCATTTTTAGTGGCGTTTTAAAGAAAAACGACGCAAATATTATACATTAGCGACGTTTGAAGGAAAAAGCTGCCAAAAAATGAGCAATAGCGGTGCTTTTAGAAAAACGCTGCTAAAAGTTTAGGCATTAGCGGCGCTTCTGGAAAAATGCCGCTAAAAGTCTGGGCATTAGCGGCGCTTTTGGAAAAATGCCGCTAAAAGTCTGAGCATTAGCGGCGCTTTTTCACAAACGTCGCTAAAAGTTTTTCATATTTTTTTCTTATTCTTGCTTTGAATTATATTTTGACATTCATTTATAAGCAATGAGAAAGTTTCATTTTAGTTACTTAATTATGAAAAGTTACAAATTGCTAACTAAACAATTTAGAAGTTTTCATTTAAGTTACAAATTAAGTTATTAAAATTGATTTAAGGTTTAATGTTTAGTATGTTAATTTCATGGTTTAGGGTTTGTTATTTTGGTGTATGGGTTTAGTGTTTTAAAGTTTGTTATTTGGGTTTATTGTATAGTGTTTAATATCTTAGTGTTTACCGGTATTAAGGTTTAAGTGTTAGTGGTTAGGGGTTAAGGTTTAGGGTTAAAGGTTTAGGTGGAAATGGTTAATATGTTATGGTTTTAGGGTTAGGGTTTATGGTTTATGGTTTATGGGTTTAGGGTTAGGGGTTTAAGGGAAATGGTTAATGTGTTAGGTTTCTGAGTTTAGGGTTTATGTTTTAAGTTTAAGATTTTAGGATTTAGGGTTTAGGGTATTAGCTATATGACCCAAAATCCCGAAATCGAAATCCCTCATGAGGGATTTATGGTTAATGTGTTAGCTATTAAAATATATGTTTTGTACTACACTAACATTGGCCACATGAATTCCCAAATATTTGGTCTCGGATTATGGTTTAAGGTTTCGGTTTAGAGTTTAGGGTTCGAGTTTTATGGTCTAGGATTTATGGTTTGGGGTTTTGAGTTTTGAGTTTATGGATTAGGGTTGGTGTTTGTGGTTTAAGGTATAATATTTAGGGTCTAGGGTTTATGTTTTAGGGATTAATCTTGGATTTTTTAGAATATAAATCAAAATAAGATAAATATAATTTATTATTTTAAAAATATATATATCAAAATGGGTTAAATCCCAAAAGCATACATGAACAATGGTTTAGTGTGCAATTGTATACATGAACTTTAATTTGATCCAGATCTTGTAAAATATTAACACAATTATTGATATAATTAACATCATTTTTTATTTATATATTGCATACATAAAAATTTATATTTATTCAATATAAAAATATATTAATGTATTTATATTTTAAAATAATGTGTATGATTAAATCAAAATTAAAGTTTCACCTATACATTTAAACCACAATTAAAATTTCACATCTAAAATTACACATTAAACCAAAATTCATATATAATTTTGAGATGTATCTATATCAAAATTTAGGTGTATACATATAATTAAATGCCATTTATGTAAAAATCTAAACAACTAATGCAGACCATACTTAAAAGAATAATGTTGATGTAAAAAGAAAGAAAAAAGAAATTCATAAAAAAGTTGATAATGGTAATTAAATTTTTAAAATTTAATAATAAAAATTTATTAAATTAAAAACTTAAAAATTTAATATTTAATATTTTAGTTAAAAAGTTCAATACTCAGAATATAATAAAAATAAAAATTCAAAAAAATAATAATCTTAGCACAAAAATTTTGAAAGAAAAAACATATAAATATATATAAAAATTAAAAATAAAAAAAATTTTAAAATGTGTAATAGCGCCACAAAAAATAGAGCTATAGCTATACCGGCGGTTTTAATAAAACGCCACAAAATTTGATACACGTAGGTGTCTCTGCTAAAAACCTAAGCTCACTATCTATAACCCCGATTTTTATTTCCCAAACCCTAAATTTACTAAGTCCCCAAACCCCAAAATGTGTAATGGTGCTAACGGTGGAAACAGACGTGTATAGGAAGGAGAAGAAAGGGAGTCTGTCGGCGATGAGAGACACGGCAAGATCGTGGTGATGCTCTGAGGTCCAAGTTTGACACCCCAAATCTTGGTTTTTCCCCCCCTTAGATTTGCAAAGCGTTTTCTCTGTATTATTCTGAGTAAAACCCTTTCTTTGATTGATCCTGTTTATGTGAAATAAACTTGGTTTTGGTTTTCACTTTGTTTTGGTATCTTTTTATTTTGTAGGTGGATTGTTTTTCTTTTTCTTCTTTTTTACTTTATCCTTGCAGCATGCTATCGGGTATTTATTGCTTTGTTTGCATTCTAATTTTATTTATTCTTCTTTTTACATTGGGTGTTTAGTTACAATACACATAGCCAGATTTGTGTTTGGGGAATTGTGAATTATGTTGTTTTCTTTAAGGTTGCTGTTTTATTTTTACTTACGTTTTTCAAATTAGGGATATATTGAGGAATCTCAAGCATCATAAGGATGAAGATGTTAGAAAGGGTCAAGCAGTGAAGAGCCAAAAGGTATATATTTTCCATTTATATTTATGGCTATATTTTCGTGGAGGTGTGTGTGTGTGTGGGCGCTATGATCTAACATTCTCCTTTTGTGAAGGCTCTTTGGGATAAAACTCTTGAGTTCAGGTTCTTGCTTCAGAAAGCATTCTTCAGTTCGAGTAGACTACCACGGGTACCCTTTTTCTTTCTGTTTATCGTGTCTTTTGTGTTCTTTCCCGAATTGGAATGATTTTCTTTATTTATTCATGTAAGATTTATATGAGGGCTTTTCTACCAGGACCCAGTTAGGTCTTCATTTTGTACTTCAGATGAAGAAGTGAGTGATGCATATTCAGACCTTATTAGTGCATCAAAGAAGACTTTGGATTCTTTACTGGAACTGGGAGAGGTATGTCTTTTCTCAAGAAACATTCTGTCTAGTAATATCTTCTTAAACATTTGACAATTAATGCTTTTAACAACCTTACCATGAAATTTCTATTCTTGAATTTTCTTACTATTACTATCCTGTTGTCAAGCTTTGTTGGAGAACAACCCATCAATTGCTCAATCTTTAGAGGGTATGACACCAATGCTATTATCATTTTTCAACATACTTTCTGTTACTTGACCGAAACTTTATTGAAATTATTTAAATGCCATGAGCTTATTTTTCCTCATTAGATTATATATATATTGCTGCATTGCCTGTGTCATGCTGTGCTCAGTTTTAGTTACTAACAAATGCTGATATTGTATTGATTTTAATCACATATATCTTTTATCTCTTTTGTCGCCCTTTCAGTGCAAGTGAGTACTTAAATGTCTATAAGTTTATATATTTTCGGTTGTTTATTTATGTTCGTTTTCACTGAATATATGGTTTAATGTGCTATGTATACATAAACATTCTAACATCAAATTGCTGAGCATGCTGATAAGTGCTGTTTGTATTCAACTGCTAGGTTCCAACCACCTGACACGTAAGTGTTCAGTGGAGGGGGTTGGGGAGGTTATGGTAGGCCATATGGGTTTTTGCTTTGTAGGATATATACCTATAGAATACAAAGAAAAACTTGTTCTTTAGGAACCTTCATCTGCATAGAGATGTCTTGGTGGTGTAAAACTCATGAAGGAAAGAGAAGTTGCTGATGGTCAAGTTGTGTTGAAGTTGCAGAAACACAAAAAGACAAATGTAGTATTTTCTTGTGTTATTCGAAGTTGCAGAAACACAGAAAGACAAATGTAGTATTTTCTTGTAATAATTTTGAGATGGATCTGATTGTTGGTAGGGAATTAAATGTAGGGATTGACTTCTTGGAATTCAAGCCATCTGAGATTGCAGCAGCAGTGACCATATATGTTGCTGTAGAAACCACAACAGTGGACACTGAGAAAGCTATGTCTGTTCTCACTCAACATGTAAAAAAGGTAAATGAGCCCTGGTGGTCCATATATGATCGATTTAACTTTGATTACTTGCTAATACGGTTTGCATTTGCAGGAAAGAGTGATGAAGTGTGTGGAAGTGATAAATGATATTCATTAGTTGGTGGGCCTATTAAGGTAGGCAGCAATGCAACCGTCCCATCTGTGCCACAGAGCCCAGTTGGGGTGCTGGATGCCGCTTGCTTCAATTTTTTATTTGATTTTTAGAAAATTTTAGAACTACTTGAATGTTTTGTGTGCAATTTTGACTAAACGTCATTTAAAGTGTAATTAATGCTTTAATTGACTCTTCTTTACTATTTCAATCATGTACATAATTTTGATTTGTTAGTGACTTAGTTTATACTGATGTATGTGTGTAGTAGTTTCTCGTTTGATTGCTGTTTTCCCCCATCGGAAATGGGCAATTTTTGAAATGTAATATCTTCTTAAGATAATTTCCAATTGGGAAAGTAAAATATTGAATTTTGTTTGAAAATGGCTACTTTTCTAAAGTTTAAGTCATCAAAGGCCCCAAAAGGTTCTGCATTGTGTAAAGGTTGGTTTGAGATATGAGGGAAAAGATTGTATGGATCAAAATTCAAATATCACTTCATTGATTAGATGGCCCTAGTTAAAGTGTTTGTATATTATAGCATTGTAGTTTAGCTGTATTGTTTATAACTTTCTTCACCTTTGTTCTTTTGGATTTATTGCATAGGTCATTCTTCAATTTCTCCTTGATTTTAGAGAGGTGGTTCTCCATGATGCTGACCCTAGTCTGAGGACATTTTTCCGTTCATGTTTGAGCCGGTAATGATACAGAGTATTTGGACAAACGTTAGATGATGAAGACTTTATAGTGTTTTTCTTATTTGTTTCTAAAGATAAGTTTTTAGCTACTATGTTTATTTGATTTATTTCATTACTTTGAAAAGATATTTCTCTTCATAAATATAAAATAAAAAATAAAAATAAAGAACTTGATTGGATAAAAATGAAGCATAATGACATATTTGCAGTGTGCATTTTTTGAATTTAAGCGCCATCCTGTATATGTATCATTAGTTAATCTGTTTGCTATGATGCTAATCTACATGACGTTTTTTTCCCTTCGCATTCACTTTATCTTGCCTATTCTCTTATGTCAGCGTGCATTTTATGAATTTAAACATTCTATTTTCCTTAAAACTTTATGCTTAGCACTGTTCTTATGTTGATTACAGTGAGTTCGCAGATCCTGTTGTTGTAGCTGTAACTCTTGATTTTCTAAATGTAAACAAGAACAAACTTCTTTTTTCTTTCCCCAACTTACTGCCTCAGGTATGATCAATGAATTAGGATTCTTATCAGATTCTTTTGATAAATATAATGCATTTTAAGGTATTAAAGATGCTGGATATCTTAAGAATTTGCATTGCTTTTTGGAGCATGTTGTTTAAATTTATGAAACTGCCATCCTAATTGCTACCTCTTACTCTTTTTTAAATGTTCTATGTTTAGGTTTTCCTTTTCTTTGGAATGGTTCTATTTGTTGATAAACGACTGTAGAAGAGTGTTCTCTTGATAAGGTAGTGAATCTCTCTGCTTTAAATCCTCTGTTCTATTTAATAAACTTTTGCATGTGTGAACATTGATGCCTAATCTGAGTCTTGTGAAGGTGAATAAAGTTTTATTTGCTTGATCTTATTAATTTGGTATTATTGGAATTTGTCAAATGTACTCTGAGGATAACATAGAGGAATGCAATTTTAAAAATGTGCATATCTCTATCTTTACTTGATAATATAATTATAAAGAGTACTTCTTATATCATAGATCAACATACACTATACTTCTTATCTGTGATTGCAGACTCTAGAGATTGAGGGAGACCTTCCCGACAAAGTGAACTTCTATGAAGGAGTATTCTATAATTATTTTAGCATAGGTATGGCATGCCATTAGCTTTATTTTAATAAATTTAACTCTTCCCATTCAGGCTTATCGGGTTTTCATGTTATTATTATTTTACGTACAGGAATGGATGCAAAAGTTGCATATGGGTTCCATCATTTTCGTAATGAGAAACCTCACCTTGCACAGGGTCCTCTTGCGAATAAGGTATTCAAATTTCTTTAACGTATTTGACTTCACGTTCAAGAATGTTTTGTTGTGAATGTTAAACATTTATCTTTTAGTCTGAAGCTGCTTTATGTTAATACTGCCATTTAGAGCTTTATTAATAGAACCGTATAATTTAAGCTATATATATAGATAGATAGATAGATAGATAGATCGATAGATATAAATATAGATATAGATATAGATATATTACTCCTTCACTTAGGCAGTGTCAAGGTTCTAGCGCCTTGAATGCGTTTTGTTCCTTTGACAACAACGAGAGCATATCATGTTGATATGGTCCTAACTTTGTGCTTTTGCAGCAAATGGAAGAGGTATGAGGTTACTGTAGAACAAAAGATGTATGCAATATTAGGTACATATGCTTGTATGTTTAGCTTTTATTTTTGTCTTCTGATTGGTCTTATAAAACAGCTTAAATATAATTTTGGTTTATGCTGAACATTTTCTTAATTCTCCCATTATTTCTTTTAAGCACAAAATATTTCAATCACTGATTTGTTTTGCTAAAACTAATATTAAATTACAATTGGTCTATCTTTATGGTAGAAAAGTTTGCTAAAACTAATATTAAATTGCAACAGGTCAATGAGTTCAAGTCTATAGAAAAGTTCAAAATTTTCAATACAAACAATTGGTAATTCATATTGCCTTAACATGTTAGAACTGTCTATTTAGCTTAGTACTAACAGTCAATGTACAGGTGGGTTAACCTGAATGCTATCAAGAGGCTTGTGGAAGCTGATGCACTAAGATGGAGATCATTCTAAACCTGAAGTTTTGTATCTCTTTCTTACTATGTCGTCTCTGGTGGATTTTTGATTTCTAAACTATAAAATTGGCTGCAGGAGGTCAATGGAATCAAGGTTCTTCAACTGGAAACTGCAGCTGGTGCAACAATTAGGGTATAAAACTGTACCAATTATGGTTATGATGTATTAAAATGTAAAAAGATTTGTTTAACCATGTGTTTTCCTTATGTGATGATTAAGTTTTTTGATCATGCTATTGGTATTAATGTACTTCGATCGTTATTCCTTATATGTCTTGTTCATGAATTTCCATTTTAATACGTATTGTTCATGAATTTTTATTTTAATATGACTTCAAAATAAATTATACATTTCTAAATTGGATTTTGGGTGTTTCTATAATATTTTTTTATTTTTCATGACCTTTAGCGGCGTTTTTGGGAAAAGCGCCGTTAAAAGTATAATATTTTATTTTTTTATTTTCATGACTAATAGCGGCATTTGTGGGAAGCGTCGCTAAAAGTCCTAACCTTTACTGGCGTTTGTGGGGAAGCTAAAAGTTCGGACCTTTAGCGGCGTTTGTGGGAAAAGCACCTCTAAAAGTCATGACTTTTAGCGACCTTTTTTGCGGCACTTTCAGAAGCGCCGCAAAAACTATTAGTGGCTCTTATAAACGCAGCTAAAAGCCTAAAAAACGCCGCTAAAAGTCTGTTTTGGTGTAGTGAGTAAGTGCAGTTTTGGAACAGCGGAGAGAAGTATTTTCAGCCAATTTATTATGCTAGCAAAACATTGACAGCCACATAAGAAAACTACACCACCACAGAAAAAGAATTGCTAGCTGTGGTTTTTGCATTTGAAAAATTTAGACAGTATTTAATATTATCTAAAGTTGTCGTTTACACTAACCATTCAGCTCTTCGTTATCTTTTAATTAAATCTGATGCAAAACCTCATCTCATAAGATGGATCTTACTCTTACAGGAATTTGATTTAGAAATTCAGGATAAGAAAGGAGCTAAAAATCTTGCAGCAGATCATCTTTCTAGGCTTGAAAATCCACATATCAAAGAGCTAGATAAGAGTGAGATAAATGACTCGTTTCCTGAAGAACAAATGTTCGAAATATCTAACTCCGAGGTACCCTGGTTCGCAGACATTGCAAATTACTTAGCTGCTAACATCCTACCAAAAAGGTTAACGCATCATAAAAAGAAGTGATTCTTTGTTGATGCGAAAAACTATTTTTGGGAGGATCCTTTTCTTTTCTGTATATGTGAAGATCAAGTAATTTGGAGATGTGTTACAAAAGTAAAAGCAAGCAAAATCTTAGAACATTGCCATTCAGGACCTTCAGGAGGACATTACAGCGGGATCAGGACAGCATACAAAACGTTCGAATTAGATTTTTATTGGCCTACCTTGTTCAAAGACGCTAACAGGTATGTTGCTTCATGTAATAGATGTCAGAGAACAGGTAATATCTCTAAACGCGATGAAATGCCCCAAACATACATGCTGTCATGCCAAATTTTTTATGTATGGGATATTAATTTTATGGGCCCATTCCTTAGCTCATTTGGGAACAAATACATCTTAGTAGCAGTGGACTATATGTCAAAATGGGTGGAAGCTCAAGCTTTACCTACTAATGATGCCAGAATGGTAGTGAGATTTCTTAAGAAACTCTTCTCTCGATTTGGAACACCCAGAGCAATTATTAGTGATAGGGGTACTCATTTTTGTAATACTCAATTTGACAAGGTCTTAAAGAAATATGGAGTATACCACAGAACAGCTACCCCTTATCACCCTCAAACTAGTAGACAAGTAGAAGTAGCAAATCGAGAGCTCAAACGTATTCTATAGAAAATAGTTGAATCAAACAGGAAATATTGGGCATTAAAAGTAGATGATGCTTTATGGGCCGATAGAACAGCGTTTAAAACTCCCATAAGAGCATCCCATACAGACTTGTCTACAGGAAAAGTTGTCACCTACCATTTGAATTAGAACATAAAGCTTTTTGGGCCATAAGATTTTTGAATTACGATCTTAAACTTGCAGGTGAGAAAAGAATGATGCAGTTGAACGAGCTAGATGAGTGGCGAACTAATGCCTACGAAAACTTATGTTTATACAAGGAAGCAACAAAACGACACCATGATGCTTGTTTAAAGAAACCAAAGCAATTCAATGTAGGAGATCTAGTTTTATTATACAATTCAATGCTCAAATTGTTCCCTGGAAAGCTAAAAAAAAGATGGTCAAGCCCTTTCGTAATCAAAACTATCTTTCCCTATGGCACAGTCGAGGTAACACATTTGAATTATGGCACGTTCAAGGTAAACGGGCAACTATTGAAAATTTATAATGGAAAGGATTTTAGGGACGTGAGAGAGGAGCTTCAACTCCGTGAACCTTCATTTAGAAATGAAAACAGGGACATTCTAGCTTAAGACTTTAAACGAGCGCTTTTCGGGAGGCAACCCGAGCACTAACCCCATTAATTTGTACATTTTTTTTTACTTTTAGTTTTCCTTTTCAGCATCTAACTACAAACTAACCGAATTAGTGAAACGTAGATTCCCATACCACACGGCCTTGTACACGGGTGTGGCCGTGGCCGTGTGGACACCACAAATAGAGACACAGGCGTGGTGGTAGCCATGCGAGACAAGGATGAAAAATTTTTCCCAACGCGGATCGCGATAAAAAGGCCATGGCCGTGCGATGCAGCGGTGGTCAACACTGAGTAAATAACACGGGCGTGAGACGCGCCCATGCCTCCAAACCATGGTCAATTCTGAGTAAACGACACGGGCGTGAGCCACGCCTGTGCCTCAAGGCCGTGGTCGACACTGGTTACTAAACACAGGCGTAGAGCCTTTTACACGGACGTGGGAGAAGCGAACAAGATAGCACATGGCCGTGTGATATGGCCGCGTGTCTCAACACGCCCAAGGAACATGGGTGACCGCTGTAAATCAGAGTTTTAAAATAAAAGAATGATCAAAACCCGAAAACTAACTCTGACAACGATTAAAGGCAAGTGTACTTATCGAACAGTAGTATAGCTTAGGCAAGACCGGATATCGAACCCAAAGGAACTAAAAGTACTAATACTAACTTTCTTTTTTATTATTTAGCCTTAAAAATAGAGTGAAGTTGCTTTTGACGAAGACTAAACTAAGGGCACAAAGACAAAAAAGGACAAATAGGAAAATAACTTTGAAGAAAACTCAGTTGATTACGATGATACCTTTAGGAAGAATCCACCTAGACTTCACTTGTTATCTAACCCTAAATTATATGATTTCTTTTACTTAGCTTGATCCGTAAGACTCCCTAACCTATATTAAACCCTCTCTCGAGGCGAATAACGTCTAACCCTAGGTTAATTAGTGGAACTCTCGTTCTCTTATAATAACCCCCTAGGATAGCAGTAAATCGATCAATGGACTCCTATATTAGGTTTCACCCTAATCTGGCAAAATCTCGTAATCCTATCTCTAGGCGTTCGATGAACTCCGCTTAATTATGTTAGATCTACTCTTAGGTAGGGTCTATTCCTCCTCCAACTAAGCACATTAGATTTGGATTAGGTAACATAATTAAGAACAAACTAAGTAATTATCATATAACTTAAAAATCAAATAAAAAGATTCATTTAGGTTTCATCCCCTTCAGGTATCCGAAGGGTTTAGTTCATAATGAATAAAAAGAACATCGCAAGAGAAAAGATAAAACAAAACATATGAAAATCCTAAAACCCCCTGAAGGAATTGAAGGAGAATTCCGCCGTCTTGAGTATAATTCCGGCTTCTTCGGATGGATCAATTGGCTATCTTCGCATTATTCCCTAACTCTGACCTTCTCGGCTTGGCTCCTTGGCCTAGCTTTTGACGCTTGATTTAAACTTCGTCGAACCCCTCTTTCAAGTTGCCCCCTTGGGTGTTTATATAGACTTTGTGATGCCTTACTTGGCCCCTAAGTATCCTAATTTAAGTAGAATTCCTACTAAGGTGTTTGAATAGGCTTTGAAATGTGTTTCTTTACCTCCAAGTATCCTTTCCCGAATGAAATTGCTCTTTTCAGCGACAGGGGCACGGCCATGGCACACGCCCGTGTGAATCGAGACCAGACCGTGTTCGAATTTCTAACTTGAGGCACGCGCAGTGTGTGTGATGAGTTGAGGCCGTGCTCTAGGTATTCGTCGAGGCACGGCCGTGTGGACTTTGGGCCAGGCCGTGTCAATTTCGTGCTAAGGCCCATTTACTCCGTTTTAGGCCCGTTTTGTGTTCTTTTCATCCCCGGGTGCTTTCCTGGTTATAAGACATGAAAAAAAAGGATTAAAAGCACCTTTTTATATAAATCAAGGAATAAATCATCAAAAAGCATATTAAATGTGGGATTAAAATATGTTGCTTTTACGGTTTATCAACGGGCGTGGGCCACAACTCAAACGCACCTAAATTTAAAAATCTCGAAAAACACGGGCTGAATAAAGCGAACACGGGAATGGCCCTTGACTGTGTTCCCTACCCCTTATTTAAAGCAACCCACGCCCGTCTTCCTCAAATTACCCCCAAACCCTAGCCGTTTCTCCTAAACAAGAAACCACCACTCCCCTTCCCTATTCCGGCCACCAGCACTATTTTCCTCTCCCCCCCTTCACTTCCCCTCACTCCCTTCTCTCCATTATCTCTTTCTCTCTTTCTCTTCCTCATTCACACACAGTCCACGCTCGTGCGACGTTACCACGCCCGCGCATCCTTCCACGACCGTGCGCCATCTCCCCACCTCCATCAGTTCACATTACTTCCCACCCTATATACTTTGTGGCTAATTTTATGTAATGCATGTTTATTCTCTGTTAGAACTTCGATTTATTCCGTTAAGTCTTTAAGTGTTCATTTAGGATTATTAATTTTGACATTCATTTTTTAAGTATCCTAGTTAATATCATTCTGAATTTTGTACCTCTAGTATTAGGGAAATCCCTAGGAGAAATCTTCCGTGCTAATATTATGAGACAAAAATATTGGATTCATGAGTTCTATCATAGCAAAAATTTGGATGATGTTCTTCAAATTCTCTTTCAGGAACATAATGTCGTCCTCCAGGAGGCAAGAAAACCGCAGTCACTGTTTCGAAAAAACGAAACAGACCTGGCTTATCATCCATAAGCGCATCGATCGAAGTGAGACACCCATTCTTACGGTTTCCTCCTGGAGCTCAAGAGGAACTTTTTCAGATCCTGCGAGCACGACCTCTCAATCAAGGCAGATGTATCGACTAGGCTGCTCTGGAACACGTTCAACTTGCTAATGATATTTGGGCACTACTGACGACTGACCCTTGAGAGTATTTTTCGGTATTGTCGAACCCACTTACCTAGAACTAACATTAGAGCTTTGCTCTACTTTCCATTTGCAGGTTGTAATGACAAACCACGATGAATCAGACACTATTCAGTTTCGTCTAGGAGGATGAGTGTCCCTGAATTTGGAGTTGCTCTAGGACTCTACACGGAAGAGTTCATGAGAGAATATGATCTTGCGAAACTCCATCGCCACATCCATAACTCTCCTGTGAGATGTTGGTATAACATAGCCCCCGCCTCGGCCACTTACGATCCTAGTTGCTCAAAGGCGACAGCTCTCGCCCCATCTTTGAGATACTTACATGCCATTTTAGCTCATACATTGATAGGACGGGCGAGAGAGCACCGAGGTAGTTAACACCCATGACGCCTATTTTCTATGGTGCATAGCGAACGGGCAAGTTTTCGACTTTGCATACTTATCGCTCTAGCCATCCAGCATCAGACGGAGTGATATCGTAAGGGGGTCATTTCCATGGGGCCTTATGTCACACGGCTCGCGAGGCACTTCGGCCTCCTCAACACCGCAGCACAATCAGCCTCTCTCACCTTGATAGGCCAGATGTCTCCACAAGGCATCTCAACAATAATCAACATGAGGATGATTAAGCGTCGCCGCCAGACCGATCCTCTCCAATATCGGCTAGCCCATACCACTGAGGAGGAGGACCTTGAGGACATTACTGACGATGTCCCACCCCCACATGAAGGGCTAACACCGAGCCATCGCCCAGTTCATGCGGCAGCTTCTCTTTTCGACATATCTGAGCGCCTCACGTGATTTGAGCAACAATGTTTCCAGCGCTTCGATCACATCGATGCCACTCTCCACCAGATATGTCAGCACCTTTACATCTTAGCGCTGCCTCCACCACGCAATCCATCAGATGATGAGGACTTCTGAGTCCTTTTCTTTTCATATGTTTATGTTATTTTTAAATTTTTCTAAAAAGACTTATTTTTAAATTTTACTCTTATCTTTATTTTTATGTTATTACTGACTTATCTTTATTTCGATTATTTTTTCTGATCCCATATTAGCTGTTATCCAATTTGCATTTTTCGGCGAAAATTTGAGTAATCCTTATTCTGAAAAACCTAATGATTTTCTCGCAGTTCAAAACCTTAAAATAAAACTATGGAATAACCATCTATACTGAGGAAAACATGCCCTACCTCCTCCAACTTATCTTCCACCTCCAAATTAAGTTTCCACACTTCCAACTCAAGGAATCCATCCGAAATTCAGGAAGTTTCACTTCTCCTTATCTTTTGGTTTTCTCACTATATTCTTATTATCTATCTCCGTACATTGAGGACAATGTACATCTTAAATGTGGGGGGTGAATTTTATTTTGAGAAAGTTCCTAACTTTCTGCATTATTCTCAAATCCCTAAATTATGTCTTGTTCTTAAGTAATTTTCTCATATTGTTATTAGAATGAAATTTCCTTTGATTCATGATTTTTATTGATATGTTTTGGATTAAGTCATTGAGAATTGTGCAGTGATCATTTAAATTTTAGGAGACTAGAGAATCAAGCATGATGAGTCTATTTTCAAAATTTAAAACTTGTTAGGTTGTCTACCTGAATCTAATTATTACCTTGAAGTTTGAAATTTCCAAAGTTGATATCAAAAACCTATAATTTTTGTGAGATCTTGAGCCTTTTAGAGCATACATTTTTTTTTCTTACTCACTTCTTGATTATGAGTGTGTCAACATTGATTTGTTATTCTAGAACTTGCTTCAATTATACATATCAAGACCACATCATTGATTTGATATACAGAGATGATAAAGGCATTTAGGATCCAACCCACTTACTCCACCAAAAGCCTACCCTCACAATTAACCCCTAGTGAACCCCTTTGATCTTAACAAACCATTTATTGAGTCACCCACTAATATTAACCCAAAACCCATTTAGTTTTTGTTATCAACATTTCTTGACTCCCTTTTTGTCGAGATTTGATTTGAGCAATTGCCTAACTATGTTCTATATTTCAATTGTTAAATTTCTTTTTTATTATTGTAAATACTGGATTTGTTCTTAAAAAAAGGAAGTATATTCAATATTAGTTCTATGTAATTGAGCTTATACGTTTAAATTCCTCATCTTGAGAAGAAGCTAATGTTATTAGTATTTCATGTTTTCAATTGATGTAATTATTCAGGATTAGTTCATTTTTCTAGTTAGGTAAATTGTCAATTCAATCTCGATTCTAACCCTCTAATTCAACTTTTATCCACACCTTTAAACTAAACTCCGTTACAACCCTTTTAAAGACCTTTTGATCTGTATATCATTTCATTTTATAGTGGTGGAGATTTGATTTTCATGCAAGCCTATGGGATTAACTTTTCATGTTCGACTTTTGAGTGCTTAATGTTGAACCTTAAATACTTTGAGTGATTTGAGTCAATCTGTAGTGAGGATGTCAACTCTTGTCGGTTCCGAATCAGAGGTAATTATTTAGGTAAGTGGAAACACCTATGTTTTCATAAATTCTATGACGTTGATTTTTTGAATCTTTAGGACCCTTCTACTTAAATTATCAATGTATGAATTACTTTTAAATTATGATGAAACACTATTGATGAATATTATGAATTGAGGAAGTTCATTTTAATTGTGAATGAGAACTTTGCTTGAGGACAAGCAAATGCGTGTGGGGGTATTTGATAAACCATAATAAATACATATTTTAATCCCACATTTAGCATACTTTTGGATGATTTATCCCCTGAATTGTGGAATTTGGTGCTCCTAATCCTTTAATTTCATGTTTTATACTTAGGAAAGCACCGAAGGACGAAAAGAACGAGAAACGGGCCAAAAAGAAGAAAATAGGTTAAAGTACGAAATTGACACGAACTGGGCCCAAGCCACATGGCCGTGCCTCCTTAGCAGACCCGAACACGGCCTGGCCTCGACTTACACAGGCATGTGCCATGGGCGTGTCCCTGCCGCAACCTATTTTAGTTTCACTCAAATTAAGATACTTAGGGTGAAGAAAGCCATTCCAAAAGCCTATATAAACACCCTGAGTGTGACCTAAAAGTGTGCGGTTCAGGTGGGCCGAAGACCCAAGCCAGAGAGGCCAGAATTGTGGGATTTACTCGAAGAAAGCCAGTTGATTCATCTCAAGACGAAAAATCTTCCCTTCAATTTCCTTAAATACCTTGGGGGATGAAACCTAAGACAGATCTTGTTATTGTTTTCTGAACTATATGATAAATACTTTATTTGTTCTTCACTATGTGTTCTTAATTCTTATTTTGATATTTCAAGATATTGATTCAAGTATTGATGTGCTTAGACAGTGGAGCAAAAGTCCCTGTTTAAGAGTAGATCTAGTATAGTTAAGCGGAGTTCATCGCAACTCTAGAAATAGGATGACGAAAATCTGCCGGATTAGGGTCAAACCTAATATGAGAGTCCATAGATCGAGTTAATGTAATTCTAGGGGTTTTAATTAGAAAGAAATTTCAATTAATCAACTAGAGCTAGACGTTAGTAGCCTCGAAAGAAGTATTAATATAAATTAGGGAATCCTACGGATCAAGTCAAGTGAATAAATCATCTGGTTCAGAGTTAGATAACAAGTGAAGTCTAGGTGGATTCTTCCTCGGGTATTGTTTTAATCAATTGGTTTTCTCAACAGTATTTTCCCCAATTCTTTCTTTGTGTCTTAGCGTCTTTAGCTTAGTAATTAGTTAATTTTAGATTAGATAACAAACTCCTTTAATTCTTAGGCTAAATAATAAAAAGAAAGTCAATATTAGTACTTTTAGTTCCTTTGGGTTCGACATTCCGGTCTTGCCATAGCTATACTACTATTCGATAGGTGCGCTTGCCTCAAGTCGTTGTCACAGTTATTTTCTAGGCTCGATCATTTGTTATATAAATTTTAAGACTCTGACACACGATCATTGATGCCTCATTATTATTAATCTATGAAAAGATGAGGTTATTCATGAATGTGTATGGTGCATGATTGGGTTGTTTGGTTAAAGTATGCATGAATGGGTTGATGGTTGAATGTAATATATGTTTGTATGAGTTAGGGTGATAAAAGAGCTTGGAAAATAACCTTGTTTTTGTCCACACCGGTATGTGTCTAGGCCGTGTGTGACACATAGTCAGCCCCATGGGTGTATGGTTAGGATGTGTGTCCCCTACATGTTAATTTTACAAGTCAGTATGCTCAGTAGTAAACACACAGACAGAGGCACAGCCGTGTGTCTCAGCCATGTGAAAGGTACGGCCATAGTCATAGGTGAGTGCCCAGGCCGTGCGAAGTCTGCACCTGAATTTGGAATTTAATTCGCCACAAGGTCGAAGGACATGGGCATGTGACTGGCCGTGTGATGCAAGTCAGTGTCGACCACGGGCCAGACACGCGGGCGTGTCCCTTCTTTTACACGAGCGTGTGGACTGTTTAAAGGAAATTTTCTGAGGTCTTTCAGAAAGCTTCAAAGGAGCTCGATTAGATCCCGAATCATTCTTAAACCATGAAATAGGCCTCGTAGGCTTGTTTTGGAGATGTTACTAAAAATTGCAATTTGGAGAGAAAAGTTAAGTTTCTAAATTACCTGATTGATTGCTTGTAAGCTTAGTAATGCCTCTTACCCTTTTCTAGCGTTGAATACGGGTAAGGGGTGTTACAAAGTATGACTCCTATTTCTGTCAAATTTGAGAAATAATCTTCTAGTTAAACTCTATTCATTTGTTGCAATCAAACTCTAATTAGTTTAGATTATTTTATTATTATTTGACCTATGAATTAAGTCTATAGATAGGCTCTTTTGCAATCTTAGAAAACACACCCATTAAAGATTAGAACTCATAACAAATTCAGAGAATTTTGGGTTTACATTTTAAGGGTTCTTTATTTTCGGGTTCTCAGGGTTTAGTTTTATCTCCATATTGTGTACTAGTTTTTCTTTTTGCCATTATAGTAAAATTATCTTTGTCCTTTGTTTTTTATCCTCTTTGGAGAGGTTTTTTCACGTCAAATTTGTGTATTCAATTTCCAAATTTCTTTCATTATTTTTACTTGTTCGCTGCTTAATCGGGTCAATACCCAATAGTTGTCCAAGAAGTTTCAAAGCTAGGTTTTGGAGCAAGGGTATTGAAGCCCCATGAACTAACCACTAAGACTTGGGATCCGAAAGCCATCTATCTTGTAGTAAATCAAAAATATCTAGTTCTCTCGAAAATCTCGCAAACTCTTGGAAAACCATCTTCCTTTCTTCGATAGAAGGAAAATATCTTCGTAAGCACTTATTTCTTTCCTATGAGATTTCTACATCTTTATATGGACGAAGGCAATTTGAAACCTCATTAATCCAATCACTACATAATTTTTAATTGATAATAAATAAAACAAGTATAAAAGAATAAAAACAAGCATAAAAGGAATATATGTTATCTAAGTTTACCTTAGATTTAAAGAATGAGCCATACAATGAAGTGGTGTATTACTCTTAGTCCATCGATCAATAAGAATATCATATGCGACTTCATAAAAGATTGATCTCTCATCTCATTTATTCCCTTCATGCCTATAAATGCTTGTCTTCATTTTTTTTTTTATCATTTCATGCCATATCTTATAAACCAAGTGAAGAGTAGGTTTATTTGTATCCATAATTCGAAGCATATCATATATAGGTTTCGTAAAAGTAATCAAATAATCAACCTTATCCCACCAAAGGTCATCCAAAAATTTTTCCTTCACCAAATAGGCTTTGGAAACGTCATCTTCTCTATAAGTAGACCATTCATCACAAATAACCATATTTTGGAGACCCCATTTAATGAGCTTGAATCTTTTTAACATCACAATTATAGAAGCAAATTGAGTATCCACAACAGCAAGTAATTTCAAAGGCACAAAAGAATTAAATATTGCCAACTTCATAGAGTGATTCATTACGAAACTTCTTATAAAGATAGCATCATCTCCAACATTATTTATCCAACACAGAACATCATATGTAGCCTCATTCTTTTCGATGTTTTTTACAGCACATATATTTTTAAGAGCAAGATTAAGAATATGTACCACACAAGGTGTCCAAAAGATATGAGAATGTTATGTCTCTACTAATGACCCTGCTGCTTTACAAACTAGTGCATTGCCAGTTCTCACTTGAACAACATTTTGTGCCCCAACCTCACTTATGGAATCTTTAATTAAAGTTGCCACGTAAAACTTATCATTGTACTCCTTTTGACAATTGATGGCTTTTAAGAAAACAATTCCACCTTCAGAAACGACTATAAAGTTAATCAATGGTCGTCTTTATGATCTGTCCATCCATCACATATAAGACTAATACCTTTTTCCCTCCACATTCCCTTTATAGGTTGTAACAACCTCTCTATGTTTGCTCGTTCTTTTTGTAACAATGTAGTCCTTAAAGTATTATACCCCAGAGGTATGTAACCCGAAATCGAATTCTTACTAGTTAAGGTGAATGCATTCACATAATGAGTGTAACACCCTAAATTTTGGGGTTACAAGTTTTGAGTTTTGTGGGTAGGGTCAGTGAGTAGGTTGCACTATTGTGTTTAGTTGCACGTTTAACTGTCAGAATGAGTTTGCTGGTCTGATGGTTGGGAGTGTGTAGGTATGCCTTTGGGTCGCGGTTTCGAGTCGTCAGGAGTGTTTTGAGGGGCCATTTTTATTTTGTTTTAAGGATTTTAGTGCTACTATTTTATTATTAGTATTATTTATTTTTTCCTCATGTTTATTTTTATTTTATTTTTGGTTTTTTTTTCTTCTACACGTTCTCCATCATTCTGTTTCCTATCTACTTTTCTTTTTTCCTTTTTGGCTTCCTTATGTATTTTGAAAAGAAAGAGAAGAAAACGATTTTGTTTTTGGTTTTGAAAAGCTTTGGGTTCGTATCGAGGTCGTCAACATGTGACGATTGGTTTCTAGCGTCTTGATTGCGAATCAGGTGTGGGTTTCGAACCTTTGTTCTCCTATTCATGATTCGTTAATTCAATTTTATTGTAATTGATAATTTCGAGTGTGTGTTCTCAACTGTGTAATTTAGTATTGATTTGCTATGGAATTCGACAGTTTTTTTTCATGCTTCGGTAATTGAGCAATTGGGGCTTGTGTCGTTTTAATTATCTATAATTTAGTGTGTTTTGGTTGGGTTCTAGGATAATTTGATTAGGGGTCATTTTAGAGACAGGGAACGAGACTTTCAGTTAATTTCGAAATGGTTTTGTGACCATATGGATGGCCACACAGGCGTGTGTCTGTTCATATGGCCGTGTGGAATTGGGAATTAGGGTTTCCGGGTAGGATTAGGTGCCACACAACCTGGCCACATGACCATGTGGTTGATTTGGGGAAATTAATCGATTTTCACACGGTCATGTCCTTTGAGTATACGGGCGTATGCGATTGGGCTTTTAGGGTTTTCAACGATTTTTGGTGCCACACGGCCTGGCCACATGGGCATGTGTCTCACACGGGCGTATTCGGTCTCCACACGGCCGTGTCGCCTCTGCTCCTAGTTTTTAGCACTTTTGAATAGTGAGTTACACGGGCTATTCACACGGGCATGTGGCCCTCCACACGGGCATGTGGGGCCTTCACACGGGGTGTGTGTCCTCCACATGAGCGTGTAGACCCCCACATGGCTTGGGCAATTCCACACGACCGGAGCATACGACCATGTGGTCCTACATTGCCAAATTTTTGTACTATGTTGATTTATGACCTGTTTGTAGTTCTGTGTGTTCCGACCCTTGGCTAGGTCTTAGTAAGGGTAGTCAAGACTCTGTTTTGACTCAGACATATCTGTTATAAGCAACCATGGCATTATTTAATTGACTCATTAATGTGATATTGCCTGATAAATGAGTATCTGCTTTAGTGGTTAAGTGATGTAGGTGTGTGTGTGTGACTGTCTGGAAACTGTGTACATCAATTTTGTAATTGACTGACTGATTACGAGCTTTCACGTCTGTGTAATTGATAGTGTTTGGTGTGCATTCTTGCATTTGCATTATGATTTCGAATTTGGGATATGAAGAGAAGGAAGTCTGATCTGATTTGGCAGTTTTAATTGCAATACATCTGTATAGCGGTTTACCGCACAGTACGATACTTCTAGCAGCTCAGCTGCATACTGCTATTTACGTGGCTTAGTTCCAAATTCATGGTGTGTACGGTTAGATGGGCCTTTCGAGGTCCTATGTGGTGTGCAGGGCTGGTTGAGTTTCTTAAACTCATTTGTGGTGTGAATGGGGGACGAAGATGTGTTTGGCTAGATGGGTGGGTTTCATGTTGATGTATTTGTTTGCATTTTGTTTGTTTGTCTGTCTGATTGCGAGATTAGCGGTATATAAATCGATATTTTTAGTACTGATGGTTCTGTTTTGTTTGTGATGATTACTTGGATACCGGATTGTCATTGTGATATGTTTTTTTTATTGTAGCGCTTAATTTTTGTTTTTCTGTCATTTCGATCTCACACTGGGCTCGTGTAGCTCACCCCTCATCAGTTTCCCTTTTTCAGGTATTTCCGTTTGCTGTTGCTAGACTAGGCATGTCGGAGGTCTTGAACTGTCACGTTTTAGAATCAACTTTAAATGTATTTTTATAATTTTTGCATTTATAAATAAACAGTTTGAATTGTAAGCTGTATTTCGAATATTGTGGTATGAATTTTGGGCTGTACTCACATAAGCATCTTTTGGACTAAAATTTTTGTAATATCGGGATTTTATAATTGAAAATTTTTACGTAACCTAAATACTATTTGTTTGCTCACTTGTTGAACCAAAATTTTTCATACGATCACTTCGGTTGTATGCCCCAAAATTTTAATTTTTGATTTCGTGTATGTGTGACACAAAATGTCTATCTGCTTCAGTGGTTATGTGTTCTGGGTGTGTGTGTGTGAGGTCCCAAGTTCAAGCCTTACTTGAGCAAATTTTGGTATTTTTTATAAATAAAGCCTTAACCTTGTGCAAAGGGCTTAGTTTAATTGTTGGAAAGTTTATATTAGGATGAGCCTGCTAGTCTAGTGGTTAAGTGGAGTGTTGGAGTGTTGGAGGTCCTGTGTTCAATTCTTTGTGATGGCGTGGACACAGTATTTTTGCTCCAATTTCGGCAAAGATTTGTGCTGGGGAAAAATTCTGAGTAGTTGTGCTTTAGTAGGTTAATAGGGAGTGATTTTAGGAGATAATTGTGGAGAGGTTATAAGAAAATAATATGATTATCTTTTTGTTGCAAAAAAAAGTATAGTTTCGGTTTTCTCTCCAATTCCCCAAACTTTTTCTGACGTTTTCTTCTTCTTCTTCTTTTCCCTCATCTGCTGAATCTTTCCCCTAGTTGCTGCCGAAATTTCCATTTTTTCCCCTTCCGTTTCTTTCTTCTTCTTTTTCAATTGATTCAGTTGTTCATCGTTGGTTGAACGTGTTCCGTAAGTAACGGTTTTGTCTATTGTTAATCGTTCTTGGTTAATCTCTAAAAAGGGGATTCCTTTTTGGTGTTTAGGAGTTAATCAAAGGGCTGGTGGTTTTGAATCGACGCTGTGATTGTGCGAAGTCGTAGTTACTCAAGAGAGGTAAGGGTTTTGCTAGGTTTTTAGTCGAGTTCCTTCCGAAATTGGTTGATTAAAAACGAATTAAGTGATTAATCTGGAGATATGTTGGTCGATTTTTAGGTTCTGGAGGCTTAGGAGTGCTTACGCATCAGAAACGATACCAGGTGTGTACCCGAAATGCAGAAAACGGGATTTAGCGAAAAGCCGAAATTGCTTGGTATCGAGAAATAAGAGAAAATGATGCAAAAAATTGTAGAGAAAGGAAATAAGGGTGTTATAAACTTGGAAATCAACATTTTTCACTAAAATAGTTTTGGACAGCAACAGTAGTCTAACTTTGAAAAACCATCAAAAGTAGTGGGAATTGAGTTAGAGGTTGAATAAAATATGAAATTAATTTTTATTGAGTCTTGTTTTTCATGGAAGAAACAATGTAAGCAATGGAATTGTAAATCATGAGGTATAATAAATTTTGTGAGACAAGGTCAAAATGATTTTGGGTTCCCCTATTCTGACATTGGAAAATAATCAAAAATTGTAAAAAAATAATTAGGGGCTTAAATTTATATTTTTAAATCTTTAATGAGTCTATATTTAAGAGAAACAAACAGAAAAATCATCTAAATTCCGTACTAAGAGATAAATAATTTTTATTAAGTAAAGGGTGAAGTTGTCAAACAGCAGAATAGGGATAACTTTAAAGATTTTACAATACTTATTTGATAAACTATAAATTCTGAAAATTTTATGGTAGAAAGGTATTTGAGTCTAGTTTCAAAAACATCAAGCGGATCTTAATTTGAATTCTGTAGTTCAAGATATAACTAATTTAGTGATAATGACTCAAGTAGGAACTTTGAATGAACATATAAGTAAATAGTGAAAACATATATGAGCATTGAGCTAGCATGGGTTACTTTAAAAATGGATCACACAGCCAAGGCTAATTTGGGCCGAGTGGGCCACACGTGTGTGGACCTGATAAATCGTAATATAAACATATTTTAATCCCACATTTAGCATACTTTTGGATGATTTAAGCCTTGAATTGTGGAATTTGGTGCTCTTAATCATTTATTTTCATGTTTTATACTTAGGAGAGCACCAGAGGATGAAAAGAACTAGAAACAGGCCTAAATGGACCAAATAGGCCAAAGCACGAATTTGACACGGCCTGGGCCCAAGACCACACGGTCGTGCCTCCTTAATAGTCTCGAGCACGGCCTGGCCACGATTCACACGGGCGTGTGCCATGGGCGTGTCCCTAACGTGACAAAGAGGAGTTTCATTCGAATTAGGGTAATTAAAGGCAAAGAAAGCCATTCCAAAAGCCTATATAAACACCCTAGAGGCCAACCTTCAAAGGTAGTCCAGTAAGGGGTCCAGTTAGGCTGAAGAGCTGAGCCAGAGAGGACAGAATTGAGGAATTTACTCTAAGAAAGCCAGTTGATTCATCTCAAGAAGCCGGAGTTATACTCAAGACGGAAGATCTTCTCTTCAATTCCTTCAGGGGGTTTTAGGGTTTTTCTTATGTTTTGTTTTATATTTACTTCTGAGATGTATTCTTCTATTATTATGAACTAAACCCCTCAAATACCCGAGGGGGATGAAACCTAAGACGGATCTTGTTATTGTTTTTTGAATCATATGATAAATACTTGATTTGTTCTTAATTATGTGTTCTTAATTCTTGTTTTGATATTTTAGGATACTGATTCAAGTATTGATGTGCTTAGGCAGTGGAGCAAAAGTCCCTGCTTAAGAGTAGATCTAGCATAATTAAGTCGAGTTCATCGCAACCCTAGAAATAGGATGACAAAAATCTGCCAGATTAGGGTCAAACCTAATATGGGAGTCCATAGATCGAGTTAATGCAATTCTAGGGGTTTTAATTAGAAAGAGATTTCAATTAATCAACCTAGGGTTAGACGTTAGTAGCCTCGAAAGAGGTATTAATATAAATTAGGGAATCCTACGGATCAAGTCAAGTGAATAAATCGTCTGGTTCAGAGTTAAATAACAAGTGAAGTCTAGGTGGATTCTTCCTCGGGTATTGTCTTAATCAATTGGTTTTTCCTACAATTATTTTCCCAATTCATTCTCTTTGTCTTAGTATCTTTAGCTTAATAGTTAGTTAATTTTTGATTAATTAATAAACCCTTTAATTTCTAGGCTAAATAATAAAAAGAAAGTTAGTATTGGTACTTTTGGTTCCTTTGGGTTCGACAATCCGGTCTTGCCACTAAACTATACTATTGTTCGATAGGTGCACTTGCCTCAATCGTTGTCATAGTTAGTTTCTATGCTCGATCATTCTTTTTATAAATTTTTAAGACTCTGACATAACGATCAGGGCCCACACGAGCAGATCACATGGACATGTGGGCCCATTTTTACCTAAATGTTTTTAAGTTTTCGCGGGTCGACCAAGTCGACTGTGAAGCTACTGTAAGTTCAATAAGCGCTACTTAGACCCTTAAATGTGTGAAACTGACTGAATGATATCTGTACTAGGCATGTTAATATCTGAACTGAATATATGTACTGAAATTGCATAATAGCATGTCATCCATTATGTGTTGGATTGCACTGGGTTGGGGGTTGTTATTCAGAGGAAGTGTACTGAAAGGCTTTAAGCCTAATTTATGGTGTTTCATTTTGCAAACCATCAGATTCTCGCCGCGTTCGGTACTACTTAGAGTGTAGGGATAGGTGGGTTGATTATATCTCCACATGGAGTGTAGGGTTGGACGGAGATGGTGTGTAGAGGCTGGTTGAGTAGGATTTTTCTACTGCATAAATGTTACTGCTACTGATACTGTGATGGGCTAAGGACCTACTGCATTTTTGACACTATACTAAGATGGGCTAAGGCCCAAACTGTCACTGATATTGAAAAGGGCTTAGGCCCAAGGCTGTTCAACTGTGCATTGTGAATACTAATTATTTGTTCAGGTAATCCCCAGACTTAGACAGATCGGTGCAACAGAGGACTCAGCGATGACCACAGTAATTTTTGGACTTCATGGTTTTCAATTTACGATTTTTGATTTGATTATTATTGATTATTTGGGTTGTAATTTAAGGACCCTCTGGGACTTTGGTTCTAAATTTGGGTTTTTATTTATTTATTTTACTTTATGGATTTATACCTGCTGGTCGTAGGAAATTCAGTTTTCAAAAGTTCAAGTAATTTCTAAACGCATGATCACCTAGACTGTTTAAACATCGAAACCAAGAGGAATGAATGAATCTAAACTAGCCAAATGTTTAATTACCGACAAGTTGCCGTATGAATGGATGAACTTTTAAACTTATGTACCTCAACATTTCATTATCTATACTACAGGGAAAAGATTGTATGAAACAGTGACGCTATGTCATCTGTATCCCTTTTCAATAGTTTTATGCCACATTAGTATTTTCATCCTGAATATCAGGATTTTCATCTTGAAAAAAATCAAATCCAAATTAAAATCCTGACTTTCATCCTGAAAAAAATCAAATCCAAATTAAAATCCTGAAATTCAGGATGAAATTACTGATGTGGCATAAAACTATTGGAAAGGGATACAGATGACATGGCGTAACTGTTTCATACAATCCTTTCTCCTATACTACATTGCATGAAATGTAAGTTCATCCCAAAACTTTGACATAAACAATCTCATTACTAACTCATTTAGTTTTCTATTGAAAAATGAGCCAAAGATCTCATTACCGACAAATTGTAATGAACATTAGATTTCTGTACTTCATGGTTTCATTATCTGTTGCATGACATAAAAGTTTATCCCATCGATATAAACATGGTTGCAAGCATATAAATTATACAATAGCAAAGATTTCATTACTGACTCTTTTAATTGCCTATTGTTGTTGTTGGGAGGGGTCAGTTGGAAAATTAAAGCCAGGAGGAATGAAAACAGCATTAGGTCAATTCCATGTGGAACTATCCTGCAAATTTTAATTGACAAACTTATACAGTTTAAAACACCATATCTTTCATTTCCCTAAAGCTCCTTATTCCACACTATGAGAAACTGTTAATACAAATTCTTAAAAGCAGCAACTTACTGGAAAGAAAGTATATCTTCAAGTTATAAAGAATACATAACTATATAATTGTGATTTGTGAATGTGTCTGAATAAAATCAATTTTATCATGTCACTCGAAAAACTAAAGTCCAATGCGTTATTTTCAAGATAATTGCAACCTACCTAAATAACTAGGTCTAAAAGCAGGCTTCAAACGATTCTGCTGCGGAAAGATCTTGGAAATGGCTCTTTAAATCATCCTACAAGAATTTTGAAACATAAGATCTGAAGTAACAAGATGAAGACTAATCATGAATATTGTATATGAAGGCTGACTATTTACCAACCTTTTTGGAAAAAAACTGGTCAATAGTTTTTTTATTTTTTATTTTCTGACTCATAATACCACATGTAACATCCTCGGTAGACTTTGGCAGCAAATTAGATTAAACTAGAAAGTAAAACTTGCATAAATGTAGTACCAAACAAGTTAACGGTACCTATTTTCACAAAACATTTCCCCTAATTTTTAGGTTTCCAAGGTTACCATGAGCAAGATTTTCCTGTACTTGAGAGGTTTGAGAAGAAAATCTACTCAAAAAGATCACTGGTGAAAAGTGAAACCTGGTGTATAACATTTCTTTCTTTTAGCCTAATGTTTAATGTACATCAACTAAACTGAAAATAGAACTTAACACTCATTGTAGTTTCCATAACTTTTTAACTTATCAATGCAATTGGCTATGAACAAATTGATTCAGATTCCCAAGTGACGATCTTTACACTATCTAAGAGAACATTTCAAATCAATGATTTATCAGGTAGTAAGATCAGCTCTTAAAATAAAGTGGTTGTACGTATATCTGAAGAAAAGCCCTTACGGACCATTTCCTTAAGAACTTGTGTTGCCTTTGAAGTATAGTTGTTTTGAAGAAACCCCTGGATCATTATACGGCAAACAATGATTATCTTCCATGCTCCTAAACAACTGGTATGCTTCATCCTGCAATCCCTTTTTACAAAATCCTTTAATCATTATATAATATGTGTAAACATCGGGCTTTAACCATTGAGTGGGATTTTATGAAATAATTCCTTTCCAACTTTAATATGCCCAGCTTTGCACAAGCCATCAATTAGGATATTATAACAGACAATATCGAGTTCCAACTTGCTATTCCGCATTGCCTGAAAATGTTCCAAAGCCTCTTCGAGTTTATCACTTTTGCATAAACTATTTAACAAAACTGAACAGGACACTACATTTGGAACTTGTCCAAAAGCAATCATCTTCATCAAAAATTCACATGCAGATGAAACTCTCCCTAGTTGACGCATACTTTGCATAAGAATGTTGTATGTGACAGTATCCACAATTGGTCCTTTTTGGGATATTTCGTAAAAGAGTTCCATTGCTTTGTCTATCCTTTTAGCTTTGCAATATTGTTGAGCATTGGCCTGCAATGCAACAAGTGACCAGTAGCAGCAGTAGCAGCAGCTCAACATGCAGACAAGCATGGATCAAGGAAAGCTGTTCATTTTGTTGATTTTGTTACCATGTAACTTAGTCTAGTTGCAATGTAATTTGTTCATGAAGTTAGTAGGATTAGTTTGTGATTTGAATTTGATGTAATAGTTGATATGTCAGCTAGCTTTTGTGTGTAATTCAAGTTTGTATTTGACAAATTAGTGGGGGTAGTTAAGTCATTAGGTAACTTTCAACTCTTTTTTGTAATTCATGTATATATTTACTTTTTCAATGAAATGGATCATAAGTTTTTCAGCCATTATTTTATGTGCTCAAGTTCTTCTTTGCTAAATTTCTGGTTTCCTTTATTTTTGTTTTGTTTTCTTATATGATCACATGCAAACTTCATGCAAATTGTTTGCTAAGTTGATGCATTGTTCTAACAATTGGTATCAGAGCCTACCTTCTTTGAAGACTTTTCTTGTTGGTCTTTTTTGTGAAAACAAATTGCTGGAGAGAACTACCGCATTTGGGTAGTTAAGATGAAAACTTACCACCAAGCACATGATTTGTGGAGTGTAATCGAGAATGATGTTGAACCACCTCTATTGAGAGCCAATCCAACCATTATTCAGATTAGGCAGCATAGTGAGGAGCGAGCCAAGAAGCACAAAGCCATGGCCTGCCTGCAGAATAGAGTGTTTGATGTGATCTTCACTCGGATTATGGCTTGTGACTCACCTAAGAAAGCTTGGAAAAGGCTGAAGGAGGAGTTTATGGGATCAGATAAGATAAGGCAGCAACAAGTGATCAATCTTAGAAGAGAATTTGAGAATTTAAAAATGAAAGAGTCAGAGACTATCAAGCAGTACTCTGATAAAATAATGGATACTGTCAACAACATAAGGCTCCTAGAAGAGGATTTTAGTGAGAGTAGGGTTGTTGAGAAGGTTATCACCACTCTCCCTGAGAGGTTTGAGTCAAAGATCTCCTCATTGGAGGACTCGAGGTATCTCACTACCATTTCTTTATCGGAGTTGGTAAACTCATTGTATGCACTTGAGCAGAGAAGGGCCAATAGGCAGGAAGAACATCCTGAGGGAGCCTTCCAAGCAAAAGCCAAAGAAGGCTCGAGCTCAAGTCAGAAAGCAAAGAAGCCTTGGGTCGACAGAAGGGAGAAATCAAGAAGAGATGCAGGGAGAAGGAGGTTTCCATCATACATACACTGCAAGAAGACCAATCATTTGGAGAAATACATCTGGAACAAGCCAGATATTCAGTGCAAAAGTTGTAAGCAGTATGGTCATCATGAGAAGGTGTGCAAGAACAAAGACAAGGCACAAGCTCAGCAGCAAATTCAAGCTAAGGCTGCAGTGGACCTTCAAGCTCAAGAGGAGCATGTCTTTTCTGGCTCTTGCTTTGCAACCACAAGTAAGTCAAATGTAGTTAGCTTATGGACAGTGGCTGCTCACATCACATGGCAGCTGATGAAAACTTGTTCAAGAACCTTGACAGGAGTTTTACCTCAAAGATCAGGATAGGCAATGGTAACCTGATTGAAGCCAAAGGCAGAGGTAATGTTGTGATCAACACTGGTTCAGGTAACAAAGTTATTTCAGATGTACTTTATGTACCTGATATAGATCAGAATTTACTTAATGTTGGCCAGTTGGTTGAAAAAGGCTATTCATTAGTTTTCAAGAATGGTTCTTGTGTTATTGAAGACTTTCATGGCCAGGAAATGGTCTCAGTGCCTATGGATGAAAAATGCTTTATGCTTGATGTAAGTCACCTTGAGAAGAAGGCTTATACAAGCCTAGCTGACAGTGATGGTTTATGGCATAGGAGACTAGGCCATGCTAATTTCAAGTTACTCGATTTGTTTCACAAGCAGAATTTGGCTGAGGACATGACCAAGGTTGAACCAGCAGATACTGTTTGTGAAGTAGCCAGCTTGGTAAATAGGCTAGATTGCCTTTTCCAGTCAACAAGGCCAATGAAGACCCCTTCATTGAATGGCAGTAAGTACTTTGTGCTTTTTATTGATGATATGACTAGATTTTGTTGGGTTTACTTCATGAAACAAAAATCTGAGGTATTTGAAGCTTTTGGAAAATTTAAAGCACTTGCTGAGAATCAAACAGGCTGCAGGATTAAAGCTTTGAGAACAGACAATGGCACTGAATATTTGTCTGAAAGGTTTCAGAAGCTATGTGAGCAAGCTGGGATCCATCATCAGCTACAGTGTATACTCCTCAAGAAAATGGAGTATGTAAGAGGAAGAATAGGATAGTGATGGACATGGCCAGATGCTTGCTATTTAAAAGCAAACTTCCAAGCACATTTTGGGTGAGGTCATCAACACCTCGGTGTACCGCTATGAGCTTCCAACACATCTTTGTGAAGGACAAAACACCTTTTGAGGCATGGCATGGACACAAGCCATCAGTTTCCTATTTGAAAGTGTTTGGATGTGTGTTATGTGCTTGTACCTGCTGAAAGAAGAACCAAGCTTGACAAAAGGTCAGCTCCAGGCATATTTGTGGCTACAGCAGAACCAAGAAGGGCTACAGGGTGTATGATCCCTCAACCAAGAAAATTATGGTGAGTAGGGATGTCAAATTTAATGAAGAGAAGACTTGGAGCTGGGATGGTTCTAATGCAAGTTAGTTTGAAGAGGATTTAGTTGATAGCAATCTAGAACCAGCAGAAAATAAGGTTAGCAATGCAAATGTAGATGATCCTCCTGTGAGAGGCACCAGGTCCATTGATGACATCTATCAAATATGTAATGTGGCTATAGTTAAGCCTTCTAGCTTTGAAGAGGCTGTGAGAAGCAAGCATTGGAAGAAGGCCATGGAAGTTGAATTAGAAATGATCCACAAGAATGACACTTGGGATTTGGTGGACAGACCTGATCAGAAGAAAATTATAGGTGTCAAGTGGGTTTTTAGAGCCAAATTCAATGTTGATGGCTCATTGAAAAAACACAAGGCAAGGCTTGTGGTGAAAGGGTATAGCCAGCAGCATGGCATTGACTTTATGGAGACATTTGATCTAGTAGCAAGGCTGGACACTATCAAACTTCTGTTTGCCTTGGCTGCACAGAAACAATGGAGAATTTACCAACTTGATGTTAAGTTAGAATTCTTGAATGGTTTCCTTAAGGAGGAGATTTACATAAAGCAGCCAAATGGTTTCAAAGTCCAAGGAAAAGAGGACAAAGTCTATAGGCTGAAGAAAGCTCTTTATGTCCTGAAACAGGCACCTCGAGCCTGGTATGACAGGATTGATGCTTACCTGTCTAGGCTTGGATTTGAGAAAAGCCTGAGTGAACCAACACTCTATGTGAAGAAATCCCAAGCTGAAACCTTGCTGATTGTTTCAATCTATGTGGATGATTTGCTGGTGACAGGAAGCAAGGATGATTTAATCCAAGAGTTCAAAATGCAAATGCAAGATGTGTTTGATATGACAGACTTGGGGATTATGACTTACTTCCTTGGTATGGAAGTGAGCCAGACTGATCAGGGCATTTTTGTTAGTCAACATGCCTTTGCATTGAAGATACTCAACAAATTTTGCATGGAAAACTGCAAAATAGTAAGCATACCTTTAGCTCAAGGTCAGAAATTGACAAGCATTGGGGATCATGAGAGAGTTGATGAAAGGGAATATCGAAGCCTTGTTGGATGTCTTCTTTATTTAACAGCTAGCAGACCAGACATTGTGTATGCTGTTAGTTTGCTATCGAGGTTTATGCATTGTTGTAATGTGATGCATTTCATGGCTGCTAAGATGGTGCTTAGATACATTAAAGGAATATTGAGCTATGGGGTCAAGTTTGATAAAGGAGAGGAGCTTAGGTTGGTTGGTTACTCAGATAGTGACTGGGTTGGCTTTGTTGATGACATGAAGAGCACCTCGGGCTACTTCTTTACCCTTGGCTCAAGTGTGTTTTGCTGGAGCTCAAAGAAGCAACAAATTGTTGCACAATCCACAACTGAAGCTGAATACATAGCAGCTGCAGCAGCAGCCAATCAAGCCATTTGGCTTAGAGAGTTGTTATGTGATCTAAATGAAAAGCAACTTGAACCTACTGAGATCAAGGTGGGCAATCAATCAGCAGTGGCAATAGCCAAGAATCCAGCTTTCCATGGCAAGACAAAGCACTTTAAGATTAAGTTTCATTTTGTTCGAGAGGCTGAGCAGTCCAAGGAGGTTAGTCTCGTTCATTGCAACTCACAAGACCAATTGGCAGACATTTTGACCAAGTCTCTTGGTACATCACGGTTTGAATTTTTGAGAAGTTCAATTGGTATATGTTGCATACAGTCCAAGGAGGAGTGTTGAGCATTGGCCAACAATGCAACAAGTGACCAGTAGCAGTAGTAGCAGCAGCTCAACAAGCAGACAAGCATAGATCGAGGGAAGCTGTTCATTTTGTTGATTTTGTTACCATGTAACTTAGTCTAGTTGCAATGTAATTTGTTCATGAAGTTAGTAGGATTAGTTTGTGATTTGAATTTGATGTAATAGCTGATATGCTAGCTAGCTTTTGTGTGTAATTCAAGTTTGTATTTGACAAATTAGTGGGAGTAGTTAAGCCATTAGGTAACTTTCAACTCTTCTTTGTAATTCATGTATATATTTACATTTTCAATGAAATGGATGATAAATTTTTCAGCCGTTATTTTATGTGCTCAAGTTCTTCTTTGCTAAGTTTCTGGTTTCCTTTCTTTTTGTTTTGTTTTCTCATATGATCACATGCAAACTTCATGCAAATTGTTTGCTAAGTTGCTGCATTGTTCCAACAAATATCCATTGATCATGATGTTGTAACTAGATATATCAGGTGCACAACCGTTCTCAATCATCGACTGAAATACTTTTCTAGCTTTATCCATCCTGTTTTGCAAGCAATGACCGTTTATTAATGCACCATAGGTAACAACATTAGGCTCAATGCTATGCTTTATCATTGTGTCTACAATATCTTCAGCTTTAGAAACCTTCCCTTCCTTGCAATGCGCATCAACCAATATATTATATGTGACAACATTAGGCTCAATGCCTTGTTTTTTCATTGTGTCAACGGTATCTAGTGCTTCAGAAATCTTTTCATCCTTGCAATGCGCATCAATCAATACATTATACGTGAAAATATTAAGGGAAATACTGTTATCCACAATTTCATTCAAAAGCCTTGTTGCCTCCTCCTGCTGGCCGAAATTATACATTGCATGAATTAAGCAACTGTAAGTAACGATATCTGGTCTAATGCCCTTAACCTTCACTTGGGAGAAAAGATGGAGAGCCTCATTTAGTGATCCCTTCTTGTAATGACAGTCAATGACAGTGTTATATGATACAATATTGGGTTCAAAACCTCTATCTTCCATCATCCTTAGAAACCTAACAGCTCGATCGGTATTCCCAGTCCTAGACAAACCATTAAGTATTGTACTATAAACAATTAAATTAGGTTGATACCCTTTGTCAACCATTTCATCAAACAAACTCGCAGCATGGGAAATCTTACATGGCCGGCCAACGCACTTATAATGGTCTTATTGCACTTTAAGGACCTCCAATTTCATATTCTATGGCTATTAGACACCTCTACTTTGTATAATGGAACTTTCGCACTTTATGCGATTTAGTTCTTTTTCGCAATTAAGCATTGAATCGTTAAAATTAAAGCACCAAAATTCTCATCCATTATTATAAACATGTTACAACACATAAAATAATATCAAAATAATTTTCCTCAACCTCGGATTAGTGGTCCCAAAACCACTGTTCCGACTAGCCCCAAAATCTGGCTGTTACACTAATATTTCATTACTTACTCAAACAGTAGTTATTAAATTCATTAAGTTAGATAATGATATTTTTAAAATTTTATGTAACAAATATATTATTACATGTGTAATACTATGTCATATTGTTATTTTCATAAAAATACTTACAAAGAAACCATATAATTTTAATTAGTAAATTTAATGGATACAATTTAAGCTAAAATCAAAATTTTAAAATTTTAAAAATATAATGACTAAATTGATCAAATCCGTTAGGAATAATATGGAATTCTGAAACCATTTTCTAATTTTAACCAAAAGGACAAGGATCAATCAATCTATGGCTTGATTCTCAACGAAGAATTAGTCCCCAGTGGAGTCGCCAAGCTGTCGTAATCATTTTTTTGAAGCTTGATGGCACGCGGTCGACTCGGGGTTTTAAAAAAATGAAAAGGAAGGGGTCGCCACCGATCTTTATTTGGGTGAGATCGGATCACCTTAGTTTTAATAAACATTTCGATTTACTAAAACGATATTTTTGGTCTACGAATTTTGAAAAATGGGTTCGGGAGTCGATTACGTGCGAGGAAGGATTAGCACCCTCGTCACGCCCGAAATCGGTACCAAACTGATTGATCGATGTCCTAATGTTGAAAACTTTGAAATGGCTTGAAAATAGATACTTTTTATTTCCAAAACTTGAAGGAATTGGAAGGGACGTTTAAGGCTCTCTTTATTTTGAAGAGATAAAGCATCATGTCCGATAAGTTAGGCGCAATACTTTAGACTTTCGAAACTAAGCTCGCCTTTTTTTTTTAAAACTTAGTTTTTCATTTGAAGAGGATCTTCCGTCATTTGTCAAACGAGAAATCAGAACCCAGTAAGTTAGGGCTCGTTTTCTCGAAGGTCTAAATTAGGAATATTGCCTCTATTTTAGAAGAAAGAAAAGAAACTTATCTCGAAGTGTCTAGATGTCGAGTCCAGTAAGTTAGGGCACGACATTTCGAATATCCGAGATTAAATGTTTTGTTTAAAATTTGAATTGCGATTTCAAAGGGGTATCCCGTTGTTTAGCTTTAAGCGAGAAGAAAGCGAAACCGATAAGTTAGGGCTCGATTCTCTCGAGTTGCTAATACGGGATATTAGTTATTATAAAAATTGAGGTGTCGAGAAAATTAGCACGAAAATGTGAAAACACGATGTTATACGCGAAAAGAATAGTAAAAGACACATACGCATATATACGTATAAATAAGGATGATATATAATATATTGAAGGCATTACGTATAGTAGCGATAGTAGAAATAACGATGAAACGATAACAATAATAACGTGATAATGATGATAATATGATGTGATAATAATAATAATAATCTAATAACAAATCATATAGTATAATAATATAGTAGTAATAGTAATATAATAAAAATGATAGCAAACAAAAAATAGTAGAAGAATGATAATAATAATGATGGAAATGAAAGTGAAATAGAGAATGATGATAAAAATAACATCAATAATAATAAAAATAATAAAATGATAATAAGGTTAATCATGGTAGTAGCTAGGAGGTAAATAAAATATATATACAAAGAAATAAAATATATATGTGTAAAAATAATAGTAATAACAAATATATTAACTAATAATAATAGGATAATAATAATAAATGCTAAATAATATTAAAAATGATATAATAATAATAGTAGAAAAATAAAAAACCACATGCAGTCGTAAATATAAATAATAGTGTAGCAAACAAACAATAGTAAAAATATAATGAGAATAACAAATAACAAATAATAATAATAATAATAATAAATAGTAAATGAAAATAAAAATGATAGAAATAAGAAAATGATGACAAAATAATAATGATGATACTGGAAAGGAAGAATAAAATAATAATAGTAATAGTAATGATAAGTAATAACAAATGATATATGTATATATATATAAATAGTATAGTAATTATAATAATAATAACAAGAATACTAAAAATAATAATAATAAATATGGGAATAATAATATAGTATTAAATATAATACAAAAAAAATTAATTTAATAATAAATAACTGAAAATAGCCAAAGGGACGAAAATTGGATTAAAAACAGAGTATTGAGGCAAATTTGGAATAAATAAAAGAGGGAAGGACCTCATTGTAATGCGCTAAAGAGGTAGAGGGACCAAAATGGCTAATAACCCCTCTCTTCAAAATGCGCAGCATTGAGAGGACTTAAATAAAAACCAAGGTAAATTTTGGGCACAAATTAAGAGATAGAAAAACTTAATTATAAACTGATTAAAAAGCGGAAGGGCTGGAGGTGCAATTAGCCCTTCCGCTCAGAAACACGCGGACCTTGGCTAAGCGAGTCGGGTCGGCCCGTTTTACCCCTAAACGACGCCGTTTCGTGTCTGGGGTATTAACTCAAAAACGACGTCGTTTTATTGGGGCTTTTTAAGTCCAAAATCTCTAAAAAAATGTCATTTTTACTTGCTTCAGAAAAAAAAAAAACCCTTTTCCCTTTTATTCTTTCTCTCTTCAGGGCCCGATCTTGTGAAGGGATCGTCGTCGAACGTCGTTGTCGGCCACACACGCATTACAGTGGCGTAAAGAGGTAAAAATATTTTTTTATTTTGATATTATATATATATCTTTGCTTTAAAAGAAAAAAATAAATAAAATAGGTTTATGCAGTTTCGAATATAGGACAAAAGAAAAATAGAATAAAACCTTAAAAATGTTTCTTTTTCTCTTCGATTGCTTGTTATATCCTTGAGTTAATCTCTATTTGCAGGTGTTTGTAACTAAAAATCTCTGGTTTTGTGTTGATCCAATCTCTTTTTGTATTGATTTTTAAAAAAAAGGAAAATCCCCCTTTTACAAAGAAATTGATTCGGCTTTTATAGCCTATTCTTGCTTTCTGTCTCTTCTTGTTTAGTGTTTGCAGGT
Source organism: Gossypium bickii (assembly GCA_025503065.1). Lineage (NCBI taxonomy): Eukaryota > Viridiplantae > Streptophyta > Magnoliopsida > Malvales > Malvaceae > Gossypium > Gossypium bickii. The sequence continues at coordinate 52,925,191 of CP106713.1, read as the reverse complement.
GTAAGTGGCACTGAGCGCAAGTGGGTGGGGCGGTGCTGGATGGCAGAGGCAAGTAGCTAGGCAAGTGGCCCTAGGCTTGCGGCACTAGGGTTTTCAGAAACCCTAGCTTACTGAAAAGAAAAATGGCCTGTTGGGCCTTGTCGGTTTGGGCTTGTTTATTTCGGGCCGGGCAAATATTGGGCTTATACAGCTGCCCCTCTTTGCTCATTATCATGTAACGAGAATAGAGCAAAGACTTAAAGAAGCCCAATGTTGCCCGGCTTCGCCGAGTCTTGACTTCTTAGGTGCTCTTCTTCAAGTATCCTCATTCTTGTCTTCCACATCTTGTTACTTTAATCCACTTCACTGTAGATTTATAATGATCTGCTCTATTGCGACTTCAGAGAGATAGGACCTGTAGCTTCAATTTGCTCCTGCTGCAACTTCGAGGGAATGAGATTTGTTCATCTTTAACTTGCTCCATTGTGACTTCAAGATAAGAATTCAGGGAGAAGAGATTCGTAGTCTCTATCTTCTCTACTGAAACTTCAAAAAAGGAATTGATCCTCATTGTTAACTCAGGGAGACGGGATTTGTAATCTCAACCTACTCCACAGGAACTTCGAGGAAATAAGGATTCAGGGAGAAGAGATTCGTAGTCTCTATCTTCTCTACCCACTGGAACTTCGAGGAAATAAGAATTCAGGGAGAAGAGATTCGTAGTCTCCATCTTCTCTACTAAAACTTCAAAGAAATAATGATTGATCCTCATTGTTAACTCAAGGAGACGGGATTTGTAATCTCAACCTACTCCACTGGAACGTCGAGGAAATGAAAATTCAGGGAGAAGAGATTCGTAGTCTCTATCTTCTCTACTAAAATTTCAAAGAAATAATGATTGACCCTCATTGTTAACTCAGGGAGACGGGATTTGTAATCTCAACCTACTCCACGGGAACTTCGAGGAAATAAGAATCCAGGGAGAAGAGATTCGTAGTCTCTATCTTCTCTACTGAAACTTCAAAGAAATAGGGATTGATCCTCATCGTTAACTCAGGGAGACGGGATTTGTAATCTCAACCTACTCCACGGGAACTTCGAGGAATTAAGAATTCAAGGAGAAGAGATTCGTAGTCTCCATCTTCTCTATTGAAACTTCAAAAAAATAGGAATTGATCCTCATTGTTAACTCAGGGAGACGGGATTTGTAATCTCAACCTACTCCACGGGAACTTCGAGGAAATAAAATCTGAACTTTCCAACTCGCTTCCTTACTATCTTCAGGAAGGCTTCAATCTTCAGCCTGCTCCATTAGGGAACAAAATCTGAACTTTCCAATTTGCTTCCTTACTATCTTCAGGAAGACTTCAATCTTCAGTCTGCTCCATTAGGGAACAAAATCAAAATTTTGATATTGCTGCACCGTTCTTTGAGGCACCTGTCCTGTAGAATTAATTGTATGTGCTTATACTTATGCAAATGATGAGGATACTATGATCGGAATGACTCAAAGCCTCCTAACTACATGTGTTATGGACGACACTTGCGTGAATGTAAAATGTCATGAGAATGATCTCTTTTTTTTTTTTTAAATGACTAGGAAGAATGATGAGAATAAATCAAACGCTCCTAACTAAATGACTATGGATGACATTTGCATGAAGGCAGAATGTCATGAGAATGATCCTTTGTCAAATACAATGATCGGAAAGGATCTTAATGCCCCTAACTAAATGCCTTATGGACGATATTTGCATGAATGCAGAATGAGAATGGTCTTTTTATGATGATTAGGATGCAATGATCAGAATGAATCGAATGCTCCTAACTAAATATGTCTCGAATGCAAAATGAAATGATCCCTTTTAAATGCTTAAGGTCATCATTGCTCTTAGTTCTTCCAGGTCATATCACTGATGCGTTACCATGCTTTCTCGTTCAGCCGGTATCTTTGACATAAAACCCAAAAAAATGATCATATTCTGCTTAACAAGCTTGCCCCGCTGTATTTTTAGAGTCTCTTCCACTGTACCTTCTGGGACATAAGATTTGTATCATCTTGGAACCATCCTATTGCGGCTTATGGCTATAGGATCTGTATCAACTTCAACCCATCCTACTGCAACTCAAGGGTGTAGGATCTGTAACTTGTTCGGTCAACTGATCACTCATCGGGTGACTTAACCAAATGCGTATGCATGACATTTGCATGGATGCAGAATATCATTTTTCGAGAATGATTCCCCTTTTATACTTGGGCTGACATTGCTCGTTATTCGTCGAGATTGTATCACCGACAAAATGTCTTATCTTTTGTTCAACCAAAAAGGCCCAAAGAGATAATAACCTTTCTCCAATATTTCCAAACCTTAAGCTGAGTGAGTTCTGAACAATAGTCCTATTTTAGGTCATTGTATTTTTCAGAAACTTCCAGAGTAATATACGAAACTTTTTCATGAAAGTATTATTAGTCCAATAATCGTTATTTCAATGCAAAATGCTTGAAAAAGATCATAATGATGGACGAAATGGAAATTTATTGGGAGCATAGCTCGAAACAAAAAGTTTAATCAAAGCTAGCAAATGCAATGAAGGAAACTTATTGGCAGTGTATTTTGCAAGGAAAATAACTACAAATGGGTAAAATAGAAGCTAGGTGCCCCAGATATCGCAGCCTGAGCTTATCTGTTCAAACTTCTTGAGGACCATTTTAAGCTCAATATTTGTTTAGGGGATCCAGAGTGCTTTGTTGATGCCCCAAGACATAACGTACTTCTTCATTGTTACTTCAAGCACAGCAAGACTACTATATACCCCACTTTCAAACAAAATTTGAGCCGCCCTTCTGGGTTTTCAACTCAAACCCCCTTTGGTTTCAAAGCGCCCTTTGCGGGTTTTCACCTTGGCCTCTCCTTTTTCTTCTTTTTTTTTTTATTTCCTTTTCTGTGTTTTTTTTTTGAAAAATTTTTTTCTCTTTTTTTTTTCAAGAACCTGAAGTCAATAACCCATGTTTCTCATGAACATGCCTTCTTTATTGCATAAGGTCCTTCCCAGATTGACATTTGCTTTACTCTAAAATCTTTCTGCAAAAGAAGGATCAGGTTCTCTTTCGTGGAATTCCCCTTTATCGTAAGCTTGCATCATCTGGCCATGGTGGATAACTTTTAACCTCTTCTTCGATTAGGTTAAATTGGCAAAAACTCCCATTCCACAAACCAATGGATAAGGGGTTGCCCTGGCAAAAACCCTGGCCAACGTTTGGTAATAATAGAAGGTAACTTCTTTATACCAATCTTTATAAGTCTCGGCCATCTTTCCTGCAATCGCTATTTTATTTTTTTTGTTCTTTTTTTTTTGGCTTCCATTCTTTTTGGTTGCCTTTGTTGCTCTATGATATGGTGTCTGATCTTTGAACATACTACAAATTTTTGACACTGTCTTTTTTGGCATTTTTTGTCGGTAGCAAATCTCCCTTCTTTTTTTTTTTAGAGTGGGATTTGATGACTGTCAACATTGTAAGATTGACACATGAAGCGACCTTCACCATCTTATGAAGTAACCGACATCCACGGGATTTTGTGAAGTAACCGACATCCACAAGAATGAATTGATGTGGGCCAGAAGCTTTTGATAAAACTGGTTTGTTAACATCCATGCTTCATATAGGGAAAATGGAGGAGGCACAGTCTTCCTAAACTTGGCATTTACGGCATAACAAAAGCAATTTCCCTAATAGCTCGAACCTCTTGATTAGCTAGGCTGTTGCTTCCATCTTCATCTCCTTCGTTAGTTCATAGCGTCCGCTGACACTTCATAAGGTAGAATCTACCATTGGGAAGTAAGTTGCAATCTTTGTCATCTTCGAAGCCCTTAGATCCTCTAGAGACATATCTCATTAAAAGGAGCGATGAATGCGTCGCTCATGTCATAGATATCTGAGGACCCATTGCGAGCAGAAAATCCAAAGAATAAATGATCCTAAGGATGATTGTTCGTATGATACGGTCATGAGTGAAAAATATTTAGTATGAAATGTAAAGAATGAAAGTATTTACTTAGAAAGATGCATTTTATTGAAATAAAAATTCTAGACATAAGCCTACTTCACAAAAAGGAATCTTATTGCTTCTAGACTTAAAGCAACAAGTGTGTTTTGCACATTATTCTAGATTAGCTTTAAAAATACATGTTCCTTCCACAGTCTCGTTGTTCAAAACACTCTCAAGTACATAAGGGCAGATGCTCGAAAAATTTTTATTCCTCGGTTCTCTCTTCGGGTATACCATTGGCGTTCTGATCTCCTGATTTCTAGGTTTTTGATGACTCCTTCAAGGAGACACAACTCTCCTGCCCCCAATTTCAATTACCACTGCTCCGTCGTCGAACTTCACCACACCCATGTTGATGAGATTTTCCACCAATTTCTTAAAAGTAAGGCAATTTTCTATCGAATGGCCTGTGATCCCCGCGTGATACTCACACTGAGTGTTTGGGTCGTACCATTTTGGGTATGGAGGTTGCATCGGTTCTGGATATTGGGGGGACACAACGTGCGCATCAAATAAACTTTGATACAACTCCTTATACGTCATCCGGATCAGCGTAAATTGGAGTTTTTCAATGTTTTTCCTTGTGCGAGGTTCTCTTCTTGATGAACCTTGATACTCAGTGGTCACCATTTTTAGCTGATTAACGGTAATTGACTTTGAGTGCCCCATGTTTGTACTATTCACCTCGCCATCATTTTTTCTAGGAGTAGACCTTCTAGTGGTTTCCCCTGCTTCAATCTTGCCACATCTGATGGCATGCTCGATCATCTCCCCTGCCATTACTATGTCGGCAGAACTCTTAGTCGTACTCCCTATCATATGGGTTATGAAAGGGGCCTTCAAGGTATTAATGAAGAGCATAGTGGTCTCTTTTTCTAAGAGGGGTGGTTGGACCTGCATGGCGACCTCCCTCCATCTCTGCGCGTACTGTCTGAAACTTTCATTTTGTCTTTTTTCCATGCTTTGCAGAGTAATTCTATCTGGTGCCATGTCTGTGACGTGGCTGTAATACTTCAGAAACGCTTGAGCCAAATCTCTCCAAGAACTAATGTCGGCCCGACTAAGCTGGTTATACCATCTAGCTGCTGCGCCCACCAAACTTTCTTGGAAGCAGTGGATTAAGAGCTGATCATTGCTTACGTAGCAGGCCATTCGCCTGCAGAACATGGTGATATGGGCCTCCGGGCAGCTGGTCCCACTATATTTTTCAAATTCGGGCATTTTGAACTTAGGGGGCAGTACCAAATCGGGAACTAAACTTAAATCTTTTGCGTCGATCCCATGATGATGATCGATGCTTTCTAGCGCTTTAAACTTTTCCTCTAGCCATTTGCAACGATCCTCTAGTTGCCTTGAGGATTCTATTCTCGACCCCATTCTCTCTATTGCATCCAGATGGGGCACAACAGGGTTGGCTGGGCCATCTCCTGGTTGGGATCCAGAGCCCGCGTGATGGCTCACGGGAGGTCTAGTGTCATCCTGTCCTTGCTGGGGCCTGATTGTAACTGATGGCCTTTGGAGATATTCCTCAAGCAGGGCTCTTGAGTGCGACGGGGTAAAACCCGGGGGAGCGCCTTCGCTATCCCCTTCGATCGGAGGCATTGGCCCTTTCCCTTTGTCCGTTATTCCATTCAGCATTTGGGCCATCTGTGCTATCATGTTTCTCTGGGCCTCTAGCATTTGGTCCTTCATTTCCTGCTGGAGTTTCAACATTCCTGCATTTCTTTCTGAAATTGCTCGAACCTTTGATCCATTTTCCTAATTTTAGCACGTGTTCCGTAGTGATGTTCCGCTTCCAGATTTTCTCTCTTCACTTTCTTTTTTTTTCTCTCTGATAATTTTAGCTAATTAGGCCCCTTTATTATAAACTTAAATGCATGGAATGTGATGCAATGCAAGTGCATGAATGCAAAGAGGCATCGATTCTGATCAACTTCAATTTAGAAAACTTTTTTAGAAGGAAAAATCCTTTACATAAAACAGATTACAAATATGCTTTCGCCCTAAGGCCTAAGGTTTTGATCTTCCCAAGCGATGGAACCGGCTCTTGACCAAGTGCGGGCAGCCGCATTGTCCTCCACTTTATCAAGGAATTCGCTTTCCATAACCAGCTTTCTAACTCAGAAATTGACCGTGAATCGATGCTTCTTAAAAAATGGAAATGATATGCACAAAAGAATAAAACACAAAAAGTTAGTACCATGGAATATAAAGCAAAATAAACAAACACCTATCCGGGTAACCACTAAGGTCTGGCATAGTTCAGCTCAGGGTGGGTTCTTAGGCTCTTTACATGTGGTTGAGTTCTAATGTTTGAGGTACCCGAACCAGCAGATTCCTCGATCCTCACCCATTATAGGCTCATACGGACCAAGTCCGGTTCAGGGGAATACATTTCCCTATGGCCATGCGGAAGTGAAAACTTCACGAAGACATAGGTACGGATGTATCCCGCAAGCAGTCCACTAGCCCATGCGGAGGTGAAAAACTCACGAAGGCATAGCTTCACGCTCCCACTTAAAGGTGTGACCACAATGGTCATGCAATGCAATGCCAAAGTATTCAAGAGATCCAATATAACATTGAAAATGCATTTAAAGAAACATGAATTCTGAAACCATTTTCTAATTTTAACCAAAAGGACAAGGATCAATCAATCTATGGCTTGACTCTCAACGAAGAATTAGTCCCCAGTGGAGTCGCCAAGCTGTCGTAATCATTTTTTTGACGGAAACAGTAAACGACGCGGTCGACTCGGGGTTTTAAAAAAATGAAAAGGAAGGGAGTCGCCACCGATCTTTATTTGGGTGAGATCGGATCACCTTTGTTTTAATAAACATTTCGATTTACTAAAACGATATTTTTGGTCTACGAATTTTGAAAAATGGGTTCGGGAGTCGACACGTGCGAGGAAGGATTAGCACCTAAATCACGCCCAAATCGGTACCAAACCGATTGATCGATGTCCTAATGTTGAAAACTTTGAAATGGTTTGAAAATAGATACTTTTTATTTCCAAAACTTGAAGGAATTGGAAGGGACGTTTAAGGCTCTCTTATTTTCGAAGAGATAAAGCATCATGTCCAGTAAGTTAAGGCGCAATACTTTAGACTTCCGAAACTAAGCTCGCCTTTTTTTTTTTAAAACTTAGTTTTTCATTTGAAGAGGATCTTCCGTCATTCGTCAAACGAGAAATCAGAACACAGTAAGTTAGGGCTCGTTTTCTCGAAGGTCCAAATTAGGAATATTGCCTCTATTTTAGAAGAAAGAAAAGAAACTTATCTCGAAGTGTCTAGATGTCGAGTCCAGTAAGTTAGGGCACGAAATTTCGAATATCCGAGATTAAGTGTTTTGTTTAAAATTTGAATTGCGATTTCAAAAAGGGTATCCCGTTGTTTAGCTTTAAACGAGAAGAAACGAAACCCAGTAAGTTAGGGCTCGATTCTCTCGAGTTGCTAATACGGGATATTAGTTATTATAAAAATTGAGGTGTCGAGAAAAATTAGCACGAAAATGTGAAAACACAATGTTATACGCGAAAAGAATAGTAAAAGACACATACGCATATATACATATAAATAAGGATGATATATAATATATTGAAGGCATTACGTATAGTAGCGATAGTAGAAATAACGATGAAACGATAACAATAATAACGTGATAATGATGATAATATGATGTGATAATAATAATAATCTAATAACAAATCATATAGTATAATAATATAGTAGTAATAGTAATATAACAAAAATGATAGCAAACAAAAAATAGTAGAAGAATGATAATAATAATGATGGAAATGAAAGTGAAATAGAGAATGATGATAAAAATAACATCAATAATAATAAAAATAATAAAATGATAATAAGGTTAATCACGGTAGTAGCTAGGAGGTAAATAAAATATATATACAAAGAAATAAAATATATATGTGTAAAAATAATAGTAATAACAAATATATTAACTAATAATAATAGGATAATAATAATAATAAATGCTAAATAATATTAAAAATGATATAATAATAATAGTAGAAAAATAAAAAAAACACATGCAGTCGTAAATATAAATAATAGTGTAGCAAACAAACAATAGTAAAAATATAATGAGAATAACAAATAACAAATAATAATAATAATAATAATAATAATAATAATAATAATAATAAATAGTAAATGAAAATAAAAATGATAGAAATAAGAAAATGATGACAAAATAATAATGATGATACTGGAAAGGAAGAATAAAATAATAATAGTAATAGTAATGATAAGTAATAACAAATGATATATGTATATATATATAAATAGTATAGTAATTATAATAATAATAACAAGAATACTAAAAATAATAATAATAATAATAAATATGGGAATAATAATATAGTATTAAATATAATACAAAAAAATTAATTTAATAATAAATAATGAAAATAGCCAAAGGGACTAAAATTGGATTAAAAGCAGAGTATTGAGGCAAATTTGGAATAAATAAAAGAGGAAGGACCTCATTGTAATGCGCTAAAGAGGTAGAGGGACCAAAATGGCTAATAACCCCTCTCTTCAAAACGCGCAGCATTGAGAGGACTTAAATAAAAACCAAGGTAAATTTTGGAAACAAATTAAGAAATAGAAAAACTTAATTATAAACTGATTAAAAAGCGGAAGGGCTGGAGGTGCAATTAGCCCTTCCGCGTAAAACACGTGGACCTTGGCTAAGCGAAGTCGGGTCGGCCCGTTTACCCCTAAACGACGCCGCCGTTTCGCGTCTGGGGTATTAACTCAAAAACGACGTCGTTTTATTGGGGCTATTTAAGTCCAAAATCTCTAAAAAAAAAGTCATTTTTACCTGCTTCTGAAAAAAAAAAAACCCTTTTCCCCTTTATTCTTTCTCTCTCGCAGGCCCGATCTCTCTGAAGGACTTGCCGTCGGAGCGTCGCTGCTGGCCTTGCGCACTACTGTGGCGGAAGAGGTAAAAATATGTATTTTTTTATTTTGATATTATATATATATCTTGCTTTAAAAGAAAAAATAAATAAAATAGGTTTATGCGATTTGAATATAGGACAAAAGAAAAATAGAATAAAACCTTAAAAATGTTTCTTTTTCTCTTCGATTGCTTGTTGTATCCTTGAGTTAATCTCTATTTGCAGGTGTTTGTAACTAAAAATCTCTGGTTTTGTGTTGATCCAATCTCTTTTTGTATTGATTTTTAAAAAAAAGGAAAATCCCCCTTTTACAAAGAAATTGATTCGGCTTTTATAGCCTATTTACATTGCCTTTATTCTTGCTTTTCATCTCTTCTTGTTTAGTGTTTGCAGTGTAAGTGGCAATTGAGCGCAAGTGGGTGGGGCGGTGCTGGATGGCAGAGGCAAGTAGCTAGGCAAGTGGCCCTAGGCTTGCGGCACTAGGGTTTTCAGAAACCCTAGCTTACTGAAAAGAAAAATGGGCCTGTTGGGCCTTGTCGGTTTGGGCTTGTTTATTTCGGGTCGGGAAAATATTGGGCTTATACAATGAGCTTAACCCAGAAAGCAAAATCTGCATAGGTGTAGCACCAAATATGTTAATGCTAACTATTTTCTCAAAAACACACTAGAAATTACAAGTAATGTTTTCTAATATATTTCTAAACTATGCAGCCAAATAATAAGCATTTTAAGGAATGAGAGAATCAAGCAGCCACCTACTGGGGTTGTCGGTCGAGACCAGCCAATGGCTTCAAATTTTGTGTTCAAGTGTTGAGGATTTTCCCACAATATTCTCATTGGTGCAGACTACGGGCTCCAATTGGCAAGAAATAGCCATCCCAATGAAGAAAGGTGGAGGTTCCGATTACAGCTACAGATAAGATAGAGTTTCCAATATTTTTCACTCAAATTTTAGCTTTTCAACATTACTGTCAACAAGATTCTCACTTACTTGAGAGGTCCGAGAAGAAAACATGCAGAAAAAGATCACTGCTGCAAAGTGAAACTTTACCTATAACATTTATTTCTTTCATCCTTAATGTTTAAAGTACATCTACTAAATTGAAAATAGACCTTAACAATCAATGTAGTTTTCGAAAACTTTTAACTCATCACAGCAACACAACTGGCTACAAACAAAAAGATTCAGATTAGCAAGTGATGATGAAGCATTTCAAATCAAGATTGATTTATTTGATCGTAAGACCAAATCCAAAAATAAGGTGGCAGAGTATAATCTGCATAAAAGCCCTTAGAGACCATTTCCATAAGTTGTGTTGCCTTTGAGATATAGCTGTTTTGAAGAAACCCTTGGATCATGACATTATAACAACAACTATCAAGCAAACAATCATTATCTCCTATGCTCCTAAACAACTAGTATGCTTCATCTGGAAATCCCTCTTTGCAAAATCCATTAATCATTATAGCATATGTGTAAACATCAGGCTTTAAACCATAGACTGATAGTTTATGAAATAATTCCTTTCCAACTTTAATATGCCCAGATTTGCACAAGCCACCAATTAGGATATTATAACAGACAATATTGAGTTCCAACCTGTTGTTCCACATTGCTCGAAAACGTTCCAAAGCCTCTTCGAGTTTATCACTTTTGCATAAACCATTCAACAAATTTAAACAGGTCACTACATTTGGAACTTGTCCAAAAGTAAACATCTTCCTCAAAAGTTCACGTACAGATGAAACTCTTCCTAGTTGACACATACCTTGCGTAAGAGTGTTATATGTGATAGTATCCGGGATTGGTCCTTTTTGGAATATTTCATGAAAGAGTTCCATTGTTTCTTCTATCCTTCTAGCTTTGCAATCTCTATTGATCCTGATGTTGTAACTAGATATATCAGGTGCAACACCCTTCTTAATCATCAAGTGAAATACTTTTCCAGCTTTATCCATCCTGTTTTGCAAGCAATGATCGTTAATTAATGCATTATTCGTAACAACATTAGGCTCAATGACTTGTTTTATCATTGTGTCAACCGTATCTAAGGCTTCAAAAACCATCCCTTCCTTGCAATGCGCGTCAGCCAATATATTGTAGGTAACAACATCAGGCTCAATGCCTTGCTTTTTTATTGTGTCAATGGTATCTATTGCTTTAGAAATTCTTCCCATCCTTGCAATGTGCATCAATCAATATATCACAGGTGTCAATATCAAGTGAAATATTGTTATCCATCATTTTATTCAAAAGCCTTCTTGCCTCCTCCTGCTGGCCCAAATTATACATTGCATGAATTAAGCAATTGTAAGTAACTATATCTGGTCTAATGCCTTTAACCTTCACTTGGGAGAAAAGATGAGAACCTAATTTAGTGATCCGTTCTTAGGAAGATAGTTAATAATAGTGTTATATGCTACGATATTGGGTTCAAAACATCTTTCTTCCATCATCCTTAGAAACCTAACAGTTCAATCAGTATTACCAATTTTACACAACCCAATAAGTATTATATTGTAAACAATTAGATTAAGTTGGTACCCTTTGTCAACCATTTCATCAAACAAATTCAGCCTGAGAAATCTTACCCTGCTTACCAAGTCCATTAATCTAAGTGGACAAAGTTACAACATCAGGCTCATAATTGAAAAAAGCAATTAACCAAGATGTTGAAAGAACAAACGTTATAGGAAAACACCTAATAATTGGCTATACATCGACAGGACAATGGCATAATATTTCATTCTAAAAATGGCCCCTAAGAATTAGTTGAATTCCACAACTGAGGGCCTTGGGTACTTTTCATTCATTTAACAAAGTAAAAGCATCATCAACATTATCAAAGCCATCATAGATTTTTCGGTTTCCCTTACAGACATGGAATTGTTAGTGAAAGGTTGGATGTGGGTAGCAATGGTTTTAGAATAAGAAGAAGAAATATAAAAGGGAAATTAGAAAGATGTTTTCCAGCATTAACAATAGAAGAAAGAAGTAAGGGAAGATTAAGCTTACACATATCTTGAAATTAAGCAAAATGGGAAAGCAAGAAAGCACAAGCGGCGGCACTACCAGAACAAGGTAGGTTTGGTACTCAAATTTAGAACTCTAGGGCGGGTACAGTTCGGGTTGAGCTTGGTCTGAAGATGGTTTGATTGAAAAGCATTGGTGGAATGAAAGGGCTTTTAACTATCCAATATTTTTTTTTGAGACTCCTTATTTTTTTTTAAGACTCCCTTGACAACCAAGAGTGCTCTCTACTAGAGTCCTAGAGAAAACAGAAACGTCTGTGGCTGAGGATGGAGGAGGGTGGTGGCATGGAAAGGGAGGCCAGTGAGGAGATCTCACTGTTGGCAGAGGAACTTGTTTAGTTATCTATCAAAAAATCATTGGTGGTGCCAGATTCTAAACCGACATTGATTTGCTCAGTTTGGACGAGAAAATAGTTCAACCCAGATAGCTTCAAGGCACAATTACGAAGTATATGGAAAACCAAAAAAAGTTTGAGATTCGTGGGGAGGGACAGAATTTATTTTCTATTATTTTTGATTTGGAGGACGACCTGGAATTAATCATGGAAGGGAGACCTTGGCTCTTTCGTAAATACCTCATCTTGTTTGAGCGATTGAGGGACCCGATTGCAAGGGATCAGATCCAACATACCTCATCACTATACTGGATTAGGTTTGGGCCATGTGATCCAGAATTTGATAAGAAAGACTTGATGCATGCTGTTGGGAGTACATTTGGGGGTGTTATTAGATCTGAAGTCCAGAATGATTATTGCCGTGTTCGAGTTCATATAGACGTGCAGAAACTGTTTCGTAGAGGTATTTTTGTTATTAGTGAAAATAATGTTAAATCATAGATTCCGTTTAAGTTCAAAAAATTGCCAATCTTTTGTTTTGGGTGTGGTCGATTGGACCATGAGTTGAGTGGCTGTGGCTTGATCAAACCTGTAGACAAGGAAAAAATTAAAGTCAATCCCCCATATACTGTGGCTTTGAAAGCAGAATCTAAGATGGTGGGTAAGAAGTGCATGCAGTTTTCTGCTTTTATAAAAAAACTAGGTTTATAGTGAAACTACACAGGAACGAGTAAACAGCAGTGCGAGTGGAATGATGATGTTAATTCCAGTAGTGGTACAGGCACAATACTTAGGGGGCAGATCTTATCTAGTTGGAAAGAAGGGTTGATGGAACAGACTGATCGCAGTGGGGCCATTGTATTTGGGAAATTAAGTGGAACTATGAGTCTTGAAGAAGAGTGCAGTGAGAAGTCAAAAAAATCATCTTGAAAGAGGTTGGAACCGACAATTCAGACTGATTACTGTAAATATGTTGGAGTGGGATCCAAAAGGAAAATTAGAGAGGAGGAGGAGGGGGATGTAAGCATGGATAAATAGAATGATGTTGCGGTTAAAAAATTAAAATTTGATGGAGACTGTAGAAATGTTGATGATGAAGATGTACCTATGAGGGGCAATAGGGAGCTTAATTTTGTGGTTCACAGTTTAGGATCGACAGCTAACAAAACGCTAGCTGACCGGGCATAATGAAACACATATGCTGGAATGTTCGGGGGTTTGGGAGCCCTCGGGCAGTTAGGAAGCTACGTCATCTAATCAAGCAGCATAATCTCCAATTCGTTTTCCTTATGGAAACGAAGCTTAGTCAACAAAGAATGAGTAAGGCGAGAAGGAGCTGCGGTTTTATTGACGGTATTGACATAGATGCAGAGGGGTCTAGAGGTGGCTTGTGTTTAGCTTGAAAATTAGGTATGGATGTCTCTCTGAAAAGCTTCTCTAAATGGCATATTGATGTTATGGTGAAGGAAGATAATTCTCAGATAGAGTAGAGGTTTACTGGATTCTATGGTTCGCCATATTCCAGAGATCAGATTTAAGTTTGGGATCTACTTAAAAGTTTAAGGCAGAATGGTACTGGACCATGGTTGGTGGCTGGAGATTTCAGTGAAATCATGTATTAATTTGAGAAGAAGGGGGGGTCTACCAAGGGATCCAAAACGAATGGAGTTTTTTAAAGAAACATTAGCAGAATGTCAATTGAATGATATTGGATTTGTGGGAGCTCCATTTACGTGGGAGAGGGGAAACCTTCCAGAGACTAATATAAGGGAACGGTTGGATCGCGGGGTTGCAAATGAGGAGTGGATATCTTTGTTTCCGTTAGGAAGGGTCCAGCATCTCCCCTTCCTTGTTTCTGATCATTGTCCCCTACTTATTAATACAGTGAGTGTGCACTCTTATCCAAGGTACCATAGGTTTCATTTTGAAGCGTGGTGGACCATGGAGGAGTCATTTGAGGAAGTGCTTAAAGGAATTTGGGAGTCTTTGTAAGAGTATGCACAAAGATCAATCATGAGATGGTTGTAATAACATACTTTATTTACCATATTTATTAATATAAAGCATTGTCATTATTATTTCAGTTTTTCTATCTGTGTATACAAATAAACTGTTTTATAATAATGTCCTGAGAATAATATGATTATTCTTAAAAGATCCTTAGTCGAGTATTATTGTTGACTAGGACAACAATAATGCATTAAGACTAACATGTAGTTGATTGATGATAAAGAGTTGTCATTGATGTGGATTGTCAAAATCAATGCATGAATATGTATGTTAGAGAACAACATATTGGATTGACCCGTTATGAGTATGTTTCTTTGGATTATTATGTAATTGTCACAACATTACTCATAGTGATTAATATGTATATGATCGCGTCGGACTTGAGACAATTATTATCTCAACATCGTGAGTTGTATATTTTGATACTGATCAAACGTACATAATCGTAATTGGTTGTTCTATAAAGGTGATGTTGGATATACCACAATCTATGTAGAGGATATGGTTGATCAATATAGGATAAGTCCCTCCTACATAATGGGAGTAATATCTTAGGCCACTTGATTGAGTGAGACTAGAAATGCATGGCCATGCTCAAATAAGTTGACATGAGATGTCATACTAATTTGTATATCATAGTCTACTCAAGATATCAAGAAACATGGGATGGACTATACAAGTGTGACTATTCCATGACTTGTGTCCATTCCAGAGATAAAGGACTTAAGGATTAATGTATGAAAGGTTAATCACGAAAGGTTATGTCGAATCATGACTTCTTGTAACTTAGGTAGCAATGATGCATTGCTAGATGCCACTCATTGTCTGTGATAATAGAATCGTTCTAGTATTACTGCTAACGTTGCAAGAACCTCACTGTGGTCACACCCTATGGTTGAAATGAACGGAATAAAATATAATTGGTATTGTTTTTGGTTGTCACATGAATTAAATTAATTAAAGAATTAATTTAATTGGGTAATCAAATATTGAACATATTATATGTACAAGGATGTTGTACACATAATGACAACATAATTCTATTAATATATGAATTTGATTCATATATAAATTTAAATAAATATAGTTTAAGAAATCCTTATTATAATTAATGTAATTATAATTTTTGGATATAATTAATGTAATTATATTTTCGGTTAAAAACTTTATTGTATTTATTTAATCTTATGATACATTCAAGAGATACCAATTATAAATGGGTATTAAAAGGATACCAAATAATGGGCCCAATGAATAGATACCCATTATAAAAGGCCCAATTAAAAGGATACCCATTATAAAAGGTATTTAAAAGAGGCAAAGCTTTTGTGAAAAACCTAATAGATTGTTTGTTAGGTCTAGCAGCCGTCAAGCAAATAACCCTCCAGAAAAGTTTTGGAGATTTCTTCCGTTCATAGTCAAACCGGGTGGATCACGTAGAGGCCGACATCGAAAAGGTTGTGGCTTGATTCGACAGTAGATCAAAACTCTTGTTGCCAAGGTGTCGCTGTCTACTCAGATTGAAGTTTTTGGTAAATTTTGAAACCTTTATTTCACCCCGATTCGCTCCTCACACATGGATCCATGGTTTGGATCGCCGGATCTAATTTTATTCTGCTGCGCCATGGGGTTTCGGCGTTCCAACAGTGGTATCAGAGCCACTTGTGTGATACGAACTCGGGTTTAAATACTTGGGTGATGCAATTGTATGAGATGCATGTTTTGATCTTATTGTATTTTCGATTGTTTAAATCGTTTAAGCATAACCTGATAACTGTTCCTTTCGATAACTGATTAAATGTTAATCATGGTGTTGTGGCTTATTCAATTTTATGTTATTATTGTTAACAAATCCGTAATGATGCGACGATGGTATTTACAATTTCGAAGAAGTTAATCGGCTAGTGGAACAAGGGTTGTTCCGATATGAAACCTCAAGGATTAAAAAAAAAAAAAAACATTGAATTATGTATGCTATTTTTGACATGCACGGTGTTTGAAATGCATAGTTATAGCCCAATGACCCATTCGAGAAAAAGGTTGTATTTTTTAAAAAAAAATAATACTACTGCGTGTCGTGCCTTACTATTATTCTCTTGTATTTCTCTTCTCATCTTATTCCTCGTATGTAAAACGAGTTTTTGCATATTGTAATTTGAAAAAGTTCTTTGTGGGCAAACAAGAAGGAAGGTGGGACAATGATTGTGAATGATAGCTTGTGAAATGGCTTACACCTTTAGGGGTTCCTTTGGTTCTCCCATTGGCTTGGGTTGAACCACCTTAGTTTATGGGCTATAACTATTGCATTTATTTATTGCTTTATTTATTCATGTATGAGATGCTATGGATGTCTAAAGCATGCCAATTTTAATATATTAAAATTTGATAATAATAAACCCTATTAATTGATGAGATCGATTAGAAGACTAAATGGGCTAAAGCGGCACCATAATTGGTGAGATGCAACAACCTTAATAAAATCCTCTATTAAAATATTAAGTCAATATGGCCTTCCAATTTTGCCTCGTTAAGGCCTCGATCAATACTATGTAGGTTCCGCCAAAGCGAAGTACTAGTATTTATCTTGGTTAAACGTGAAGAATAAACAAGTGATATTCATTTGGTTTAAAAATTGGTTAATGGCTTAACTAGGTTACTCTAATAGGATTAGAAACCCAGAGGCAAGTAAATTGGATAAATCATAAGATGATTAGAACAAGAGTTGTTCACCAAATATTAGGAGTTACATATGATGTAATTAGCAAATGTTGCTTACCTAAATAACCATAATCTTAAGAGTAAAGCCAAAGTCGACTTAAGAGGTGGTGAAATATGGATCCTTAACCTACTAGAAATACTTTTGAGAAAGTTTTTCCAAATTAATATACGAGGTTATTAATTTTGAAATAAAATAGTGGGAATATCATTTAATAAAGTCTTTTTAAATGATTGATATAAAAATGGTAAATTTACTCACATGCATATTTAATTGTTGTAGATATATTATGGTCTGCAAACACTAGTACACTCTCATTGCGATCGGTCCTTGAGAAGGACAAATTGAATGGTTTGAATTTTCTTGATTGGTTCCAGTAACTTGAGGATTGTCCTTAAACAAGAACGGAAATTATATGTCATTGAACAACCACTTCCTAATGAACCACCCGCTAATGCCTCGAGGACTCGATAGAGATGCTTACAAGAAGTATCTCGATGACATGATAGATGTTGGATGTCTTATGCTTGCCACTATGAATCTCGAACTTGAAGCAACATGAGGACATGGTTGCTTATGATATGATCGAGCACCTGAAAGAACTTTATCAGGGACAAGCACGGCAAGAGAGGTTTGATATCTCTAAGGCCCTATTCCAATGTAAGTTGGGTGAAGGAAGCCCAAGAGGACCTCATGTCCTTAAGATGATTGGCTATATTGAAAGCTTGTCTAAGCTTGGGTTTCCATTGAGCCAAGAGTTGGCCACTGATGTTATTTTACAATCGTTGCCGGATAGCTACAGCCAGTTTGTCCTCAATTTCAATATGAATGAAATTGACAAAACTCTACCACAATTGCTCAGTATGTTACGAACTGCTGAAGGCAACTTGAAAAAGGTTGGACCCAAGCCCATACTGATGGTCCGTAATAACAAGGGCAAGGGAAAGGCCAAAGTTCAAACAAAGCCCAAGGGCAAAGGTAAGCCCAAATTTGGAAAAGGAAAGGCTGCACTGAAACCTAAAGGTGGGGTGTCTAAGGAAGGAAACTGTTTTCATTGTGGTGTATTTGGACATTGGAAACGAAACTGTCCTGCCTATCTTGAAGAAGTCAAGAAGGCTAAAGCAAGCGGAATGTCTGCTTCAGGTATTTATGTTATTGATATTAATTTATCAACTACTACTTCTTGGGTATTAGATACTGGTTGTGGTTCTCATATTTGTACTACATGCACAGGGGACTACAAAGGAGTAGGACTTTGGCTAGAGGAGATGTGGACTCACGAGTTGGAAATGGAGCAAAAGTTGCTTTGCATTAGTCGTGTGGGAACATATACTTTATCTTTGCTTGATGGACTTGATTTATGTTTAGAGGATTGTTATTTTGTGCCCAGTTTGACTAAAAACATTATTTCAATTTCTTGTTTAGACAAAATTGGTTTTGAGATAATTATTAAGAATAATTGTTGTTCATTTTATCTCAATAATGTTTTCTATGGTTAAGCACAATTGATTAATGGCCTCTATATTTTAGATCAAACTAATCCCATTTACAACATAAATACTAAAAGATCTAAAATAAATGACTCAAATCAAACTTATCTTTGGCATTGTCGTTTGGGCCACATAAGTGAGAAACGCATATCCAAACTCCATAGAGATGGTCTCTTGAATTCATTTGTTTTTGAACAATTTGAAGTATGTGAATCTTGCTTATTGGGAAAAATGACTAAATCACCTTTTTCTGGAAAAGGTGAACGAGCTAGTGATTTATTGGGCCTAATATATTCGATGTATGTGGACCAATAAATACACAGCAGCAGGTGGATTTCACTACTTCATTACTTTCACCGATGATTTGAGAGATATGGGTATGTTTATCTCATGCGCCATAAGTCCGAGTCCCTTGAAAAGTTCAAAGAATTTAAAAATGAAGTACAAAATCAACTAGGCAAAACTATCAAGTCACTTCGATCTGATCGAGGTGGAGAGTATTTGAGCCTAGAGTTTGATGATCTTTTGAAAGAATGTGGGATTGTCTCACAACTTACTCCTCCCGGTACTCCTCAATGGAATGGAGTATCCGAGAGAAGAAATCGAACTTTGTTAGACATGGTTCGATCCATGATGAGTCATGCCGATCTACCGACTTCCTTTTGGGGACATGCACTTGAGATCTTTGCTTTCACACTAAATCGTGTTCCATCTAAATCGGTTCAAAAGACGCCATATGAGATGTGGGTGGGAAACGCCCTAGTATGTCTTTTATGAAAATTTGGGGTTGTGAAGCTTATGTTAAACGTCGACGTCTACTAAGCTTGAACCCAAATCGAAAGGTGTATTTTTGTGGGATATCCAAAAGAAACCAAAGGATATTATTTTTAATCCCACCGAGAACAAAATTTTTGTTGCTCTGGGTGGTGTCTTCCTAGAGAAAGAATTTACTTCTAGAAAAGGAAGTGGGAGAAAGATTGAACTTGAAGAAATTCAAGAATCACAAGATACCACCTGAACCAGTAGATTGAACAAAACCAAATTCCACAAGAAATTGAGGAACAAACAGCTGCTATAGAAACACAACCACCGCGCAGATCTTTAAGAGAACGCCTGCACCCGAGAGATATGGATTTCTCATTACAACGCATGGTGACATTCTTCTTATAGATCAAGATGAGCCTAGGACTTATCAAGAAGCGGTGATGAGCCCGGACTTCGAGAAATGGCTTGAGGCCATGAGATCTCGAGATGGATTCCATGTATGAAAACCAAGTATGGACTTTGATTGACCCACCCAAAGGGTTAAACCTATAGGGTGTAAATGGGTTTTCAAAAAGAAAATAGACATGGATGGTAATGTACAAACATACAAAAGGCGATTAGTCGCTAAAGGTTTTCGCCAAATTCATGGTGTTGACTATGATGAAACCTTTTCTCCTGTAGCTATGTTTAAATCCATCAGATCTTGCTCGCCATAAATTGCATTTTATGATTATGAAATCGCGGATGGACGTCAAAAAAGCCTTTCCTTAACGGAAACTTGAAGAGGATGTGTATATGACACAACCTGAAGGTTTTGTAAATCCAAAGGATGCTAGAAAGATATGTAAGCTACAAAGATCCATTTATGGATTAAAGCAAGCTTCTCGAAGTTGGAATATTCGTTTTAACGATGCAATCAAAGAGTTTGGTTTTATCAAAAATGAAGATGAGCCATGTGTTTACAAGAAAGTTAGTGGGAGCACTATCACATTCTTGGTACTATATGTGGATGACATACTTATCATAGGAAATGACATACCTACCTTGCAGATCTATTAAGACTTGGTTAAGAAGTTGTTTTTCTATGAAGGACTTGGGTAAGCCACTTATATATTAGGAGTCAAGATCTATAGAGATAGATCAAGACGACTACTAGGTCTAAGCCAAAGCACATACATAGATAAAAAATTGAAAAGGTTGAGTATGGAAGAATCTAAAAGAGGATTCCTACCTATGAGACATGGTATTTCACTCTCGAAGGAAATGTGTCCTTCAACTTCACAAGAGAGAGAACGTATGAGTAAAATTCCATATGCTTCCGCTATTGGATCTATCATGTATGCTATGTTATGTACCCGTCCAGATGTCTCGTATGCCTTAAGTATGACGAAGCGGTATCAAGTAGATCCCGGTGAAGGTCACTGGACCACAGTCAAGAGTATCCTTAAGTACTTAAGAAGAACTAAGGATACGTTCCTATTATATGGAGGTGAGGAAGAGTTAAGTGTAAAAGGTTACACTGATGCCAGCTTCCAAACTGATAAGGATGATTCTCGATCGCAATCAGGTTTTGTGTTTTGCCTTAATGGTGGTGTTGTGAGCTGGAAGAGTTCAAAGCAAAGTATCTGAGCTTCGATTCTACAACAGAGGCCGAGTATATTGCAGCCAGTGAGGCAGCAAAAGAAGCAGTTTGGATCAAGAAGTTCATTACTGGACTAGGGGTTGTGCCTAGCATATCAGATGCTATAGAACTCCGATGTGATAACAATGGAGCCATTGCACAAGCTAAAGAACCCAGATCTCACCAGCGATCCAAACATATACTTAGGCGCTACCATCTTATTCGAGAGATTATCGATCGAGGAGATGTAGAGATATGCAGAGTACCTTCGGATGATAACATCATCGATCCCACGACCAAGCCTCGACACGCCAGAAGCATGATCGTCACACTAAGTCGCTTGGTATTAGATATATGAGTGATTGGTCTTAGTGCTAGTGGGAGATTGTAAGAGTATGCACAAAGATCAATCATGAGATGGTTGTAATAACATACTTTATTTACCATATTTATTAATATAAAGCATTGTCATTATTATTTCAGTTTTTCTATCGTGTATACAAATAAACTGTTTTATAATAATGTCACGAGAATAATATGATTATTCTTAAAAGATCCTTAGTCGAGTATTATTGTTGACTAGGACAACAATAATGCATTAAGACTAACATGTAGTTGATTGATGATAAAGAGTTGTCATTGATGTGGATTGTCAAAATCAATGCATGAATATGTATGTTAGAGAACAACATATTGGATTGACCCGTTATGAGTATGTTTATTGGATTATTATGTAATTGTCACAACATTACTCATAGTGATTAATATGTATATGATCGTCCGACTTTGAGACAATTATTATCTCAACATCGTGAGTTGTATATTTTGATCTGATCAAACGTATAATCGTAATTGGTTGTTCTATAAAGGTCGATGTTGGATATACCACAATCTATGTAGAGGATATGGTTGATCAATATAGGATAAGTCCCTCCTACATAATGGGAGTAATATCTTAGGCCACTTGATTGAGTGAGACTAGAAATGCATGGCCATGCTCAAATAAGTTGACATGAGATGTCATACTAATTTGTATATCATAGTCTACTCAAGATATCAAGAAACATGGGATGGACTATACAAGTGTGACTATTCCATGACTTGTGTCCATTCCGAGAGATAAAGGACTTAAGGATTAATGTATGAAAGGTTAATCACGAAAGGTTATGTCGAATCATGACTTCTTGTAACTTAGGTAGCAATGATGCATTGCTAGATGCCACTCATTGTGCGTGATAATAGAATCGTTCTAGTATTATCGCTAACGTTGCAAGAACCTACTGTGGTCACACCCTATGGTTGAAATGAGCGGAATAAAATATAATTGGTATTGTTTTTGGTTGTCACATGAATTAAATTAATTAAAGAATTAATTTAATTGGGTAATCAAATATTGAACATATTATATGTACAAGGATGTTGTACACATAATGACAACATAATTCTATTAATATATGAATTTGATTCATATATAAATTTAAATAAATATAGTTTACCGAAATCCTTATTATAATTAATGTAATTATAATTTTCGGATATAATTAATGTAATTATATTTTCGGTTAAAAACTTTATTGTATTTATTTAATCTTATGATACATTCAAGAGATACCAATTATAAATGGGTATTAAAAGGATACCAAATAATGGGCCCAATGAATAGATACCCATTATAAAAGGCCCAATTAAAAGGATACCCATTATAAAAGGTATTTAAAAGAGGCAAAGCTTTTGTGAAAAACCTAATAGATTGTTTGTTAGGTCTAGCAGCCGTCAAGCAAATAACCCTCCAGAAAAGTTTTGGAGATTTCTTCCGTTCATAGTCAAACCGGGTGGATCATGTAGAGGCCGACATCGAAAAGGTTGTGGCTTGATTCGACAGTAGATCAAAACTCTTGTTGCCAAGGTGTCGCTGTCTACTCAGATTGAAGTTTTTGGTAAATTTTGAAACCTTTATTTCACCCCGATTCGCTCCTCACACATGGATCCATGGTTTGGATCGCCGGATCTAATTTTATTCTGCTGCGCCATAGGGTTTCGGCGTTCCAACAGTCTTCATCTGAGCCATTAATGGATCGAATCAAGATTTTACAAAATGGGCTAGAGGAATGGGCTGGTGTTATTAGAAGGAAGAAGTGGGAGCTAAAGCGAAAGCTCTCGCAGGAGTTAGAGTCATTGCTGTTGGGAGAAAGGGATGATGAGACGCTGGCAAGGATCATTGATACAAAGACTCATTTGAACATAGAAGTTGAAAAAATGAAGTGTATTGGGAGCAAAGGGCCCGAGTGAACTGGTTGAAATATGGGGATAAGAATATAGCTTTCTTTCATAAAAGTGCTACAACTCGTCGGCGAGCAAATTTCATAACTCAGCTGGTGACGGATGATGGCAAGGAGGTTGTGGAGGAGTTTGAATTACAAGAGGTGGCAAAAAGTTATTTTGAAAAGTTGTTCTCCTCGGAGGGTGTGGTAGATCCTAAGAAGGTACCGGAAGAAGTTGAGAGCAGCATTTCATCTGAGATGAATGAGGTATTAAACTCTCCCTACACAGCCGAAGAGATTTTGATAGCACTTAAGGGGATGGGGCCTTTGAAAGCACCTGGACCGGATGGATTTCCAGCTTTATTTTTTCAGAAATATTGGCATATTGTGGGGGAGGAAGTTCTTGAGTTCTGTTTGGGAGTTTTGAATGATGGAAAAAGGGTTGATTCAGCCAACTCGACAGATATTGTGCTCATTCCAAAGATTACTCACCCCACTACCCTTGTTAACTTTAGGCCAATCAGTCTTTGCACAGTAATGTACAAACTTGTCACAAAAACAATAGCTAACAGTGCAAGAGGTCATGGGTTTTTGCATTGATAAGGTATGAAAGTGCATTCGCACGTGTAGACTTATCTCGGACAATGTTTTATTGGCTTATGAATTATTGCATACATTTCGGCAAAAAAGAATGAGGAAAAAAGGATATATGTTAGTTAAATTAGATATGAGTAAAGCATATGATAGGGTAGAGTGGGAATTTGTTAAACAAATGATGAAGCAAATGGGCTTTGAGACTAGGTTGATCGAGCTGATAATGTAGTGCATTACTACAGCTTCCTACGCGGTTATTGTTAATGGGAATAGGGGCAGTAATTTTCAACCTACCAGGGGGCTGAGACAAGGGGATCCACTAAGCCCATTCTTGTTTCTTATATGTAGTGAAGGTCTCTCAGCGCTAATGAGATCAGCAATGAGAAATGGTTTAGTCAAAGGAGCAAAAGCTTGTCGAAGGGGACCAGAGATTTCTCATCTTTTATTTGCTGATGATTGTATACTTTTTGGTGAAGCAATAGCAAATGGGGCCAAGGTACTGAAGGATATATTGAAGGAATACGAGAGTTGTTCGGGACAATGTGTTAACTTCAATAAATCTACTATTTTTTATAGTATGAATACGAGAGAGGAAACGAAGGAGTTGGTGTCGATTTTGTTAGGGGTTCAAAGTTCTTCTAGTCTGAAGAAATATTTGGGTCTTCCTAGCATTGTGGGTCGAAGGAAAATTGAGGCTTTCTCGAACTTGGTTGACAGAATTAGTGTTCGAATAGATGCTTGGAGTACAAGGCTTTTATCTCAAGGAGGTAAGGAGATTTTTATAAAATCAGTGTTGCAGTCTATTCCAACTTATGCTATGTCATGTTTTCTCTTCCCCAAGAGCCTATGTGATAAAATCGAGAGAAAGTTGGCAAATTTTTGGTGGCAAAAAGGAGCGGGAAAGCGGGGTATTCATTGGTGTCGATGGAAGTTTTTGTGTCAATCAAAGGAGGAAGGAGGTTTGGGATTTAGGAATATGGCGCAATTCAATATCGCTCTTTTAGCTAAACAAGGATGGAGATTTTTTAATTTTCCAGATACTCTGGTTTCACAAGTCTTCAAAGAAAAATATTTTCCTGACTTTCATTTTCTGAGTTCTCGATTGGGTAATTCATGTTCGTTTGTTTGGCGTAGTATTTGGGCAACAAAGGCTATTTTGGAGAAAGGTGTGATCTGAAAAGTGGGTACCGGGCGAAATATTTCTATTAGTGAGCATGCTTGGATTCCAAATTACGATAACATCAGATTAATGTCCCGTTTTGATAATTTGCATAGTGATAAAGTTGAAGCATTAATTAATAGTAATAACAGGGAATGGAATAGAGGGTTAGTTGTTGATACCTTCCCGGCAAAAGTGGCAGATCTGATCCTTCGAATACCCCTTGCGACTATAGCTCATGAAGACTTTATGGCTTGGAAAGAAGAACCCTCGGGTGAGTACACAGTAAAAAGCTCCTATAAACTATTACAAAGATTAGATCCTATAGCTTACGCTTTACAACCAGTCTACAAAGATTTTTACAAGAAGGTATGGCGACTTGTCATTCCATCAAAAGTGCAGATCTTTATCTGGAAAGTTGCTTGGAACTACTTAGCAACAAAGGTTAATATGATGGCTCGTAGACTTGCAACAAATAGCATGTGTCCTCACTATGGTGGTGGTCCAGAAACACTGAATCATTTGTTTAGGGACTGCCCTGTATCAACGGAAATATGGATGTTTTTGTTAGATCTGGATGGGGTAGTGGACATTCAAGAAGAATTCGTTAACTGGCTTACCAGGAAGGTACTTTCTCTTAAGTTGGCAAGGGGTCGAATATTCTGTATTGCTTTGTGGGCCATTTGGGGTGAGAAGAATTCTCGCATACACGATAAAAAATGTAGATCAGGACGGGAAACAGCTAACTTTATGCTCAACTATGTCAAAGAAATGGATGGAGTAAAGGAGAGAACCCAACATACCTTATCTGCTGGTGCGACATGGCAGCCTCCATCTGGACAGGATATAAAAATTAATTTTGATGGGGCTTTTGAGGAAAGGAATAAGTATGCGGCGTCTGGGGTCGTGGTTAGGGATAGCTCGGGGAGAACTCTTCTTTCTTCAACACAGATCCATGGAGCGATTGAGTCCACCTTTGCGGCTGAAGCCTTAGCTTGTCGTCGAGCGGTCCAGATAGCACTCACAATGGAACAAATAGATATTATTATCGAAGGGGATTCATTGACAACGATAAAGAAATGCAAAATGAATAGTCAGGACAAATCATAAATAAGTCCTTTTATAAATGATATTCATCAGATGAAATCCAGGAAACCGAACCTGAGATTTGAGTATACACCAAGATCGGCAAACAAGGTGGCGCACATATTAGCAACAGTATCGTTGAAGCGTAGGGAGGAGATTTACCTGCAACATGGTGTTCATTGGTATGCAGGAAGCCAGGCGAGAGAAGAGAGCGTTCGAGAACCTGATTAAATGAAGTAATGAGGAGGAAGCAGAGGGGTCACGGATTTGAAGCAGCAGATTTGAAGGAGGAATTAAGGCCCTCAGTTTTGTGTTTTCTTCCTTTAATGCTGATTGACGGATGGGACAGATGGAAAGGCGAAATGATGGCTAATTGGGAGTTATCATCGGCTTTTTAGTTTTTTGAATTTTAAATTTCAAAGTTTCCACAGACTTCTTTTGGTGGTTTATGCTGGTCCGGTTGTAATTGGGCTAGCTTTTATTTGTGTTTGGTTCTCTTTTAAAAATAAAGCCCAATTTGCTTCTTTCTCAAAAAAAAAAAAACTATCGAATATTTGAAGAGATTTCATAATCTGGAGGTTTCCTAAATCCTTGTGCATTCTTTTTTTTTTTTTTGGTGTGTGTTTTGACAAACTTACCCGTACCACCCAACCAAAAGGCTTAATTCAGGATTCTGCCCCAAATATATTTATTTTTTACTTTAGTACCTAAACTATTTTCTGTTCTAATTTGGTACTTGAAGCATCCAACGGGGAAGGGAGCCTAGTTTCTCATCTATCCACTTGTGTCACGGGGCTAGATCTTTCGTCTCTGATCTATTAGTTCCAAACTCACCTACGTCAACCTAACCACCGCACCAATTTGTATAGCAGAAACAATTATGCCAAAAGAAGCCACAAAAGAACAACAAAGAGCCAAATGCATGAAATGTGTTTGATTAAATACTCTCAATATTTTATTATTCACAAAGAATAAAGAAACAATAGATGAATGAAGTGATTTACAAGTGAGGGAAGGCTCTCTATTTATAGTTGAGCTCTTCAAAACTGACGGTCTAAATCAAGTTACATCGACGGACGAGATTAGCCTATTCCTTGATTTTAGAGATTTACAATATTACAAATATCAAATCTACTCTAATATTTACAAGATATGATTCCTATCAATCTTCGAAGATTAGTCCCCATATTTACTAAAAATAACCTATGTTGTCATATATTCATTATTGGGCTACCCATGCTTCAATCTGACAGGCTTCTCCAACATTTTTTGAAATTGGGCTAGTTTTCGTGAGTTAAATGATCTCTATCTAATCGATAGACCTCTATAAGGTGCATCTTGTGCCATGGTCATAGGCTTTGCACTTTGGCCCGTGACACTTAGGCCAACAAAAAGAAAGAACCCATGTTTACTATTTTGTTAAAGAAGACGTTATGTGGACTAAATCAAGTTCTATATCTTTCTCGTTTCTTTTAATCTGGTGACAAAGTTTTAAGCTAATAATGAGATTGTAATGCAGGTGTTATGTTAGATAAAATTGGAAACATTTTTGTTGGATGAAAATGTTACGACCATGCTTTTGCCACTTTTAGTAGGTGTATTTATCATATTGGAAGATAATGACTCAAACTTATGCTACAGAGATTCTGAGTGGTGAAATAAGAAAGCAACACCAAAAGCAAAGTATATCTCTTAAGGAATAATGGTGGGACAGTAGAGATAAGCAAGCAGGGCACTAAGTCTCTTTCCATTTGCATCTATGCACAAAGCTGTTATAGCAGAGGAACGCTGAGCCTTCTTATGCAAACAATCTACTGCTTCTCATTCATACCTACCAAGAAAAGGAATGGTGGCATAAGGAATTATTTCTTAGGAGATCATATTTGGAGAGTTCAAGATTGCATTCTCCTTTCGGTGGAAAGAGAAAGTGGTTTTGATTACAACATTATACTGATGGCAGGGCAATTTACTTCAACATTTATCAACTAGTTCATGCCCACGACCTTTTAAGTTTTCATTTCATCCTTTCTAACTTCACCATGCTATGATTACGATTGTGTTGTAGGAAGCATATTTTTGAAGAATTAATAAGTATCTACAAAACGTAGCTTATCTGTGGAAATTTGGTCGGTTAGTGCACTGTTATGAAATCAATTTATACTTTAATCAAATAGTGGTACCAAAATTATAGAATAAAGAATATTACAATATAATCCCAGGTCCCTACACCTTTAGTACATTTGGAATTTATTCTTTTTTTTATTCTCAATATTTTAGTTAAAAGCCCTGTTGCTATCACCATTTACTTCTATTAAATTTCCTAGCATTTATTTCTTCTAATAAAATAATTATGATAATTCTAAAAACAATGATTACTTTAAACAAACTATACTTAGGAAACTTGGCGACATTGTATGCTACCCATGGTTTGCCTTCTTTTACTCAGTGCCTGATGCAGTACGTTGCTTACCTTGGTGAATTAGCCAGCCATATAGAGCAACGTTCTCGCTCCCTTCATTTGCTTTACGGAAAAGACATCTACTGGTGGATGCTTCTTCTGGTGCAATTCCAACCGTTTTTCATTTTCTTCGCAGTGGTAGGCATAATGGTACCAATAGAAAATCTGGAATAACAAAATAAAGCAGCTGAAGCCAGTGTTATCCCCATGTTAGTTCAACTGCTGGATTCCAGAACCACCTTGACCAAAAACCATACGGCCTCTTCTCTGTCTTGTTTTTCACAGAGTTCACATCAGCTAAACCAGCCGTCAGTACCAAAGCAGAAGGGGTTCTGGTGCTTGTCAGCTCCATCAAAGACTAGATGCCAAGTTCATATAGGAATCTGTTATGTTGAATCATCATTTTACCTTGTTGAGATTGATGAGGTGAGATTAGTTGCAAGGGTTCTTGAAAAACCAGATGCTGGAGTGTTGAAGCATCTTGAGGAAAAGCTCTACAAACTTTGGAAATGAATTTTTGGATGCTTGAGATAAAGCAGAAGCGTGTTTCATCTGCTCAGACGACTCTAGTGGATTTAACTTAATGAGGCTATAGTAGTATGAAGTCTCCCTCAACCAGAATACGTACTCACTTGAATGGGCTTCATGGCCAGTCTATTTATTTGTAAACAATTCAATGGCTATAGTAGCACCAAATTTGTGCTTTTTCTGTTTCGGAGAAGAAATTTTTCGAGTGGCAGATATTAAAAGCACACCGTTGGTGATATAGCTTGGAATTGAATTATTTCCTTGTAACCTATGTGGTTAGTTTTTCCTTTCCCACTGTCAAGTAAATACTTTACATGTAGCTTATGTGATTCTCCTCTGTTGGATAAATGTTAAAGTATAGGTTGTTAGTTTGTTAACAGAGCCTGGTATACTGTTAACAGCAGTTAGTGAAGTTAGTCATTCCTCGATAGTATATAAACTCTTCCTCTGTACTGTTAAGATGAGAGAAAATTCAATACAAACACAATTTAGTATCTCGGTATTTGTCCTTCATTTCAGTATTTCTTTCTATTAGCAAATTCTGTAGAGTAGCTTACATGGTATCAATCGCCATGATTCTAGAGACTTGATTCTCGTGTGTTTTCCATGGCTACCAACACCTCCCTTGACTCAGCCTCTGTCGAGCATGGATGTCAATTTTTCATCGGAGCTCAGATTGTCCAATCCTTCCCTTGCCATGACACCATTAACTTGGCTGCTGGAAATTTTGTTCAGTGGCAGTAGCACATCCGCCTGATTATTAAAGGCTATGAACTGACTAGATTTTTGGAAGACACGTTGTCCGCTCAACCATGTTTTGTGAAGTCGCCAGAGGGATCTCTCGTTCCAAATCTGGAGGCCTCGGCATTTGTTCAACAAGACCATTGCTTGCATCGTGGCTTCTCTCTACTATCTCTCCTCTCTGTTGCCCTCGCTCACAGACACTCACACGGCCTGTGATGTTTGGAACACGGCCACTCGACTCTTTGCGGTAGCCACCGGTGCGAAACTATCACGCATCTGTCATGACCTTCATTCTCTCAAGAAAAGTACTCTTTTTATCTCTGAATACGTTGCCAAAATTCAAAACATATGCGCCTTGATCAAGGCCTCTAGCTCTCGGATCTCAGAAGCAGAGAAAGTCGAAGTTGTTCTTGCACACCTACCTCCAAATTTGACATCGTTCTTACCATCACCTCTTTCTCCATTAAAACCTTATTGTTTCAACAATTAGTCGATGTGTTGTTGGAGTATGAGACGCGCCTCACTCGTGTCGTTCAAGATCTTCTACTTCAGGCTAATCTTGTGGAGTCCGCTCCGTCCTCGACAATGATGGAGCCTGGTCGTGGTGGTCGTTCGTCTTCTGGTGGTCATGTTAGAGGATTTAGGAGTCGCATTCAATCTCAATCTGCGGTAGCTTTGGGCACTTAGCCCAACGGTGTTATTACCGCTTTAATCATGAATATGGAGGCACTTCGACTTTGAACACGACTTCGATCATGGTGCCATCTAAAAGTGCTGGTCACGGCCCGCGCGATGCCACGTTCGGCGAGTATGGGTGGTGGTCGGCTGGCGGTGCTCTGGCCTCGCTTAGTGGATGAGGTGGTCCGACTTCTTTTGGTGATCCTAGACAGTGCGTCAGACCCTCGACAGTAACTCCGATGGCATTCCTATATGGTTTTGAGATGGGAGCCTCTTATGTGCCATTTCATACTTCAGCTAGGGTTTCTAACCCCTTTTTCATTTCCTGCTAATGATGCTACAGGTGGACCAAATGGTGGACATGCTACACGTGGGCCACGTGTAATGGCCCCAATGCTGCCCCCTATGGACAACCAAGTTGGGCTGCACGGTCTTGGGCCGCATGCCTTTGGGTGCTATGGTGCACCTAGGCCACAAGGTACAAGCCATGGAATTGGGCCTTATAGTAGGTCGATTAGTGTAGATCCAAGTGCTGGCCAGCATAATAGGCCAAGTGCCAATCTTGTTGGGCTTAAGGCCACTGGTAATGCTTCCGTTCAACATCATGGTGTGCCGTGGCACACTAAACTGAGGGTGGGGGTTCATGATGTTGACGCCTCACCTTACGTTAGATTGCCTCGTATTCCTGATTTTAATCTCTCAGATTTTTTGACCACGTCTGGGTCTAATGCCAATACAAATCATTATGGCTCTAATTTTGGTAATGAAAATTCTTATGTTCCTATGCCTGCAGGGACCACGTCTTGGTGTCCTAATTCTGAGGCTACACACCATGTTTGTTGAGAAGACACGGCTTTGCATGAGTCCACGCCCTACACAGGTACGTCTTCTCTTATGGGTGATGGAACCCCTTCGAAAATATCATATGTTGGGAATTCAAATTTACATACAACCAGTAAATTGCTTCATCTGAATAATGTGTTGTGCGTGCCTAATATATGAAAGAACTTGTTGTCAGTATCTAAGTTTGTTAAGGACAATAATATGTTTTTTGAGTTTTATCTGTCGTATTGTGTGGTTAAGGACATCCTGACGCGGGAAACTTTGCTGCGGGGCCACACCCGTGACGGGCTCTATTATTTTTCACCAGCCACTTCTGACTCCTCTGTCCTTGCTCTATCTGCTCTCAACACTAATCTTCAACCCCTAGGTGATGGTGATGATGTGTTTGCTTTATGGCACCGCAAACTTGGTCATCCATCTGCTTCAATTGTTAAAAGTGTTCTTGATAAATGTAAAATTGATTCTAATAAATTACGTCTTGATAATATCTGTACTGCCTTTCAAAAGGAGAAGCCTCAAAAACTACTTTTTTCCTGTTCTATTACTGAATATACGAATTTTTTTTACTTGGTTATCTCTGACTTATAGGGCCCAATATCGGTTTCATGTGGCAGTAATCTATATTATATTTTGTTCATCTATATTTATAGTCGGTTTACCTGGATTTATCTCATTCAGCGTAAGTCTCAAGCCGTGGAGTACTTTCTTCAGTTTCAAAAAATGATTCAAACTCAGTTTGGGAAAGGCATTAAAAGGTTTCAAAGTGATTAGAGCAGTGAGGATCGTGCCTTCACGACAGTTTTGAATAATCTCAGAATAATTCATCAATTGTCCTGCCCACATACGTCAGAACAAAACGGGGTAGCTGAGCGAAAACATAGACACGTTGTTGAGACTGGTCTTACTCTCTTGGCTCAAGCCAATCTACCTATGGATTACTGGGTTTGTGCCTTTTGTATTGCCGTCCATCTTATAAATCGTCTACCTACTCAAGTCTTGAAAGGGCAGTCTCCTTATCAAGTTCTTCATGGTCGTAAACTCACATATGATCACTTATGGGTTTTTGGATGCTGTTGTTTTCCGTATCTGCGTCCGTTTACACATCACAAGCTGGATTTTCATTCTCATTCGTGCACATTCGCTCTCAACATAAAAGGTATCTCAGTCTCACATCGAATGGTAAGGTCATCGTGTCTCGGCATGTTATATTTGATGAATGATGGTTTTTGTTTTCTTTGTCTACCGTAGCTCCAGTTGATACTAGCCCGACCATCTCCACATATGTTCCTCTGGTTAAGACTAGTGTCCCATGTCCTGTTGCCATAAGGGTGGGAACCAGCAATGATATGTCATATCAGCCTAGCTCAACTTCCGTACCATCCCCTTCCAATAATCATGATCCCTCGACCACGTTCGAGACTACTCATGGGGATCTTCGTGTCTTAGGTTCCACAGATGATTGTGGTTGTTCTGCTCAGGGACCTGCTTCAGTTCTATGCTCCTCGGCTCCTCCACCTATTCCGACGAGGAACACTCATAATATGGTGACTAGATCTAAGGCTGAAATTTTTAAACCAAAGGCTCAGACGGTAGAGGTTCTTAACTATGAACCACGTACAGTTAAAGAGGCATTAGCTGATCCAGAATGAAAATGTGCCGTTCAAGCGAAATTTTATTCACGTATGACTAATTCCACTTGGAAACTTGTTTCTCTGCCCCATTGCCGGAAAATGATAGGGTGCAAATGGCTTTTCAGGATAAAGAAAAGTCTTGATGGTACGATTGCTCGGTGAAAGGCTAGACTTGTTGCAAAAAGGTGCTCACAGGTTCGTGGGTGTGATTTTAAAGAAACTTTAGCCCGATGGTCAAACCTGCGACTATTCGAACCATATTGACGGTTGTTGTTTCTCGTGGCTAGAAACTTCGTCAAGTAGATGTTAATAATGCCTTTTTAAATGGTGATCTCCTTGACGAAGTCTTCATGAAAAAACCATCGGGTTATGTTCACACCGGTCCGGATAGGGAACAGTTGGTGTGTCGTTTGACAAAAGCTTTGTACGGGCTACGTCAAGCGCCAAGAGCCTAGTTTACAAAGTTAAAGGAGTTTCTTGTCTCTACCGGATTTCTCGAATCTAGATCTGATGCATTATTGTTTTCCCGTGTAACACCCGAATCTATTATTTATGTTCTGGTTTATGTAGATGATATTATTGTTACAGGGAGTGCTACTAACAGTATAAATAGTTTTGTTCAGCTGTTACATAGTGAGTTTTCCCTAAAGGACATGGGGGATCTATATTACTTCTTGAGTATTGAAGTCACTAGATTTGCCACTGGAAGTTTGCATTTATGCCAACGTAAGTACATCAGAGATCTTCTTGGTAAGAGTTCCTTGACTAATGCAAAGAGTGTTCATACTTCAGTGGTCAGTTCATCTACGTTGTTTAAAGATATTGCGTATGCAGTAAATTGTGTGTGTCAGTTTATGCATGCACCTACTTCAGTTCATTTGGTGGCTTTGAAAAGAATCTTACGGTATTTACGTAGAACTCTTAATCATGGTTTAGTTTTTCGTCTGTCCGATAGGTTGTCTCTTGTTGGCTATACTGATGCCAACTGGAGATTGGATTTTGATGATCGTCGGTCTACGACAGGGTTTTGTGTGTACTTTGGCGACACGCCCATATCATGGTGTTCGAAAAAGTAACAAGTTGTATCTCAATCAACGGTAGAAGCAGAATACCGAAGTCTTGCTGCCATCAGTTACAGATTTAATCTACTAATTCTCCTACTGTTTGGTGTGACAATTCTAGTGTCGTTGCCGTTGCTGCCAATACGATGCACTCCAAGTTCAAACATGTTGAGCTTGATTTATTTTTTGTCCATGAAAACGTTGCTGACAGTTCGCTCGTTGTTGGTGACGTACCAGTATGTGACCAAGTTGTTGACATCTTTAAAAAACCGTTGTCCGTCTCTTTGTTTACTCGATTTCGTTCCTCACTTCGGTTCTTACCTATTGAGAAGTTGGGTGAATGTTAAAGTATAAGTTGTTAGTTTGTTAATAGTATACTATTAGCAGATTAGTTAGCAGCAGTTAGTGAAGTTAGTCATTCCTTGGTAGTATATAAACTCTACCTTTGTACTGTTAAGATGAGAGAAAATTCAATACAAACATAATTTAGTATCTCAGTATTTGTTCTTCATTTCAGTATTTCTTTCTTTTATCAAATTCTGTGGAGTAGCTTACAATAAATAGTTGAGAAAATTCTGAACTGACAGTCTTGAATTCATCAGCTTAATAACCAAAGAGTGAATGTTTAGCATGCCTCTTTGTTCGTGACGAATGGAAATCTAAAAGATGAAACCAATGGCTTCCAGTTCCTGCCATGCATTCAGCAAAAGTTGATTAGTAGTTTTAGCTTTGAACACAAAGTCTGAAGCATGAAACTATAACGACATCTCATCGGGAAGTATGACAGGTATTGAGATCAAAACCATCAACAATGGAACACCACCAATGATCAAACATATTTGCCCAGAATGGAATTGTAACAGCCTGATTTAGGGCCCAGTCGGAACAGTGGTGCGAGACCAGAAATCCAAAGTAGTAATATGAGTTTTTAAGGTATTTGAGATGTTTGCATGATATTATGAAAGTTTCATGTAGTAATTTTATGAAAATTTCTATTAAAGGGTCCATTAGGACTAAATTGCAAAAGTTGCAAAATATGAGTTTCTAGAAGCTTTTTGTATGAAATAGCTTTAGAATATTAATTAGAAGTCCTTAAATAGCAATTTGCCCAAATTATAATTTTTGGACAAAAATGGACATGAGTTACTAAATGGTGAATTTTTAAAGAGAGGGGCATTTTGGTCATTTATCAATTAAATGATTAATAAGGGAAAAAGATGAAAAAAATAATTCTCATCTTCTTTCCAAGTGCCAAAAATTTGAAGGAAGTCATAGCTAGGGTTCTTCAATTTTTCAAGCTTGCTAGTAAGTTCATTTTAGCCCCGTTTTTAATATTCTTCGTGTTTTTGGAGTCCTCGTAATATGAATTAGCTATTTTTAGCCATAAGATGAGCTAAGATGCATGTTCAAAAATCTACTCATGTATGACATGTTTGTAAATGATGTTTTATGGAAAATTATGAGAGTTTGATGTTAGATACACATCTTTTTCTAAGTGAATTTCATGAAAAATGCTAGTAAGGACTAGTTTGTAATAGCTATGAAATTTGTCATACAAGGTAGAAATAGTGAGAATTTGTTATTGCTATAGTTGAGATAATGAATCAACTAAGCATGAAGTTTAAGAAAGTGGTATGAAATTTATTGTACGAGCCTAGGGGCAAAAGTGTAATTATGAGAAATTTAGGGGTAAAATTGTAATTTTGCCAAAGCATGAGTTAAAAGTCAATTTAGTCAATGTGATTATTAAATGATCTAAACTATTATTATAGATCAAGAAAAACGAAGCTCGAATCGAAACCGAGGCAAGAACAAAGTCGAGGACTAAATTGCTTATCTACATACATTTTGTATATTGAGGTAAGTTTGTATGATTTCTAAGCTTTATGATTACTATCATTGAATTTCTTAGTATAATGTACATTATTACCATAGAAATGCTTAATGCTATATTAAATAAATAAATCAATAAGATTAAGCATGAGAAAGTCTCGATTGAAGTTGAATTACTTAGGATACTTGATCTACCACATGAGATAAGAAAGTCCGTATAAGACCAAGCCAAGGCATGGCATCGGCTATCAAGCAAAGATGTTATGTAAGTCCAAGACAAGTCTTGGTATTGAAGAGTTATTATGAGATGAAGACCCATGTAAGCCCAAACTAAGGCATGGCATTGGTGAGCCTCCAAGCAAAGATGTCATGTAAGTCCAAGACAAGTCTTGGCATTTAAAAGCTATCATGAGATAGAGATCCCATGTAAGTCCAAGCCAAGACATGGCATTGGTAAGTAACAAGGAAGATTTTATGTAAGTCCAAGCCAAGGCTCAGCATTGACCAGTTCATGAGTAAAGATACCAAATAAGACCATGTCAAGACATGGCAATGGTAAGTTCCCAAGGGAACACACAATGAAGACTTTGAGTAAGTCCATGTCAAGACATGGCATCGGTACCAAGATGAGAGATCCCATGTAAGACCATATCTAGGATATGGCTTTGGCATCGATCTATATGTGGGATGAGATTCAGTATCCTCGGTTATTCATAGAAATTCATCGGGCAAATGAGTAAAGCTTAAATGAGATAGCAAGAAAATTAATTAAGCAAAGCTATTATCAAGTTAGAAATGAGTTATGAATGATGAATCAGAGATTATGATTATTATAGTAAAGTATGCTGATCTATGTGATCAAGTGATACAGGTACCTTGTTTACCTCACGAGCATGAGACTAGTAAGTATCATGAGATATGTAAAAATCAGTAAGAGTAAGTAAGCTTAGATAGCTGAAATTATGATGCCATTATTTATGCCAAATGGTTTATGTTAGACAAGAATCTTGCTATGTGCATTATATGCAAACTTACTAAGCTAAATGCTTATGTCTTTTATTCTTTCTTTCCATGTAGTCCTGCCAAGCTAATCTCGTGGATCATCGTCATCGGAGCTTGGAACACACTATCAATCGCTATTTTGGTATAGCCAAGTTGTTTTTATTAAGTATGGCATGTATAGGAAGCATTTCATTTTGAGAAAATGCCTTAAGAATGGCAAATATGGGCTATCAAGTTAATTATTCTTTTGTATATGGCTAAGTGATAGGCCAAGATTGGCTAAGTATGTATGTTTATAAATGTCAATGAAGTATACATCTTTCTTCATGTTAAATGAAGTATTTGAGTTGATGAATGAAGCTTGAGATTGACCTTTAATTTCAGGGCGACAATTGGCTTGGAAAATAGCCTTTAAGTACCCACACTGATGGACACACGGGCGTGTGTCTAGGCCGTGCATTCCCTGCACCTTAGTACCTTAAGTCAGAATAGACCATGGGCTAATCCCACGGCCGTTTGTATAGGCTGCGTGTGACACACGGTCAGAACATGGGCGTGTGCCCCAGGCTGTGTGAATAAGTCAGTATATCAAGGTATAGCACACGGTCTAAGTCCACGGGCATGTCAAGGCCGTGTGAATATAGTCAGTACCGACCACGGTTGGAAGACATGGGCATGTCCAAGGGTACACCGGTGTGTCCCAAGCCACATGGGCGTGTGACCCCTGTTTTAAGGAAAAGTTTTCGATTAAGTTCCAAAATTTTCCAGATATGTGTTTAAGGCCTTGTAGGCCCATGAAATGTATGATTAGACTAAGAAAGATAAGTTTTTAATTCGGAACAAAATTTTATAGTCAGTAAGTGCATGTTTGAGAAAGTTCAAGCATAGTAATGTCTCGTATCTGGTCTCAGCCTTGGACTTGGGTATGGGGTGTTACAGGAACATAGGGTATAAGGCAATTGAGTCCAAATGAGACTAACATAGCAACGTTAGCAGGCTGCTGTTCAGGGAATTGAACATTTCGACAGTTCACTCCTAAAGATGTTTCTCTAGTAGGCCATACACTAAGCATTCAACTAATCTATCAAAACTAACGCCAATTTATTATGAAGCTGATAGGCAAAAGATAAAGAACGAAGAAAAAACTCAGTACAATGTTTTCATAACATACTTAATAAGCAAAGCAGTGACGGTGCTAGCACCAAGCTTGATTTGCATGGCAATTCTCCCAAACAAACACTCTTTCTTAGACTGAAAACCAGATCCTGAAACCCTGTCCAGTGACATAGAAAACAGCTTCCCGCCATTGAAAACCTTACCCCTGTTGCCACCCTAGGTGAAGTCAAAATCCTTGTGGCTTCTCATTGAGCAAATATCCAGTTCTCGTTTTTTATGACAAGCTGTTTAAGACTTGAAAATCAAATCATTATATGTTCAAGACTAGTTGAAAGTCAGTCATCCTTTGTAATGATGCTGAAATCATAGTCATCTTTCAATAGCCACTTTGTTAATACAATAAATACAATCATCAATGTTATAATTTTAATCTGTTCAGTAATGAAGAAAAATGTCTCATTTTCAAATTTAAAGCAATTGCATGAAATGCGTATATCTTTTCCATAATCAAATTTCGACAAGCAACTTGAATTATATATCCTCTATCCAGAAATTATTAGATTCCTACTTGCGGTGAAGTTATGAACTAGCCACATCACTTCTTTCTCTGTGCATGAGAGTGAACCACATCAGAGTTCACCCTGTAGAACAAACCAAACAGGAGATGAGGCCCACAAAGATGGCACTGCTAGCACCGGAATCGACGTATGAATCAAGCTACAATAGCATTGGGTTTAGTTGAATCAAGCCACCTGAAGCCATCAGTGCAACCAATTGTTGCACCAGTTGGATCTGAAGCTCCTATCCATGATGCATATATTGTTGGTATTTATCTCCATACCCCGCTATTTTAAACGGGAATGACACTTGAAAACAGATATTTCTGATGTTTAGATGCATCTTCTACGTAAAGGAGTATTAAATCAATTTTTTATTATTTTAAGGATTAAAGTAAAATTTTATCATTACTAATTTAAAATTTCATAAATTATAAGAGTAAAATCTTCTATTTTAGGGGGATCAGACTCGTCAGTCCTAACTTTGCCACTTAATGAAGCGTTTTTTTTTTCAAACTTCTTCAATGAAGTCATGAAGTATTGAGTATTTTCTCACAATATTTTTATACTTTAAATATTTTGGGTTTAAATTTTAGGGTGAATTACACCAACAGTCACCCAACTTTGGGGTACCTGACAAAACAGTCACCTAGGTTTCATTTCAATCACTCAACTTTCGAAAAGTTACAAAACAGGCCTTTTTGTCGTTTTCCGTCACAGGCGTCACGGCAAAGTGACATGGCAGGTGATGACGTCGTTGGTGTCAAAAAATCATCCAGTTGGTCTGTTACTCTCACTTGAACAGCCCTACCAACAGCATTTTAGGGTTAGAGAAAAAAAAAGAAGAAGAAAAAGGAGAAGAGAAAAAATGGAAATGCCTGAAGTGATTCCGGTGTGCTATTGTGGAAACCCAGCCAAGTTAACTAGCTATGTCAAATGTGGCACCAGAAATGCCATCTGATTGGTGGGGAAAGTCTCTGGCAGTTCTTAACCTCAGTTTCTTCCAACGAGTTATATTAGCAGTGAAGTCCAATGGTCTAAACCAAGATATGATCAGCAAAAATTTGATGAATTACACCCATGATTCTCTTCAAGGATTGGCTGTCAAGGACTCTCACTTGGTAAAGGGAAGCATGTTGGATTTGGAGCTGCAAAGGAAACAAAGGGTGGTCGTTGAAGCCATGGTTAACTCACTGCCAACTCAATCAAGGAAGAGCCCAGTTCCCATGGAATTTCTCTCGGCCAGTTTACTGAAAACTGCAATAGCCTCATCCGCATCCACTTCTTACAAATCTGATTTAGAGAGGCGGATCGGTCTGCAACCAGACCAAACAATTCTTGAAGACATCCTAATACCAGCTAATTCACACAGAAACAGTCATACAGCCATGTATGATACAGAGTCAATCCTAAGGATCTTCTCCATCTTTTTGAACTTGGATGACGATGAAAAAGATCCTTTGAGAAATGAAAATGATATGACATATGATTTTGACAGCCCAAGGTCTCCCAAACAAAGTTCAATCCTCAAAGTATCCAAGTTACTAGACACTTACCTTGCTGAAGTTGCACTAGACACAAACTTGTCACCACTGAAATTTATAGCACTCACAGAATTACTTCCAAACCATGCTCGCGTAGTTAGCGATGGATTATACAGAGCCGTCGATGTTTTCCTCAATGTGAGGCTCTCACATGAAAGCATTAAGTAGTTCCATAGCTAAGTTATCTTTAGGCATTTCATAAATTCCATTTGCAGGCTCTTAAAACCATTTTCTGCTCCCCTTTACAAGTTCATCCAAACATGAAGGACACTAAACGCTACAGACTATGCAAAACCATAGACTGTCAGAAACTATCTCAAGAAGCCTATAGCCATGCAGCACAAAACGAAAGGTTACCGGTGCAAATGGTGTCCAAATCGATTTCCTTTTTTTCCCCCAAATCCCCTTAATCTTAATCTGCTTCTAACCCTAAAATATTAAGCATAACCCTTCAAATTTTTCCCTAAACCCACCCCAAACCAAGCACCCATCAGTTGTTTCACCAACGTGGCAAGTTAACTTGCCACATCAGTTGGTTAACTTGTCACGTCAGCAATTTCGTTAACACCCTAACGGTAACTGTTAATCAGTGACTGTTTTGTAAGTTTTTTATAACGTTGGTGACTGTTTTGTAACTTTTTGAAAGTTGAGTGACTGAAATGAAACCTAGGTGACTTTTTTGTCAAGTAACCAAAAGTTGGGTGACTATTGGTGTAATTTACCCTAAATTTTATATTAATTTCAAATTTTATATTTCCAATTTTCACTTATTACAATAATTGATTTACTTTTTCATAAAAAAATATAAATAAAAAGCTTGTAAATGAAGCAAATTTATAACATTTTCAATCATTATTATTATATCAAAATATAAATATAGTTTTATCTATTTGAAGTTATTTGTTTATAAGATGTTGAATTGTTTTTTCAACATGTTCCTAATTAAAATGTAACTTAATAATACGATGCTCGAACAAAATAATTAGTATATATAAAAAAGTAAGAGTTTGAAAAAAAATTAAATCGATAAGAATGTTATTTATTAGTCATTATATTACTAAATTAACATTAAAAATAATAAAAATTTTATTCAATTAAATAATACAGTCGAGTTAAATTGAATTCAACATATTAAAAATAAGTAATATTAATTAATTAGTAATGATAGATAAAATTATATAATAGTATTTTTTTTGTTTGTTTATTTGTTTGAACTTAACAATGGAGCATATTAATTATTAATAAAAAGATATTATTTTAAACTAAAAATTTTATTATACGTGTATGCATGTAAAAACTAAATATTTAGAATATAGATTTGTGCTTAAAATAACATATAATAAATAATAAAATGTATGATTTTAAATTAGTTAATAATAATAATAACACATGAAATAGTAAGTAAAATGAAATCTAAACACATGAATACACAAATTAAGATTACTAAATGAATACAATTATTTATCATGGTGTTGAGTTCATTTGTGGCACCATCTCAATCAACAATATTATGTAATTAAGTGTGCATAAAAAAATTAAATTGTATAAAAAAATCAAAATATAATTTTGGTTGAGTGGTAAATTTAAGGTTTTGCTAACCCAAATTTATTGATTTTTTAAATAAAAATTCTAAAGCACCCTCATATAATATAATTTATTTAAAATAAGGAAGGACATTAAAGTATTTTTCCTATCTGAATTGAGACTCGATTGATGGGTAACACCAACTCATAAAGAACTTTATAAATGGTATAAATTAATTATTATTAAAGTAGTGTTATAATCATATACAAAATAAAATTAAGATTTACCATCATAAATATTAAATAATATCAACTTCATTCATGCAATTCCATGAGTGTGAAAGGAGGGATTAATGGGTGGAACGTTTTAGTGGTGGGATGGTAGATTTTGTTTTCTCTACTATGTTTTTATTCCATATATAATGTAAGATTATAATGATAATATTTGTTTATAGTTCAACATCATTAATATTTAGTTGAATTTAATTATTATTATTATTCACATATCCCTCATAACCGGTAAGTAAGATCCTTCTTAAAAAAGATCAAGATTGAAGATGATAAGAGTTAGATAAATTGAAACAAAAGAATTTTATTGAAAAATAATCCTTCTTTAGTCTCTTTTAATTTTAAAATTGAACAAATTGATCCTTTCTAAAAAGATTTTAAATAATTTAATCTCTATCAATTTTGAAAGTAAGCAACTAAAAACAATTAATCATAGAGTTAATGTCTTCTATTTTTCGGTTGTACATAATCTTGATTGGTATAATAAGAAATCTAGCCTTCGATGTTTACATTTTTTTGTCATTTTAGCTTTAACTCTACCAAGTTTAACTAATTCAGCCTCATCATTTACACAAATGTTACGAGATAATTTTTTTTTTAAAATTAGGACCAAATTGACAAAATGTGTGAACTTTGAGGACTAAATTTATTATTATACCAATCAAAATCATGTACAATTGATGGAAAACATTAGCGTCATAATTGATTGTCCTTAGTTGTTCACTTTTGAGATTGACGGAATTAAATTACTTTAATTTTTTTAGAGAGAATAATTTACTAAAATTTGAAATCAAGAGAGACTAGAAAGAAGTTTTAACCAATAGAGTCCATTCAATACAAAATGTGAATTTGATTAGGAGATGATAAAATTATGATCCATTGCAATTTTAAATATGTTTGAGCATGTTTTTGTTTCTATTATTTTTTGAATATTATATAATTACATTAGTTATAATTTGAAAATATTTTATTCTTTTAGAATATTTTATAAGTTTAATTATCTTTTATAATAATTATTTAATTAATTACATAAAATAAAAAAATATATTAAAAATAAATATGTATATTCATACACAACACGCATGTTAAAGAAAAAATTAGTAAAAGTTAATATACATATATATATATACATATATATAAGCAACAATAATAATTATAAGTTTTTTTTCTAGAAAAATACATTCTTATATCGAATCTGGCCTTACTTATAAGGTTAAAATACATACAATCTCTCAGTTGGCAATTTAATACAATCTAACTAGTACCTAAACATGTTATACATGCGACCAATAGCGTGGTGACACATGACAATCTCAAATTTTAACATGTGACAAAAATAAAACATGTCATGGTACTATTAATCGTGAATGTTTATAATTATATCAACGTATTCCAACAATTATCTAAAAAAAATATTAAACCAATTTTGAAGTTTAACAAATTTAATAAGAAGCATGTATAAACTCCTAACATCGGAATATATTAACCCTTGGAAGTAGTAAATGGAAAAATGAGGATTGAAAGTCCCCAAGATTTGGCTGCTTCAGAAGCGAAATGGTTTGCTGAACCATACAACACTGCAGCATCCTTGGTTAAACTAACTATAATACAGACAAAAAGGTTTGACAAGCATTTGGGTTGGCGATGCAAACCGAGCACCTAACTCCCCATAATTTTTTATTTCTTACCCGCCACACAAACCACAACAAAGTCCTCCCCTCGGTTCTTCCATTGGCTGCCTGCTAATTACGGCGCCTGTCCTAATTTTTCTCATAAACCACTCCCTTTCTTGTCCTTTAACATCCCTCTTCGTCCCTTTCTACTCTATATAATGCAGCTTCTCCTCTGCAGCACATGCAT
Source organism: Gossypium bickii (assembly GCA_025503065.1). Taxonomy (NCBI): domain Eukaryota; kingdom Viridiplantae; phylum Streptophyta; class Magnoliopsida; order Malvales; family Malvaceae; genus Gossypium; species Gossypium bickii. The sequence goes on along the minus strand of CP106713.1, from coordinate 52,881,497 downwards.
CAAGTTTTTTCCACCTTGGTTGACTTGGTTTTTATAAAACATGGTTACCTCTAACCCTTTCCCTGCCGTTGAAAAATGTCCATCTGTAGGCCGAGAAAAGCAAACTGTGGTGGCTGACATGGACGGCACCTTGCTCATAGGCCGTAGCTCTTTCCCTTATTTCGGTTTGGTTGCCTTCGAAGTTGGTGGAGTCTTGAGGCTCCTTTTCTTGCTCTTAGCTTCACCGCTCGCCGGACTTCTTTACTACTTTGTGTCCGAGTCCGCCGGCATCCAAGTTCTTATATTCGCAACGTTTGTTGGGATGAAAGTGAGCGACATAGAGTCGGTGGCACGAGCAGTGCTGCCCAAGTTCTACTCCAGTGATCTGCACCCGGAGTCGTGGAGAGTTTTTACCTCGTGCGGGAAACGTTGCGTCCTTACTGCGAATCCTAGGATTATGGTGGAAGCATTCTTGAAAGATCTGTTAGGGGTTGATATGGTTTTAGGCACTGAGATGGGAACTTACAGAGGTAGAGCTACAGGATTTGTTTGTAAGCCAGGGGTACTCGTTGGGAAGAACAAGGCGGATGCTCTTAAAAAGGCTTTCGGCGAGACGAAGCCAGATGTTGGACTTGGAGATAGGCACACTGATATTCCCTTCATGGCAATGTGCAAAGTATGTAATTAGCAAAAACAAGTTTTCAAATATACATATATATATATATATACATGTACACGATCAACTATCCAATACATGGAAAAATATTGCAGGAAGGTTACCTTGTGCCACCAAATCCAGAAACAAAGGCAGTAGCAATCGAGAAGCTCCCAAAACCTGTAATTTTTCATGATGGACGGCTTGTTCAAAAGCCAACACCTCTGATGGCTCTTCTGATAATTCTGTGGACCCCCATTGGTTTCCCCCTGGCCTGCTTGCGCATTGCAGCAGGGTCGCTCCTCCCAATGTCGATAGTCTACTATGCTTTTTGGGCACTTGGAGTTCGAGTCAATGTCAAGGGAACCCCGCCTCCACCAGTCAAAAAATCAACCGGTCAATCTGGTGTCCTCTTCATTTGCTCACATAGAACCTTACTTGACCCAATCTTTCTTTGTACTGCTCTTGGACGCCCTATCTCTGCAGTCACCTACTCCATCTCTCGTCTCTCCGAGATCATCTCACCCATCAAACTTGTTAAACTAAGCAGAGACCGAGCCACGGATGCCGCCATGATTAAGAAGCTGCTTCAAGAGGGTGACCTAGCTATCTGCCCCGAAGGAACCACCTGCCGTGAACCATTCCTTCTTAGGTTTTCATCTCTGTTTGCTGAATTAACTGACCAGCTTGTGCCGGTTGCCATGGTGAACCGTATGAGCATGTTCCATGGCACCACAGCCAGGGGATGGAAAGGGATGGACCCCTTCTACTTCTTCATGAACCCTACCCCAGCATATGAAGTAACCTTCTTAAACAAGTTGCCACCAGAGCTAACGTGCAGCTCAGGAAAGTCCAGCCATGAGGTTGCCAATTACATCCAAAGGGTGATTGCTGCAACTCTTTCATACGAGTGCACAAATTTTACCAGGAAAGATAAGTACCGGGCCCTGGCTGGAAACGATGGCACTGTGGTTGAGAAACCTAAGCTTCCAGCCAATAAAGTGATGGGATGTTAATCTAATATGTTGTTTCCAAGTGATTTATATCCGAGTCATGCTGATGAGAATCTTGACCTAAAGCTCAGTTCAATACTCCTAGTTTGATATTCAGCTAGAGCTCAATTGAGTATGATTTTCTAAGCTCAATTCTGCTCAAGATGAAATCAAATTATTCGAGTCGTTTTGCTCCATTTATATAGTCAAACTGAAGAATAAGAATGAAAATTATTTATGTATTGCAGTGAATAAGTGAATCTGATGAGATTGCAAGAAACTAGTATGCATAGCGAGTGGAGCCCTCTAGAAATTTGGTTCATTATCTGTTCAAGGCTGGTTGAATGTGAGCCATATTTCCTAATGGTATGATTGAATGTTTCAGTGATTCAACTTTTCATTATGATGCTAAGTGAACCTTACTAGAACCATGTAGAAATTTTTGTAATGGTATGAATTGAATTGTGTGAACCAACTTTTCGTAACGGTTAATGCAGAAAATGCAACTTCGATATGCTTGTGCAAAGCTTTATTAGAACCATGCTGAAATCATAGCCATCCTTTTCCTTTTAATTATCACTTTGATAATACAACAAAGTACAATAATCAGTACTCGTCAGAAATTTTATAATTTTAACCTGTCCGAGAATGAACAAAAGGATCTCATTTTCAAATTCAAAGCAATTGCACGAAATGCGTATGTCTTATCCATAGTTAAATTCCAACAAGCAATTAGTGTTCATTGAAAAAAATGCAGTCATTCCTGTATCCGTAAACCATACAACCAAACTCAAAGCAATTGTTTTACATGAAGCCAAAAATGAATTAATGAACTTAACAACTTTACTCTTCAAAGTACTCAAGTTCTAGCCACATTACTTCTTCCTGGTGCAGGTGAGCCGCACTGGAGTTCACCTGTGTAGAACAAACTACTTAAAACTAAAATTTGCAGGAAAAACATGGTTTTTACTTTTTATACAGCTTCAAATAAACCAACAATATGCACTATGGTTGCTTGTACCTTTAGGTGAAAGATTTACATGCATGTTTCATTTAGGAAAGGCCTACACACAAGGCCTCCAAGAGCTACGTTAGGATTGGATTTAGCTAAATTAAGCAACTTGAAGCCATCAGTGCAAGCAATTGTTGCACCACCTGGAATTGAAGCTCCTCTCTGTGATGCAACAGATTGCAAGTAACTGCCCAGGACATAATCAGCCAGGAAGCAAAGATTATTATACTACTTTCAAGTGGGAATGATTAACATAACTACTAATTCTTAGCTGCATCTTTTACATAAACAAGCCTTTACTTCAAACGAAACAATGAAAAAGCCCACTTCCTTGCAAGAATAGACGACTAGGCGAACTAATCAAAGACCCTGTGGCAAAATCCCTTTGCCTAAGATGACCTTACTTGCCTTAAGAATGAAAGGGAACTTGCAAACATATTTCTCTTATAAAGGAAACAACATACCTGTCATTCGGCAAACTTTCTAAGATCTGATGGACCATGGTTTGAATGAATCATCCTGACGGGTTATCTTTGCAGTCTAAGACGCAAGCATGTAATCACTGTAAAGAGCAGCTAAAACTGCTGAGCAACAGAATTCTGCAGAGTTGTCCATTCACTGACCCGCATAATACCACCTACAGCAGAAAGTATATCCTGGTAAACAAAACCGATACCATAGATCAGAGCAAATTCAGTTTCTGTAGCTTAGTAATCTGTGAGTGTGCTCATAAAGGTGTGGCAGCAATATTTTAGACCATTAGGGTATGAATTTGGTAAATTAGACATACTGTATTTAATCTCAAACCCACCAATTTGGTAAACTAGCTTAAAATTGTTTTACCTGATAAGGATTAAAAAACATTCTTTGAACCATTTCTCTTTTTCAAATTTAAGATCTACATAACACAAATATGAACCCATTTCACTTAGCTTTAAAGAAGACTTACCGTCTGATATGCCGGATGCGGCTGAGGGAGACATTGACAGAAGACCACATGTAACATCCTTGGCAGACTGGCAGCAAATAAGCTTAACCTGGAAACAAAAACTCACCAGACATTAGAAGTAATCCTTTCTTCATATATTCCTAAACTATACAACTAAAGCATAAGCATTTTAAGAAAAGAGAGAATCAAAGAGGCACCTGCTGGAGTTGCTGATTGAGACCAGCCAACTGCTAAGTGAAGCGTTGAAGTGTTGAGGATTTGCCCAGAATATTCTCATTGGTGCTGAATACAGGCTCCAGTAAGCAGAAAACAACCATCCCAATGAAGAAAGGTGGAGGTACAGATTACAGCTGCAGACAGAATAGAGTCCCCACAATTTTCCCCCCGATTTTTAGGTTTTCAACGTTACCAGCAGCAAGATTTTCACTTGAGAGGTTTGAGAAGAAATTCTATTCAAAAAGATCACTGATGAAAAGTGAAACATGGTGTATAACATTTGTTTCTTTCATACTTAATGTTTACAGTACATTGGCTAAACTGAAAATAGAACTTACACTCATTGCACTATCCAAAACTTTTAACTTATCACAACAGTCCAAGTTGGCTATGAACAAATTGATTCAAATTCACAAGTGACGATCTTTACACTATCTGTGGAACAATTCAGATCAATATTGATTTATCAGATCGTAGGATCAGATCCAAAAACAAGGTAGCAGTGCATAAATCTGCAGAAAAGCCCTTACTGACCATTTCCGTAAGAAGTTCTGTTGCCTTTAAGGTATAGCTGTTTAGAAGAAATCCTTGGATCATTACATTATAACAACAGCTATTAGGCAAACAATCATTATCTCCCATGCTCCTAAATAACTGGTATGCTTCATCTGCTAATCCCTCATTGCAAAATCCATTAACCATTATAGCATATGTGTAAACATCGGGTTTTAAACTATTCACCGAGAGTTTATGAAACAATTCCTTTCCAACTTCAATATGCCCAGCTTTGCACAAGCCATCAATTAGGATATTATAACAGACAATACTGAGTTCCAACTCGCTGTTCCGCATTGCTTGAAAAAGTTTCAATGCCTCTTCAAGTTTACCTCTTTTGCATAAACCATCCAGCAGAATATGAAAGGTCACTATATCTGGAACTTGTCTAGAAGCAATCATCTTTCTGAAAAGTTCACATGCAGTTGAAACTCTCCCTAATTTACACATACCTTGCATAAGAGTGTTGTATGTGACAGTATCTGGGACTGGTCCTTTTCGAGATATTTCATGAAAGAGTTCCATTGCTTCGTCAAACCTTTCAGCTTTGCAATATCCGTTGATCATGATGTTGTAACTACGTATATCAGGTGCACAACCCTTCTTAATCATCAACTGTAATACTTCTCTAGCTTCGTCCATTCTATTTCGCAAGCAATGGTCTTTTATTAATGTATTATAAGTAACAACATTTGGCTCAATGCCTTGCTTTCTCATTGTGTCAACAATATTTTCAGCTTCAGAAACCATCCCTTCTCTGCAATGTGCATCAACCAATATATTATATGTGATAACATCAGGCTCAATGCCTCGCTTTCTCATTGTGCCAACAATATGTACAGCATCAACAATCATCCCATCCTTGCAATGTGCATCGATCAATATATTATACGTGACAATATTAAGTGAAATATTGTTATCCACCATTTCATTCAAAAACCTTGTTGCCTCCCTCTGCTGGCCCGAATTACACATAGCATGAATTAAGCAATTGTAAGTAACGGTATTTGGTCTAATGCCCTTAACCGTCACATGAGAGAAGAGATCAAGGGCATCATTTAGTGATCCTATCTTACAAAGACAGTCAATGACAGTGTTATATGCTACAATATTGGGTTCAAAACCTCTTTCTTCCATCATTCTTAGAAACCTAACAGCTCGATCAGTATTCCCGGACCCAGTTTTACACAACCCATTAAGTATTGTACTGTAAACAATTAAATTAAGTTGATAACCTTTTTCAACCATTTCATCAAACAATTTCACAGCCTGAGAAATCTTACTTTGCCTACAAAGCCCGTTAATCAAAGTGGACAAAGTTACAACACTAGGCTCAACCCCTAACTTCAGCATTTTACCCAAAACAGAAAACCCAAAATCAATATGACCTAATTGACAAAAGCAATTAATCAAGATGCTCAAAGAATAAACATTATGGGGAACTCCTAATAATTCCATCTGGCTACACATAAAAACAACAGTGGCATAATGTTTCATTCTAACAATGGCTCCTAATAATTGGGTGAATTCCACAATGGAAGGCTTTGGGTGCTTCTCAATCATCTTATTAAATAAAGTGAAAGCATCATCAACATTATCAAAGCTATCATACTTTTTTCGCTTTCCCCTCACAGACATGGAATTCTTACTCAAAGCATCGATGTGGGTAGCAAGGGTTTTAAAAGAATAAGAAATAGATGAGTGGAAATTATAAAGATTCTTTCCACCATTAACAATAGAGCGAAGAAATAAAGAAGAATTAAGCTTACCCATATCTTGAAAATAAGCAAAATGAAAAAGCAAGAGCTGAGCTTGGAATGAAACCACGAGTGGCGGCACTGCCAGAAGAAGTTATGTTCGATACTCAAATTTAGAGGTCTGGGGCGGGTACGGATCGGATGGAACTTTGTTGTTACTGGTTTGAACTAGTTTTGGTTAGGCCTCATCATCATCATGTCAAATCATGATATGATTTGGGAAAAAATATATACTGAAAAAAGATTTTGGATAAAAAAAATAAGATTTGTTATATAGTTTAGTCCAAATTTGTAAAAGAATTTGTTATTATTTTTTTTATTGTTTTGCAGGTCATTATATTACTATTATATTACTATTAATGTTTGGATATTATATAATTCTTATTTTTATTATTGAATTTATTTTAGTGTTATTTAAATTTTTTTATTTGTTAAGAAATATTTATATATTGTTTGTAGTGTATTTAATGTATTATATTTTTTAAATTTATTTTTATATAAAAAAAATGTAATACAAGCAGACCGAGCTAAGCTCAAGTTTTAACATTTTTATCTGAATCGAATTTGAATAAAATTTTAAATTTATTTTTTAGGTTAAGTCTAAATTTTTTACTTAATTCATCCAGTCTAATCTATAATCAACTCTAATCTTGGTGATGGAGGTTAGGTTTTTGGTGGTTTTTAAAGCCATATATATTGTAAGCATTAACCATTATTTGGCTGGAAAAAAATTAGGCTTAACCATTTCTTTTATTTAGCTATCTAAATTTATTTTTCAAAAATATTAGCATAAAACGTACCCCAACTAAAAATCCATTCATAAAATCTCTAAACATACACCATAGAAATAGTGAGAAAACCATATCTTACATACACTATGAAGTTTCTCTCAATAAATTCAAAAACTCTAAACTTCAAATGGTGCAATTAATGAAGGAACTAAGCTTAAAAGTTGACGCCCCACTTCATTTTATTGAAATCCCATCACTTTGATTTAGTATATAATTTAATATATGAATTTTGATTTGATGTAATTATACATATGAAATTTGAATTTCGATTATATTTATACATGAAACTTTGATTTTGATTCAACTGCATGCATTTAAAAAAATGAATACATGCATTTATGTTCATATTAATATGATTATTTGTGTATGCAATATATCAACATAAAATTATGTTAATTTGCTAATGTTGTCAGTGATTTGTGAAAATTAAATCAAATCAAAATTTCATATATAAAATTACACGAAATCAAAGTTCACATATGACATTGCATATTAGTTCATATATAATTTTGATATTTATCTTGTGAAAAATCAAAATTTGGAGTCGGATTTTGTTTTAAATTTAAGGAAAATATAAGATAATAATAGGAAAGTAGAGCAAAGTTCTGACCCCCACAAACAGAAGAACAAAAGGTGGATAGCCATTAAAATCGATCTTGAAAAAGCTTATTATCGAGTTCATTGGGATTTCATTGAAGCTTCACCTCAGGCAGCAAGTATACCTAATTTCCTTTGTAATGTCATTATGTCGGCTATTTCTAGTTCTACTATGCAGGTTCTTTGGAACATGGTGCCAACGCAGAAGTTTAGGCCCCCAAGAGGAGTTCGACAAGGATGTCCACTTTCACTTTACCTTTTTTATTCTTTGTATGGAGTGGTTAGGGCATGGTATTCATACAGCCATTGATAATGGTAAATGGTCTCCTATCTAGTTGTCTAGATCAGGTCCATCTTTGTCCCATCTTTTTTTTGCAGACGATTTGATTCTCATTGGTCAAGCAGAGGAAAAACAGGCGAGGGCTATTAAAGAAGTATTATATATGTTTTTTTTCTTCTTCGGGGCATAGTGTCAACATGCAAAAATCAAGCATTTTCTTCTCCAGAGGCGTTCAAGAGAACTTTAAAGGGCTCATTAGCAGGTTGTTTGGGTTTCAGATGGTGACGAAAAGGTGACGAACAACACCTTGTGTTTTGTTGTGGACAAAGTGCGAGGATGCTAGACAACTTTCTCTAGCTGGCAAAGTAAATTGGCGTAGTCGGTCTTACTCTCTATCCCAAGCTTCTTTATGCAATCGATGATGATCCCTAAGGGCTTGTGTGACATGATTGAACGAATGGTTAGACAGTTTATTTGGGGGTCCTGTAATGGTACTAAAAAGACAGCCTTGGTGAGTTGGGATTTGGTTTGTCAACCCAAACAACATGGTGAGCTTGGTTTTAGGTCCTTGCAAGATCACAACGCCTTGTTTATGATTAAGCTGGGTTTCAATATCATTTTTAACTCGTCTGCTCTATAGGTTAAAGTTCTTAAATCAAAATATGGGGTTCAGGAGAGATTACCAGAGATTTATCGAGGGGATGAAGTTCTTTTTTGTGGAGATCACTCTCAAAGGTATGGCCTCTTCTTCATGAGAATATTCTTTGGTCTGTTGGAGATGGTAATAGTATTAACTATAGGAGAGATCCTTAGATACCAAACTTTGGGCCTTTGTGTAAAAAGATACCTCCTAATTCTACTTTGGACATGGAATGCACACTTAGTGATATGATTACTAAAAATGGTGATTGGCATTTGGAGTTCTTCAGCCTTTTAGGTTTCAAATGATGTAATTCGGCAGATTGTGGGAGTTCCTTCTTCCTCGGTCAAACTCGGGTGCTGACAGAATTATCTGGGGGAGGTACCACGTCTGGTTCCTTCTCCATCAAAAGTGCGTATGGAAAAATACGATGAGACCCATGGAATTCGAAAGAAGCTATTTGGTAGTTATCGTGGAAGTTTCAAGAACCAAAAAGGGTGAGATTTTTCTTATGGCTTGCATTTAGACAAAAGTTACTCACCAACACAAAAAAGATAAGAAGAGGAATAGGAATTGTTCCTACTTGTGGAATTTGTGGGAATGAGTAGAAGATGTGCTACACACCCTCCAGGATTGTACTGTAGCAAGGGATATTTGGAATAATTTAATCCCATCAGATAAGCTTCCTACTTTTTACTCTAGGTCTCTCTTTGAATGGATGAAGCATAACCTCATAAATCAACAAACTGTTAATTTAGCGAGACGGGTTAATAGGCATTGTTTGTTCAGGGTCATAATTTGGCGCATTTGGAAAAATCAAAATCTCTATATTTTCTAAGGCCTAGTGTAACAGCTCGTTTTTAGTGAAATCAGAATAGTGGTTTCAGGATCACAAATCCAAGTTTGTAAGAAAAAAATTATTTTAAAATTATTTTATGATCTATCTTATGATAGGAATATCGTATAAAAATTTTGTTAAGAAAATTTTACCGATTAATGGCTCTACGGAGCTACCCGTTATTGGCTCGCATGAGCTTCCTGAATATGGCTCTTATGAGCTTCCCGTTATACAGCCCGGATAAGCTTCCCGTTATATGGCTCGAGAGAGAGCTTCCCATTTATGTGCTCACATGAGTATTCCCGAATATGAATTGATGGATTACAGATTTGTATACTTCAAGTGTACTACCCGGGTATCCATCAATATTTTAAATGATTCATTGGACAAAATCATGTTATGAGAAAATAAATGAATTCAAAGTGAATCATTACTCATATATACATGAAGATATGGAATAGATATATGAATACAAGAAGTGGAAAGTTATGAACACGGAAACTTGATATTGTTGAGCTCATACATTTTCCTTGACATTTATATGAAATATGTGTTTAATATGGTTGATAAGGATATGTGCTAGGGCTTTGGCCATCTTGCTTGAATATACTTTATATGCTTACCTTAATTTTGATTAAATGGTAAGTTAAATTTCATGTTATACGAACTTACTAAGTATTATATGCTTACTCTGTTTTATTTTCCTTTGTTTTATAGTAATTCGGAAGCTCAATTTGGTTGGAAGCTGGTCGGAGCAATATCACACTATCCCTCGACTCACTTCGATATAATTAATAAATTACTTTTGATTATAATGGCATGTATAGGTTAATTTGGCCATTGATGGCACATAAATGTTTTGTTGTGAATAGCCATTTGAATGGCTTAAGTTTAATACATTTTGATATATATATATATATAAGTATATAGTCTTATCATAGTTGATATGTGTTTTAGTATAATTGATTGATGGTTAATTAATAGGTAAAATGATAACATGGTTCGAGTTGGTTATATATGATGATATGATATGTATAAGACTTGGTTATGGCTTGATTCAAATGTTTTATATTGGTTTGGGAATGTGTTTAAGAGTGTGTTTGTTTGCTGGAAAATATTTTCTGGAAATTGTTTTCCCAGTTTTCCAGTGTTTGTTTGCCGGAAAACATTTTCCATTTGGAAAATCTTTTCCATCACACACGGGTAAAATGGCTTCCATTTGGGAAAATGTCTTACTGATTTCTTTTCTGTAAGACATTTTCCGGATCTTTCCCCTTCATCCAGGTAAGTCTTTCTCCTTCTTCCCTTCTTCATTCCTTCTCCTTCCTTCTTTCTTTCTCAGCCAACAAATCTCTTTCTCTTTTTTTTTTTCAGACTTTTCCAGTTCCTCCTTTCACTGGGTCTTGGAATCTCTTGGGAAAATTCATCTCTGATCTCCTCCAGGTATCTGCATATTTCTCTAATGTTTCATTTTTGACTGATTACTCTCTGTTTTCTTGATTGTAATTCTCTCTAATTTTTGAGCTACTATTTTCTGTTGCTTGATAGCTTGGACTCATCTGTTAGTAAAAGATGAATTTTTTCCTTTAATTTTTCTTTCATTTGTTTGCTTGACCGTAGTTAGCCCTTGATTTGTTTTGAGCTACTGTTTTGTATTGCGAAATAGGAAAGGCCATAGGCCATTGGAATGTCTTCTTTCTTGATTCTGGTTTGCCAATAGGTAGATCTTAAATCTGTTTTTGTGAAAAATGTATTACCCTTTATCTGATTCACAAGGAAAGATGTGCATCTGACTGAATCATGATATATTGGTCTCATTGTTCTATAAGCTGGTTTACTGGTTTCAGGTGAAGCATGGTTGTTTAGTAAACCAGAATCATAATGCTTATAAGTTTATTTAACTTTTGCATCAGTGAATGTATTAATATTATTACAGGATTTACAACTATAAGCTTTCAAAAAAATAAAGAGAAAAAGTGATACTGGCTTGTACTAAATCCTAAAAAAATTTCCTAGAATTTAAGCCTTAGTCTGTCCTATCTTTGCTTGGTTTGTATTAAGATTGTATGAGTTTAATGGAAATGGTGATAAAAAAGCCTTTTGTAATCTATGTATATATTTTTTTATAATGAGGTAGGTGTTGCTTTTCGGAGAGTAGTTTATAGTTTTGTTTAGGGGTTTCTTTCCTTTATTTTACTAAAAAAAAAGAGTAGCCTTTTGTATGTATATTAGCCAAAAGCTAGAGTGTGTAAGGAGGTCAGTTTTTGAAGGATTTTTCGCATTTAAACACATTTAAATTTATGAATTTTAGGTTATTATAATAATAGTCTTCAACTCATGCCACCACTGAAGAAATATTTATAAAATACACAAGGTAATGTAGTTAATGGCTTCTGGATGAACTTCATGCTTTGTTATTGGTTTTTTTACCTGCGAGAGCAACCTGAGATCTCACTAAGGGAATTAAAGCCTCTATGTCTGATGAAGGTAGTGAGAAAAAAGTACGAGGGCTTGATGGCTTTACTTCATATTTCTTTTAATTTGTATGGCATATAGTTGGTAATGATCTCTCTAACACGGTTAAGTTCTTTTTTGAGTGCTTGAGGATGCTTCCAGCTTTTTATGCTGCTACTGTTGTCTTAGTCTCTAAAGTGTCTAAATCCTAATCATGTTTAAGGATTTTAGACCAATCTCTTGTTCTTCAGTAGTGTATAAGTATGTCACTAGAATTCTTGTTAAAAGGATCACTTCTTTTCTCCCTAATTTGATTTCCGCTAATCAGAGCGCTGTCATACAAGAAAGGTGTATTACTGATAATACCTTGTTAGCTTAGGAGATTGTAAAAGGTTATAGCAGGAAGAACTTGTCCCTTAGGTGGGCAATGAAGGCGGACCTGCAAAAAGCTTTTGACACACTCAATTGGGGGTTTTGTGCTTGATGTTTTGACTGCCATGGGATACCTAGATCCTTTTGTAGGGTGGATAAGAGCATGGCATCACTACTCCAATATTTTCTATCTTTTTAAATGGTGGTCTGGTATGATTTTCAAAGGCACTAGAGGCATCAGTCAAGAGGCGCACTGTTGTCTTACCTATTTATTATTGCCATGAATGGGCTATTTAAAATGCTGGATGTGGTAGTCAAGGAAAAAATCTATTGATATTTTTGAAAGGTACTATGGGTTCAATTGTGGGTATTAAAAGCGTCCTTGACCAATTTGCTGCAAATTGTGTAGTGGGTTAAGGAGACAAGGGATCATCTGTTTTTTTATTATGAGTTCTAGAAGGAAATTTGCAGAGCAGTTCTTAAGCTTTGCAATATTTTCTTATTAATAAAAAAAAGTATAAAATGAATTTCTTATTAATCACTCCATGCATTTATTTCATGTTTTCTTTATTATCTAATTAATATCTAGTTTATCAACTTTATATATATATACATATATATATATGTGCAGAAAAATATACTTTAGGAAATTAACTCCCTAGTTTACTAGTTTATGGGCGATCCACTATCGATTCCAGATTCGGAAAATGATATGATACATAGGTAGGTGGGGTGGCTCATATCTATAGATAATATCAACTAGTGTCCAATTGATAACTATCCCTGATGGAATAACCTAAATATGATTGATTCATGTAGTTATCTTTAAAAGATTGTATCCTATCTTGCAAATGTATTGTTCATATGGCGGTATTTAGATAACTTTATTTTTAGATTATTTTGGAAACTGTTGTGTGATAAAAAAATATTAGTTTTTTCCTTTGACTGTTATATAGAAATTTTAAATTTGAATATTGATATATTGATATATTTTCTAAAATAATTTTTCCCTTTTGTATTTCTTTGTATTTCAATCTAAAGAAAAGCTTGCACCTTTTTTGTAGTGATAAAATATTTGTGTGGCATTATTTTGTGTAGATGGATCGTAGTCAAGATCAAAATGCAATTGTCGGAGTCGTGGCTTCAGTTTTAGCTTTTGGGGCTCTTTGGATTAAAAAAATTAAAAACTAGGAAGGAAATTGCTTTTCACTCTCGTGTGAACCGAGATTATGAAAGAGAAAATTATATTAATAATATTTTATATAGTGGTGACCAACATTGTATTAATCTGATAAGGATGAGATCAATTGCCTTTTTTAATTTGTGTGATATTCTTAGTAGGAATAATTTGTTACAATCAACTAAATCTTTGAATATTAGGGAGCAAGTAGTTATATTTTTACATATAATTGGTCATAATGTAAGGTTTCGAGTGCTTGGATCTAGATATTATAGATCAATTGAGGCAGTTCACCGTTACTTTAGGGTTGTATTGAGAGCTATTTTGAAATTGAATAAACTAGTTATTAGATCACCCGATGAGTCAACTCCTAGTGAAATCAGAAACAATATAAGGTTTTATCTATATTTTAAAGATTGTATTGGAGCATTAGATGAAACTCATGTTCGTGCATCCGTTCCACTTAGCATTCAAGGAAGATTTCGTAGCTGGCTACCATTACATTTGATTTGAAATTTTCCTATGTTCTAACTGGTTGGAAAGGTAGTGCACATGATTCTCGTATTTTAAGTGATGCACTTTCACGCCAAAGAGGATTAAGAATTCCGAAAGGTAATAATTATCATTAAATACCAAATAGTTCTAGTAAGCTCATAATTTATTAGTATTAATTATGTTTTGTAAAATTGTAGGTAAATATTATCTTGCTGATGCTGGATATGGCATCCGAAATGGATTTATTATCCCATATCGTGGTGTCTGATATCATTTAAAAGAGTTTAGTGCTCAGGGGCCTGAAAATGCAAAGTAACTCTTTAATCTTCGACATTCATCATTGTGAATCACTATTGAACGTGTATTTGGGATTTTGAAGAAACAGTTTCGTGTATTATATGCTGAACCATTTTGGAATTTTCAAACTCAAGTAGATATAGTTTTGGTTCGTTGTATCATTCATAATCATATAATGGGAGTTGATCCTAATGATTTACTTAATCAAGGATTATACGAGGAGTCTGAGTCTGATTTGATAATACCAACTCTTACAGAGCGAGAAGAAAGAGAAGAATCATGAGAATGGTCTGCTAAGAGAGACGAAATTGCACAAACTATGTGGACTGATTATATGGCTAAAAATATTAGGTAGGTTTAGGGCTTAGGGTTATTGTTTCTATGTTATGTATGTTTTAGTATTAAAATTGTTTTTTTTTTTGTTAATGTTGGTTGGATAATGATATTGAAATTTTAGTTTGTTGGATTTTGAAATTATTATGTATTGAATTTGTTAGATATTGATTATGTTTTAAGCTTGTTAGATATAAAATTTATTATGTTTTAAGTTGTTGGATATTGAAATGATTGACAATGACAATTATTAATGTAGAATGAGTAAGGGAAACAAAGAAGGGACCTCCAAGCAATTTAGGTGGACAAAACCGATGGAACATGTTTTTCTTGAAATTCTAGCAGAGGAGGCCCAGAAAGGAAATAAACCTTCTAATACTTTCAAAGCAGTTTCTATTAATCGAGTTGTCAAAGCTATTTTTGAAAGATTCCAAGTCCAATGCGATGCGAAGCATGTGGAAAATCATTTGAAGACTGTAAAAAACCAGTGGCAGATTATATGCGAAATTCGAGGTGAAAGTGGTTTTGGATGGGATGATAACATGAAAATGATCACATGTGATAGAGCGACATATGATGCAGCAGTGATGGTAATATATGTATATATATGTTAAGTATATTTCAATTGTTTTTTACTTGTTATTCTAATTGTGTATAATATCCAACACGCACACAAGAAGTATGAACCATTTTTGAATAAAAGCATTGATCATTATGATGAAATGGCTTTGGTTGTTGGCAAAGATATGGCAACAGGGGGTTTTGCCAGAACATTTGCTGACATAGATTTGGATGATGGTAACCAAGATTTAGTGCCTCTAGATTGCGACAATGAAGAGGCTGAAGAGGTAAAAACAAATGTATCTTCATCTGGCACATCCAAACGTAAAAGAAAAAATGTTCAAGAAAGTGTTGTTGATGAACAAATTAATTTTGTGGGTGAACAACTTGGCAAAATTGCTAATTCTTTGGAACAATACTGCGGATAAGACACCACAGCTTTATGAACAAGTGATGTCGATGGAGGAAGAAAGATTTGATGATGACTTCTTGTGTTCTGTGTTTGATTATCTAGTGAGTCATGAATCTCAGGCCAAAGTTTTTTTAGTTAAAAGTAAGAAGCATAAAAAAATTTGGCTTCAAAAATTTTCTCAAGGTTGAAGATATTGATACTTTTATATGGTGTAATATTAGTTATGCACTTGGACAATGTTGTTGTTATTATGCGGTGTACTACTAATTATGCATTTCGATAATATTATTAATTTCTAGTATTAATTGTGGTTTGGAAGCTTATTTATAATTATTCAATCTTTGTTTTTTTATTTTTTTTAACACAATTACAAATAATTTATTTGACTTTGGTTGTTCAATTTATGACGGTTAATAATGTAGCTTAATAATTGAGTATTTTTATATATTTAATTTGATTTATTTATTTATAAATAAATCATTGCAATATATGTAAAAACAATTTAAAATATAAAAATTTATTAATATGTATATAAATTTATTAATATATGTAAAAAAACTTTTAGGAAAATATTTTTGTGAAATCGCCAAACAATGTAAAAATATTTTACACAGATTCATCCAAACACTAGAAAATATTTTCAGTAAATCATTTTCCAGAAATTTCTGGAAAACATTTTACTGGCAAACAAATAGACCCTATTATTGTAGGTGGAAGACAAGTTTAGGGTGAGAAATATGGCTAGGAAATTGCCTTATTTTGTCCACACGGGCAGAGACACGGGTGTGTGTCTCAGCCGTATGTGGCACACAGCCTAGCACATGCGCGTGTGATATGGCCGTGTGTCCCATGTATCTTAAAAATTTCAAAACAGAATGCTCAAAATTGATCACACGGCCTAGCACACGGGCGTGTGGCTTGGCCGTGTGACCCCTGCACCTATTTAATGAAAATTATTATGTTCACACGGCTTAGCACACGAGCATCTGACTTGGCAGTGTGACCCAAGTCAGAGAGTTACACAGGTACGAACAGGGGCTGGAACACAGTCGTGTGCCCCATTTCGAATGCCCATACAGCCTGAGCACACGACCGTGTGTACCCTACACCTAGGAATTTTTTTTTTAAAATTTCACGAAAAATTCTTTGAGTACTCGGTTTAGTCCTGACTTGTTTCTAATGTATGTTTTGGGCCTCGAGGGCTCATATAAGGGGCTTTATGAATAATATCTGGCATGAACGTTAAATAATATGAAATGTCTGTATTTGATCTGTTTATTCAAGTAATGCTCTGTAACCCTGTTCCGGCGATGAATTCGGGTTAGGGGTGTTATACCTAGCTTGGAGTTCAGATTTAGTTATCAAAATTTCTCTTAGTTGGCTAAGTTGTATGCTTTCGTGACAGATTCATGTGCTTCCAAATCTTCAAGATTGATCGCCGATTCTTTCCATCAAACAGCTGGGTGTACTTGAACTCAGATGGCTCGGTTAGACATGAGGATGCTTTCGCTGTAGCTGGAGGGCTTTTGAGAGATCATAATGAGGGATGGATTATTGGCTTTAACAGGTACTTGGGTAATTGTACTGTCCTTGATTTTGAATTTTGGGGCATTTTGGATGGTTTGAATCTTGTGGCAGATCGGGAGTTTGAAAATGTTTTAATTCAGATAGACAGTCTTGAAGTTATTAACATAATCAAGGATGGCATTCAAGTAAACTCCAGTTCCGCCTTGGTGAAGAGAATCCATACTGTATTGAAGCTTTTTAGTCACTGGAATATTCAACATATTTCTAGAGAGGAAAATAAATGTGCAGACAAGATCTCTAAGACAGTAAGGGATAGAAGAATCGGATTATGGTTGATGGAGGAGTCCACACAGATGTCTTTCGTTTAGTGTTTTATTTTTGAGTTGTATGTATTTCCACCAAAAAAAAGTTCTCACACCCGCCGATTTAAACATGATTCTTTTTCTATTTTAATCAGTGACCTAATTGGCCTTTTAATAATGATGCAAAAGTTTATATTGTAACACCCCAAACCCGGCCCATTCACTACGACCGAATTTGAAATGCCACTGCAGAAAAACGTTTGAAAATAATCTGACTTGTAGGTAAAGTATATAAAATTTTATTGTCTTTAGGAAAGAAAACCTTGTGTATTTAAAATTTCGAAATAAATTAAGTTGTTACAAAATTCCCGGATTAAAACTTTATTAGATATACTTAAGAAAATAAAATCATTTGCAAATGATATTTAAATTGCCAATCCATAATAGAACATAATAATAAAGATACCTAATAAAAATATACTAAAATACTTTAATGGGCCTTATTACAATAAACACTTAATCAAAATACTGAAACTATAAATAAATAATTAATTAAAATATCTTTTGCATGAAGATCTGCTTCTGCATGGCCACCTTTGTATTCACTCCAACCCGGTCCAAAATCACGATCATCTGCGATGTTGGTAAATATTTGGGTGAGTCATACAGACTCAGTGTGTAATTAAACCACTGAATTCCACCCACATGTTAACCACATATTATCCCATATATCAGATAGCATATATCATATTCAGATAATATCACATTCTGGGCTTGGCCCCTACTCATAACACTTATCAGGTAACAGGGTAATTAACCACATACTTTCCACATACTGGGCTTAGCCCATTTCTTATTCAAATCCACATTCACATACTGGGCTTGGCCCATTTCCACATTAGTCCACATATCCATTTGGCTTGGCCCACTTTCACATTAAATTCACATATCAGATATAATTATGCAAAGTGTACCCAACCCAAACCTAGGGTCCATCCTCTACACACCCCGTTATCCAGCCTATCACACACCAGGGGATTATCGAATCACCCTCTCCTTTTCACTCCAAAGGCAATCACTGCCGTCCACGTGAAATTAAGCACAATACTCCACAACGCAACCTCAGTCAACGTCAATCCACGATGTAGCTCAAGGCTAACATCAAACCACGTACTCGAAGTACACCCGTACCTTCTTTCATAACCCACCCATGCTACACATCTGTTAGAATCCCTGCTACACATCTGTTAGAATCCACTTCTATATCCAAAAATCATTAGAAAGTGGCCTTAGGCCGAATACTTCATTAACTTACCTTGAACACTTCAAATCTCGAAGCTTCTCCTTTAATGCTCCTTCTTTCGGCTACACACAAAAAGGACACACTTAATGGCACTAAGAATTCGGCCATGCTCTAAAAATCAAGACCAACCCTTGATTTGGCACACCCATGAAGAAAGAGAAACGATTCATAAGGAAGGATTACTTACCACTATCGTTGCTTGCGAAGACTAAAAGAGAATGGATCCCGGCTTTTAGAACTTGCGATAGAAGAAAAGAGAATCAAGGCACTTGAGATTCGGCTATGGCCTTTAATAAAAATAAAATATAAATGGGAGTATGGCACTTACAAGGTTCGGCTAAGCTTTACCAATGGTGATAGAAAATTCGGCCACTAGAGAAAAGTTAGAGAATTAAGGTTTGAGAGAAAGAAAAGGAGAAGAGAAGAAAGTGGGAAGAAATTCGGCAGAGCAACTAAAAGGGAGAAAAAGATGAATGCTAAATTAAAAAGGAATTTCGGCACCTATTTTTCCTCTCCCAAACTCATTCAAAAATAATTGAATTAAGCCAATCTTTATCTCTTATCCCCACCTTTGAATAAAATAACACCTCTATTATCTAAAATAAATAATACCACCATTATCTCTACCTATTCAAAATAAACAAATAACAAAAATAAATCCAACAATTATCCTTACTCCAGCCGAATTTTAAAAGGATAAAAAAACTTAATCCTCTTTCAATTAAAAGTCCAATTGCCGTCCCCCACTTCTCCCTAACGCCAGAATGCAAAATAAAACAGCAACCTGCAGCCCCTAAGGTTCGAACTCCAGACCTGCTCCAGTCAGCTGCAACAACGCCCCAAGCCACTCTGGCAAGGCGTTTTTTTGTGATATGATTCACCCAAAACTTCTTTTAAGACCTCTTTCCCTAGCTCCCCCTTACCTTAACGCCAAAGCAAAATAAAAACATGCCCATGCCGCCAACGTGATTCGAACCAAGGCCTTTATTGCCGCAAGCCACATACAGCGCTCCAAGCCACTCTGCCGTGGCGGTTTTTATGACATAAACCCGTCACAAATTCTTTAAGACCTCCCAAGCCAAGCTCCTACTTGACGCATAAAAATAAAATCCCATTCGCTTCCTCTGTAACTCGAACCTAGGCCCTCATTGGCATTATTTCCAGGCCCTTAAGTGGCGCCCTTAAGCCACTTTACCAAGCCTCCTTCCATGCCCCAAAACACCCACAAATTTCCCTTAAGGCCTCCCTGGCCTTGCTCCCCTTCTAGACGCAAAAAGAAAAAGTCCCTGCTACGCCCAGCGTTGCTCGAACCTCTTCCCTCCTGCACTCCCTTGCACCTTAGCGCCTCAAGCCACTTTGCCAATTAATTTCTTGTGTCCTAAACTCCACAAAATTCTTTTAAGGCCTTCTTCCCTAGTTTCCCCTTTTCACTTAAAATTCTAATATTTTCCAAAGTTTTTCCCCTTCACCTAAAGTTCTCAAAAACTCCTAAAATATATCCAACCACACTTAAAGCCTACTAATCACTTGAGTTATGCTCCAAACGCATAACCCCTAATTTAGGATGTTACATTTATTTAAGTCATTGAACTATTCGGAAGTTTTTATTTAAGTTACTAGACTGTTAAATTTTTTCTTTTTAAAAAAAACTTGACTAGAAAGCTCTGAATAATGATTTGACTATCAGTACAGTGGATCAGTACTCGTTGACAAGTATAAAAACATATCGTAGATCCAAGTCAATCTAAGGAGATCAGAGTATAAAGTTATTTGGATTTTAGTTCACAGATTTTTAACATTCAAAGTTGTTTTATAAAAAAAAATTAAATTGTAGAAGAGAAGGGGAAAGATATATTTCGATTGGTGCAAGTGATACGAACATAGAAGGCCATACATCACTTTTTGAATAGTTCAGTAATTAATTTGTAAATTTTTTTAAGTTAAATGACCAAAACATAAATCTACTAATAATTTAATGACTTTCGGTGAAATTTACCCAAATATTGATCATCATGATAATTCCAAGCAAATTTGGTTTTTGAGCAGGCAACGATTTATTATCCATTTAAGAATGAAAATATATAATCTCTTCTAAAATAATCCAAAACATCCTTCCATAAAATATTTGCACTTTTTGGAGTTTGTAATTTTCCAATTCCCAATTTTCATTCGCTTTCCATAATTTCCTATTCTCAATCCTTCTCACTAATTCCTTTTTAAATAAATTTAATTTTATAAATTTATTATCACATAAATATTATAAAAAATTCATGTAAAATGACAAAAATACTTGTACATGGTAAAATTATTATTTTACCTTCTCTTTGCATAATTTCTTTACATTAAATAGATATTTAAATTATATTTTTACCTTTTTCTCAGCAAAAATGAAAAATTTACAGTTAATCTCTATACTTTCAAATCATTTTCAATTTGATCCAACAGTGATTTTGCCACACCAATGCACATCCCAACTAATTCTCATGCCAAATAACCAATAATAACTTATATTTTCTCTTTTTTGGTCAAAATTACATTTTAATCTTTTAACTTTTTAAAATTTACAATTCAATCCTTTTTACTACATTTTTCACATCCATGATTCGCTTCATTAATTTCCATCTCCATTATCCATTAATTTCCATCAAAATTCTCTTTCGGACTCATTCTTCAAATTCTCTTTCCATTATCCTGTTGGTTGACAAAAATGGTGAAAAAGATGAGTAAAGAACTTTTGCTCTTCTTTGTTTTTGATAACCATTCCACTGAAATGAAGAACAACTTATGATCCCAACTTAAAAGAGGGCGAATTATGGATATCAGTTATTACATTTTTTATCAACCTATCTTGCTTCAGCAGATATCTACTTGGTTTAAATTTCTCTACTTTCTTGAATTTGGTTCGGTTTATGACTGGTTAATGCAGAAAATGACACTTTTTTATCCTTAGAAGTTAGCCTTCATCGTTCTGAAGAGCTTTATCAGAAAAAGCATGCTGAAATTCCTTTCAATGATCACTTTGATACAATCATCAGAGTTCAAAATAAGTATGACTTATCAGCAAGCAACCAGTATTGTATGAAAACAAACTGTAGTCAAATTGCACTATAATTTTCCTATATCCCTAAACCATACAATTTAAATCCGAAGCAATTTCTTTCATAAAAAGTAATAAATTCGAAGCAATTGTTTACCTGAACATAAAAATGAATTACACTATCTACTTGCAGTGAAGTTATGAACTTCTTCCTTCAAAGTACTCCTGTTGTAGCAACCCACATCAGAGTTTACTTGTGCAAAACAAGCTACTTAAAACTAAAGGTTGCAGGAAAAATATTGTTTTTATACAGTATATAGAAACAAATATATAATCATGGTTAACTGTACCTTTAGGTGAAAGATTTAACTGCAGAACAGGTAGTGGCCAAACTCGAGAGGCCAACAATGTGGGCACTGTTATACAATTGGCTCTGCTTGCATCCAGTTGTTCCAGGAACCGATATGTTTCTCTCATAACGTAAATAACAGGATGCTGCAGAGCATTCCATTCACTGACCCATATAATACCCACTTGCAGCAGAACGTCTATCCTGGTAAACAAAATCGATACCAACAATCAAAGCAAATTCAGTTTATATGTAGCTTATTGATCTGCAAGTAAGCTTATAAAGGTGTGGCAACAATTGGCTATCAACAGATTAATTCAGATTCGCGAGTTATCTTTAAGCTATCTGTGAAACATTTCATATCAAGATTGATTTATCAAATTGTAAGATCAGATCCATAAATAAGGTGACAGTGCATAAATTTGCAGAAAAAACATGGTTTTTATACAGCTTCACATACACAAACAAATATGTAATCAAATACAAAGGTTAATTGTACCTTCAGGTGAAAGATTTAGCTGCATTGGAGGTAGTGACCAAACTTCAGAGGAGGCCAACAATAAGGGCACTGCTATATGATTATCTCTGCTTGCATCAAGTTGTCCCTGGAACCGATGTGTATTTCTCTCGTAATACAAACAAGAGGTTGTTGCAGAACATTCCATTCACTGACCCATATGATACCACCTGCAGCAGAAAGTCTATCTCAGTAAACAAAAGCAATACCCAAGATCAGAGCAAATTCATTTTATATGTACCTCACGGATCTGCGAGTATGCTAATAAAGGTCTGGCAGCAATTTGATAAGCTACATATACGTATATTGTTTCAAGCCCATCAATTTGGTAAACTAGTTTAAAATTGTCTTACTTGATAAGAATTGAGGACCGTCCTCGAACCATTTTTTCTTGTCAAGTTAAATACATACATATCACAATTCACTTAGCTTTAAAGCAGTATTACCATCTGTTATGCTGGATGCGGCTGAGGGAGACTTTGGCAGAAGACCACACATAACATCCTCAGCAGACTTTGGCAGCAAATGAGCTTAACCTGGAAAGCAAAACCAGCATAGATGTAGCACCAAAAAGGTTAATGCTAAGTATTTCCAAAAAAAACTCACTAGATATTAGAAGTAACGTTTTCTTAATATATTCCTAAATTATAGTATTATACGGCCAATTGAGACCAGCCAACTGCTTCAGCTTTTGGTGAGTGAGTCATTGAGCTTTTCTAAACATTTGCACTGAAGTGTTGAAGTGTCAAGGATTCGTCTGAAATAGTCTCATGGGTGCTGAATACAGGCTCCAATTGGCAGGAAACAGCCATCCAAATGAAGAAAGGTGGAGGTTATCATTACAACTGCATACAGGATAGAGTGTCCACGATTGTTCCCCTGATTTTTAGGATTTCAACATTACCATGAACAAGATTGTTACTTACTTCAAAGGTCTGAGAAGAAATTTTCTCAAAAAGATCACTGGTGAAGAGTGAAATATGGCGTATAACAATTATTTCTTTCGTCCTTAATGTTCAAAGTGCATCAACTAAACTGAAAATAAACCTTAATGCTCATTATAACTTCCAGAAACTTTAAACTTATCACAGCAGTACAATTGGTTATGGACAAATTGATTCACAATTGCAAGTGACGATCTTTACACAGTAGGTAAATATTTCAAATCAAAATTGATTTATCATATCGCAAGATCAGATCCATCAATAAGATGGCGGTGCATAAATCTGCAGAGAAACCCTTATCGACCATATACTTAAGAAGTTGTGTTGCCTTTGAGGTATAACTGTTTCAAAGAAACCCCTGGATAATTACATTATAACAGCGCCTATCAGGCAAACAATCATGATCTCCCATACTCCTAAACAACTGGTATGCTCCATCTGGCAATCCCTCTTTACAGAATCCATTAATCATTATAACATATTTGTAAACATGGGGCTTTAAACCATTGACTGAGAGTTCATGAAATATCCTTTCCAGCTTCAATATGCCCATCTTTGCACAAGCCATCAATGAAGATGTTATAACAGACAATATTGAGTTCCAACTTGCTGTTCCGCATTACTTGAAAAAGTTTCAATGCCTCTTGGAGTTTACCTCTTTTGCTAAAACCATCCAACAAAATCGAACAAGTTACTAGATCTGGAACTTGTCCAGAAGCAAGCATCTTCCTCAAAAGTTCACATGCAGATGAAGTTCTCCCTAATTGACACATACCTTGCATAAGAGTGTTGTATGTGACAGTATCCGGGATTGGTCCTCTTTGAGATATTTCGTGAAAGAGTTCCACTGCTTTGACTAGCCTTTTAGCTTTGCTGTTCGAAGGTGGCAACTCCAGCAGCAACATGCAAGCTGCCATACAACCATGCACAAGCATGCAAGTGACCAAGCAGTCCAGCAGAAGCAAGCTTTTATCATTATGTAATTTAATTAATTAGTTCATGTGATAGTTGACTTTTGTTGTCACATTATAACTTTTGTATTAGCTAAGGATTAGTCATGTACTTAGCTGATTTGGTAGGTTTTAGATACTCATTATGCTGATTTAACAGCTTAGCTACTTGCACAAGCAAGCTTTATTTTCTTTCAATGTAATCTAGCTACTTAAGTTCATGTATTACTTTCTTTTTCAAGTAATGAGAGTTGTTAGCTTGTTCCCTCAATTGCTTATTTGTTTTGCTTCTGTTTTTAAGCTTTAAAACATCAAATTTTATTATTTTTGTTGTTTTAAGACTCAACAAATGGTATCAGAGCCTGTTATCTTTGAAAGGCCTTTGTTATACATTGTTTGTGAGTGACACGATTTTGAAAGAAAAGAAACAGGAGCTATTTGTTTTGGTTGCTGCAAAATGAGCTATTCACCACCACCACCACCACTTGTCTTTGCTGGAGAAAACTACAACATTTGGGCTGTGAAAATGAGGACATACATGCAGGCACATTACTTGTGGAATGTTGTTCTGAATGACACAGAGCCACCACCTTTGAGAGCTAACTCGACCATAGCTCAGATCAGGCAGCACAATGAAGACTGTGCCAATAAGTATAAGGCCATGTCTTGTCTTCAAAGTGGAGTTTCAGATGTGATTTTCACCAGGATAATGGCATATAACACTCCAAAGAAGGCCTGGGACAAACTCAAGGAGGAGTTTCAAGGGTCAGACAAAACAAGGCAACAGCAGCTAATCAATCTAAGAAGGGACTTCGAGAATCTGAGAATGAAGGATTCAGAAACTATCAAGCAATATGCTGACAGAATCATGGCCACTGTCAACAACATAAAACTACTTGGAGATGATTTTAGTGACCAAAGAGTAGTTGAGAAAGTCATCACAACCCTGCCAGAGAAGTATGAATCAAAAATTATCTTCTTTGGAGGATTCAAGGGATCTTTCTTCCATCCCTTTGATAGAGCTGATAAATTCTCTCTATGCACAAGAGCAAAGAAGAGCAAACAAAATGGAGGAGCACTCCGAGGGGGCTTTTCAAGCAAGAGGCAGAGAAAACACAAATTTCAAAGGCAAAAAGCCTTGGATAGAAAAGAAAGATAAAGGCAAGAAGGAAGCTGTTGTCAAGAAAAAGTTTCCACCTTATGCTCATTGTAAGAAGACTACTCACCTTGAGAAATATTGCTGGTACAGGCCAGATATTCAATGTAGAGGCTGCAAACAGCTTGGCCATATTGAGAAAGTATGCAAGAATAAGCCAAAACCACAGCCACAACAACAGTTGCAAGCTAAGGCTGCTGAGGATGTTGAAGCACAGGAGGAGTTTGTTTTCACAGCCTCCTGTTTTGTTAGCTCGAGCAAGGTCAGCAAGAGGTGGCTGATTGATAGTGGATGCACTCATCACATGGCTTCAGAAAAAAGCATGTTTAAGGAGCTAGACACCGCATTCAAGTCCAAAGTCAGAATTGGAAATGGTGAGCTTCTTGAGGCCAAAGGCAAGGGTAAGGCAGTTATTGGCACCAAGTCTAGTAACAAAATCATTTCTGAGGTTCTTTATGTACCTGACATTGACCAAAACCTGTTAAGTGTTGGTCAGCTACTAGAGAAAGGCTACACTCTTTCTTTTAAAGGCAAAATTTGTGTGATTAAAGATGTTGTAGATCAAGTGCTAGCAACTATAGCCATGAATGATCGAGCCTTCATTTTGGATGTGAATCAGCTGGAACCAAGTGTATACACAGCTCAGGCTGATGAATCGAGTTTGTGGCATAAGAGGTTGGGGCATGCAAATTAGAAGTCACTTGGTTTACTGCACAAAAAGAACCTGGTTGAAGACATGTTCAAAATCGAACCAAAAGGGGATGTGTGTGAAGTTTGTCAACTTGGCAAATAGACCAGGCTGCCCTTTCCTGTCAATAAGGCCTGGAGGGCTCAAGAGAGGCTCCAACTGGTCCATACAGACATTTGTGGACCTATGAAGACCACCTCCTTAAATGGAAACAGGTATTTTGCACTATTCATTGATGATTACACAAGGTTTTGTTAGGTAAACTTCTTGAAGCAAAAGTCAGATGTTGTTGATTTTTTCTGCAAATTCAAGGCATTGGCTGAGAATCAAGCCAGTTACAAGCTGAAATGCCTAAGGTCAGATAATGGAACCGAGTATGTCTCCCACAGGTTCCAAAAGATATGTGATGAAGCTGAGACCCAACACTAACTAACCACCATCTATACACCACAGCAAAATGGTGTGTGTGAAAGGAAAAATAGGATAGTCCTCGATATGGCTAGGTGTCTTCTGTTTGAAGCTAAAATGCCTAGCAATTTTTGGGCTGAGGCTGTAGACACAGCTGTCTACTTGCTGAACAGGTTACCAACTAATGTTGTTCATGGCAAAACACCATTTGAAGCATGGTTTGGACAGAAACCAACTGTCACACACCTAAAGGTATTTGGTTGTTTGTGTTATGCATTAGTGCCAGCTGAGAAAAGAACCAAGCTGGAGCAAAGGTCCACGCTAGGGGTACTTGTTGGTTACAGCAGTGAAAAAAAAGGATATACGATATTTGATCTATCAACCAAGAAGATAGTGGTAAGCAGAGATGTAAAGTTCAATGAAGCAAACTACTGGAAATGGAATGAATCTGATGCAAGTCTGCTTGAAGAAGATAAAAATGATTATGACCTGCAGCATGCTGAGAATGAACATGCAGCTGAAGATGACTTTGATGATGCACCTATTAGAGGCACCAGGACACTAGCAGAAGTTTATGAAAGCTGTGCTTTGACCATGGTAGAGCCTTCCTGCTATGAAGAAGCAGCAAAAGAGAGCTGCTGGTGTCGTAACCATTTTTTGACAAAACGGGAATCAACTTGGGTTTTGAAAATAAAAAACGGGAGTCGCCATCGATCTTTTGTTAGGTGTGATCGGGTCACTTTTGTTTTAATAAAACATTTTAATTTACTAAAACGATATTTTTTTGGTCTACGAAATTTGAGAAAATGAGTTCGGGAGTCAGTTACGTGCGAGGAAGGGTTAGCACCCTTGTCACGCCCACAATTGGTACCTAATTGATTGATTGATGTCCCCATGTCGAAAGTTTGAAAATTTTGAAGGAATTTAAAACTTTTGGTAATATTTGAATTTTCTCGAGTTGAATTTTATGATTTCCTCGTTTCGAAAGAATAAAATATCACATCCAGTACATAGGACACGACGATTTTAATCTCCGAATCCGAGGTCATCATTTAATCCCCGGGACTCATGCATAAAACCATCAAAAGGATATTCGATCTTTGGTGAAGCGAGAGAACCAAAACCCAACACATAGGGTACGATCTCTCGGGTTTCCAAACATAGAACATCGCCTTACTTTGAAAAAAAAACTTTTATTTTTGAAGGAAATTGGTAAAAGTTTTTAAGGTTACATAAACTAAATTTAACAAATATATATGACATGAATTTGGCATAATACATATAATGCACAACATTAGTATCGGAACCGTTAATCTAAAATATTAACCTACATGAATAATAATGATGATAATGGAGCAATAATATGAACAATAGTGATGATGATAATAATATCAATAATATGAAATGCGAATAAACAAATCATAATGCATGCAAAACGATAATCACATGTTCTACACTAATATAGTATCAATTAATGGTCAAAGAGCAATTAAACAACTTTGATAGAAATAACAAATGGTACAGTTTAAAATAATTAACAAAATGACTTTAAGTAAAGAACACATAAAAAAAATAAAAATAAAAAATAGAGTAAATAATGTGTATGAAATACTTTTAAAATCATGCCAAGGACTTAAAATAAACAATATATGTGATATTTAATAGAAATAATACACAAGAAAAACTCGAAATAAATAAATAATAACAAAATTTTGAGGAAAAATACATATATAAACCTTTTTCCTTTTTTCAAAATAGGTTAAAGACTAGATTGAAATCAAACGAAACGGTTAGGACCAAAATCGTAACATGATTAAAAAATTAGGCTAAACTGAAAGAAAATAAATAAATAGCGGAGGATCTAATTAAAACATATGGGAATGGTGGGAGGGTCGATTGCATAAATAACCCAAAGGCCACAAGAACGCGCGGATCCCTGCCTAAGGGTCGGGTCAAATGCGGGTTCTCCCTTTGCTAAACGATGCCGTTTGGTTTATCATTTAAGTAAAAGAATTCCTTCTTTCTTTAGGGTTTTAAAAAGAAAATCAGAGGCCTCCCCCCTCCATTTATTCTCCCAAAAATTGAAGAGGCAGAGGACTCCTCTCCTCCTCTACAGCTTCATACCCGGTTATTGGGCTTCCTCAATGTTCCGTCGCACCACCACTGCCTCTAGCGGCAGATGGCGCACGGAGGCAGGTCAAAGTGTCTCCCTTGCAGCCCCCTTCGAGGGCTGGACGTTCGGGGTCTTGAAACAAAGGGAAAGGACCTTCAGCACCCCTCCCCGGGCCGAGTTCCGTCCATGGAGAGGGCGGACTCTGTGCTGCGACCGAGGGGTTACGGGTAAGCTCCTTCCCCTTTCTCTTTATTATTTCGTTTGTAGGGTTTTTTTGAAATAACAAAAAATATAAAAATATCAATAAATAATAGCAAATGACGAAGATCCAAAAATCAACCTTCTTAAATTTCTTTCTTATTTCAATTGTTGACGATGTTCTGGTCTTTTTTAAACAAAAAAAAAACGAACCCCTTTTTACAATATTTTCTTTTTTGATTTTCTTTTTGATTTTCAATCCCTGATGCCTCCAAAGAAAAAAAAAGGGGGTCCGTCTACAGAATACAAATCGACTCTTTATAGTCGAGAAATACTCATCTCATTATTCTACTGTTGGTCTCATATTCTGTTGTCTTTGTGTTCTGTGTGTTGGCTTTTTTTGTAGGGTATGGGCATAGCGCGAGCGACGGAGGCCGAGACAGTGGATGGCCGAGGCGCTAGGGAGCATCGGGTGTCAGGGGTGTGGATACGGGCCACGACGTACGTGGGAAGTTGACGCGTGCGAGGAGCTGGGGGCATCGCACTTGCGAGGGGACGCGTGGCGGCACTGAGAAAGGGGACCTTAGGGTTTGCTGCTTTCTGACTTAGCTTTTAGGTTTTGGGCTTATTGGGTTAGGTTTAGTTATTGGGTTTAGGGCATTTGGGCTTGTGGGTCTGACGGGCTAGGTTAGCGGGTTTGGTTTAGGGCTTCTGTATTGGACTTCTATTTTTGGGTTTTTGTAATTGGACTTTTAGTTTGGACTTTATTTATGGCCTTTGTTTTGTTGCTTGGATTTTATTTTATCGGTTTATTTACATTCTGTTTTTTTTTGGTCTTTTATACTGGTATCAGGCCGGGCAAAAATTGGGTATTACAGCTGCCCTTCTTTGCTTATTATCGTGAAATGAGAATAGAGCAAAGACGATAGAAGAACCAATTTTGCCCGGTCTTGGTCTTCCCCGCACCTTTTCAAACCGTGCTGAACCATGTCGCTTGGACCCATTCCACCGCCGCTTCTGCGAGACATGACCCATAGCTTCAATTCACTTTTCCTCAATCTTGTTCATTCTTTAACTTGCTCCAACATGACTTTATGATGCAAAGAGATTTGTAGCTTCAATCTATCAAGCACTCCACTGAGACTTTGAGGAGATAAATCTAAACTTTTCGAACTGCTTCCTTATTCTCGCAATATGAGTTGACCTTTTCTTTCTTCTTCTTTTTTGTTTTGTTTTGTTTTTTTTTTCTTTTTCTTTTTTTCTTTTGATAAACAGAAATTGAAAATACCTTGGCCCGTGACTCGAGGCCCGACTTATCTCTCGCATTTCGAGTTAATTTTTAACAGAAATTGAAAGACGGAAATTAAAAAATACCTCGGCGTGAGACCCGAGGAGTTGCAAACGGAAATAAAAAAGCAGAAATTAAATATACCTCAGCGTGCGACCTGAGGAGTTGCAAATAGAAATTAAAAATAGAAATTTAAAATACCTCGACGTGCGACCCGAGGAGTTGCAAACGGAAATAAAAAGCAGAATTTAAACATACCTCAGCGTGCAACCTGAGGAGTTGCAAACGAAAATTGAGAAACAGAAATTACGAGTACCTCGGCGTGCGACCCGAGGAGTTGCAAATGGAAATAAAAAGCAGAAATTAAACATACCTCAGCGTGTGACCTGAGAAGTTGCAAACGGAAATTGAGAAACAGAAATTGAAAATACCTCGGCGTGCGACCCGAGGAGTTGCAAACGGAAATAAAAAACAGAAATTAAAAATAGCTCGGCGTGCAACCCGAGGAGTTGCAAACGGAAATAAAAAACAGAAATTAAACATACCTCAGCGTGCGACCTGAGGAGTTGCAAACGAAAATTGAGAAACAGAAATTAAAAATACCTCGGCGTGCGACTCGAGGAGTTGCAAATGGAAATAAAAAATAGAAATTACGAATACCTCGGCGTGCGACTTGAGGCTCAACTCACCTCTCGTATTATGAGTTGATTTTTGAACAGAAATTTAAAGACAGAAATTAAAAATACCTCAGCGTGCCCCGAGGCTCAACTCACCTATCGTATTATGAGTTGATTTTTGAACAGGAATTGAAAGATAGAAATTAAAAATACCTCGGCGTGGCCCGAGGCTCAACTCATTTCTCGTATTATGAGTTGATTTTTTTGCAATCAGAATTTCAAAACATATCATCTGGCGGAACTTAGATGTCTTCTTTTTTCTCGATTTGGTACAACTATCATCAGAGTTTCTCGCTTTATGGGTGTACCTGTATGTGTCATGCGTGATGTTATCATGATATGTACGTGTTTGTCTTAAATGCTCTTATGCCTATATGATTATGCCATGCGCTCTAGGCTTGTCTGTCATGTATCTCTCGTTATGACTTTCATGATGACTTATATTCATTGCTTTGATTCTTGACTCTTCTTTCAGGTTTTGTACCCGTCCTCAAGTTTTACGAATAGTTGCATTTCTCATATATCGCCCATTTGCCCCCTGTTGAACTTTTGTCTTTGCTTTGAGGCTCTTGTATTTACCAGATTCTCATTCAGGTAATGCTCAACGTTTTTTTTTGTTTAGAGTATGTCATTTTATCATTTAAATGAATCAAACATGAGATGTCTGAAAATGGAAAAGTAAGTATGGAAGGGGTACCTCACACCCATATTTATTTCAAAAGTGTTAAGCAAAGAAAATTGACAAGGAATAATTAAAAAAAGGAACGTTATAAAAAGCAAGGTTCAATTGTCACAAATGCTCTAGATATCCGACGCATGAACTTTCTCCACGTTCCTTCATCCTAAATCTTTTCGAGCGGAGCTTCTTGTATAGAAGATTTTGGGCCTCCGAGTCTGCTTCAAATATTATAATCTCGCCCTTTGACTCCCTGTTCAAATCGCCGTAGCTCTTTAAGCCCAAATCTGCTTCCTCAGGACGCCCTTTCGGGTTCTTAAACCTTTCGTTTGCCCAGACGCCCTTTTTAGGTTTTCATCTTGATTTTGTTTTTTTTTCAAGACCCTCTTTCAGGTTTTCATCTTGATCTTTTTTTTTCTCTTCTCCTTCCTCCCTTTTTAGGCGTAGTACTTCTTCACGGCATCTGAGTTCACTGGATTCGGTACCTCTTTCCTATCCATCTCAGTCAGAATCAAGGCTCCACCTGAGAAGGCCTTCTTTACGACATATGGTCCTTCCCAATTCGGTGCCTATTTTCCTCGCAAGTCTTTTTGTATAGGGAGAATCTTCCTCAACACGAGTTCTCTTTCGCGGAATTCCCTTGGTCGCACCTTCTTGTCATGGGCTGTGATCATTCTCTTCTGGTACATCTGCCCATGACAGATTACTTTCAGGCATTTTTCTTCGATCAGATTCAGTTGGTCGTATCGAGCTTGAACCCATTCTATTTTTTCTAGTTTTGACTCCATTAAGACTCGTAAAAAGGGGATTTCCACTTCGATGGGCAGCACAGCTTCCATCCCATAGACTAGGTAGAAAGGGGTTGCCCTTGTAGAGGTCCGAACGCACGTGCGATATACATATAGGGCAAATGGGAGCTTCTCGTGCCAGTCTTTATACGTCTCAGTCATTTTCCCGATAATCCTCTTAATATTTTTGTTGGCCGCTTCTACTGCTCCATTCATCTTTGGGCGGTAGGGCGAGGAATTATGATGCTTTATTTGAAATTGCTCGCACATTTCTTTCATCATTTTGTTGTTTAGATTCAAGGCGTTATCCGAAATGATTCTCTCAGGTAATCCATATCGACATATGATTTCCTTTCTTAAGAACTTGCAAACTGCGGTCTTTGTCACATTCACAAACGAAGCGGCTTCGACCCATTTTGTGAAGTAATCTATGACTACAAAAATGAATTGATGCCCATTAGAAGCTTTTGGGGAAATTGGCCCTATAACATCCATGCCCCACATAGAAAAAGGCCATGGAGAAGTCATGACATGAAGGGGCGAAGGTGTTGTATGAATTTTATCGTCGTAAACTTGGCATTTGTGACACTTTCGTGCGTAACTGATGCAGTCGTTTTCCATCGTCAACCAGTAATAACCGAGTCTCATAATTTTCGTGGCCATAGTGAAACCATTGGCATGCGTTCCATAAGTTCCTTCATGGACCTCTTCAAGTATCTTTTTGGCTTCAATATCATTCACGCATCTCAGAAGCACTTGATCTTTTCCCCTTTTGTATAGGATGTCCACATCAAGAACAAATCCCGCCGCCATTCTTCTGATTGTTCTTTTGTCGTTCTCGTTTGCTTGCTCAGGATACCTTTGGTTCTTGACATATTCTAAGATATCATAGAACCATGGCTGTCCATCCGCCTCTTTTTCAATGCTAAAACAATGCGCCGGAGCTTCACATATGCTCATCTGGAGAGGCATTATTTCCGTTTCTCGGTTCACTTTGAACATTAAAGCCAAGGTGGCCAGGGCATCAGCCACTTGGTTTTCTTCTCGTGGGAAGTAACTAAAAGTCACTTCCTCGAATTCTTTGACCAGTTCCACAACAAGATCGTGATATTTGACCAATTTCGAGTCTCTCACTTCCCAATCTCCACGAATTTGGTAAATCACCAATGCCGAATCCCCGGATACCTTTAAGATCTTGATGTCTCGTTTAATAGTTGCGCGAAGTCCCATGATGCAAGCCTCATATTCCACTATGTTATTGGTACAGAAGAAATTTAATCTGGCAGTGAATGGATAGTGATTCCCTTTTGGTGACACTAAGACTACTCCAATCCCATGCCCCAATGCATTTGGTGCGCCATCAAAGCTCATCTTCCATGATTTCTCTTTTGACGATTCACATTCTTTTTCTGTAATGCACATCAAGTCATCATCTGGGAAATCAAATTTTAATGGCTCGTATTCCTCTTAATGGCTCGTATTCCTTGGTTGTTCGAGTTACTAGGAAGTCAGCTATTGCGCTCCCTTTTATCGATTTTTGGTTCACATAGATGATGTCGTACTCCAACAATAGGATCTGCCATCGTGCCATTCTCCCTGAGAGCGCAGGTGATTCCATCATGTACTTTATTGGGTCCAGCTTTGAGATCAACCACGTCGTATGATACATCATATATTGTCTGAGCCTTCGAGCTGTCCAGACCAGAGCACAGCAAAATTTTTCAATTGACGAATATTTTGCTTCATAATCTGTGAACTTCTTGCTGAGGTAATAGATCGCCTTTTCTCTTCTCCCCGACTCATCGTGTTGCCCCAGTACACAACCCATTAAATTTTCGAACACAGTCAGATACAATATTAACGGTCTCCCGGGATTTGGCTGTACTAGCACCGGGGGGCTAGACAAATATTGTTTTATCTTGTCGAAAGCAGCTTGGCACTCTTCGTTCCATTCCCCAGGATTGTGTTTTCGAAGGAGTCAAAAAATTGGGTCGCATTAGTTGGTAAGCTGAGCAATGAACCGAGCGATGTAGTTTAACCTTCCCAGAAATCCTCTGACTTCTTTTTGTATCCGTGGAGGTTGTAATTCTTGTATGGCCTTTATCTTGTTCAGATCAACCTCGATACCTCTCTCGCTGATAATGAAGCCCAGTAATTTCCCCGAGGTTGCTCTAAACGTGCACTTGGCTGGGTTAAGCTTCAGCTGAAACTTTCTCAGTCTTTCAAACAATTTCCTGAGGTTCCCGACATGCTCTCTTTCCCCTCGAGATTTGGCGATCATATCATCGACATAGACTTCTATCTCTTTGTGCATCATGTCATGGAATAGCATCACCATTGCCCTCTGATATGTTGCCCCAGCGTTTTTTAATCCGAACGGCATCACCTTGTAGCAGAATGTCCCCCACATCGTCACGAACGTAGTCTTCTCCATATCCTCGAGAGCCATTTTTATTTGGTTATAACCCGAAAATCCATCCATGAAAGAGAACAATGAATGTTTTGCCGTGTTATCCACCAATGTATCGATGTGCGACAAAGGAAAATTATCCTTAGGGCTTGATCGATTCAGATCGCGATAGTCCACGTACATTCATACCTTGCCATCCTTCTATGGCACTGGGACTATATTAGCTACCCATTCCGGATATTTAAAGACTTGTAAGAAGCCGACATCGAATTATTTTTTGGCTTCTTCTTTTATCTTTAAAAGCATCTCGGGTCTCATTCGTCTTAGCTTCTGCTGGATAGGCTTGCATTTTGGCTTCAGTGGGAGCCTATGGACCACTACATCCTCGCCCAATCCTGGCATGTCCTGATATGACCACGCAAACACATCTTTGTACTCATGAAACAAGGTGACCAAGTCATGTTTGGTGCTCTTTGAAATGGTGGTCCCGATCTTTACTTCTTGCCTCCTTTCTTCACTTCCCAAGTTCACCGTCTCAATAGATTCTTGATAGGGGAGTATCTGTTTGTCTTCTTGTTCTATCAGCCTTAGTAAGTCGGGGGACGAGACATAATCTTTAGCGTTTTCCTCAGCTTCGAACTCTCCTAGACAAATAACTTGCTCGAAATCAATTTTAGGACTTGTAACGGGATTGTTCATGTCATCGATATCTGAGCACCTGAAAGGTAAATGGAAAAGAAATTATAGAGGAGCATCGAGGTATTGGAATCTGCAAATGTGATATTATGTCATGTTATGATATATACAAAGACAGGTTATGAGAAGAGAGAACAAATATGAGGCCAATGAGAATGAGAGACCATGACAAAATGCATCTTCATTGATGTTCATTTAAAAGCTAAATGGCTGACATAAACTCTTATAACAGATTCCCCTATAACTTAGGGGTATACAGAAAGTTGACATTGAGGATTACTTTGGATGGGCCCTAGAAACTACAAGAAGGTCCTCAGCGGTCCAATTGCTCAAAACAAATCCAGGAGGGCCAAGGCGTATCTTTGAGATGTCTTCCATCGTATCATCTGCTTGGTCAATGACGTTTATATTGAAGTTCTAAAAATCCCTTTCAACCAATAATAGCGTGTTTCGTGAATTATCTCCTTCTGGGTACATCATTCCTGCAGATGTAAAAATTTTTGACAAGAGCGGATACATTATGGGCTCCCATTCTACTTCCTGCCCTGAGGCTCTTGCAATCCTCTTTTCCTGATCTTTCTGCAGCTGTTTCCTTCTTTGTTGTGCATCCAACTTGAATCCTAACCCATATCGATCCTTGCGGTGTACCGATTTCAACGCTCTAACTATCCCTTGCTGGTATCTTCCTAAGCCTTTCCCTGCTCGGGCTCCTTTTCCCACCGTCAGTTTGATTCCCATCTCGGTATTCTTTGACAATTTAGGTGTGGGAGCCCTATTCCCTTCAGCAACCAATGTAGCGTTGATAAATTCGAAGGAACGGAATGAGCATTCTGCCGCATATTTGTTTGCCTTGATGTAGGGTGCGTCAGTAGAGAGTGATGCGACAATGTCTTCTTCACCAGCGATCGTGATCAAGCGGTTATCCATGATAAGCTTTATTTTTTGGTGGAGAGATGAAGGGATTGCTCCAGCGGAATGGATCCAGGGCCTTCCTAAAAGGCAATTATATGAAGGTGCGATGTCCATGACCTGGAACTCGACATTATATGTACACGGGCCCACCTCCAGAGGAATCTCGATCTTTCCCATGACCTCTCGCCGTGTTCCATCAAACGCCCTTACTGCGAAATGACAAGGCCTCAGATAAGACATATCGACTGGCATCCTGGACAGCGTAACCAACGGCATGACATTGAGTGCGGACCCATTATCAATAAGCACATGCGGTGTTATATAGCCTTTGCAACCGGTTGTAATGTGTAATGCTTTGATAGAGCCTCTACCGTTTGGTGGTATTTCATCATCACTGAAGGAGATGAAATTATCCGCATTTAAATTGTTCACCCACCTGTCAAGTTTTTCAACGGGTACATCGCTTGGCACATACGCTTGGTTTAACACCTTCAGCAAAGCGTTTCGATGTGGTTCTGAGTTCAACAACAGGGATAGCACTGAGATTTTTGCCGGTTGTTTGTTCAGCTGCTCCACGATATTATATTCGCTGTGCTTAATAATCTTTAAGAATTCTTGTGCTTTATCCTCATTCACCGGTTTCTTAGTTTCTTGTTCAGATTGTATCTCAACTTCGACTTCGACATCAGATATCGGCATCTTTCCTTTCTGGCTCGTGCCAATGGCTTTCTTCTTTGTTTCAACCACCTCAGGGGAATAACACCTCCCACTACGTGTAAAATGCCCCACTTCACTGACGTTTCCAGTGGTAGCTTCAGGCATGGTAATGCTGACATCATATTTCCAAGGCACCGCCTTGCTGTCCTTGTAAGGGAAAGGAGAAGGTACTTGGATTATCATTTTTGGTTTCACCTCTTCCTTCTTTGCCTCATAGTAGATCACCAAAGGTCGATCGACGCTATAAGGGGGCCTAATGACCAACCCTCAGAGGCACATATATCCTTTTCATCGGTTACTTCCACCTTATTGCAGATCTCAACCTCCTTATTATTCATCATAACTTGAAGTAGCTCTTTGAACTTCTCGCAAGATTGGATGTGATGTCCTTCTATGCCATGGAAGACACAAAAACTTGGACTCTTCATGCTTTCCTCCTTGAAACTTTTGTCGAGTATACCCCTCTCAGTCATTATTTCCCAAAGCTTCCTCAAAGGTGTCCTTATCTCGGAGATACAACTTTTGGCTCGCCATCCATCCCCCTGGGTCACCATATTCACGTTCCCTACGGTATAGTTAGGAAGTAAATTTCCAGCCACATTACCGATACCGTCAAACCGTAAAATCCCTGCATCGATAAGGCCTTGAACTCTCCTTTTAAAGGCTATACAATTGTCTGTAGAATACCCCCGGTTTCCAGCATGATACATGCAGTTAGCATTGGGATCGTACCACTTTAGGAATGGGGGCTTCAATGGTGCCATATAATGCGGGGAGATTAATTGTTTTTCCAATAATTTTGGGCACAGTTCTCCATATGACACGGGAATAGGGGTAAATTAGAGTCTTTCAGGGTTGGGTTTTGTTGGTCTTGGTCTGCGTTTTGGGGTGACTTTGGCGAGCATGTGATTTAGCGGGAATATAGTGAATGGTCTTTGGTTATCAGTGGCGTAGACGGGGTAAGGAGGAGGTGCTTGATAGTAAGGGTTTTGTGGAGGAAAATAGAAATTCGGTGGTAGGCGGAACTGAGGTCGTGGTTGGGTTGGGTACGAATTGGCAGCATAGTGGTTCCCAGTCCCCACCATATGGGTTTCAGGCTCTTTCTTCTTTACAGGTACTGGCCTTTTCGAGCTCTCGGAACCTTCCATCCTTCCGCTCTTGATGTCGTTTTCGATGAGTTCTCCAGATATTACGACATTGGCGAAGTCCTTTATGGCGTTTCCTACCAGCTTGTCATAAAATGGCACTTTTAAAGTGTTGATAAAGAGAACTGTTATCTAAGTTTTAGTCAGTGGGGGTTCTACTTGAACCGAGATGTCCCTCCACCTTTGAGCGTATTGTCTAAAAGTCTCTGCTGGCTTCTTTTCCATCATCTGTAGCGTCAGTCGATCGGGAGCCATATCAGAGACATGCTTGTATTGCTCACAGAACGTTGAAGCTAACTCATTCCATGATTGGATCCTCTCTCTACCGAGCTGATTATACCAACGGAGGGCTGACCCGGTCAAGCTATCTTGAAAGCAGTGTATTAACAACTTGTCTTCACTCACATAACCAGCCATTTTACGACAAAACATGATGAGATGTGCCTTTGGACACCTTGTTCCATCATATTTTTCAAAGTCTGGCGCTTTAAATTTTGGGGGCAGGATCAGATCGGGCACCAGACTGAGCTCTTTGGCGCTTAGTGCAAAGAAGACTCCAGTACCCTTCACCACCTTGAGCCTTTCTTCCAAGATCCTGTACTTTTCCTCAGCATCATGATCGTCCCTTTTTAACCTAGCTATTTCTACCGGATCATCCAAATCCGAAACAATCGGATTAGCAGAATTATCTTCAGAGTTTGATACGAATACACCTTACCCCAGATGAGTAGGTGGTATGGGTCGTTGGTCTAGGCCTACCGGGTTCCCTTGAGGATATCCTCTTTGCATTGCATGAGCATGGGGTGGTGTGAATCCTGGGGGATAGAGCAGATCCTAATTGACTCTCGAATGGGGTTCTGTAATATCAGGACTCTGCGTGAGTCCTTTTCCTTTGGCCAGAGCCGTCAACATCTCCATCATTTTAGCCATCTGATCCTTCTGCTCTAACGATTCCTCTCGGGATCTTACCATCAGATCCCTTGCTTCTTGCTGTGACTTGGCTAACTGTTCTTGCAGCTC
Organism: Gossypium bickii; assembly: GCA_025503065.1. Taxonomy (NCBI): domain Eukaryota; kingdom Viridiplantae; phylum Streptophyta; class Magnoliopsida; order Malvales; family Malvaceae; genus Gossypium; species Gossypium bickii. Next base: position 52,842,311 of record CP106713.1, on the reverse strand, counting down.
TCTCTGGATTCTTTCCATTCTTTCGATCCTCTCATTGAGTTCGGCGTCCATAGCTCTAGTTCTTAGACGTGTCCTATAGGGATGACGTGATTCCAGATTCGTAGTGATGTAGCTGTGGATTATACGATTTTAGCCTTAGTAAGTGATTATGGCGATGTGATGCTAATGTATGCAATGTAATGCGAATGCATGGTATGAATGCAAAAAGGTGTTGATTTGATTCAATTCCATTAGATAAACTTTACTAGAAAACAAATTTCCTTTCACAGAACGGACGATTACATATACGACTTTGCTCTAATGCCTAAATCCTTAACTTTTCTAAGAAGCCAAGCTAAACCTTGGCCTCACTTCGATTTTGACTCGTACATCAAACTTAACGCATCAGCCCGAACCGCCAAGGTTTGCAAATGATCGGCCACCTCTCAGATTTGAGCCACGGCTTCGCCCATTACATAGTCTCTGTTTCTGATCTATTCTTGAGAATGGTGGAGCTGCTTCTTCCAATGTTCATTGTTTGCTTCAAGGAGCTCAACCCGAATTTTGCTATCTTGTAATGCAGTCTCGAGCTCTCTTATCCTTCCTCTCATCTCCTCGATCTTGTTCTGACTGGCTCTTAACTCGACTACCGAGTTGCGACTACGGTGCAGATGCAGTGACCTTTCTAATTCTGCTACTTAGGCGCGTAACCTCTCTTTTTCGCTTTGGCTTTCCAACAGGCTTTTTTCTAAAGCGTCCTCCCTCACTTGAGCATCTTGGAATTTCCTTTCCCACTAATCGGCTCTGGACTTTTCTTCTTTAATTTCTTGTCGCCATTGCTCTGACGTTTTGCCCAAACCAGCAGTTCTGATGGACATGCGTAGCTTCTTATAGTCCATCTTTAAACTATCCAAATCCTCTTTGGCTTTATTTTTTTCTTTCTTTAGTTTCACGGCCTCGAACTTGTGGATGTCAACATCTAACCCCAAGTGCATCTTTTCTTCTTCTAGTTGCTCTATCCTCTTAACCAATTCCCTGCTTTTTCTCTCGAAATCTTGCTTGATAATCTCTAATTCAGACGGGATTACTTGCAGCTGCTCTATTGGTCGAGCATTTACTTGGATTTCCCCTAGGACATTGTCATTGATTCTTTTGCCCCACCATCGATCATACTCGAGGGTCGCCATTGGCCCTATTGCGAGTCTCTTCATTTTTCGGGTTTGGGTCCATGCATCCGATATTTCGCGAACTCTCTTCTTATAGTTGTCATCCTTGTATGAAAATTCACATTGGGCTAATCCATGTGTCACAAGTATAAACTGCCTCGACTGATACTGCCTCATTACTAGTAACGGGGCATATCTGACAGCTCCCCATATTCCGAGTAAAGGAACACAGTCGAACCCTCCACATCGATACAAAATCTCGTCAGTGATCATCCACGGAGCCTTCCATTCTACATCTTTAACTTGCAGATTTTGGAGAATTGCCATCCATTTCTCTCCGGATAGGTCGTCCCGCCTTGTTGTACTTGCTAATTCCTCTAGAGGAGAATAGTTCTCAAAAAAGACTTTGTATGAGACTTTTTCTATCTTCCAAAAATGGCAATGAAACCAGGATAACAATAACTGTGCACATCCCACGAACCTCCCTTCGCCCGCTCTTCGGCAAGTATTCAAGGATCTGAAGGTTTCGGCTAAAATTACGGGGACGGGTGTGACTCCTTTATCGAGTTTATCAAACAGATCCGAGACTGCATCCTCGATATGCCCCAACGCCTTGGGGAAGATGACCAAACCATAGATGCTCAGAGCGAAGACGTCGACCCTCTTTTTTTTATCAGGATGCGCCAAAATCAGGTCCCTCAAGTGTTTCCAAAGGATGCACTTACAATCCCCCTTTTACTTGATCCGGGCCGTGATCCATTGCTCGCTCATCCCTGTAATGTTCATTAGCCTTTTTGAGAATGCCGGCACATTAGCAAACCTTGAAAACGCCTTATCAGTTTGAATTCTCGGGCATCGAGACAAAGCTGTGTACTCCTCTATGGTAGGCACCAAATCCACCTTTCCAAAAGTGAAGCAACTGTAAGCGGGGTTCCAAAACTGGGTAATAGCTCGGAGTAGGTACTCGTCTACCTTGATATCCAGCAGATAGTGCAAATCACCGTAATTATAGTAGAATAGTTGTTTGACCTCGCTGCCCCAAGAATCCCATATTTCCTTCAATTCTCGTAGGTCATTTTGAGCCACACTGATGCGGGTGAAATCCCATAACTCTGATTCATGCCCCACTGTCAGGCTATCTCTTTTTTCTTGCTGTTCTCTTTCGGACCACACTTGGACGGCCGCATTATCCTCCACTCTATCGAGAAACCCCTTTTCCACGTTTAGCTTTTCTATCTAGTAACCGAATGTGAATCAACACCTTTTCGTGATGAAATGCCATGCAACAAAAGCAAAACATAACAAGTTAGTATCAGGTACAAAAAGAACTTAAAGCGAACAGGAAATGATCAAACTCCTATTTAAGGTAACGACTAGGGTTTACACGGCTCTACCTACAACGGGCTCTTAGGTCTCTCTATATGTGGTTCGGTTCTAAAGCAAGGGTACTTGAACCAGCAGATTCCTCGATCCTCACCCATTATAGGCTCATATGGACCGAGTTCAGTTCAGGGGAATACATTTTCCTATAGCTGCACGGAGATAAAAATCTCATGAAGACATAGGTACGGATGTATCCCGGAAGCGATCCACTATCTTGCACGAAGGTAAAAACATCACGAAAGAGTAGCTTCTCACTCCCACTTAAGGGTGTGACCGCAATGGTCATGCAATGCAATGCCAAAGTATTTCACGAGACTCGACACTATAGTAGAAGCAAATGCATCAAAGAGAAACACGATTTTTCAAAACAATTTTCCAAATTTTCAATCGAAGGGACAAAAATCAATCAATTTACGGCCTGACTCTCAGCGTCCCCAGCGGAGTCGCCAAGCTGTCGTAACCATTTTTTGACAAAACGGGAATCGACTTGGGTTTTGAAAATAAAAAACGGGAGTCACCACCGATCTTTTGTTAGGTGTGATCGGGTCACCTTTGTTTTAATAAAACATTTTAATTTACTAAAACGATATTTTTTTGGTCTACGAAATTTGAGAAAATGAGTTCGGGAGTCGGTTACGTATGAGGAAGGGTTAGCACCCTCGTCACGCCTACAATTGGTACCTAATTGATTGATTGATGTCCCCATGTCGAAAGTTTGAAAATTTTGAAGGAATTTAAAATTTGATCTCTTTTGGTAATATTTGAATTTTCTCGAGTTGAATTTTATGATTTCCTCGTTCTGAAAGAATAAAATATCACATCCAGTACATAGGACACGATGATTTTAATCTCCGAATCCGAGGTCATCATTTAATCCTCGGGACTCATGCATAAAACCATCAAAAGGATATTCGATCTTTGGTGAAGCGAGAGAACCAAAACCCAACACATAGGGTACGATCTCTCGGGTTTCCAAACATAGAACATCGCCTTACTTTGAAAAAAAAAACTTTTATTTTTGAAGGAAATTGGTAAAAAGTTTTTTTAGGTTACGCCCAACGAAATTTAACAAATATATATGACATGAATTTGGCATAATACATATAATGCACAACATTAGTATCGGAACCGTTAATCTAAAATATTAACCTACATGAATAATAATGATGATAATGGAGCAATAATATGAACAATAGTGATGATGATAATAATATCAATAATATGAAATGCGAATAAACAAATCATAATGCATGCAAAACGATAATCACATGTTCTACACTAATATAGTGTCAATTAATGGTCAAAGAGCAATTAAACAACTTTGATAGAAATAACAAATGGTGCAGTTTAAAATAATTAACAAAATGACTTTAAGTAAAGAACACATAAAAAAAATAAAAATAAAAAATAGAGTAAATAATGTGTATGAAATACTTTTAAAATCATGCCAAGAACTTAAAATAAACAATATATGTGATATTTAATAGAAATAATACACAAGAAAAACTCGAAATAAATAAATAATAACAAAATTTTGAGGAAAAATACATAAATAAACCTTTTTCTTTTTTTCAAAATAGGTTAAAGACTAGATTGAAATCAAACGAAACAGTTAGGACCAAAATCGTAACATAATTAAAAAATTAGGCTAAACTGAAAGAAAATAAATAAACAGCGGAGGACCCAATTAAAACATATGGGAATGGTGGGAGGGTCGATTGCATAAATAACCCAAACGCCACAAGAACGCGCGGATCCCTGCCTAAGGGTCGGGTCAAATGCGGGTTCTCCCTTTGCTAAACGATGCCGTTTGGTTTATCATTTAAGTAAAAGAATTCATTCTTTCTTTAGGGTTTCAAAAAGAAAATCAGAGGCCTCCCCCCTCCGTTTTTTCTCTCAAGAATTGAAGAGGCAGAGGACTCCTCTCCTCCTCTAGAGCTTCATACCCGGTTATTGGGCTTCCTCAACGTTCCGTCGCACCACCACTGCCTCTAGCAGCCGACGGCGCACGGAGGCAGGTCAAAGTGTCTCGCTTGCAGCCCCCTTCGAGGGCTGGACGTTTGGGGTCTTGAAACGAAGGGAAAGGACCTTCAGCACCCCTCCCCGGGCCGAGTTCCGTCCATGGAGAGGGCGGACTCCGATGCTGCGACCGAGGGGTTACGGGTAAGCTCCTTTCCCTTTCTCTTTATTATTTCATTTGTAGGGTTTTTTTTGAAATAACGAAAAATATAAAAATATCAGTAAATAATAGCAAATGACGAAGATCCAAAAATTAACCTTCTTAAATTTCTTTCTTATTTCGATTGTTGACGATGTTCTGGTCTTTTTTAAACAAAAAAAAAACGAACCCCTTTTTACAATGTTTTCTTTTTTGATTTTCTTTTTGATTTTCAATCCCTGATGCCTCCAAAGAAAAAAAAAAGGAGGTCCGTCTACAGAATACAAATCGACTCTTTATAGTCGAGAAATACTCCTCTCATTATTCTACTGTTGGTCTCATATTCTGTTGTCTTTGTGTTCTGTGTGTTGGCTTCTTTTGCAGGGTATGGGCATAGCGCGAGCGACGGAGGCCGAAACAGTGGATGATCGAGGCGCCTAGGGAGCATCGGGTGTCAGGGGCGTGGGTACGGGCCACGACGTGCGTGGGAAGTTGACGCGTGCGAGGAGCTGGGGGCTTCGCGCGTGCGAGTGGACGTGCGGCGGCGCTGAGAAAGGGGACCTTAGGGTTTGCTGCTTTCTAACTTAGCTTTTAGGTTTTGGGCTTATTGGGTTAGGTTTAGTTATTGGGTTTAGGGCGTTTGGGCTTGTGGGTCTGACGGGCTAGGTTAGCGGGTTTGGTTTAGGGCTTCTGTATTGGACTTCTATTTGTGGGTTTTTGTAATTGGACTTTTTGTTTGGACTTTATTTATGGCCTTTGTTTTGTTGCTTGGATTTTATTTTATCGGTTTATTTACATTCTGTTTTTCTTTGGGTCTTTTATATTGGTATCGGGCCGGGCAGAAATTGGGTATTACAGCTGGCAAGAAGCAATGAAAGCTGAGCTGGGAATGATTCAAAAGGATGAGACTTTGGAGTTGGTTGACAGACCAACAAATAGGAAGGTTATTGGAGTCAAATGGGTGTTCAGGACCAAGAACAAGCACATGGCCAGGTTGGTCGTGAAAGGATATAGCTAGTAGCAAGGGGTCAATTTCTTTGAAACTTTTGCACCTGTTGCAAGGTTAGACATTATAAGGCTGTTAATTGCCTTGGCAGCTCAAAAATAGTGGAAAGTATATCAATTGGATGTCAAGTCAGCATTTCTAAATGGATTTCTCAATGAAGAAATTTTCATTGAACAGCCTGAAGGCTTCAAAATCCTTAGTGAGGAACACAGAGTCTATAGGCTCAAGAAGGCCTTGTATGGCCTAAAAGAGGCTCCAAGGGCCTGGTATGACAGGATGAATGCCTACTTGTCTATGCTCGGGTTCACAAAGAGCATAAGTGAGCCTACTCTATAAGTTAATAAGGCTAGAGAGGAGACCTTACTAATTGTTTCTTTGTATGTTGATGACTTGTTAGTCACTAGAAATGAAGGTGAGCTGATTGAAGACTTTAAGAAGCAAATGCTAGAAGTTTTCGAGATGACTGATCTCGATTTAATGACATACATCCTTGGTATGGAAGTAAAACAGGAAGAGCAAGGCATTTTTATAAGTCAACAAGCATTTGCACTGAAAGTTCTAAACAAGTTCAGCATGGCAAAGTGCAAGCCTACTAGCACACCAATGGCATTGGGGGAGAAATTGTCAACCTCGAGTGAACATGATAGAGTGGATGAAAGGGGGTACAAGAGTTTGATTGGTTGTCTACTGTATCTAACAGTAACAAGGCCAGACATTCTATATGGAGTTAGCCTCCTCTTGAGGTTCATGCATTGCTGCAATGTTGCACATTTCAAGGCTGCAAAAAGGGTCCTAAGATATGTCAAAGGAACCTTAACTTTTGGTGTGAAGTTTGAAAAGGCAGAGGAGTTGAAGCTCATTGGTTATTCAGATAGTGATTGGGCTGGTTTAACTAACGATATGAAGAGCACTTCAGGCTACTTATTCACTATAGGTTCAAGTCTTTTCAGCTGGAGTTCAAAGAAGCAATGCAGAAGAGCTCAATCCATCGCGCAGGTCGAGTACATTGCACTGCCATCATCGTTAATCGTGCTATTTGGCTTAGAAAGCTTCTTGATGATTTAAATGTTAATCAAGCAAAAGCAACTGAGATCAAAGTTGATAATCAGTCAGCAGTTGCAATTGCCAAGAACCCTGTGTTTCATGGCAAAACCAAACACTTTAAAATAAGATATCATTTTGTGAGAGAGGATGAATTGACAAAGGAAATCAGCTTGGTCCATTGCAGTTCAAAAGATCAATTTGCTGACATCTTGACCAAGCCCTTGGCTGCTGTAAGATTCGAGAGTTTGAGAAAAGAGATTGGAGTTTGCTGCCTCATTGCCAAGGAGGAGTGTTCGAAGGTGGCAACTTCAGCAGCAACATGCAAGCTGCCATGCAACCATGCACAAGCATGCAAGTGACCAAGCAGCCCAGCAGAAGCAAGCTTTTATCCATTATGTAATTTAATTAATTAGTTCATGTGATAGTTGACTTTTGTTGTCACATTATAACTTTTGTATTAGCTAAGGTTAGTCATGTACTTAGCTGATTTGGTAGGTTTTAGGTACTCATTATGCTGATTTAACAGCTTAGCTACTTGCACAAGCAAGCATTATTTTCTTTCAATGTAATCTAGCTACTTAAGTTCATGTATTACTTTCTTTTTCAAGTAATGAGAGTTGTTAGCTTGTTCTCTCAATTGCTCATTTGTTTTGCTTCTGTTTTTAAGCTTTCAAACATCAAATTTTATTGTTTTTGTTGTTTTAAGACTCAACATTTGCAGTATCCATTGACCAAGATGTTCTAAGTGTATGAGGTCCACAACCCTTCTTAATCATCAACTGAAGTATGCTTCTAGCTTTATCCATCCTCTTTTGTAAATAGTGGCCATTTATTAATGCATTATAGGTAAAAACATCAGGATCAATGTCTTGCATTCTCATTGTGTTAATAATATATTCAGCTTCAGACACTATCCTTTCCTTGCAATGCGCATCAACCAATATATTTTATGTGACAACATTAGACTCAATGCCTTCTTTCTCATTGTGCCAACAATATGTACATCATCACCAATCATCTCGTCCTTATAATGTTCATCGATCAATATATATTATACATGACAATACATTATCAAAGCTATCATACTTTTTTCGCTCTCCCCTCACAGACATGGAATTCTTACTCAAAGCATCGATGTGGGTAGCAAGGATTTTAAAAGAATAAGAAATAGAAGAGTGGAAATTATAAGAAATAAAGAAGAATTAAGCTTACCCATGTCTTGAAAATAAGCAAAAATGGAAAAGCAAAAGTTGAGCTTGGAATGAAACCACGAATGGTGGCACTATCAGAAGAAGTTATATTCGATACTGAAATTTAGAGGTCTGGGGCGGGTACAGATAGGATAGAACTTATGTTGTTACTAGGTTTGAACTTGGTTTTGGTGATGGAGGTTGGGCTTTTTGGTGGGTTTTCTGAACTTATGTTTTTCCTTGCTGGGTTTTTAAAGCTATATATATATTGTGAGAAGCATTAACCATTTATACCATTAGATTATATTTTATTTCATTCACTCAATAAATAGGTATTTTAGTGGTATAAAGTAGATTAAAGTGTAAAATTATTATTTTTGTTAAAAAATTTATTCATTTATTCTGTTAAAATTTGATGTGGCTAATAGAATAATCAAATAGTGACACTGACATGCCATATGTACCTCATGTTAAGGACTAGAAATCAATTTCTAATAGTAAATATGGATGAAAATTTTAACAAAATGAGCAATTTATTTTTTGATCTAATATACAATGACTAATTTATCCATTTTTTGAATGAAGAAAGTAAAATACAATACAACTCCTAATATATGAACCTCTGTACCGTCAAGAGTGAGACCTAACTATGATTCCCTTATGATATTTGGTTGGCATATGTTGAAATAAAGCAAAATGGCAGCAGAAGCAGAAGAAGTTATGTTTGATACTCAATTTGGAAGGTGTTTTGGGTTTTGAGAAGCGATATTGTGAAAGGAAAGGGCTCAAATTGTGCAATCTTTGAATGAAAAAGAAACAGAGGGTGTTTCAAAATCAGCTGAACCGATTTCATAATAATTAATCTCAAGGTTTCCAATGCCAAAATTTGTTCATGTGTGGCAGTAAATTTTCTTTATTTGCCTTTGTAAAATTTGTTACTCCTCTCTTTATATCTCCTTTATCAGCTGACAACAACCCTAAACTTTTATTTTCCTTTTAATTTCAACCACAAGTTTAGATAAGATTTTTTATTTTGATTCGGTTTAATTTGAATTTAATTTAAATAATAATAAATAATTTTAAAATTTTATATTTAATTATAAAATATTAATTAAAAATTATATTTTTAATATTGTATTAATTTTTTAACAGTAAAACAATTTTTTTGAACAGGTCAAATTGATCCAAACGAGTTTAAATTTAATAAATGTTTAAAATCAAACTTTAACTCGACTTCACGCATAAACTTCTCTATATATTTTTTTATAATTAAAACACTCAGAAACATATCTTTATATCTATATATAAAAAGAAGGTCGAAAGAGAAAGGATCAAAGGACCTTCTTTCGAGCTGTTCTTTAAAAAAAAAAAAATTTGGAACTCCTTTTGTTGACGTGTGCACCATTCATGATTTTTTTTTCATATTATAAAAATGGTTAAATTTCAATGGTAGTTCTTCTAATATATCTAAATTTAATCTTTAATCTATATATTTTAATTTTTAATATAATTTGGTTTCTATAATGTTATTAATTAGTCAAAGTAGTTAATATTGTTAATTTTTTAGTTAAAAAATTATGTGATTATATATCATTTGAATGCTTTAAGAGTCTTAGGGACTAATACATGGCTTCTCATTTATTTTAGGTTTGATCACTTTTTTTTTTTGACATTTTAAGACAACGGTCAAATTTCAATTTTGGCCTCTAGGCTATGTTAAAACTTAAGATTTAATCTTTATGCTTTAATTTCTTACATAATTTGGTTCATCTACTTTTATAATGTCATTAGTTAGTTTAAATAGTTGATATTTTTAGTTATTTCAAACAATAGTTTAAATAGTTGATATTTTTAGTTATTTCAAACAAAATGTTGACGTGAATTTTTCTAAACAACACTATTCTAATAGGAAAAAAGTATTTCGATTGAGTGTTTTTAAGAAATAATCGTAATAAACATTTTTAATATTATTTTTATTATTACCTGACTATCAAGTGAATTTTTTTTTTAATTTTAAAATGTCACACTAGAGAATTTAGTTGAAGAATTTTGACGATGGTAGAAATCACAAATATAGAACACAAATATGTGTTTGAAAATAACATATAATAAATAATAAAATGTATGGTTTGAAACTAATTAATAAAACAACACATGAAATATGTACGATATTAAAATTTTAAAAATTAGATTAAATTATTTATAAGTTCATGTCGAGTTAATTTATGACATCAACTCAATTAAATACATACATACAAACAATTGATGGACGTAATAAATTGTACATAAAAATATCAAAATAAAACTTTAGCTAAGTGGTAAATTAAAGGTTTTACTAATGTAATCGGTTTGCGTTCAAATTCCATTATATGCATATTTTTATTTATTTTTAAAAAATAAAAATACTAAAATATCCTCGAATAATATAACTTATTTTAATTACAAAAGTACATTTTCATAACTTCCTAACCGAGTTGGTGGCCCGGTTGAGGGAGACACCAACTTAGTCATGAGCTTAAATAATAGTATAGATATGTAAGGGTTAAGGTGGTAAAAATATCATAGTGACCCCTACACTAGGAGACAGATTGCATTTTGCCCTATTTACTCAAAAAATGAGCAAATTAGTCTATGATCAAAGAACAAACTAATATTTTCTATTAAATTTTTCATACATTTTTGCCGTTAAAAACTAGTGTAGTTGACGGAAGAACCAAACAGTTACACATTACGTGTCTTGTATACCTCTTGTTGATGTATTGGACTAGTTTTAAATTAAAGGGCTAGTTTACTATTTTATCTAATTTACCTATTTTTTAATAGAGGGGCCAAAATACAATTTGACAACTATTACAATAGCCTTCATAGTACTTTTATCATGTTAAGGTATATTTTACTCCCAAACTTGGCCACATATACTTTGTCGAAACCATTTTTTTGAAAAAAAACGGGGATCGACTAGAAATAAGGAGTCGCCACCGATCTTTGTTAAGTGTGATCGGATCACCTTGTTTTAATAAAACATTTTCATTTACTAAAACAATATTTTGTTGGTCTACTGAAATGTGAGAAAACGGGTCGGGAAATTCGGTTACGTGCAAGGAAGGATTAGCACCCTTGCAACGCCCAAAATCGGTACCAAATTGATTAATTAATGTCCCCATGTCGAAAGTTTGAAAATTTTGAAGGAATCTAAGAATTTGATCCCTTTTAAAAATATTTGAATTTTCTCGAATTGAATATTATGATTTTTTCGTTTCGAGAGAATAAAATATCACATCCAGTACATAGGACACAACGATTTTAATCTTCGAATCCAAGAGCATCACTTAAATCTAAAGAGACTCATGCTTTAAAAAACATCAACAGGATATTCAAATATTTAGCCCAAACGAAAGAACCGAAACCCAACACACAGGGTACGATCTTTCGAATTTCCGAATATCGAATATTGCCTTATTTCGAAAATTTTGGTTTTTTTGATGAAATTGATAAAAATTAGGTTATGTTTTAAAAGCATTATTCAAAGCGTGGATGGGATTATGCGACGGAAAGCGACAATGTAACACGAGTTTGGCGTAATGACAACATAATACATGTAATACATAACATTGAAGTCAACAATCTCGAATATTGACATGTATGAATAATAATGGCGATAATGAGAACAATAATACGTGAGCATGAAATTACATATAATGAACTATAACAACATGATAATACAAATAAATGAATTATGGCACACGCAAAAGTAATAATTAAATAATATACATCATCTAAGAAATACCATTAATAAACAAAGGCCAACGAATTAAACAATTTAGAGAGAGATAATATGCAAAAATAATTGGTAAAGCGATTTAAGTAAATCATTTATAAACGAAGTTTAAAATAATAGGTAGAGCTATTTAAAATAACATAAGAGGTTTAAAATAAATAATATATATATATGTATAAAGAAATTTAAATACCTAATATGACAAATAAAATAGTTTAAAATAACTAATATATAAAATATTAAAGTTAGTGAATAAATAATAAGATAACAAAAGGCTAAAAAACAAGTTAAGGACTGAATTAAAAAGAAAACGAAATTACAAGCCTAAATTAGAGCACATGCTAAAACAGGGGGACCGAGCAAGATAATATTCCATCTCTCATGCGCATCCATGAGCCAAGGATTCGATTGGAAAACAAAAAAAATTAAAAGGGAAAATCCAAAAAAAAAATGACTAAAAGGAGTGATCAAGCGAGGTCAGAATGGGAGGAGGGTCGCGAAAATATCCCTTTAAGGAACAAACATAGGATTCCCCTTCTCCAAAAGGTCAAACGGCGGTATTATGCCTTTGGTGCTTTAAAACCAAAATTTTTTATTTGAATTCATCTTTTGCTTAAAAAAAACAAAAGCCACAGACCCCATTTTTATTATTTTTTTTCATTTCCTTTCTTCAAATTTGACAAAGAATCCAACCCTATTTTCATTTCTTCTTCTGCTTCTGCTAGAGACCCATGCGCCGCACAGCCATTAAATCTAGTGGCCGGACGAAGGGCATAGAGGGCTTTTGGATTAGGTGAGTTTATTCCTCTCCTCCTTTCGTTATTGCTCATGAAATTTTTTGAAATAATAAGATCAAAAATGTAAACAAACTAGAATAGCAATCAATAATAACAGAATAAAACAAGATCCACCTTCGATTTTCCGAATCCTCTTTGATTTCTTGTCGATATTCATATAAAAAAAATGGGAAAACTGACCCTTCAAGTTTCTTTTTTTTTTATATATTTTTTGAATGCCTTTTGTTTTTCTCTTTTTGCTGAAATTTTTTATAAGAGTCTAAAAAAGAAAAAACCACCCTACAAACGGATTTGGCTTGGTTTTATACCCAAGCACGAGCTTCTGGATCTTTCCTTTTTCTTCTTCGCATGTCGTGCTTTCTCATTTTTGTCCCTCATTTTTGTCGCGCGTGTTTGCTTGTTGTTTGCAGTGCCCGAGGCTAGTCTTGCAGTGCGGTGATGGGTGAAGACGGTGGAAAGGAAATCGAGGTGGTGGAGGCTCGGCAGCGAGCATGATGAGGCGCGCACATGGGGTTGTGGCCGACAAGGGTGGGTAGACCGACCTAGGGTTTGGGGTTGTTTTGTTTTTTCTCGAAAATGTTGTGGGCTCAATTTTTTTGAGTTAGGTTTTGGGTGCGTTGTTGGGTCGTGGTCTAAGGTTAAATGGATTTATTGGGCTTGTGTAGGTTTTAGGATTTGGGCTTCAGTATATGGGTATTGGACTGTAATTACTAAATGGACATTTTGGACTATTTTTTCTTTTATTCATATTTCGTGTTTTTGTTTTATTCTAATTTTTGGTTTTACAATTGGGCTCGGGTTCGATTGAGGACAGGGCAAAATTTGGTTATTATGTTGCCCCTCTTTGCTCATTGTCGTAAAGCGAGAATAGAGCAAAGATAAAAAGAACCAATTTGCCCCGGTTTTGCCAAGTATAGATTCTTCTCGGTGCTTTTCTTCCTCAAGCATCTTCAAACCCCCGTTGCTTTGATCCACCCTACCACCGCTTCTGCGAGACATGACCCATAGCTTCAATTCGTTTTTCCTCAATCTTGTTCATTTTTGAACTTGCTCCAACATGGCTTTACAAAGAGATTTGTAGCTTCAATCTATTAACCGCTCCATTGGGACTTTGAGGAAATAAACCTGAACTTTTCGAACTGCTTCCTCGTTCTCACAACATGAACCGACTCTCCCCTTCTTCCTTTTTTTTTTGATTTTTTTGAATATTTCTCGTGCGTGTGTGACCCGAGGCCCAACTCATCTTTCGCATTATGAGTTGGTTTTAACGGGAATTAAAAGATAGAAATTGAAAGATAGAAGTTAAGTACCTCTCGTATTATGAGTAGATTTTTGGACAGAAATTTAAAGACAGAAATTAAATACCTCGGCGTGCCCCGAGGCTCAACTCACCTCTCGCATTATGAGTTGATTTTTGAACAGAAATTTAAAGACAGAATTAAATACCTCGGCGTGTTCCCGAGGCTCAACTCACCTACGGCATTATGAGTTGACTTTTGAGAAATTTAAAGACAGAAATTAAATACCTCGGTGTGTCCCAGAGGCTCAACTCACCTCTCGCATTATGAGTTGATTTTTGAACAGAAATTTAAAGACAGAAATTAAATACCTCGGCGTGCCCCGAGGCTCAACTCACCTCTCGCATTATGAGTTGATTTTTGAACAGCAATTTAAAGACAGAAATTAAATACCTCGGCGTGCCCCGAGGCTCAACTCACCTCTCGCATTATGAGTTGATTTTTGAACAGAAATTTAAAGACAGAAATTAAATACATCGGCGTGCCCCGAGGCTCAACTCACCTCTCGCATTATGAGTTGATTTTTGAACAGCATTTCAAGACTTGTTATCTGGTGGAATTCGATCAAGATTTCTTGCTTTATTGGCGTTCCTGTATGTGTCATGCGGGATGTTGATGTTATCATGATATGCATGTGTTTGTCTTAAATGCTCTTATGCCTACATGATTATGCCATGCGTTCTGGGTTTGTTTGTCGTGTATCTCTTGTTATGATGACTTGTATTCACTGCTTCGATTCTTGACTTTTCTTTCAGTTTTTGTACTCGTGCTCAAGTTTTACGAGTAGTCCGTATCTCTCATATATCACTCATTTTGTCCCCTCGTTAAACTTTTGTTCTTGCTTTGAGGTTCTTGTACTTCCCAGGTTCTCATCCAGGTGATGCTCAACGTTTCTTTTGTTTAGAGTATGTAATTTCACTATTTATCATTTAAATGAATCAAACACGAGATGCATACTAATGGCCAAGTAGGTGTGAAAGAGATGCCTTACGTTCGTATTTATTTCGAAGCAACAAGGAAAGAAAATTAACAAGGAATGATTCAATAAGGAAAGCATAAAAAGAAAGTGGATTCAATTGTCACTAATGCTCTAGATATCTAACGCGTGAACTTCTCCATGTTCCTTCACCCTGAACCCCTTCGAGTGAAGCTCCTTGCGTAGAAGACCCTGAGCTTCTGAGTCCGCTTCAAATATTATAATCTCGCCCCTTGACTTCCGTTCAAACCGTTCTTGCTCTTTACGTGCGAATCCCCTTCGTTAGGACGCCTTTTCGGGTTTTCATCCTGATTTTTTTTCTCTTTTTTTTTTTTTTTGAAATCAAGACGCCTTTTCAGGTTTTCATCTTGATCTTTTCTTTTTCTTTTCTTATTCCCTTTTTTTTAGGCGTAGTACTTTTTTACGGCATCTGAGTTCACTGGGTTTGATACCTCTTTTCCATCCATCTCTGTGAGAATCAAAGCTCCACCAGAGAAAGCCTTCCTTACGACGTAGGGTCCTTCCCAATTCGGTGCCCATTTTCCTCGAAAGTCTTTTTGTATTGGGAGGATCTTTCTCAACACGAGCTCTCCTTCGGGAAATTCCCTTGGCCGTACCTTCTTGTCATGGGCCGTGATCATTCTCTTTTGGTACATCTGTCCATGACAGATTGCTTTCAAGTGCTTTTCTTCGATCAAATTCAGTTGGTCGTATCGAGTTTGTACCCATTCTGATTCTTCTAGTCTTGACTCCATCAAGACTCGTAAAGAAGGGATTTCTACCTCGATGGGCAGTACAGCTTCCATTCCATATACCAGAGAGAAGGGAGTTGCCCCTGTGGAGGTCCGCACACATGTGCGGTACACATATAGGGCGAATGGTAGCTTTTCGTGCCAGTCTTTATACGTCTCGGTCATCTTTCCAATAATTCTCTTGATGTTTTTGTTGGCGGCCTCTACTGCTCCATTCATCTTTGGACGATAGGGTGAGGAATTGTGATGCTTTATTTGAAATTGTTCACACACTTCCTTCATCATCCTATTGTTCAGATTCAAGGCATTATCTGAGATGATTTTCTCAGGTAATCCATATCGACATATAATCTCCTTTTTCAAGAACTTGCAAACTGCGGCCTTTGTCACGTTCGCAAATGAAGCGGCCTCGACCCATTTTGTGAAGTAATCTATGACCACGAAGATGAATCGATGGCCATTAGAAGCTTTTGGGGAAATTGGCCCTATAACATCCATGCCCCACATGGAAAAAAGCCACGGAGAGGTCATAACGTGGAGGGGCGATGGTGCTGCATGAATTTTGTCGCCATAAATTTGGCATTTGTGATACTTTCGGGCGTAGCTGATGCAGTCACTTTCCATCGTCAACCAGTAATAACCGAGTCTCATAATTTTCCTGGCCATAGTGAAACCATTGGCATGTGTTCCACAAGTTCCTTCATGAACCTCTTCAAGTATTTTTAAGCTTCGACATCATCCACGCATCTTAGAAGCACTTGATCTTTTCCTCTCTTGTATAAGATGTCCCCATCAAGAACAAATCCCGCTGCCATTCTTCTGATTGTTCTTTTGTCGTTCTCGTTTGTCTGCTCCGGATACCTTTGATACTTAACATATTCCAAGATATCATGGAACCATGGTCGTCCATCTGCCTCTTTTTCAATGCTAAAACAATGCGCCGGGGCTTTATATATGCTCATCTAGAGAGGCATTATTTCTGCTTCTCGATTTGCTTTGAACATAGAAGCTAAGGTGGCCAAGGCATCAGCCAATTGGTTTTCCTCTCGTGGGAAGTAATTAAAGGTTACTTCCTCGAATTCTTTGACCAAATCCATAATAAGATCATGGTATTTGACCAGCTTCAAATCTCTCACTTCCCAATCTCCACGGATTTGGTAAATCACCAATGCCGAATCCCTTGATACCTTTAGGGCCTTGATGTCTCGTTCAATGGCCGCGCGAAGCCCCATGATGCAAGCCTCGTATTCTGCTATATTATTGGTACAGAAGAAGTTTAATCGGGCGGTGAGTGGGTAATGATTCCCTTCCGGCGACACCAAGACTGCTCCAATCCCGTGCCCCAATGCATTTGAGGCACCATCAAAGCTCATCTTCCATGACTCTTCTTTTGATGATTCACCTTCTTTTTCTGTAATACACATCAAATCTTCATCCGGAAAGTCAAATCTTAAAGGCTCGTATTCCTCCGTGGTTCGGGCTGCTAGGAAGTCGACTATCGCGCTCCCTTTTACCGACTTTTGGCTTACGTAGACGACGTCGTATTCCGATAGCAAGATTTGCCATCGTGCCATTCTTCCCGAGAGTGCAGGCGATTCCATCATGTACTTTATTGGGTCCAGCTTTGAGATCAGCCACGTCGTATGATCTGACATATATTATGCGAGCCTTTGAGTTGCCCAAACCAGAGCACAGCAGAATTTTTCAATTGGCGGGTATTTGGCTTCATACTCTGTGAACTTCTTGCTAAGATAATAGATCGCCTTCTCTCTTCTTCCTGATTTGTCATGTTGCCCCAGTACACATCCCATCGAGCTTTCGAACACCGTCAAATATAATATCAATGGTTTTCCAGGGGTTGGTGGTACTAGCACATGGGGGTTAGACAAATATTGCTTTATCTTGTTGAAGGCGACTTGGCATTCCTCGTTCCATTCCCCAGGATTGTGCTTTCTCAATAGTCGGAAAATTGGGTCGCATTGATTCGTAAGCTGAGCGATGAACCGAGCGATGTAGTTTAATCTTCCGAGAAACCCTCTGACTTCCTTTTGTGTCCGCGGAGGTGGTAAGTCTTGTATGGCCTTTATTTTGTCGGGATCGACCTCGATACCTCTCTCGCTAACGATAAAGCCCAGTAATCTCCCTGAGGTTGCTCCAAATGTGCACTTAGCTGGATTGAGCTTCAGTTGGAACTTTCTCAGTCTTTCAAATAATTTCCTGAGGTTTTCAACATGCTCTTTTTCTCCCCGAGATTTGGCAATCATATCGTCGACATACACTTCTATCTCTTTGTGCATCATGTCGTGAAACAGCATCACCATTGCCCTTTGATATGTTGCCCCAGCATTTTTTAATTCGAACGGCATCACTTTGTAGCAAAATGTTCCCCACATTGTCACGAATGTAGTCTTCTCCATATCCTCAGGAGCCATCTTTATCTGGTTATAACCCGAAAATCCGTCCATAAAAGAGAATAATGAATGTTTTGCCGTGTTATCTACCAGTGTATCGATGTGCGGTAAGGGAAAATTATCCTTGGGGCTTGCTCGATTGAGATCACGATAGTCCACACACATTCGCACCTTGCCGTCTTTCTTTGGCACTGGGACTATATTAGCCACCCATTCCGGGTATTTGGAGACTTGTAAGAAACCAGCATCGAACTATTTTTTAACCTTTTCTTTTATCTTTAAGAGCATTTCGGGTCTCATCCGTCTTAGCTTTTGCTGGATTGGCTTGCATTCTGGTTTCACTGGGAGCCTGTGGACCACTACATCCTCGCTTAATCCTGGCATGTCCTGATATGACCATGTGAATACGTCTTTGTATTCATGAAGCAAGGTGACCAAGTCGTGTTTGGTGGGCTCTGAGATGGAGGTCTCAATTTTCACCTCTTGTCTCCTTTCTTCGTTTCCCAGGTTCACCGTCTCAACAGATTCTTGGTGGGGGAGTATTTGTCTATCTTCCTGTTCTATCATCCTTAACAAGTCAGGGGTTGAGACATAATCTTCAGCATTTTCGTCGGTTTCAGATTCTCCTAAGCAAGCGGCTTGCTCAAAGTCGATTTTAGGATCAGTAGCAGGATTGTTCACGTTGTCGTTATCTGAGCACCTGACAGGTAAAAAGAAACTATAGAGGAATGTCGAGGTATTGGAACCAAAAAATATGATTCTATGACAATATATATATATGAAGACAGGCTATGAGAAGAGGGAATAAATATGAGGCTAATGAGAATGAGTGACAAAATGCATCTTCATTGATTGTTCATTAAAAGGTTAAACAGCTGACACAAACTCTTATAACAAATTCCCCTTAAATTTAGGGGCGTATAGAAAGTTTTCATTGGGGATTACTCTGGAAAGGCCCTAGAAACTACAAGGAGATCCTCGGCGGTCCAATTGTTCAACACAAATCCAGAAGGACCAGGGCGTATCTTTGAAAGACCTTTCATCGTGTATGCTTTGTCGATGACGTTTATGTGGAAGTTCTGGAAATCCCTTTCAACCAATAGCAGCGCGCTTCGTGAATTGTTTCCCTCTGGGTACATTATTCCTACGGACTTAAAAGTTTTCGTCAATGGCGGGTAGGTCATAGGCTCCCATTCTACTTCCTGACCTAAAGCTCTTACAACCCTCATTTCCTGGTTCTTCTGTAGTTGTTTCCTTCTTTGTCGTCCGTCAAGTTTGAACCCTAAGCCGTATTGAGCTTTGTGGTGTACTGGGTTTAACGCTCTAGCCATCCCTTGTTGGTGTCTTCCTAAGCCTTTCCTAGCTCGGGCTCCTTTTCCTACCGTCAGTTTGATTCCCATTTTGGTGTTTTTGGATAGTTTGGGCATGGGAACCTTGTTCCCTTCGGCGACGAACATCGCGTTGATAAATTCAAAGGAACGGAAGGAGCATTCTGGCGCCTTATTGTTGGGCTCGATATAGGGTGCATCGGTAGAGAGTGACGCGACTATGTCCTCTTCACCAGCGATTGTGATCAAGCGGTTATCCATAATAAGCTTTATTTTCTGATGGAGAGATGAAGGGATTGCTCCGGCGGAGTGGATCCAGGGCCTTCCTAAGAGGCAATTATATGAAGGAGCGATGTCCATGACCTGGAACTCGACATTATATGTGCACGGGCCCACCTCCAGAGGGATCTCGATTTTTCCCATAACTTCCCCGTGTGTTACGCCGAATGCCCTTACCGCAGAATGACAAGGCCTCAGATAAGACATATCGACGGGCATCCTAGACAATGTAGCCAACGGCATGACATTGAGCACGGACCCGTTGTCAATAAGCACATGCGGTATTATATATCCTTTGCACCCGGTTGTGATGTGCAATGCTTTAATAGAGCCCCTACCATTCGGTGGTATTTCATCGTCGCTGAAGGAGATGAAATTATCCGCGTTTAAATTGTTCACCCACCTATCGAGTTTTTCAATGGGTACATCGCTTGGTACGTACGCTTGATTTAACACCTTTAGTAAAGCATTTCGATGTGGCTCTGAGTTCAACAACAAGGATAATACTGAGATTTTTTCCGGTTGTTTATTCAGCTGCTCTACGACATTGTACTCGCTATGCTTAATGAACTTTAAGAATTCCTGTACTTCATCCTCGTTTACCGGTTCCTTAGTTCTTTGTTCAGATTGTATCTCGACCTCACCCTCGGCCTCGTGTATTGGTGCCTTCTCTTTCTGACTCGTGCCAACGACTTTTTCCTTTGTCTCAACCACTTCAGGGGAATAGCACCTCCCACTGTGGGTAAAATGCCCCACCTCATTGATGTTTTCGGTTGTAGCTTCAGGTATGGTGACGTTGACATCATATTTCCACGGCACCGCCTTGCTATCCTTGTAAGGGAAAGGGAAAGGTACTTGGATTATCATTTTTGGTTTCCTCTCTTCCTTCTTTGCCTCGTAGTAGATTACTAAAGGCCGATCGGCGCTGTAGGGAGGGCCTGATGATTGGCCCTCAGATGCACATATATCTTTTCCATCGATCTCTTCCCTCTTATTGCAGATTTCCACCTCCTTATTGTCCATCATGCCTTGAAGCAGTTCTTTGAACTCCTCGCAAGATTGGATGTGGTATCCTTCCATGCCGTGAAAGACGCAAAAACTTGGACTCCTCATACTTTCCTCCTTGAAACTCTTGTCGAGCATGCCCTTCTCAATCAATACTTCCCAGACCTTCTCCAAAGGTGTCCTTATCCTGGAGACACAACTCCTGGCTCGCCACTTATCTTCCTGTGTCACCATATTCACGTTCCCCGTGGTATGGTTAGGGAGCGAGTTTCTCGCCGTATTGTCGGTACCGTCAAATCGTAAGATCTCGGCATCGATAAGGCCTTGAACTCTTCTCTTAAAGGCTAAACAGTTATCTGTAGAGTGCCCCTGATTCCCGGCGTGATACATACAATTAGCGTTGGGATCGTACCACCTTGGGAACGGGGGCTTTAATGGTGCCATGTAATGTGGTGAGATTAACTGTTTTTCCAATAACTTCGGGCACAGTTCTCCGTATGATACGGGGATAGGGGTAAACTGTGGTCTCTTTGGGTTGGGCTTTACTGGTCTTTGTTCGTTTTTTGGTGACTTTTAGGGGCATGGTATGACTGGGAATATGGTGAATGGTCTTTGATTGTCGCGGCGGCATAGGCGGGGTAGGGAAGAGGTGCTTGATAGTAGGGGCTTTGTGGATGAAAGTATAAATTTGGCGGTGGGCGAAACTGAGGTCGTGGTTGGGTCGGATATGGATTAGGAACATAGTGGCTCCCGGTCCCCACCATATGGGCTTCAGGATCTTTTTTCTTTGCGGTGTTGGTTTTTTCGAGCTCGGGGCCTCCATTCTTCCACTTTTGATGCCATTTTCGATGAGTTCGCGCGAGATATTACGAGTCGGGCGAAGTCTTTTGCGGCATTTCCCACCAGTTTGTCGTAGAATGGTGCCCTCAAAGTATTGATAAAAAGGACCGTTACTTCACTTTTAGTTAGTGGGGGCTCGACTTGGACTGAGAGGTCCCTCCATCTCTGAGCATACTGTCTGAAGGTCTCTGTTGGCTTCTTTTCCAACATTTGTAGCGTTAGCCGGTCAGGAACCACATCAGAGACATGCTTATATTGTTTACAGAATGCAGTTGCCAGGTCCTTCCATGATCGGATCCTCTCTGTGCTAAGCTGATCGTACCATCGGAGGGCTGATCCGATCAAGCTATCCTGGAAACAGTGTATTAACAGCTTGTCCTCATTCAGATGTCCAGCCATCTTTCGACAGAACATAATAAGATGTGCCTTCGGACATCTCGTTCCCTCATACTTTTCGAAATCTGGCACCTTAAACTTTGGAGGTAGAACCAGATCAGGCACCAAACTAAGCTCTTTGGCACTTAGTGCAGAGAAGGCTCCAGTACCTTCTACCTCCCTGAGTCTATCTTCTAGACTCTTATATTTTTCTTCAGCATCATGGTCATCCCTCTTTAATCTGGCTATTTCCATCAGATCATCCAAATCCGGAACAATCGGATTAGCAGAATTATCTCCAGCGTTTGATACGTATATACCTTGCCCCAGATGGGTAGGTGGGATGGGTTGTTGTTCCAGGCCTACTGGGTTCCCTTGAGGATATTCTCTTTGCGTTGCATGAGCGTGGGGTGGTGTGAATCCTGGGGGATAGAATGGATCTTGATTATCCCTCGAATGGGGCTCCGTAATGTCAGGACTTTGCGCGGGTCCTTTTCCTTTGGCCATGGCTGTTAACATCTCCAACATTCTATCCATTTGATCCTTATGTTCTCGTGATTCCTCGCGGGATTTCATCATCAGTCCTCGCTTCTTCTTTGTGACTTGGCTAACTGTTCTTGCAACTCTTTCTGGGTTCTTTCCATCCTTTCAATCCTCTCATTGAGTTCGGCGTCCATAGCTCTAGTTCTTAAGCGTGTCCTATAGGGATGATGTGATTCCAGGTTTGTAATGTCGTAGCTGCGGATTATGTGATTTTAAGTTTAGCGAATAGTTAAGGTGGTATGATGCTAATGTATGTAATGTAATGCCAATGCATGATATGGATGCGAAAAGTTGTTGATTTAATTCAATTTCATTAGATAAACTTTACTAGAAAACAAATTTCCTTTCATAGAACGGACGATTACATATACGACTTAGCCTTAATGCCTAAGTCCTTAATTTTCCTAAGAAGCCAAGCTAAACTTTGGCCTCGCTCCGATCCTGACTCGTACATCAAACTTAACGCATCGGCCCGAACCGCTAAGGTTTGTAAATGATCGGCCACTTCTCGAATTTGAGCCACAGCCTCGCCCATCACATAGTCTCTATTTCTGATCTGCTCTTGGGAATGATGGAGCTGCTCCCTCCAATGTCCATTGTTTGCTTCAAGGAGCTCCACTCGGTTTTTGCTATCTTGTAACGCAGTCTCGAGCTCCTCTATCTTTCCTCTCATTTCCTCGACTTTGCGCTGACTAGCTCTTAATTCGACCACTGAGTTACGACTACGGTGCGAGACAGCAGATGATTTTTCTAATTCTGCCACTTGGGCGCGCAACCTCTCCTTTTCGCTTTGGCTTTCTAACAGGTTCTTTCTCAAAGCGTCCTTTTGTACCTGAGCCTCTTGAAATTTCCTCTCCCACTGAGAGGTCTTGGATTTTTCTTCTTCAATTTCTTGCCGCCATTGCTTCGATGTCTTACCTAGCCCTGCCCGATTCGATGACAGACGCAACTTCTTGTAGTCCGTCTTTAAGCTATCCAAGTCTTCTTCTACTTTTTTCTTTCCTCTTTTAAACTTTTCAGCCTCGAATTTATGGACGTCAACATCTAATCCCAACTGCATCTTTTCTTCTTCTAGCTGCTCAATCCTCTTACCCAGTTCCCAGCTCTTTCTCTCGAAATCTTGCTTGATAATTTCCAATTCAGTTGGGATCACTTGCAGCTGTTCTTCTATTGGTCGAGTATTTCCTTGGATTGGCCCTGGGATATTGTCATTGATTCTTTTGGCCCACCATTGATTGTACTCGGGGGTCACCATGGGCCCTATAGCGAGTCTCTTCATTTTTCGGGTTTGGGTTCATGCATCTGATATCTCGCGAACTTTCTTCTTACAGTTGTCATCCTTGTATGAAAATTCACATTGGGCTAATCCATGTGTTGCCGGTACGAACTGCCTCGATCGATACTGCCTCATCACTAATAACGGGGCATACCCGACAGCTCCCCATATTCCGAGCAGAGGAACCCAGTCGAACCCTCCACACCGATACAGAATCTCGTCAGTGATCATTCATGGAGCTTTCCATACTACATCTTTGGCTTGCAGGTTTTGGAGAATCGCCATCCATTTCTCTCCAGATAGGTCGTCTCGCCTTGGCGTATTTGCTAATTCCTCAAGAGGAGAGTAATTCTCGAAAAAGACTTTGCACGAGGCTCTTTCTTTCTTCCAAAAATGGCAATGAAACCAAGATAACAACAACTGTGCACATCCCACGAATCTCCTTCGCGCCCGCTTCTTGACAAGCGTTCAATGATCTGAAGGTCTCAGCTAAAATCGCAGGGACAGGCGTAATTCCCTTGTCAAGTTTATCAAATAGGTCTGAAACCGCATCCTCTACATGCCCTAATGCCTTGGGGAAGATGACCAAACCATAGATGCTTAGAGCGAAGATGTCGACCCTCTTCTTCTTATCAGGATGCGCCAAAATTAAGTCCCTCAAGTGTTTCCAATGAATGCACTTGCAATCTCCCTTTTGCTTGATCCGGGCTGTGGTCCATTGCTCGCTCATTCCTGTAATGTTCACTACCTTTTTGAGAATGCCGGCACATTAGCAAACCTTGAATACGCTTTATCAATTCAAATTCTTGGGCATCGAAGCAAGACTGTGTACTCCTCTATAGTAGGCACTAAATCCACCTCTCCAAAAGTGAAGCAACTGTAAGCAGGGTTCCAGAATTGGGTAATAGCTCGGAGTAGATACTCGTCTACCTTGATATCGGAGCGAGATAGGACGGATCGTAATTACTGATAGAAGCGATTGTTTGTCCTCGTTCCCCATGATTCCCATATTTCCTTCAATTCTCATGAGATCATTTTGGGCGCATGATCGGGTGAAATCCCATAACTCTGATTCATGCCCCACTGTCAGGCTATCCCCCTTCTCTTGCTGTATTTTTTCGGACCATACCTGAACTGCCGCATTATCCTCCACTCTATCGAGAAATCCCTTTTCCATGTTAAGCTTTTCTACTTAGGCGAATGTGGATCAATACCCTTTTATGATGAAATGCCATGCAATAAAAAGCAAAACACGATGAGTTAGTATCAAGTATAAAAAGGAAGCTCAAAATGAACAGGAAATAATCAAGCTCCTATTTAAGGTAGCGACTAAGATTCCCACGGTTCTACCTACAACGGGCTCCTAGGTCTCTCTATATGTGGTTTGGTTCTAAAGCCAGGGTACCTAAACTAGCAAATTCCTCGATCCTCACCCATTATAGGCTCATATAGACCGAGTTGATTCGAGAGGAATACATTTCCCTATGGCTGCACGGAGATAAAAATCTCACAAAGACATAGGTACGGATGTATCCCGAAAGTGATCCACTATCTTGCACGGAGGTAAAAACCTCACGAAAGAGTAGCTTCTCACTCCCACTTAAGGGTATGACCGCTTGATCATGCAATGCAATGCCAAAATATTTCATAAAACTTGTGATATAGCACAAGCGAATGCATCAAAGAGAAACATGACTTTTCAAAACATTTTTCCAACTTTCAATCGAAGGACAAAAATCAATCAATTTACTACACGACTCGGGGTCCCCAGTGGAGTCGCTAAGTATCAAAACCATTTTTGAAAAAAGCGAGGATCGACTAGAAATAAGGAGTCGCCACCGATCTTTGTTAAGTGTGATCGGATCACCTTGTTTTAATAAAACATTTTCATTTACTAAAACAATATTTTGTTGGTCTCTGAAATGTGAGAAAGCGGGTTTGGGGGTCGATTACGTGCAAGGAAGGATTAGCACCCTTGCAACGCCCAAAATCGGTACCAAATTGATTAATTAATGTCCCCATGTCGAAAGTTTGAAAATTTTGAAAGAATCTAAGAATTTGATCCCTTTTAGAAATATTTGAATTTTCTCGAATTGAATATTATGATTTTTCGTTTCGAGAGAATAAAATATCACATCCAGTACATAGGACACAACGATTTTAATCTTCGAATCCAAGAGCATCACTTAAATCCCGAGGCTCATGCTTTAAAAAACATCAACAGGATATTCAAATATTTAGCCCAAACGAAAGAACCGAAACCCAACACATAGGGTATGATCTTTCGAATTTCCGAATATCGAATATTGCCTTATTTCGAAAATTTTGGTTTTTTTGATGAAATTGATAAAAAATTAGGTTATGTTTTAAAAGCATTATTCAAAACGTGGATGGGATTATGCGACGAGAAAGCGACAATGTAACACGAGTTTGGCGTAATGACAACATAATACATGTAATACATAACATTGAAGTCAACAATCTCGAATATTGACATGTATGAATAATAATGACGATAACAGAACAATAATACGTGAGCATGAAATTACATATAATGAATTATAACAACATGATAATACAAATAAATGAATTATGGCACACGCAAAAGTAATAATTAAATAATATACATCATCTAAGAAATACCATTAATAAACAAAGGCCAACGAATTAAACAATTTAGAGAGAGATAATATGCAAAAATAATTGGTAAAGCGATTTAAGTAAATCATTTATAAACGAAGTTTAAAATAATAGGTAGAGCTATTTAAAATAACATAATAGGTTTAAAATAAATAATATATATATGTATAAAGAAATTTAAATACCTAATATGACAAATAAAACAGTTTAAAATAACTAATATATAAAATATTAAAGTTAGTGAATAAATAATAAGATAACAAAAGGCTAAAAAACAAGTTAAGGACTGAATTAAAAAGAAAACGAAATTACAAGCCTAAATTAGAGCACATGCTAAAACAGGGGGACCGAGCAAGATAATATTCCATCTCTCATGCGCATCCATGAGCCAAGGATTCGATTGGAAAACGAAAAAAATTAAAAGGGAAAATCCAAAAAAAAAAATTGACTAAAAGGAGCTGATCAAGCGAGGCTGTAATAGGGAGGGACCTGTCGCAAAAATATCCCTTTAAGGAACAAACATAGGATTCCCCTTCTCCAAAAGGTCAAACGGCTGTATTATGCCTTTAGTGCTTTAAAACCAAATTTTTTTATTTGAATTCATCTTTTGCTTAAAAAAAACAAAAGCCACAGACCCCATTTTTATTATTTTATTTCATTTCCTTTCTTCAAATTTGACAAAGAACCCAACCCTATTTTCATTTCTTCTTTCATGCTCGCTAGAGACCCATGCGCCGCATGACCATAAAACGGTGGCCGACGAAGGGCATAGAGGGCCTTTTGGATTAGGTGAGTTTATTCCTCTCCTCCTTTCGTTATTGCTGCTCATGAAATTTTTTGAAATAATAAGATCAAAAATGTAAACAAACTAGAATAGCAATCAATAATAACTCAGAATAAAACAAGATCCACCTTTGATTTTCCGAATCCTCTTTGATTTCTTGTCGATATTCGTACAAAAAAATGGGAAAACCGACCCTTCAAATTTCTTTTTTTTTTATATATTTTTTTGAATGCCTTTTGTTTTTCTCTTTTTTTGCTGAAATTTTTTTATAAGAGTCTAAAAAAAAAAAAAAAAAGAAGAAAAAACCCCTACAAACGGATTTGGCTTCGGTTTTTATACCCAAAGCACAGGCTTCTGGATCTTTCCTTTTTTCTTCTGCTGTCGTGCTTTCTGTTTTTGTCCCTCATTTTTGTTGCGCGTGTTTGCTTGTTGTTTGCAGTGCCCGAGGCTAGTCTTTGGTGCGGTGATGGGTGAAGACGATGGAAAGGAAATCGAGGTGGTGGAGGGCTCGACAGCAGCATGATGAGCGCGCACATGGGGTTGTGGCCCGACAAGGGTGGGTAGACCAGACCTAGGGTTTGGGGTTGTTTTGTTTTTTCGAAAATGTTGTGGGCTCAATTTTTTTGAGCTAGGTTTTGGGGCTGCGTTGTTGGGTCGAGGTCTAAGGTTAAATGGATTTGTTGGGCTTGTGTAGGTTTTAGGATTTGGGCTTCTGTATATGGGTATTGGACCTGTAATTACTAAATGGACATTTTGGACTATTTTTTCTTTTATTCATATTTCTGTGTTTTTTGTTTTATTCTAATTTTTGGTTTTACAATTGGGCTCGGGTTCGATTGAGGACCCGGGCAAAATTTGGTTATTACATACTTAATTGACACTTTATTTTTCGGACCTATTTAATATCTAAACTTGAAATATATCGTTAATTTCATTATAATTTTTTTTAATTTCACATAAAATATTAATATCGATCTAATTTCACATTAAATATATGACAATTTTCTGTTCATTTGTGAAATTAATTTTTTGTTGTTGTTAACGCACCAAATGATACGAAACCAGTTTCGTAATTGATCCGAGTCGTAAGATTGCCCGATCGTTAAACAAGAAGGTTTCGTTCGGATTCGAAAAAGGATTTGTAAAGTTTGATTTTTTTTTTAAAGAATGGTAAATAAGTAAGGACTCGATAGAGAGGAGGTTATGGATTAAGGAGGCTCGACGATGAAAGAAATGGAAAAAGTCGAGTTATAGGGATAATCGATAACTTAAGGTCAAGAATGAACCAAACTTCGGATGAAGGTTGACCCGAGACTTATAAGACTTTAAGTTAATTTGGAAGGAATTTATGAGACCTCGACCCACTATCTAAAGAGATAGGAACCTCGGTATAAAGTTTCGAACGCCACACGAAAACGTGATAAGTTCGGATAAACAAAGAAACTATTGACGCCACTACCTAGATAGATAAGTCAACGAATCTTTGGACGAAATTTGAGAGAAAAATTTCTCAACAAATTTATGGGTAAATTCATTCAAATTTCAAAAGGTAAGTGTCCACAAAATGAAAATAAACCAACTATTTATAAGAATTTAAAGGTCTCATAAATAGCAATATTAAGCTCCACACCATTAATTCCTACTTGCAATATTGAATCTTTGTGCCGTCCAACTTTCCCACCATTGCCTCCATTTTGTTTATTTAATACAAAGTCAAGGCTCCCATTTGTTTATGCTTGCATTATCCTTAAAAAAAAAGCCACATTTGGCATGTGTTGCCGTCCACCATAGTCATGGTGCCCTCAACTTTATGTTATTTAATTCATTCCATGCTCCACTATTTGCACCATGCTCCCAATACTTAATTATCTTCAATTGTTTATTCCCTTTCATTGCAATCCACCATAAAGAGCCATGGCTTGGTTTTTCACGTGGGAATCTTTCAATTGCTTTTGTTGTCCCTTTGGTGTTTGACACCTGCAACATATTAGTCAATCTATTAATTACTTAACTTAGCACAATAAAATGGGACAATTAATTAGGCAGCACTTAGTGTATTTAAACACCCAAATATATATATATTCGGCGATGACTAGACACTTTAAAACCACATTTAATTAGACAAATTATTTTCTTGTAAAAACATAATAATTAAATTCAGACTCTTTTATTGACACTCAATTAAATTCATAATTTAAAGGACGTAACTAAATTAACTAATATCTTATTTAATTTTAATGCAACAAATTTTAACCAAGTAGTCCAGCAAATTAATATATGTAAATGTAAAATAAGGGCGAGCTCCTTGATCTAAATTTAAGCTAGCTGAACGTGAAGAACATTGCATGGCTTGCTCGATTCTTAGTTCCCAAAATGTCCAGTTATGACATTGCTCCAAATTTTGCTTACGAGAACCGACACTTCCTCCTTAAGCCTTTTAGCACGAGCACGAGTGATAGGCCCCTTTGGTAGCTCCAAGGGATCTTCGGTAGTTTTAGTGGGTGCCCGCGCTACGGTCGTATCATCAAATAATTACTTATAAAAATTATATAGTTTTGACATATAAATAGAAATTTAAATTATATTTTTATATAAAAAATTGATATTATATTTATATTTATAATTAATATAAGATATGACATAAGAAGATAAATGATGGAATACAATTCTAATTAATATAGTTTTTCTTTTATCACAAAAAATATTGAATTCTAATTAATAAAAAAGGGGAAATTTACCCTTATCAATTTTCATTTAAGTTAAATAGTCAACCATGATTATTTTTTGTTAATACAGTATGTTATGTTTTCTTTATTTCAATGAAAATTTTCATTTGCTAATTAATTAGATAAAAAAATATTAATTTAAGTGCATGCATACGATAATTATATTCAAGAAATATGATTTGGAATGATTATATATTCTTTCAAAAAAAAAAAGTTATCGGTAGACGGTTCAAGAGTTAAATATCTATATATAAAAATTATGTTTACTGAGTTTATATATACTCATATCCTATATCTCACATCTTACATAGCTTAAAAAAAAAAGCTACAAAAAAAAACACTGCAAATGAATTATGAGTTTATATATACCTATATTCCACATCCCACATCATTTAAGAAAACAAAGAAAATGAAATTTGGGGTTTATATAAAGACTTGTTTTATAAATTTTATTTCCACATTAATAGGTGACACCAGAAAATAAAAAGAAAATATTGGTGCTATCACTTTAAGTACTAATGTGGCAGAAAGTGTTTCCAGCTAAAAGTGTTTTTGTACAAATTCTAGTTGGAAGCCTTTTTTTTCAAATCACTTAAAAAGGCTTAGAAGTGTTTTTTGTAAAATCAATCTAGTCTCATAATTTTAAGAAAAAAAAAACCTAATTCGGTGATTTTTTTTTAAATACTCTTATTTAATTAGGATATTGATTCATATATTTGTTTTTTTATTAATCTTTTAGAGACACAATTAAATATCAAATATAAAGGTATATATCTCCTCCATTGAGTTTTTATGTTGAAGGATGAGAACAAACAATTTTAATGTTATTTTTAGCTTGACTTCTTTGATCTCTATTTCTACTTCATCCTTGTTTTTTAATGTGTTGTGTTATCCCACTAACTTTTATACCATATTGACATTTGAAGTAATTTAATTTTTATTTCTCTAAAAATACATATGAATTATTTTATTTTTTCTTCATTTTAATTCAAAGGGATGACACACACATTATTTGAGTTTATAGAAAAGAGGAGGGATAAAGGAAACTTTTTAATTTTTTCTAGTTTTAATACATTTTTATAACTTTTCTTTTTTTAGATTTTTAAAGTTGTATATAATATTTTTTAAAAGAATTTAAGGTGATGATGTGAAACTTTACCTGCATTACACAAAAACTTAAAAACTAAATTGATGGAATTCAAGTTTGGGATTAATATGAAAAAAAAAATTAAGGATGAAATTAAAAAATCATCAAGTTCATATACTAAATGTTACATCATCCCAAAAGAGAATTTTTATTAGTTCATAAATGGCGCTTTTTTTTTTTTTTTTTGCTTGCATGAATTTACTTTCAAAAACAGTAATAAAAACAATTAGATAAATTAATTTAAAAAGATGTTGTATTGTGTAATTTGTAAACAATTATTTTCATTGTTATTAATTTCACATGTAACAAAATATAATTAGGATAATATTAATATATAATAAAACCTACAGAAAAAAAACATTATTGATAATGGTTTAATTTATAATTATGTTATAAGAATAGTAAATTTTTAAAAGATCTCGCAAAATTATCATTCTTTCCGAAGGTTATTTGATTTATGAAAATTGGTGATATGATGATGTCGAAATTAGAATGTGATGATAATGATGCATCTCTTATTAAAAGCTACCAATGTTTTTATTACTATCAATTTGTTTTTCTATGTACTCTGCCACCTCTATATATTAGTAATTTTCCCTTTAAAATATTTGCAAAACTCTAATTTCTCACAAGTTGTAACAGTGGGAAGGGTTAATTATTTGTTTCCACGGATTAGATTAGGTTTATAACATGTTTTTCATAATACCGATCAACCTGACCAGTATTACATCTTAATTATATATATATACAAAAACATAAAACATCAATATAACTTTTAAATACTAAATTACACATTTGACCTTGAACAAACAAAATTTTATATTTAGGTCCACTAAATTCGAGTCATAGACACGTCACCTTTTTAAGCAGATTGAAACCGACAACCTACATGGTAAAGCATATGCAACTAAATAACATAACACAAATATTACATCTTCTCAAGAAAAAAAAAACCATCAATAAAGAACCTACGAAGACGACTCAGCACTCAAACAGTCAAAGCTCATATCCACGGCTGAAGGAGGCCGGTGCCAGCATAATCAAGTAGAGACCATCTGAAGAAGTTGTCATATGAATGAATGAACATCAAATCTCTACACCAACATTTCATTATCTATACTGCATGACATATGTGTTCATCTGTGATGAATATAGGGGGTCGTGTAATGCTATGAAAGACCTTAGAAAAGAGGGACTACCTGAAGAAGCTGCTGATTTACCGTTAGCTAACAGAAGAAGACTAGCGCAGTGGTCCTTAAGGATTACGTGGTGTATTAGCTGTTTTCTTTTTAATTTTATTGCAACAATACTGAGTATAAATAATTTGTGATAATCTAGGAAAAGATTCATGTAAAGCTTGAGAATCCTTGTGGCTGCGGCTATTTCTTTTCCAGGTTCAATATCTTGTATTCAAACCTTTCTTCCTTTCCCGATTCTATCTTTTCTAAGGACCTTCTCCTGCTCTATTGAAGTTTATTATTGAATCTTAGGGTGTGAGCTGGTTATCTTTTATTGTATTTTTAACAGAATTGCAGGTCATACCATCATCCCAGAACATCGATATAAACAAGATGCAAGCATATAAATTTCATTCTAGCAAACGATATTATTACAGACCTGTTTAATTTACCATTATTGTTGTTGGGTTGAAACATCAAAACCAAGAGGAATGAATAATAGAAACTACCTAAAGGTTTCATTACCAACAAGTTGTGATATGAATGAACATTAGACCTCTACACCTCATTTCATTGTCTAAATTGCATATGTAAGTTCACCTCAGAAAAACGATATAAAGAGAGTAGCAAGTATATAACTTAAAGTACCTAAGAGGTCTCTATATTATAGGGACTGGATCAAATTAGTCCCTAGACTATTCAAAAGAATAAAATAAGTCCAAATTGTAACAGAGTTAACATTTATTGTATGAAAAATATATTGAAAATTAATTTTTTTTCAATTGCAGTTCAATTCTAAACAAAAAAATTCCTTCACAAAATCTTTAAAAATACTTTGTTAAAAAGTAAATGTTAAGTCTATTCCAATTTGGCCTTATTTGATTCTTTTTAATAATACAAGGACTAAATTGATCCATTTAATAGTATACAGACTAATTTGATCAGGTCCCTATAATAGAGGGACCTCTCAGGTACATACATTCACCTAAATTAAATGCTAGCAAAAGATTTCCTTACCACTCATTTAGTTGCCTACCGTTGTAGTTGGGTGGGATCGGTTGAAACATCAAAACCAGGAGGAATGAAAACAACATCATCCCAATTCGACGTAGAAGTGTCCTGCAAATTTAAATTAACAAGCTTTATGGACAGCAAATGGTTCTTATCCCTAAAGCTCCACTTTCCACACTATGAGAAAACTGATAATACAAAGCAGCAACTTACTTTCATTCCCTTGATTATGTCCTCAAAAACAGCAACCTGTGAATTTTATAATATACATATATTACTGTAGAGAAAGTATATCATTGAATTATAAAGCGTAACTATATACGTGTGCATATGAAAAATTACAGTCATAAGCATTCTTTTCAAGAAAACAGCAGCCTACCTGAATATCCCCAGGTCTAAAAGCAGGATTCAATTGATTCTGGTCACGGGAAGCTCTCAAAAGTGATTGCTCTAAATCCTCCTAAAAGAATTTTGAAACATAAGATCTGGAGACTATCCATGAACATTGTGCATATAAAAAGGCTATCTATTTACCAACCTTTCGAAAGAAAACTGGTCGATAGCTCTTTTTTTGACTTCTTAGTACCAAGCTCCTAGACTGAAAACCAAATATTTCAACAATTTCAAATCTTGCATAATCAAATAAAGGTTGTGCTCAGAGATAAATGTAACAAATAAAACTACAGAAACACAGCTGTTTTCTCCCAAGTAGTGATGTTTAAAGAAAAGGCAGCTAACTAGTAACAAGACCACCAGGCTTCATGGCCCCACAAAGCTTAGGGTCAAATTCCAAAACCATTAACCCAGACAGAAATTGGATAATATTGTCAAGACTACCTCAAATTAATTTTAATATTCCATGCCATAAAAAAGATGTTGCTATTGATTATGCAGAAACCCAAAGCTTTGAGAAATGACATGATTATACAGAAAGGAAGAAATATGAAGAGCAACAAATATTGTCAGCAAAAAGGCTTAATAAATTTTATAAATCGCATTCTATTCTAGTAGGATTACTATATGCCCCAAACATATACAAATACATGCTACATATGAAGAACGTATTAAACACTGCTAGAAAGGACCTGGAAAACTGGAACACCGGGGAAGCTATCATCAGAGAAACCAGCTCTTTCCCGTTCCTATTCAAAGAAAAAAAAAATTGTTGTATACATACTTAGCATGCATTTTACAAACAATAAGCAAGTTGGTAAGCATGAACAGAAATAAAAAAGAGGAGAAAGAAAATCATATTGGATAAAGAACAAAAAAAAACAATTCACCTTTGTTACTGGGAGAAGAAAAAGCCATCTCATAAAAGTTATGACCATACTTGGAACCAAAATCATCACTCTATACTTCATAGCTGATATAACTACTATCAATCTGCATAACCAGTGTTTTAGAAACCGAACCAAAGATTAAACCGGTTAAGCCCTAGTTCAAACGGTTTGATATCAAATCCCTAATTCAGATCCCCTTTCGATTAAAGAGAATATGAAGAAAAAAAAATATTAAAACTTCTCAATTTCCCGTCCATTGTTCTTCTCTCCCCTTGCTCTGTTTTCTCTACTTTAGCATCTATTTATCCTTAAATTCTTATTTCTTGATTTCAAGCCAAGTTGGTTCATATCAGAATCCTTCTATAGTTACTACCCACCAAATTAAGAAAACCCTGAATTCCCAATTCATGTCAAGCCACAGCCTATCCACAAAAAGAAAACCAAATCCCCATTCAATTAAACTCTTCCTTTTTTTATTTTACCAAAAAAAATTCAACCATCGCAAACTAAGTTTTATCTGATTGGTCGAATTGTAATGGATCTCTAGAAGATACTTTGATGAAAAATAAACCAAGTTTTCTAGCAGATACTTTGATTGAAATAAAGAAGAGGAGACGAATATGGCTGCTAGAAGGAAAGAAGAGAAGATGAAGATCTTCTTCAATTGGATTCAAAAAGTCTGACTCAAATGGGTTAAAAAGCCTAAAATCAGTTTTTATACT
The DNA here is from genome assembly GCA_025503065.1 of Gossypium bickii. NCBI lineage: Eukaryota > Viridiplantae > Streptophyta > Magnoliopsida > Malvales > Malvaceae > Gossypium > Gossypium bickii. The sequence continues at coordinate 52,807,236 of CP106713.1, read as the reverse complement.
TTTTTTTCCCTCTTTCTTGGTCGGGTTTTCCAGTTTTTTGTCCAATTCTCTCCAGGTTGATAAATATCCGGTTATGAATGAGATGATAAACCGCTGGATCTGCTGGTTCCCAATTGAACTGGCAGGTCTGGTCTGATTTTTACATCATTGTGTAGAACCTTAACAAGTTTTGAAATAATCACATAGGTAAAGGATTTTAGTTTTTAAGTGATTCACCAGCTTTCTTAGCACGTTCCCTAAGAAGAGGGAAAAAAAAAATACTGGTGCTATAAGAAACTGACACTTCAGCTACTTATAACTACTTATAAGTGCTTCATTCAGTTTGTCATAGAATATCAAAGAGGTAAATAACTTTTCTATAAATTAATTGAACCCCAATAAAAAAGCAATTGTCATTTGGCTCTGCTAATTTAACAGTAAAATCACACCCAACAATTACAACGATCCCATAGGAGAAGTATATTGAAAGTTATAACCAGACAATCTAATAGTGGAGAAGATAAGACTCCAAGTATGACATTTCTCTACACAGGAAAATGAGAACATGCAAACTAGTTTCCCACAAAAGGAATAAATAAGATAATCACTTTTGAATATACTGTGTGGCTCAAGTCCTCATGTCAGACATTTTCCTTTGTCAGGATTATTAAAACATATCATATCTTTTGCATGAAAGAAAGAACAATAAAAAGTTATAGGGTTCCTACATCATCTTGAAACTTATAAGAACCCAAAATAGAGAGCATAAAATTCATTCTATCCACATAACACAAAGAATCACAGACAAATCAACTCATTGTATTACAAACTACTCACTCTAAGTGCATTCTTGATCTGAGTGGACTCTGGTACCAGCCTAAGTGCCACACCAGCAATCTGCAGCTGGACAACCTGCAAAACCCCCATATCCTAGCATGACTCCTCCAACATTTATCTCATTCATATAAACCAAACAAGCAATTAATTACACAATGAAAAAAAACCAAATTAATTAAGATTTAAAGGCACGGTAAGTTAACAATCTAATAACAGGCTCGATTTCAATCTTTTGCTTTTGCGGCTTACTATTTCCTTGCTCAAAATGTTGCTAAAAAGAAATATTAGAAAGTAAAAAGCTCAATCCTATGTCACTACAAGAACAAACAGCTGAAGCGTAAAACATTTTCAAATCTGTTATTTTATCTTTTATATCTAAGAAAATGGCAAACACAAGTGGGAAACAGACATTAGCCTCTTAATGGACTCCATAGTCCATAAAACTTGTACATTTTCTACACAAATTCAATCTACCAAACGAATTTTGAAAAATCCAAATAGAAAGAAAGAAGGAAAGAAAATAACCTTGTTGAGAGCAACAGCAACCACTTTAGAACCTCCTTTTCGCATGCCAGGATCCATACTCTTCATCTGTTCCAAAAGAGCCTCAGCGTCCTCCTTCTTGAAACACAACAACCCAAGTGATTTTTTTGTCGAAACACCCGAAACCAACACGAATTCCTCCTCTGAGTTACTCAAGGCATAGACCGGAACCCCGGCCAATCTCTCTTCTAATTTCTCAGCCGGCATGGCAGCACCATTTTTTTTACTCAAAGCAATCTGGGTCTTGCTAGAATCAGCAATTCGAGCAAAAACCGGCCCTTTTGGAGAAAAAGAAGGCGGATTAAAGTGAGAAAAGGTGGAGTTAAAAGCGTCCATCAACTGATTGTGAGTTTGTCGGAAGAGAGAAGAGCAGTGGGTCTGGATGTTCGAGAAGGCTTGCTGGAGGTCTTGGAGAGGAGGGGTTTGTTTGAATGGCGAGAAAATTTTGGGGGTTTTGGAGTTGGTAGGGGAGTTCATCTTTATTTCCTTTTTGGTTCACGGGAAAATATAGGATAATATCGGAGAAAACAGTGAGCTTTTGTAGTTGGAATCTGTTTTGGGGATGAGTAGGGAGCGACCGAAAGGAGGGAAATAGAAAAAACATTCATTTGCCGGCGACAAGCGAGAATTTAGAAATATGGGCCGGACGGGTGGGTTGGGCCTTTAAACAAAATTATTTAACCCTCGAGTTAGATTGGAACGATCCAAATTAATATGTATTAATAAAAAACTCAACACCTCATGTCATCATCTTGCTTGAATCACTATTTAACTCATGATTAATCGGGTGGATTGGGTATTCATTCATTAATTCAGTTAAATTACGAGTCGCACAATTGATTTTTCATGTTTGGGGCCCAAAATTTTGACCCAAAGCAAGGGAAAATGTCCAATCTTAAACCCGCTCAAACTCAGCCCAAATACATTTTTTTTCTAAATAAAAAATAAAAAAGGTTTTGAGAGCGTTAACCATTGGAATCCAAATTTGAAACTCTTGGGATTGAATGGAAACATAAAATGAGCAGTAAGTTTGTGAAGTAGAGCATTGAGGACACAACCAACTTATGGGCCAAGCCTGCTTATTCTCTAATAATTTTGAAATAGCTGTTATCAATGAAAGTTGGTTATAATCGGTACCCACAACTCAAATCTATTAATTTCTGAATCTGTCTAATACTAATTTTAAAACTCATTGTATGCAAAATTTTGATTTACTTTTTCTTCAATTATAAGAATATGATCCTTTTCAAAAGTAATTTGCTATTTTTTGAATCTTGTTCATTGGAAAAATTTTAAAAAAATTACTTTTGAGACAAAATTACTATTTTTTCATAATTATAAAATCCAATTTTAAATTTATTTTAAATACTATTCAATTATTTGAATACAAACCAAATGTTTAAAACTTATTTTAAATTTAATCATATATTATTTTGAGATAAATGCATTATTATTTTTAAATAAACTAATGATATTTTAAAATAAATAGATTAAATTACATGTTTGTCAATAATAAAATAACTTTTTAATAATAAATGTTAATGAAAATGTTAAAATTAATAGGTTTTTATTTCATTTCATTCCATAATTTTGAAAAATATCATCACATTCCAAGTAAATATTTAGTTAATTAAACGTATCGTTTTAGTCACTTTAAGATGATAATAGACTGTAAGGATTCTTCACCCCCCAAAGATGATGGAAGGCCTGCAAGACATAGGGTAACTATAAGGACGTCCAAATTTATACTTTAAAATGCTCTTCGATGCTTAATTCATAGCAAGGGCATACTCAAAAGGGGGTAGGAAGAGGCCTTTCCCCCCTCCCTCCTATCTCAAAAGAAAATTAGCTTTATGATCCCTCAAAAAAAAAAAAAAACCAATTTAGTTCTTTTTAACCTTTGATTAAATGGAAAAACCATAAATTTAGCCCTTTTTAAAAATTTCAATACAAAAATTTTATCTTCATCCCTCTCTCTCAAATTTTATAATATCATTTCAATCTCTTTAAACAAAATTTCTAACTTCACTCCTGATTCAGAGTAAGGAACAATAATAAATTTAAGAAAATATTTAAGAAGAATACGAGTAAGAAGTGAACTCATACCTCAAACTAGTATACACGATACTTTTACACTGAAGGAATCATGGGAGCTTGGCTTGTGTGATAATGCATGAAGGTTTGAGGCTTAGCCGTTCATTATTTGGGACTAGTTGAGGTCATTGTCCTTATTGGCAAGGTTGCCCTACAATTCACTTGTTACTCTTACCCCTTGATCTTTGGCAAGTATTGTAGTTGATTCCGGAGAAGTGCTTGCTAGCCGCCCATTGTATGACAACTATCAATTATGGAGATTCTTTTCTCTTAGGCTTGGTGCTCATTCCCTTAGGCTTAATATCTCTGATATAATACGTATCACTATAATTTTTATAGACTTTAATTGTCATTACTCATTTTTACTAAATATCATAATCTTACATTTTTAATAATAATATTCTCCACAATCACATTTCATAAAACTTTTAATATAAAATTTTTTTAAATATCACTCAAATATAAAGTTGATCTACAACCATCTTTTTCCTCTCTTATAAAAAAATACAATAAAAAAAAACATAATTAAATTTAGGGGAGATATCGGTTTGGTTCGATCAAATTTTTTAAAATTTTTTAAACTGTCTATCATAATTCGGTTCAATTTTTTATATTAATTTTTTAAAAAAAATTTAGACTTATTTTAATAAAATAAACTGTCTAAATTTTATATAAAAAATAAATTTTCAAATTTTTTTGAATATATTATTATTATTATTTTAAATATAAAAGATTTACTTTTATATTATAAAAAGTTAAAAATTAAATAAAAAATAGAAATAAGTTGGATTGTGTATTGAAGTAATGAAATTATAAATTAGAATGATGATTGAAGCTTTATGGAAATTGAAAACACAAGTGTATGATTCTCACACAAGAAAAAGGCGTATTTGTCATTTAGTCGTGAAAGGTGGTTGCAGTGGTTGTTGCCAAATAACGGGATTTGTATAGAAAAAGAAAGCAATATAAGCGTAAAGTGGAGATTGCGTCCTATGTGGGAAATCTACCTACATCTCACTATTCCTTTCATCACATATCTTTTTCTCATTATTTTTATGATTTTTAAATATTAATATTTTTTAACATTAATTTCATTATCTATTTTTTTAATTCCATGTTTAAAATTATTCATAGTCTTTACTTAACTCTTAAATAAAAAGATAATACGTTTTAACATACTCAAACTCGTGTTCTCGTATACTGATAATAATATCAATACCAATCAAATTAATACGCAATTGACAACCATGGAATTTTTTAACTTATTTTCGCAAATAATTATGGTCTTATATTAGGTTTTAATTCTTAATATAAATTATATTAGCTATTCTTTAAAAGTTGTGTAATGTTTAATGGTGTCCGGTTCTCTACCTAACAGCGCCCGTTTTTGGACAAAAACAACGTTTGTTACACACGACTTTTGGTTGATTGATTTAACTGGTAGTCAATGTCAAAGTTTCTCACAGTTTTTCTTAAAGTTAGGAGGTTTTTTTCCTTACCAATAATAATAATAATAATAATAATAATAATAATAATAATATACTAATATATAACACATTTTTAATTATTTACCAATTTACATCAAGTTTTCAAAGTGAAGAAAGAAATAGATTTTAAAAGGGAGCTGTTATATGCTGTTTAAAATTTCAACATAACCTATAAAATTAAATGGATAGAATTTGTGTTTTTTTCTTCATCTCTCATTATATTGTGAAAAAAAATGCTCTTTTATAATATAATTAGTATAAAAAATTTCTCAATAAAAAAATATAATTTATTAAACTTTTTTTATTAATATTAATGGCAAAATTTAAACCTTAATCATTATACTTATGTGTTTAATTTATGATCACATCATATGTTATGATGTAAAAATTATATGAGAGAAAAAAATGAAAAGATAAATGATTGATTTAAAAATTAAGTTAGTTCCTATATGGATATGTATGTATATGATCCTTATTTCATATATAGAAGTGTATATGATCAGAAGATAATTATCTATACTATAATAAAATGACTCAATAAGTCTGGTGTCACAAGTCAAACGACACTAACTCAGTTGGTAAAAATAACAAAAAGGCTAAACTTGTTGGTTTTTAAAAAGGAATAAATCTCAAAATTATACATGAACTTCAATTTGGTGCAATTATCTCACTGCCACACAAACTCATCCTTCAAAGCAAACCTTGACATCAAAATGGATAAAATTCTCATTACTTGATCGTTATCAAACCGTCTATTCAAGACATCGACCTTCCAGGTATAAGAGTCCATGTCAATTAAGTTAAAAACATATGAATTTATTTATGCATTGACCCATCACTCTTGCTTGTTTAGGACCCGACAACCATGGATCTCGCCATATATTAATCGACGCGCCACTACCCACCTTCCACTTGCCTCCCTCTTCAATTGCCCTACGAGTAGACAAGATGCTATACTAGGTATATGAAGGGTAAGACCCAAGCTTTGCTCTCATAAAACCACTCATTTGATAATACTAGGCTTTCATAACATGAGCCAGTAAACAATCTAGTCTCATTATTAGCCTCAATGCTTGTTTCTCCAATAGAGCTATGTTAAACAAACCCAAGTCTCGGAATCTTAATCCACCTTCGGCTTTCGACTTGCACAATAATTTCCATTGACACTAGTGGATCCCTTTGTTTGTTCTGCTACTTCGCCTCCAAAACTTGCTAATGATGCTCTCTAATTCATGACATAAAGTAATCGGAAGCAAAAAACCAGTTCATAGCATAAATAGGGATTGCTTGTAGAATGGATTTAATGAACACCTTTTTTCCTCCTACAGATAGATAACGTATACTCCAACTATCAATATGTTTCAGAAACCTCTCCTTATATCCCAAAAACGCCTTCTTTCTCTTACCCACAATTGTTGGTAACCCTAAATACTTTTCCAGATTACTTGAAATACGAACCCCTAAAATATTCCCAATTCGATCCTTCATCCCACCATCAACATTATTACTAAAATACACCAACAGCTTGTCAAAATTGATCATCTATCTTGAAACCCCTTCATACTCCAACAAAAGTTCTTTCATTGCAATCGCTCCCTCTTCCTTTGCCTCTCTAAATAGTATACCATCGTCAGCAAAAAATAAATGTGTCACTGCTAATCCTCTCATTCCCACTTTCTCTCCTCTAATTGTTCCTTCCTGTTTAACCAAATGGAGTAAACTTGAAAGCCCTTCAGCACACATAAAAATTAAATATGGACTTAAAGGGTCCCCCTGTCTCAATCCCCTAAAAGGCCAAAACTAATCTCCCCTCCTTCTGTAACACCCTAAACCCGGTCAACACACCACGACCGAATTCAGTATGTTACAGAGTGAAAATATTTTAAAGAGAACAAGCTGATGATTTACTTTTGTGGAAAATTGTTATCGAAAACACTTTTGTCGTTTTGAGTTCAGAAGAAAACCCATGTAGAATGTTGTTGAAACTATTTTGTTGATTTGAAACCCGAAAAACTCATTTTGGAAAAAAAATCGTTTGTCGTTTCTAGTTTTGGAAAGTCGTTTGGTTTTATGGAAACCCGAGTGAGTTTAGAGCAATAAAGTTAAAACCGTTGGTATTTGAACTTGAAGAAAAACTTAGTTTGAAAAAAAAACAATTGAGTTAACTTGTCGTTATCACTAATTTGTTATTACCCGATGGTAAAGTTTGGAAAATCCCGATAAGAGGTATAATTTTTTTAAAAACGTTGATTTTTACCGGTTATCAGAGCATGCTAGGTTATTCAACTTAAGCATAATATAATAAACATAAAAGTAGATAAGTAAAACCCAAAATATTAAATTTAGCGGCCTTATTACAAATCCAAAACCAAATTTAAAGAAAATATAAACTGAAATAAAAGTTTAAAACGAAACCCGAAAGCAAAGTGCATGGCCACCTCGAGTCCTCCCCGGCTCCATATCCGTGATCTATGCCTCATCTGCAAAATGTAAGGGAAGGGGTGAGTTGCCGCGACTCAGTGCATAAATCCCCATCCCGATAGTAACAAGCACTTACACAATTCATAAGTAATTATGCAAATCATGCAAACCCCACCTAACCATCCGAACTCCTGTGTCTACCCCGTGTGGTCAAAACCACTGGTGGTCAAAACCACTGGTGACTGTAGTCACAAATCATATAAGTGTGGTCAAAACCACTGGTGACCGTAGTCACAAATCATATGGCGGGGCTAACCCATCGTGTGGTCAAAACCACTGATGACAATCCCGTAATCAACATGTGGGGCCAACCCACTGTGGTACCAAACCGCTGGGACGAGTCATAATAATCCATGTATGGTCAAAACCACTGGTGACCGTAGTCACAAATAGCATACGTGTGGTCAAAACCACTGGTGGTCAAAACCACTGAGACTTAGTCACAATTATAATATCGAAAACGGGGCCAACCTGCTGTGTGGTCAAAACCACTGGTGACAGTCTAAACCATCCTTCCCCCTCCTCTCAACATACCCATCATCATGAACACATTCTCCGTAGCATATTAAAAGGTTTATAATGCAAATATCACATAGCATAACATGATCAAATAGTATAACAGCATATATCGATAGCCAATTAACAGGGAACTTACCCGGAGTCCACGCTCATACCCACAAGGGTAACACACTGATTTCAATAGCTATTTCGGCTTTTAACAGTAAACATAATTAACACATTACTAATGAAGTGTGTAAGAGTTACACACTTGGCTACTTGTGAGTCTAACGAATCCCGAAAAATAAGATCTACCCACAAATCGAGAGAATCCCAAAAATCAAGTCGCTTGCCTTCAACCTCCCTATATTCAGCCAACACCAAATCATCAAACAAGAACCATTCGGCTTAACCAAGAAATCCCGAAGGATGTAACGCACAGAGATAGACACCCTTACCTAGATCGACAACACCCGAGCCTTTAGGCTTAAATCACAAGCCAAACAAATCCTGAAGATCAACTGAATGCGGCTACACTCCTTCCTACAATCGGCCAAACACATCACCATAGATCCAATAGCCATTCGGCACAACATAAATCCCAAAAGAAAATAACCTGAACCAAAAGAGATCGTCTCTCTTACTTTAGACTGACAGACTCGGCCACCAACCACCAAGGTTCGGCACACCCTAGAGATGTTTAGGGATTTCGGCTACTTCACCAAAATAGAAGATTTCGGTCTACAAAGAATGGAGAAATGAAAAGAGAACATGGAAAGTGAGATTTCAGCACTAGCTGAATCGATTGAGAAAAAGAAGAAGAAACAATACTCACCAGGAATATTCGACTATAGATCCAAAAGAAAAGAAAAGAAGAAATCGCAAGAGGGAGAGGAATGATGGTTTCAATTAGAAGATCTGGGTATTTCGGCACAATAAGATTGAAAGAAAAAGGAAGAAATCGAATGGGGAAAAGAGTATTGCTCTCGGTTTTTGAGCAAAATAGAGAAAAGAGAGTAGAGAGAATTTGGTTTGGCCTTTGAGAAAAATGAAATGCACAAAGGTGCTATGGAGTTTCGGTTTGACACAAAATAGGAGAAAAGGGTTCGGCTAAGACTTGCACAAAGAAAAATGAAAGAAAGAGTTCTAAAAGCACTCCCCTAGCTAGCCGATTATAGCTACCCCCTAGGCACATTCGGCCACCACCAAAGGAACCCTAAAGCCGAATGCTTCCTTTGCCCAAAACACCTTCCAAATTTTGGCTACACACCCTCTTCTCAATCCCCTCATTTTCTCCTTATTTTTCTCTTAACCACCAATTCAAACGAGTTTGAATACATCAAACTCCACAAATTTCTCTCATCCACACTTTTTAAATGTGTTGACCCCTTCAACACTTATCCAAGAGAGTCCATCCTGAGCACACTACCTCCTTAGCTTTGGTGTTAAAAACAATAAGCAGAAAAGGGATTTCTGCTACTCGAACCTAGGCTCTCCTTCCTACATGTGGCGTCACTTCCCTTGTACCTGAGTGGCGCCTCCCTTGCCACCTTACCACTGGGTTATTTGTGTCAAGACACTCCAACAATTCCTCTTAACCCCTAACTTCCTTAGCTCCCCCTTCCAAGTACCCAAAACGAAAATTTTTGCCACGACTCAGGCCTAACCCAAGCTCATGCCTGGACCCCAAAACGCCCTAAACTAGCACAACCAACATATTATCACATGCAACACAAAAAAAATGCAGAGACCCCGATTTAAGGATGTTACACCTTCCATTCAAAATAATTAAGTATGAAACTATTGGTACACATTGCATAATCAAATCAATCCAACTTGTATTAAAACCCATGCATTTAAACACCTTAGCCACAAACCCATATTCCACCATATCATAAGCTTCCCTTATATCCAGCTTAAACGCAAAAGACCTTGTAGTTGCAGAATGCCTCTTTTTATTGTGTACAGTAACCCATAAGCAATGATGACATTATTTGAAATTTGTCTCCTCGGAATAAACACTCATTGAGTTTCATCAATACAAACGTCCAACACTTTCCTTAGCCTATTCATAATTGTGGTAGTAATAATTTTGTAGATAACATTACACAGGCTAATAGGACGAAACTAAGACATTGTTTTCAAATTGGTGACTTTCGGAATAATCACTATATTTGTTTTACTAATGTTCTCTAACTACCCTTCTCCATTTAACATATGAATACAAAATTGGTATATCTTTTTTCCCACAATGTGCCAGTATTTCTGAAAAAATAAAGCTGAAAAGCCATCCATACTTGAAGCTTTTAGTGGCGCTATGCCTTTAACTACTTCCCATACCTTATTCTCTATAAAGACAACTGACAACTTATCATTCATACTTCCCAAAATGCTAGGTGTAATCCTTTACAGTACGTGTTCACAATCTCTTACCGAAGAAGTTAAAAATAGTTCTTTAAAATAATCGATAACAACCTCAACCATTCCCCTTTCTTCTGACACCCATATTCCATTCTTATTTTGCAAATCCCTGATGTTATTCTTTTTCCTGCGACTAGAAGCAAATTTGTGGAAAAATAACGTATTACAATCTCTAGATTTAAGCCAATTGACTCTCGCCCTTTGTTCCCAAAACAACTCATCTTTATCAGCCTCTATATTTAAAGCAAGCTTGACTTCCATCAACTCTATGAAACTATCCTCATCCGGTTCAACTAAAATTAGCTCTTCCAATCTCTAATTCAACTCATCCACCCTCTATTTTCTGCATCTCTGATTTTCCTTCGCCTATTTATTCTACTCTAAATCTAGCCCTTCCGATTTCATCGACGAACTCAGCTTTGATTAATCCCAAAAATCCTTAATACACCTCTCACAAGATTCTTCAAGAATCTAGTTCGCGTTGAATCTTAATTGGAAATCATCCATCGTCTTCCTAAAATATCTTTTGCCTACTATATCAATCAGTACCGGACAATGATAAAAAAAAAAAGCATGTGACAGATGCCTCACAGAATAATGGGGAAATAGCTTCTACCAAGTTGAACTAGACACCCCCTATCTAGTCGCTCACGCATGTTATTTTCTGGTAGCTGCCCTCTTTCCCAAGTAAACCATTGACCGAAGAAACCCAAACCTCTAAGCTCACATTCTTCCAATACGTTATGAAAATTCTACATCCTCTATTCATCCCGCACTTGTCCCCCTTGTTTCTCAAATGAATATATTATTTCGTTAAAATCACCCATTACTAACCATGGAAAGGAACAATCCTTTCTCGATTGTTTTAAAAGGTTTCACGAACACTCCCTTCCTTTCTCATCTAGTGGCCTATAAAACCCAGTAAATCTCTATCTCGGTAATCCTTTACTTTCATCAATTTCAACGTCAATATGTGATCTAGAAAAACTTATTAATTAAACTACGTACTCACTAATCCATCCTATTCATAACCCACCTCTAGAACCATCCGCATCAACTTCAATTCCATTCTGAAAACCACACCTTTCTTGAACTCATTTCATACGTCTCACACTTAATTTTGTTTTTATTAAAAACAAAAGTTGGGGCCTTATTTGTCTCAACCTATTCTTGAGACACCTTATTGCCTGTGGCTACCCCAATCCACGAACATTCCAATTGAGTATTTTCATTATTCCCTGTCGACCGACTTGCTAGTGGCCGCTGATCTATCATTTGAAGAACCCAAGTCTTTCGACTCCATAGAACTAGAAACATTCAACTTCCTCTCTTGGGTACATTGTCTTTTCTTACCATCAACCAACTCCACCAGATTATCCTCTATATCAGAATCAAAATCTATCCGCCCCTCCGCCCATGAATCCCTCCCATTATATGCTTGCTGAGTGTCAAACCCATCATGACGATTTACTCCTTCCCCAACCTTCTTAGCTCCCCCTGAAAACCCTCATTTAAGTCCCCCCTATATTTTCTTCCCTTAACCACTTATTAACTACTATCGACCCCTTTCTTGACATCGCTTTTATGGAATTGCCCCAACCAAACTCTAGTACTTGTGTTCCCAACATGAATTGAATCGGGCAGAAACCCTCTCCGTGACCTAGTTTACCACACAGGAAATAAAACAATGTTAGTTTCTCATACTGAAAGAGAGCATGCATCGAGCACTCCTGATCCAAAATAATTCTTTTATTACACTTCAACGGTAGTCGAACATTGATCCTTAACCTTATTCGCATAAACTTGCTAACTCCTTTCATAATCAAAGATGCACCATACTCTAGAAAAGTACCAATGAAATTACCAAATTGATGCGCCATGCCTCTGACATAAACCCTAATGGAAGAATTTGAATTTAGACCCAAAAAGTCGAATAAATCAAAGGAACTTGTAGTGGATCCTCCCCTTGTTCCATCTTGTGAAAAATTATCAGGTGCCTATTGAAAGTCCACGACATACTGTCACAAACCCTTTTTAGATGTAATTATTTTATAAAATAGATTAATTTTATAGAGTACTCTTAAACTAACTACGTAAAAAATCATTTTCTCAATTAAACATATCCATTTGTTTTTGTTAAATGTAACTTCTTATTATTAAGAAAAAAAGCTATCCATCCTTTTTAAAATATGATTATTACTTAAAATGTAAAATTTATATATGAATTATTATTTTTAAAATATAAACTTATATATAATATTTTTTCACTCGTTTGATAAACTCTAGTCACAAATTATGTGTCTTTCATAAACTTTTTTAGAGATAGACGTATACAAGGGTCAGATTATTATCCCAACTCCAAAGGCGTGCCTAATATATAGGAGGGTCTAGAAAAAAAAATATAAGACTTGAAAATGAGCTTGGAAAAAAATTAGACCCATTTAAAACATGAGTTAGGCTTGGGCTCTAATATTCAATGACTAACTTGATCTATTTTCTACTTTGCAATATATATTTTATTTTATTTTTTATATAGTATGCAATATATATAAAATTAAATTAAATATATAATACTATAAATGTAAGCTTAAAAAAATATGCTAAGTTATCTATGTTTAAAATATAAAAGAAATTCATAAAAAAGTAATAAAAGAAAAAAATAAAATTAATAAATAATATATTTAAAAAATTAAAAATAATATGGATGAGTCTAGAATGAGTTTAGGTTAATCATTTTTAATTAGGGTAAACTACTTAGTTGGTCACCCAACTTTTAGGGTGCTTCCATTTTGGTCACTTTATAACATCCCAAAAATCGAGTTAGAAGAAAGTGAGTTAGTGAAACATAGAGTGGTTAAGTTTTGGGTTTGAATTAAAATTTTGAAACGTGTGACGAGGAAATTGATCTGGTTCAGTGGTTAAGTGTTCTGAGCATGTGTGTGAGGTTTTGAGTTTGAATCCTGTTTTGGAAAATATGCTATTTTGCTTAAACCCTTACCTTGGAACATGTGGTTTATAAGTAATTGTGTGCAATTGATATCAAGAATGAGTCTGCTTGTTCAATGGTTGAGTATCTGTACACCATTTGGTCTTGTGTTCGAGTCTGGGTAAAAGCTATGGAGATATTGTTTTTCTAAACTACTTGGTGGGGTAGTTTATTTAGTTAACTAAACTTTTCCAAGACAAAACTTCCGTTTCTGTTCACATTGTTTCATTTTTTTTTATTTCTAATGTTACCTTTTGCTTCCTTCTGCATTGATTCGGTTTCACCGTTTCAAGTTCCTTTTGTTTTGTGCTATGTTACGTTACATTGATTCTGTACGGGGTCTGACTTCTCCTTACTAGTTCGATTCGTTGGACGGTAAGTTTGATTTAAGTTATGGTGTCGAAAGTTCTTCGACATAACTTCAATTTTAGAATGTTAGTTTTTAGCGATTTGATTTTGAGTTAACTGTTTGTTGGACAATTGCTTGTCGTTTAGGGATGAGAATTCATCCTTATTGCTCCTGCATCGAGTCCATATTAGGTGGGTGCCAAAACCTCTCTTTTTCTGAGTTTTCAATTGTCAAAAAAGGGACTGTCGACGCCACACGGCCAGGGACATGGGCTTATGTCTAGGCTTGGCCGTATGAGCCACACGGGCAAGGACATAGGTGTGTGTCTAGGCCGTGTAACTCACTGTTTACGCTTTAAAACCACATGGCTAAGGACCTAGGTGTGTGCCCAGCCTGTGTGAGCCACATGGGCAAGGACATGGGTGTGTATCCATGCCGTGTATCTCATAGTTTATGATTTAGAACCACATGACCAGGGACATGGGCATGTGCCCAGGCCGTGTGAGCCATACGGGTAAGGACATAGGCATATGTCTAGGCCGTGTGGCATATGAATAGGATCTGAATCTTATTTTTAAGGCCGTGAGTGTTGTTCAACATGAGCACTGACCTCCACAATGTATTTATGATCTAAATTTGATCGTAAGAGGACTATCTAATGCTTTAAGTCTGATATACGGATGATATATACGATATCTGAATGTGTTAAACTAATGATGAACAACTTGTGATCTATACGCATATCTGTTATGTTTGAACCTAAGTGAGTAGGATCCGTCAGAACGTAATGTAGTATTGTCTATGTGTGCGAATTATCAGGTATAATATGTATTCTGTTAAGTTTGTCGGTACGCCTCTGCGTTGCTCTGTTGATAAAGAATATGCGATATCTTAACATGTTAGACTGATTGTTACTGACTCTGATTTATAACGTTGCATGTGAATTCATGGCAAATCTGATATGGTTCACATGGACTCTCATATTTACCGTTTCTATTATTGAGAGATAGCATGACTTACATGCTCATTGCTCTGATTATGCATAAGCATGCCATGACACATTGCATGGGACTTGGGTTGAAGTAAAAGGAGGAAGTTTCTGGAAATTTAATGATCTGCATTATCTGGTGGTTTATCCACACTTCTGTTTTGGTAGTTTGACTGCACTACAGTGGCTTGACCACATATATTTGATTGGCAGTTTAACTGCATATTGATAAGCCATTGTTGCCGGGCAACTCGGGGTGGCTTTATTGGTGTGTTTGGATTGATGAGTTCGGGGAAAAACTCTATTCTGGTGTGTAGTAGAGTTTGGGAAGACTGTTCTGATAAATCTGCATTCTAATCTATTGAAAAATACTATATATGCATAAACATACATGCTCCGTTCTGCTCTGTTCTGTTCTGCTCTGTTCCATTCTGTTTAGTATTTCTCTGCTCTTTCCATCCTGTTATGTCCTGCTTTATTTGGTTTTGTTTTATTTGAATTGCGTTGTTTTGCTCTATTCTGTTTTACTTTGTCCTGTTGTACTACCTCTATTGAAATCTCTGTGATACTCTAGATCTATTTCGTACTAGTTATATATTATGTTACTACGATTTATATATTACGTTCTATTTTTTTGTATTGAGTTTGGTTATACACGATGCTTGCTGACTCACCCTTGCCTTACTGTTATCTGTCAGGAAAGCATCTGATTTAGGATCGGACGACGTGCGGGAGCTCGGATTGTTTTGCACTGAGATAACTACAATTTAATCCTTTGGATTTGTAATCTGTTTTGGACATGTCTTATTTTTCTTTTTAAAATCTCGTCAGTATCTGTCAAGTCTAAAATGAAACTACAAAATCGTCTAAATCGACTAAAACGAATTTCTGGTTTTCAATGTTAAAACTCTGAAAAGAAGTACGTTTTTATTACATTGGTGTAACTCATCCAGATTTGGCTTAAACTTCTAGGTTGGGTTTGGGGTGTTACACACTCAAAATGAAATCCTTGCAATTTGGTCACCCAACTTTTAGGACACTTTCATTTTAGTCACTTAAGCATTAAATCTCTAATGATGGTTAACTGCACGCACCACATCATGTTTACACATTCATTTTGGTCACCCGACTTTTAGGTTGCTATCATTTTGATCACCCAAAAAATATCTTTTTAAAGTATTGATTGGGGTAAAAAACATTAAGGATTAAAGCTAAAAAGGGTAGAAACTAAAATAATACACAAAAATTATCAAACTATACTTGTTTATCTTTTTTTTTTTTTAATTCTAAATTTGGGTTTTGAAAAATAAAGTTTTAAAATTAAGATTCAAAATTATAGTAACAAATCGGTTGACATTATCAATGAATAGTTTTTTAAAAATGTATTTAATTTATTTTGACGTTTTGAGATTATTTTAAAAAATTATCAAAAAAAATTATTGTCTTTAATAGTTGTGCATTAAAATCAAATTTTTTATTATATGATCTTAAATCTTTTATGCTAAGCTAAAAGCAAAGAAAAATCATTGCAATTAATTAATTTTATTTTCCATTCCAAACAAAACTTATAATGCTTTTCAGTAAACGAAAAACAAGCAATTAATATTATTAATTGCAAATATATTTTTCTTTACTTTTAGCTTAACATGGAAGATCCAGGAGTATATAATCAAAAAATATTTAAGTTTTGTAGGTAATTATTAAATATGAGTTATTTGAGTTAATTTTGTTAAGGATAATCTGAAAACATAAAACAAAATTTAGAATTTTAAAAGGATATTGAATTAATTAATTTTAATATTATAGTAACAAATCGATTGACATTATCAATCGATAAAAAAATTTCAATAATTTATTTTGATGTTTTGAAATTTAAATTTTTAATATTAAAAAAAGAAATTTAAAATTTTGGCAATGGAATAAACAAGTACAATTTAACAATTTTTGTGTATTACTTTAGTTTCTACCGCTTTTTCACTTTAATCCTTGATTTTTTTACCCCAATCAATACTTAAAAAAAAAGTTTTGGGTGACCAAAATGAAAACAACTTAAAAGTTGGGTGAATAAAATGAAAGTGTAATACCCTCACTCGACCCGATCGCCGAATCTGGGTGTGGAGTGCCATAAATGGACCGGTTTGGACTAAACATCTAATTGTAAACTTAATAACTTTAAGACAATCTTTATTAAATAATAAATATCTCTTACATCAGAAACCTTGAATTAAAACAAAAGTTTATTATCACCAATCTTAAACTCTAAGGGAACTATTTAAATACAATATGTTTGATCCGGAGGTGAAGCATCTAAAGGTACCCCTTTTTATGTGCATGACCTTTTAATGACAATGATTCTTGATCTAACACGGTTTGACTGGGTCTCTCCTCAAGATCCTTAATCACCAACGAGTCTTGCAAGCATAAACCAAAATTTCGTAACTTTAAAAGAACTTAGTGAGGTTCTTTACTATATTACGTAAATTAGCCCCAATATTGCCGCGATATTTAAAAAGAGAAAATAAAAACATTTAACTCCCTGATAGTCTTGGGACAATTTCTTTCAATCTGGGTTGGCGGGCTTTGATTCATTCATCGAATTTATCTATAAGCGGATAGGCCGCTAAGCGATCTTCCCCTGGCTGACCCTATAGTCATTCAACAAGTTTTGGTAGTTTCTCAAATGTCTCGCCATAACCGCAGACTCTGTCCCATCCATACGTACATTCTTTCCTTCATCCATTTCCTTTCTCGGACATCCATCTACAAATAGTTTTTAATCTTCAATCACTTAGTTGGATGGTCAGTTACCAGTATAAATCCACTTTCCCACCTTGGACTTATAAGGTAGTCATCCTGCCTACCATCCTAATAAACCTTTAGATTTGCCTTCCTTAGTGGTCATGGTAAACCTGTTTAGTCCTTGGTAGGCTCTATTTTCTTACTCTAGTCTTGTAGGACTTACTAACATTTCAACAGTGGGTTTAACTAATGAAGACCCATACCACTTTGACAGATTAGATCTCTTTTTGCACTCCATAGATAAGTCCTCTTCCCTTGCCTATTTACCCGGCACTACTGGCACGTCATTTTCCTCTATCTAAATCTTGTTGGGTTACCACCCTTATGCCCTACCGACTTCCATGGTTACTATTTTGGTGGGTTGTTTTCCTTTTCTACTACTTTTGCTCTGTTTGGAAAATTTCTTGAAGTCTGCTTGCCAACACTTGCCTTTTTTTTCAACTCTTTTCTCCATATGCATGATTTTCCATAATTACTGTCCTTGCAATTCATTTCGTGTTTAATGTCCCGGAAGACTCTCTCTTATGGTGCTGCCATAGTTGAGCTATGGTCTTACACCATTTTCACCCTGTGTTTATTACCTCGGCAGACTACCCTGTGTTTACCATCCCAGCAGACTATCCTGGTTGTTTTAGTTGAGCTATGGTCTTACACGTTAAACCTCTTTTAAGGTGTCGCCTCGTAGGACCTTATCGCGTCGTGGTGTCGCCCTATAGAGGCTGCTGAATGTCGTCGCGGTTTTACCCTATGGAACCTAATAACCATCAATATTGGTTATTCTCATATCTAACCTTGATAATTGAACACCGAAGTGTCCCTCTTGCAAGGCCTAGAGCTTTGCATATCACGGGTGCATTCAGCAACACTGTATGGCAATATCTAACAAGAATTTCATTTTCTTTATTCCTCTATTTTCCATTCATAACATTGATGCTCGAATACCGTAGTGTCCCTTCCGCAAGGCTCAAAGCTTCGCACATCCCGGTGCGCACTCAGCAACACCGTATGGTGATATCTAATAGAAAATTTCCATGTCCCAAATCTGAATTTCATCTATCTCATTAATAATTTCTCTTTGTACTTCACAAATTTATAACATGCAAGCACATGCATATGAGCATGAAAATATAATAACATGGAGTACACTCAATTTAGCTAAGTGCTACCACAACTATATTATGCATACATGGCATTCTCAATTAACAGAGAGCATAGAACTCATTCCAGACTCGACCTAGATTCATGCCAGTCATGCAACATCCCGAAAATGAAGTATAGAAACTTACTCTATGGTTCTTTACCTCCTCAACTCAACTTTTCTGAACACCAAAGCTATCATTGTCCTAGCAACAGCTTATTAGATTCTCCATATTTTCAACTAAATCCTCACGATTACCACTCTATGGAGAGCTTTCTAACCATCTATTCTTCGAAGCAACCAAGAAAGAAGATAAAGAAGAGAAGAAAATGAAACAGATTTGAGAAGAAGTTTCGCTAGAAAGTCATTTCCCAACTATTTATAGTCGTTCATGCACGATATTCCATTGTATAAAAAACATTCATTGACAATCATTTTGTCTAACACTAAGGGGCCAGCTGGTTCTAATCCAACCGAACCAGAATTGAATCTCAACAATGTCCAATTTTGTTACTAAATTTTCCAGCAGAGGCCACCAACTTATGACTTCTTTTAATTTAACCCCTAAATTGTTCTTAATTTCTGAATTTAAAGGAAACCAAATGTGACAGAAAGCGTAAACATGATGTGGCATGTATAGTTAATCACCATTATAGATTTAACACTTGGGTGACTAAAATGAAAGCACCCTAAAAAATTGGGTGACTAACTAGGTATTTTACCCTTTCAAATATTGGCAGGTTGGAGCTAAAATTGAGGCCCATATTTCAACAAGGGCCATGCTTGGGAAAGTATAAAGCATGCTAATTACTACATAGGTTTTGCATGACTTGACCCATGAACATCTCTATTTGTAGATTAGGGTTTAGTTCATTTGTATGCATATTATGTTGTTTTATATATAAGTATGCATGCATATGAAACAACTTTAAATTTTAAAATTATAAACGCAATTGTAATGACTCGATTTTTAGTCAGCATAAAAAAATGCAATTTTGGAACCCAAATTCGTAAATCAAGTCCATGAGATTATAATAAGAGGATTTATGGAGTTATTATGAGAATACATTAAAGAATGATTATGGAATTTAATCGAGAAAATAGTTAATTAAAGTTTAAGGGCTAATTTGTAAAAGTCAATTGCTATTGAGTTTTAAATTAGAAAAATGTGTAGGGACCCAATAAAAAATTACCATAGGACCTAAATGGTTATTAGACCATTGATATTGTATGATGGTGTATGATGATGTGAACATCCACTTAGTTTTATTAAGGAAGATGTTATAATTAAATAAAACATGTTTTAAAGTTAATTAAGTCTAATTAATTAGTTAATTATATATATAATCTAAGTGAATAGTGAGAGAACATATCATCCATCTTTACCTCTTCTAGTGTTTTCCAAGGTTGAAAGGAAGATGAAGTTTCTCTCTTTTTCCAATTTGATCCAAATTACCAAGGTAATTGAACCCTTTTTCTTTAAGATTTTCATAGATTTATGATGCATTAAGTTTAACGTAGTTAACCCAATGCTTAGATTTTGAGATTGTTAAGCTTATATTAACTTACCATTCATGAGGTTTGAGAGAGTAAAGCTTGGTAATGAGGATAGTTGAATGATGAATTTAGATAATGATAGAATTATGTTAAAAAGTAGTGAATTTAGCCAAAGTTAACGTTTATATAGTTAGGAAATTATGATAAAGAGTGGAAGTACAAGGTCCCTAATGAAAGAATTTGAAATTAAATTTTGATATGATGTTAAATATTGAAAAATATGAGTATTTCGAAAATCAGGATTTAAAAAGGTTAAATAAGGTCATACATCTAATGGCATTATTGTTGGTGAGCCATTGAATGACTATTTTATGTTTAATTATTGCCATTGATTATGGGTGTATATGCTTATATAGAAAAAGAATTGGAAAGAAGTGAAGCAAGCAAAGGAAAGGCTAAAGTGTTTGATTAAGCCTTGTGATATCTACTCATTTTTTGTTTTGAAAGGTAAGTTATCATGGAACTTACTATCCTTCTTTGTGTGATATGTATGCTTGTGCCTATTTTGATGTTAATGTTATCAATGGTTATAATACATGCTAAATTTTATATGGAGTTGACATTATTGGCAAGGAAGCATAAATGAATAAAGATTAGCTTGTGGCAAATTGAATAATGATATGTGAACTAGGAAATGAAATGAATGTTTATATGTAAGATGATATTGTTGGATTTGGTACCCTAAGTGTAGTATTGTCGTCTATATACACTTGTAATTTTTTCGAATAGATTAGTTAATAAAATGATTCATGGATTGTATTAATAAAATTTGCATAATGTTCTCATGTGGTTTTTGTATGCAAAGCAAAATAGAAGAAAATATTAGATTACTGGTTGTCTAATGTTTAAACTAATACTAAGTGGTATTACATGGTCGGATCGTAGTACGGAAAGACAACTTATATTAGTAGATGAACCTAAACATGTCCTTAGTTTAATCAGAAATGAGCAAACCGATTGAAGTACTAATATGTTGTCTATTAAGTTCAATTGGGAAGATGCCTTGTCTTGGGCATCGGAGCAGATGACTCTCAGAAGATAAAAACATAGATGTGAGTAACAGCACATTGAACTGGACCCAAGAAGAATAGATCTTGAGTCCGTTTATGGATTTATTCACTTGTGACATTCAAAGTGTGATATACCTTAATCTTGAGTAGATGACAAGCTATGTATGTGTGACTTGTATACTTTGATGTAAGTAAAAGCCTAAGTTCAAATAGATAAGGAACTGAAAACTGGTGCATTGGGTATACAACTTTTTCAGTATGTAGCGTCATTCATAGCCCAAGATATATGTAAATGATATCCTCTTAGTGGCATTACATGGTAGATGAAAAGTAAACATGGCCATGGGTTGTTCGTCTTTGTGATGAATGACCTGATTACTACTTAGTAATTGACTTTTCATGAAGGAAGATGTAATAGTTACCATGAGATAAATAGGATCATATTGGGGAGTAGATTTATCCTAAAGAGATTAAGGATATCCCATGAGTGTAACACACTTATAACAAGGTCATTGGACGAGCACTGGTCGAGTTGCTTTCATAATGATATGTCATTTGGGAGAGCTCAATCACAATAATATAGTGGAATGACATCGTGGCTAAATGAGTTTATAATTAATAGGCGAAAAGTTAGAACTTAATTATAAATCATTTGAGCCCTAATCACATATATCCAATCGGTCCCTCTGCTAGCTTATTGAAACCAAAAATGAATTGGATGTTGAATCAAATGAACAAAAATGAATAGAAATGGTAAAATTAAATAAATTGGATTTAGTTTTTCTATTGAAATAATCTTTTACTAATTCAACAAGGGTTGCACTTCTTCTTTCTATAAATAGATGGCATCGATAGGGCTAAAATATAGAACTTGGAGATATTGTTATTGTGCCCGAAAATAGTGAGAATTTATTTTCTAAGTATAAATTCTATTTTTTGGAATAAAAATTCTATTGGTTTCTATTGAAGAGAGATTTGTTTTCCCACTGAAAGTAAAACAAACAATTTTTCTTTTTGTGTTTGATTCGAATTCGTTCAAGCTTACACTCGAAGCAGTTCGTGGTACGAGAATAGCAGAGAAGGACGTTCGGTTGAAAGCTAGGAACGAAAAAGATCCGTCTAACCAAAGACACGATTTCGTAAAGGGTTCATTGTTATAAATATCACAAACCAACTCGGTTTTCAAAATTTTATTTTTCCACTGTGCAAGAAAACCTTTTTCAAACAGATTTTTTTTCCAACAAATATGTCTATGAAATGTAACCATAATAATGCTAAAAGATCTTGTAGTTTGTTACTAATTGCATATGTAATTCGTACCCGGTTACTACTTATGAATTGTGGAAATTGAAATGTGATTGTCATAGCATATGTGTATACATATATGATTGGTAAATGCCCATGTAAACTTAGTCGAAAGACTAGGATACAATTGGCATGCCACTAGGGTCGTTTGTACATTTCTTTACAAGTTTGATATTAATGTGGAGGCTCTGTTATGTCATTCATGTATCCATTGTTTGTTGCAAATCATCGAGTATGCATTGTCTCTACAGGAACCTTGGTGTAGTGCAGGTATGTGTTTGCGTATGTATATGCTTTTGTTACTTACGAGCTTTGTACTCATGTGCTTTGGTGTGATGTAGCTTACTAGTATGCCCGAGTCCGTTTTTACTAAGGTTGCATGGGCGAAACGTTAAATTAAATATGAAATAGAGTAATGAAAAATGAACTTTATATACTATGCTATAAACCATTGTAGGTATAGTTACTTTGGTGTAAATGAGTGATGCACTGGAAGGAATTGTGAATTTTATGGTTATAAAAAGAATGGTGCGATTCTATGATGCTTTAGGTTGTGGTTACGATATTTGTCATGAGTATATATATGTTTATCTTGTCTTAAAATGTTATGTGCCTTGTTAGCTAGATTCGTGATTAGTGTTGGAAAAAATCCGGTTCGAAAACGATTTTTTTGCACAGTGGATGATTAAAATTTTGGAAATTAAGCTGATTTGTGATATTTATAGCAATAAACCGTAAACCGAATTCACACCTGTGCTTTCGGATAGACGTGTCCTTGTCATATCCAAGTTTATAATTCGATCCAACCTGATGTTTGTTTTCCTATTTCCAGAATAAACATCTTAATGTTTTTCCAATTAAATAATCTTCTCAATCCGATTCTAATTCCGTTAAAATCATGACGACTTTATCTACCATTTCACCAATTCTTGCTTTTAACTTGTAATTGCTTTTAATAGGTGATTTTGCTAATTTGCAACCCAACATGTCTGTGTCTATAAAAAGATCTAAGATATAATTCCTTTGGGAGATAAATATTCCCTCTTTCGATCTGGTACTTCTATCATAAGAAATACTGCAACTTTCCTAAGTTTTTAATTTAGAATTTTTGAGCCAATCATTTTTTAAGATAGACCATTTCTTCCTTGTCATATCCTGTCATAATTATGTCATCCACATAAACTATAAGGATAATGATCTTACCTTTGTGATGTCTTATAAAAATGGTATGATCGATATTACTCTGCTAATAGCCAAACGACACTATGCTTTACTGGATTTGTCAAACCAGGCTTTGGAGATTGCTTTAGTCATATAAGGCTTTTTTCAGTATACACACCTTCCCTTAGGTATTCTCATTATCGAATCCTAGAGGGATTTTCTGTTGGAAAACTCCTACTTAAAAATGATTTTTTGTCACAGCTGAAAAATAAAATTTTAAAAACTGAGCTGATTTGTGATATATATAGTAATAAAGTTTTTCCCAAAATATACACGTGCTTTGTACGAGACGAATCTTAAACATTCCTAGCTTTCAACTGAATGGCCTTCTATGCTATTCTCTTACCACAAATTGTTTCGTGTGTGGGCTTGAACAACCACGAACCAAGCACAGAACTAGAAATGATTTATTACTTTCAAAGTGATTCCCTCTCAATATAAACTGATAGAATTATAATTCCCAGAAAATAGAATTTATTCTTAGAAAATAAATTCTCACTACTTTCTGGAAAAATAACAATATATCAAACTTCTATGAAACTTCTGTAAATAGATTTATAAGGAGAGGTAAGAGAATCCCAATTGAATTATTAAAAAAACAAATGATATTTATATAATAGAAAACATTATTCTACTCTAACTAGAATGGATGATAAGGGGTTTTGAACCTCTCTTGTATTGGGTCCAATTATATGTGCTTCCTGTACTTTTAACTCAACACTTTATAATTTAATCCAACCTAATACATATTTTTCTATTACCAAAATAAATATTATTTATTTAATTTAATTATATAAATAAATTTTCCAATTAAATAAATTTTTCAACCCAACTCTAATTCCGTTAAAGTCATGACAACGTTACCATAAAAGAATTTACGAGGAAATATATTTAATTCTCATATTCAACAGATTCATAATGACTAATTAATTCAATTTCATTTTCGAACTTCAATTATTTAATTAAATAATAATTTTAAAATTTTAAATTAATTCTCAAGTCATTTCTATACTCAGTGAGAAAACACATTCATTTGCGAATGTGACACATTTCTCTAACTTTATCATTTCCATCAATTTGTATTCATTTGATTCTACATACAATTCATTTCTAGTTTCAATGAGCTAAATGAGGGACTGATTGGACATATGTAATTAGGGCTCAAATAGTTTATAATTAAATTCCAACTTTTTGCCTCTTAATTATAAACTTATCTATTCACGAAGTCATTCCACTATACTATCATAACTGAGCTCTCCCTTATTACATACCATTACAAAAGCTATTTAATCACTGCTTGTCCAATGACCTTGTCATAAGTGTGTTTCCCTTATAAGATATCCTTAATCTATTTGGGATAATTCTGTTCTCCCAATATGATCCTATTTTATCTCGTAGTAACTATTACATTTTTCACTATGAATATTCAATTACTATCAAATAGTAATTAAATCATTTATCACAAAGACAAATGACTCGTAACCACGTCTGCTTTTCATCTATCATGTAATGCCAATGACAGGATATCATTTACCCATTAACTGGGCTATGAATTCCACTATAGTGAATGATGCTACATACTGCAAAAGTCGTATACCCAATGCATCAGCTTTCGGTTCCTTATCTATTTGAACTTAGGCTTTTTCTTACATCAAAGTATACGAGTCATGCATGCATAGTTCATCATCACTCAAGATAAAGGTATTCCACACTGTGAACGTCACAAGTGAATAAATCCATAAACGAGTCTAAGATCTATTCTACTTGGGTCCTTTTCGATGTACTGTTATTCTAGTTAGTCACATGTATGTCTCTATCTTTTGGGAGTCATTTGTTCCGATGCCTATTGGACTTGATAGACAACATATTAATCTTTCAATTGGTTTTCTCATTTTCGATTAGACTAAGGACATATTTTAGGTTCATCTACTAATATAAGCTGTATTTCTGTATTACCATCCGACCAAGCAATACCTCTTAATAGTAGTTAAATGTTAGATTACCAGTGAGCCAATACTTGCTTTCATTTTTCTTTGCGTGTAAAAACCATTTAGGACAATATACAAAGGGTATTAATATAATTAAAGAATATTACTATTAAACTAATTTTTTCGAAAAATACAAGTGTACATAGATGAAAATACTACACTTAGGACACCAGATCCAACACCTTCATATACATTTCTTTTTTAGGTCCCCATGTAAGAAAGTTTGTTTTTCAATGAATTTTTACAAGTCCCGGCTAAGATTAGTTGTACAAGATAGTAAGATCCTAGTTGTATTCATTTTAGCGACCAAAGCAAATGTTTTCTAATAGTCCACTCTATATGTCTGAGTGAATCCTTATGCTACTAATTTGGATTTGAATCTCACAATCGAACCATCACCCCTATATTTGATAGTAAACACCTATTTGTAGCCAACCAATTTTTACCGTTGAGAAAGACTAACCAACTCCCATTTCTCAATCTTTGCAAGAACTTGCGCCTCTTCAATCATAACCTTAGTCCATATTGGATCATTAATAGCTTCTCTCTAATCCTGTGGGATAGACACAGAAGACAAGTACAAAAAAAACTCTATAAGATAGGGACAAGGAATCATAAGAAAGAAAGTTAGAGATAGGATGTTGAGTACAAGTTCTAACACCTTTTCCTTGGATTATTGGTAAATTTCAATCACTAGTAGGTTTGGGATTCGAGGAGGACTCACCTGACAGGGAAGAGTGTTGGCACTGAGTAGGATGTATGATGTAATCTTCTATTATGCTCTTTCTGGATTATGTCATCAAATTTGGCATATCTAAGAAACACGCAATAGTCTATCCTAAAACCAAATTCTCCTTGAAAGAGTAACAAAACAAGGTATCATCTCTTTACTTTCAATAATCTCATGCTAAAGAGATTGTAGGGATGAAGAAAAGTAGGGTTCATCCTCACGAAATTTAACATCCATGCTGATGTAATACTTTGAAAATGGTCGATGATAACATTCGTAACCATTCTGTGTGGGAGAACATCCAATTAAGACACACTTAATAACCCAATGATCTAATTTATCCCAAGTGCAAAGATGAATAAACCAAACACATCCAAAAACCTTTGACGGAACCAGATAATCCATTTTGCCTCGTAAGGCCTCTAAGAGAATTTTAAACTTAAGAACTTAAAGGGTTATTTGTTTAATAAGATAAGCAACAACAAGAATCACATCCTCCCAATAAGGTTTTGGGAGCTTCATAATGAGCATAAGTGATGTATCAACCTCCAAGAGATGCTGATTTTTCCTTTCAACAACACCATTCTGAGCACTTGTATCAGGATAACTAGTTTGGTGAATAATCTCATATGACTCCAAGTAATAATTAAATCTATACACAGATCCATTATCATTCTGAAAAATTTTAACCCTAGCATCAAATTGAGTGCTAATCAATTTATGAAAAGAATGAAAACATGATAAAACATCACTCTTGGACTTCATTAAATACACCTATGTCATTTGAGTGCAACAATTGTGACAAACCAACGATTTCTAGATAAAGAAATAATTCTATTAATACCCAAACATCAAAATGAATAGTCTCAAAAGGAAAAATACCTCTATTATTACACAAAGGATAATTGTTTCTAGCATGTTTCACATACTCACATGCATCACAAACTAAAGAATCACATTGAGTTCTAGAAAACAAATTAGGAAATAGCTTTTTGAGAACATTAAACGATGGATCTCTTAACTGCCTATGCCACTAAATTATTTTTCGGTTGAAATATTTATTATTGGATCTAGTACATTAAGTGTAGTATATATGTTAGTACACTTGCAATTTTTTCAAACAGATTGATTTATAAAATTATTCATGAATTACATTAATACCATTTGTATATTTTCCTCACGTGGTTTTTGCATGTAAAAAAAATAGAAGCAAATATTAGCTCACTATTTATCTAATATTTAACTAATACTAAGCGATATTACGTGGTTGAATCGTTATACTAAAAGACAAATTATATTAGTAGATGAACCTAAACATGTCCTTGTTTATCAGAAATGAACAAATCGATTGAAAGACTAATATGCTCTTTATCAAGTCCAAATGGGGAGATGCTTTGTCTTGAGCATTAGAGCGGATGACTACTAGAAGATAGAGACATAGATATGACTGACTGGCCTAACAGTACACCAGACAAGACCTAAGAAGAACAAATCCTGAATCCGTTTGTGGATCTATTCACTTATGATGTTCATAGCGTGACATACTTTAATCTTGAGTGGATGATGAACTATGTATACATGACTTGTATACTTTGATGTAAGTAAAAGCCTAAGTTCAAATAGACAAGGAACTGAAAGGTGGTGTATTGGATATTCAACTTTTACAATATTTAGCATCATTCACAATAGTAGAATTCATTGCCCAAGACATGGGTAAATGATATCCTTTCATTGGCATTACATGATAGATGAAAAGTAAACGTGGCCACGGGTAGTTTGTCTTTGTGATGAAGGACTTAATTACTATATGATAGTAATTGACTTTTCATGAAGGAGGATGTAATGATTACCATAAGATGAAATATGATCATATTGGGAGAACAAATTTATCCAAAATAGACTAAGGATATCCTATGAGTGTAACACACTTATGAAAAGGTTATTGGATGAGCACAGATTGAATAGCTTTTGCAATGGTATGTAATTGGAGAGAGATCAGTCACGATACTATAGTGGAATGATTTCATAGAAAAATGAGTTTATAACTAATAGGCGAAAAGCTAGAACTTAATTACAAATCATTTGAACCTTAATCGCATATGTCCAATTTATAATTTCATGTTGAACCAAATGAACATAAATGAATAGAAATGATAAAGTTAGAGAAATGTATTACATTCATAAATAAATTTGGTTAATGACCTAAGAATTAGTTTAAGTTTTTCAAATTATTATTTAATTAATTGAAGTTCGAAAATGGAATTAAATTAATTTGTCATTGTGAATCCATTGAATGTAAAAATTAAATATATATTTATCATAGATTATTTTACAGTAAAGTTGCCATGATTTTAACAGAATTAGAATTGGGTTGAGAAAATTATTTAATTGGAAAATTGAATTAATTTTAATTTAATAAATAATATCTATTTTGAGAAATAGAAAAACATGTACTGAGTTGGATTAAATTATAAAGTGTTGGGTTAAAAGTCTAAGAAACACTTATAATTGAACCCAATATATGAGAAACATGAACCCCGATTATAATACATATAAGAGGAGGCACACCTTATTGGCTGCCCTTCTCTCCTAGTTCAACTTGGGTGTTGACTTTTTCTATTAAATAGGTAATAGTTGCATTCTACTAATTCAATTAGGATTTTACTTTCTTTCCCTATAAATAGATGACACTGGTAGGGCTAAAAATATAAAAAAAATTACATAACTTTTGAGATACTATTATTTTGTCTGAAAATAGTGAGAACTTAGTTCGAAGTATAAATTCTATTTTTTTGGGAATAACAATTCTATTGGTTTCTATTTAGAGAGAGATTTTGTGATGCCCTTAATCCGACCAGATTCACTGGGTTCGGATCTTAGGTGTTACAAAATGATACAAAACATTTATTAAAAATAATTTACATTTTCTCATTTATTTCAACTTGTTATTGGAAGTTTGAAAATGAAAATTTAACGTTTGGGGATTTAAAATAAAATGTATGATAAATAACTTATTACATTAGATTTGTTATAGATATTTGAGAGATAGAAAAATTATTTTCAAGATAGACTCGAAGGGTGTGTTCAAGATTGCACCACAATTCGTTCTATGCATAACAACCCACTTCGCCACCATCTTGGCGTACTCCTAACATTGTCCCTCCAAGCGAAACTTCTTCTCATCATAGTTGAAAAGAAATAACAAACCTTGTAAGTACAATAATACTTAGTGAGCTCATGAACCATACATTGATGGATGTTTTGTAATCTTGTAGGAATCTCTATGAGCCTACTTCTACTCCGCATCATTTACTACGACTGGTACCATACAATCTTATCACTCTCGTATACGCCAATTGTCATACCCTACTATACTTAATCTTTCATATTTAATTAATTGGAGAATTCTCTCCATCATTTTATATTTCTCTTTTCCTATAATACTTTCATAACAAAATGTACCCTTAGAAACCACTCCCAGAAATCCATACTTCATCCCATGCTCTTCTCTCAAACAATTTCTTATTGACATTGTCTTGGTGGATACATACACAAAGTCTCATACTATTTGTTCATACTCTGACATACCCTGATCCAGTTCTGTACACATATCCATAATGATAATTCACGATGTATAACATTCAGATGAACTCCATATCATGCTATAATAGAATCTCGTATTTCAAAATAGCATTTTTCGTCGGTTCAAAAAATTTTTAGAAGATGTCATATTTCTCACTTTCCATATTTACATTTCCCTATGGCAGATAACCTTCTCGACAAACAGATATACATTTCTTTTTCACGAAACCCTTACGACTTTATTCAACTCTTATTTCAAAGCATCTCAATACCTTATCATAGAGACAAACATTCAGATTCATAGCTTACCAGATATTCCTATCAGTTCACACTACATAAGCTTAGCAGAAGACTAAACAAATATTCAAATAGAATATGCCACTAAGGCAGTCCGTTCAGAATTTGCCACAAAGACAGTCCTATTAGAGTTTGCCAAAAAGGCTATTCTTTCCTAATATGTTTACGACATGGATTTGCCTAAACTCACAATACGTGAGGTTTGCCCATCATCGTCTTGGGACACACAGGGAACCCCATTGGGTAATCACCATCCTTTAATTCCTTTCAGAGGGTGTCATAGCCATGGAATTTTTCTTCAGAGTTTCATTTCAGAGTTCGTGTTTAAAGTCCCGACGGACCCTTTTTAGACAACTCTGCAGAGAACAGACACATGCTTACTTGACAGACTCTTCATGCATTAACACAAGCTAAATTCAACTTTTTACTTCACTAACATACATCTAAACAGGACACACATCTGATATCATACATTTCAGACATATACATACTCAAACATATTTGAATATTTCAATACTCGTACACCATCTTCACATACTATACTCTTCATGACTTCGGATCCATAGTTTAATCAATTTTCTATATATTATTTATAATATGAACAGTACACATGCATGAGTCAATATAAAACTCACCTGATTTTCACCTATTGCAGTTCAAAGCTTCAGATCTAGACATCCAACACGAGAACGACAACAACCACTGCTTACAAGGCATAGGAACACCATTAAAACTCATTTGCATACTACTTATCATCATCTCAAACATAGATAACCCTCATACAAAACCTTATTTCTTTATCTTACTATTCATGCAGCTCTAATAGACTTACTTTTTCATAACTTTAACATGCAGAGTTACAATACTTACCTTAACATGGAGTAATCACTGAAAAGATCCAGATCTACAACTCCATTTTAAAGAGAAAGAAATACTATTGGTTTCTTAAGATTCAAATAGCAACACTTTTCAAGAAGGAAGAAGAAAAACTCTCTCTTTCTGTAGCCTAAATATTTATAAATATAACTTAAGTCCCCACTGGAACTTGACATGTGTCACAAACTTTCAAAACTGTTTTTATAAATGGTTTACCACTGTAAAGAGAACCTAAATGAAAATCCAATAAATTTATACACTTGGTTCATCTATTCTATTAATTTCTAACCAAATCATTTATAATGTAATTAGCACAGTAACTTAATGAACTTGGCGTACAATACCTTCGGTGATAACCCAATTTACCAAAAATCCTCAATACTCTTACCAATCTCTTTTTCTTACAACTCAACACATTTTGAGTTCAATCCTTCTATAATATTCTAACATCTGCTGCGCGCCTGATCTATACGCCAAGAACAACAATTAGACAGATAGAGCTGTGTGTCACAAACTACTACTAGTCTACTCATCAAAACTTAGGACCCGCCAAAATTAGGTGTTACAGGTTTACTTTCCTACAGAAAGTAAAAAAAAAAACATTTCTGGTTCTGTGTTTGGTTCGAAATTGTTCGAGCCCACTCTTGAATCAGTTCGTGATACGAGAATAGCGGAAAAGGTCGTTTGATTGAAAGTTAAGAACGTCTAGGATCCGTCTCACTCAAAGAATAGGTATTATTTCGGGAAAACGTTTATTGTTATAAATATCACAAACTGACTCGTTTTCAAAATTTTTATTTTTCCACTATGCAAGAAAACCACTTTCAGACCGATTTTTTTTTCCAATATTTATTCCCCCAAATAAGGCTTAAGGCATACTAGAGTTGTACTGTCCTTCTAGGAGATATAAGTCATCGTGCAATCTACCACTACCAATTGTCTTCCCTATCTATAGATCCTGAAAGACACAATGATCGAGAAAAAAATTCAAGTTTACAATCTAAGGATTTAGTGATAGTACTAACAAATAAAAGATTAACCAAAAATTTAGGAACATTAAAGACATATGATAAAGTGATATTTGGAGCATAGACAATAGAACTTGTTCCAGAAATGGAGGTAAGAGAGCCATTGGTAATACGCACACTATCGTTAGGATGACAAAGAGAATAGTTAAATAAGCTTTTGTTTGACCCCATCATATGTGTATTCATACTAGAATCAATAATCCAAGATTTAGAAGTAAAGTAGGCATTTAAAGCAGTACTTGATTTCACAAAGTTGGACTTGGCGCTTGAAGTGAAGTCAAATTGAGAGAAAAGACGATGAAAATGCTAAATCCTATTAGATGAGAAACTCTCAACAGAAGTTAACTTGTCCTCTGCACCGACAGATTCAGAAAAACTTGCCTAGGGTTAGGAATTGCCTCTTCGTTTCCCTCTACAACCTCTAGTGGATCGTCCATACAATTTCTAGTAGGAATCTGTAGTGTGCCTAGGCTTGCCACACTAGCCACAATGCAGGTGATCTTTGTTTGACTTTCCACTCGGTTGACTATCCTAACTAGCAAGAAAGAAACCTTCTCAACAAGTGTAGTATAAAGCTTAGCAGCATGCAAGCTTTCCTTTTGTTACACATAGGAGTATGCCTCTTGAGGAGAAGAAAACAGAGTTTTACCAAGGACTTGGACCCGAATCTAATTATAATCGGTATGCAACCCAGCCAAAAAATCATGAACTCGTTCCTTTTCCACCAGCTTTTGGAACTTTACAGCATCACTAGTATAATCCGCCTGAAAATCCTGAGAATAGTCTAGTTCCTGCTATAAGCTACTTAATTTAGAAAAATATTGAGAAATAGTTAGCTTCTCCTGCTTCATACTGTGAACCTTATTGCAAATCTAAAAAAAATTAAGCATTATTCCCAACATGAGAATATGTGAGAGCAACGACATTCCATATCATTTCAACAATATTTAGCAACAAGTAGGTTTTGGAAATATAAGGTTGCATAGAGTTGATAAGCTAGGTCGTAACAAGAGAGGTCTCCTAATCCCACTGATTAAAAGTTTTATTAGTGAGTGCAGGTTGCTTCGCAATAATTGTGCACTTCTCATCTTGTGTTTTAATAGAGCATTAAAAAGTGAACTAATAGCCCCCCCAAAAAAATTGCCTGAAAAAGATAGACAAAAATAGTCCAAAAACCATAAAAAAACCCCAAGAAATATACTAGCCCAAATATACCACACAAAGGAGAGAGACTGGAAAAGAGCACCAATAGAGTTGATGATGACGGAAGGAAAACTCCGACAGCAGGGGATTGTCACACATGGCGCATAAAGAAGAAGCGCCCCATGGTATGTAAGGCACCCACATATGGTGGTTGTCATCGAATTTTTTGGGTTTCGCCGATGATGGGTGGTCGACTCTTATGGTGGGGACTGTGAGAAAAATGACAAACCTAAAGTAGAAAGTGTCAATTTTGGATTTCTAGGGTTTTGGAAAAAATGAAATTAGGTAAAAATACCTAAGGAAAACCTCACTTTGATACCATGGTAGCAATCAGAGAAAGACAATGAATAATATTAAAGAAATATTTACTCAATTCATTGACAATTCTAAGAAATATGTACATGACATAAAAAATTATGATAAATAAAGAAATAATCTTAATTCAATCCCTAATAATCCGTTGCTAATATCCCTAAAAATTAGTTAAGGTTGTCAACATTTTCTTATGGGAATTCTACCATGTGATTGTTTCTTATAATAAGAGGCATACATGAGGATGATAAGTGTACCGTGTGTGTGAGTCATCAAGATACAACTTCCATGTCCGTGTGTGTGAGCCATTATTGTTCAACCTTAGGCTCATAAGAAATGCTAATATTTTGAAACTTATTGTGAAACTTGATGCTACCATTGTTATTAGCTTAATCCTAATTATAATTTGTCTAATCCATTGCTTTACACCTTAATTCATAATTGTAGGACTCTTATTAGCGAGTTTAATCATTACAAAGTTAATAAGCACATATTTGGAAAGAATAATTGTTATTAGCTTAATCCTAATCATAATTTGACTAATCCACTGCTTTACACCTTAATTCATAATTGTAGGGCTCTTATTAGCGAGTTTAATCACTACAAAGTTAAAAAGTACATATTTGGAAAGAATAATTGGAGTGCTTTTACGCTCACAAGGCATGAAGCAATTCTTCTAATCTTTCACGTGTATTTTACAAGTTCTAGTTGTCTTTTTGTTTTTTTTTCATACCAACAATTATTGAACAGTTTGAGCCCTATTAGGTGCGCTGACTGATGTTATCTTGAATGATCATGTTACTTAAATGTAAATTTTTTTAGTACCAATAAGTTTAAACATATTTATGCTTATTTTTTAATAAAAAAATTAAGAAGAGAAAGACTTAACCAATTCAACCTCAACAAAACTTCTGATCTAGTTAGCATTAAGAAAGGGCCTATCTAACCTTTCCAAAATTGTTTGATTTCCTTTCCAATTTATTTTGTCCAAGTGTAGCCATGAGACCACAACTACTAATGCAGTTGTTAAACTGTTCACAGCCTTTAAGACTTCCATGGGTTGCTCCATGTGCAACCATGCTCTAAATCATCTGCATATAGTTATAATTTAACTATGCTGTCTACGACTTGTACATTTAATCAAACAATTTCAAACGAATTTGAAATTTTTTTTTTAAAATATATATATATAAAAGTTAGGGCGGAAATAGAAAATTTATTTAGGGGATTATAATTAAATTATATATTTTTACATTAAAAATGTAATTTCACCATTTTAATAGTTTATATCTTTATAATTTTTAAAAAATTAAATCAAATTTTGATATTTTTGGAAGGTCAAAGTGAAAATTTACCATTATTAATTTAAAATTTTATAAATTATTAAGAAATTTAAATAAAAAATTTTCTATTTTAAGGGGGATTGAGCCCCTACCAGCGCTCCTAACTTTGCAACTGATAAAAGTTGACATATTATTATTTTTAAATATAAATATAAATATGTAATTTTAAACAAATAATAAAAAAATTTTAATTATTGATGTTCTTATTTTTGAGAAAACAGTTCTATTAAAAGAGTTTCAGCGTATAATGTATCTATTTGACAAATATATAGAGTTACTTTTTATATTGAATTGTTTTATGGAGATTCAATTTTACATATTAATGATAAAAGCAAAATGTTTTAAGTTAATCTATCTATATTAATATTAAAAACAATTAAATTTATATTATATTATATATTGATATATGATCCAAGTTCCTGCACTTTTTGTATACATCTAATTTAGTCTTTCTATTTTTAGGATTTAAATATGTAAATTTATTTGTTAATATCGTTAAAATTCTTCTGTTAAGTTTAAGTTAATTACAACGTCATTTTTTTGTTTCATGATTGCTAAATGAGTTTTTTTTTTTAATTTTAAGTTTAATAGAATAATTTTAATGGATTTAACAATTGGATTTGGATTTTGAAATATGAAATATAGAAGAACTAAATTCCTAAAAATAAAAATAGAAAAACTAAATTCCCAATATTTGAAGAGTATAATGACTATTTTAACCTATATTATTATTAATTTTTTGAACAATGTCATTATTGTTGAACTACTCATAGCTCCTCCCCAACCCATAAATAGGAGGATAATGTGCTTCAACACACTCGAACTCACATCCTCTTACGTTAACAACAGTGCCCATGTTCTCAATTGGCAACCTATATTATATTTTAAATATTGCATAAGATAAACTTTACCTATTAATATGCAAATCTTTGTTAATATAAATTTTTATAAATAAAAAATTCAGGTACTTTTTTATATTTATACTATTATTTAAGCTTTTTACTGATTTAATGTCATCATCAATCGGGTTACCAACTCGGTTAGTGAAATTATGAAAATATTTTTTTTGTAATTAAAATAAAATAAAATATTTTAGGGTACTTTAGCTTTTTATTATAATTTTATTTTAACTAAAACCAATAAAAATATGCACATGGTGGAGTTTGAACTCAAACCAATTGAATTAGTACAACTTTGAATTTACTGCTTAACAAAAGTTTCATTTTAATTTTTTTTATATATTTTTATTTTAAAATGCACAATTTATTACATTCATCAGTTGTATATATAAATAATGCTGTTGATTGAGTTGATGTTATAAGTTAACCTGCCATTTACTCAAGATTGATGATGATATCATGATAAATAATTGTACTCATTTAATATTCTTAATATGATGTATTTATATGTTTAAATTTTATGTTACAATTGAATCGATTTTTCATTTTAATATTGTACAAATATATTTTATTTATTATTATTAATTAGTTTCAAGCCATACATTTAATTATTTATTGCATATTATTTTCAAACACGCCATTGTATTTTAAATATATGGTTTTCACAATGTATAAATAAAATTACTATTTATTTTATAAAACTTTATTTAATGTATAATTAAAAAAAATATCTGATGTAGACAAATATTGTTAAGATGAATGAAGAGTATATATTGAACTATGAAACTTAAATAGATTATAATTTAGGATACAAAAGTTAACTACAACTAATATATGTTTATTTATTTTAAAATTTATTGTAAAACTGAAGTTCCCAAACTTTAGCTTCTCAATAACTATTAGTCGATTGAAATAAAAAAATCTCAAAACTTTATCACTTTAATTAAACTTTTTTTTTTTTGTATATTATAATTTTGGGAGAAGAGATTAGTTCAACAAGGTTTCTAACCCTAATTTTTATTTAGGAAAGTTTTGAGAGCAGTTGGTATTGTTTAGAATTTAGAATTTGTCTTATTTATTATGTTTGAGGAAAGTATTTTGATTATTTGCTTGCGAATATTTTATGTTATTTAATCTCATGATTATAATAGGAGAAGAGATTGGATAAAATAAGATTAATTTTCAAAGATCCTAATGTAACCTACTTATCTTATATATTGATGTTCAACCTTGATAGAGGTAACTATGTTGGAACTGTTATAAGAGCAATGACACGAGCAGTTACAACTGCACTCAGCGCTGTTCAAGATTTATAACTTGGCTTATTTGAAGTTAACATTTTTTAAAACTAAACAAGTTGGATCATGACTTGGATGATATTATGAATGTGTGATAACTTATATATGAATATTGATATTGTAGAGCATCAAATCTTTAAATATTGGATTGGTTTGAATCAAGCAAATTGGATCCCTTGGTTCGTGGAGATTGACTTGAATCACTTGAAGACGTATCTTGTAGATTTTTGATGTATTTTGAACTTTATAAGGATATTTGTAAAGCTCTTTTACTAGGCTATTTTCATGGGATCTTGATTGTAATAGATTGATAAGTTAACAAGCCTTAAAGTCTTATATATTAGAGGTTTGTACAAGAGAGGTTGTTATGCTGGTGAGTGATAGGACTTAAATCATTGTTTGTACAAAGTTGAAGATAATGAATTTTCTTTTGGGGCAATATCATATAGACATAAGACAAGTAAATAATTGACCATTAAATGTGCACCATTTTCATGAAGAAGGATTGAATTGCTAACCACATAATTAAGGAATGAGATGAACAACCACCTCATCACATTCTCATGATCGATAATAATTAATTATTTAATATAATACCTGTTTAAATCATAATAATCATAATAATGTTTATTAAAGCATTTGATTGAGTAGTAGGTAAAAAAATTATAGATGGTTAATAAGGTTCTACAATGAGCAATACAGCCTAATTGTCTTCAATTAATGTTGTGTGTAACAATTAATATTATCACCAAATCAAGGTTAGCATCAATGCTTTCTTTAAAGGGAGAAACATTTCTTCAACTAAATACTTTGAATTATTACAGAAATGATTAGGCATTATCCTTTACAAGCAACCTCTTATAATTCTCATAAATGGAGTAGTTAGCAGCAGTCCATTAGGCCCCTTCATTTCTTGAATTCAACTCCCATCACTACTTATTGTTTTTTCTTTATCCAATATTCAACAAATTTATTATTAATTATACCAATAAAAACCCAACATGTTATGCTATTATCAAATCTCAATTAGAGTTTGTTATCAACTAAAACTGACTTCACACCAATTCATTTGTATAAAAAACATGAAACTCAAATTATAATAATAAAATAAATTAAAATTATCCTTTAAAAAAAAAAGCTCTCTTTGCAATTTTTTTTCTAATTTTTTCTTTTAAAATATATATTTTTAGATTATGATAAAATTTAATTTTATATAAAATAAAATAAAATAAAATAAATTCGTGATTTAGCTTCTAAATTAAATCGTTTTCTCATTTCGGTATCCAAATTTTTTTGTGTACTTAAATACTTAAATTATTATTTTGTCTCATTTTATTCTTGAAAAGTTCAATGCTAATTAATAAGAATGTGACATGTGATAGATGATATCACCCACTTTGATAGTCTAAGTATTAAAATAGATAAAAAAATTTAAAAGGATAAATACTAAAATTATAAATGAATTTTGATTCAATGTGCAATTTATACATATAAAATTTTGATTTTGGTTTAAATATGTACATAAAAATTTAATTTTGATTCAATTCTACACATTTAAAGAAATAAATATATAAATTTGTTTTTATATTTGATAAGTATAATTATTTATATATGTAATATATAAACATAAAATAGTTTTATATAAAAGGTGATGTTAGTAGTTTGTGAAAATTAAATCAAATCAAAATATCTTGTATAGAATTGAACAAAATTATTAAAAATTTATGTACAATATCATATATTAACTAAAATTTATGTATAATTTTGAAATTTATGTTAAATTAAAAAATGAGATAATTTGAAGGTTAAATAGTAAATAAAAGCCAATAAATTGTTAACATAATAAAATAATTTAACGAAGAGGACACAAGGACGAATAGTGGGATTGAAGCAAATCAGAAAGAAAGTGGATGTTGATAAGTAGCGGCACATGGGATACAGGATAAAGCCTTTATCATCATCATACAGAGAGTTTTAAGACTATCATTGTTTCATACACTTGCACATATACACATATACATACACTCACTGTCTGTTAAGACTTAATTTTAAGACCCACCATGCAAACTAACACATGCATTTATAAAAGAAGAATAACCTTTTCTTTTCCTGATTTCCCTTTAGCCCCTTTTCGCCTTTATATTTCTTACCATATACTCACTTCCATTAAGTCCATCTTCCCTTTGGTGTTTTCAACCTTCTTTATAGAAAAAAGCCCCAACCCCATTGTTTTAGTTTAATTCTCTTCATCTTCTTCTTCGTGTAACAAGTCTAAATTTTGCTTCTTTTTCTTAATCCATGGATCATGGGAGACATCATTCTTCAGGTTTTTTTTTTTTTTCATGGCTTTATAATCATTTATTTTGGTGGTGGTTGAAGTTGTTTGATTTTCCATTGTTTTTTTCCCCTTGTTTATAAAGTAACCATTTTTCTGTTCATTTTGTTCTGGTTAAGTTAAATTTTTTTTTTCACATTATGGGGAAAAGAGTTTTTTAATTTTGAAACTTATTAATGGGGTTTGTTGGATTTTGCAGGGCATGAGAGCCATGGAGTTCATTTGTGTCACAAATGTGGGTGGCCATTTCCAAACCCACATCCTAGTGCAAAACACAGGCGTGCCCACAAGAAGATTTGTGGTACCATTGAAGGTTTCAAGCTGGTTCCCTCGGCAGAACAAATAACACGTACAAATGGTTCTGATGAAGAACCAGTTCCATATGATGATCACAAAAACCCAAGTAAATTAATCTTACTTTATTCTCTGAATTTGTGTTGAAATTCCACTGTTTTCATAATCATAGTCTCTTTCTGTGCGTGGGGGTGTTTTGATCTATATAACAGTCCATGTTGGGGTAATTTTTTGAATTTTAAAAGAGTGTTTGTTGAACTAATTGTATTTACCGTGTTAATTTTGGTGAATTTTAGATACTAAAGTTCCAAAATTTATGGAGGTAGGTAGTTTGGTGAATTTTAGTTTGGTGAATTTTCAGATGCTGCAATGGAGTTTCAAGATGGTAGATTTGGTGTTGGAAGGCAGGACAGTTTGGATAATGTTGGTAAACCAGATACGGTTGCCGAAAAGGATCTTCCTGCTACTATTTCTTTAAAACATTTAGAAGATTCTGGTAAGTTTATTTATGAGACTTCAGGGGTTATTTTGAATCCAGACATGTCGGTTTGTGTTAGATGCATTTATTAATGGCTTGCCTGAGAAATTTAGCTCATGTCTATAAGAAGTTGCTTGTATATTAATGACACATCTGAATCTGATCTATCTTGATTCCTTTAGTTTCTAGAAAACAGGCTTATCCCTGCATTTAAGTAATGGTTTGTATATGAGATCTATTGGTTGGTATTCGGGGTTGGGGCTAGAGTCTTAAATAAAATCACGTTTGGGGCGGATTTCGTGTATATATATCTACACACACATGCAAGTTGAGAATTAGGTGTTCTCAAATCCAGTGAAATTTTGCATGACAGGGCCCTTATAGTTTGGTTTGATTGCCGATGTTTAGATTCTTTTTTATTATTTTAATATCTTGGTTTCATTTATATATGCAGATATTGTGCAACCACCACAGAATTCAGCTGAAAGTAGCCAAAACGAAAATCCTTTTACGAAAAGCATGCTTTTTGTGTCAAATGGCACACTAGAGCGCCAAGATGTTGGCTTGAGCTATAGTAAGGATTCCGAGGATAGAACTGCTTCTGCTAGTGGTGTTGTTCCAATTGAAGCGGAAACACTAAAAGGTGTCCCCGAAGAGAGCAGGGAAGTTGGTCCTGGTGCTAGTGCTGCAGAATGCTCTGTTCAGCAGCCAACTAATACAAATGGAAATGAAGAGGGCAAGTTAAATGAAAACGTATTGGATGGCTTGATTCTTCCAAGTGAACAAGCTGCTGGTGAAGTATCGAGAACAGTGCCTACTTCGGAAAAGACATTAGGTTTAACTTTAGATATTTTTCAGTTGAATGAAGATTTCAGTGATAGGTTGGCTTCCAAGACATCCATGAACGAAACTGGTGAGCAAGAAGGGACTGGTGGTAATGGAAACCCAGGAACGGGTATAGAAAGAAATGTAATAGATATTGTGACATCGAACAGTGAGGGTAAAACTTCAGTGACTGAATCGGCTGAAAAAATTGTTGAACCATCTGTAGAAGTCCACGACTCTGTTTTACAGGACAAACCTGATACTGCTCTGACAAATCAGCTGTATGAAGACATTGAGATAGATGCTTCGTATATGCATGTTGCCAAAGACAGCTACGAACTTGGCGGAAACCATGAGGCTATTGTTAAAGAAGTGAAAGCTGGTTTGCTTCAAGACTATAGATGGTCTGATGAACTGTCTCCTGTTGATGCCTATACAACTGAGAATGAGAAGGACCGGGAAGTTGGCTCTCTTCAAGAACAACAGCCTGTTTATGTTGCTGATGATTTAGATCCGACAGGTTTCTCGGGAAGCATGATAAATGATTTACCTGAGGGGAAACCATTGGTTGTGGATGCTGATATTGAGGCTGGAAAGTTAAATAATGTAGTTGGCGAGGATGTTATCTGTATTCCCGATGATAATCTTGGAAGAATTGATGATCAAACTTATGTGAAAAACTCATCATTTAAATCTATGAATAATTCTTCTCCATCTCATACTAATCCAGCATCCAATTTGCTTGAAGTTGACAATTCT
Source organism: Gossypium bickii (assembly GCA_025503065.1). Classification (NCBI taxonomy): domain Eukaryota; kingdom Viridiplantae; phylum Streptophyta; class Magnoliopsida; order Malvales; family Malvaceae; genus Gossypium; species Gossypium bickii. The sequence continues at coordinate 52,765,296 of CP106713.1, read as the reverse complement.
GATGATATTGGTGAAAAGAAAACCGAAAAACATGATACCAATGTAGTTGAAAGTGGTGGCGGAATAGAGGATTTGATAAAGGCCAACTCTACATCTGAATCCATTAGCACTGGTAATCAATCCCCAGATGTCATAGAGGAAGTGAACGAGACTAAAGGCCCACACTTGGATATGGTTTCAGACAGGGAAGATGAAGAACTCGAACTAAGTATGGATTATAAGATACAAGGAGAGGATGCTGGTGAAGATCTTATGTCTTTTGCAGTAGACAACAATGGAGGAGAAAGTGGGTTTGAGAGAACTTCAATAGACCAATCGAAGAAAGAGTTGATGCATTCTCTTTCGTATTCCAAGCCTACCAGTCAAAATTCTGGTGCTGTTGATGATAACCATATCAGCGAGTCTGGACTAGATGCATTCGGGACTAGTACGGTAATTTTGCAAGGAGAGGCTGATAATGGTCCTATTAAACCTCAACCTGATACAACTGTAGGTGATGTTTCAATTGGATCCAGTAGTCATAGTGATGGTTTGGAAGCTCACTGGGGATCTATTTCAGGTACATTAGTATCTATTCATTTACTAAAGATGTGGTGAGAACTTTTTTGATATAAATAAGGAATTTATAAATCCGACTTGGCTAACTGCTAACAAAGTTGTATGAAGTTTAGAACCGATTTTATCTGAAGTAGCCTACTTTAGGTTGGTACAACTTTTGGTTAATTAATGAATTACTGCATTTTCTCTGATTTTGAACTTTGATTGATGAGCTTCTGTAGATCATCATGGATGTAATTCTGACTTCATAGAACAGTGGCTGCATTGTGTTTAAAGAAGTAATTCCATTTATTGTTTTTGTGCATTGAACAGTTCTTTCAACCCAATCGGATGCCTCTTCCGAGGCAGAGAAAACCAAGAAGTCAAAAGCTGTATCTAAGCAACATTTTGATACGTCTGATGAATTTGAACCACCATCTTTCATGACACTGGTTGAGCCTGGAGGTAGCAACGAAAAATCCACTATTTCTGAGATTCAGGCAGTACAAACTGCTGAAAACACTCGAACTATGCCTTTGCAAGCTGGCTGGTTTCCTTCTGTTACTCATGGTGCAAATGAGTCTCTGGGAAGAAAGAAGAACGAAGAGATCATAAAAAAAGTAACCAACTGGAATGCAAAGCAACACACTCCATTGAAGAACTTGCTTTCTGAACCCAACAGTGAAACAAAACCGATGTCCCCGAATTCAAAACAAAGCGCCACACCAGTTGTAGGTCGAAATTATGATAAAGTAGGTGAAGATAATGAAGATATGGGAGGTAAAGTTAGCTCAACTGCGGGCCCTGAAACACCAGTAGCTGAGCCAACTAACATTGAAGTAGAGAAAGAATGGAGTTCGCCGGCCAGGTTCCCAGCCGAGATTAAGCGAGAGAAAAGGAGAGTAAAAGGTAGGCCACTGTGGTTTCAGTTTGTATGCTGCTCATCTATAAATTAGGATCATAAAATGCTCTAAAGCTTTAAAGTTTAGAGAACATTATTGATTGTAGGTGCTCTCTTCAATAATTTACAAGTGAAACTGTTTAAGTTCAGGGATTTGCATAAATTTTAGTAAACAAATCTCATGTTCTTTGGGTGCAATATGCTTGCAAACATGTGTTTGGTTTTTCAATTTTCAACCTCATAATTAAAAAAATTGCAATATTGAATTCAAAAATATATCCGGGGAGAGATCACTTAAACCGGTGTAAATTTTAAGAGGCTTTAGACTTTGTTGTAATTTTTTATACGTATAATATTTTAACAATTTAATTATCATATTTCAAGATCTATTCATGTAGATCATATATGTCAAGTTTGACATAACTTAATTTTTTTTTTTTAACTATTTGTTTTATGTACAAAACTTTCAAACGTTAAATATGTGTTAATATAGACAATATTTTTAGATCGATATTATAGAGATATTGAATCGATTCAAAATTTTACATGCATGACAAGTTTAAATATATTAATAAACCTAATAGTTGGATTGTTAAAATATTAAACATACAAAAAAAAGTTACAGAATGGTGCAAAACTACTCAATTTTTATATCGGTGTAAGTGGATCATTCCCTTAAATATAATATATATTAGTTTGTATACTTGTGTGATTTGCGGATTGATTGGTTAGATTAGCTTTATAACAATTAAAAAATATTTTTAAAATTATTTAATTTAGAATTGGTTATATTAATGTTATTTAATATTAAAAAATACAAAATTTTATTATAATTTGAATATTAAAAATTAACTTTTAATAATTTAGATAATATTATTAATAATTTTGATAGGTTATATATTTTGATGTATATTTTAAAATTAATTTTTTACTGTTAAAATTGTTAATTTTTTTTTTATAATTTTATAATTATCTTTTTTCTATTTTAATCAATTAATGTAATTAGCTCTTATTATATTTTAAAAATATAATTTAATTTGATAAATGTTATTAATAAGTGTCTTTTTAAAAAAATATATTTTAAGTTTAACAAATTAATTTTCAATAATTTGAATATTGAAAAATTAAAACTCAATCCAATTAAGTAAAATCTTAAAATAAAGAGATAATTTATCTAAAATCAAATTTATATTTTCCATATAAAATTTTTAAAGAAAATAAATTTAAACAAAAGACGTGGAATAATTTAAAAAAAATTAAAAGGGAAGGAGTGAAAGTATAATTTACCTAAATTAAAAATAAATGTTTCAAATACAAAATGTCATATGTCAAAGAAGTAGTATGTGAGCATTATTATTAATTTCATATTTTTATATAGAACATCATAATATATATATATATATATATATATATATATATATATATATATATATATATATATATATATATAATCATAAAACTATTTAACCCCAATCTCATTTGTATAATATATTAGATTACGTACACTTAAAAGTTGAAAAAGTGAATATTAAGGTGTCTTGAGTTCAAACTCCATTATATATATATATATATATATTTCAAATTATATAAAGATATAAATGAATAATAATAATTATTTTATAAAAAGAATTTTCTTTTAATAAATTTATAATTTATAGGTAATAGCAACTCAATCAAATATAGAACAAATTTATCTTTGGATACCTTCACAAAAACATTCATTTTCTTATTTTTGGTGAGACATGTACAGTGAAGTATAAAAAAGAATGTTGTTAGAAAATATTGATAAAATTAAAGAATATTATTTTAAAATTAATGGGAACTAAAATCATTTTTCTTTGCTCAAAATTAAGACTAAATTAGATGAGGTGGATGCTTGGTTGAGGTCTTCATGGAGATGTCATCTGTTAAGATTTATTTAAAATATATGAAAAATTAATTAAAATACTGTATTACTAATTAAAAAGAAAAGAAAAGAAGCGAAGTTTGAAAAATCAAAATTAAGTTTGAAGTCTGTGTTTTCCCATTCAACTAGAGGATTTTTAATTAAATTTTTAATGATTAATTTCTAAAAAATGTCGAAATTTTTTTATCATAATAGGCTCCTTTTTGAAAAAATTACGGGAATAGATCGATTTTACGAAAACGCTTTTAGCTGAAAACGATTTCAGGTAATTTGCAGAAAAATGCTTTCAGATAGAAGCGTTTTCAGCATGTTGCCAGGAAAACGCTTCTAGTTGGATGCATTTTCTTGCCAAATCATCTGAAAACGCTTTTAGCCGGAAGCATTTTCCCCCAACAGTGACCTCCAATAGCTACTTTCTCCAACAAGTATTTAATTAGTTGTTGGACCCCCCACTCCCCTAACGGTCCAATTTTTTTTTCTATATAACCCCCATTTCATTTTTCTTCCAATTCAATCTCAACTCTCTCTCACATTCTCAAATCTCTCTCAATTCCCTCTTAAATTATAACTCAAATTTTATTTCTCTCTAAATTTTATTTTATTAAAATTATCTTAACATTTTAGTAAATTATTTTTCTATTGGAAATTATTCGGTGGGTTTTGAAATTAGCAATGACAAGATCTCTATTCCGTTTTGATGACAACCACATTTCTGTCAATCAATTGCAAAGGTAAGAATATTTTTTATTATATTTTAATGTTGTTTAATTTTTCTGTTTTCTTGTTATATTTAAATTTAATATTTTGTATATTTTTACTAAATAGGTGGAAGATCGAATTTTAGAGATCTATATTTGTAATCTATCTGCTCCTCTGTCACCCATGATCGAACCCTATTTGAGAGATATCAGTTTTTTGCACGTGGCCTTTGTAGGTAGGGGATGTAAGTTGGACCTGACACTTATAAGTGCGTTGGTGGAAAGGTGGAGACCCGAGAAACACATATTCCATCTTCCATGCGGCGAGTGTACTATCACTTTGGAGGACATGCAGTTATAGCTCCGGTTACTGGTGGATGGATCGGTAGTGATTGGGTCAGTTCACGCACCCGATTGGAGAGGCATATGTGCCGAACTTTTGGGGAGGGTTTCGTAGACGATTTTTGGAGGCCGGATCGAAATGAGTTGGTTAAGAAGAAATTTCGGTGGGCTCGATAAGGATTCGATTGAAGTCTAAAGAGAGCAACACACTCAGGTGCACATCATTTTGATCACAGGTGTTATCCTAATGCCGAATAAGTCACGAAATCTCGTCCATTTAAGGTGACTGTTAAAACTCGTCAACTTGAGAGAAGTAGGCGAAATCAATTGAGGGTCTGCCATGTTGGCGACCTTACACCAGGAGATGTGTCGAGCGACGCCACCACGGAAAATTAAAATTGTTGGTTACGTGCTACTACTGCAATCATAGGCGTGGTATCAGATGTCATTTTTACGTATTTGAGCGAACTACCCTTATACATTTTCACTCGTAACAAGGTAAAATTCATAAGATAATATATTTACCATAATAAAATTAATTAAAATTTCAATTATTTAAATTATTCAGCTAACAAATTATTTCAATAGGTGGAACCATGAGCCGAGTTACGCGGGTCTACTGAATGAGTTTGAGATATACGACTTTTGTTAGACTAACGATCGAAAGCGAATGTATGTATTTTATTTTAAAATTTGAATTATATAATATTATTGTAGTTAGTTTGAGATTTAGTACTATATGTAACTAAAATTTGGATTGTTTTAATATGGTTTGAATGGACGCCATATGAGGATCCAACAATTCAAGAATGAATCTCGTCAGAATTCTTGGTGAATCCTAACATCTGGCACGTGAAGATGCCATTGGTAGTGTACGCTATCGTGGAGATGCACGAGTTGGATAGAGTGTTGCGACAATTTGGGTTTAGGCAATCGGTTTCAATAGCACCTTAAGACCTCGATGATCTACATCTTGTCGACTTGAAGGGGAAGACGGATGAGAACTGAATGATATTCCATGTCTAATATATCAACATGTGGAACAATAGGTACGAGTTTTTACTTACTTGCGAGGCCATTGTCGCCCCAGAGTTAGCTTGCGATTTAGAGTACATGCAATGGTTTAGGGTTTATGGCAAGCCATACTTGTCAGGGGAAGAGGTGAGAGATCGACAACCACATACAAGGAGGCCAAAACGGATGTCTATACATCCAAGTTCTGGTGAGTGGGTCCATCGTCAGCACCTATGCAAGAATTGGCATCGTTTCCTGCTCCACCCCCTAGTCAGTATGTCTCATCTTATTTTGGTTCGTATACTAACCTTTTCATTTTCACACAAGCACCATATTACACGTCGTCCAACCTTAGCGTATTACATGTCGATACCATTGACATTTTCAACGGCGACAACGACATATAGGCCGTCTATATTTCAGGCACCGATCAAAAGTCCGGTCGTTATGCCATCGGTTTGTAAGACACAATACAGTTATACTCCTAAGTCGATGGTGTCACAAAGACCTCCAAGATCATTGTTTTACCAAGGTGGTGGATCATCTTCCCAACCACCTATTTCTAGACCGGAGGATGCACGATGGCAACAGAGGAGCAACTGGTCGTAATCAACCACGGACAAAGGCAAAGAAGATGAGAGGCCGAGACCACAACCTGTACCGGAGGTTGAATTAAGAAGGAATCCGATTCATAATCGTCGACCACCTCGATATGGCACACATTCTGACCGGGGATTGGATTGATTTACTTTATTATTGTACTTCTCATGTTAACATTTCAATAAATATCAAATATTTTTATTATATCGATGTTGTAAATCATTATGTTTTTAAATAAATATCGTGTTTTCATTAAAGTTGGTATTTGTTATCATTTCAAAATATTAAATCAAGATTGTATGTGAACAATGAAAGAAAGTTGCATAATTTATTTATTTGTATTGTAAGGCAAAAACGTCTATTTACATATTACAACAAAATTGATGTTAATGATGTGTTGTACTTATATCATCCCTTCGATGTAGACATGATAGCATTGTATGGCTCAGGTTCCTACGTAATCCGCATAACCTCGATTGGTTTAACTTCTTCTAAATATCCATGTTGTCGCATATCCGATTCAACATCAGTTGACCTTTTGGTTTGCGACATAATGATCTATTGGGCAATAATTTAAATGGAGCGCTCGATACAGGTGGCCACCTACATTTATCTGAGACTAGTGAGAATACATTTCTTACCTTGTACATGTTTTCTAGTTTGTAGACTTCATCCACAAAGCTGATGGGATCCAAACATTGATTGCTACATGCTGCAATTGCATGAGCACTTGGAAACTGAAGTGTGTCAAATCTATCACAGTCGTAAGTCCTTTGCCTTAGATGTACATGGTACACTCCCCAAACAATACCTTGGTTCGATCTGTCGAACTTCGTTACCTGAAACCATAGGTCTTCGCGCTAGTTACACACTGGATACATACAATTCACTCGTGCTATAGTTTTCCTAATTTCTTTTAATACATACTCACTCCAAATGTGGCCGCTTCAAAAAAGAACTCTCTTTTTGTTTTTTTATATTTTTTATATTTGCTTCGAAAAAATAAAGGATATAAAAGAACCACATTTTTTTAAGAACTTTGTTTTTTTTGTATTCTCTGTTTGATTCCCTTTTTTTTGTTACAAACTGTTTTTGGCCTTTATAGCCAAAATATAATACATTATATTATTTGTTTTGTCTTTTCTTTCTTCTATTTCTGCTTCTATCCTTTGCTTTTTTTCTCTATTGTTTTGTAGGTGGTGGTGGCAAAGGGGAGAAGTCAATGGCACGCTACCGACATGGTGAGGCTGCGGTGCGAGAAAGGGCTAGGGTTTTTGAGTCTTTTAAGATTTTGGGCTTTTAAGGTTTTTGTATTTGGGCTTTAGGGTTTTTTTATTTATTTGTTTGTTGTTTGGTTTATTTATTTTTATTGGGTTGGATAAAATTAGCCTATTACAGCTACCCTTTTTTGCTCATTGTCGTTTAACGAGAATGGAGCAAAGACTTTAAAGGAAGACCAATTTTGTCTGGTCCCGTTTCATTTCGATTCTCTGGTGCTTCTCCTTTTCAAATAACCTATTTTTCAATTCATTGGTTACTCTACTTCAGTGTATCTGTTTCGCTATAACTTTAGGAAGGTAGGATTTAGTGTTACAGCTTCATTTTGCTCCATTGCAACTTCAAGGAGATAAGATTTGTTGTTGTAGTTTCATTCCGACCCACTGAAACTTCAGAGGTATAGGATTTGTAGCTTCATCTTACTCCACTGCAACTTTAGGGAGAGAAGATTCACTATGATAACTCTAATTCGACCTACTGCAACTTCAAGGGTATATGATTTGTAGCTTCATCTTCCTTCACTGCAACTTCAGAGAGATAAGATTCTTTATGGTAACTTCAATCCGATCTACTGCAACTTTAGGGGTATAGGATTTATAGCTTCATCTTACTCCACTGCAACTTTATGGAGATAAGATTCGCTATGGTAACTTCAATCCGACCCACTACAACTTTAGGGGTATAGGATTTGTAGCTTCATCTTACTCTACTGCAACTTCAGGGAGATAAGATTCGCTATGGTAACTTCAATTCGACCCACTGTAACTTCAAGGGTATATGATTTGTAGCTTCATCTTGCTCCACTGCAACTTTAGGGAGATAAGATTTGCTATGGTAAGTTCAATCCGACCTACTGCAACTTTAGGGGTATAGAATTTGTAGCTTCATCTTACTCTGCTCAACTTCATAGAGATAAGATTTGCTATGGTAACTTCAATCCGACCCACTGCAACTTCTGGGGTATAGGCCACTGCAACTTCAATGAGATAAGATTCGCTATGGTAACTTCAATCCGACCTACTGCAACTTCAGGGGTATAGGATTTGTAGCTTCGTCTTGCTTCACTACAATTTCGAGGATATAAGATTCGATATGGTAACTTCAATCTGACCCACTGCAACTTTAGGGGTATAGGATTTGTAGCTTCATCTTGTTCCACTGCAACTTCAGGGAGACAAGATTCGCTATGGTAACTTCAATCCGACCCACTGTAACTTCAGGGTATAGTATTTGTAACTTTATCTTACTCCACTGGAACTTTAGGGAGATAAGATTCGCTATGGTAACTTTAATCTGACCCACTGCAACTTCAAGGGTATAGGATTTGTAGCTTCCATCTAATCCGCTACAACTTTAGGGATATATGATTAAGGTTTCACTGATCATTTTCACTGTTATCTGGGGAAAAAGGTCCTGTAGAATCCATTTCAGAGACCTATATTTTATGCCAAGCGATTAGGATGTTATGATCAGAATGGATCAAATACTCCTAACTAGATGTATACGAATGATATTTTTATGAATGCAGAATGTCATTTTCGAGAATGGTCCCCTCTTTAGTACTTAGGTTGGCATTGCTTGTAAAGGTTCTATCACTAATGTGTTACCATGTCTTCTTGTTCAGGTCCGGTATCTTTGACAGGAAACCCAAAGAGGTAATCACAATCTGGACTATTCGTTCCAAGATCTTTCCAACCTTCAAATTTGGTTAGTTCTAATTAGTGGTCCTGTTTCAGGTCCCTAAACTATTTAGAAATATTTTAAAGCAATATGCATAAACCCTTTTACTTTAATATCGTTAATCCATTTATTTCAATGCAAAAATACTTGAACAAGGTCGTAACAATAGACAAGACTGAAATTTATTTGGAGTAAAACTCTAAAAAGATTAATCAAAGTAGCAAACATTGCTAAAACATAAAGTGGGTAAGATGAAATTAGGTGCCCTAGATATCGCAGTATGAGCTTCTTCGAGAAAACTAGTTGAAGATCGTTCTGAGCCTAATGTGTGTTCAGGAGATCTAGAGTACTCTGTTGATGCCCTAAGATGTAAAGTTTCTCCTCGTTATCCTTGAGGGAAAACAACTACTACATGCCCATTCTTCGATCAAAATTTGAGTTTCCTTTTTCGGGTTTTCAACTCAAAAATCTTTTGGTCTTAAGATGCCCTTTGTAGGTTTTTGCCTTGGCCTCTTCTTTTTTTTAGGTGAAGCATTTCTTGACTAAATCTGAATTCACGGAATTGGGCAGGTTTTTGTTGTCCATCTCGGCCAAAATTAGTGCTCCTCAAGAAAAGACTTTCTTTACCATATAAGGTTATTCCCAATTCGGCATCCATTTTCCTCTGAAGTAAGGATCTTTTTTAACACCAAAACTCCCTCATGGAACTCTCTGGGGCAAACCTTTTTTTTCATAAGCTCGCATCATTCATTTTTGATACATCTAACCATGACGGATAACTTTTAGTCTCTTCTCTTCAATCAAGTTTAACTGATCATATCGATATTGGATCTATTCTACTTCGTCTAACTTCAACTCTAATAAAACTTAGAGAGAAGGAATCTCGATTTCAATGGGCAAGACTGCCTCTATTCCATAAACCAATGAGAAAGACATTGCCACTGGTGGAGGTTCTAACAGACGTTCAATAAGTATAGAGGGAAAATGGTAATTTCTCATTTCAATATTCATAAGTCTCTGTCAATTTCCCTACAATCTTCTTAATGTTCTTATTTGCTGCCTCCACTGCACCATTCATTGTTGTGAGATATGGTGACGAGTTGTTATGTTTGATCTTGAATTGACTATAAACCTCCGCTATCGTGCTATTGTTCAAATTTAATGCATTGTCAGATATGATCCTTTTTAGCATTCCATATCGACATATAATCTTTTTATTCAAGAATTTGCTAACTGTTGACTTTGTAACATTGGCATAAGAAGCGGCTTCTACCCATTTGGTGAAGTAATCGATGACTAAAAAAATGAATCGATGCCCATTGGAAGCTTTTGGTGAGATCGGCCCAATGACATCCATGCCCAACATAGAGAAAGGCATGAAGAAGTCATAATATGAAGAGGTGAAGGAGGCACATGAATTTCGTCTCCATAAATTTGACATTTATGACATCTCTTGGCATAATTAATACACCCCGTTCCATGGTGGACCAATAATTTCTGAATCTCATGATTACCGACCATTATAAAACCATTAGCATGTGTTCTGCAAACACCCCCATGGACATCTTTTAGGATTTTCTTGGCCTCAACAGCATCTACACACCTTAGCAACATTTCGTCCTTTCTTCTTTTGTATAGGATCTCCCCATCTAGGACGCACTAATTGGCCATCCTTCTTATAGTCCTTTTATCATTCTTAGTTGCATGCTCAGGATATTCACGGTTCTTTACATATCGCAATATGTCATGGTACCAAGGGTGATCATCTCTTTCTTCTTCTTCGATGTTGTAACAATGGGACGGGGCCTCATAAATGCTCATCTGGATAGGTTTTACATCCTCTTGTTTGTTCACTTTGACCATGGAAGCTAAGGTAGCTAAGGTATCGACCATCTGATTTTTATCTAGCGGGAGGTAGCAGAAGGCGATTTCATCAAACTCCTTAATTAACTCGAGAACTAGGTTTCGATAATCAATCAACTTGGGATCTCTCATCTTTCATTCACCTTTGAGTTGATAGATTACTAGTGAAGAGTCCCCATATACCTCCAGTATCTTGATCTTGAGTTCTATAGCTGCACGAATATCCGTGATACACGCATCGTATTCTGCTATGTTATTTGTGCAATCAAAATCAAGTTTACTGGTGAAGGATAATGATCACCATCTGGGGATACCAGGACTGCCTCAATTCTGTTACCCATGGCGTTTGAGGCGCAGTCAAAATTTAATTTCTAAGGATATTATCTTGGAGTACCTTCTTTAGTGGTTGCAACGTACCTCAAATCCTCATTTGGGAAATCGAAATTTAAAAGCTCGTAATTCTCTAGAGCTTTGCCAGTTAGGAAATCCACTATTGCACTCCTCTTTATTACCTTTTGGTTTACATAGATTATATCAAATTCAGAGAGTAGAATTTGCCATTGAGCCATTCTTCCATTCAACACAGTTGACTCCATCATGTACTTTAAAAGATCTATCTTCGAGATGAGCCAAGTCGTATGGTACAACATGTATTGTCTCAGCCTCCAGGTAGTCCAGATTAAGGTGCAGCATAACTTATCAATTGGCGAATTTCTTATCTCGCATTAAATAAATTTCTTGCTGAGGTAATAGATTGCTCTTTCCTTCCTCCTTGACTCATCATGTTGTCCAAGTATGCATCCCATAGAATTTCCAAATACTGCCAAGTACAGTATTAGTGGTTTATCTGGTCTAGGTGGCATCAACACTAGGGCATTGGACAAATAATGTTTGACCTTGCTGAAGGTATTCTGGCATTCTTCATTCCGTACACCTGGGTCATGTTTCTTAAGGAGACACAATATGGGGTCACACTTCTCAATTAGTTGTGAAATGAACTGAGAAATGTAATTTAATCTCCTAAGAAACCCCGAACCTCCTTTTGGGTACACAAAGATGGTAACTGCTGTATAGCCTTGACTTTATCTGGGTCAATCTCGATCCATTTCTCACTAACTACAAATCCCAACAATTTACTCGACGTGGCCTCGAAAGTGCATTTTGTTGGATTCAGCTTTAGCTGGAATTTTATCAACCTCAAAAACAATTTCCTCAAGACTTTCACATGCTCTTTTTCTTTTCGAGATTTTGCGATCATATCATCGACATAAACCTTAATTTCTTTGTGTATCATATCATGAAACAAAGTTACCATGGCTCTTTGATATGTTGCTCCCGCAATTTTTTAGTCCAAATGGCATCACTTTATAACAAAATGTTCCCCACATTATTACAAATGTGGTCTTCTCCATATCTTCAAGATGAATCTTTATCTTGTTGTATCTGGAGAAACCATCCATGAAGGAAAATAGTGAATGACCTATCGTGTTATCCACTAGGGTATCAATGTGAGGCAATGGGAAATTTTCCTTCGGGTTGGCCTTGTTTAAATCCCTATAGCCTACACACATTCGCACTTTCCCATGTTTTTTAGGGACGGGGACTATATTAGCTACCCACCCCAAATATTTGACCACTTGTAGGAAACCACTATCAAATTGTTTCTTGACCTTTTCTTTTATTTTCAATAGTACATCTGGCCTCATCCTTCGAAGTTTCTGCTAAACTGGCTTGCATTCTTCCTTTATGAGAAGCCTATGTACCACGATACCAGTACTTAGACCAAGCATATCTTGATACTACTATGCGAAGACATCTTTGAATTCTTGGAGTAATTCAATAAGGTCTTGCCTTGTCTCTATAGTAATGCAAGTTTCGATTTTAACATCTTTTTTTTCCTGTTTATCCCCTAAGCTCACAATTTCCACTGACTCTTTGTAAGGTAAGATTTGTTTCTTATCTTGCTTTACCATCCTTAGCAAATTAGGAGATAAGTTACAATCTCGATCATCTTTAAAGCCCTTAGGTTCCTCTGAACACATATCCTGATCAGAAGGAGACTTTGAGTCAGCAGTAGCGTCGCTCATATCATTGATATTCGAAGACCTGTTATAGGAATAAAAGAAAACCCAAAGAACAAATAAATTTAAGAATAATTATCTGTGTGCTATGAGTATGAATGAAATGAAAAAAATAAAAGAATATTTCCCAAGTGGGACACAAAGATGCATTATTTTTTTTATTGAAATAAAAATAGTGGGCATGTGCCTTTTTCACAAAATGATTCTTATTGCCCCCGTACGTAGAGCAATAGGTGTGTTTTAAACATTACTTTGAAATAGTCCTAAAAATTACAGGGATATGTTTCGCAGTCCAATTGTTCAGAACACTTCCGGGGATATAAGGAAAAATTCCATATAAGTTTTCTTCCCCAGTTCCTTCTTTAGATATGGCATTAGTGCTCACATGTCCCAACATTCCTCTCGCAGTCTTGGTTAGTAGGTTCTCTTTTTTTTTTTCTTATCAATTTTCGTTTAGGATAGATGATTTCTTCTAACATGAACGTTTCAGATATATAGGGAAAGATCATCGGTTCCCACTTGATCTCTCCCCTACTTAGTCATGCTCTCCTTCTTTCTTGCTTCTTTTCCAGTTCCTTCTTCTTTTTTCTTGCATCTGGCTTGTACCTTAAGCCAAAACAATTTTGCTTATCCATCAGCACTGGTGCATTAACCCTTCCTTAGAGGTATTTTCCGAGTCCTCTTCTAGAAGAGGCTCTTTTCTTGACTGTCAATTGTAGGCCTATCCTCATGATTTCGAAAACTTTTGGTGCTGGGATCTTGCTTCCTTCAGTAATGAAAGTTGTATTGATAATTCCAATAATCGAAAGGAACATTTTATTACCACTTCATCTGCTCCTACATATGGCGCGTCGTTAGTCACAGATGCAATGATGTCCTCCTTGGCGTTTATTGTGAACAGTTGATCCTCTGTTACCAACTTCAATTTTTGGTGCATTGATGACAGCATCGTCCCGGTTGAATGAATCCAAAGCCTCTCTAATAAGCAGCTATAGGTGGGTTTGATATCCATTACCAGAAAGTCCACCTCATATGTGTTCAGACCAATTAAGAGTGGTATCTCAATCCTCCCTATCACTTTCCTTTCCGTATCATCAAATGCCCTTACTATGTTATGACATGCCTTCATATGAGAGCTATCGATTGGTAGTCTATTCAGGGTGGATAGAGGTAAGACATTCAGTGCAAACCCATTGTCAATTAATACTCCCGGCAGTGTATATCCTTTACAACAAGTAGTGATGTGCAAAGCCTTTGTGGATCCCATGCCCCTCGGAGGTATTTCATCATCATTGAAGAAGATGAAATTTTCACCACTTATATTATTGACCAAACGATCTAGCTTGTTTACATAGATGTTATCATCGACATAAGTCTCATTTAACACCTTCATCAATGCGTTATGATGTGTCTCTGAGCTTAGAAACAAGGCTAACACTGATATGCGAGTTGGTTGTTTGTGTAGTTGCTATACTACGTTGTACTAGCTATGTTTCAAGAATTTCAAGAATTCATTAGCCTCATTCTTGGTTACTGGCTCATTGACAGGTGACTCAAGTTTAGTTGTTTTTCCTTTCTTAGGCTCAACCACTAGGGTTTTTTCCTTAAGGGGCTCGGTTCCCACATTTGCAGGGTCATAGCATTTCCCACTGCGTGTAAAGAAATTGATATCCTGGACCCCTTCTGAAGTCCCAATTGAGTTCTCTCCTCCTGGAATCATCATGTTGCAATCATAATTCTATGGAACCCTTTTGCTATCCTTGTAGCAAAAAGCCACGGGTTTCTAAATTATGATTCTTGGTGTTGTTTGTGCTCCCATTTCATTGCCTCTCGACCAGGAAATAATCGCCATCAGGTGGTTGACCTTGTAAATTTTCTCTGATGATCCCTTTTTAGAGACACAAACATCTTCTCCCTCTGAGCCTTTGATCTCTTCAAAGAATTCTAATTCTTGGTTATCCATCAGACTTAGCACTAGAGCCCTGAATCCGGTGCACTCTTGGATCTCATGTCCTTCTTTAGCGTGGAACTCACAGTAGCTCCTCATTTCTTTAGGTACCTCCTCTGAATCATGAATGATCATTTTTTGCCAAACCCATTTTAGAGGGGATTTCACCTCCTTAACATCAGTTTTGATCATCTTGCCCCCACTCTCGATTATCATATTTACCTTTGGTCGGGATGACTGGGTAGTGGATTTCCAGCTACATTAGGCTTTGAGGGTTCATCGAACCTTACAATTTCCATCTTAATAAACCTTTCGACAAACTTCTTGAAGCCAGTACAGTTCTGAATCGAGTGTCCCGTTATTCCTACGTGATACTCGCATTGAGCATTTGCATTATACCACTTTGGGAATAGAGGTTACATAGGCTTTAGGTAAAGCGGTGATACTACATGGGCGTTCAATAGATTCTTATATAATTCTCCATATGTCATCGGGATAGGCTTAATTTAGAGTTTTTCTATGTTTGACCTTGAATTGGATTCTTACCTCGAAGGGCCCTGATGGCTTGTCGCCATGGTCCTTAGTTGCGCCACTGTAACCGGTTTTGAATGGCTCTTATTGTACACACTTGCAGTATTTACTTCATTCTCTTTCTTTCTCGGGGCTGACCTTTTAACACTTTCTCCCGCATCTATTTTTTCCACTCTTGATTGCATTCTCAATCATTTCTCTAGACATAACTATATCTGAGAAGCTTTTAGTAGCACTACCCAGCATATGGTTGATGAATGATGCTTTCAAGGTGTTTATAAAAAAAATATTTTAGTTTCCTTTTCCAAAAGAGGTGGCTGAACTTGTGTTACCACCTCCCTCCACCTTTGAGTGTATTACCTAAAGCTTTCATTTTCCTTCTTCTCCATGTTTTGCAACGTAATTCTGTCGAATGTCATATTGGTCACATGGCTGTATTGTTTCATGAAAGCTTATGCCAAGTCTTTCCATAAATTGACCTTGGTAGGACTCAGTTGATTGTACCATTTGGCAGCCAACTCGATCAAACTATCCTGGAAACAATGGATTAACAATTGGTCATTATTAACGTACCCCATTATTCTTTGGTAGAACATTGTGATATGGGCCTCAAGGCAACTAGTCCCATTGTATTTCTTAAAGTTTGGGGTTTTGAATTTTGGTGGGAGTACTAGATCCGGGACTAAACTCAATTCCTTGGCATTGATCCCACAAAGGTAGGTAGCACTCTCTATAGCTCTGAATTTCTCCTTTAATCACTTTCATCGATCTTCAAACTGTTTTGGCAGTTCTACTCTTGCCCTCTCCATTTCTGCCATGTTGTCCAAATTTGGAATAGCGGGGTTTGTTGGATTATCTTTGGGGTTGGAACCTGAACCCATTGGGTAATTCACCGGTCCTTAGGTGTTACCCTAGTATTGTTGTGGTCTTATGGTAACGGTTACTCTTCGTAGATATGTATCCGGTTGGGCTTGGACGTTCACTAGGGTAAAGCCTGAGGGTTATTTAGGGTCATCATTATCATCTCCAAAGTTTATCACAACATTCTTCCCTTTTTCAAATCCGCCATCCAATAACTAGGTCAACTGGCTTATTATGCTTTTTTGGGACTCCTGTATTTGGTCCTTCATGTCTTGTTGCACCTTAGCTAATTGGTCTTGTAGTTGTGCTTGCAACTGGTATTGCATGTCATTCTAAATTTGTTCTAGTCTATCTAACCTTTGATCCATGGCTTTGGTTTTTCCGCGGGTATCGCTACAATATTCAGTTGGCAGATTTTTAGTGGTTTCTAGGGTAACTGTCATAATTTTGATCAATTAGGGTCTTTTTATGAAATTTAATGCATGCAATTAAATGTAATGCTAATAAATTAATACAAAAAATGGCATTAATTCTTGTTCAACTCTATTAGAACAACTTTACTAGAAAACAAGTTTCTTTACATAAAACAGATACATTTCACATATACGACATTGCCCTAATACTTAAAGCCTTAGCTTTCCTAAGAAGCCAAGCTAATTCTCGGCTCCAATATGGTTCTGATTCATATCCTATGTTTAGTATGTCCGCTTGAACCTCTGGGGTTTGTAAATGGTTGGCAACTTCCCCTACTTGAGTTAAAGCTTCGGTCATGATGTGGTCTCTATCCCTGATCTGACCCTAAAAACGTTGGAGTTGCTATTTCCAATGCTCATTGTTTGTTTCAGGAAGCTCAACTCAAAGTTAACAATTTTGCAGTGCAACCTTGAGCTCTTCTATCTTTCTCTTCAACTCCTCAATCTTAGTCAGGCTCGCTTTCAACTCAGTCATAGAGTTGCAATTACGATGTTGATGTAGAGACTTTTCCAACTCTGCTACTCGAGCTCTCAATCCAACCTTTTCATATTGGCTTTCTAATAGTTCCCTTTTTAGAGCATCCTCTCGGACTCCAGCATCTTGGAATTTCTTTTCCTAGTGATTGGCCCTAATTTTTTCTTCTAGGACTTCCTGTTGCCATTGTTCCAATGTTTTGCCCAACCCGACAATTGTTATTGAGAAACGAAGTTTCTTATAATCTATTTTTAAACTATCTAAGTCTTCTTCAGCCTTTTTTTTCTCTTTCTCATTTTCTCGGCTTCTAACTTTTGGAAGTCGACGTCTAATCCCAGCTGAATCTTTTCCTCTTCCAACTTCTTTATGCTCTTCCCCAACTTCGAACTCTTCTTTTCAAAGTCTTACTTTACGATCTCTAATTTAGACGAGATCACTTACAAGTGTTCTTCTATTGGTCAGATACTTTCTTGACTTGACGAAAGGACATTATCGTTGATTCTTTTACCCCATTACCAATTGTATTCTGAGGTTTTCATAGGATTTGTATCAAATCTCTTCATTTTGTGAGTTTGGTTCCATGCGCTCGAGATTTCGTAGACCTTCTTTTTGGAATTGTTGCATTTGTATGCAACTCACATTGAGCTAACCCTTACATTGCTTGAATAAACTATCTCGACCTATATTGCTTCAATACAAGTAGAGGGGCATATCCGACAGCTCCCCATATCTCGAGTAGAGGGACCTAGTCAAAGTCTCACATCAATATAAAATTTCATCAGGAATCAGCCAAGAGGCCTACCATTTGACATCTTCATCTCGAAGAATCTGGAGAATTGCCATCCATTTTTCCTCAGAAATGTTGTCTTGTCTTTGGATAGCCACAAATTCTTTTAATGGGGAGTAGTCTTTGGAGAACACTCGATAATAGACTTTTTCTACCTTCTAAAAGTGGCTATGGAACCAGACTAGTAAGAGTTGCGCACACCCGATAAATTTTCCTTCACCCACTCTTCAACATGCACTCAAAGATCTAAAAGCTTCAGCCAAGATTGCCGAGATGGGAGTGACCCTTTTGTCAAGTTGGTCAAACAAATCTGAGAGTGCATCTTCTATATGCCCTAATACTTTGGGGAAAATGATCAACCCGCAAATACTCAAGGCGAAGGCGTCGACCCTTTTTTCTTGTATCTGGGTGTACCAAGATCAAATCCCACGGAATTTTCAAAATGATGCATTTAGTATCCCTTTTTGTATAATCCAGCTCGTAACCCATTGCTCGCTCATCTTAGTTATGTTCATCAGTCTCTTTAAGAAAGTCAGGACATTGGCGGCTCTAGAGTAGGCTTTGTTGATATGGATCCTCAGGCAATAGAGCAAATTGGTGTACTCTTCTATAGTGGGCACCATGTCTACTTTCCCAAAAATGAAGTAGCTATAAGTAGGATTCCAACACTGGGTGAGAGCTTGGAATAGGTACTTATCCACTTTGACATCGAGTAAGTAAGACAGATCACCATATTCATGATAGAACAATTGCTTGATTTCATCATCCCATTGATCCCATATCTCTTTCAGCTCTTGCAGATTATTCTAGGTCACACTAATCCGGGTGAAATCCCATAATTCTGACATGTACCTTCCGATAGGCTGTCACCTTCTCTTATTGTCTTTTCTGGGACTATATTCACACGGCCACGTTGTTTTCCACTTTATCAAGAAACCCCTTTTTTTTATGACAAGCTCTCTATTTAGTGACTGAACACGAATCCACACCCTTTTCTAAGATGAAATGCAATGCAATCATAGCCAAAATTAAAAAAAACAAGTTAGTAAAGCAAAAATAATAAATAGAGCATCTATTTGGGTGATCGTTAAAGGGAAGTTTGGTATAATTCTACTTAGGGCAATCTCTTAGGGCTCGTTATATGCGGTTTAGTTCTAAAGTAAGGGTACCTGAACCAGCAGATTCCTCAATCCTCACCCATTATAGGCTCATACGGACTAAGTTTAGTTCAAGGGAATACATTTTCCTATGTCCGTACGGAGGTGAAAACCTTACGAAGACATAGGTACAGATGTATCCCGAAAGCGATCCAATATCCTATATGGAGGTGAATACCTCATGAAGGAATAGTTTTCCACTCCCACTTAAAAAGGGTAAATGGAAGGATTATGCTATGCAATATATGTGAAAATATACTAAGAGAAACTCGAACCAATAAAGCAGACATATTAAATTATTATGTAACCCGAGATAACAAAGACATTATTTACCACTATAATAAAACATGAAGGATGAAATACGAGGGGATCGTCAATTTAAACCGAATTATCAATTTTCGACAAAAAGACCAAAAAGTAATCAATTGGCGGCTTGACTCTCTTATTTTGTCTCCAATAGAGTCGCCAAGCTGTTGAAACCTTTTTTTTTGGAGTTCGACTTTTTATTTTTTAGAAATGAAGATCGAGTCACCACCAATTCTTTTTATTAGGTGTGATTGGATCACCTTGAAACTTAATCATTTTAATAAAAAAGGTTAAATTTACTAAAACGAAAAATTTTCAGTCTACAAAATCTAAGAACTAGGTCTGGGAGTCGGTTACATATGAGGAATGATTAGCACCCTCATAACGCCCACAATTGGTACCTAGTTGATTACTTGATGTCTCAGTGTCAAGAACTGAGAATTCAAAGAAAGTTTAAAATACGATCCCCTTCTTACATGATTTGATTAAAATATCGCTAACTAAATTAAATTTTATAGAAAATGCCTTCAGATTTTGAGTTAATCAGGAAGAAAGTCATGCCCCGTAAGTTGGGACACGATGTCTCGAGTCCTCGAAAAGAAGAACAATCGCCATTTAATTATTACCTAAGTCCTATGTGTCTTGAATTTTGAAAGAATGTTCAATTATTTCTGTTCAAGAATAAAGTCGTACCTCGTAAGTTAGGGCACGATTTCTCAAATCCCCTAATTAAAGAACATCGTATCAGTTCTAATTATTTTAAAAACCTTTTTGGAGTGGGTAAAAATGAATATAACATTTAATGCAATATGTGATTAATTTATTTGAGTATTGATGCAAAAATGAATGAATATTTAAACGTGTTGTATAATATGGTAGTGGCAAAGATAGAATAAAACAGCTTACGTGGGTAAAAAAACAATGATTAATAAAAAAAGAGGTAGTAATGGGAATAAATTTTTGTCGATTATTAATACTACTTAATAATGGTAATAATAGTAAAATAATACGAGAGAGTATAATAATGCTATGATCACGATTGGGGTAGTATGAGCAATACAAAATGTTAAACATAAAATATTAATTAGCAATTATAATTAGTTAACAATAATATCAACATTTAAAATAAGAAAAAAACTAAAATGCAATGATTAAGAAACTTGAGGAATAAAAATGCAAATTACGTAATTTAAAGGGTAAAAATATAAATAAGGAAATTAGAAGTGCTGAAAAAATAACAGAAAGTAAGGGGTGGGATTAAATAAATAAAGGACTAAATTAAAATTTAAACAGAATTTAAAGCATGTATTGTAAAAAAAATAAAGAAAAGGGGAATAAAGGGCTAAATCCAAAATATAACAAAATTAAAAGCCTAAATTATAAAGAAACATAATATAAAAGATTAAATTAAAGTGGGATAAAATGTATAGGGACTCAGGAGGAAATTATCCCACCTAAATTTACACGTGCCATTCCCTCAATGGGTCCATAGTGGGTTAAGGGACTAAATTGTACAAGAACAAAATTAAAAGGGGTAAAAAGCGGAAGGATTGAAATGGAAAATAGACCATCAACGCGAAAACACGCGGGGTCTTAGGGCTATTTAGGTCAGATTTTCGAGTCATGCCAAAACGCATCGTTTTGGGCGTTTAAAGCCAAGCCCAAAACGGCGTCATCTTAGACCCTTATATAAGTAAAAAAAGAAAAAAGAAAAAAAAATCATTTGAGTTTAGTTTTTTTTTTAAATTTCTTTCCTCCTCTTTTATCAAAAAAAAAAAAAAACTTTAGGCCGGCCATGAGGTGTCATTGGTCCACCGCAACCACCGGAGGCAGCGGCCGATGATCGGTGGCCAAAAATTCCCCAAAAAAGGTCCTTTAGATCTTTTAAACGAGTAAAACGCGAATCTAGGATTAGAATCCCCAAAAACTCGACTAAAATCTAACCAAAGGCAAAGAAAGGTTTCAATTTCTCCTTTTTTCGACGAGGCCTTTGACGAATCCCAAGGGATTTGGAGCCCTCTCAAGTGGGAGAAGGGGCCCCTACGATAGAGGTGACGTGAAACAGGAAAAAAAAAAAAGAACTCCCTTTTCATTTTTTTTATATTTTTTATATTTGCTTCAAAAAAATAAAGGATATAAAAGAACCACATTTTTTCAAGAACTTTGTTTTTTTGTATTCTCTATTCGATTCCCTTTTTTTTCTTTTGTGTTACAAACTATTTTCAACCTTTATAGCCGAAATATAATACATTATATTATTTGTTGTCTTTTTTTTTTCTTCTGTTTTTGCTTATGTCTTTTGCTTTTGTTTCTCTATTGCTTTCTAGGTGGTGGTGGCAAAAAGGCAAAGTCAACAGCACGCCTGCTGACGTGGTGAGGCTATGGCGCGAAAAGAGGCTAGGGTTTCTGATTTTTTTTAAGGTTTTGGGCTTTTAGGGTTTTTGTATTTGGGCTTTAGAGTTTTTTTATTTATTTGTTTGTTGTTTGGTTTATTTGTTTCTATTGGGCCGGATAAAATTGGTCAATTACAATTATTACAATTATTATTATTATTATTATTATTATTATTATCGTTAAAGAAATAAAAAAATATAAATCATCACGCACTCATGCGCCTATATATATACTAAAATTTTCTCAAGGATATAAGAGTTACATTATAAGAAGCATGAAAGGTAAAGCATGAAAATTATGGACTTCCGATTAGAGAAAACTCATGCATGTCTTTTGAACCGGATAAACGATTATAGGCTCCAATGACTGAATCTAGATATCAATCAGTCCTAAAATTAATCATAATTTCAATAGAAAATCAATTATTTAATGAATCAATCATAAAATTGACGAGAAAGAGAAAAAAAGTACTATCTCACAAAATTAAATGAAAATTTAATATTATTTAATCCAAGCTCATGACATCATAAGATATTTTTATTTATTTAAGTATTAATCTTGATAAAGAAGAGCATAAAAAAGAATCCCGATAAATTAATTTCTTTCTCTTAACCTTTTTTTGTTTTTAATTACATAAACTCTAAGTGATGTTGGCTATAATTTTTATGTGCCTTTGTGTCCAAACTTAATAAGTAAAGGGAGGATCAATTTATAATGATCAACTTTTAATCTGATATGTCCATTACGTAACCAAATGAATAGATAGGATTTGGTCCACAATAATGGACTTAAAAAATCTTACATGAATTACTTCTATAATAATCAAGTGTGTTGCTTGGTTAAGAGTCTAACTTAGAGGGGAAATGCTTAGATCTTAGGTACAAAAGTGAGAATTCTAAATTAGTGAATGTTAGAGCTTGAGTTCACTTGTTGTATGATATGTTAAGATAGTGAATATTCTCTTTGGGCAAGTCCCCATAGTTGTAGGGAAATTAAACTGCATAAACATCTCTTATCTTATTTCCTTTTTTTGCACTTCGCATTTATTGTGACTAAAACAGTTGGAATTGATCTTGACACTACTTATTTCTACATTAAAATATCAATTTAGACCCAACATTTTTTTAAAGTTGTATTCAATATTTTGTTAAAAAATTTCCTTATATTTTTTATTAACTATCATCTATTTGTTCAGGGATTGTTTTTTCCTCTTTCAAGTTATCAAAAAATTTAAAACATCTTAAACACAATGTAACACCCTAAACCCGACCTAGAAGTTTAGACCGAATTTCGGATGCTACATTGATCACCGAAGTGATCGTAGGTAAATTTTTACAAAACAAGTTATTACGTTGAACCGGAATATTTAATCGCCTAGTTTCAGTCAGCAAAAATTACAAATAAGTTTATTATAAAACCGTAAATAAATGAACGAATAAAGGTAAAACGAAACTTATTCCACAATTTTATAAAACCTTATAATTCAAAAATTGAATAACAAAACAAAAACTAAAAATACGACTTGTACTATATTATTCTCCAAGACTGTTCGAGATCTCCACATACCGAGTTCAGCAACAAAATTCTGAAATATACTTGAAAGGGAAACAGAGGGGGGTGAGCTACACAAGTTCAGTGTGAGTTCAAAACCTATCTAACTATAGAAACATAAAATAGGATGCCGGATAGTAGTTCAATAAAGAAACGTACTCACAAAGACATATAGATCCAGAAGGTAACCCGAAACCAACATCTCAAAACTAAATAACAATTCGAGCACACTAAGTCACACTCACAGGTACACTGTCACGTGTGCTAATCAGTCAAACAGAAACAGTTAGAGAATCTCACACGCAGAACACTCAAACAAGTGCGTATGTATGCAGTCTGATATTAAAAGAACCCACCCATCCAGCCAAACACACCTCTCCATTCCCTGATCACACCTCGTAAGAGCTGTTTGAGCTCATCCAACCAAACACACCACATAGGACCAAGTAGGCCCATCCAACCCTACACACCATATAAAGTCATCTCGGGTTGCCTAGCAATTATGACCCGCCACCTCGGATTGCCCGGCAATGATGGCTTATCAAAATGCAGTCGAAATGCCAGATAAAATATATATACGTAGCATAGCTAACGTAAATACGGTACAGTACAATGCGGTAAACCGCTATACCGACAATTTGCAGTTAAACTGCCAGATCAGGTAATGGTACGTAGCACAGCTAACGTACATACAGTATAGTGCGGTGCGGTAAACCACTGTACTGGTAAATTGCAGTTTAACTCCCAAATCAGATAAATATACGCAATGAGTGGCGTATAAAGTATACTCAAGATCTGATCGCGGTAATCCGCAGATCTGAGACAAATTACAGTTTGAACTACCAGATTAGATCAAAATCAAACTCCTTTCTCTTCAAAAGCTATCCCAAAATATTTTATGCAGGTCTATGTATGCATACAATCTCACAAAACAGAGACACAATATCAGACAGTCAGACAGAACAACTATGCACACACACGCAACAGGACAAATTCAGATTCAAACATCTCACATGACAGTCATAAATCACTTAGGCCAAAGCCCAGATCAGAATTCTTAGTCACCCTGACTAAAGATTAGCCAAGGCAAAACACACAGACAAATGCTCGGATAAAAAACACACAGAATCAAAATAGGTGACTTAGAGCCATACGGTCGTGTGGGAAAACCTAGGCCATGTGGGGTTCAAAACGCCCATGTGGAGGGAGGCATACGGCCGTATGGCAGAGGTACACGCCCGTGTGATGCAGGGACACGGCCGTGCGAACAGATCGTGTAACTCATTGTCCAGATTTGCTAAATGAGAGTGCAGGGCAGACACGACCGTGTGAGGGTCTCATACGCCCGTGTGCCCCACCAGACACGGCCGTGTGCCCATAATACACGCCCGTGTAGAATCCCTAAATCCCCAAATCAACCACACAACCATGTGGTACCAAAAATCTAAATCCCTAATTCCCAATCACACACGCTCGTGTACCCCGGGGGCACGGCCATGTGTAAATTGACAAAAACCCCCAAATCGGCTACACGGCCGTGTGGCACCCAAATTTTGCCAGGAACCCTAATTCCCAAAAGCACACAGCCGTGTGAGTCGTCACACACTCGTGTGGGTGCCTGTGTGGTCACGAAACCACCCTAAAATGGCCCCCAAAAATGTGCTCTCAGCCACAAAGCACTTTCCGATCCTCGTTAGATCAAAATTATACAAAACCATACACATTCCAAGCATAAAATAACGATATCACATCCATAGTTGACTTTTCGCAAAGTCGAATTAGAATTCGCAAATAAAATAGAAAAGGTTTGAAACCCACACTTGTTTTGTGATCAATGACGTTCTGACACCGACTTGGCGACGAGGAAATGACTTTTCCCAAATCACACGCGATCGTTTTCGAAAGTTTAAGAAAATTAGCAAAAAGAAAAGTCAAATGGAAAAGAAAAGAAAGGAAAGAAAAGAAATAAAAAAAAAGGAACGTGCCTTGAAGAATTAAAATAATTATAATAAAAATATAATAATAAACTAAAATTAAATAGAATAAAATAAGTAGCAAAATAAAACTAAAATGAAAATTTACTCAAAGAACACACACAAGGACTCAAACCCAAAACCCAGAGGCGAATTAACACACACTCACCCACTAGACCAGTAGGTCTATTCTGACACCAAAATGTGCAACTAAACATAACAACACAACCTTCTCGTTGACCCTAACCACAAACCTCAAAACTTCTAAGCCCAAAATTCGAGGTGTTACACACAATATTTATCAATTTAATTTTAAATTAGTTGAGTCTTAGCTCGATTGGTATAAGTATTGTTGTCAATGCCAGAGGATGCAGGTTCGAGTGCGATGAAGCATATTGTCCTCCTATTATGGGTTAGGGAGACTGTGGATAATTCCAGTTATTGTGTAAAAGAAAACAAATATAATTTAAAAAAATTTAAAAATAAAATTGGATTGAAAAAAAATAGAGTTAACGCAACATCGTGCGGCAAATAAGCAGGGGCGAATCCAGGGGGGCTGGCATGGGCCCCGCCCTCCCTAAAAGGTAAAATTTCTATTTAAGCCCTTCAAAATTTTTAAAAATTTTAAATTAGTAAAGGTAAAATTGCACTTTGCCCCCCCTAAAATTATAAAATTTGATTTAATCTTTTACAAATTAGAAAGATATAAACTATAAAAAATTAAAATTTCATCCGGCCCTCCTAAAAAATTGTCCTGGCTTTGCCCCTGCAAACAAGGTAGTAATAATAAAAAAATATCAATTACAAAAGGTTGACAAAACATGGACATGGGAATAAGAATACAAAAGAAAAATGGTGATTAACTATTTTCAACAATTATTAACATGTTTAATATGCAAGTAGAAATATTAATTATGTCTACCACCACCACCTTTTTATATTTGAAAATTGGGACAAAAATTCGATGGTTCCCATCTCCCCCCTTCTATTTTTAATTTAAGTCTCCAACCCAATGAACCAACCCCACTAAAATCAGCAAAAAGTATCAATAAAAAAACCATCTCCCACCCAATGTTATCATTCTAGGCATTATTACAAGACCTGACCCAAATTTCCTTTTTATTAATACTCGCATTAGATCCAGTTGGACTATACTATTCAATTAGTTTCACAATTTATTTTCTTAGTTAAAATAATACTTTTCTTATTTATATATTTTACATTTAAATAAAAATATTTTTATTACAACAATAATTCAGATTTAACCAATTCAAATGAGAAAGAATAAAAAAAACTGTGTCCAAACCTCACTGACTGCTATTTAAACAAATAATTCGGCCTCCAAAATAAAAATAAACAAATAACTGATGGGTGAAAAATTATATAACAGAGAGTTTAATTTAATAAATTCTTATATATGAATTTTTCTTATTTATTAAAGTAAAAAACTTGTATTTTGGATGGAGTGTTTTCTTTTTCTGGGAATAAATTTTAAAATTATATATGAATTTTGATTTAACGTGTAATTGTATACATAAATTTTAATTTGATGGAATTATACACATGAAACTCTAATTTTGGTTTAAATATATACTTGAAACTTTAATTTTGATTTAATCATGCACATTTAAAGAAATAAATACATCAATTTATTTATATATATATAAACATAAAATAATGTTATATCAATAATTGTGTTAATAATTTATAAGAATTAGATCAAATCAAAATTTCATGTATAGAATTACATAAAATCAAAATTTATGTATAATTTTAAGATTTATTCCTATTAGTATATATTATGATAATTAGTCTAAAAGCAATCAATAAATTATTGAATGGAAGTAATTATAAGTTAACAAAATAGGAGTTTAATGTGTTAATAGTACTTTTACCATTATTATTAATTTATTACATTAGCTTAGGTAAAATCATGTTTTCCATGTTTTTTTTTTTAACTTTCGTCACCTAAGTAATGGAACCAAATATGATAGCATATGAAACATTTCATTTAATATATAAATAATATAAAGTAGGTGAGCTGTAAGAATGGTGACTAAACTATTTTTTTTTATTTTGGTTAATGAATTATTAATTTTTTATTTAGCCATTAAATTTTTTGAAATTAAATATTTTGGTCACTCAAAATTGATTTGAGTTTTTTTTATTGGTATAATTAATAATAAATTTAGTCCTCCAATATTCACACATTATATCAATTTGATCCTAAATATAAAATATTCAACAAATTTAACTCTTAGTGTTCACAAAATTTATCATTTTAGTTTGAATTCTAAATAAATCAATAAATTTAGCCCTCAAAAATTGCAAATTTATCAATTTAGTTCTAATTTTAAAATTTCAATAAATTAATTTTTCATCCTTTACAAAGATTAATAATTTAATCTTCTTAACCCATAAATCTTATCTTTTGGTTTCATAAATTTGTAATTTTTATCCTACTCTAATATAAATTTTCTAACATTGAATTTGGCATAAACAATTTTTATGCACTTTGTTTACAAACCCAACACATGGAAAAGGGAAAAAAAGAATGAAAAAAATGCCATATGGTAATGATATTTAAAATATTACAATTGATGAAGCAAAGTTGATTACAAATATCTGGTAGAGGCTGCAACTACCAAGCAACCAAATTATAATAAAAAATATCCCCAAACAAAAAAATTCCATACCTGAAAAAGAAAAAAAAAATGAGCTCAAGTTATTAGCGTCAAAGTAGAAGATAAAATTATGGAAAATAGACTATTTAGTTATAGATAAAATTATAAGAGATTTTTAAAATTTAAATTATAATGACAGGTTTTGTAAACATTGAAGGCTAAATTTATTAAATATTTTATATTTAGGATCAAATTGATATAATGTGTAAACATTGGGGGGATAAATTTGTTATTAGACAATAAAAAAGGCCAAATAAGCTTTGAGTGACCAAATATTTGATTTCAAAAAGCTTAGTGACTAAAATAGAAGAATGTGAAGTTTAGTGACCATTTTTGTAGTTTATCTTATAATGTAAGCAACAAGGGGTGAATTACCCAAAACTACTTTTTTTTAACCATATTACCGGATTAGGCCGATTTTTGTGAAATTTACCAGATTAGGTCAATTTAGATATGCTTTTATCTTTGGCCAGATAGTTAAATATTAGTGCATTTATCCTTGAGTCTCACGTTCGATTCCTCTCCTACTAACATTTTTATTTTTTATTTCATGTTGCTTCAAGCTTTTTAAATAAAAAAATAAAAAATTAATATGCTTATAAAAATAATGGAACCTCAAACTCAAGAATGCAATCGTAATTATCTAACTATCTAACGAAATGAGCTAATATGTTAAAAATATTAATTAAAAATTAAAAAAAAAGCTTGAAGCAACATGAAATAAAAAAAAATACAAAAGTGAGTAGGAAAGGATTCAAACTCAAGATTTAAGAATGTAATTATATCTATCTAACTATCTAACCATCTAACGAAAGAACTAAAATGTTAAAAAACATTAATTAAAAATTTAAAAAGCTTGAAGCAATATGAAAAAAAAAAAATACAAACATGAGTAGGAGAGGAATCGAACACGAGACTCAAAAATATAGTTGCAACTATCTAACCATCTAACCAAAAAACTAATATATTAAAAAAATTAATTAAAAATTTAAAAAGCTTGAAGCAACATAAAATAAAAATTACAAATGAGAGTAGGAGATGAATCGAACCCGAGACTCAAGGATAAAAACACTAACATTTAACCATTTGGTCAAAGTTGAAATAGAATCTTGTTGAAACTATTTTCCTGTCATATCCGCTAAAAACGCGTCTAACTAGACACATTTTCCCAAAATTGGTCTAATCCGATAAATTTTACAAAAACCGGACTAATCTAGTAATTATGGTTAAAATAAACATTTTTAGTAATTCACTTAGTAACACAACTATTTTAGAAAACTTTGAGTTGTAGGTTAATTTTTTGAGTTCCAAAATAATTTCTTTTTTAATTATGTTTAAAATGGTTTCCATTAATGATGTTTTATAATGAGTTACAAATTCTAAATTATTAAACATTTTAATAACTACTATATATATATATATATATATATATATATTTGCATTTGCATTATTGTTTCCTAATACTTTACTTGAATTGTAATTTATTACTAACACAATTTATAACTAAATTGATTAATTAATATAATAATAGATAGTAAATATATTTACTATTTATAACGTGCACGATCGTTTTATATTAAATTTTATTGGCTAAGTAGTTTTGTCTAAGATTCATTTTTTTGAAGTTAATGTCATATACAACAATAAATTTATTAAAGAAAACATATATACTTTCTAATGTTAATGTAAAAAGTAATAAAAAATTCCTTAATATTAATTATAAAAATTAAGATGAAAATTAGAAGGAAAAAAAACCACAATAATTAAGGAATAATTTATATAAAAATAAAATCAGTATTCAAAGTTCACCATTCTCCTTCCATTCTATGTATGTATAAGCCATATAAATAGGAGTTCTGAAGATATAATGAAACACAACAAAGAATTATAAATCAAACCATTGGTAGTTTAAAGTTTTTTTCTTAATTTTATTTTCTTATTTTAGTTCATAAATTTTAATTTTAATTTGCATAATTTGTTTTAATATAATAATTATTTAATTTTTATATTAAGATTATGGAAGGAAATTATGCACTAATAATTTGAAAAATGATCATTCGATGAGAGAGTGATGGAATATTAATAGTGCTAGATTGAAATGTACAGAACAATGTATAACAAGCAAAAGCCAAACATTTGCGTTTAGGTCATGAGATTTTGCATAATTTATTTTCTTATAAAAAAACAAAATAAAAAAGAAGTAAAGTAAATAACAAGGGATTTGAAGACGTGTTAATTTTTTTTAATTGATAATGTTGGTAGAAGGATGGTTTATCGTTATTATGGATAATGATTTTGATATTTCTATCATTTCATAGTCTAAAAGTCATATTTATGTTATAATTTTAAATACGATACATACTAATACTAGTATGTTTTTTACACCACTTGAAGAATTAGTCAAGAGGATCATGACTTTGTATTGGGGATTGTAGTGAGTTTATAGAAGTCGGGGAGCTCTAAGTTAAAATGCAAGTCTTGAAAGAAAAAGAATAGTGTAATACCCTTCGTCTGATTCAATCGTCAAGTTCGAGTTATAGGATGCTACAGACGATATCGAAACAATTACATACATTTAATAATTAAATTACACCATAATTCAAGCATTTATAATTAACACATTTTATAATTATGTTATACAATCTTTTCCAGAACTTACTCGAGCTTACAAAAACTCATTTACAAACTCGAGCTTGCAAATGGACTAAATTGCAATATTTTCAAAATTTCTATAACAGTTATCGATACCCCCATATAGGTACCAATACCATTTTTAGCTAAGATGTTTAGAAAAATCTTAACAAAATATCAAGTATCGATATCTGTCATAAGGTACCAATACCTATTTTACAAAGTATCGATATCTATTCTAGTATGAATACTGTTTTACGGTTCAATGTTTTCCAAAAAATCAAACAAAAACATATGTATCGATATCCTCGTAAAGCATCAGTACCTAGATACAGAGTATTGATACTTTATTTCGGTATCAGTTCCATTTTGGGGTTCAAAGTTTCAAAAATTGGTAAAGTATTGATACTCATTTCTGAGATATCTATACCTCAAGGCAATGAAGTAAAAAAAAAAATCTGCATTTTAGTACCTATTTCAAGCCAACTCATTAACAAAATGGTGCATAAATACACCTTAAACCTACATAAAAACTAGTCCAAACCATATCTAAACATTTCATCTTACTCAATTCACAACATTCAAACCAATATGCCATCATTTGGCACCAAACATACTTGATCAACCTATTCAATTTCACCTTGTAACACCCTATACTTGACCCGATCTTCGGGTCCGGGTACCAGATGCTACACTAACCTGAATAACTTAACCCATTCCTATTTCGGATTCAATACATACTTAGGCAACTTAAACCTTCAAATTTTCTTTCTAACATTTATACACACATCAATTAGTTCTAATTTTTTACAACCTGACTCGTTTAATGATTTAACATCTATTTACAATTTACAATTTGACTCCGAGTAGGGCTTAGTCAACTTCAACCCGGAAGTGTGGCCTCTGTGGGTGCCTCTCTATATACATGAAAAGCTATTGCGCCCACTTACTTTGGTAGAATCTGGATTGGTCCCTCTTGATTTTTTCGAGTCTTTATCTAACCTGCATTCAAGCAGAAATTTTATAAGTTCGAAAGAACTTAGTGAGACTTGTACAAAATGCGTATAAGACTACGTAAATCTTAAGAAGTTGAGATTTCTATAAGACTACGTAAATCTTAAGAAGTTGAGATTTCTAGTTCAGGATTAAACTCCTTCAATTTTGTAGGAGAATTCGTGAACTTCATTGACAAGACCCATGCCTTATGCACTCTGAGCCATTTATTGGTGGACTTAGACCCTGGTTTGATCCCGACCATGTGCTCTTTTGGGTCTCACCTCAATTATCAATGTTGCACCTCCCTGATGCTTGTATCTATTGCTTCTAACTGGTGACGCTTGGTGTTTGCTCAATTGATTGCCATTACTGCGGTCTTTACCAGAATACAATACCTTTACATTCTTTGGAGAACTACTGCCAACAATGTAGCACCCTAGTACCTGCTCTTTCAGTCTATTCCTTAAATAGGCTTTATTAGACATGCATTTTTTACCTTTAGTAGATCAACAAGAACTTTATCGTTGTTCTTTTTTTTTTCTCATGGTCCTAACGAACTTCCACTTTCCACTATACTCTGATGGACTTTACTGGTCATTTGGCCTTGAGCAGACATTTCCTTCTACGAAGACTCTTATCGACCTACCCAATCTTTCGGCTAACTCTTTATCGACTTGCAAATTATGACTATATCCTTTTATAGCCTATTCCCTGTCTGCTTAAACCATGTAGGATCCGTAGCGTCCTTGGTAGACTCATTTTGACGTACATTATGTATACCTCCTTATCTAAGGAGTCTCTTCCTCTTTTCACCCTAACTAGGCTAAGATATTTCTTTTGCCCCACTTATCATTGCCTTTGGCAAATCCTCTCATTATCACGGTGGTTTGTGTTCCTTAGATGTACCAATCTCATTTTTTCTTGTGACTTAATTCACCAATCATACCATGAACTCTAGGTTAAACCTCGGCGTCTCTCCTAGTATACTGATCCCCAAACTTCCCCAGTGTAACCCCATGTTTTATGTCCTAGAGGACTTCCCGATGTTAATTGTCCTGGCAAACTACCCCGTGTTTAGTGTCCCAGCGGACTCCATATGCTGTCATAGTCGAGACATGGTTTTACACATTATTCCCATGTTTAATGTCCTGGCGGACTGACCCGTATTTATTGTCCCGATAGACTCCATATGTTGCCATAGCTGAACCATGGTCTTACACATTATTCCCTATGTTTAATGTCTTGGCGGATTACCCCGTGTTTATTGTCCCGGTAGACTCCATATGCTACTATAGCCAAACCATGGTCTTACACATTCAACCTCATTTAAGGTAACGCTTTGAAGGACCTTATCACCATTGCGGTGTCACCCCATAGAGCCTGCTGATCACTGTCATGATGTTGCTCCATGGAACCTAATAATCGTATCATGGTGTCGCTCTAGAGAGCCAATCAATATCATTCCATTTCTTTTTAACCTTGGTTCTCAAACACAGTAGTGTCCCCTTCGCAAGACCTGGAGTTTCGCATATCACAGTTTACACCCAACAACGTTGTGTGGCAAAATCTTAATGGAATTCCATTTCCCTATTCATCCGTCCATACTTCCAATTTTTCATAAATACCTTGATGCTTGAACACTGAAATGTCCCACTCGTTAGGCCCTGGGCTTCATACATCATGGTTTGCACCCAACAACACTGTATGGCGGCATATGAAAACACTATTTCACAAATCCTAACTCCATCTAACCCATCAATAATTTTCCTTTATACTCCACAATTTACAAGCACATAGGCACATACATATGATCATATAAACATAATAATATGGAGCACACCAATCTTAGATATGTATTACCGCACCCATTATATGCATTCCGACACACATGCGGATACTCAATTACCTATTCAACTTTGTGTATACATAACATTTTCAACAATAGAGATCCTACATCATCATAGGCCTCATTTTAGACTCAATACAAATTCTTACCAGCCATTCGAAATCCCATAAATAGGGTATAAAAACTCACCTGAATTTCCCTTTTTCCCGTCAGCTTAGCTTGTCCAATCGGTAGAGTCCCCTTTCGTTCTGACAGCTAAGCACGACAACCACTTATCGGTTAAACTAGAGGCGGTAAGTCCTTAAAAACCCGTAATCATTAATTGTATAGAAGTTTTAAGAATCCTTACTCTACTTCTTCCTTCAATCCACAAGCATCGAGAGCTAAGGAAACTTAACAGTTCCAAAATTTCTCTACTTCCAGACTTCAAATCACATGACGACCTCAACATGCAGAGTTTTCTTCAATTACATCCTCTCTTTCTTCAGAATGATTAAAGAAGATGGTGCTTTAGAGAGAAAAACTAATAAAAAGAATTGAGAAAATTCTATCTCCATGCACGGCCATATATATATTTCGTTGGCATTATTTTCAACAACCAATACAACTATTTATCCTTAATTATTTTGTCTCCTATAATAGAATCACTCGGTTCCATCCTAACTAAACTAGAATTAAAATTCAATTATTTACTCATCAGTCACAAATTTTACCAAAATTCCAGGTAAAGTATGCTAATTTTCCACGAGTTTAATTTTGTCCCCAAATCCCCCTAACTAGAGTTCATTTAGGAATCCGAGTGTGATTGCCCCCAACCCTTAAAGAAAATTTTGTCCTAGAAATTTCATCTCTTACCTAAATTTTCGAGGCGAGCTCCAAACTAGTTTTCCCTTGACTCAAATAATTGTCTGCATGCCTAGGGGCAGACACCTCTACTATCTCTAATTTTCACAACGTGACACTAGCACTTATAAAATCATCTTGAACTTATTTCGTTCAAACGATGATTCTATCCTTTCTCTATATAGGGTAGTCAACTACACAAAGATTATTTCGTAATCATTCTGGCAGATTCTTACTTACACCATCGGTCTGACGTTTTGCTTTGTACAAAAATAGTGAGGGATTTTTGGATTAACATGGGTCATATGGTGGGTGTAATATCCAATTTTTGCCCAGCCTATACCCAATAAAACCTAACCCAATACTAGACCCAAAATAAATAAATAAAACCCAAATAGTCCAAATGTCCAATTACAAGCCCGAAATTAAGCATTTAAATGTCCATTTACAGAAAAGACTCAAAGCCCAATTAACCCAAAATACCAAACCCAAATTATAGCCCAATCCCAAACAGCCCATTTAAGCACAAAAAATAATAACCAAATAAACAAAACAAAAGATCCAATAATTAATAAAAAGTCCAGTCCAATTACAAAATCAATACCAAGCCCAAATTAAAAACAATCATGTCCAATTACAGTAAAAATGGCCCAAAACCTGTCAGATCCACTTAACCTAACCCAAAACCCACGGCCCAAAAGGCCCAAGACCTTAACAGAATGGGAGACCTAGGGTTTCTGGGAAACCCTAGGCGCCGCCGACCTTTCGACTGCCACTCTCCGCACCTTGGTCAACGCGTCCTTCACACGTGTGCCCCGCATTGTTTCAGCAACGTACGCGCACTGTTGTCAGCCACCACCATCACTCGCGCCTCGATCGATGCCTGCACGCCCCGCACCTCTGACATGGGCCACTTTCTCCAGACGCCTCTGGCTTCCCACGTCTCGGCAACTAACGTCTCGCACGCCGACGCCCTGCCCATGCCCTGTAAACAACAACGAACAGAGAAACAAATGGCAGAGATAGAAATGGATCTAAAAAAATCGGTTATAAAAACTGAAGGGAAACTATTGTAAAAGGCTTCCTTTTTTCACACATTATTAGCAAT
Organism: Gossypium bickii; assembly: GCA_025503065.1. Lineage (NCBI taxonomy): Eukaryota > Viridiplantae > Streptophyta > Magnoliopsida > Malvales > Malvaceae > Gossypium > Gossypium bickii. Next base: position 52,729,832 of record CP106713.1, on the reverse strand, counting down.
AAAAAGGCAAAAAAATAAAAGTGTCGATTCGGCTTTCGTTCTTACGAACTATCAGGAATCAAAAAGGGAAAACTTCTAAGGTTAATCTCAGTTTTTTTTTTCATTCTTATTACTAGTCACTGTTATTGGGAATCGTTTATCTTTTATTTTTAAACTCTCACAAACAAAAATAAAAAAGGAAGAAAGCGCTTACCGAGGATCGGTTTGATCTGTGTCTTCTCCGTCGCAATCGGAGTCTAGCTATAGATCTCAGTGGGGGTTAGATCCTCGCTTACTCCATCGCTATCGGGGCTAGGCGAGGGTGTTGATCGGAGAACAAAAGGCAAACCGATGCATCACTACGCGTCGATTTTAATGTTGCCTCAGTGATGAATCCGGGGGTCCGTTGCGGCCTGCCTGAAAGGGAGAAGGGTTTAAAGCCTTTCCTGCATTTTGAAAAATGACAGATAGATTAGGGTTTTTAGGATTTCAGCAAAACGGCGCCGCTTAAAAAAGGGAAGACCCGCGCGTAGACCCGTGCTACCCAACTCGTACCCTAAAGGGGATCCGCGCGTTTTCGCGGAAGGGCCTATTTCCGCATTAGACCCTTCCGCATTTTCTCACCTTTCTAATTAGTTTTCTATCATTTCCAAACTTGCCCCAATATAGTTCCATCTGTTCTAATTTAGTCCAGAGCAAAACGCAGCGTATAGGGAAAGGAATAATTTCGTTGTTGGTCCCGCTCCTTCCACGCGCATTTCAAATAAACCCTTTCCCTTTTATTTTGCTTTGAATTGACCCTAAAATTTCAACTTAAATTCAATTTGGTCTCTTTTAGTATTTTGCAATTATTGTTATTATTATTATATTTATTGTCACTATATTATCACCATTATTAGTATTTTTTTATTATTGTCGTTACTATTATTATATTATTTATATATATGTGTGTTTTTATAATTATTATTTAGTACTTTTAGCTAAAAATTATTTTCATTAGATATCTTTTTATATGTCATATGTTTTTAAATTGTATATTACCTAACATTATAACGTATATTATTTTTAGCTAAAGTTTATTTATGTTATATAATATATTTTATTTATATTTTTTATGTAATCTTATATATTTATCTAAAATCACTATATATTATATTTATATTGGCTCTATCATATATATATGTCTTTTTACCTAAGCATACATTAAATAGGTTTATATTTGTTTATTGACCATTATACTTGTTTACGCTTCACCGTGTATTTACAATTACTTTAGCATAGGAATTACCATTTATCACATTTTGTGTTATTATTATTTTATTGTTTTTAAATGTTAATACATCATAATTGCTTTTGAATAATTTTGTTCAATATTTTATAAAATACAAATATTGGCATATAATCGCTGTTTCAAATAAAAATACATTTTCGCGAAATCGATATCTTTTAAACATTCTTTAAAAAAAAAATAATGATAAGGCAATATTTGTGTGTTTAGAAGTTCGAAAGATCACATCCTAACGTGCTGGGTGTCGATTTTTTTTGTTCAACTAAATAACCAAATATCCTTTTTATACCCTTTGAAGACCAAAGATGATCTCGGTGTCAGAGCATGAATGTGTTATATCCTAACGTGTTGGGTATGGTACTTTTATTCCTTTGAAACGAGATAATCTTGAGATTCAATCCTAATTTAACGAATTCTCTTTTAATTTTTTGCCCTAGATATTTTCAAGTTTTCAACATTAGGACAACATCAATCAATTTGGTACCAATTTTGGGCGTGACGAGGGTGCTAACCCTTCCTCGCACGTAGTCGACTCCCGAACTCGTTTTCTCAAATTTTCGTAGACCAAAAAACACTGTTTTAGTAAATCAAAATGTTTTAGTAAAACAAAGGTGATCCGATCACACCTAACAAAGATCGGTGGCGACTCCCTATTTTTAAAAAAAAGGTCGATTCCCATTTTTTTTCAAAAAATGGTTACGACAGTGGGTACTCGATAAATGACTTGCTTTGGCGGACATTCCCATTTTTCAGGTTATCGAGAGGTTGAAGAAAACTCTCTCTGACTCGATAAGTGTCAAATACGTTAAGAATTTGAATTGTTTACTTCAAATTAACCAAACTTCCTTTAGACGCTTGACTATTTAAATCAGGATGCAGTGGATGGAGGTCTTTCATCTGAAATTACTCTTCAACTCCTTATTGACTACGTTTCCTTCTAAATCCCTAGTTTTTCTCTTGGCTATCTCTGATGTCCTTGTCTGAGTTCCTCTTCCTTTCTTTCTTTAACCATTTCTAAGTAAGTTTTCCAACTAATTTCTTAAGTCTTTTCTATTTCTCTCATTATCCCCCTAAAATGGTTATAATCAAACATAGTTATCGCAAAAGTAGCAACCATTGTGACAGTGATAGTAAGAGGGATCGTGGTGGTGACAAAAAAGGTGATGGGGTTAGACCCAACAACTGTAGGGTAAGTAGCCCACTAGAAACCTGATAAGTGATAAAAACATATTTTAATCTCGTTCTTAATGCTTTTTTGGATGATTAATTATGCAATTAGTGAATTTGATGCTCCTAATCCTTTAAATTCATGTTTCTATACTTAGGAGAGCATTTAGGAGCTAAAGGAGTGAAAAATGAGCCAAAATTGGACAAATATAGTAGTTTTCCAGAGCCACACGACCTGGGCCTTTCTACACGGGTTGGACACACAACCATGTGCCAGACCGTGTTGATTTTACAACTTGAATTCCAAATGCACGAAAAAACGTAATTTTTAGGCTTTCTGAGCATTCTAAAGTCTATAAATACCAATTAGAAGAAGAGAGAAGGGAGCCATCAGAGAAGATCAAAGAAAACACTCGAAGAACACCATTAGGAGTTAAATTTGAAGCGGATCTCCATCAATATTGAAGATCTCCTTTTAATTTCTCTTGAAGTTTTTATAAGTTTCTTTATTTCTTGTGGTTTTTCTGACTTTGAGATGTTTTTATACACAATTATGAACTAATAGATACCTGGGGAGGATGAAACCTATGATGAATTCTATTATTTAAATTTTATTTTAAGTGATAAATACTTAATTCTTGTTCTCAATTATGTTTGCTTATTTCTTGTTTTAATATTTTCGAGATATTAATTCATGTTCAATGTGCTTAATCAGAGGAGTAAAAGTCCCTGTTTAAGAGTAGATCTAACATAATTGAGTGGAGTTGCATGCAATCCTAGAAATAGGACGACATAAATCTAACGGATTAGAGTCAAATATAATAGGGGAATCCATAGATCGAGTTAATGAGACAATAGGGGTTTTAATTAAAAAGAAGTTTCAGTTGATCAACCTGGAGTTAGTTGCTCATGCTCTCGAAAAAGATATTGGCATAATTTAGGGATGTCTATGGATCAAGATACCAAGTGAATAAATCGTTTAAATCAAGTTCATAATAATGATGAAGTCTGGGTGGATTATTTCCTGGGTATTATTTCTCTCATTGGTTATTATTCGTTTATTTTTCCCGATTCATTCATTGTTGAGTTCTTAGTAAAATTAGTTTAGTAATTTTAGCTTAAAACACATCACTCGAATTTGTTGACTAAATAATAGGAAAATAGTAATTACTAATACTTTTAGTCCTCGTGGATACGATATCTCTACTCACCGTAGCTATACTATTGTTTGATAGGTACGGTTGCCTTAGTCGTATTTTAGTTTGGTCACGTAAAACATACACATCAAGTTTTTGGAACCGTTGCCGGGGACTAAAATATTAGAAACACTTGATTTTTATTAATTTAGCCATTTTTATTTTTATATTTTTGTTTTTAGTTTAATTTTTACATTCTAATTTTCTTTTATTTGCTTCTGGCAGGTTCTTTTGGTTTATGACTAGAAGGAAGTCTTCGGGACTATTGCTTTTCGATAATGAAATTGAAAGTACTGCTCGCAGAAATTGCAAAGAAGCAAGGCAGGGTCGAAAAGTTATAGTAGACAAATAAAAGGACAACATCATTACTGAGGAGATGGGTGATAATCAGAATATTCAGCTACCTCCTGTAGTTGCTATAGCTCCTGTTCGTTGTACTATGTACAATTATGCCAAACCCACTTTAATAAGGGTTGAATCGAGTACTGTGCGATCGACCATTGTTGCAAACAATTTTAAACTAAAGTCGAATACAATTCAGATGGTAAAACAGTATGTTCAGTTTGGTGGTTTGCAAGACAAAAATCCAAATACTCATTTGGCCAATTTTTTGGAAATTTGCAACACTTTCAAAATTAATGGCGCTACTAATGACGCCATTCGCTTACGATTATTCCTTTTCTCATTGAAGAACAATGCAAAACAGTGGTTAAACTCTTTACCACAAGGTTCCATCATTACATGGGCTCAAATGACCAAGAAATTTCTTCTAAAGTATTTCCCACAGGCTAAAAAAGCCAAGTTAAGGAATGATATCTCCTCTTTTGTTTAGATCGATTTAGAGACTTTATATGATGAATGAGAGAGATACAAGGATCTATTGAGACGGTGACCTCATCATGGGTTACCTGTATGGTTATAAGTTCAAATCTTCTAAAATGGTTTGAATCCCTTAACTAGGCAGTTAATCGATGCAACAGCCAGTGGAACACTAAACAATAAAACACCCAAAGCAACTTATGAGTTTATAGGCGAGATGTCATTGAATAATTATCAATGGCAAGTCATAAGAACAAAACTAATGAAAGCAATTAGTGTTTTTAATTTAGATGTAGTCACCATGTTATCAAACCAAGTAGAATTACTAAATAAGAAAATTGATGGTCTATATCCTTCTATACAGGTAAATCTTGTGATACAATGCGATACAAATGGAGGTGGAATGAATAATCCAGAATGTTTACCCTTCGATGCTAGCACAGCGAATGAGCAAATGAATTATAGGGGTAATAATTCTAGGCCTCAAAATAACCCTTACAGTAATAATTATAATGCAGGTTGGAGGAACCACCCTAATTTCTCTTAGAGTGGTTAAGGAAATGAGAGAGCACAACCCCCTCCAAGCTTCCAACAATCATCTTATCAGCAAGAGAATAAGCTAAACCTTGAGGAGATGTTGACAAATTTTATCTCGGCGTTAGAAAATCATTTCTAAAACACTAAGGAGCATTAAAAAAATCAACAAGCATCAATTTAAGGGCTCGAGAACCAAATATGTCAGCTTGCTAAGTTAATTTCAGAAAGACCACAAGGTAGCTTGCCTAGCAATACTGAAACTAACCCAATGGATAGCTTCATGCAATTACTATTCAAGACGAAGAAGGGTTAGTTGAATCTGAACAAGAATCGAGGCAATAAATTGTGGTGAATAATGATAAGGCTGTGGAAGATAGGAAAGAGCAAAAGCCAGTTGTTAAAGAATATAAACCTCGAGTGACATATCCTAACATGAAGAAGAGAGACCACACAAATGAATAATTTGGTAAATTTCTCAAACTCTTAAAAAATTGCTTATTAACTTACCATTTGTTGAAGCTCTTTTGTAGATGACAAATTACGTCAAAATTTTAAAGGAGCTGTTGGCAAACAAAAGGAAGTTAGACGACTCATCAACTTTAGAGCTCAATGCAGTTTGCTCAGCCATTCTCCAAAATAAACTACCCAATAAAAAAAAAGATCTAGAGTTTTACTATTCCTTGTCTCATTGGTAGTTTAAATATTGATAATGCTTTAGCTGATTTATGGGCCAATTTTAATGTCATGCCCTACAAAATGTTTAAACAACTAGGTCTTGGGAAACCCAAAGACACTAGAATGAATATTCAATTAGCGGATAGAACCATCAGATATCCTAGGGGTGTTATTGAAGATGTGCTTGTTAAAATAGATAAATTCATATTCCCCGTTGATTTTGTTGTGTTGGACATGGATGAGGGTAATGAGGTACCTTTAATTTTAGGACGATCCTGTTTAGCCACAACTAGGACTATTATCGATGTTGGTACTGGTGAATTAGTGTTTCGTGTAGGTGACGAAAAGATTATTCTCCAAGCACGTGATTCTGTGAGAGTCTCTAATGATCGAGATGATTTTAAATATTTTGTTAATGTAAGTAACCATGTGGCTCAACCTTCTTTGCAGGAAATCCCTCGAGAAAACATGATGGAGCCATGTTACCATCAAGGTGATAGAAAACGAACAACATACGAAGAACGGATGTTACAACTTAATAAACTGGATGAATGGCGAGTACATGCTAAGGAGAAACCAAAAGAAAACGATAAAGAGTCAAAGTGACGCTATGGCAAGCATGTGATGAGAACGAACCAATTTAAGGTTGGGGGCAAAGTAATGCTAGATAAATCGGGTCCACGAATTTCCTTTTCAGGACTTGAGTCAAACGGGTCGAACCCGTTCACAGTACTAAATGTCTTTCTATACGATACAATCGAGGTAACTCATTCTGAGTTCGGCACATTGATGAAAAATAGTAGTTGGCTCCAACCTTATCTTGGTATAAAAATTGATAATGAGGAAGAGGAGCTTTGGCTCCGAGAACCACCGTAACTGTGCACATACAAGGTAAGTCGAGCTTAGACTCTAAATAAGCACTTCTCGGGAGGCAACCTGAGTGTTTAACATTCTACTAATTCTTTTAATTTTATTGCATGTTATTTTTAAAATTAATTAAATTAATTTTTAAATTTTAAAAAATATGTTTTTGACCTACACGGCTTAGACATACGGACGTGCCCTTGGCCATGTGAGTCATGTGACTTAATTTTTCCAAAAATCGATTGTTACCCGGCCTAAGGTGCTCCACACAGCTGTGTGGCACACATGTCTTGGACAGATGGATGTGTCTAAAGTCGTGTGAATATTTGAGTTATTTTTTAAATTTAATTACAAGTCAGAGAGTTACACGGGCCATAGACACGGCTGTGTGCGAGACACGGCCTGTCACACAGGCGTGGGAGAAGCGAAGGCGTAGCACATAAGGTCATGTGTGCCACATGACCAGAACACACGGGCTTTTCCGAGGTTGTGTGAACACTGAGATTTGAAATTTTGAATCACACGGGCTGAGGGAGCCCACACGGGAATGTGACACGGCCATGTGGCCCAACACGGGCCTAAACACGACCGTATCCCCCTTTTTAACCCAAACCCTAAATTTTTTTCTCTTTCACTTTTTCTTCTTCTTCCCCCCCAACCTAGCCGCCGCTTGCCCAAAACCTCCCCTCACTATTCTGGCCATCGTCTGAATGCATTTTTTTCCCACCATCATTCTATCCTTTCCCTTTTCTCCTTCTTCTTCTCCTTCCTTATTCCTTCTTTCTTCTTTTCCTCTTCCCATTGCAGCACCCTAGCCCATCGCTCCTCACAGCCCTGATGCCAAACCAATCCCCACCCTCCTCTCCCCTATTCAGATACTACTACTGAAGCTGTTTCCTGGGTCGCACACCCCTCCGGCACGGTGTGGCCTTACAATGCTTCTAATGACTTAGCTGTTGTTTTAATTGGAAGGAAAGAGGAATCCCTCACTTCTTTTACACCTATTGTAGGTAGTACGTGTGCTACTGGTCTATTCCACCAGCAGCAGCCACTAGTGAGTTATTTGATAGTCATTTGTTTCCTCATATGGTTGACCCTAACTTTTCTTTTGCAAGTTCCGCCCTATCTTCCACTCCATCTCAAACTTCTAGCAGTATGGACGTGGATTGCTCATGGAGAGGGCACAAAGGGTCGCTGATACCGCTGGTACAAGGGTACAAACGAGTGCTAACAGCCTTAAGAGGCTGAGGACTAAAGGGGGCTCTCGAAGTACTGAGAAGACTAGTGGAAGTAGGCTAGTCCACTGTAGGCAAGGCGAGAAACTAGTCAATTCTCAGAGGGAGCCTACTCAGCCTGTCCTTCTTGTTGGAAAATCGGGTTTGGAAAATGCAACAAAAAAAAATTAGGGAAAAATCAGAGTTTAAAAAAAAAAAATCCAAAACAAGAACTTGGTTGTGATATCTAAATTTATAAACACTTAATCAAAATTGTACATTTTCGATTTGTCTAAGATGAAGGCTTCGACCGGGTAGTCTTCTCCGCTATCCTTAAGCTCACATCTATTGAGTGTGAGCTCACTTCGAATTAAAATTTTTCCACAAAAAATACCAGTGGGATAATTTCACAATTTCTCTAAACTTTTGATCCAATTTGTAAATAAGAAAAATATCTCTACAAAATTTCCACAAAAATTTTCCACTAAACTTGACTATTTCCAAAAAAATTCATTAAAACTCAAGAAATCTTTAACGAAACTTCGAAAAAAGTTTAGGAACCTATTAATCATGTCAATAACTATTGATTAGCACTTTGAAATCACATTTTTACTCGAAAATATGAAATTCACCATTAACGACCCTATTTTCGACTTTTAATCAAAACATGTGATTTAGCAGCTAAAAATTTAGTTTCAAAGGCCTCGTAACATTAAAAAATAATGGGTAGATGATTGGTTACCTTTGATGGAAGAAAAAAAGACTTTTTTTGAAAACCCGAAAAACTCACACGTGAGGAAGATGATGATTTCAATGAGATTTTAGGATGTTTCCTTAAATATTTATGAAGGTTTAAGGCTTTGCGAATGATGGGAATCAAAGTAATGTAGTTTGGAAATAAAAAATATAGGAGAGCAAGGAAAGCAAGGGACGACAACACTAAGGAGAAAGGAGAAAACTATCGTGAAAATAAGCTGGAAATGGGGGATTTTAGGTTCAATTTAAAAAATTGCTCTATTTGCCTCTTAAAAGCTCACAATTTTAACTTTGTTACAAATCAATCCTTTTTTCTAAAATTAAAGGTTTCTAAAACTCTTTTTCAAAAATTTATTTGACCTTTTAAAAACTATAATTGAAAACATCACCGATATACCATGTAACATAATTCCAAGCACTCTAAGGCCATAATTCCTTAAATACCCCTAAAACTCCTAGGCCCTATTTTGTGGTGTTACAAAAATGTTTTCATTTGCACAGACCCAATGTTGCTTCATGTCGAATTTTGATTGTTGCTTTTTATGGCCTATATTTGATTGTAGTAGCAATATGTATCAAGGGAAAAAGTAATATTAATATTAGATGTTTTGGGTGAGAGATTAAAGGGCATATCAAATTATCAACGATAGATGGGGACGGTCATAACAAACATGAAATTTTTCTACAATTAATTAGAATATGCTGGGATATAGTGAGAGTTTCTAGAAGTGGAACATTGATACCTAAGGCCATATTTTGAATTAGGTTATGGCTTGTCAAAACTAATAAGAACAACTCAATTGTTTTGTTTTGAGTGATTTGTATCATGACAAGATTATAAGAACAAAGAGACAACTCAATTTACTTATTAAATATGAGGAGATTTTATGAAAATAAAGGTTTATTTTGAATTGGCTATAGCATAGAGATCACAATTCCTCTTAATTTCACAATGTGGCCTCTAAGAAAAAAGATAAAATTTTATCAAATTATTGTAGGAGGATACAATAAAATGCAAGATCATAAGGATAAGAATGCTTTGGCTTTTATAATCCTAGTAATTTAGCTAAAGTTACAAGGGAAATCTTTTAAAGGGAATATGAGGATGAGAATAAGAGCTTGACACAAAATCTTGAAAAAAAATGTTGAAAGCCCTTTAGGAGATGAATTCAGTGAAAACGTTGAGACTGAATTGGATGTTTGCGGGACTTTTACAAACATAATTAGGATGTGGTAGGTAAGGATTCCTACATGGTTTGCAAAGCATTTATAGAAAAACAATCTTTTGAACATCAATGCGCTTTACTTCATGGGGTTAATAAAAAAATATTGTTCTTACTTTGAAGAAGAGCGGTGTTATGAAGATTATTAACAATATGCCATAAGCATATGCAATGTAAGTTACAAAATCCTTTCAAAGATATTGGAAAATAGATTGAAAGATTATCTTTCAGGGTTTATCTCAAAAACCTAGAGAAATTAACTACTGATAGCATGATGATAGCCTATGAGGTAATACATGTTTTAAAGAGGTGATAATGTGGGCAAAAGAATTATATGGTGGTTAAAATTAATATGTGCAAAGCATATGACAGTGGTTCTTTCTTCATGAGGTAATGATATTGATAAATTTTACTAAGTAGATTTCTTGGATAATGTCATGATTAAATTTTGTTTCTTACAAAGTTATGATAAATGGGTATACATCTAACATCATTATGCCAATTAAATGACTTGAATAAGGGGATTCAATTTTTTCGTACCTCTTTCTTCTCTATGATGAAGGTTTTTCAAAATTTATAGCGAATGTTATTCAAGAAAAGTTACTTCATGGTGTTAAGATTGTCCTAGAGTCTTAATATATCTCACTTATTTTTTACTATATGATGCTCTCTTATTATTCATGCTAAGACAGAAAATGTGGTTGAAATGCCCCTTGCCCTTCTAATCTTTGGGTCTGAAGCAGCTAGAGTCAATTAAGCACTATACAACCATTTACACATGTGGAACGACAGAAATGTGCAAGTGTACACAATCGCAACAAGTAATAAAGTGAAAAGTAAATGTCAAGTTATCGTACCCACAGAAACTGTGCAAAGAAATATTTATGAAATGCAATTAAAAACACTTTGGTGGTTGAAAATATTTTGATTTTGAGGAAGTGATTAAAAACTAAAATTTAACTTAGTAAAATAAAACAAACTAAAATAAAAGTTCCAATACACGATTTTAAAATATGATTTTAATCAAGATGACATAATTGTGTTAGATTAATTACATTTCTTAACTTAATATTACTAAAACAATGTTCATGTTGTTATGAATATATTCACGACAACTTGTTAACTGTAACACATACATGCTTATTAAATTAACTAATCTCTTGAACATATCACTATGCCAATTCAAACAGTTAATCAATTTAAATAAGCAAGTAAAAGATTAAGTGAAGTAACAATGTATACCTATATTGAAATAGTTTAATCACAATAATCTTGCAAGTTATGCAAGGCTAATGTACCGTTTAATATCGTCACTAATTTAACCCTAGCTACCTTAGAAGATTAAACATGCATTGATTAAGTATTGCGTCAATTAATTACAAATTCAACACGATTAATAATTAATTCATTAGTTATCTTACAATTGTAATGCAAGAATAACATAATCATGGTTTTACTTAATCAAACAATTTACCAAGACCTATAACAACACAAACATAATTTTAATCACTTAAGTGGACAAAATGCAATCAACCTAAAAGTGGACGAAATGCAATCAACCTAACATGCATTAAATTTAAGCCATGTTAATTAAATTAAGAATAACAACATAACAAATATTCATAGACATGTTCATAACAACAATAATAAAAGTTAAAGGATAGGAAACTAGAATCAAATCCTGTGTTTCTCCGAAGTCTGACTAGTTTGCTCCACTCCTCCTTCTTTGCTCATTCTTGTTGAACTGAGGATTCTACAAGCACTTGAATGCTACTACCAAGGATGGTTGAAGGGCTCTTTGTTAAGAGGGGAATCGGCAAGGGAATGGAAGGGAAAAATGAGAAGCAAAAGAAGGTTTGGAATAGGGAAAATGAGAGAGAAGTGAAGAATGAAAGGTGTGAGAGGTGTGTTGAAATGAGTAGCAAAGGGGGTATTTAAGGTGGGATTGGCTGCTAAAAATAGGAAAAAATCAGCATCCATAGACCCCCTTGGCCGACCACACATGTGACAAGGTTGAAGGTTTCAAACTTGCTAAATTTAGCTAGGGGCAAATCTATAAAAGCTTGATAAGTGGAAGGGTTTGAATGCAATTTCAAGGAAACATCAAGGACTGATTTGCAAGTCAAAAAATCAGCTAATTTGAGCACAATTGGATCAGTCTCTTGGTTTAGCACAATTGGGCCTCCTTTCATAATTTAATTAATAATAATTATTTAACCCAAAATAAATTGGATTAAAATTAAAATTAATTGTATTATGTATTAATAATCATCATTTGGACCATCTTAAGCTGAGAAATTAATTCGCCTCGATGCTTTATAACTCGCTTCTCGGTTTTGCACTTCTAGCAGTGTCTACCGAGCCAATTTTCACCCTTTATGCAAATATGTCAAAAAGAAATCAAAATTGATAATAATTTATTATAAAATTAATTAAAGTTAAATATGTTAATAATTTAATTACAATTTAATTATTTTATAATTATATTATATTTTTTGACAAGAATTACATCGAAATTGCATGAATTTGAGTTAAAAAAGGCATGAAAAAATATATATATTTTTGTGTTTCCAACACAAAAATAAGTATAATATTCAATCATACTATGCTACAAAATCATTTTTGAGTCCCATACGAGCTTATGAAATCTCTTTTGCTAACCCAAGGTCAAGTTAGGACCAAATTGTAACGTGTTCAAATTTTTGAGTAAACGTTGCGACATCACGGTGTCCACGTCATAACATTATCAATCAATGAGTTATGTCACAATTCAGACATCTCAACGTCGCTATGCCACTCACTATCAATCTATGTTGCGACATTGCCCTTGTTTCGACAATGAACACATTGATACATATTTCATGCTTTCAATCAAACACCAATATACTTTCATACATCTTTCCACAATCAAAACACCATTATTCCATACCAATGTATACCAATTCAAGCCTGTGAACTTTTGAAATCAAACATATCATACTTATGCAATTTGGGAACCAAGCACTTAAATGACCTAAACATGAATCAAACAAAGCATGCACTAAGTTATATCTCATGCTTAACATTCAGACATACCATTTTCAAACTATTCATGAACTTATCTATCCCAACTACGTCACTTTGCAACCTTTAACATGCCAAAGTCGTTCAAGTTTAAGATCATCACACATACTAGCATTGAACATTACCAAGACCATGCATCAAATAAGCCATATGTCAAGCTTTTTAGACAAGTTCAACCATAGCCACATTTACACATAACTATCAACTCATAAATGACCATTAGCATAAAATAGTTCCCTTATATACATGCCACAATATTTAGACTCAAAATGAACATAATTCTACCGTCTTGTTGATAGTATGTGCTTCACACTGATCCAGCTCGATAATTTCTGCAAGGTGATGATCAACAAGTGGGGAAAACAAATAGAATAGACATATAAATGCTTAGTAAGTTCAAATGGAAAATACTATGCTTACCTTGTTCATACACAAACATGTTAGCTACCTTAGTTTTGACATAATTTTAGCTAGGACATGACACTTAAAATAACAAGGTGAACATAAGTATCTAGGTTCATTAGACATTATAAGCAAGCTCAAAACATACCAATTCATATCACTTTCACATAACTTATCTCAATGTAATATTCGATCATTATCCATAAAAACATACCAATTTCACATAATTCATTTTCATTCTCATATTCCATTATCAATCTATAAGATTATACCAATTCCTTACAATTCGCTTCAATGTTATATCAAATTATTTTATCAAATCCATTTCATTACATTTTAAAGTTTCATATTTCAATTATAATGTTACGCCCAATGAAATCTAAGTTCGCATGAGCATTAATTATATATATACGCATTTCCATTTCCTGTAACAATCATTTTCATATGATCATACCCTGTAACATTCCATATTACCATATCGCACCCTATAAATGATCACATTTTTCATTTTTCATGGCTTGTAATCATCCAGGTTTTCACATTTATACCCTATACTATATCATAATAGTCAATTATCACATAACATGTAACGCCCCAAAATTTCTATGTTCGTTTTTGTGAATGTGTAACACAAATATCTATTTGCTTCAGTGGTTATGTGTTCTGGGTGTATGTGGGAGGTCCAAAGTTCAAGTCATGCCTTTGGCAAATTTTGAAAATTTTCTAAGTTAAGCTTCACTCTTGTTCAGTAAGCTTTTATTTAATTGTTTGCAAAACCATATCAGAATGGGCCAGCTGGTCTAGTGGTTAAGTGGAGTGTTGGTGCGTTTGAGGGCTTGTGTTTGATTCTCTACAATGGCAAAGAGTAGTATTTTTGCTTAAAGTTCAGCCAGAGTTGTGCTGATCTGGGATTCTGAATAGTGGATGTGTAGTGGGAGCTGAGAGAGGAAATTAAAGGATTGAGATAGGGTAGGTAGTGGGATTTAAGTAAAACAGTTTCCCAAAAATTCGCTTTGCAGAAAAAAAACTGATCATCTTCTTCTCCACTTCTTCTTTTTCGTTTTTGTTTTATTTTCCCTACTATCATTGTTTCGCATCTCGTTCTTCGGCACTTTTTTGTGCGTTATCGGTAAGTGTGATAAGTACCATTTTTCATTTTAGGTTATGGATAGTGGTTAATGGGATTCGTTTTGTGTTTGGAAAAGGTTAAAGGGATGAAGTTATTTGATCAGTGTCGTAGTGGTGAAGAGACTTTGTTGTTCGATCTAAGGTAATGGTTTTTCGTTTGATAGAAGAATACCTCATTTTGGGTTTAGTTCAATTCGATCGTTTAAGTGATTAATGGAGTGAAATATTCATCAATTTTAGGTTGGGGATTGCTTGGATTTGCTTTTATGTCGAAAACGATACAAGTGTGTACCTGATTACTTAGAAAACGAGGTTTTGGCGAAAGCCAAAAACCTCACTATCGACGCCACACAGGCGTGTGGTCGCCCATGTGGTAGGCCGTGTACCGTAACACGGGTGTGTGATCGACGAGGCCAGGTAGTCTGCACAAGACATGGCCGTAACATCTAGGTCAGGTTTAGGGTGTTACATTTAGTGTTATCAGAGCCAGGTTTCAAAACTTGGCTGTGGATTATGAGTTTGAAAATTTGGTGTTTGAAGAATTGTTTCTCAAAATGATTTGAAATGTTTTTACTTTGTATGTGGTACACCGAGTCTTCAGCGTCGATCCTGTAAGTATTCTGAAACTGATTTTTGCTTAAATTGAAAATGCTATGATATTCTGAAACTACTGTAGGTAGTAAACTGTGAGAATACTCTAAATAGTATATACTGGAAACTGTAGTTAAACTGAAACTATATTAAACTACTAGAGATTGCGACAAACGAAAACAAACTCTGAAATTCTTGTACTATTTTACATAAAATATTTGTTAATAAACAATAGAACTGTAACTGATTCATAAAAATTTTGATAAAGATAAATTTGATTAGATATGAGCACACGAGGTATCCATGGATGAGGTACTAGAGGTCAAGGTAGAGGCCGTAGAGGGGCTCGAGCTGAGTCATCGTCATTAGGTAGCCTGCCATATTTGGATATGAGTGAGACGATAGTGTCGCCCGCTACTATCACTGGGCCTAATACTGTATCTGGGGGTCGTGGGTCGGTTACGGAATGACTCTGGTCCAATGGAGCTAAACTTTTTAGGGGTGTCACTAGATTCGCCCCTAATGTAGCCTAGTACTGGATAGAGGCTATGGAGCGGATTATGGATGACTTAGATTGCTCCCCTGAGCATAAATTAAAGGGTGTAGTGTCTCTGTTACAAGACGAGTCTTATCCGTGGTAGCTAACTGTTAAAGAGGGTACTCAGCTCAAACGTCTGACCTGGGAGTTTTTTAAGACTGTTATCCAGGGAAAATATGTGGGGGCGAGTACGTGGATGCCCATAGGAGGGAGTTCTTGAACCTTACTCAGGGAGATCGATCTGTGGCCGAGTATGAAGCCAAATTCTTACGACTGAGCCGGTATGCACGAGGTATGGTGGTGACTGAGTATGAGCGATGTGTCCGTTTTGAGGATGGCCTAAGGGATAATTTGAGAGTCCTGATAGCTCCGTAGAGGGAGTGTAATTTTTCTTCACTAGTTGAAAAGGTGAAGATTGCCGAGGAAGTTAAGTGTGCTGAGCACCAAAACTGTGACAGAGAGAGGTAGGAACAAGAGGGATTCAGAGCCTTCGAGTTACGCATGAGGTCTAAGAAAAGGCGGTGATGGGCGGTTAGAAAGTAGCCCCCACATTCTTGCTCTTGGACAGTGACCATGTGTTGATTATTGTAGACTCCATCAGGGTGAGTGTTGGAGAAGGACTGGGGCGTGTCTAAGGTGTGGATCATTGGATCATCGTATCAGGGAGTGTTCACTAAGGGCTGATCAGATGCAAGCTCAGGGTACTGGTAATGTATAGCCACAAAGGGTAGCAAAGCAGCCACCGAGAGGTCGTGGTCAGGCTAGGGGTGGTAATGGTATGGGCCATGGACAGAGAGCACTGAGCAGAGGTACTGGACGGGATGAGGTGAGGCAGCCAGCTCTAGTTTATGTTGCACGCCGCCGAGAGGACAGAGATGCTCCAGACGTCATTACGAGTACATTTTTAATTCATGATGTACCTTATATTGCATTGATATATATAGGATCCACTCACTCTTATATAGCATGTACTGTGTCTGAAAACTTGGGGATTTCAGTTGAGAGCACTACGAGTGAGGTTACCGTACTGAATCCGTTGTGGTAATCTATAAGGGTTAACAAGTTGTTTAGAAATGTCTCTTTAGAGGTTCAAGGGGAAATCTTCATGGCTGATTTGATGGAGCTTCTATTTGAGGAGTTTGACTTAATTCTTGGGATAGACTGATTGGTCAAGCATCGTGTTAGTTTGGACTGTGCGACTAAGAGGGTCGTATTGAGGACTGTGGAGGATAATGAGGTAGTCTTGATTGGAGAACGCCGAAATTATTTGTCTAATGTGATCTTTGCGCTAGTGGTGGAGAAGCTGGTTCGTAAGGGTTGTGAGGTATTTTTGGCCTATGTAAGTGTTTCTGATTCTGGGGACTCTTCTTTTAAGGAATTAGGATGGTAAAGGATTTTTTGGATGTCTTTCCTAAGGAGCTACAGGGTTTACCTCCGAACTGCAAATTAGAGTTTAGGATTGAGCTACTTCTTGGTACAGCTCCAATGTCCATCGCTCCCTATCATATGGAACCGAAGGAGCTTGTGGAGCTTAAGGCTTAGATTCAGGAGTTATTGGATCATGGGTTCATCCAACCTAGTGTGTCTCCGTGGGGAGCACTGGTACTATTTGTGAAGAAGAAGGATGGATCCATACGGATGTGTATCGACTATCGACAACTGAACAAGTTGACCATTAAGAACAAGTACCCACTACCGAGGATTAATGACCTGTTTGACCAGTTTTGAGGAGCTTCAGTATTCTCCAAGATTGACCTCTAATGTGGGTATCATCAGTTGAGGGTCAAGGAGGCTGACGTACATAAGACGGTGTTTAGGACTCGCTATGGTCATTACGAGTTCCTAGTGATGCCATTTGGATTGACTAATGCACCGGCAGCTTTCATGGATTTGATGAACCGAGTATTTCAGCCATATTTGGATCAGTTTGTGGTAGTGTTCATCGACGACATACTAGTTTACTCGAGGACTGAGGATGAGCATGACGAGCACCTTAAAGTACTTCTTTAGACTTTAAAGGAAAAACAGCTCTATGCTAAGTTTAGCAAGTCTGAGTTCTGGTTACGTTAGGTGACATTTCTGGGTCATGTGGTTTCTACTGAGGGGATTCGAGTTGATTTTTGAAAGATTGAGGCTGTGTTGGAGTGGAAGCAGCCTAAGAACGTGTCTAAGATCCAGAGTTTTCTAGGACTGGTAGGTTATTATCAGTGGTTTGTGGAGGGCTTCTCACTGGTTGTAGTAACTAAGTTGCTTCGTAAGGGTATACCATTTCTCTAGATTGATGCGCAGCAAGACTGCTTTGAGAAGCTCAAGACTGTACTGACTGAGGCTCATGTGTTGATTCAGCCAGAACCTGGGAAGAAGTTCACATTTTATAGTGATGCGTCACATGTCGGTTTGGGATGTGTGTTGATGAGGTGAACTATTTGACGCATAACTTAGAGTTGGCTACCGTGGTGTTTGTACTGAAAATCTGGAGGCATTACTTGTATGGTGAAAAGTGTATCATCTACACTGATCACAAGAGCCTCAAGTACCTCCTTACTTAGAAAGAGCTAAATCTTAGGCAGCGTAGATGGATTGAGTGCTTAAGGATTATGACTGCACCATTGAGTAGCACCGTAGTAAGGCCAATGTGGTGGCCAATGCACTGAGTCGTAGAGCTATGATCGATTTAAGGGTGATATTTGCTCGCCTAAGCTTATTTGATGATGGTAGCTTATTAGCTGAGCTTCAGGTTAAGCCGACATGGATTGAGCAGATTAAGGGTAAGCAGTTGGAGGATGAGTCTTTAGGTCTTCAGTTCCGACAGGTAGAGAGTGGTAGCACTACTGATTTTGGACTGAATAGTGATGAGGTACTCTACTTCCGTCAGAGAATATGTGTGCTGAATATACTGATTTCAGACAGTCTATACTGAGAGAAGCACATAGTAGCGCTCATGCTATTCATCTTGGCGAAAATAAGATGTACCGAGACCTTCGTGAGTTATATTGGTGGCCAGGGTTGGAACGTGAGGTTTTGTGGCGAGATGTCTGACGTGCCAGCAGGTTAAGGCTAAGCATCAGTTACCTGCGGGTTTGCTGCAGCCAGTTAAGATACCTTTATAGAAGCAGGAGCATGTAACTATGGATTTCGTTAGTTGGTTGCCTCTAACACTCACTAAAAATGATTCATTATGGGTCATCGTGGATCGATTGACCAAGTCCGTTCACTTTACACTGGTTCGTGCTGGTTATTCTCTACAAAAGCTGGCGAAGCTTTATATTTCTGAGATTGTGAGACTGCACGGGGTACCGATTTCGATCATCTCTGATAGGGATCCTCGTTTCACGTCTCAATTTTAGAGAAAGTTGCATGAAGCTTTGGGTTCAAGGTTGGACTTCAGAACTGCGTTCCATCCTCAAATCGATGGTCAACCTGAGAGGGTGATCCAGATACTGGAGGATATGTTAAGGAGCTGTGTGATTGATTTTCGAGGCAGTTGGAAGGACTATCTACCGCTAGCTGAGTTCGCCTATAATAACAGCTTCTAGTCGAGTATTCAGATGGCACCTTACGAGGCTCTCTATGGTTGTAAGTGCCGTACTCCTTTGTGTTAGACTGAGCTGGGTGAACGTCAAGTATTGGGTCCTGAGTTTGTTATCGAGACTGAGGATAAGGTTCGAATGATTAGGGATCGTCTGAAGGCAGCTTCTGACATGCAGAAGTCCTATGCTGATCTGAAAAGATGTGAGATTGAGTATTATGTAGGGGACTTCGTGTTTCTGAAGGTATCGCCATGGAAGAAGGTTCTGAGGTTCGGTCGCAAGGGCAAATTGAGCCCTAGGTTTATTGGACCTTACCTTATTCTAAAGCGAGTGGGACTGGTTGCTTATCAGTTGGAGTTACCTCTAGAGCTAGAATGTATTCACGATGTGTTCCATGTCTCGATGTTGAGGCTCTACTGCTCTGATCCCACGCACATTGTCCCTGTGGAGGAGATTGAGGTTAGGCCAGACTTAACCTTCAAGGAGGAGCCGGTTCAGATTTTGGATCGCGATGTAAAGGTTAGTTGGAGGAAGTTTGTTCCATTAGTGAAGGTGTTATGGCGGAATCATAACACTGAGGAGGGCACGTGAGAGCCTGAGGATGCGATGTTTTAGCAGTACCCTCATTTGTTATGATCAGGTAAATATTGAAGACAAAATTTTCTTTTAAGTTAGAATTGTAACGCCCCAAAATTTCTATGCTTCTCTTTGTGAATGTGTAACACAAATTTCTGTTTACTTCAGTGGTTATGTGTTCTGGGTGTATATGGGAGGTCCCAAGTTCAAGTCATGCCTTTAGCAAATTTTGAAAATTTTCTAAGTTAAGCCTCATTCTTGTTCACTAAGCTTCTATTTAATTGTTTGTAAAACAATATCAGAATGGGCCAGCTGGTCTAGTGGTTAAGTGGAGTGTTGGTGTGTTTGAGGGCTTGTGCTCGATTCTCTGTGATGGCAAAGAATAGTATTTTTCCTTAAAGTTCAGCCAGAATTGTGCTGATTTGGGATTCTGAGTAGTGGATGTGTAGTGGGAGCTGAGATGTAACATCCTAAATTAGGGGTTGTGTGTAATTTAAATATTTTCCCATGTGTGTGCTTGAAGAATTAAATTCTAGGATCATTTGGCATGTTCTAAGGTCTAGAATTAAACCCGAGCTAGGCCTGACTTAGTATTAAAAATTTTTTTTAGTACCTAAAAGGAGGGAGCTAGGTGAGATAGGGCTTTAAAGAAATTTGGGCGAATTATGGCACAAAGAATAGGCTTGGCACAAGTGGCTTGGTGAGCTTAAGGGGGGTAACAAGGGAGGAGGTTCGATCCATGGAAGTAACAAGGGGGAAATGTTTTATTTTTGGGCTTTAGGCGTTAAAGGTGAGGGGCCAGGAAAGAGGGCCTTAAAATTAATTGGTGAAGGTTCATGGCATGAATGGCAGGTTGGTGGAGTCGCTTGGGGCGCCACTTAAGGGCCTTGGTATGAGGTCTCGGGTTCGAGACATGAAGGAAGCAAGGAGTTTTATTTTTTTGGGCTTTGGCGTTGAAGGAGTAAGGGCTAGGAAGAAGGCTTATAAATAAATGAAGGGGTTTTATGACATGAAAGTCAAATGGGAAAGATGGCAAGGGGCGTTGTAGGGGGCTGCGTTAGTGTGGTCTGGTGTTCGAGATACGGGAGCTACAATTTGGTTTTATTTTTTTTTGAAGGCTGGCGTGAAAAGGGGAATTGGCCTGCACATGGTTTCTTTGTTTTTTTTTTACATTCGGCTGGAAGGAAATTGATGAGCACATGGTTCTTTTATTTCTATTATTTATTTGAAAAGGTGATAAGGGATAAGGATTAGCTTAAATTGTTTTGATTTTGAATTCGGCAGGAAGGGTGTTGTAGTAGTTTATTTTATTTTGAATTGTTGAAGAGGTGGATAAGAGATAAATATTAGTATTTTATTATTTGAAGAGGTGATAAAAGTAAGAGATAAATATTATTCTTTTTGGGTGATAATTAAGCTGGAATTATCACCAAAATAAGTGGGGTGTGCCGAATGTCTTTGGCATTTTGGTGTTTCGGCCAGCAGTGTGTAGTGTTCCTAAGCCGATTTCTTGTTCTTTTGCTCCTAGCCTAATATTCAAGAAAGCTCTCTCATTTTTTTTTTCTTTCTTGAAACCAAAACCTCAAGCAATCTACACTTGCCGGAATTAGTCTTGTTTTCTCTTAATTTTTATTAGTAGCTGAATGCTCCTTGGGTTCTCAAACTTTTACTTCTTTCTTTTATTTCTTTTTTACCTTTAGCCGAACCTTCCCTCTCACCTCTAATCTTCCATGCCGATTTCTTCTTTCTCTTAAAGCATATTTCTTTTGGTTCAACCCTCTAAGGCCCTAGCCGAATCTCCTCTACTCTTGGTGTGCCGAAGTTCCTTCCTCCTTTTTGGTTTTCTTCGTGGCCGATTATTAAGTGTGGTGTGGATCACTTTGGGCTTCGTTCCAATCATTGGAGAAGGGTCTCCGGGATTTTGAAGCGGTCAAACGAAGCCTTTTATCTTCGCTAATCAGTTAGTAAGTGGTGGGAAGCCATAGTTGATTGAAGGAAGCTTTCGAGATTCGTTTTCCTAAGAAAGGGTGGGATCTCGAGGACTCAAGTGATAAATTCGGGATTTCGGCAAGTGGGGGACTATTCGGCCAAGGTTAATAAAGGCTTCGGGATCTAGGAATTTCGGTAGAAACAGGTGTGTACATACACACTTTATGACTAATTAAAATGCTAAGTATTCTGTGATTGCTAAATCTGATTTGTAGATTTGGGATTTAATACCATAAATGGTATAGCAAGGATCCAGGTAAGTCCTTGTTGATATGATGTTTTTGGGACGCATGGCATATTAGTATATGTAACTTGAATATATGTTTAAACGAATAATCCGGTGCATGTGCTAAATAAGTATCTTTGGCATGATTGTTGATAAATATCATTGATTGATGTAGGTTACATGAGTGGAGGAAGTGATATTTGTGTTGGCGGACACGGTGGTTTGGTACCACATTGTGACTTTGGTCACGGAGGTTTAGCACCTCGGAGGTTTGGCACCTCATAGCGTCCCGTCCTAGTGGCTTAGCACCATAGTGGGTTGGCCCCACGAGGCGATATTAAGGGATTGGCGCTAGTGATTTGGTATCACACGATGGGTTGGCCCCATCATTCGATTTGTGTCTTGGACACGGAGGTTTGGCACCTCCGGTGATTTGGTATCACAATTGTGACTTTAAGTCACCCGGTGGTTTGGCACCACCGGTGGTTTGGTACCCACGGGGTAGAGAAAGGCGTGTGGATGGCTAGGTTGGGTGCATGACTTAATGCATGTTAATTTGTTATAAATTGTGTATGATGTGGTATTAAACCGGGGAAGGGTTACATATCGAGTCTTGGTGATTCACCTTCTCCTTTAACATTTTTGGGTGACTCGTAGATCGCGGATGAGGGCCGGATGGGCTCGAGGTGGCCATGCGATTGGAAATTTTGATTAGATGAACTTGGATTTTGTTTTATTTTACTTTAATGTTGGTTTTATTTTAATTAAGTTGTAATAAGGCCTCCTAGATATATTTTTATTATTCTATGTTTTGGATTAATTTGTTTAAACTATTTCTTAACATTAAATTAAGTACACATGTTTTCTAAAATTTAATCATAAAATGTTTTATCGTGCCATCGGGCACACTGAATCGATAACAACTTGACTTAATAAATATTTCTTTTATAAACCTAAGTATAGTTTTA
Organism: Gossypium bickii; assembly: GCA_025503065.1. Classification (NCBI taxonomy): domain Eukaryota; kingdom Viridiplantae; phylum Streptophyta; class Magnoliopsida; order Malvales; family Malvaceae; genus Gossypium; species Gossypium bickii. The sequence continues at coordinate 52,707,103 of CP106713.1, read as the reverse complement.
TACCCTCAACTTATTTTAAACAAGACAACATCTTTTATCAAAAAGTTAATTCGGCTTAAAGGGATTTTCAAAAAAATATTTTCTCTGTAGCACACCAAATTCGGTCGTAGTGTTTGGGCCGGGTTTGGGGTGTTACATGAGAGAGGAAATTAATGGATTGAGATAGGGTAGGTAGTGGGATTTGAGTAAAATAGTTTCCCAAAAATTCGCTCTGCAGAAAAAAAAACTGATCATCTTCTTCTCTACTTCTTCATTTTCGTTTTTGTTTTTATTTGCCCTACTATCATTGTTTCGCGTCTCGTTCTTCGGCACTTTTTCGTGCGTTATCGGTAAGTGTGATAAGTACTGTTTTTCATTTTGGGCTATGGATAGTGGTTAATAGGATTCATTTTTTGTTTGGAAAAGGTTAAAGGGCTAAAGTTATTCGATCAGTGTCGTGGTGGTGAAGAGACTTCGTTGTTCGATCTAAGGTAATGGTTTTTCGTTCGATAGATGAATACCTCGTTTTGGGTTTAGTTCAATTTGATTATTTAAGTGATTAATGGAGTGAAATATTGATCAATTTTAGGTTGGGGATTGCTTGGAGTTGCTTTTACGTCGAAAATGATACAAAAGTGTACCCGATTACTCAAAAAATGAGGTTTCGACGAAAGCTGAAAACCTCACTGTCAATGCCACAGGGGCTTGTGGTCGCCTCTGTGGTAGGCCGTGTGCCATAACACAGGCGTGTAATCAACAAGGCCAGGCAGTTCGCACAAGACACGACCGTGTGCGACACATAGGCTAGACTGATTTGGACCGTATAGGCCACACGGGCTTGTGGAAAATTGGGCCAGCTCGTGTGATCCACACAGGCCAAGGCAAATTTGGGCGTGTGGATGCACACGGGCAGGCCACATGGGCGTGTGAGCCCATTTTTATTGAAATGACTGCTAAGGTTACACGGGTCGCCCAAGTCGACTGTGAACCTTCTGTAGGGTCAGTAAGCACTACTTAGACCCTTAACTGTGTGATATTGATTGTGTGAATTATGTACGGGGCATGTTATATACAAGAAAGTATACTGAACTGAATGTGTATCTGACAAACCTGTGATAGCATGACATTTCATTGTATGTTGCATTGCATTGGGTTAGGTTAATATTATTTGGAGGAAGTGTACTGAAAGGCTCTTAAGCCTAATAAGCTCAGCTGCAAATTACTGTTTTGTGCCGCATTCGGAACTACCTGGAGTGTAGGGATGGGTGTGTTGATTTAATCCCCATGTGGAGTGTAGGGTTGGACGGAGATGATGTATAGAGGCTGGTTGGGTAGGACTTTGTTACTGAATACTGCGTATCTGTTTCTGACACTGTGATGGGCTAAGGTCCTTGTGCATACTGATACTGATACTGAGTTGGGCTAAGGCCAATTCGCTACTGATACTGAAAGGGGCTTAGGCCCAAGATTGTTTTTGACTGTGCACTGTGTTTACTTTTGTTTGTTTTCTGTGGGATTACACACTGATTTTACGTAAACTCACCCCTTTCTATTTAATGTGCACAGGTAATCCCCAGACCTAGACGGATCGGTGCGGTGGAGGACTCAACGGTGACTACAGTTTTTGGACTCTACGATTTTTGATTTATGTTTTATAGTTTTTTTATTATTTGGATATAATTTGTGGACTCTTTGGGACTTTTGCATAAATTTAGGTTTGATTTATTTTTATGGATTTATAATTGCTAGTCGTAGGAAAATTCGGTTCTTTACAAAAAGCTAAATTATTTTAACAATTGATCAAATTGGTAAAACTAATTTTAGAACTAAATAGGAACAAGGAATAGTAATTATAAAAAGACGATTTATTATGACAACAGAGTTTTTAACACCCTGTCATGTGGCATCGCCAGACACGGCCGTAACGTCTAGGTCAGGTTTGGGGTGTTACATAACATTTTAATTTAATCTATTACTAGCTATATATGCCAAATTCACTAGTTTTTCAAAGCATACTCAAGCATATATATAAACCAAATTAAACAGAAACAAAAATATTACACAAGATTAGATAGTAAGTTCCATGTGAACTTACCTTTTTAAAAACAAAACTAGTAGATCTTTTAGGGACTAATTCACAATTTTCGTTTTCCCTTATTAGCTCCACTTTGATCCATATCTTGATCTATATTAATATTTTATTTAACAAATCAATACCAAATATTTTTATACAATTTCATGAGGTGCATGATCCAATATAAGTCAAGTTTTCAGTTTTCCCCATATTTTACATTTTATTCAATCTAGTCCCAAAACTCAGGATAGACATAACTTTCAATTCCTAGCTTCAAATTAAAATTTGATTTCACATGTTGTCATTAGGGACCTTATATTTTCTATTTTTAACATAATTTCACGACATGTTTTACATTTATTCAATTTAGTCCCTAATGTAACAAAGTTAATAAACAAGCTAAATTAACTTTACAATCTAGCCATTTCCATAATCTAAGCTTAAAATCTATCAATTTCAAGCCTAATTCATCAATTAATCAACAATGAAAACTTTATAAAACTTCAACAGTTTATCAAGTTGGTACATAGGCTTGATTAATTGAATGGTCATAATGAAAGATATTCTAAGGAAATATATTGAGTTCTGGCGAAATAGATAAAATAGATAAAACATCATTTTTTTTGCTAACGATATAAAGACTATGCATAGGAGAGAGATTGAGACTTGATTGAGTCATGTGATACATTATTGTGAATTTGGCAATTCAAAATTGAATGGCTTGGTCTAATTTAATTGCCATTAAAACATTAAAATTGGAGGTAAGGAAATATTAATTAAATTTGTGGACTAGACGATTCCACTCAATGCAATGAGCTTATTTATACTTTATTGGTGTTTGTGTGAAGACATTAACCTAATATCTTAATATGTTTTGGTGAAGTGAGAAGAAGGTGAGAGTTGAATTTATTGGGTAGCATAGAAATGAATTAGTATGTTGAAAGTAGATAGTGGGATAGGTTTTAGAGATTTATCCTCTTTTAACGATGCTCTCTTGGCAAAACAAGTATGAAAGCTAATGTCAAATTCACAATCCATTTTTCATAGATTACTAAAGAAAGATATGAATGGGATGTTTTAAGCTGCCATGAGAAAGTTTCAGATTCTTCCGTTTGGAAACATTTGTTGAAATGATTCAAATTGTAGGAACAAGTCTTAAATGACACATACTAGATGTTTCAAAAGTCAAATTTTCATCAAAAGTTAGGATAATGAGATGGTTGATTAATCTAAACTATTATTGAATAACAATAGAGGAGGTCATTATTGATAAGTTTATTGAATGACCAATAAGATAGGAAGAGAACAAAAGGTTAATGACAATAGAGGAAGTTGGTTAGAAGATAGTTATAGATGCACCATTGACTTTTGCATAGGTCAAAAGATATCATCTATTAGGGTCTTAATCTCTAGAGCATATTGATCTGTAGTAATTTGATATGTCAAAGTAGGCTTTTCATTACACTTTACAAGCGTGTTTCCAAGCAATTTAGAGGTATTTTGTAACAATCCAATTTTCAATAGTGTCAGAAATAGTGGTTTCATGACCACAATTCTAACTAGTGAGTCAGTAGATATTAGTTATTTAACATTTATGAGTCTATTAGAGTGTTGTATTAAATTTTTGTTCAATGATTTTGAGTTTTGGTTGGTTAATTAGGTGAAAAGGATTAAATTGTAAAAGCTGAAAAAGTTAATCGCTATTAATTTAAAGGTGCTAAATGACTATACAAGCATGATTGGATGGCTTTAAATGGCAATTAGCCATATTTTGAAGTAGGTGGACGGTTCATGCATGTTTTTGGTGAAATTTTAATTAAATTATAAGGGTAAAATGGTATCTAAGTAAATAAAATTATAAACAAAAAAGAAAACAAGCTATCCGAAACCTCGCCAACCCAACCTAAATGTTATGGCCAGATAGTAAAAGCTACATTAGTTACCAAAATGACTAAGTAACCCTACGATCCATAAAATCCCTATTTTAACTCACTTTGGAAAACCACGGTTGCACTTGAGTTAGTTTGGAAAGTATACCTTTATTTAGTTGTCTATTTTAAGTCACATTTTTATTTGTGATGATGACGTTTTTTTTTATAAATAAAAAATCTTGTTATTTGTCGTTTTGTTTTGCAAAATTCTATTATCTAGTAATATAGCGGAAAACTCTGTTTATGACAAATTTTAATTAGGTCCAGTAACATGCATTTTTTGGTTAACTTATAAAATCATTGTGTTGAATAATGCATGCATAAACCCGAATCCAGAGCCACAAACCATAGTCCAAAATTAAACTTTACAGTCCAAAATCCAAATAAATATTTTTTAAAAATTATTAACAGTAAAATAGTCTGAAGTCCATGCTACGTCCGCATGTTGGGTCCGATCCTTGTCTCGATCATTACGTGAGAAGTTAAGATTAGGGGTAAGCTTAAAATAGATCATTGTGAGTCAGTAACAGTATAATCATACAATCAATCATATAGGCAACAATCATCATTTTCATTACAGTACAGTACGTGGCATACTTCAATAATCATAAGAACATGTCATGAGCATGATACAATGCAAAAATATTAGTACCCATCCATCCGCTACACACCACGAGTTCCTCAAAAATCGTTTACCAATCACCAAACAATGTGAGCAGAAGCTCGATGTGGATAAAGCACCAGTACAATAGTCCAAATATACCACCAATAAATATGCAAACAAGATGCCAATATCATGGTCAAGACACCAATAATGGTAAATGCATTTAAAGTGCCAATAATGCGATACAATCTCCAATCTCATGGGTATTCCAGATGCAGTGCACTGAAAACAATAATGCAGACTTTAACTATCCCCAGTACTCCTCGGAGCTCTTCCGTCAACCATAATAACCCACCCCATGCACAAGCATTATGACATACAATCATTGAGAAAAATAATGCTTTCAGTTCGGTTTAGTACAAGGGCATGTCTAACATGCTTACAGTAACATAATCAATTCAATGGCATGCTTAACATGCTTACGGTAACATATTCGATACATGGATTGCAAGCATTCACTCAGTTAATACAATGGCATCACAATCAAACATACTTATTATGCAATCAAACAAGAAAACAAGGATTTGCATGATATACAAGCACTCAATCAAACATTAACAGTCGATATCATGTTATTACAAAGCTTAACAATATCAAGCATGTAGTCAATCAATCAGACATGTCGACTTTTCATCCATGTGAATTCAATAAGGCTTGTAATGTACCTTGCTCAGCACCTTTTAATTCACTTATTAGGCCATTCATCCATGCTCAACTAGTAAGCATTTAATACCAATTTATATATTATACTACGAATTTACAATTGATCAAACAAATTTAGGAACTACACCTTAAAATAGCAAGTCCTCGACACTAATCTGCAAAGCCCGTGCTTCCACCCTTAAACCTTAAACGTTCCTAAAACCAAATTTAAAAACTTAACATGTTAAAATTCTATTAAACCAACCTTGAAACACCATCCTAAGGGTTTGTCCAAATCAGTGTTACACCAACAAATTTTCAAAGTCAATTCGGTCAGGAAGCTTACACTGATTTGATGCGAAACAAGGGAGCAAACAACATCTAACTTCACTGTTGATCTGAGACATTCAAATCAGTTTCTACAATCAAAATATAATAGAAATTTAGTAACTTAAAACCAATTAAGAGTGCTAAAACATTCATCCATAGCGTCCCCTCTTAACGAAAATAATATTATGTAGTTATTCGCAACAATTGTAATAATGTTTTTCATTTTACTATATCTGAGTTGCCAAATGAATGAGATTGAACACACCTATAATGCACAAGATCCAAGGCTGATTAGAATATAGAATAACAACATTAAACTTGATATAGAGGAGTGGCAATATGGAAGAAAAATGGCAGCCTCATAATGGTGATTTAAGGGAAAACACCCACCACAATTGGCACAACAATGGGCTATTTTTGTTCGACACCAAAAGGTGAATTTAAAGGCTGTTTAGGGAATATTTTTAGGCTTGAAAAAAAGGAAAATAAGTCTGGAATCAACAACACAAAACAATAATTAAAGGCTCAAAATGACAACTAACAGAGGGGATCTAGGAGGCGACAAACACCAATAATAAAGGCGACTCTAGGGCTACTTTGGGGTGGTTTAAAAGAGGTGTTTAGGGGCTGAATGAGGCTAATTTGAACAGGAAAAAAATATGAGATCTCAGCAAAACAATAGCTTAAAATCGGCAACAAAAGAAATAAGAGAAAGGTGAGGAAGAACGACACTTACACGAAGAAGAGAATGAGTGAAATAGTGAAGGAGAAAGGAAGCAGAAATGAGAGAATTTGATAGGGTAAAAAGGGTTGGATGGCTACAAAAAAAAGAAAAGATGAAAAAAGGTTGAACAATAGTTGAAAATGTTACATTTATACCTAGGTTAACTAGGTTGTGGCACAAAAATAGGATGGGAAAATTAGCAAATATTTAGTCGTTTTACAAGGGAAATGAATCAAACTAGGGTCTATAAGCCAACTATACTCTCTCCTTAATTTTTCTCAACCATTAAGCCAATTACTCATTCTTGAAATAATTTAACAAACTTTAAACAAAAAATTTGGGATGTTACACTATCATCTTCTCCATTTGAACTTTCCCAACTGAAAAACACTATTAGAATACCTTAAGAGATTTGACCAAGCGTTCATCTTGCATGTAAGTGAATTTTACTTTCTTTTTTAGTAAATTTTATGTTTTTAGGATCGTTGTAGCTTAATCTATCAAACTCGAGGACTATTTTGTAAAACTGTTAAATTTTATGAAACTTTCCATTAATGATTTTTAGATTTTTTATGCTAAATGGTAGAGTATGAAGTTATGTTAAGAAATAGGACTAATTTGTAAAGTGAATTTGGATAGTTTTGAATTTTGGAACTAAAATGTTAAACTGTTGAAATTGATATGAAGTTTATAAAAATTTAGTTGAATGGGAGATTTCAAAGGATGGTATAGGAATAAACTTAAAATAATTGGTCTAAATTATGAAAAATATGTAAGTTTCAGGTTTAGAGATTAAATTAAATAAAAGGTAAAAGTTTAGAGAAATAATGTAAAATGTTACTAAAGGGTCATGTGCTTGTAATTAAACATTATAATGTATTTGGAATGGTTAATTGAATTAAATTATACTATAGATCAAGAAACGAATCAATCGATAAACAAACATGAAAAAGGAAAAATTGTTGAGTAGTCCTTGGTGTCGTGTTTCCTGCTGTTTCGATTTAGGTATGTTCGTATAAAACTTAGTTAATTTATAAATGTATCATGTATTGACATAATGCATATCAATTGTAGTGTATGATTACTGAATAACAATTTGGATTATTATATGGACTAAAGTGTGATATATAACATAATTGAGGTATGTGAATGGAAATGGAAATTATATGGTTGAATTCATGTGAATGTGATAATGTTTAAATAACTATATGATATGGTTATGAATCGAAGCTCGTATGAACTTAGTGAACGGCTAGGATACAAATGACATGTCATTAGGGTTATTACTGTTTTGGTTGCTGGTATTGGATTTCCTAATGATGGCTAAGGTCCTGCATTTGTTACAGATTCTTCACCGCTTGTGTGAGCATCATCGTGTAGCCTTATCATCCCGACCCACAGCTCGTGTGAGCATTTTTATCCCACGTATCCAATGTTATTTTGTTGTAGTTCATCGGGTGGAAACTAGATATATGAAATGGAAAATGGCTAGATGAAATGGAAACTAGTTATTTGTAATGGAAATGACATTCGATTTAAGTATAATAGAATGGTTATGAGAAATGGATGTATGTAGTGTATTTGGTATGAAAGCATAACTTGATATTTATGTTACGATTGTGATATGCTAACCTTGTTGGGTTGTTATGTGCATAGGACAAAGAATGCCATGTTTTGAAATTGTATATATATGTGATCCATGCTTAAGTTATACTAAGATCGATAAGTTATGTTTAAATTTTTGTATGAACTTACTAAGAACAATGTTGCTTATGTTAGTTTTGTTTGATTCTTTATAGATCATCGAAAGTATTATAGTCGGTTAGAACTCAAGTTAGAGCTCACACTATCCATTCCAAAACTCGGTAGCTTTTTTTTCATTTTGTGATAGGTTATAAGTGGCATGAAAAGGGGTATTTTGGTTACAAGTGTGTAAGTATAAGTTTTTGTTTTGAAATGACATGCAATGTTAAACTCTAGCTATTGTTATGTTTTGAGATAAAGTGACAAACATGACTTGGTCATTTGGTTAATTTTTATTAAGTTTGTTTTGGTATGAGAAGTTGAATTTGTGCAAATGTGTATGGTATGATAATGATCCTTAAATGGCGATGAATGTTAGATTGCGGATGTTTGAATTGAGGTGCCAAATGTGGCATATTGGTTAGGCACTTATGATGAATGAAACAAGTGTTATTTTAGGTATGTTTCGATGATTTTTGAACAATTTTGAATAAGTGTATAATGTAGCTTATGACCTAAGTGAACTAGGAATAGGTGAATTGTTAAAAACAGATCTTTTAGGTACACACGGGCTGATTTGTGCCATACACGGGCATATGGCATGGCAGTGTGGTCTGTTTGATTTAGGTGTCATTTGGTATATACAACCACAGTGAGTTTAACAGCCCAGCCACACGACCGTATTGAAAGTTTGCATAGTTAAAATTTAGTCCAATACGACCATTGTTAGTTACACGGCTTGGCAACATGACCGTGTGACCCTAGATTACACGAAATCAGTTTGTGGCATGGTTTGGGGACGTGAATGTGTGGTTCAGCTCCACACGACCTCAGCTTATCACACAGCTGTGTGACCCCTATTTTGTATTTTTGTCTCATTTTTTAAAATGTTCCAAATGAGTCCCTGGTTTATTTTAAATCATTTTAGATCTTCCATAGGCTCAATTTAATCCTGATAATATTTGAATAACATGTTTTTGATTATATGTTTGATGATTAATTATCATTTAGAGTAATTTTGCATTGATATAGCATGATTCTATTCTATTATGTGTGGTAGCCTCTAGTAAACTTAATCTAGCAATAGAGATAGGTGAGGGGTGTTACATTTTTGTTGTATTTTTAGTTAGTTGTAGTTATTTGAATTAATAAGTGATTAGGGTATTTTTTGTGCTATTTTGAGACCCAAGATGACTAATTAGAACCTAGGGAGTCTAACGAGGTTGGTGAGTGATGTGGGAGTCCACAATGGCCCAAATAGCACGAGAACATCACTTAGAAAGGGGTATTAAGATATCGAAGCATGAAAGTTGTGGTACCCTTAATAGTGTTGAAAACAAAGAATATTGAGCCACCAACAGTGGTATCACGAGACCCTAGCTCCCAAAGGACCCTATTTCAAGATTGAAACAAGGGAGACAAAAAATGACTAAAGGGGCAGTCCTTGTCCAACATGTCCCCCAACCAAAATTAGACAACCAAGGGCAATATGGTCAGTTTTTTAGGGTTGTAATCAAATAACAAATCCTTCTTTTGGCTAAGAAAGAGGAGAGATATTTTAGAATATTCATCTTTTCATCTTTTTAGCTTAGGGTTTAGTGTTTTTCTCATCTTGTTAGGATTCAAACTCTTTCTTTTCTGGTTTAATGCTAAGTTAGTTAGTTAGTTAGTTAGTTAAGTTTATTGTAGCTAGGTGTTAATTATCTTTTAATAGTTCAACTTTCATTGTAGTTACACTTTAACCCTATGATTTAATATTATTCAGCTTTCTTTCATTCCACTTGTTGAAAATAATTTCTTTAGTGTTTTTATTCATCTATTTTATTATAATTGTTGTCTTCTCCAAGCTGCTGAAAGAAAGCTTGGATTCTATTGTCTTGCATTATGATTGATTATATGTTGTTAATGTGTTTAGAAAAAAAGCATGAGTAGCTAAATCATAGGTGGTTGGTTGATGGAAATGTGGGGAAGTTGATTTTTGGGTTTAAGGACTAAATCGTAAAATTTGGACTAAATTGAATAGACTTCAAAACTTAAGATTGATGCCCCTAAGGGAAAATTAAGATAACTGAGATTGAAAGGAGATCTTATCAGGCAATAATTTGATAGTCTCGCGTTAGTTTGGTGAGGTTGAGAGAAAAATCAGAGTAATTTATCTAAATCAGTCAAATTGAGATCGAGAGGTGAAATGGAACCAATTTAGGGGTATTGCTAATTTAGATCTCTAAGTCAAAGGTTAGCCAACCACATGGAAATCAACCAACTACTTATTGCTATCGTAATTGTTAGATTCATACTTTTCTAGAGTTACAATTTACTCCTTTTTCGTTCCTAGATAATTAATTAGAGCAATTAACCTCTTGTATGACTTGACGTAATATATTTTGTTAGTGATTAGTTAGCTAGACTCTTTTAATTGCATGTTCGTAGTTCAAAAATCACTTAATCGCTGACTCCTTTAGGTTTAAACCTTAGAATACTCTGGTGTTCTGTTGGATAATATAAATATTACATGACACTATAGGCTTGCAGTTAAAACTACACTTTTAAATTTTTTTATAAAATTGTTTTTTTTCTGTGCAAGCGTGCAAGCGGTCAAGTTATTGGCGCCAATGCTAAATTAAGTGACTTTTTGTTATGTGCTTGTTATATAGGGAGATAATTGATAAAAACTAAGTTTATAGATACGACACTTTTCCTTCTTTCTCATAATTGAATATTCATTGTCTTGATTAAAGGATTCGCACGATTTATTTATTTGATTCGATTCTTTTATTTTTTGTAGGGAATTAAGCTTTCTTACAGAGGAAGAAATCTTCAATTAGGTCAAGATTTACATCTATACTTGAAATAATATGGTATGATCGGATTTGGCTACGGCCTGGTATAATTACACCATATATTGGTGCACGCACTTCGAGCTTAATCTGTCTTTGACATCTTGGGTTATATCCAATCTCCAATTCAGTGAAGGTGAAAATAAAGATCCAGGGGGTTTTCTTCGTGGGTTCGAACATATTTGTAACACTGTTAGTTAAGAAGGGGTTTCGAATGAGACAATCCAGTTACTTTTAATTGCGTTTGCACTCAGAAGAAAAACAAGGGAATGGTTGGATATGTTGCCTCCAGTTAATATTACCTCATCGGAAGAATTTCTTCAACTGTTCTTTAGGTGGAATATTCTGATGACCAAGGTGTTCACTGCATACGAAGAATTTTTTGAGTTTAAGCAAGGAAGTATGTAGACACTGGGCCAAGCTTGGGAAAGGTTCAAAACAATGTTGCGAAGCTTAATCGGTTACAGTGTTAAAAGTGTAGTTCAGTTGCAATACTTTTATACTAGGTTGGATGAGGATAATAAATCACAGTTTGATATTATTTCTAGGAGGAACATTTAGTCAAAAATCGCATAGGAAAAAATTATCCTACTTGAGAATGTTAGCGACAATGAATCCACCTGGAACTACAATCGTTCATCTATCTGAAAAGATTCGAGCAGAAATCTGGGAGAAGCATTGAGTCAAGGAATGGGGCAACTAAAGGAGCTGTCAACACCTATGGGAGCTACAACCATAGAAGAGGAACCGTCGGAAGAACCAAAAGAGTGTTACATTGAAAGGTTTTTTCGATGTTGAAAGCATGAAATTTGTGGGAACTAAATTAGCTAATAAGCATAAGGAAATCACATCTCCGAGTGGAAGTACTGTTCGTTGATGATGATTGGGAATCCCAAGAAGAAACTAAGCCAACTCGAAAGTGAGCAGATAAACCAATTGGATTAGTAGAGGCATTGTAAAGAACCATTGGGACATCTCAAGGATGCGTCCATAAAGATGATATCGTCCATAATTAAACTACCAGAGTTAGAATAAAAACCCCTTTGCGATGGATTGAAATAAGGATATCTAGGAAAGAAAATTTTATTGTCAGTTATCATCTCGGCATGCTTAACTTTGGCAAGAGAATTGGTTTTTCTTCAAGTGTTAAAGGCTCATAAGAAATCCATTGGGTGGACTATAGCCAACATAAATAATTCTACTACTTCCTCGATGGGTATTCTAGGTATCATTAGATTCCGATCCATCTGGATGATCAAAAGAATACCACCTTCACTTCTCCTTTCGGTACTTATGCTTTCTATAGGATGCCTTTTGGGCTATGTAATGTTCGTGCCACTTTTATGTGATGTATGGCTTCTACCTTTTCAAATATGATTGAAGAGGGTTTGGATGTGTTCCCAAATGCTTGGGAAATTTGGAACGAGTCTTGGAAAGATGTGAGGAAACTAATTTAATTCTGAATTGGGAGAAGTGTCATCTCACGGTGAACAATGATATTATTCTGGGCCACCTTGTAACAGCTTGATTTTTGGCCTAGTAGGAACAGTGGTTTCGGGACCATAAATCTGACGAAGAAAAATTTATTTTTATTATATTTTTATGGTCTACAGTTTTATGGAATGATTTCGTGAAAATTTCGTTCGAAAATTTTGACGTTTGGGCACTCAATTTAGTCAAAATGACTAAATTGCAAAAAGTGTAAAACTTGAATTCTATATGTTAGAGCTGTCCAATTGCTATGAGATTTTAAATTAGAGGTACTTAAATGGTAATTAAACCATTGGTTAAGTTGGTGGACAAAAATGGACATGGTTTGGTATGTTTCTAAAGTTTTTTATTACGGGCATTTTGATAATTTGGTAATTAAAATGAATTAAAAAGCCAAAATAAAGCCAATTTTTGTCTATCTTCCTCCCATGGCCAAAATTCACAAGGGTAAACCATGGCTAGGGTTTTTCAAGCTTCCAAGCTCGATTGTAAGCCTGTTCTAGCCCTGTTTTTAATGCTCTTTACATTTTTGAAGTCCTTGTAACTCGATATTTCTATTTCTACCATTAATTTGAAGAGATGTCAAGGTATAAAATTTTATCCATGATGGATGTTTGTGTATTTTGATGTCTAATGGTAGAAAATGCATGTTTGGTGTATGATAAACGACTTTTGCTAAGTGATTTTCGGTGAAAACGCCTAAAAGGACTTATTTCTAAAAGTTATAAAATATGGTGTAAAAATGTGAATAAATGAAAATTATGGGCTGTTATGCATGTATAAGGTTTGGCTAGGCATGGGTATTAAAGAAATTGAGTACATTTCATTTTACGAGCCTAGGGACTAAATTGTAAAAATGTCAAACTTTAGGGGCAAAAATGTATTTTTTGCCATAATGTGATTCTGGGCTAATTTGATTTTTATAATGATTGAATAAGTTAAGTGTGATATTATAGATCAAGAAAAATGAGGTTTGGACCTAACACGGGGGAAAAACTAGTATTTGACAATTTAGTCCTTTTTGCCATTTTTAAGTCGAGGTAAGTTTGTATGTAAGTAATGCAACTTTATAATTGTATTTATAATGTTTTGTTATTGCATGAATTGTATGGTTGACTTTATGGATGAAATTGACGAAGTTTCGACAAGCTAGTAAATCTTGGTTGAACCTTAGGAATAGTTAGGATACAAATGTCATGATATCAGGGTCACTAAAATTACGTGTAAGACCATATCTGGGATATGACATCGATATGAGACTTCATGTAAGACCATATATGGGATATGACATCGATGTGACACTTCATGTAAGACCATAACTGGGCTATTGGCATCGATACGAGATTACATGTAAGACCATATCTGGGATATAGCATTGGTATGGTACTGTGTGTTTGAGATCCCCGAGTATCCTTTTGTATTCCAAGTTGTTCAACGAAAAATTCAACGGGTATGTCAAAGATGAGAAAGTATGTGAATAAGTTATGAGATGGTACAGGTATGTACGAAAAACTCAAAAAAAAAATGAGCTTAGTATATGATAAACAATTGGTAAGACTGCGATTGAGTAAGTTCTGCGTATGAAGCTTAAATGACATTTATGTTGATACGTGTTATGTAATTCATAAGATGAGCTATTGTTATATGACAATTATGTTGATATGTGTTATGTTGATATCAAATGACATTTATGTTCATATGACATTTATGATGTTTAATGACATTTATATTGATATATGTTATGTTATTCATATGATGAGCTATAGGAAAGAATGTGATTGAGTAAATTATACTCGTGAAGTTTAATGACATTCATGTGTAAATATGTTGTGTAATTCATATGATGAGCTGTTGCTGAGATTGGGATTGAGTAAGTTGTGTTTGTGAATTTTTAATGATATTTATGTTAATATTTGTTAAGTTATTTGTATGTCAAGTGTATGAATAATGTTTTGTATTATTTGCATATGAACTTACTAAGCTATATAGCTTACCCCCTTCTTTTCCCATGTCTTTTAAGGTTATTAAGATAGCTCAGGTTGGAAATCGCCTGAGATCCTATCACACTATTATGCTATTATTTTGGGTATAAATGAATTCAAGTGTTTTAAGTCTATGGCATGTATAGGGACTTAATCATTTGTTAAATGTGTCACTGCGGTTGTAGCCAATGTGTTGGCTTGTGATTGCCAAAGGCTTGTTTTGATAATTGGCCATATAGATTGGTTTATTTGAGCTATCAAGGTTGCAAGCCTAAGTATTTATATATGTGTATGCTAATGACTTTAGTGATATGGTCATGGTATGCTTGGTGAAAGATAGAAATGTTATTTATGACATGAATGTGAGATGTTTGGAAATGTGGTCTATTGATGAAATGGTAAAGTGGTGTACAATTAGGTATCTTGAAAGTAGTCAATTGTCACTTAGTAAATGTTGTGGGTATGATAGATGTGGATATTGTGTTGGTTATAATTGTGGATGATTTGGTTACCTAAGTATGTTATGTATGTTCCTTGAATTGGTGTAAGTGTATGTGTGTATAAGGGTGGAAAATTGCTTGGTAAATAGCCTCAAATTTGTCCACATAGGCGTGTGTCTAGGCCGTGTGTGACACACGGTCCACCCCACGGGCATATGATCTGGCCGTGTGTCCCCTGCACCTTAATTGTGGCAAACAGAATGTCCAGAATTGAGCACATGGCCAAAGACACGGGCGTGGGACTCTACCGTGTTTGCTACACATCCTAGAACACGGGAGTGTGGAATGACCATGTGGCACAAGTCAGATAGCACCTATTTTGAGCACGGACTGAAGCACTGGCTTGTCCTAGGTCACAAGGGCGTGTCCCTTGGACCACACAGACTTGTGAGCCCTGCATCTAGCCAAAATTTTCTAAGTTTTATAAAAATTCTCGGAGTTCTCAGTTTAGTCCCGAACAACCTCCAAAGTATGTTTTGGGCCTCGTAGGCTCGTATAAGGGACTTTATGATTGAATATGGATGGTTTTGATTTGGACGCAAATTTTATGACTTGGAATTATGTGATTGCTTGTGTTATAAGTCCGATAATGCCTCGAGCCCTATTCTGGTGTTGAATACGGGTAAGGGGTGTTACATTTAATGGTATCAGAGCTACAGTTTAGTCGATTCTCGGACTAAAGCAGCGTATGTGAGTCTAGCTATACATGCCATATTACTACCTGTGATAGTGTGATATCTCCCAACTCTGATGAAATTGTTTTGTTAAAGCAGAGATGTTTTCCAACCGAGCTATTTTTGAAAATGCTGAAAGTGATACTAAGATATTTGAAAATACGTTTGTGATGATTCGAAACTTGGAAAGGTATGAATAAGAATTCATGATATGTATGTGATGATGTACAAAATGAAATAACCGTAAGTTGAGAAATATGGATAAAATGTCATTGTTCTAGTTGAACGTTGTATTTCGATGGATTATGGTGATTTTATGAAACGGAAAAAATGTTTTAAATGTTGCAAAGAGGATTTAGCCTGGAAGGGTAATCCTGAATTAAGTCCTCTTGAGCATATGTTATGAAATGGATTTAGCCCGAACGGGGTAATCCAGAGTAAGTCTTTTAGAGCATATGTTACCTAAAGGATTTAGCCTGGACTGGTAATCCTGTTATATCATATGTCGCTCGAGAGTATGCTCTATGAATATGTTCCAAAAAGGGGCACTTTTGAATATGAATTGACGGACTGTTGACATGCATACCTTGAGTAAACTACTAGAGTGTCCATCGAAATTACAATAGTTCAATGGAAATTATTCTTGAAATATGGAAAGGTGAAATGAAATGAAAGTTTATATTGTGATAAGCTCATCTATGTTTACTTGGCATTCATATGATGTTATGTGCCTAATTTGTTTGATTAAGTGAATATGATTAGTAAACTTACTCAAATTATGGAATGTATGTTTAAATACACTTGTTTGAATAGAGATAATCGGAAAGTTTGTGTAACATAAATATGTATGTTAATTAGCTTGAAGTGAATTATATGATGGTGAAGATATTATGTTGATGATAAATGCTAAGCTATATGTGTGTATTTATGAGAGTCGAGTTAGAGGCTTTACGACCTTACCCCCTTATCAATGTGGTATTTTATAATGAAATTTCACGAGATTTAAGTTGAATGAGCTCACAAGTAAGAGACTAAAGAGTTCAGTAGCGGAATAATCAATGATGTGATCAGAGTTAAGAATAG
Organism: Gossypium bickii; assembly: GCA_025503065.1. Lineage (NCBI taxonomy): Eukaryota > Viridiplantae > Streptophyta > Magnoliopsida > Malvales > Malvaceae > Gossypium > Gossypium bickii. Next base: position 52,690,449 of record CP106713.1, on the reverse strand, counting down.
TTTGACAAGTGAATATAGTTTTAGAAAAGATGCTAGGTTATGCTAAAGATCATTCGGATTTCACAATGTCAAGGATAAGGAAAAAGTTTAATCTCCGTTAATCGACTCAATCAGGTATGATGTCTAAAGTATGTATTTGCTGGAATTTCTTCCGGATTGATTTTCGCTAGTTAATGGAATAATACGGGATTAGTGATGACAAAATTAGTCAGAGAAATGATATTTGAATCGTAAAGATGTCTGAGTGTAACTGTTGTAATTGAATAGATTATGATCTCTCTGGGGTATTTTATGTATTTATTTATCCTCAGAGATATATGTGATTGTTCATTTTCTGATGAAATTCTTATCGTATGAGAATGCTAGCTACTTATAATGATAGATGAAAGCGCTGTTAATCTGGTTGGTTGATGAGTAGCATTTCCTATCTATTTCTTTGGGATTCTATCCTATTATGTTTGGAATAAAAGTTGTTGGTGAAAACTTATGTGAGGCTATTCTTCTATTTCTACTGGATGTTTTTTTTTGTATATATATTTGGAAAATATATTATCTCTGTTACAATTGATTCCAAAGCGTATAAGCATTGTTTTTCTTCTGGTTTTCTCTGAGGAATCATCAAGATCTTTATTATTTTCTTATGAGTTATATTCTCGGACTTCCAGTATGATATCACATCTTGGATTTCTTTATCTTGGTTTTCTTATCATCCTTATTTCGTAAATTATCAATCAGGACTCATCTTTAAAGTGTGTTCTCTGACTTGTGATAACTATGTCTATTATGGTTGTATTTCTAGTTCAATCATAGGAACATAGTGATTCTGGTATCAGGATTCCTCCAATTTTCGTGAAAGGAATTGACATCCACAAAGGTATAGATAGTGGAAGCTCAAGCTCAAATTGTACAATGGTTTTCTTTTCTCAGGTAAGTTTGATTAAGGTCAATGAGTTCAATCAAAATATTTTGCTTCCCTTAAGCTAGTGCACTTGTAAAGACCTTTATCTAGCATGTGAGGAAATTTTGAAAGACTGTATGTTTGAGTTGTTTTAACAACATAAAGAAAGGAGTATTTTGATTTGTTTTTATTTGATACTTGAAATCGACTCAGTTGTTTTATCTGAGCAAGCTTGTCAGTTGAAAGGTAGTTTGAGTTATATGCATTTAAGTTTATTCTCAGGTAAGAAGATAAAATCTTGTACATTCATAGGTAAATTGACGAATAGTCTGAATGAAGAATCTATATTCAAAAAAGTGTGATACAAGGACATACCTATTAGATCAATTCTATTTGGATGATATTATTATGAGTTAAAGTTGTTTTGATTGATAAAGTTATCACATTTGTGAAAGTTTGAATGGTCTGTTGAGTGCTAGCAAAGTTGAAAATAGTTGAAGGTATTGTTAACTGAAGCGTTGATTCTGGGTTCAGTTTAAATTGGGTAAAGAATTTGTGATTTTTCAGCGATGCACTATCGAACGGATTGGAATGTGTTTTAATACAAGAATGTAAAATGACAATTTATGCTTTTAAACTGTTAAAGTCACATGAAATGAACTGTCAGACAAGTGATTTAAAGTCGGCCACTTTTTATGTCTGTGTTGAGAATTTGATGATGTCGGTTATCCAACGAAAAATGTCATATGTTTCCCGTTCCCAAGAGTTTAAAGTATCTAATGTCATAGAATGATCTGAATTTTAAAACAGCATAGATGGCTTGAACTATTGAAAGATTGTGAGTAGTTATCGATTAACCTTTGGGAAAGCAAATATAGTTGCAAATGCTTGAATTGAAAACCTTTGATTATTTTGTGAGTATTGGATACATGATTAATCTTCTTTGATGACGGTCTAAATTTAGCTAAATTGGAAAGCTAAAGCGATGTTTTCTTTGCAAGAATGAAAACCTCAAGAAATGTGATAGTGAGTGGTAAACTAAACGAGTATAGTGTGAGAAAATTTTGATTATGGATTTCAGGTCAGACCAGACGACTATTATCATTTTTCTGAGATAGAATTTGCGCACTGAATAATTCAGAGCTTATGCAGAAAACTTTGTACAAAGCTCAGTAGTAGCTCGTTTGTTCATTCAGGGAGTAATAAAATGCAAAGTTATTTGAAATAGATGTTCTGGTGACCAGGTATGTAACATGATAGATTAGTTGAGTTATATGTTTCAGAGACTATCCGATCAGAAATCGTACAGAAAGTAAAAGTGAATCATGATAGTTTAGAATCCACTTCAGATTGTCAGAAAATGTATGTGAACCGTTCAACGATAGCATGCTTCCGAAAGTATTGCCTTGGAAAAGATTCAAAATGTGTTTTGTGTATCTATGTTGCAATTGCATCAATTGGACTCTTTGAGTATGAATTCTCCGATAGAGATTAAGATTCAGCCGATGTGCGGCATAACGAAGAATAGATCGAAATTTTGACATGAGAGATTAAAAAGATGGAAAATAAAAGCATAACCTTAGTGAGAGTTCTTTGGTAGTGTCACGAAATAGAGGAGTTTAATTGGGGATCGAATTTATATTCCGGTAAGATTTTCGGGGATGAAAATCCTTAAGGGGGAGAGTTGTAATAGCTCGATTTTGGGATCAGAATAGTGGTTTTGGGACCACAAATCTGACAAAGAAAATTTATTTTTATTATATTTTTATGGTCTACTATTTTATGGAATGATTTCGTGAAAATTTCATTCGAAAATTTTGAAGTTTGGGCACTCAGTTTGGTCAAAAGAACTAAATTACAAAAAGTACAAAACTTGAATTCTATATGTTAGAGGTGTCCAATTGCTATGAGATTTTAAATTAGAGGTACTTAAATGGTAATTAGACCATTGGTTAAGTTGGTGGACAAAAATGGACATGGTTTGGTATGTTTCTAAAGTTTTTCATTAAGGGAATTTTGATAATTTGGTAATTAAAATGAATTAAAAAGCCAAAATAAAGCCAATTTTTGTCCATCTTTCTCCCCATGGCCTAAATTCACAAGGGGAAACCATGGATAGGGTTTTTCAAGCTTCTAATCTCGATTGTAAGTCAGTTCTAGCCCCATTTTTAATGCTCTTTACATTTTTCAAGTTGTTGTAACTCGATCTTTCTATTTCTACCATTAATTTGAAGAGATGTCAAGGTCTAAAATTTTACCCATGATGGATGTTTGTGTATTTTGATGTCTAATGGTATAAAATGCATGTTTGGTGTATGATAAACGACTTTTGTTAAGTGATTTTCGGTCAAAATGTCTAAAAGGACTTATTTGTAAAAGTTATAAAATATGGTGTAAAAATGTGAATAAAAGAAAATTATGGGCTGTTATGCATGAATAAGGTTTGGCTAGGTATGGGTATTGAAGAAATTGAGTACATTTCATTTTACGAGCCTAGGGACTAAATTGTAAAAATGTCAAACTTTAGGGCCAAAAATGTAATTTTTTCCATAATGTGAGTTTGGGTTAATTTGATTTTTATAATGATTGAATAAGTTAAATGTAATATTATAGATCAAGAAAAACGATGTTTGGACCTAGAACGGGGGAAAAATGAGTATATGACGATTTAGTCCTTTTTCGCCATTTTTAAGTCGAGGTAAGTTTGTATGTAAGTAATGCAACTTTATAATTGTATTTATAATGTTTTGTTATTGCATGAATTATATGATTGACTCTATGGATGAAATTGACAAAGTTTTGACAAGCGAGTAAATCCCAGTTGAACCTTAGGAATAGTTAGGATACAAATGTTATGACATCAGGGTCACTAAGATTACGTGTAAGACCATATCTGGGATATGGCATCGATGTGAGACTTCGTGTAAGGCCATAGCTAGGCTATTGGCATCAATACGAGATTACATGTAAGACCATATCTAGGATATGGCATTGGTACAGTACTGTGTGTTCGAGATCCCCGAGTATCCTTTAGTATTCCAAATGGCTCAACGGGAAATTCAACGGGTATGTCAAAGATGAGAAAGTATGTGAATATGTTATGAAACGGTACAGGTATGTACGAAAAACTCAAAGAAAATGAGTTCAGTATATGATGAACAATTGGTAAGATTGTGATTGAGTAAGTTCTGCGTATGAAGCTTAAATGACATTTCTGTTGATACGTGTTATGTAATTCATATGATGAGCTATTGTTATATGAAAATTATGTTGATATGTGTTATGTTGATATCAAATGACATTTATGTTCATATGACATTTATGATGTTTAATGACATTTATATTGATATATGTTATGTTATTCATATGATGAGCTATAGGCAAGAATGTGATTGAGTAAATTATACTCATGAAGTTTAATGAAATTCGTGTGGAAATATGTTGTGTAATTCATATGATGAGCTATTGGTAAGATTGGGATTGAGTAAGTTGTGTTTGTGAATTTTTAATGGATGGTTTTAATTTGGATGCAAATTTTATGACTTAAAATTGTGTGATTGCTTGTGCTATAAGTCCGATAATGCCTAGAGCCCTGTTCCAGTGTTCAATACGGGTAAGGGGTGTTACACACCTAATTTCTAAAAAGGTGTTAGAGGTTGATCAATTAAGATAGAAGTTATTGAGAAACTACCTCCTCCTTCTTTTGTACATGGAATTTGAAACATCCTGTGGCATGTCGGATTCTATCGGCGTTTCATCAAGGATTTCTCTGACATCTTGATACTGCTAAGTCGGCTCCTAAAAAAAGTGTTCCCTTCACATTTGATGAAGAGTACCGAGATGGGACTCTAGCTATAAATAAAACCTCTGTGGATGAGAAGTTATTTAGTTTGATTTGTTGGCAAATTCGAGACAAAATACCATCCACACCTCAGTATGTTGACATTGTAAATTATCTTGTGAAAGGTGTTTTTCTAGCGAAAGCTTTAAGTCAATAAAAGAAGAAGATTGGTCATGACACGAAGGACTGTGTTTGGGAAGAACTGTATGCCTTTTGACACTATGTCGACTAGCTCATTCAAAGGTGTGTGGCCGAATAAGAAAGGGAGGATATACTTGTTGGTTGTCATACTTCTCCTTGTGGAGGACATTTCAAAGGAAAGAAGATAGCATGAAAAATTCTACAATCTGAGTTTTATTGGTCAACCATGATCCAGTATACCTACGAATTTTTAAGAAAATGTGACCGATGCCAGCAAATGGGGACTATTTCCAAAAGAAAGGATATGCCCCAAAAAGGGATTCTAGAAGTTGAGGTTTTTTATGTTTGGGGGATTGACATCATGGGACCCTTTC